>OW387147.1:0-1402374 GCA_936440205.1 Lepidonotus clava | reverse complement strand
TATGATAGAAAGATGCATGGAGGGATACATATATATAACGTCCATTGTTCAAGTCATTCATTATTTGAACAATTGTTTAATTGTCAAGAAAAGATTTAGGCTGGCGATAATTTTCCAAACACTAACTGATCATTAAGAGTATAGTAGGTATTTGAAAATAATATCTATGCGCGCAAGCTAGCTATGAAGGTTTTGAAGGATATCGATTTCAGGTGAAAGTGACTTTATCCTAGTTATACTATTTATCTGGTACTCACCATGCTCCTTAAGATGCTTCCTGTTATATGTACTTTTTGAAACTGCACGTTTACATGTGTCGCACCATCGGTTTCGGCTAGTGTCCATATTTCTTCTGGTTTCTGCCTGGTCACTGGTCAGACCCTTGAAACACCACGATCGCGAGGCCATGGCGAACTTGAGTTAGACAGCAGCACTTCAGGGCTATGAACCTTCCCCATTTGCGACCGCGACACAAGTATTTATATATGGTACAGACCGACGCCTATGGTCCCACCAGCTGAAAGCCGCGAATTGCCGCGACATGCCACAGCCCCGACCCAGGGGTAGTTGCACTCGAGCTCCTAACCTCAGACACCCGTGTGAAATTAAAGCCGAGAACAGCCTGCCACAGTATTACCAGGAGATTAATGTCGCCTCCAGCCTGGCCGTCACGGTAGCGCGTCGGGCGCGTGAAGTTTCTCCAGCTTTCGAAACGCATCGTCCGCCGTCTGGACTGGTGAGGGCATGACACCTGCCATTAAAACCTAGGGTCTATCCATTAAAGGGCGGTGAAGTTTCCTCAGCTTCCGAAACGCATCGGCTGCCGTCAGGTCGACTGGTCATAGGATTTCATCTGCCTTGAAAACTGAGCTCGAAGTTTAGCTCGAAGGTCAAACCTTAAGCTTTCTGCTACTACTTAGGGTCAGCTTATTTCGTTATATAGTGCGTTTGGTGTACGGCTACGTGAATATCATGAGTGTCAAAATCCTGAGTGCCACCCTTGGTGAGAATCTTCTTAATTACTTTTGTTGTACAAGTGATACGAGTCGATGGCCGACTTTCCAAATTATTCAAAATAGGTAAAACATATGTATTCATTCTGGGGGTCGCCCTTCCTAATTAAATAATATGGCCAGTTTTCTGAATTCTAGGGTGTGGCCATATGGCAGTTATAGTTTATTCTGTCTGTTTGAATAGCCTGGCCATGGTAATTTGGAACGAAGGTGTTTGTTTAAAGTTGAGATGACAACCTTCATGTTCTCTTCTTTCTTTTTTTTTCAATATATAGCTGCCGCGTACTTGGTTCTTGTATCATGCGTGGAATTTGTTCGAGCTGCCAGTGGCGGACACTGGCCTAGGGTCGTTCACAATAAGCCTGGAGTAACCCGTACCCGGTTGGTCAACCTCACTGCTCCATTTACCGGTCACCCTCCACCAAAACACGATGCGATGACCGGCCTCACCTTTCATGACACCCTGCAAGCCTTGTTGGACCAGGGACCATACCGTAACTGACACTGGATCTGAAGCCAACCCAGGAGACGGAAACATTAAAGAATTCCCAACTGTGGTACTTCTCTCTTCGTACACTCTTCTTCTTATCCTCGCCGTAGCCATAATTATTAGCATATTCTTTGTTTGCTCCGGAATTAATCGCATCTTCGCAGATGCTCGTTTTCGTGTATACTTGCTTGTCTCGGGCAATCACAGTGTATGGCTTAAAATAGGCACGTTCCCTGGACATTTTGGAGATTATATCTTTCAAACAGACGATCCTATCACACTGACTAAAGCCGAAAATATATGCCTAGGCGCACGATACACATTGAACTGTGTCATCCAAATGACCGACTGCTATACCGGCACATCGACACGACTGCCCACACATTTAAAGGTTAATAAACTGAAGGACATCATGTTGACAAGATTGATGACTAAGGACATTATACGCTACCAGTTGGTTACCATGGGTATAGGCATAGGAGAGCCTGTTCTTTTGGGGAAATACCGGCCCGGTGAGCTTGCAATTAGTACTAATACTTCAGTGGACTTAAGCCGTGTTGACCTTGATTAAGTCTTGTGTGAAAAATGTTGTATTTTTGTGTGTTTACTACCAATATGCTGCCGAACGTGCGTCAATCGATACAAGTGTTATGGTTATAAATTGAATTTGTAGCTAAATAAAATTTCGGTTTTGGAAAGAGCAGTATGACGCTGACAAGAGCGCTTTTACTCTGGCTCGGGCTAGGGTCGACCCCTTAGGTAATCTGCGAGACAGGCCCCTAATTTAGGGGCCTGAGGCTAAACTAGGTCTGCAACCAAAACTAGTAGTGGAATTAAATGTGGTTAACGCCACAATCTGGCGATGGGGCTCCAACCGAAATTATGGCTATAGCTAATTAAGCTATTGTCCCTTAATAAATCTCGACACCTAAATTGACTTGTTTGTTTTTTAAATTATTAATTTTGCAATGTCACAGAAGCTCCAAGTTACCTATACATAACTCCCGGAGAACTCCCACTTTAAAGGGTTACACTATATGCAAGAGGTTTTTTTATTCTCTCACAGAAAGAATATAGGTCACCGTGCCATACAAATCCTAGAAAGTATTTCGGGTTCATCAGGAGACTACATGGTCACTTGTAAATTTTGATAGGTCCTACTGGCAGCGATGTATTTGATCATAATAAAATTTCTGAAAAATTACTTTTGCACCTTACTGCATGGAATCGAACTAAAAAGGATCCACTTGAAAAGAAGTAACAGTTCTTAATTAAAACCGGCTTCATGCAACATTATTTTTTCATGACTGCGAAATAAGTACCATAACACTCATCAAAAAAGTGTTGTATTGTAATCGATTTCAAGTTCGTGGTCTATCTTCAAGAAATAGCACATTCGGGTTTTCAACAAAATGACAGGTCATTATAGTTAAATGCGTTTCGTATCGTAAATAAAAAGTATTCATGAATTTAAGATTCACTTATGAGAAGGACCTGTATAACGCGTACGGTTTTAGACTAATATAAGGCGAGTCTTACCAACATATCTATAGAAATACTTCCCTGCTTATCGAGCATGCCACAATCAAAACAAGAAGCGCAAAGTTCTTTGATAAAAGTTTATAAAACGACTATACAATTGAAGAAAGTACAAAGACCTAACATACAGCGTGACACAGACCGTACAATTAAACGTAGTGTAATTATAAAGAAAACATAAAGATGATAAACATAAACATCACATAAAATAGAGCTTTAAACAGACCCTTTAGAAATAAGTTAAATTGGCTGTGCATCGGCGATACCCGACCGATACCCGGGCTGCACCGCCCAGTCTGGGGTGTTGGGAGGAGGCTGTTGGCGTTTTGGGTTATCGTCGGGGACATTGTTCCGCTTCTTTTCCATTCTAACGCCCCGCTGACGGCCGCTAATTTCGTCATACTCAACTTCGTCCAGGTGGGCTTTGTAGGCCCTCAGCTCATCGCTCTCCCACACGAGCGGTTTGACGCGGCGGTGATATCGCTCTTTCGTCTTCCCGTCTTTGTCGACCTTGGCCGGATAATAAAGTCCGCGCTCCTCGTCGCTCGTGTAGTCGGGGGTGAGGAGGCGCCTCACGGAATTCTTTCGAGCTTCGTCCCACGTTTTGACGAAATTTTCCAACCCCACTATCCGTCTTCTGAGCTTCTGCAAAGTTAAAAAGACACTTTTTTATTTTAATACAGTTACGACATACTTGGTCAAGAACATCCAATAAACACAAACAAGTTTTTCAATATTTCAGTTGCCTTAATTTAAAAGCTGGTCACTGCAGTTAATTTCAAAAGCGTTGCTTTATCCTTGGTCTCTATAACATACAGGCACTTTTTATTAATTGTGTCATATCCATTCTAATTGTATGTCAAGATTATTGTCCAAGGAAGCAAGTAAGGTTACAGTGCTCTATAAAAATTCATAATGTAAAAAAATTATAATTGTTTCCCAAGTTTCAGTGTTACAACCATAAGATCATTTCACAGCCGGGCCCCCTGTTTTAAGCCAAATTGCCGATTCACAGCTACAGCCCCCGGTATAGTTCCGACCGCAGTTTGTACGTATACCCCTTTTTGAACTGAGTGGGTCCCCGGGAAGTCACACCCCCTACACCATAGACCCCCCAGTCTGTCTACTCAGATATCAAAGTAGGACATTATCGTTCTTCAAAATAGAAAACAACCCCTTTCCACTGACATTTATACCAAAAAATCGACCCCTTATTCTTCAAAACGCAGACATTTAGTGGCCAAGAAATACCCTTTTTCGTGAAATTTCATATTTCCCAGGAAAAAAAAGACCCTTATTTTCATATCATGGATATTTGGGATGAAAAAGTAACCTTTTTTCTAGAAACAAGGACATGTGAATGTTGTCAAACTAGACCCTTTCTTCGCGTTTTTTAGAACAATGATGCGTATCCTTCCACCCAAGGAGTGGACAGACTGGGCATAGACCATAGACATTACTCTTTCTCCTCGGCTTTGCACTTGAAAGGTGTAAAATTTCGGCCTGCCCGAATCGAACTACGTCAAACAATGTTGAGAACAATAGTCCGCAAAAGCCATGACGTCGGGCGGGCCCCTAACGGTCACTGCACGCTGCTCCCGTGCCTAAACATGGGCAGGGCTGGGCCGGGGGTCCCCTCTATGAACTTTAGTAGGACCCAGCTGTCAGATTTGCTATTTCCACTAATAATGCTCGCAAACTTATGAAAACATGTATTTTCATAGGGGAATTATCAATGTGCATTATGATATACTTGAAAAGAAAAAGAGTTAATAAATAGCAAAGTTATAGGCAATGTTATTGTCTGTGTGTACGGGTGACCGTGGTCCAGCCGGGTGTTATCTGTGCCCCCTCCAGGGCGGGCCGGGCCGGTGACCGGGGGTGTAGGGTTACCGGGGCCGGTCGTAAAAGGTTTAGGCCCAACACAGGGCCCAACACGTGTTGCGGGAGGGGTCCGTGACGTCAGACTTTTGTGGTCTATAGAGGAAGTCTGTAACAAAAATTTATTTACCTCGTTCACGTGGTGACGGATGATAGCCGCTTCATTGTCAGCCTTAATTCGGTTCTTCCGGATTCTGTTGGCCCTATTTTGGAGGGTCTTGAAGTAGGTGTTGGCAGAAGCTAGAAAAAGAGGAAGGACATGAAGTGTGCTTAAAACTGGAGCCATTAAGTAGACAAAGGCACTATAAAGGCAATAAATCAAGGGAATACATGTTAAAAATGCAAAGTGAGGGTCAACATATTATTCACGAATTAAAACCATCATTACACTGGTATTATATTTCTTTGTCCAGATAATAGAACTTACGTTTTTTTCAGATGACTGGGAGGATAACTTAAATTATAAAAGTAACAATTTCCAATGTAAGTGGAGCCTATTTAGACACTAAAAACAGATTTCCAGCATTTCAAGCATGTTAAAATTTGTGTTAATTGAAGGACCAATACTTTGGAATCATGGACATTAGATGCATGAAATGTACAGCTGCAGGTTAGTTAACAAAGAAACTTGCTACCTATGGGACTTACCTAACACCTCTTCTCTGGGGGTATCTGGCCCGAGGCACACGTTGTCAACAACGGCCTTGATGATCGGCGCGTTATCCGGGTGTTTGATCCCCGCCCTGAATGTTGGAATATATTTATATTGTTCAATTCATCGGCATCACGTCAAGTGCTCTATGACTCTATTAACATGAAAAAAAAACAGCAAAACTTATTCAGCTGCAGCTTCTGGTGTTCAGGAACACATTACCCATTGCTTACTTAAAAACAATATTATTTTCTGTACTATTCATGTTGTTATGACGTAATCAACTTACCCAGGGTTCAGGTTGAATCCCCAACCAGGCTCACCTCTCTTGGCCTTGTAGGCCGAACGAACGAGTTCCTACAAACAATATAATAAGCCAATAATTAATAGTGGACTTCTAACTATATGTCAGTGTACGAAATCATTACGGATTTTCGTTGTTTTCCGGGATGTTCCCTGGCGGCGCGGCAAAGGAGAAGAACATCAGGGCTATACTAGGAATGAGATCATTTCTAAACAAACCGAGAACTATATCAAACGGTAACGTTTTCAAGGTGAGATTATTAGTTAATTATAAGCTGTAAAAACAAACTTTAGAACTTACACATATTTCATTGCGTGGTTTGGGTGGTTTGGCAGCTGCAGCTGGCTTCGCTTGGTTCACGAGCACCTCCACCTGGGCCTTTGCCGCAGCCGCTTCAGCCTCCGCCCTTCGGCACTTCTTCTCCAGCTCCTCCATCCTGGCCAGCAAATGGGCCATGGACGGTTCAGCTGTAGACGTGGAGGGGCCGGACGAGGACGAGTATTCGGGCGTGAACGACCTTTGGGACGTCGTCGACGAGAACGACCCTTGCGATGTCAAGGGCCCGGGCGTGAACGACCTTTGGGACGTCGTCGACGAGAACGACCCTTGCGATGTCAAGGGTCCGGGCGTGGACGACGTTCTGGACGTGGAGCTGGGGAACCATGGATGGGATTGCGACGTGGAGGGCGTCATCCCCCAGGGCGTGGATCCGGAGGGCGTGGAGGGCGTGGAGGGCGTGGAGGGCGTGGACGACGATGCGGATGCAGGACCGCCTTGGGAAGCACCAAGGCTAAGGTCCACGTCGTTGAGGGTGGATCCCTCTTCCGCGTACAGGGAGTCGTGAAGAGACTGATCCGCAGAGAGATCCGGAAACCCATTCTTAGACCCATACTGACGCGCATCCCCAGACATATCCAACAGCAGAGTACCTACGCCTGCTGATGAATCATGATCGGTTATTTTCTCGCCACCCGGTTTGGGGCTGCTGGTCAAGATCCTGCATGAGCTGGTAGACGGGTTTGACAGAACAGCGTCACTATAATCAGTTGACCCGTTCATGGTGGCAGCAAGTTTTCAAGTGATCTATATAGCCATATGCCACGCCGTATTTATACATGCCGGGCAGGCCCCCCTGTGGATACATGATCTGGTGAAAGCGATCTTTTATCGATGAGGCAAGACTTTGAACATAAGTTACGTGGTAGACGTGACGGGGTGTGGACGGGGTAAGAGAGACTTTTACCATAAGTTACATGCTAGCCGTGACGGGGAGTACATGGGGTATCAGCGACACCCTCACCGCCGCCCCTTGTGAGGCCTGTTACGTGTCAAGAAGTGTTAAGACTACCCCGCGGGCCGCGTGCCGCGGTACTCCTGTGAGGGAGCTGACACAGAAGCTAGTTGACATGCGCCGCCTCAGATGGCCAACAGGTGGACGCGGTCATCACAGACGCGTGTCCCGGTGTCAAACGCGACAGAAGTCATTTCAGATGAACCCCCTGTCGATCGGCTCTCTGAAGAAAATAGCGGCCTATTAGACGTGCTTCGCACTACCCAGTGTAAAAACTTGTGAAGCCCCCGGCTAGAAGAAGTCGTTTTAGTTGTACCTTACCTAGCGTTTAAGTTGTCGACCGAGGGTTAACTTTTCGCTAAAGACTAGACGAAGCCCTTACAGTACCTGGGGGGGTTGTGATGTCATGTGGGGTGGGGGGTATAAGTATGTGCCTGTACTATACACTGGTTCAGAACAGCCACTTGATGGCCATGGACATCGAGCGACTGTTAAACGCAAGTCTGCGTCTGCGTCTTGTTCGGGAGGAAAGGCCAGTGGTGAGACCTAGTCACCTCCAACCCGCGGACCAATCCGACCATCAGTGGCTGCTTCTCTTGTTAGTGATATACCTGGGGTGGAAATTTATCGGTATCTTCTGGAAATTGGCAGCAGGCTGTCGCTCGTTGGCTCAGGGTCAACGTCGGAGGGCTACAGTGCAGTGCTGTCTGAGAATCTACTGCCGATGGGAAACGCTCCTATTTCCACTGGCTCCCATTCCCGCCGAAATGGAAGCCGTAGGAAGTGCTGCCTGCCCACGAATGATCATCCAAAGACCGAGCATCCTGTCCAAGGCCCTGACCGTCGCCTGGTCGGGCCCACTCACGGTCCATCTGAATGGCAGTGACGAACCCTTGACGTTGGAACTCCCGCAAGAAGTCAAGATTCCTCGTACGGAGCGCGTGCGCCTGAACAAATTTTTCAGGCACAGACTTTGTAGAGCGAGCGTTTGCCTGATAAACAACAGGAACAACATGGCCCAAGAACTACTCCCAGCCGAAAAACTGGGCTGCATGCCTGACGTAGACTCTTGGGTGTGATGAACAGTTATATAAAAGTGTACGATATGTTTGAAGTAGATATGGGAAAATTTTAATTGTGAAATGCATATGTTCACGAAGCTTTCGAGTTACATATGTACATTAGTGTATGGTCAGTAAATACAATTATGGGAAAATAGGCGAAACGTTGACACGTGGACATCATAAAACCTTTTCCGCATGCATAACAATAAAACATTTTGATATCATGAACGTGTGTAGTCTTATGTGGCTGTGACTAATTATAAATGGGAATTCATGAGGATAATGTGAATGAATTGCAGCTGTACATGTGTGACGAAATTATGAGGGCGAGTATATATTCTAAACAACAAAAATCGAACATGAATGAGAACTGATAACTTTTGAGCTGCAATAAAAGGAAGAGTTATTAGCTAATGTATATATAACCAACTCAATTTAAAGTCAAGCGTCTGCATGCGCTTTGAATCCTACGTTGTCTGAAATACAGAATTGAGATGAAAACAAAAAGTGCTGGTACCATTATAAAAGTAAGTCCAATGTTCAACAGGTAAACAGTACCGTGCACACTGGGGGGGAGGAATGGTACGTGGGGAAGATGCAAGTCACCACGAAGTTTCTTGTATTCGACCTCATTCAGTCGAATCTCTTTCATGTATGTACGGAGGGAAAGGAAATTGTCTTTTGCTCGCTTAAAAATATCCTCTTGGCGGACTCGCATTTGCGGGCTAAGAGGTAAAATTGGGAATGGTTTATCGTACGAAAAATCCGGGTTCACAAGTCGGCTAAGTGACAGGTTGAGGTGTTGAAGACTAGCAAGGTTGACGGGAAAAACTGTTCTTAAGGGGCCTGCTGTAGAAGGCAAACAGTTAACACTTGAGACTGGAATTTCCCATTCTTTGGCGGACACAGAACAACCACATTCAAAGGCACGAACGCACGATTCACATCCAGGATGGGTTGTTGTTCGGTTGGGGCAGCGCACAACGACCTCGTCTATGTGAGAGAACAAATAGGTCCCTGTTGCAATGACTTGGATGTTCGACCTTCTGAAATTAGACTGAATGAGTATTTTGAAATCACAATAAAGTTTGACAGACTCATGATCACGTAGATAGATAGAAATGAGGCACGACGAGGGAGAAACCCTGCGAAGTGGTAGGTCATAATGACAAAACGGAGAATGGCAATTATCCAGATCTGGGTTGGAGGATACTGTGTATTGGGTTGCGGACACCAATAAATAAGCCGGTGTGTTGGAGAGGCGAGTATAATGCCCATGGAAGGCTAGAGGGAAGGTGTTCACTTTTAGAACCTTGAATATTTTGTCGAAGGAAATAACGGGAATCTTCAAAATAGTTTTCAGAACATTTCGCTGTAAAACCGGGGGGACTAAAACAGTTACACTTCTATACATGTCGCGAGTGTTTGGAATATAAATATTTGAACGATTTGACTTGGAAAGGAAAAGGTACCGAATCTTCCTCATATCAGTCTCCGATATCAAAGAGTTACTCAGCCTGTTCTCCGTTAGGTCGCGAATAGCCTGTAGCAAGACATCAAGGGAATAGTCCAGTTTAAAATCCAGTAGACGCAATTCTTGCAAATCTTGCATCAACCTGACCATCAATTCCCGGTTACTAATGTAAGCCTGGAGTCCTCTGGACAAATTGTATATGGAATGAGTGTTCTCTATGATGGCCTGGAGTTGGATTTCCAAAGTGGAGTCAACTACCTTTAGGACTGCATTTATTTTGCCATCGAGGAAGCCAATTTCATCGGCATTTACCTGGTCAGCACGAGTCTGTTGCTTCAAGTCATCGAGTGTGGCCGTTCCAAATAAAGTCTCGGAGAACTTGCCGATTTCTGGAATCAGAGCCCGCTGCTTCCTGGATTTGGCTGATGGAGGTGTTGGCTGGGCCGTCGATTCCAAAATTGATTGCACTTCCCGGAGTCCGTTGGTGACCTTCGCTGCTATAGTCTTCCCAATAGATGTTATGTTATTCAACATAAGTTGGATTTTTCGACACTGTTCCATTGAACCGGCTGCCAGGGTAGCGCCGTGTCTACAATTTAGTGCGGCTGCCTGTTTGGGAGAAGGAGGAAGTGGTAAAATGATATCGACTTGGGTAGTGAAGTACTCATTACCTATGTGGATGGACGGTTTACTCTCGAATACTACACCATAGTTGGTACGAAAACGGTTTACCGTACTGGTGCATAGGCATGGCTTAGCTGAGACAGTGCCCAGGATAAAGAGTCCACGAAGGAGGAGTATGAATACTGTTGGAGCCATGTCTGATGCAGGCTAGAGACCGCTCTAGTCTTTTATTACTTTTTCCCAGTCACAGGAAGGAGTAGACAGACAGTCGCCACATGCACCTGGGATCTAAAGGTTTTGACCTCCGTGCAGAAACCTTAAGCTTACGTTAATGCCAAAAGAAAAGCCGTGCGAAGAGTATAAGCTTACGCGTATGCTTGCTTGTAAGCTTTCGTTGGTTAGGGTGTCGGCTTGTTCTAATTGAATTGGAAGGCAGACTTCAAAATGAATTGTTGGCATGGGGTTCCTTAACTTGTGGATGAGAAGTGAGAAAGCCTGTAAATGCCATTACTGCCTGATATTTATAGGTTTTATTTGCAGGTGGTTTATATGGAGTTCAGGCCGATTTAAGTCTGGACTGGCTGAAATTAGTCTCAAACCTTAAGGTCGGCTTTATATCTAACCAGCTTAGACCCAGTTTAAGGTGAATTATTTAGGGTAGTTATATAGGCCGGGAGGTACCTTTTATCCATACAGAAAATGTTTAATTAATTTTTAATGAATCTCATCTCTCACGGATGACTTCAAAAGAAGTTAATTTCAAACACTTTTAATACTCCATCTATGGATGGTAAGGGTAAATGGTTTTCCGGGTGGGAGGGGCGATGGATGGTAGGGTGAAATAGGCCTGTCAAAGATTTAGCTACATGTGCTTTGCAGGCGAACGTAGGTTGGGTATGGAAGTGCCCGACCCAGCAGGTTCCCTGCATGGGGCAACTCTGGCCCGTGTTAACTCGATAACTAACCCCTGATTAATGGCGGGGAGTCCGTCAGATGACACCCAGCATGATACCTGTGTCGCTCTTGAGTGGGTTTGGTGTGAGTTATGTGATTACCAAGACTGTGCCCCTGCCCTTGTCAGATGTCAGAGGGGGGTACAGATTAGATGGGGTGCTTCCGGGTACTTATGGGTGTTAATGGATTAAGGCCGGCCATGATGGACGCTTCCAAACTTTGCCGCCGTTAGGAATGGACCTGGTTTATTAGGAAATGTTATGCACAAGGGAAGAGGGGAGCGAGGGATAGCTGCAGAATCGCGAAAATGCTTTCTGTCATGTTACTTAAAAAGTACATGGAACTTGTTAACTAATGGTCGTATTTAACTGAGACAATTAATTTAAATGAAGTGTGATGCCCAGTGTCTCCTGTTTATTCAGATGCTAAGATCGGGAAAGAAGGTTATTTAGAATGTTTGCAAGAAGTATATATATTAATATTATAATATTAGGAATTTAAGCCGGATCAGTCTCATTACCATTAGGACTATCATGTTTAAAATTAGTAGTTGAGGAGAGGGCGGGTTCGAGCAGGTTTTTTTTTTTTTTTTTATAATTTTCCTTTTTTTTTAAGGGTCTTTTTGATTTAACAACTTTTCGATTACAAATGGAGAGTTATCCTTTAAAAAGCGTAACGTCCCGATCCTGTTTAAAATAAGTTAACAATCAACCTCCTCTCTTGACATGACGATTAGGGTTCAGAGTAGTCCTATCCTTATCATTAATTTGATAATACAAGTCTGATGGATGAACGAAAAACGTAAGGCATGAAGGGGATTCGAACCCGGGGCCGGGAGAGATAGCTGGTAGCCAAAAATCCACCGGGTTCAATAATACGATGACGTCGGAAACCAGCGAAAAGCCGTCTAGAGGTCCTTCCGGTCGCAGGACCAAATACGTCGAAACTACGTTGGGGAAAACGATGACGGGCAATGTAAATTGAAGTTGATAGAGACACATCAGTGACAATTGAGGGCGATCAAAATTAATAACTTGTGGTATTGCTTGTTTTCCAAATCGGAAAACCCACTGAAACACAAGGACCGAAACTACAAAGTGTCTCTTTTTGGTAAACACCTTTCTCGTTGCCCCGATTACACCTACGGTATATATATGTCGCAAACTCTATACGTAATTGGGTCTGGTTGTGCAAACTAATGAAATGAAATGAACTGAATAATGGCACGGATGAATTCGCCAGACCTGGGTGGTAGGAGCTAATCGAACCTCATGCACTCGATTACCACCTGCCACTCCAAATTTTTTTTTGGGAAGTTATATTTGTAATAATGGTATTGAAATGAAAAGATGGCCCACGGGCCGGTCCGGAGGGATGCAGGGGCGGACCCAGGCATTTCTAGGGGGGAGGGGGGGGGGGAGGGGCTAATGCATTAATCTACGTGGGAGGGGCCCCTTTTTAAACAACATTATTTAACAGGGGAGGGGGGGGGGAGGGGGGGCATGGCCCGTCAGGCTAATATAGCGCATTTATCATTTCTTATGTCGAGAGTTAAATAAGGGTAAAAACTTGAAATCACACAAAATAATAGTTTTATGTGTAGTCAAGGTTATTTAATATTATCATTTTCAGTGAAAACCATTTGCGCTTTCAGCCCTTTCACCCTGTATTTCCAAGAAGTTTAAGAATCTGGTTTAGGCAGCCTGGTTTAACTCCCAAATAATGTGTTTCAAGAAAATCTGTTTTAAAAATGCTATATTTCTACCTGTTTTAGTTAAACTAGTACTGTATCTAAGGGACAGGGGTGGACGGTCCCAGGAATTTGTGGAGGGGGGGGGGTTGAACTAACCCTATTTTTTTTTTAGAAATAGGCCTATTGGACGTCACTTTCATGGGATGGAAAACCATTATTGATATGCTATATTTGATAAGTTTTCTCAAAAATATTACTTTCATTTCATGATAAGGGTTGTACCCAACATCATGGGAGACAATTGTTTCATTATTGATTATTCATAGAGGTTATAAAGTTAAATCACGCTTTATCGCTGTTTTTACGCATTTGATTAATTATTATGAATTATTTTGATTTTATATAACTTTTGTTTCTATATGTAAGGGTTTAAAAAACTAAATGCGCTAATGATATAGGCCTACCAATGTGAGCGATACAACCCTGTTTTACCCTAGTTGTGTGCACACTATAGGCTACTCCTTCTGCGCTTCAGCCTCATCTATTCTTATTAGGTCAGGAAACTGAGTATTATTTTTGTTGAGCTTGGAAACCAATATCAACCGGCGTTTATAGATATATGCACAAATGTGGGAAGTGGGGGGACTGGGTACGCCACTGCTGGCAATTATATTGGTGCCTGAATGGAGGGTAGGTACGTTAAGATGCCGAGAAGGTTGGGCGTGTGAAGAGAACTATGAGCGGACGGGACTATTGTGACACAATATAGTTAACACCCCCTGACTTACACTTATATACACGCCAGAAGGGCAAGGGAAACTTTGAGGTGAGCGCAAAAGTATTACCTAACACGCCCACTGCTATGGGTAGTATAATGATACTATGATTTTTCAGGGATAATCGTGGAGTAAGACTTACACTCCTTGACACGTTTTAGAGGAAGTGGTTTCAGACAAGCCCGAGCCTGTCGAATGTATGAGTTCAAATTCTTCCCGTGTATGTATCCAGTGTTGGCGACCAACTTTTTGGCCTGTGGGCCAACAGGGCCGACTATGCCAAGTATTGTCAGTCCTGAGAGCTTTCTGACAGCCCTGATTTTTTCTTGTTAGGATAGGCCCATTCAGTCTGGGGAATTCGAGCGGTCATTTCCAGCTGCCGTTGGTAGACCTCGCACAGCTACCGATCCGACGCCACAGGCCGGCCCTAATTGCGTCTGCGGTCGTCGGAGCGGTAAATGTATGAGGACTGGTTCAGCATCGCTCTCAAAACCTTGAAGACCAGGAGGTAGGTGTTGGTATGGATGCATTTCTACCTGCGACATGTTATGTATACAGTGTTGGCAACTAACTTTTTGGCCTGTGGGCCAACAGGGCCGACTATGCCAAGTATTGTCAGTCCTGAGAGCTTTCTGACAGCCCTGATTTTTTCTTGTTAGGATAGGCCCATTCAGTCTGGGGAATTAGAGCGGTCATTTCCAGCTGCCGTTGGTAGACCTCGCACAGCTACCGATCCGACGCCACAGACCGGCCCTAATTGCATCTGCGGTTCGTCAGATCGGTAAATGTACGAGGACTGGTTCAGCATCGCTCTTAAAACCTTGAAGACCAGGAGGTAGGTGTTGGTATGGATGCATTTCTCCCTGCGACATGTTATGTATACAGTGTTGGCAACTAACTTTTTGGCCTGTGGGCCAACAGGGCCGACTATATGCCAAGTATTGTCAGTCCTGAGAGCTTTCTGACAGCCCTGATTTTTTCTTGTTAGGATAGGCCCATTCGGTCTGGGGAATTCGAGCGGTCATTTCCAGCTGCCGTTGGTAGACCTCGCACAGCTACCGACCCGATGCCACAGACCGGCCCTAATTGCGTCTGTGGCGGTCGGGGCAGTAAAATGTACGAGGACTGGTTCCGCATCGCTCTCAAAACCTTAAAGACCAGGAGGTAGCTAGGTGTTGGTATTAATGCATGTTGGAGTGTCCTGAAGAACGTTAAGTGTATAGCTATGGGCCATGGGATGAGTAGTTCACCACACGACCAGTCTTCCTGAAGCAGTTCAGTCCGGGTCCAGCCAGTACTAGTACAAAGGTAGCCCCCAAGTATTAACGCTCCTAACCCTAACCCAAACCCCCACTAGAACCCATGGCCAGATATTTCCCATTCCCATTCCCATTCCCACCTGCCCCACCCATGGCCAGTCACCCTTTTCACCACTTACCACCTGACCTCACACCTTACCCCTTCAACCCCGTCCCCTCCCAACCCTCCCATCCCATCAGGGGGACAGGAGGATGTGGTTAATTGCCCCCCTCCCCCCTATCCCCCCCACCCGTTCCATACCCCCACCCCCCTCCCCTCCCCTCCACCCGATCCCCTTCTCTCCCCCTCTTGCCCCCTCCCCCTTCCCTGTCCTGCTTGCCCCCATCCCCAGACAAAAAAAACAATAAAAAACAACAACTCAAACAAAAAAACAGCAAACTATGTATAATACTATAAATTAAGAAACTAAGCTAAACTAAACTAAACTATTTACAAAATGTACAAAAAAAAAGCTTCTCTCCCCCTCTTGCCCTTGCCCCCCATTCCCTGTCCCCCTTGACCCCTTGCCCCCTTGCCCCCCCCCCAACACACACACACAAAAAAAAACAAGGAATAATTACTTAACTAGTTACAAATTGTACAGTACTGGTTGGACGGATCGGCGGCGGCGATGGTGGTGGTGGTGGTGGTGGTGGTGGTGGTGGTGGTGGTGACGGTGGTGGTGACGGTGGTGACGGTGGTGGTGACGGTGCCTGGGGCTGGGGCGACGGTGGTGGTACCGGTGACGGTGCCTGGGGCTGGGGCGGCGGTGGCAGCTGGGGATGGGGCGGCGACGGTGGCGACGGTGGTGGTACCGGTGACGGTGCCTGGGGCTGGGGCAGCAGTGGCAGCTGGGGCAGCAACAGCATGACCACCTCGGCCCCTGCGGGCGGTCGTACCAACCTAAGAGAAAAAATTTAAATTTACAAAATTAAAAAATATTGCCTTTGCTTTGCTTCGAAATAAGGATATAACCCTAACCCTAACCCTAACCCTAACCCTGTTGCCTTTGCTCCAGGCCTTTGCTTCGCTTCTAAATAAGGATGTAAGCTCGTAAAGTGAAAGTTGTTCATGGGAAATTTGGACGAAGATATTTACATGTCCACTGACTTTTAATTATGCAGAGTATGTATAATAAGGGTGAGGTAACATGGCGTTACCTTGTTACAAGGGAAAAAAGTTACAAATGAAATTAATGGATCAGAATTGATTCTAATACTAATTTATGGAATTCGAAGTTATATTTAGATAAATAATGGAGTGTTATAACTATATATTAGATTCACTGTAAGCGTGGGGCTGGCCCGCTGAGGACGAGAAACACAATCCCCGGCCCCACCTGCTGGCTGTACACCAGGCCTCTGAAAATTGAATAGTGAAGCTTAAGGTCATTTCATGTCTATCAATAGTAATCAGCTCCAGCAGAAGAGTAACTTCAAACATGTACTAGTAGGCCTAGTTTTCGAATATGGAATAAGCAGGTACACCTGTACTCAAATCCCCCTCCTATGGATATATAGACCCTTAAAATCGACAGCGCGACATGGCTACTTCTTAAATTAGACACAGCGACACGGCCGTTTTTTCATTTCGACATGCGACATCGCAATTTAGTGACACATGACATTACCATTTTCTTAACTTTCACAGGGGACAGGGGTTTAAAAAAATATAATCACATGCGACATGGCCATTTCGTATAGAGCATGTTAAGACGCTATCCTACAAACAGACACTATCCAACAAAACTTTGTCACTTAGCACCATTTTTTATGGGATAGCGGTTGCACATGTACAAGCTGCTAAGCCGCAAAATTGTTTCTAATGTAAGTGACAAAACATTAGTTTTGTCACTTAGCGACTTCTTATGATGCTAAACTACAAAGAGATGCTAAATGACAAAACATTATTTTTATCGTGTAAATTATTTAAAATGGTACTTTAAGGGTCATAAAACCATGCAAGGAGGGGTATATAAGGGGCAGGGCCACCTAGGCCGGCCAATTAGCCTGAGACATTCTCCGACCTTCCCGTCCTCGCATTGTCCAGGGGCGGATCCAGTGGAGGAGGGGGGGGGGTAGATTTTGCGCTAGGGGAGGTCGGGAGATCGAGTGATCGGGAGACTCGCGGAATATCCAGGAGATCTAGAGTGGACATGTCTGTAATAAGTGTCGAAAAGACGGGGGTGCGCGCTATTGGAATTGTTTTCTTCTTAATTACCTTTTGGACAAGTTTTAAATTTAAAAAAATGTAAAAATGGTCCCAAAAAGGCCCCCGCGCAACCCCCTCTAAATCAGCCACTGCCTACGCCAGATCATCTTGTTGCCCAAACGGCCAACTAAAAACCATCGAAAACACAACAGATTTCTATATATTATAAACCCTTGTTCTTGGGAAAATAGGGAACATAACTAACAAATAAAGACTTACTGTTGATGCCCGGGTCTATGTGCCATTATCCGTGTGATTGAACTGTAATCCTAAAGGTCGGAGGACACTCAGGTCTGATCCAGCTGGAGGTCTTTCCGTGTCTGTGCTCTGGAGCCTTCTGGGCCCCGGTTGAAATTCCGCTTATCTGTTTGTCCAAGACGTCAACGTATTCTAATATCTGACGTCATGACGTACGACGTCAGCTAGAAGTTAGCGCGATGCGAGCGTGAGAACTTAGTTAATTAGCGGAAAACAACACTCTTTATCTCACACACTTACGTTCACAAGCTATAAATAGCGCTATTAAAACACATATTATCGAAACACAATAAGGAATCAGCTGATGCAAAAGATACACCTCTTGTTCGAAGATTTTGTTCACAGACCAAAGAGCTCGAGATAAGTTAAAAGGCATAACTACTTAAACTGCCATTTTATCGACTTCATGTTCCAAAATAATTGGCGGGGAATCACCGGTACCTGGGAAGGGGAGAGGGGGTTGGTGGGGTGGGGGGTATAGGGAGTTTCAGGTCCTCCAAGGATGAACTAACGCGGGCCCCAGTGGCGGATGCTTACGCAGTACTGGGCAAAATGAATCAACGTTAGGTTTTGGTTGTATTATTTTTAAATTGAAATGACATTGCTTCAATGTCAATTGAACATTGAATTTGTAAATTGAAGTGACGTTGATAATGAACATTGATGCAACATGTTGCACTTAGGTTGCAACCTAACAAAACCAATCAACCTATATTCAACGTTGTCTCAACGTTTATCAATGTCCTAGCTATATCGACTGGTATCATAGACTGGTATGTTTTATGATAGCCGTTATAAAGTATTTCAAAAATATCTTTTGTATCCGTGTACTAGTAAGCCTCAATCATACATCCTGATTTAATTATAATCACCGAATGTTGCACATTTACCCTTAAAAATCATTCTGTAGATTTGAGATACCTTGACGTATCAAGATAAGTTGTGGGATATGAAACTCCCTATTGGCTGCACGGCTCCCCACCCCCCATTGATGGGACGCCATTAAGAAGGGGAGTAACCTTCAAAGAGTCCCCCCCCCCCCCCCGGGAGGGCCCTGTTGTGGGCGGATGACCCTAAATTATATAATGGCTGGATGGGACATGTGACCACCTAACTGGACCCACTCATTCTACTCTCCTTGCTCATACACAAACAACATGGCGTGCAATAAGTCGTCGTTGTCCGTTCGCTCTTACACCTGGACAATGTACCAGGAGGACCTGCTCATCGACTGGTTCGGATTGCACTCTAGCCTATACGAGAGGAGCACATACGGAACAACTACTCCACACCAGAATTGGGAAACATACACAAAGATAGGAAAGGAAGTTGGGGCGCCGGGTAAGTAAACTCCGAAATTAGGCTATAGGGTAAGGTTGGGTAATATGGGCATAGCAGGTAATATGGGCACCCCCAATATTTCATATTTCTATCAGATATAAGTCCTGCAAACTCATATCACAATGTGGGGAACCAAAAATCATTGCCATAGACCATTCCTTTTCAGGAAATTACTATATATTAAAATAGGGGGTGCCAATTTTCCCGGCGGTGGGTAATATGGGTTTTGAAAATGTAAAAACTTATTGTCTCAATATATTAATTATTTCTTGACCTAGATAGTCAAAAACCCACTTATTTCTTCAATTACTGAAAACAATTCCATAAAAGAAAACAGAAGTAAATTATGATCATTTCTCTTGATTTCAAATATAACAAAAATTATAACAATCGGCACGTGCGAAACCCACTGGGGGATCAACACTTTTTAAATGGGGGAAAGGCATGGGCCCTCTGGAGCGGACCCTAAAATGTAACATGACATGAATATTTAATTAGTGTTTTTATTTTAAATTTTTAGCCGACGAAGTCAGGAGACACCTGGACACGTTGAGGGAGTTTTACATCCGGTACAAGGCCAATGAGAAGTTGGGAGTGTTGGCAAAGCCAGTTACAGCGCGTCATGTCGACGTAGCGGCGCGCTTGGGGTTCCTTGGACCCTCCCTTAGTGGACTCTCGACTAGGTATACCTCATCCTACGAGTATATAGAAAAGGTGAGGAAGAAAATGGATGGACAAATTAAAAAGGGCAACCTTAGCTTGTACCGTACGTAAAAGTGTTTATTAAGCTATAACCAGACCGATCACCAGACGGGTCGATTGTGTATGTGATTAGTAATATAGAAGTCTGGACGGTGATTGGGCATATAAATGCAATGGTTTTAGAACTACAAAAGTTGACTAAACTAACATGTAACCAATACCGAACCGATATGAATTGTATATTCTGTGAAATCAGCTAATTTGCATGGTTGTTTGCATTGCAGGAAGGAGCCCGAATCGTTGAGGCCAACGACCATGGCTGCCGGGGGGAGACACGAGAACAATCTTGCCCGTCAACCAGCCGGCGCACTTCTTGGGTATGTGGGACAGCGGGCAGTGTACAGAAACATGTCACCTTTTCTGACCCCGTCCATTCCGAAGAAAATGAGCCGGCAGCTCTAATAGCTGGAGAAAATGACTTCGAAATCCCCAAGTCGTCTGGATTTTTCCAAGGCATTGACGCCGATGGATTTCTGTTAACAGGGGAAATGGACCATGAGTGACCAACATTAAGAAAGAGTATAACCACCTCCAATATTGTGGAAAATGAGGCTAGCTGGGTGTTCCTTGGGGGGGGAGGTATTTATTTATATTACCCAACTTATTTCAAGGAAAGTTAATTTCCTAGGTTCGGACTGGGTTGTTTACCAAATGGGGATTCCTCATATCGCCAACGATGTTTGCTGTGACGTAGAAGGAGTTGATTTTCGTAAATAAAAGAACATTCTTCAGTAACGTGTTGTTTTTTTTAATTGTTTACAATATGCCCGGCGCTGGGCTCGCGCTAGCCGCTCGCCACACTCGCATTTGCGAGTCCAAACAATATTGTATAATAAATATTATATAATAAGTATTTTAGTGTTTTACCTAGGCCAACGTGCATTCATTAAACTTGTTTCCGTCGTTTACTCATGCTCTCCTATGGAACAGATTTAGAATTAACTAGCTCATGTGTCAAAATATAAAAAAAGTATATTTTAGCAATAGCAATATCTGATATCTATGGTACCTTTTGAAATAATAATATCTAGGTTCATCACTAACTAAACCTATATGAAACCATATGCATGAGACCTAATATGTTAGGCCACTATTGAAAATGTATATTCTTCCATGAATGATATGTACATTAATTTGGATCACATATTTTGATATCTCTAAACAGACCTTGTCAATTTTAATAATATTCATACATCAACATAATTAGGAACAGATGAGGTATTGGAAGACAATTTCATCCATCATGTATAGGTCTGAATCAGTTTTAAAAATCATACATCGATACACTGAATAAAGCTGAACTTTCGCTTTATAATATTGGTCAAAAAAGGTGGCTAATGAAACTGCCCTCGCCATTTTGGAGGGCAGTGATCTGGGGTCAACTAAAATTCATGAGCGGTAAGTCATGAAAAGTGGGGGCGGAAGTTTGGCAGTGGGGAGTAACCTTCATCCCGGCCAACTCAGGGACAGGTTATATAATGCCGCCCGCTCTCCGGCCCACGTGCACACGACCTCTCCCTTAGGGGTTACACACTTATGGGTTACAGGTCCGCAGGAAGCTTTTTTGAAAGTGGTGATGGTTTATTTACTAAGAGTTATTTTAGAGGGAGAGGGGGGATGATTGTTCACTTTTTGACTAAACCTTATTTTTGTATTAATTTTTTAGGATAGCATATTAACTGAAGACTTAACATTTGTGCATGCAGTGTCGCAGTGTGGCATTGTTGATTTTTAGGGTCTACACCCCCTAGGTTGGGCCCACATGCGGAATGTGAAATGTGATTGGGCCGCGGGTCCAGTCTACAGGCATAGGACTGCAAGAGACAGTGGATCATCGACGCTTCAACGTATAACCTTCCCTTTCTTCTTCCCGATCTTCCAGAAGATGTCACAAGATCGTCAAACCAGGTGGGTCAGTGCGTTGCTTCAGTAAAATAAATGTTCTTCAGGTTTTTGGGGCGAATGAGTTGGATGAGTTGGAGGCGGGGATTACCCCTCCAGGGACTGGAGGTGGAGTGTTTGTAAACAGGTCGGTCATGGTCATGAAGCCGGCTGCTCGACGCGGAACAGGTGATCCATGTTATGCCTTTTCTAAACGGACCCGCATGTAAACAATTGGGAACCTTTTAATTTATAGTGTTTTTTTCTCTCATTCCAGCACTGAGGTGCTGCATGAGGAGGAGGAAGAGGAGACCCACCCCTCCACACCACATGGTCAGGACGGGGAAACCAATTCAACGGAAACGATGCTGTGCACGCCGAAGTAGGTTTCAAATGTTAATACTAGTACTGTTCTAGACATTTTACAAAACATCCAATGGTAAAGTAAATGACGGTAATAAAAACTGCATGTATAATAGTTGAATGTAGTAACCCAAATCATGCCTGGCTAATTTACACTTAAGAAAAGGACTTTACTTTACCATGGTAGAATTTAGTTATAATCTATATATTGTGGAAGGCATAACCGGTTAGTTTGTGAAAAATTATGGAGATCGCCGATGATTCTCTATGTTCAGTAATATATAGCTGGCAAAGTCTAAGAGAATGTCCACATGCGGAGTGTCAACCACAAATTTACTCGATTTTCTGATGGACGTAAAATATATAGACAATATTGACCCAGTTCTGATAATTGTTTTTTTTTTTTCAAGGGCGGACTACCACGAAAAGAACGACGACGACGAGGAAATGGACCTCGCGACCATACACCCGCACTGCATCTCAGACACAGAGTGGACGTGCTGCTACTGTAATGGGCACCCATCACAGGTTCGTAAAAGTTATTAGACCCCAGTAGGCTAACGTCACAGAGGGGCCGCTCGTGGCGGGTGGTTCCATACTCGGTGGCCGGCTCTCATTACCAGGGCCGGCCACTGACCCCCCAGCCGGGCCCACTGACCGGCCTGGCCTGGGGGGACCCCCGACAACAGAGTTTAGGGGTGTAAACAACCGTCATATTTCCCTTATTTTCCCTTTTATTACAATTTCTTCCTATATTTAAAGGTATGAGGTTCATTTATATGCTATCCACAATATCAATGTGTGAAAAGGGAGTTATTGAGTTTGACAGCTGGTTCTTCTATGGTTTATAGAGGAACCACATGGCTCTGCATGGAACCAGAGACAGCGTGAACCAAGGGTTTCCCGCCAAAATGACGTTAGAGCCATTCGAGTCTTATGACAAAAATAATGTACATATCCCAGTCAGGAAGCTGGCCATCAAAAGCTCATGATAAGATGGTCAGGAATCCTAAATAGCCAACCTAACGTACTCACGACTTGAGCAGGTTGGGGCTAACGTATAGGAAAACGTTAGCCCCCCCCCCCCTACCACTGGTAGAGCGGCAGCGGCGACAGGGCCTTGACTTGAGAAGATGCGACAATAGGACCTGGGCCGGGACCTGGGCCCAACCCCTCGCTTTGATAAACTGATTTATCTGTTATGATGAAAGTTCAGTGTTTCTAAAGTATACCATGTTTTGTGATATATCATCCCCTACATGTATATGAATTTGTTAGTCCGAGCAGCTCTTTATAAAGAAAGTAGAGAGTTTGACAGTTGGTTTTACTATAGGATATAGAGGGCCTCTCAGTTAGGGTCCAGGACCAGTGTCCAGGAGGGGGGGGGGGGGGTACTGTGTAAGGTGTTCCACGCGCAAATGACATAGGTAAAGTTGGTGAGAATAGTTATACGGGACAGCCTGAGAAGTCAGATTGGCCTGATAAACTGGGCTAATTAATATTACCCGCCTTTTTCTTGTCGTATCTGACCGCTCCAGGCCCGCCTTGGAAGCCTGTCACTGGGTTATGTATAACACCACAGAAGTGCTGCGTTATCGGGGGCTGGACACGCGACGGGTGGTTCAAATTAGCCCCCGGTCCCCCACCACGGCCGTGGTCACTCCCGGCACCCGGTGCCCTGAGTGCCGATAATAGACCAGGGCAAAAAAACAAAGCGGATAGTGTGTGAAATAAACATATTTACTATCTTATGATCATGCGTGTTATTACATCCTTTTTTATATATCTTGTGAGTTTCATATGTAAAAAGTGAATATATTTTGAGAAAACCTAAAGTTTACAACCGATTCCCTATGGTGCAAAGAGGGCCCACAATGATATGGCACCGTTTTGAACCATTGGGACTCGGGAACCAGGGTTTCCCCCCAAAATGACGTGAGTGCTTCCGCGGTCTACCGTGTGTCGCAGACCCCGGGGATGGTTATGTAATGCCGTCCGGCCTGCAGCTCCTCCACTGCTGCCCATTCACACAGTAGTAAGGGACCATAGACAGACTGATTTTTTGCTTTGCGAAAAAATGTGCAAATTTAACTGTAGAGGTAAATACCTAAATAATTGGAACTACTAATTTATGACATATTTACCGAGTGGGAATTTTCAGTAACTCTCTCAACTTGAATTTTTACCAGAGCCACGCATGGTATAGTACTGTTACTGCTTGATGTCTAATACATTCAAACGTACTAATTTTCAGACAGAAGCGGCTTATTTGAAACAGCAATTCCGAGGGGCGATGCAGGATTTTTACTGGCACAGCGCAGACCTTCAGCCACGGTCGGTTTACTTGGGAAGATTGTACAGGTAGGCTGTTTAAAATAGTCTGGGAGAAATTGGGAAAGGCATAAGTTTATATTTGAAAGGGTTGAAATGTAGGAAGAGGTAAAGGCATCACTTACAACAGTTTGATTAAAAAAAGAGGCCGACATACTGTGTAAAGTATTTGTTGGACACATCCACCTACTCAAGATACCGCCTTGACATTTCAGGATCTACTTGAGGTGCCATAACTGCGGAAATTGCTGCCACGCGGATTGCACGGATTTTGCGCCAGAACAGATACTGGCGCGACACTACTTATGTGAGTGGTGCGTCGGGAAGGAAAACACTATTCATGATTGGCCATGGAACAAGGATATTGATGCATGGTATAACACCAGATGATGGTTGTATATGATCCTTTGGTAAAACAAATTTGTATCTGATAATCAAGCGAAAATAAACAGTTGTACAACAAATCATTTGGTTCCAGGCATGTTTATATATGTAACCTACCTAGACAGACGGGTTGATTTCGAAATAGTATTTGGGATGGGATAATATTGACCAAGTTTAATTTTTAGGTGTTGACACTTCAGATTGGAAATTACGAAGCTATTGAGCACGGATAAAAGAGGGTTTGTAATGACATTTTTACTACAGAAGGTGACTAAGCCACACTTGAATAAGAAAAAGTATTAACATAGAATAATAGGTTTCTGCACGTTGTGGGATCTGAAACTCCCTATTGGCTGCACGGCTCCCCACCCCCCTTGATGGGACCGCAACTGAGAAATATTATTTTAATATAGGCCTAATGGCAAAGTAGCTTGGCAACCCTCGCTAACTCCCACTGGAAGACATGTGTGGGACTAGAAACTGACGGGGTCAGTCTACCCCTTAGTCTACCCTAACCCATCTTCATGGGTGTGGTGGGGTCAGGCTCTGTGCGGCTACCGTCACCTACGTAGTGTAGGAGCGGGAGCCCGGGGGGGGGGGGGGGGGGGGGCAACTTGGGTTTGAAAAGGTACCCACTGCCAAACGGACCTGCCAAGCGGGGGCGGTGAACATCAAAATTGAGGGGCGGTCAACGACTTTTGAGGCAAAATAGGGGGGCCCTGACCAGCATCCATAGAAAAATATAGGGGCAATAATTTAGTAATTAGCCTAATTACTACTTTATTTCACCCAAAAATGGCTATTGTAATATTATCAGAAGTTTTCTTTACCAATTTTGGTTATTTATGTATATTTTCTGGTATTGACACACTCGTATTTTGGGGGGCGGTGATCTGTGGTCCCCAAAATTAGGGGGCGGTCAACTAAAATTCAGGAGCGGTAAGTCATGAAAAGTTTGGCGGTGGGGACAACCTTCAAAGAGTCAGTGCCCCCCCCCCCCCCCCGGGAGCGGGAGGGACGGGCCTAACCCAGGGAGGGCTGGGGGCTGAGGGCTAGTCAGTTAGCCACTGACCACCGCCTACGACACACGAACTGAACTAGCTCCCGACTCATCAACATTTCTACAAACGCACCTTCAACCCCAAACCAAGGGGAAACTGAACCGCATAACGGCCTCTCTGCTCAAATCCCTAAGAGGAAGAGGAAGAGGAGCACAGTGGCAATCAACGCTGCCTTGATTGACTCAGTGAGGGAATCAACAAAAGCTCAGTTCACATCACTGGACGACCGTTTCGACCAGCTAGAGGCCATGCTCGGGCAACTAGCCCCCACCAACGACCATGACTGCCGGGGGGCTTGCCCGTCGACCAGCCGGCGCACTTCTTCGGGATGTGTCACCTTTTCTGACCCCCTCCAGTCCGAAGAAAATGAGCTGGAGGATGACCGGGACACCGAGTGGGCGCGCCTTCTCGTGATGAACCTGCAGGACATCAGAAATGACGATGTCAAGGAAAGGCTTAAGCGGCACTTTGACAACCTGACGGGTGAAGCGCTGCGGACTGGGCAGGCGCCGGCAGCTGTAATAGCTGAAGAAAAGGACTTCGAAATCCTCCAGTCGTGTGCACGTGGATTTTTCCAAGGCATTGACGCCGATGGATTTCTGATAACGGGGGAAATTGACTATGAGTCAGAGTGACCAACGTGTACATGTAGTATTCATGACATGCTATGTGTAGGTACTACGACAGCACCGGGTATAGGATCTGGACAGTTTGGGCCCTGTATTCTGTCACCTGCCGAGATTTCAGCCTCAATTTCAGTGTCATTTTAACTTTTCAATATCTCGGGATCTACTGAAGGGAATTACTCAAACTTGAATAAAAGAACATTCTTCAGTAACTTGTTGTTATTTTGAATTGTTTAAAATATGGTGACGGAACAACATATAGGAATTTGTTTTGGGTAAATAACTTTTTTTATTACAGAATATGAGTTAGATGCGCTCGATAAAATAAAAGGAATATGATATAATAATTGTTTGGTGGTTCGATATGATTTACAAGATTAGGAATTATTAACAGATTTGAGTTTTTGCTTGAATAAAAAATAACGCCGAAAATTTGTAGCGAAAAAATTGCCCTCCCCGGGGACAAGTCTTTCTGCTAAGGCTCCAATCTCAAGAATGGTACTCTCTGCCTCGTCCTCCGTCAAATTGCACGTCTTATACGGCCGCTTGCAATTGGTGGTTGGGGAGGTCAACTGATTGCCAAGGTTGCAACTGAAGGTAAAAAAGACGAAGCGAAGGGGTAGAACAACGGAGAAGCATCCAGAGATTTTTTACAAAACGAAGGGGGGGGGGTGCCTATACTTATTTATAAGAATTGAGGAGCACATTCGGGGATTATAATTTTTACATTAAGAAACGTTAATAGTTAATTGATCAATGTTATTAATTTTTGCATTTATAAGGAATGTTTTACAGCCGTAAATAGATATATACATATGTGACATTTGGCTCAAAGTTTAACTGATTTAGGGTAAAGGCAGACTCACCTTGGACTGATTACCGGGTTGGATTCGGCTTTCTGTTCGTGTCGAGCTCCCGCGGGGGGCTAAACATGGTTAGTAATTGGACCATTATCATCCAACATGACCATCGGTTCCATGACCATCTTTTCTTCCCCCTTTTCACCGTCCTCGTCCGAGATGACCACTGGTTCGCGATCAACTAGTTTGGGACTTGTGGTTGGCTGAATATAGATCGAAACGTTAACGAAAATGAAAAAATGAATGAGAGCAGCTACAAAACCTACCCAACGATACGGGATGCAGTGGGTAGGCGGGACCAAAAATAAGACAACCAATTTTCCAAATTATCTTTTAAATATCTTTAGCAAAAGAGATTTAACTATTGAAGTGGTGTGATTTAAATGTAACTTACACGGAGCTTAAGCCTTAGGCTGCGCTTGCCCTTAGTCGGGGTAATATTCCAAGACGTCGAGGTCATCCTTGCTCGGCTGTTGATAGATGAATGAGCTACTCGCTTGGCTGAGTGCTACCAAGCGCCATTTGCATAAGTGCAGAGATTACACACAAACCAACCTTTGTTCTACTAGATTTAGGGGAAACCAATCTTTCAGGTCGAACCACATGCATATGGCCAGTGTCACGAGAACTGCGGAAAGACGCGCCCATTAAATTGGTGCTTACATGGAGTGTAGACACATTAAGACGCCGCCAAAGTTGAGGGTGTTAACAGTATTATAAGCTACACGGACTTTGGTGGCAAAATATAGTTAACACACTCTGATCAACACTTCTTGACACGCCAGAAGGCGTAGGGAAACTTAGAAAGTAGGAGTAAAATAGTAGCAATAATACAATAAACACTGCGTGTGCAATAAGTCAGATTATGATACTGTGCACTTTCGGTGTTAATGGTGGGGGAAAACTTACACTTATTGACGCGGTATATAGCAAAGTTATTCAACCAGGCCCAAGTCTGTTTAATGTATGAGTTCAAAAATTTGCCGTGTTGACTAGTGACATTACCTGAGACGATACTAGGCAGTCTGAGTAACGATAACTGTAGTTTCCCCATATCTAAAGTATCACCCATAAACAACCACTAGCTTTCACTTGAAAAACATTATCTTGACCTTGACTTAAGGTCAAATTAACATATTTGACATTTGCCCAAACTTGATATCTACCTCTGGTGAAAATATGGCACTCCTATTATGAATACCTTTTGACTTGTTGATAATTTCGATGAGTGATATTTGTAAAGAGAGTCTATGAAGAAACGTTATTGCACCCTCCTGAAACATGCTTTTCCCTTGGTTACAATGGCAACCATGATAACTGAGTTCAAATTTTTGCTATGAAGTGAAAGGGCCTCATGTGTACAAAGTTTATGTAGTGTTTCAATTTGATCCTTATTCAAGAAACATATGTTGTCAAGGTAACCGATAAGCAAGATTCCCAATTTTCATGTGAAAATATGACACTTCCATCATAAATACTTTTTGATGTATTGATGATTTTGTGATTTCCTCATAAAATGCTATGGTTGCCATGGAAACGGGTTAAAAAACATGTTTCCGGGAAAAAGAATTTTCAGAAACGTGGCATTTCTGAAACTAGAGACCTTGGTCTTTCCAAAGATGTCTTTAAATTGCTTTTACCCCTCCAAAAACACCTGACCCCTTTTTCAGATGTAAGGAACCCCACTATAGCCCTTCTAGTGACTCCAACAGATTAGGGGCAAGATCAGGTATGGCTCCTGCTGTTCCCTTGTTTTCATCATTAGTATCACCTGTAGGGCTCGGCTGTCTGCAGCTGAGGACACAAATCATTTTTGGTTCAATATCCTTTTTTCCCTTTGATACAGATTCAGTGTTCCCAAAGAAGCCTTCAAGAGCCGTCTTTGCGAAGGTCGTTCAGTAGGTAACTCTAGAGCAGACATGCTTAAGGCATCCTGTCTGGTGAGGGCAGGGTTGTTTGAAGTTGATGCGCTTCCTTGCCCAGTTCCTTTTGTCTGACCCATTGCTCGATTGTTGTGTTATAGGTGCGGACATCCCTTTTTATATGGTAAGTCACTTGCACCACACACTAACAACCTGCCCACAGAACAACCTCCCACCTAGTCTTGATTGATGAACTTTGTAAAGTTTCTGTGGATAATTGGTATAGCTCTTAAAAAATTCCCAAGTTTAATTGGTATAGGTCATAAAAAAACACAGGCCTGATAAGGGCATCAAACAACTATTGCACAAGACTCAACCAGCACACAAAACTTGGGACAACGTTTTCTGTTTTCACTCCTGTTTCACCGAAAGAGGATCATCATTCCAGACATTCATGGGGATGAATGCTGTTACTATCATCTAACACGTGCCACTCGGAGGACGCACATGTAATTCTACTGGAGAAGAATCTAAAATGTGAAGGGTGATTCTACTGGAGGAGAATCTAGAATGTGAAAGGTGATTCTACTGGAGAAGAATGTTGACCACACTGTTAAGGGGTGACATCAAAATTCAGTGGCTGTGAATCTGAGATGCTGCGACAGGCTGTGGCAGAATGTTAGTGATAACCCCTATGTGCCTTGACTGGCTGCAGCATTCTAAAACCCATTGCTTTCTCATTAGAGGTGACAAACACCACACTTTATCAATATATTATTCAGGAAAAAGATAGATTGGAACTTTTCTCTTATGTTTATATACATAAACCACGGTGGACGCGGAGAACAAAAGAACTAGGCCGTGAATATATCACGTATTGGGCTCAGTGAAGCGGAACCATATAATCTCACGGTACAGACCATTCTGCAACACAGCACTCTCCATGTGTCCAATATCATTTCTGATGTGGTGTGTATCAATTCACTGCAGAGTGGGCGCACTCCTCACTACCACTGGAGCTCTGGGGACCCTACATTTTTACATTTTTCCCCATAACTTTTTTAATATCTATCAAACTCCCAAACAGAAAGCGAGTAAATGAACACCCGAATCTTGCGCATGGTACCCTGCTTTCAGATTTTCAAAACTTTGAATTTTTCATTTTTGAATGATTTAATCTGAACAAAAAGTATTTTCTTCCCATAGGATCCCATGTTAAAAATCATCATTTTCTAACCATAATATCTCATCTAATACTTATAACCATCGTGTGATATTTTTTCAGCTTATAGCTCATGATAAAAATCAAAATTAACACAGTAAAAATATGATCGAGTCTTTTGAAAGCTGTGATCAATTGATCAAATGAAAATTATGGTCCCGTGGTTTATGTCAGATAGAGCACTCGTCAGTCAGGGTACTTGAAATACCCAGTCGGCTAGCGCCTCGTGGTTATTTCGCGTAACCCTGCTGACTCGTGCTCTATCTACCACATAACACACCCTTATCACCTCATTAGGGCTAACTAATCAATTATCTAATTACTTAATGAGGTCATTAAGTGTCATTAAGATAGTGTCCCTACCCACTTGCTATCAGGCTGCAGCCCTACAACAACAGGTCACGACCAGAGTGGTTGGCTACATGTTGTAAAGTCACTGACCACTGACTGCGGCCTGCTGTGGGGAATTTTGACGTCTCCCCTAAGTGTGGGAGGGCGAGAACCAACAGTCATCACACAGTGTCTGAATCTCTTGCAATGCAAATGGGAGGGAACCTGTTTTTTTCTGACCTATGCTGTGATTAGAGGTGTGCATGCTTTTCATGGAAATTCGAACACTTATGTTAAGAACCAAAGTTCAATTCCTCATCTACACCATTTGACTACTCAAAATACAGAGGTGTGTGTTTGCTTTCCTCACTTGGTCAAGTAGGTTGGGGTATTCCCCAATTTATGGGTATTCCCCGAAGAAATCCCCTGTTGATATGTTTAGAACTAGGTCATCATGACCTAGTTTCCACTTCCTTAGATTACGTTATGAACCTATTTTGGTAAAAAGTAGGTCATCATGACTTACTTTCCATTTCCTTAGATTAACTTATGAACCTCGGATGACATCATAACTGTCAGATACTTCTAGTTGACCTACTTACACCCATCTGTTTTGCGCAGCTTCCCTGCCTAATCACTACTTTCATTCAATTCAATCCACCCAGAATCAAGAGAAATCTATGTTTAATCTTAATTTATCATTAACGGATATATGAATCTTATTTTCATTTTAACTAATAGTACTAGTAAAAGCTTACAACTACATTTATATAAAAATTCAATGTTAGAATAATAAAAGCATCATGTGCATAAATTATGAACTAATTTAACAGCAACATCATATGAATTATACTTTAAATGTTTTAAGTTAATTTTAAAACACATTTCTTATAAATTAATATTGGTGTGACAAAAAGTACAGAAGGATATGGGGATCGACCGTCGTGCTTCTTGGCTTTAATGAGCTGTTCCTTTTACATGTACCCCGGTTAATTCCCAGCTTCGTGTATTGTGTTTCATAATTAAGAAGTTAGAACTAGGCCCTTAGTCAGCTTAAGGTAATGCATGCATGATTTAATGCTCATCGCCTCTGGAAGGCCCCTTCGCGGCCTGTGCTGACCCTATCCCGGCCCTTTCTACTGCCTATCTTTTAAGCCTTATAGAAAGAAAAGTAGGTCAGAAAGGCATATTGAAATTATTGTACGTCATACTTTGATATTATTTACAGAAAAAGACTAGAAAATTTTAAGGAACCTTTTTTTTCTAAAACACTTTTTCCATCATTTCCATCATTAAACTTGAGTTCCTCACTAATAAAAAAAATGATTACAAGGAGAGTTAAGGATATCTACTCTATGAAATATGTGTCCAATAAAGTCAAGCATCATCGTACACAAGTAATCAATAGCAAATTTTATGTTTATTTGTATTTTCTTAATTGTATTCATGATTTCGGAAAAATCCCAAAATGTTGACCAACTTTTATTATCAAAAATAATTCTAGCTCAAAATCTGATTCGGTGACGTGTCTTTTTTTTGGTTTAGGTAGATTTCGTACATTTTGATCTATGTATGTGCCAAATTTCAGAATCTTTGGAGCATTTTATTTCATGGATGCATTACCTTAAGCCCAGGGAGCAGAAGTTGTTAACACGATGAGTTCCAGATTGGGACCATTTAATCTTGGTCTAACACATGTTTTTATAGGCACATTCTCTTTGATCATTGGCTGATCGAGTCACAATGGTCATTATTACATCACTTTCAATTTTCACTATTTTGTGTATTAACCTAAATAATTCGGGTTTCATCTCGATACGAGAATTTGTGTCAAAGATAGACACATCATTTAAACATTACAATATGACGTTAAACCAGTTATTCTACTATTTTACTCATTATACATACATTCATCTTTATCTTTTTTCTTTTTTAATATGTTTATTGAATATCTTCCAGATATTACAAGTGATTGTCGATGATTTTCAGTATAGTATTTCCGAAATCATATTTTCTAGAGTATACTTTCTAATCAGGGGATACCACTGAAAAATGGGACATCCTGTAAAAATGGGACGTCTTGTAATAACAGGCAGTTATGAAAAAGGGTATTATCTAATTATCTGAGATAAAATTATACATGAATAACACACAAGACAAACATTATATAAAACTTCTACAAATGCAAACTGCAAAAATTATGAAATTCTTCATTTAACATGAATTTAATGACACTTTCTATTTTGACAATTACATAAATAATCATTTCACAATTGATATTTTTACTTAAACAAAAATGCTCATGAAATGAGGAGTTCGCTAAATTAGAAAAATATTTGTAAAGAAAGTACACAACTTTTGCCTTGAAATGATTGCTGCATTTTCACATTCTATCCCTTTTTTACATTGATTTTTAATTTTCAAAACTTACAAAACTCATGCCAAGAAAATAAATGCCAAGTCCTGAAATAACAGGCTGTTTTTGTCATCTGTTTTTACAGGAAGTCCCATTTTTTCAGGCAGACTTTTAAAAACCATTGAAACAGTTATTGTAATGATGGTGTGATGAATTGGCCATTCATCTTCTGCGGCACGAACTATTGACCTAGAATTCGGGTATAATGAATTTGTATTTTGAAATGATTATAGCAGATACCGGCTAATAGTGAGATTGTAGTTTGAGATTGTTATGGCCTGTCAGTTGGATGATGGTGGTAGGCGGGACCCTCTTTGAGAGGAGGAGTTGGCAGAGAGTTCTTCTCAGGGAATGTTATGCCAGATTTCTCAGCCATTTCTGGGACAATACAGCCAATCTTGTTCTTGCCCATAGGGCTAGCAGCATACCAGAGCTTGTTTGGGTATTTCTTGGCAAATTGTCATGATTTGGGGTTGGGAAATGGGCTATCAGGATGGGACATGCTGGAGGGCCTGAGTTCCCTGTACTTATTGTAATATTCTATGGGATACCTTTCACTTTCCTGAGCAGAAAGCTTAGGTGCAAAAGCCCTGTGGCCATCACTTTGCCTAGTTTTACTCAGCCTTTCCCTAAACTGAAGGAATTCTTTACCATTATGGTCAATTTGTAGAGTCACATCCTGCCATTTTAGCTGCTTAGACTTATGTCGGGCCCTCCACTCAAATCCTATGGTCAGATAAAAAAAACACAGTATTTTTCAAAATTCTTGGGGAAGTCTCACCCATTCCCCAGACTTCCCGTACAATGTACCATCTCCTTTGTAATCATTTCTGATCTGTTTGGCTTATTGCTTAGTCCTAGAGCCTTCAATTCCCTTCTGCTGGCAGACAAGGCAGCCCTGGGCGGATCAAAGCTGCTGGACTGAACTATGCTGTGGTGGTATCCCAGATCTTGGAGTGGCCTACAAGGGTTTGAAAAAAAAGTTTTATTTATCATTTATATTAATTTCCTTGTCTTTAAATTAATTGCCAACGATTCAAAAGCATTCTAATATAGTGCGCCCTACCACGAATAGCCAATTTCTTGACTTTTACCTGCAGGTTAGCCTTTATCAGGGTGCATGCTGGGTAATATGTTGACAAATGACATGGCATTATTTCCTGCCACGTACATGTATTCTAAAATTATTCTACACTTAGTAATTAAATATCTTGTATTTTAGAATTATTGCTTACAATTTACGTGCATTCTGTGATTATTTCCTACAATTCACATGCATTTTAAAATTATTCTACCTGTCTATTGCATGATGGTAGATCCTGAGGGTGTCCGTTTCCATGTCTTCGCCATCCAGACGCTTCAGGGTCATGATGAACAGGCCAATGTAGCTGTTCAAACTCTTCAGGTCGATCTTCTCTGGTTTGCTCAGTGTGCCATGGACATTGAGAAGCCAGTTGTTGAACCTCTTCATCACCTGTAAGATAGGACTAATTTTAAAAATATATTTACATTTTGTACATTTTTGGTACATTTCCTTCTACAGGTCAGCATTTTTAGTCTACAGTTCCAGTATTCTTGTACATTTTTTTTTTACAGCTCAGGCATTTTCTTTTACAGTTCTTCCATTTTCATGAATTTCTTTCATTTTTTTTACCGATTTTTTCCCTACAATTGCACACATTTTGGGGGTATTTCTTTTAGTTCTTGCTTAGTTTTCCTTTTTGTATTTGGGTTCCTCTGCTGCCGTACATAGTCCTTAACCTCTGAATCATCTAGGCCTTACTTCTCTTCTTCAGCCTCAGATTCTGAGAATTCTATGTCGATTTCTACATTGTCAGGGTTGTCAGGGTGGTTGTCAGGCATTTTCTACCATTTATTTAGTCTCAATGGCCTGATTTTCAGACACAACTGGCACATTCCCGTCTGCGGGAATTTATTGAAACTGCTGCAACGCTGACAGTAGGCGATAATGCATTGAATTTGCCTATCATCATGCGTTGCGCATTGGTGATTGCATATCCAAATGACTTTGTCAGTAAATAATCCTGGGTGTAGGCCCTAAAGACCTCTTGTACAAAGTCAAATACAGTATCATCTGCAGTGTCCCCAATAGTCCAGTCCCGGCAGCTCCATTTCAATGCATTCCCTAGTCAAAACATACAGCATTTAAGAAATTTTCAGCAAGACATGTTTCATGTGATGTGCACTTTGTGTTATTATGCGTTTCCCAAGCACACAACTTTGTATCACCATATTGGTGTGTAGAGCATGTAGAGGTATAATAAATTAGTTTATGTCATAGCAGAGAAGAAATCTTATATCAGATATCCAAAATGTAGATAAATCTTTTTTTTCTATGATGTGTATCAAAGTGTTTTTTTACAGCTTCTTTGAAGTGATAATGTGAGTTAACGGTCTTCATATGCAGAGGAAGATTTAGCTACAGACAAGCTCCAGGAAAACAAAGTGACTTTTTTTTGCAAATTCTGTTTAGGCTTCTTGATATAAAAGGGCTTTATTGATAAATTTTAGCATTGAGGAATTTAAAGTTTGTTGAGGAGATAGATTTGCAAAATTGGTCATAGAGAGAATATTTATTAGTTATTAGTAAAGATAGTATTAACATTCTTTGTTCGTGTTCTGGATTCGGTTCTATTGCATGGTGGTTAGCCACCATGACCATGGGGGAGTGTTGAATCCCCAATTTATTTGTTGGTGCCATCAGTAAATACTGTACAGGAAGTTGTCATGTATTTTATTAGGCCTTTCATCATGTCCATTTCCGATTTTATATAAATCTTCATATAACATAATGCTCCATGGGAAATCCTAGCTTGCTGCAGGTGGTCATGTGGTCACTTTGATCCTTGTTGAGGTCACTTCCGGTCAAGAATACATGATACATTACGATTTTGTGTTAACAAACAGTTTCGTGTAACTCGTACCGTAGAGTTCGTACCACACAAGTTTGTACCACACAATTTCGTGTACTTCCAAATTGTGTCCCAAAACACAGCTTTACTTGTAACTTTAACAACGAACATTATTTGACTTTTAACCTTTATAATTATTACACGAACTTGTGTTGTGCCATTGAATTGATTACTATAATTCATCACAAAAGTCAAAATGGTAACACTTATGTGGTAGTTTGAAGTAGTAGAAGCCAGTAGTCCTCTTGTAATCTTCTTTATTAGTTACCTAGGTTAACTTCTCATAACATACACATCCCGCTGGGGCAATACTTGACATGCAACAAGCGGGTCTGCCTAACACAACACAAATAGTAGCTCTATTGTCATAGAAAATAATACTTTCGTGCCACACACTACCACAGCATATTGAAAAGAAGTAAAATTTATTTTATCATATTTGACATCTTCTGCAAAAAGATGGCCTGGAATATTGAATGAGGAAGGTGTCTTGGGGAATCCAATCCTGAAAGAATTATGGAAATATTCTAATTAGGAAAAAAATATGATAATTTGAAGACACGAAGGTCAGATGTACTAAATATTGAACAATATGGGTGTTATATCTTAATGTTATTTGTTAGGGGATAATACAAGTCTACTTGTCGTGTGTCACTGTTATAGATCCTTGCAGCAAATAGCGATCAAAGGACATATTAGGCTTTTCCAAGGTTTTGCACTGTGATAGGAAAAAGTATCATCAATCATTAGCATATATTATGAGATAAATGTACTGAGAACCTTTCCTTTGAGTTTCAGATATTTTAAAGCATTTTACAGCCTTTAAATTGACAAATTATCCTTGGAACATATGCAAAACCTGGCCAATTATGCACATTGTATCTGAAAAGTACAATATTTGAAAACCAATATTTCTATTTCAATGCCTGATTGATGGAACTATAAACTAATATTGAAATATTTTAATAGAATAAAGGCAAGTGAAGCATCAGACCTTTATATGTAACTAAATATTAACCTTTTGATATAAATAAACATGACAAAAGCCAAAAAAATTAGCACAGTTGACCCCTGAGAGCAACCCAAATATGTCAATTATGCTGTATTCGGTAAGATGCAAGCACACAGTTGGACATAATCATGATGTAAAAGTACATGTTACTCTCATAAACTGGCAAATTTTGGAGGACATTCCAAACATTCCAAATTATTTGGAATGTTCAGTTGGAACACATTTCATCCAGATTCATGAAATATAGATTCCTAGCTTTAGAATGATACCAAGATGATTACAATTGATCACAAATTCTAAGAATTATGAGTATTTCTTTGAAAAATGTTAGGGCAACGTAATGTTTTTGATCGCAATTTGCTGCAATGATCCAGTTATTTTTCCATATACATCTTAGCTAGTCAAGGGTAGAGCTTGTCTCCAATCAGGTTGTTCATATCCAATATGCACACAACACTTTGCAGAGGTCAAGTTTATTGTGGAGTAAACTGCCGTGTTCCAATTATGTCAATGTAAATCACATTGGGTAGTCACTTCCATTCATACCATGAGTGAGTTCCATTCTACCACAGAAGCAGGCTTCCCTATCACTTGTCACCTGCTCTGGGTAATCCTACGGAATGGAGAAGTTCTCTTACTGGTCACCAGATGTCACCAGAGACACCTTAGTTCTTCTTTACCACTATGTTCCCGAACCCCCAAGGTTCGTATTGATCCAAAAGTATATCGCTCTCTACCTAATACTGGTTACTACTACCCCTTTATACTACCGAATATTGTTTCTACTTCCCCTAGCAGTGTTGCCAGACCCTCCATGATCACCAGATCTAGGACTGTCTCACTTGCTGTTGACACTGTCTATAGCTCTCAAGAGTCTTCCTATCAATTCCATTCTTTTTAATGATCTTTAATAATTACATTTCTCAGTCTGGTGACCTTTTACTTTCTTAAACATCTTCCAACTTGACAATAAACATTCTAGCCGAATTATATGCACAAGTTTTTAATTTCAGTGCAACAACTTAGAATTGACCAGTCTTTGTTGTCAGATATAAGATATAACGTTAACGTAGATTATCTGGGCCAAAAATTGAAATCCCAAATATGATTTCATGAAACATACTGCCATTTCCATTCTATTTAAGATATTCACAATCTGTTTTTTGAAGAATGTAGCCAAGCAGTCCCTTGATTCAGAATTTCAAATTTTGTAAATTTATCATGGAAACCCTCATTTCCAAAGCAGTATTATTGGCAGGTTTGGCCTTCTATCAACATTCCAATTACAATGGCAACGAAATATAAAAGTATCATAACTTTTTCACAATTAATGAAAACTATGGAAAATTTCATCTATAGCACCGTATAGCTTATTTTTCTTATTTTTATGCTATTTTTATTCTAAGCTAAATAAAGGTTGTATTGCCATGAATATGTATTTCCATAAGGCTGGAAATCCCAGAGACTCTCACATATTTCTATCGTTAATTTGTAAAAATTCTCTCTGCCTATTTAATATACATCACCTTATTTCCTATGTGCTTTTCTGAGAAATGTTGTGTAATGAACAAACAATGAGTGACATCAAGCCAAAACAGTAGTTTTGGGATAGTATTTCTTCAAAAAGATTTCGTCAAAAGTACACAAAAGTACACTTGTCTGAAAAAAGGAAACTGAGACCCATGCTGTAGGTGATTGAAACATGTTTAGGTCATTTTCAGTAAACTAGATTTAAAACAAAGGATTTTTTAGTTTGACCCAATCATATGAGAATGTATTAGTAAAATAAAATACATATACTATATAGATATATGAACAAGGACCTGGTCGATAAGGTAACCTATTTCTCTTATACTTGAAGATCATATTTGTATGTCAGACTTAATTCCACTTCCTCAATGTTGGTTTACTAATAACCTTTCCTAAGAATATAAAAGTATATTCAGCATTTAAGTGCTTTGTACATTTTTCTTCTTCCAAGGTCTTACTTACTTTTCAAAGGAAGTAAATATTGATAAACGAAATATTTAAAATGTACTTTCATAGAAACTTCCATAGAGCAGTATGTATGTTTATAATAATCAATCAGAATGTTGCATGATTCAAGTTATAGACAAATCATACAGTAGGACGCATCAACTTTGGATCTGGATTTTCTTTATAATATGAGCCCTGTTTATTGTTTAAAAATGATGAGGATGATAATTGCATGTGGAACTCTTCTATTAGGATTTCAATATGTGATGCAGATAAAGACCACCATCCCTAGCGTAAAATTCAAAGGCACTAAGGTAATGATAATTCCTGAGAATACTAGTTTATCATTAGCAAATTTGCCATTTCTGTTTGCTGTAAATTTGCCCCGTATCAATTTGAAGGGAAAGAAGTTATTGCAATCATTATATATATATTCATCTCCTTTTCTGAATTATCTTTGAGAAATCTACTTTAGATATCCAGATCAGTATATATCTCAAGAAATTGTTTATGTAAAGAACATTGATATTGTATTTGTAACAGTTGAATGTTCATAACATTTGAAACCAATGTTATGAAATAATGGGTATTGGTTACAAAAAAAAGTAAATTGTTACATCTAGAGTGCAAAGCTTTAGTTATGGCTATGAATATATAATATGTTTTGGGGCTATAATTATATCAGACTAGCACTATTAGTATTTTGTGTGTGACTTCTTGCTGCACCCAAGTTATTCACTTTTTTCACTCAATACTGCTGGACCTATTACAACATGCGTCTTGGTTGGTTGGTTGGTTATTGGTTGCTTTACGCCCTAATCAACTGCCAGGGTCATATCAAGGGCGGTGATGGTGATCGAATCTATGAGAAGGTAGAGACCATACCCCTACACATTTACCGAAGTAGGTGTTCTTTAATGTGCCTGGTCCCATAGACAGGGCCAGACACACAACAGCCGATGGCACAAGGCCTTTGATTTCCCAGTTGTTGTCACTGGGAGACATGTAGAGGGGGGTAGCAGCCAGCTCACCCCAGCCCAGGATTGAACCCGGGCCGCCCGCGCAACAGACGGACGCTCTAACCACTACTCCACCCCACACGCCTACATGCGTCTTGTTATCACTTAAAATTTATATATAGTTACAAAAGACATCAAGTGTAATGGAGTATGAAACTCCATATAGGGTTGGTGGTGGCAATTATATATGATTATAATATAATCATATTATGTCATTGAATATATGCTTAATACAAAATCGAATGTGGTTTACACAGTTATACTTAAACTAATTGTAAGTGTGCTTTGGTTCTAGAATACGAACCACACACTCTGGGTGTTTCCCCAGCCTGTAAGCACAATATGTGCTTAGGGACTGATGCCCACTGCTAGGCTACACACACCATGGCTATTCATAGCTTTCTTTCTGCATTGGGCAAGCCTACATAAGACAACCAGCAGTCCTGCCTCATCCTTGGTCATGAGAGCAGCAGGTTTGTCAACCTGAAATTTGGTCTTTCATATCTATAATTGTACTCTTTTTTAAGGATGATGACACCATTTTCCAGATATCAAAAAAATGAAAGTTCCTTAATATAATTTATATGTAGAATTCAAAAATGAAATAGAAAATTGGCCATAGTGCAAAGCTTTAAAGATAAAGTTGAGGGCACATGACTAGATTTAAGAACATTTTGGAAATGCTGAAAAGTAATTTTAGCAATGAAAATTACGTTTTTTCTTCCGCTTCTTTTTTGCTATAGGTTGTATAAAGGTTCATTATGCATCTAAGTTAAAAGTGATGATTTCAAATATAACATATGATTTTCAAAATATTATTAGAATGAATATTTGAGTGAACTTAAAGAAAAAGAGATAAACACCCACTTTAAGCTATTTTTTGGTTTTAACACTTTGTATCTCCTGGTCACATAAGTATGTTGACCCCCTATGTTTTGGCTGCATATGAAAGCCTACATCCTTATGCATATGATATGAAGTTTCAGAGCAACTTTTGAATATAGATTTTTTTGTGTAGAACTTTATTTTTGATTTTTCATATTTTTAAATTAGCTAAATTTGCATACCTTTTAAGTTAGATTTTTTTTTATTGTTTTTATTATGGGTTCAGGGTTTCATCATAGATGATCTTCCTACCCCTCCCATGACATTAAATACATCTAAGTTTCCGTGCTTAGAGGGTGATTACAATGTCTGTGTCTAAGTTGTTTAGGTAACATGTATAGTGATAACACATTATGAAACCATCATTATGGACATATGACATGGATGAAAGAAATGATAAGAGTTTTACATCAGTTACCAAATAGAATAGTGATATGCTAACCATTACTGGCTAGAAAAGAATGTTGATGTTGGCACTTCAAACCAGTCTCCTATAGTCCTATATCCCGAATATCATGAGGTAATTGATTCCAGGCAATCACAGCTCTGTACAGTATACTTCTGTAATATCTTCTATTCCAAACTCTGGGGACTTTCAACAACAAGCCATCATGTAATCTGGTAAATAACAATCTATTATCTCTCTGAGACTCATCATGTCCTAAGTCAAATGTATATAGGAGTAGGTGGTCCAAACACCTATATTCAAGATGAAACATAATAAGGGGATCAACATCCACTTTGTTTTAACCTTGTTTAATGTCAATAAGTTGTCAGTAAACCAGGTGTTTGCTACATCTAGACATTGGTTTAGTGTATCCTTTGACCTGGTATCAATTATACATACATTTAACAATTTTATACATAAACAATCTGGCAATAATTTTGATAAATCATTTACATATATTGAGAAAAGGACAGGGCCTAAAACAGAGACTTGTGGTACACCATATGCAATTCCAAGTGTTGATGATAAACATCCTTTCATATTAACAAATTGTCTCCTATCACTAAGATAAGAATCAAACCATTTCAAACTTTTCCCTCTAATCCCTAGGAAATCTATCTTTTGCAACAATATTTTGTGATTGATGGAATCAAACGCTTTACTTAAATCTAGGAAACTCAAATAAGTATCACATTGTTCATTGATGTTATTATAAACAGTATCAAAAAGACTTGTCATAGCAGTGATAGTCGCTTTACCTTCACAAAAGCCATGTTGTACATTTGATAGAATATGATTATTTCAAAGAAAATTATGTTATCGGTCACATACTAGTTTTTCTAAGATTTTACCAGGCATAGGTAATAATGATATAGGCCTCTAATCCTTAACTTCTTTCACCACTTGGGTTTTTGGAAGGGGAATCACAGTAGCAATTTTCCAGTCAGTTGGGAAAGATTCATGCATAACAGTGTTATTAAAAAACTTGTAAACTCTATCCGGGAAATGCATAAAGGCATCTCTCGACACCATTGCTCTTACATGTGGGATACCTGCTGATTTGGAAACATCAATGTTTCTCAGAATTTTCACAAGTTTATCACGGGTGAATTTTCCTGATAAAAAATCATCATTAGTCTGAGATTTAAGGGTGTTCATTTTCAATTTTTCTAAACAATTTTGTAAACCTTGGTGTTTATCCAGTAGTGGGGCTGCCAAGGTTTTGCTAACATTCTCGTAATAGTGATTTACATAGTCAGATAAGTCATTGCCTTCTTTTACGACTCCATCTGGGTTAGTCAATGAATTAGGCAAGCTACTATCCCCAATTTCTGGAAATATTTGTTTAAATGTTAGCCAAAATTCTTTTGGGATTACTTTTATTTTTATCTAAATTTTGTGTTAAGGTATTTGCTTTGTTGTCTATAATAGCAATGCGGACTCTATTACCTAAAAATCTTGCCATATTCAAGTCATTGAGACTATCTCGCCTAATAGCTCATTTGTAAAAGTAATCTCTGTCTCTCATTAATTTTATTATATCATTATTCAACCAAGTAGGTCGTTACTCAGGAACAATCATCGGTCTCAATGGACAAATACTATTCAAGGCAGGGACAATATTTGTTTTCATTATTTCCCAAAGTTCATCTGGGTCAGTAACATTATCATCATGAAAAACATCCCAAGGAGCATAATTTGATAACACGGGAAAATTTTGATATCATACACTAAGCAGACTTGGCCCTGGTTGAATATCTTTGCTGTATACCGCCTCAATAAGTATAAGTTTTCCCCCACCATTAACACTGAAAGAGCACAATATCATAATGTCACTTATAGCACAGGAAGTGTTTGTTATATTCTTGGTAATATTTTGCTCCTACTTTCTAAGTTTCCCTACGGATTCTGGCGTGTAGAGAAGTGTTAGTCAGAGTGTGTTAACTATATTGTGTCACAAAAGTCCGTTTAGCTCATAATACTGTTAACACACTCAACTTTGGCGGCGTCTTAATGTATCTACACTCCATTGAAGCACCAATTTAATGGGCGCGCTTTTCCGCAGTTCTCCTGACACTGGCCATGTGGTTAGACCTGAAAGATTGGTTTTCCCTCAAATCTAGTAGAACAAGGACAGTTTGTGTGTAATCTCTGCACTTATGCAAATGGTGCTTGGTAGCACTCAGCCGAGCGAGTAGCTCATTCATCTATCAACAGCCGAGCAAGGATGACCTCTTGGAATCTTAATCCGACTAAGGGCAAGCGCAGCCTAAGGCTTAAGCTCCGTGTAAGTTACATTTAAATCACACCACTTCAATAGTTCATTCTCTTTTACTAAAGATATTTAAAAGATAATTTGTAATAGTCTGTTTTTGTTACCGCCTACCCACCGCACCCCGTAGCGTTGGGTGGGTTTTGTAGCATTTTTCAGTTTCATTTAATTTACAGTTAACGTTGTCATGCACTCACGCACTCTATTGCGTGAGTGCGTGAGTGCGTGACAACGTTAACTGTAAATTAAATGAAACTGAAAAACATATACATTGAAGAAATATATTATATATATATATATATATATATCCGATCTATATTCAGCCAACCACAAGTCCCAAAGTAGTTGATCGCGAACCAGTGGTAATCTTGGACGATGACGGTCAAAAGGGGGAAGAAAAGAAAGCCATGGACTGCAACCAGGAAATAAGTCCCAGCCAGGCAACCACATGTCCCAAAGTTCAGTTCTCTGATGAGGAACCGATGGTCATCGTACCGATGGTCATCTTGGATGATAATGGTCCAATTGCCATCCATGTTCAGCCCCCCACGGGAGCTCGAGATGAAAAGAAAGCCGAATGCAACCCGGAAACCAGTTCAAGGTGAGTCTGCCTTTACCCTAAATCACTTAAACTTTGAGCCAAATGTCCCATATGTATATATCTGTTTACGGCTGTATAACATTCGTTATAAATGCAAAAATTAATAAACATTGATTAATTTATTTATTAACGTTTCTTAATGTTAAAATTCTAATCCCTGAATGTGCGCCTCAATTCTTACAATTAAGTAGGCAACCCCCCCCCCTTCGTTTTTTTAAAAATCTCTGGATGCTTCTCCGTTGTTCTACCCCTTCGGTTCGTCTTTTTTACCTTCAGTTGCAACCTTGGCAATCCGTTGACGTCCCCACCCACCAATTGCAAGCGGCCGTATAAGACGTGCAATTTGACGGAGGACGAGGCAGAGAGTACCATTCTTGAGATTGGAGCCTTAGCCGAAAGACTTGTCCCTGGGGAGGGCAATTTTTTCGCTACCAATTTTCGGCATTATTTTTTATTCAAGCAAAAATTCAAATATGTTAATAATTCCTAATCTTGTAAATCTTATCGAACCACCAAACAATAATTATATCATATTCCTTTTAGTTTATCGAGTGCATCTAACTCATATTCTGTAATAAAAAAGTTATTTACCCAAAACAAATTCCTATATGTTGTTCCGTCACCATAATTTCGTATCGTATCGGCCACATGCACAAAAATAATTATTCTATCTTAATCCTTTTTGTTATTCAAGTGTGTTTTAGTCACCTTCTGTAGTAAAAATGTCATTTAAAAACCATCTTTTATCCTTGCTCAATGGCTTCGCAATTTCCAATGGACAAAAAACTTGGTGAATTTTATCCCATCCATGCCAACTACTATTTCGAAATCAACCCGTCTGTCTAGGTAGGTTACATATATAAACATGCCAGAAACCATATGATTTGTTGTACCACAGTTTATTTTGCGCTGGAATATCCATGTCTTAATCATGCCAGAAACTTACAAATTTGGATCACTGATGAACTACTTGAACTAATAAAGGACAAGGATCTAGCTTTGAAAAAAGCAAAAAAATCTAAAAAAGAGGAGGACTGGATTATAGCAAGAAGACTCCGAAATGAATGTGTCTCGAAAATTCGGAAAGCCAAATGTGATTTTGTAAATGATGAATTAAATTTACATGAAAATGATTCTAAAAAATTCTGGAAAACAGTACAAGATATTTTGCCTAAAAATAAAGGAAAAGATAAAATTATGTTAATTGACCAAGACACCAAACTTAAGATTCCAGAAATGGACACTGCAAATTACATAAATGATTTTTTTACAAATATTGGTCCAAATCTTGCCAAAAATTTGAAAGAAAAGTGGATCTACTCTGGGAAAGTGTCAGAAACTAAGATATCAAATATAGAAGTAGGCGAGGATGAGATTATTAATATCTGCAAGGATATTAAAATCCATAAAGCATCTTCGATAAAGGGATTATCAAGTAGAGTCCTCAAGGATTTATTTTTAGGAAGACCAGATCTGCTCACTCAGCTTATAAATACTAGTCTGAATTTAGGAGTTTTCCCTTCTGAATGGAAATATGCAAATATCATACCACTTCAAAAGATGGTAACAAACAAACTGTTACTAACTTAAGACCAGTCTCATTACTACCCCTCCCCTCAAAAATTATTGAAAAGGTTGTTCACAAATATATTTCTGAACATTTAGAACAAAATAAACTTTTAGATGCAAAACAAGGGGGATTTAGAAAAAATAACTCAACAATTAACACTGTAGCTTTTTTCACAAATGACATCTTTAATGGCATTAACAATAGACAAATTACCTTAGCTACATATATTGACATGTCAAAGGCGTTTGACACCGTGAATCATAATATTCTTCTCTCTAAAATTAAATCAATAGGTATAAACGGTAGGTTATTAGTTTGGCTAACCAACTATTTACATGATAGAAAACAACATACCACTGTAAATAACATTACCTCAACTGACAACAATATTGTCTGTGGTGTTCCACAAGGAAGTATATTAGGCCCCCTATTATTTCTAATTTACATTAATGATTTAGCAACCAGCTTAAATGAAACTAATTATTTTTTATATGCAGACGATACGGTAATCTACAAAACAGGGGACCTAGATCATATTACAGAACATGTCCAGAACGACCTAAATTGTTTCAGAAATTGGTGTATTCAAAACAAATTAACAATCAATATTAAAAAAACAAAATATGTTACCTATGGCCTTAAATCACAAACTAGGAAAATAACAAATCATAATTTATATATAAATAATAATAAACTTGAACGAGTTTCATCGTATAAATATTTGGGAGTCATCCTGGACATGAACCTTACTTACACCAAGCATTTAAATAATTGTTTGAGAAATTCATCCCATAAAGTATTTCTACTATCAAAAGTAAGAAAGTACTTAAATTTAAATACTGCAATCTTAATTTATAAAACTATGATTCTACCCATAATAGAATATGGATGTGTTATATATGATGGCTCGAATAATACCACAATCAATAAATTACAATTAATGCAAAATAGAGCCTTAAGAATTTGTATAAATTCACCAGAACATGTTTCTACTTTAAGATTGCATGAATTGTGTAGTATTGCAAAATTGGAACATAGGAGATTGATGTTCACTCGTCTATTTATGTATAAACAACTATCAAATGAATTACTTGTAAATAAAAGAAATATAAGGACTAGAGCTCATGATGCACCATTGTTCTTGACTTGTAAACCAAAGAGCGAATTATATAAAAGAAATGTTTTGTATAAAGGAGCCATTGCTTGGAATTCTCTGGATGTGGATATTAGAAATATAGAAAATTTTCAAAAATTCAAAAACAATCAGAAAAATTGGTTAAAAAATACTTTTGTACAAAATTAGATAACACTGAATTTGAACTGATTATACCTTGATAACTGCTGATTTGTTCCCGTGTGCATCTTTGTGATATCTTGAAGCCAAAGTTTTACATATCTCAACTCTGATACCTATATTTATATGGAATATTATATACTGAAATATTATTTCTTGGTGATTTCTGTCTATAAAATTGGTGTAACTGTCACCTGATCTAATAATTGTATATATTTCCTTTTGTATATAATTATAATGTTTGTTATTCATAATTGTATATATGTGACTGATATATGATGTAAACTAGCATTGATTTGCTAATCATGTTGTCAGTATAAATAAAAGAATTTAAAAAAAAAAAAAAGTTAAACAAAAGGATTAGCGGAAGTTGGCCATCCATGCAGACATATCGTTCCAATCATAAACAGTGTTTTCTTCCTTGGCGCACCACTCACATAAGTAGTAACGCGCCAGTATCTGTTCTGGCGTATAATCGGAGCAATCCGAGCAATCCGCGTGGCAGCAATTTCCGCGGTTTTTGGCATCTCATGTAGATCCTGAAATGTCAAGGCGGGATCTTGAGTAGGTGGATGTGTCCAACAAATACTTTACATAGTATGTCGGCCTCTTTTAATCAAATTGTTTTAAGTGATGCGTTTATCTGTACCTTCATTTCACCCCTTTAAAATATAATATAAAGTTATGCCCTTCCTAATTTCTCTCAGACAATTTTAAACAGCCTACCTGTACAATCAGCCCAAGTAAACCGACCGCGGCTGAAGGTCGACGCCGTGCCAGTAATAATCCTTCATCGTCACTCGGAATTGCTGTTTCAAATAAGCCGCTTCCATCTGAAAATTAGTACGTTTGAATGTAGTAGACATCAAGCAATAACAGTACTATACCATGCGTGGGTCTGGTAAACATGCAAGTTTCACGGGAATAAGTGAGCCTTGTGTTTTTTTCGAGATCTGCTGCGCAACAGCACATTATGTAAGTCTGGCACAGTTAGTGCAATCAGTCTGTGCGTCTCTGGTATAGTATATTCACAATCTGCTTGTGATAACAGGTGCATAGCACAGCGCAGTAAAACTTTGTACAGAAAGCCCGCTCACGCTCTCAACTCCCCTTTGATATTTTGCCGGCGTCGGGCGTCAGGACTTGCGCGACAAGGACCCTGACCCCCTACCTGCGGGAAAGCCGTCTTGTGCGCACGTACTATCCCGCGTACTATCCCCCCTCGAGCAAAAGGTATATGACGGCCAATGACCACAGCCATACCAGTCACAGCCACTGGCACAGGAGAGGCACAGTAGAGTTGCGCACACGTGTAAAAGGATAATCACGGTGTTACTGTGCTGCAATTGTGCTAGGCAGTGCATCAATATAACCGTGCAAAGTTCGCGTTAAGTCCCCTATGTCTGCCATGCGTCAATGTGCGTCCATACCATTAAACCGTGTACATCAACCGTGTAAATCAAATACTCCCACAAAATACAACCCATACAGGGCCATACAGCAAGTCGTACTAGGCCTAGGCATCCCTACATCAGCCACAGTTTAGTTTGGATAGTTTCTTTAGACTTTTCTTTAGACTAGCCTAAGTCGAAGCCCGGACACATACAGTTGAATATGGGTCAGTTGGTGCATGTGTCATGGGCTTAAAACTAAAATGTTGGTAATTCTAATTCTAATTCCCCATGTCTTCCATACATCCATTGACGAAGATAAGAGGGTAACCTCATAGTCTTCGTCACCGACACTGATGCCGGCCTGGGCATAACTCTATTGTTTGCTCACAATTTGGTTTTTAACGCAAAACAGGCGTTACTTGGTATGACTTCTCTGCCGCACGCCATTGCCAATAAAAGGACAGAAAATTTTCTCCTGGGAATTTGCGTCCCCATGGCCACTGCCTAGTCTTTACATGGAAGGCGTCTAAAGAAGGACAAGCCGGACCCACGTCCAAAAAACTAGGAAGGGGGCCGGCCACACCACGGCTTCTAGTGTGCGGGCCAGCCCCCACGACGAATGCGGCGGGGGCCCTGGCAGATACCTCCACCTGGTCAACAAAATGGATATGCCCGCCCCCACTGCTATACAACAAAACACCAGCTATGCTCCGGAACAAGTGAACGACGAAAGCTTAAACGGTGAAGACCACGTGCTTCAGTGTTTACAAACAGTCCACGTGTGCAGTGTCAACATCCGGCAAAGCGACCAATCAGAGCAGCCGCACTCCGCGAAGCAGAAAAAGCAACATGTCCAACCAAGCACAACAACAACGAAGACCAGCCGGGACAACAACGCCTTCTCATCGACTGAGGCCTCCTGGCACCAAAGAAGATACCTGCAACAGCACCCCGGTGACCTCGGCAGCCGGCGTGTGGCCCCCGACATACTTCACCAACCTGAGCAGCCCTGTGGAGCCCGACACGCAGGGTGAAACAGCCCACCCCTACGGCCACCAGCCTAACACGTGCTGCCTCGGATGCTCGGGTCACCGATTCCAGAACCACACCGCAACCCCAGCGATCCATCGCAGCGGATGGGAGTCCGGACACCGTCCCCCAGGAGGTTCCATCGGTACAAGGATGCAGTGGACGCTCTCCGCCGAAGACAGGCTACAAACCAGGAAGTACGCCTGTTGATGGAGGTCGGGAACCGTATGCCTCCCCCGTCTGCGGGGACCCCCGCTGCTCCGCTCCCACCTCAGCTGCAGCGAGCTGCCACTCCGACGCTCCCGTTCAGGTCAACGGTGTACACGTGCCCCACCCACTGGCACTGGACGTACCTGGGCTCCCCTGGGATGACATCACAGATCCCAACTCCACGGGCCCCGCCTCCGGTCCTTACCCCCCCGAGCGACGACTCCGGCAACGTGGGCCCCGCCCCGTGGCCCGACTTTATGGCCGGGGGGGGTACCCCGTACTTCCAGCTGATCAACCACATAGGTCCGTATAGACACCCGCGGATAATTCTGATTATCACCTCGCCCACGACCGTACCGATCAAGCCTCCAACCCCAACCACGAGCTCCTAGATGACTACTCAGCGTGGCCCTACCCTACACTCCAGATCATAACTCAGCATGTCAAGGCCGACCTAGCATGGTTCTCCCGCTACCTAGCCAGCAACAATGTAAGGTCCATCATCCCGCACTGCAGGACGGTCATACGGATATGGGCCGACTCCTGCCTTCAAGGGGGCGGGGCCACGGACGGCGCCAGGTTCTACTCCTACCGCTACCCGGCAAGGTTGCCCGCCCACCACCACATATCTCAGTTGGAGGTGATAAATCTCCTGGCAGCGGTACACGCCTTCGTCGACCACTCCCATGCTGGAGGGACAATCGAGGTCTACTGCGACAACTCCGCAAGCATATCGACCTTCTCATCAGGCTTGTGCCGTGCCATGTGGTATAAAGCTGCTGAAACACGGACCTCCCTTCACTTCGTACACATACCCGGTGAGGGGATGGTCCTTCCCAATGCCCTCAGTAATGTGTTTAGGCATTGGTCAACTGAACAATGGCCAGTCATTACTCAAACCCAGGAACTAAGACTTATTCCAATGAAAGGACAGAAAATTTCTCTATATTATGTTATTTTAGTTCCCATAAAGCCCTGACAAAGTTCTATTGTATATATCAGTACCATCAGTCGTAGGATGATTTATTACATGAAAGATATAATCGATCTTAAAGTTATGGACATAACCGACGCAAACCCCCCTTATATGTCATAAATATTTATCCGGATTTTTAATCCTAATGGTCATAGGCTACATTTTTTAGGCATTTTTTTTCCCTTTTGTTCAATACCGGCCATCAGTGTGAAATATATTGACTATAGATAGACGAGGGACGACATGCGCTTTATATTATTTTTTACCTTACTATCATGAGACAAATTATAAGACCCCTTGGAATTTTAATACATACATATACTTTGTGTCGAAGAATACACTTCGCGGAGCAAATACACAGAATTCCCTGTTGTAGGTGTCCATGTTGTCATCATGCGCATTTTTCACATTTTTGTCTCTCTAATTAAATAAATTACAAGTTTGTTTTTAACCTTTCGGCATATATCACAGTCCGTATATATACTGCCTCGGCGTCTCTTTTATTGCATTCAAGTTTAAAGTAGAGTTTTAGTAAATAATGTAGGCTTAACAGTTGTGCAGGTACCACTCTATATATCTCTTTTTGTAAATGAACACCATGAGATTATGCATCTAAAATCCATCGAAATAGTAACAGGTTGATTGCCAGCCATTCAATAGTTCGGGGGTCATCCCTATAATTACCTTTGAGGGTTCTTCTCCGCAAAGGAAGCACTCCCAGTCCGCATTACTGTGCACGCTGCTGTCCCCTGGGCTGCTGCCAAAGAGGTCCGAGCTGTAATCGAAAATTGAAAGTCAACATCAAGTTGTGTTTCAAGTTCTTAACAATGGATGCACGTGCTCATGAATGGCTAGAAGAGGAAACAAGTTTTTGATGTTTGTGTTTTCTTTTCCATTTGGTGTATGCTATAAAAGCTGTGCAGCTTGTGAAAGGCGACGGTAAGGTGTAGGTCACACCTACACATTCACAAGTAGAGTGTGAAAGTGGAGGTGTCAGTCAGTAACTGCGCCTGGGTTTCCATGCAAAATGTTCAATTTATTATCTGGTTGGTTGAAGACCCCTTGTTTCTGTCCTTTCCAATTGGCCGAATGGGCCAGTACTACTGGAAATGTTTAGTCAGTATGGCTACAAATCCCATTTATCCACCTTAATTAATCATATGGTCAAATGAACTTTAACGCTTAAAAACACTTGGGTGAATTGCTCCATACCGTCGTGAGCGTATAATAAGCAACAACAAAAACAATCACCTCGTGAAGCTTTCAGTGTCCGATGGTCTCAGCTCAGGGGACGGGTTTTCACCATCCGGAGCCACCGCCTTGACTTTAACGGGGCCGTTGGTGTTTCAGGCGTCCTCGGCCGCTTCGGCGTCTTGGGGTCCGGGCTGGAACAATATAAATCGTACTTTCATAAAGCTCATAGTAAAAAAACATATCACAATTACTCCGCCTAATACGTTATAACTATACTCCTCTATTGACACGCCCGTGGTACGTCATGGGTATAAACAAGCACTTGGTTAAGTTGTGTTGTACATGTATATGTAGATTGTGGTGGGGCGGGGTGTAAACAGAGATCAGCTGTTCTGACCAGCTGTGACCAAGATACTGATGTTTACAAACACGGTGAACTTCCGAGAAGTGCATGGACTCGCTTTATAACTGTTAATTATTGGACACCATAGGGTATTGACTTGAATTACTCACCTGGCACTCAAAGTAGAAGTAGAAGCTCTGTTGCTGTTTTCCATTCTGTTTGGTGTGGTTGTTGGAAAGATAGTGGAATGTGGTGCTACTTCTTCTGCTCGGTCGGGTGCGTTAGTCACAGATTATTTAGGTCACGCGTGGGCCGAGTCTTATACCCTGCACACGCCTACTTACCTGGGGTATACCGGAAGACGCCACCTGGAAAAGTAGTACCTGGTGCCATTGGCAACTGTCGCAGCCAATGGTTCTTTACATTTCCAAGTCCTATACATGGTTTGGGATAGGAGAAAGATTAATGCGCCCATCCAAGATTCACCATACTGTAATCCAACTCACTTGTTCCACATAGCCCACTTGCGGATTCAGAAAAAAAAAAGGGGGGGGGGGTTACGTTATTGGAAAAATAATTTGTTAATTGCTTTTATGTCGAGTTTTACTTTAAACCCCCCCCCACCCCCGGATCCCCCACTTGAGCCCCACATCCAGCCGGGTCCATATTATTTACGTGGTTTTATTTGTTAATGCAGGGTCATGGGAGCTGTCTGAGTATTTAGTCAAGTAAAGATAATTCATTAAAAAGTTATGTCGATAAATATGTGGCCAATGCTGATGTCATTGTGTTAAGTGATATGGTCTATCTTAATGTAATGGAAGTAATGGCCAAAAAGTGATGGCATGGGTCCCTTGTCTCTAGCCGTGGGAATGACCAAACATATGTCTTTCCCATGCCCTCTAACCGCCGTGTATCACATGCCTATATATTATTTCGATAGCTTCTCCACAAAAATGCACGAGTAAGATTAAGGAATCCAATCGCCCTTGCCGTTTGGGCATACATGACATAATTTTTTTTTTTTTTTGCAGAGCATCTCTTATTTGTTTGAGGGCTAGAAGAAATGGAGGGGGGGGATAACATAAAAAAGAATAAGACTGGGAGGTACGTCATTATTTATTGGAGACGGAGGAACTTTTTCTTTTTCTTTATTAAGTCGGCACTCTATTGAGTACCTTGCATTGTCGATTGATTATCGGACCTGCACTGTTTTTTTAGGCCGGGAAAGGAGTGAAGGTCTGAGAGGAGTATGCGGTCACCAGGTTGTGATGCACCCTAACCTGACCAGCCATTGAAGTTTCGGTCAGCCCCACCACTACAGTGGCAATATAGAGGCAACCGAGACTTCCGTGGCCTATCTCTGTGTCGAATAATTTCTCGACTTTATACAAGTTCCTTTCATTATCATTTATAACTTTATCTGGGTAGGTCAGTGTCGCCCTATAATCGGCAAAACAATATCCTGGTGCAGGAAAACAGTTAAATCGAAATTTTCTATTTTGAACTGGTCCTGCTTACGCCGAGAGTCGAAATCCCGATCAGGGATTTCGCTGATGGCATGCTTTTGAATAACATGCCGAACAGCATTTCTTGGTATGTGTACGTAAAGTTTGGCCGAAATTGAGTTGACAAATTCAGCCTCACTGACGAATTGGTTGAGTTTTATCGTTCGGTCTGAATGACAACCAATTTTGTCGAGAAGGCGGCATTTCCCAAAATGAATGTTTGGGTGCATGTACCCATCCTGACACACCTCATCTTCTCTACAGATCCTTCTCACCTGGTAATCACGGTTACCCTCATTATAGAGTTGAACCGTGCGGGTCCGATTATCTCTCGGCCCGGCCACCCTGGTGGCAACCGGGATGCCATACTGCTTTGGCTTGGAAGGGCTAGGGCCAGCGAATGCCGAGTCATTCAGTGGTTGCGACAGAATTAGCAATGAACCTCCTGAGGAGTTGCTCACAATTTAAGTTTAATAAACACGAAACTCGTGGTGCAATCGAAACCGTTTGTATTGTGCGTTCGTCCGACGTTGTGCCAAAAAGTTGCATTTTTTAGAACAACAATGTGTATCCTTTTAGTCTAATTACAAATTTGTAATTAGACTGGCAGGATTGGGACCAAAATAGTTGACATAAAAATGCATGGAAAACCAAAAAAGAGAATAAAGATGTTGGGGCATGTACTTTATTTTTAAATACTGTCGTCCAACCAAAGCCTGTATCCAACCCACACTTAATCGACAACCAAAAAGAGAACATTTCGGACGATTCAGAAGTAAATTTTAATTAAAGTTGCCCATTTTGCAGCACCCACGGATGAAGGTTGTTCCAAATAGTCGACATCAATTGATGCGTCATGCCGTGGACAGCTTCTAATAGAACAGGTCTTATTTTCATGTTTAAAGTACAGAATTTAGTTTGACGGTGGGGGGGGGGGGGGAAAGAAGCGCTTCACTTTGTGCACTCAGGGTGCGTGGGTGCGTTAGTAAGGGAGGTGGTCGGAGCGGTTCGTTGTGAGTTTGGTCAGTTCTATGTGTTGAGCAGCTTATGCCAGTTCCACTCCAAGTCCACATTCGCAGATGTATCCTACCATCACCCACACTCTTTGTTGTTTCTGCCGCTCAAAGGCCGACACAGGGGAGCGTGAACAGTCGGGGTATGAGAGGGTGTGCAGGAGTGCGAGGGGCTTCTTAGTCAGCATCCTGGGGTTAAACGACTTCCCTGGTCGCGTGCCCCAGACCTTTATAAGGCACTGAAAAAATAGACATTGCCATTATATCATGGTCGTCTGACTGCAGAACACATCGCCTGTGCTCCTGTTTCCCTCCGTTCAAGATATTTACCATGGCCGTCCAGATCCACAGCTGCATGACGGTCAATTTAGGCCATCCCCCTGCCTGTGTAGTTTGCAATTTTATTGTGCGACCCCGCCATCAAGCATTGATGGGTCAACAGCTACAGTGCACCTTGTGGCACCATCCCCACTGTCAGTCTGTCGCCTCCTTGTATACAGACTCTGTTGAGGTTGGCTGCGACTTTGACTGTCGATGCCCAAGGTGCACTCCGCCACTACTCCTGCCCCCACGCTCAACCTCCACGTCCTCCAAGAGATCCATGGCCCAGCAGGAGAGCATGCCCAGCTGCACGAGTTGCGACTTCTCTGACATTATCTGTGAAGCCGGAGAACTAATGTGCGATGATGTTTTTCTGGACGTCTTCCCAGACAAGGAATTCCTGACAAGTTCCAGGTGGGAGAGCATGCCCAGCTGCACGAGTTGCGACTTCTCTGACATTATCTGTGAAGCCGGAGAACTAATGTGCGATGACGTTTTTCTGGACGTCTTCCCAGACCGGGAATTCCTGACAAGTTCCAGGCGGGGAGCATGCCAAGCTGCACGACTTGCGACTTCTCTGACATTATCAGTTATGCCGGAGATCTGATGAGCGATGGCGTTTTCCAGGACGTCATGGCAGACAAGGAATTCCTGGCAAGTTTCTCGGTGGGTGATTGGACTGCGGCCTCTACCATGGCCAAGAGCGACAATCCTTCCGTTTCCTGATCACCTAGGCTTCCCTTCAACAATAATAACAATTACTTTAATTTATGTAAACTTACCATTGTTTCTTCGGTTTGTGTGAAAGTGCGAGTGCGAGCCCCACGCCTGTATATATATTTATCTGTCCCAGTTAATTCTCGTAAAGTTTGAGCCCGGCATCTGTTTAAATATTTATATCTCTACATCATTTGTAATAAACTTTGAGTTTCCACCAAGTGTTTGTTTGCGTGTCTGTTCCAAGTACTCATGCATCATACTGTTCTATACGTAACAGCGATATTAGTTTGGTTCCTGACTCTCTTTAAATTTGTGTTAGCCCTGTCCGCATCAGATCCACTTTTCCTGGCCTTTTTAAGTGCTAGGTCTCTGTCCCTCATTAACTCCATTAGTTCACGTGTAAGCTAGGCTGGCTTGTCCTTCTTAGCTTTGAACTCTCTGACTGGTATGATGTCATCGGCTATTGCTAGAACAGTGTGATACAAAAAGGCCTGATTAACATCGGCCATGTTGTCGAGTTGGGACCAGTCAGTTAGGCGTAAGCGTCTTTTAAATTCATCTTCATCAAAGTTAATGTAGGATCTATATATAGCTACCTCTAGATCTGAAACTGCTCTTGGGTTTAGGGTCTGATTGTTTCTTTAGCGTTATGTAGATAGGGATATGATCACTACTGTTCCACTCAAATATGCCTTGTTCGTTTATCAGGTCAGTATTAGTCATGATAAGGTCCAACACCGCATTGCCAAATAATGGTCTAGTTGCTGAGTCTACGACTTGTTTTAAGGAAAAGTAACCCATACGTTTCTTAAGCTCTAAGCTCTTAAGTGTTCCACTCTTACTTTTTCAAGATAATTTGATCGTCGTCATCTCAATATTAATACATGGATTAATGTCATACCCGTCCACGTGTAGTAGGCCTATGTCCACCGAGTCCTTTAACCAAGTTTCATTGATTGATAAAACATTGGGGCTGTCACAGCTGATCTTTTGCTTATAATTAATAGTATCTAATTTTCCCCAGATGCTCCTTGCATTCAAGAATCCAACCCTTATTCCTTTATGCAGCATATTAGGACTCTCAGGAATTGTTGCTAAGGGTTCAGATACTTAAAAGTTGCTTATGAGTATGTTCCCATTCAAGTTAAAGTGTTTGATATTTGAATAAAGTAGTCTAAATATAGTTATATTCTTCATGTCTATTTTAATTCTTAAACATAAAGGTTTAGACATATTTTGTAATAACGTGCTTGAATAGATACAATATTAAAGAGAGAAGATACCCAACACCAAAATTGCAATACTTCGGGGTTTATTTTATTTTTTTAACCGAACAGTTCATTCTTTCAGAATTTCTTGCTAAGTTTCAATCACTGAACCTCCAAAATTTCACAACATTTACTTATTCCGGATATAATTCTTGACGCAGGTTTAGCTTGTCGACTTGACCTTGGAGTTCCATGGCCCTCTCGTCCGCAAACACCCTGAAGATCGCCATAGCTAGGTACAACAGGGTCCAGAAGTTGACCAGTAACGTCATGTAAAAGGCCAAGAGTAGATGAACCATAAGCAAGAATACAGTCGGGAGTTCAAAAACCTGTAAACTTCGCCGCGTGTGTTGTTGTGACCTAGTTAGGGTTGACGTATGGCCCAGCGCGTCCACGGCGTCTGGCGAGGCTATGCTGTGTTCGTTAGTTAGTGGGTTCGGAAGGCCGTAGGCCTTCCTGGAGCAGTGGTCAGTGAGACCTTGCTCCTGAGCTGTTTTCGTGTTGATCTCGCTATTTTAAGGCGAGCAAGAAGTCCTAATACTAAACTTTCCAAACATCTTAGAGGTTCTCAGGTACGACACCATAGACCAATGAGGATTAATATAAATGAGGCAATATGATGTGTCAGTGAAATTTAACAGTATTATATGACAAATCGAAATACCTGTCTCTGATACCAAATGGGCAAAATTAGGAAAGCGCGGTAACTATAATATTTGCTTGGTGCGCGAAAATCCAGCTGCTTGAAAACATTTTACATACACAGTATAGTTAAAGGCCCCACTGAAAATAAATGATTTCATACCGTTACCTTGGCAATGGGGAAGTGGTGGATTTGGGAGGTGGATTTGGGGGGGGGCGTTTAGAAAACCACCTAACAAGCACGGTTTTGTACGCGCTGTACCTTATAGTCTCGCCCCTGAGACAACTGTTGCCGTCTCGGGTCAGAAAAAAAATATATAAACAGCCCCGTCGTTTCTAACCTGCTTCAGACTAACCCAGGTATGGCTACAGTACCGTCACTCATGCTGACTATTCTGCTTAGCCTAGGCGCTGCCCATTCCACTGGAAAAAACATCTTTCGAACCAACTATGGGGTTGTCTTTGAGACCAAACCATAGGTCTACATTGGCAAGGACTATTTCACCATTTAATAGTCGCTAAGTTTGAACGCGGACTAAAAGTAGTGAAAGAAATTGTTGAAGCGCACATTCCCGCAACCAATCTTTCACGAAAGTCCAGGAAGGCGCGGGCACTCATACCAGAAATTGGCACGGCCGCCAAGGCTCTATTCGGTACTGCCACGCTCGACGACTTAACTCCACAGAAGGTATTCAACCAACAATTGGCTCATGCGGACCAGATGACTGCCAACGAACTCATATTACTTGATGAGAAAATTACTGCAGTACTGCAGGTAGTAGACTCTAGCCTGGAACTGCAACTTCGGCTGCTATGGAAAACAATGATTACATTTACAATATTTCCAAAGGACTCCAATCTTACATGACCAGAATTACATTGTAGGGTTATTGCACGACTTGCAAGAACTGCGCCTGCTCCATTATCAACTGGACTACTCCATTGACACTCTTGTAAAGGATATTCGCAACCTACAGGAATATAAGCTGAGTCCTTCATTGATAACTGAGACCGAAATGAACAAGATACGCAAGCTTTTTCTGTCCAAAACAAATAATTCAAAGGTTCATATCCCTAATACTGTCGATATGTATAAGAGTGTAACTGTTCATGGGGCGCCGACCCTACATGGTAATGTGCTCAAATAATTTTTAAAGGTTCCTATTATGTCTTTTGACCAGATGTTTAAGGTTCTTAAGGTGAACTCTTAAGGTAAGACAATGGCGGCTAGGACGTGCATGCACCGTGCATGCACCGTGAACGCCGTTTCTGTATAAATAACACACTGATTAAGTAATTTGTTCTGCATTATCTGAAAGTGTACGCGTGTGCAAAGATTCCGCATTTAAGTTTGAATAAACGCATACATTTCTAACCAGGAACGATATGTAAACAATGTTTGGCCACACTGTGCAGTTGATCGGGGTCAATGCAAAGTACGTCTTATGGTTTAGGACTAATTTCCTTGAAGTTGGGAATTGGATTTAATAACTGAGCAAAATAACACCCACAACTGGCGAACTATACATTTTTTGTGTCAATGTTGCAATAAAACACGAATTCAGGACCTCGTTCAAAACAATTCAAGTTGTGTTTATTTTCAAACCAGTTTATTCACATAACCAACTTTGTTTCCAATAAAAACAACTTCAGCGAATGGAAACAGTGCGTTACAGATCTAAAACTTCCAGGCTACCGCGGCAACTACCAGACCGTCTTAAATAAACACACTCGCAAGCTTGTTATTTGGTAATTGGTAACCAGTCCTCTTATAATTAGTATCCAACACACGAGTCTATGTTGGTGATATAGTATTGTTTTTGAGCTCCGATCAACTGACTCGTGATGTGGTTGGTGGTGTCTTGGAGGCAAAGTGCATATTATTACTGGGCCCGACGAAACGACCAAGCAATTCGTTGCGAGAGGAGGCCTGGCCGTTTGAGCAGCATCTGGGGGCTCACCACCCTGTCATTGACTTGCAATTGCGTGTCGGCCGGAATGGGGGCTAGTGGTAAAGTGATGGACTCCCGCCTGCAGAAGATCCTTAACCAGAACTCCGCAGGGGCCGACTGTCGACGACAGCACAGCAGACTGCGGACAGACTTGACTAGTTTGGAACAGCTCCTACAAAATTGCCACCCGAGCCACACGGTCAAGGCCAGAACCAACAACTCAATTGGGCGAGTAGTAGTCTCGACGGAGTAAGTAGGGAATGGTTTCGCCGTAGGCCGGGACCGCTCAGCACGCCAGGTGTCCAGACTAGTATTTAGCAGGGCGTCCATGTCCATGGTGAATGGGTTGTGTCTGAGTCCAGTGTTGGCAGGCGTATTTGTACCCCTTGACTGCCCGGCCAACCCCACCTGTATGACTGGGGAAGGGGGCTTCATCCAGTCACGGAGCTCAACTGGCTTTAGGGCTCTAGTCACTGTCTCTTTGGTGGCTTCTCCGGAAGAAGTTCAAGCCATCACACTCAGTGGACAGGCGTAGGGGCACGGGGTTTCCATCAAAAAGGGGGTGGCGGTGCCCAATATTGAGGGTGGTTTCCCCTTAGCGACTCCAAGGTTGCACCTTCCCTCGGTTATTTTGGCTTCAAAGAGCGCATCGCGCGCCTTTAGAGTAACGCAGTATTCCTGTGTATTGTCTTCCCTGGGTCACGCACTAGCAGGTTCTTTAAAGTGTTTTCTTCACCAGCCCTTTCGTTTACACAGTCCCTGTAGGTGTGGCCCATCTCCCCACCGACGGGGCTTCCCTTAGTCGAATGCGTGGTGATTTCCTTTTTGTCTCTAAGGCACGTGCCCACCACAGTTGGCCGATCGCCCGTGGGTACAAATACCCAGTAAGAACTGGCATAATGTCACTCTCGGCACTACCAGCAAAGAGAACATAACCAACCAGATCTAGCAACATGTCGCAGCAAGACCTTTTCGATTCCACCCCGGACCTTAGTACTACTGTATACCAGGGGATGGGCACCGGGCAGATGCAGCTGCAAGATCTAGACCTTGACGGGTCGTTCCTTAACATGACCCCGCCCCCGCCAAACCTGACCAACAGTCCCATGCCCAGTACTTCTAGGGCCCTGTCAACGGCAAGCACGTCCATGGCCAGCTTCAACATTCACCTGGAATACTCGGCTGCGTCAGAGACTGGGACTGATGTATTATACGAGCAGGCCGCTTTCAGCAGCAGCCAGCCGACCGAGGGATCTACAGGCAGCGGGCAGCCGACCAGGACCTGCAGCAGCCAGCTGATGATGTCCTCTGAAATTGATGCCAAAGGCCCCGCTCGAGCACCAAAATGTGCCCGAACGCCCCTGATGATTAAGGAAGTCAGCGTGAGTATATATATTCCTCTTGCTCGCCAAGGACCTAGTGCCATTAGCTTCACAAAAAGTTAGGCTATACTTACCATATATATACCCAATAACGTCAAAATGTTGGAAACCTTCTCTACGGTTGTTGTTCATGCTTCCATTCACGCTTAATAATCACATGCACCAGCATTGTCATGGTCCACCCGAATGAAAAAAAATCTCAATTTCCTCTCTGTACTTATTTCAGCGTTGGGTCCGCGACAACTACAATGCGCAGGCTTCAGCACACGATAACTTGAAGTTCGACGTGTCAGAAGGGTGGGTTTTGGTGTCTGTGGTGGTTTAATAATATATCCATCATCTGTCAAGTCACTTGGTTAAATTAGGTTTTCTAACTGAAAAGACCATCCACGATCATTCCCTTATCACCCTTTATATTGATTTTCGATTTGGCTTGTTCCAAGTAATTTCACAATTGTACCCTTTTCAGTGCTAAGTTTACCGACCCCCACAATCATGCAGTGGCTCAAAGTGTGCTCTCTGACGTCCAGTTGGGCTATCCTGAGTACAGTCGGGAAGACATACTGAGTAAGTATTGTAGCAGATAATAACTCTAAGTTTCATTAATATTATTATTGTATGCTTTACATCTAAGTAATTACATGCAGATGATTCACTCTCAAATATACCAGGCCGTTGAACCTTTCCTTCAATCTAATCAACCTTAATTTAACTATTTTTCAGACTCGTGCAAGGCACACTACACGACACACTACACCAGGGCCCGCCAAGAGCGTAATGGACTTCTTCCTCGTAGGAAGAAGAGGACACTTATGCGACATCATCGGGGCGAGGTTGGTTTTGTTTAACACTGTGGTTGAAGTGTCTCACGTTGCTATGAAATCTGTTGTTCTATTTAATGATTTAACCAATACATATATAAATACATGTAGAACAGTAGTACATGTCCCTCTGGTGGGTGTAAAGTGTGGACCCTTAAAGGGTCCGATATTAAGTAAATTCGCCTCGTATTTTGGACAATCTTTTTGAATTACAATCAATTAATATATATATAATACAGGTACACTTGTCCTTTTCAGAAAATTCATCGACGAGTGGCCACCCTGGATTTAACAGACTGGGACGAGGAAAAACGCGAACGGGTCAAGAAGGTCTTGACGGTGGATTACACCAGCGGGGAAGACCATGACCCCACCGACGGCAAAAGGACCCACATCATAGTGCCGTTAGTGTGGGAGAGCCCCGAGCTGACAGAGGTCAAGGCCGAGCTGGACCGCCTCGAATGCACGATGGCCCTGAATCGGTCGCTCGCGGGCCGGCTGCCGACTAACCGGTCTGAGAATCCAGACCCCGAACAGCCAAACCCGCCAGCCGGTGCGCCCAAGTGGACGGTGCACCAGCCTCCCCAAACCAACGATGACCCCGCAGTTTAGATGTTAATGTTATCATAAGAGCATATGCAGGACAATTGCACCATTATAGCACTGACATTAAGTTTTATAACAAGAATCTGATGGGGAGGAATGTATCTTTTTAATGCGTGTAGCCCATAATTTTATGATGAGTACTTTATAGATATTTTCAAAATTAAAAGTTACATTCAAGCGGATGGAGGGGTCAGGAGAGGCATTATGTAATAACCCTCTACCAACCTAGGGCTGCACTACTCAGACTGAGTTTTGTTTCCAACTGCAGCCTCCACTGGAGCGTGACTGCTGACCTTTGTTTGCAGAAGGGACTATATGGTTGTATTTTTGAGGATTTGATGTTACTTAATTACCCGCTGTGGTTGTAATATTTGTAACGTTTTGTAAGGAGGTTATAAAATTTGTATAATATGGTTTTGCAAGTTACAATCTGGCCATGTCTGTATTAGTCTGTTGTTGCATTGAATTTTAATTATATAAGGTTCCGCTGCAGTGCATACATTATGTGTTATAACTGCGGCCTGGTTAATTATTTAAGCCTGACTTCTGTGTTGTATTGTACCTGAGAATGTTATAATTACCTATGTACAGAATCCCTCAATAAACGACTTTATATGCAGCACCCTGTTTAATTACCCGCTTTGGTCAATTTAATTTTCGACTAGGCCTATATATTTTTCAATCATGACGCTATCAATGTATGACCCAATTGTACAATTACGGTTATTTTTTTTTTTTTCAAAAAATATTGATACGGATGATACTAGTGGAGGTTGCCCTTATTTTGAACGCTATGAGCCCAGTTCCCCTGAACATCAAAAAACCGATCGCGAAGAAAAGTACAGTGAACCAATGGAAACTCAGTTCTTCGTTTTCGATGGGTGACGGACAATTACTGATATATAACTCTGGTACCAAGGTTGTTGCGAGAACTGGCATATACATATATAATGTTAAAAAACATGCATGTCCGTATTATGATACCAAGTAAAGATTGGATTTATTCCCATATATAACAGCATCATAACCCAGGGTAACGGCGATCTTAATTCAGTTAGGAGAATAGCAAATGACTTTATTCCAGACCCACAGGCCGAAAAAAACCAACAATATTGCTATGTAAACAGAACGCAATTTCTACAGATTAAAAACAATTTATTGTAGGGCAATCAAAGGGACAATTCTAGCACCAACTATATATATTTCAACCCGTAAGAGGTTTGTCGCGCATCCCCCCCACCCAAAAAAAAATAACACGGCCGTCAGTTGCAGACCAGCTGCTAACCCTAAATCCACCATAGACCATTAAAATGTTACATACATTAATAAACCCGTCAGGCAGAATATCTGCTAGGACTCGAGCTCCATGTGGTCCATTAGGCTTAAACGGTTTGCAACTCGTAGAACATTCCCGTACGCGTATTATCGAGTACAAAAACAAATATACATAATATATATATATATATATCAACCACTACGCGGATTGTCGCGCATCAACAATAAAAAACAAAAACAAAAAAAACAAAAACGGCCGTCAGTTGCAGACCAGCTGCTAACCCTAGAGCACACCGAATCCACGATAGACTGTTAAAATGTTATATACATTTATAAACCCGTCAGGCAGACTATCTGCTAGGACTCCATGTGGTCCATTAGGCTTAAACGGGTTAAACTAAGAACATTCCAGTATTATCGAGTACAAAATCAAGTTGATACAAATCAGGCAACAAATAGATAATACCGGCTAGAATATTTACGACTCCAGTATATCAGTGAGTTAAAAAGTACTAGGCTCTTATAAGTTGTGCGTTATCGAAGTTCCGTCCTAGTGTTCAAGCCAATATATCTTCATATACCAACATTATCATTAGAAGATTCAATATAGACAATTGTAGGTTGCAGAAGGCAAATTTGACGGTGTACGTGGCCCTTAAGCTTGTTGGCTCGTGTAGAGGGAGTACGGTTTGAGTCAAGACATGTACACTATAGCTAGTCTCTGGATGTGCAGCTGCACATCTCCGGGTCAGCCACACCTTAATTGCTCTCAACGCATTTATTGCATGAAGGTAGCTATAGTATTTAAACCCGTCAGACCATCAGACTGGTTAAGTCAGCCACAGGTCAGCCGCAGCTTCAGGTCCACGCCCCAGGGACCGTCCAGTCAGGAATGAAGCTGTGTGTAGTGGCATGGCTGGGCACCATTTTACTTATCTCATCGGAATGACAGTGGGCAGTGTTAACCTATAGCCTGCCGGCTAGTGGCGCGAGTCTCACAAACCCAGAATACATAATATTGTGTGCCTGATCGACCTTACTTTTTCACTAACTAGTAGTAACTGTTCTGACATATTACTGTCAAGTGAAAATGTAATGAAATGTATATTTGGATTAACTACATATATGTGAATGTACATGTAAATATGATAGTTGAAGATTAGAAGTTTCCTACTTAGTTTTAAGGATCTCAATTTATTGTGGTCTAGATGCGCACCAAGCGGTCGGAGACCACGGACCCCAAAAACTTAAACCCCCCAGCCGGCGTGGCCAAATAGACCGTGCGCCAGCCTCCTCCGGCCAACCCTGTAGTCCCGGACCGGAAATAGAAGAGTTGTAATAGCATTAACCAACTTTCGATTTTATATTATTTAAGTTTGTAATATATATATGTATGTCATGTTGGCTTAATAAATCATATGAACAACAACACTCCCGAGTTTGCTTTGGTGTACCTTCAACACGATAAACGTTCCCTCCATGCATTAGTATGTTCTAATCGATATCATGTACTAAGAATTTTAGGCTGTCACCTATCATATTAAGGGAAATATCATTGTTTAAAAAATACTTGCTCTTTACCTTTTCCTACATTTTATCTCAGTCAGAAAATAAAGTTGATCCTAACAGTAAATAGAGAAAAATCCATGCTTTCATTTGATATATCACATTTTTAAATTGGATGAATAGTTATTGATACGTATACCTAACCATGCACGGCTAGCAACTGTTGTGGTGTTATCTCGAAATCCTTATCTTAACTGAACTTATCCATACCCGACATCTACCTCATGGTGCTAGTTAAATATTGTGAGCTACATGCGCTACCCTTCCTGCTGTGTTTCCCATAGGTCACACATTCTATGCTGACTACTCCCGATGTTCTAACCTTTTTAAAGAACACAGTCTATGTCTAATATGCACCAATTTCGAGTTAATGTATTAGTACATAGTCTTAAGCATGCTTTAGTATACGTCTTAACTTTGGTATTCATGGTTTGGTGGTAGGCCTCTACTCGACGGGAAGTCTGTCACAGGGTTTTCCCCAGGCCCTTACAGCCGGCTGTAATGACCAGCTGTAATTCTGATCGACTGGCTGTGAACTGCTAAAGGTAGTCAAACTTATTGAAATATACAGAAAAAGTAATTATGAATTAAATTACTGACCAGCTATCATATGATTGGGACGGAAAGAGCCGGCTATAATTATGCACTGGGGAGAACCCTGTTGACAGTGTACATGTGGGACTTGACACCAGATAAGGAGATTTTCCCTCAACTTCCCGTCTCGACTTCCCGTCCATGAGGCCTTGAACACTCCTCCTTCCTTCCCGTCAACAGGCTTAGGACTGCCCGTCTCGACTTCCCGTCCATGAGGCCTTGAACACTCCTCCTTCCTTCCCGTCAACAGGCTTCTTTGATGCGTCCGAAACCATGGTATGGTTAGATTAAACACCTCAGTAAACGGGGTAGCCCAGAATTAGTTGTACTAATCATGCATATGGTTAGTGCGAATGCAAGGAGAAAAAGTTCAGTTCCTTACTCTCATGGAGAAATGATGTCCCTGACGGTGCAGTGCTTCGGGTCAAGGTCAGTCCAGTCCTGCTGGGGTGGGGTAGCCTACAGCGTTAGCCTACAGCATGCCTTTTGGAATCGGCAGGGGAGTTGTGGATCAGCTGGGCAGCCTTGGCAAAATGTCGGTCTGTCCGGAACCGCTTCTCCTAGGTACACCTGTCGAAAACAGGATTAGAACAAAGTAAAAATTAGAAGATGCCATAAATATGCATTCCAGATATTGTTATTGTACAGAGACTTTATACCGAAAAGCAAAATTGTATCTACTTGCTAGATCTCATCAGAGGTCCTTTGCCTTCAATCTAAGTAGTCGAGAAGTTACCCTCACCTGTAATTGATGTCCCTGATGTTGGTGCAGTGTTGGGGTGGCAAGGCGTAGTCTTCTTAGGATACCGCGTTGGAATCAACAGGGGAGTTGTGGATCAGCTTGTAAGGGATCAACGTGGAGCATGCTCTGCAAATAAACAGTTAGCTCACAGCCTATGCTCGGGGAGCCTTGGTACTTGGCCCAGGGTTTCTATGTGCCGCTACCAAGTGGATGTCTGATAATACTTTTTTCAGAATCCCTGGGCATGAAGTGTGGGACTTAGTGCTGAGATTCTTGCTTATATTCCCAAAGCTCCCTACACATAGACAGTGTAAGGCCAGTTGAAAAAGTAATGTGAACGCAACAAATCAGGTTCTGCAACAACAACAACAAAATAAAAAATTAGACCATCTGGGTAATGGAACTCCTTATCAGGCTATGGGTTCAGTTACCGTGAGGATAGAGTACTAGGTGCAGTAGATGCAGGCGAGCAGAGGAAGTAGTACTACTAGATGTTCGATGGCCGACTTCTGTAGAAGCGGGCGGCTCAGGGGGCCGGGTGTTTTTGTTGTTACTATTTTGACTAGCGACCCCATATGTACTGGTAAGACCCACCTGATTTCCCACAAACCCTTGTAAATACATTTTTCTTTTTGATCTGCAAACACACCATCTTTTGTATCACATGTACAGTATCACATGTACAGACAGTTCTAGATATATCACAGACACTTGTAACCTGTTACGCACCGCTTATAACAATAGATTACCGACTTTTGTCGGACAGACAAAAATACCACAGACAGTTAAATACATTTATCCTTATGCGTGTTTGCACAATTGATCACAGAGAGTTGAACGCGTTGGCTGACAGCTTTGCTCTGATCTCGCTTCTAAGATCTGGAATATCGTCTTCAAATGACTACATACTATGAGAGCCGGATATACAATAGAGCGTCGACTAGATTTTTTCTGCCCGACATTGTATGCAGGTGCTGACATTACATGACGTTCCTTTTCAGAACTACAGAAGTATTGGTCCACATACATATTTAACACTTGAGTATAAAGAAAAGTATATACACTTGAAAGAGTATTAATATTACGACTCGAAACCAATCAAGGGCCTGCATGTAACATTCCAAGAATCCTTAACCTGGCTTCCTGCCCTAAGAAACAAACTATTTGCCCCAAACACACACACATAACCCCCTCACAACCCCAGTGATTAAATCATGTACAAGATCAATGCTGGCATACGAAACCTAAATTGGTAAAATACAAGTATATAGTCTTTTTCAAAAGTAGAGGACTCGCTAGCTGAACCTTACAAAAAAGATCAATTTGTATGTACATTTCTATAATAAGAGTGTACAAAATACACATTAATAAAAAATAGCCTCCCATCACCCCTTGTAGCCGTACCTATTCACACCATGAACAGGGATGTAAGTCAGGGTTAATGAAAAAATCTGAAACCTCAGAGAGAAAATTTAGAATAATCTTAAACTCCTATAAAAAGTCATGTAAGGAATTCAGTTTGAAAATTTTCATTTGAGGTGATGATGTGAAAAAATGTGAAATCAGATTAAAATCTGAAAACTTACATCCCTGAATTAAAAGTGACCGTCTTCAGGAAAGCCCTTGGATATATAAAAAACTGATTGGCATTTTTTTTTTTTTTTTTTTTTTGTCAATTAAGCATCTAGGGATGGGAATTCGTATCGAAGTAGGGAGAAGAGAATGACACTTATGACTGAAATCGTAAAGAAGTATCAAATATAAAGTAAATTACGAGGAAATATTATATGAATGTTTTGAATATAAAATGAGTTCCGAGGAAATATTGATTTAATGACAATGAAATTTGGGGCCGAAATAGTTAAGGAGTTTTGAAAATAAATTGAACTACAAGGAAACATTCTTTTAATTTTTGGAACATAAAATGACTCCTGAGGAAATTTAAATTTAATGAATTCGGAATAATCCCAGTTTTGCAAGAGAGAAGGCATACAATCCAGCTTAACTCCCTGCTAAGGTACGAATTCCCAACCCCAGTTGGAAACGAAAATTTCCAGGATATATTTACATAAATAACTTTAACTATATCCACTATATACAGATTTATGATAATTCTTGATAATTAATAAATAATCAAAATAAATTAAAAAGGAATCAATGCCTAATCAACTTGGTAAAAATCACATAATTATTGCTCATCATGATCAATTAGGGGCCGTCCATAAATGACGTCATGCTATTAGGTATCCCAACAGACGCAGCTAGACTAAAAAAGAGTAAAGATCTATACCTGACTATAGCTAGTTATGATTGGGGTGGGGGGGTTGTGGGTGTTGCTGTGGTGCTTACTCTGGTGCTTGCTGGGGTGCTTGCGGTGGTGTAACCACCCTGTTCACCCCGGCCCCCGACCACCTCACGAGGGCGCTATCGTGGCCCGGGGGCACGGACACTAGGCTGTGCAGGAAACAAGGTGGACACAATCATAGTAACAGTAACATGTAAAAAGGCTGGGATGCATGCATGATAAACGGAGAACATGTTTGTGACAAGCAATTGCTAGTGTCCATTGGTCATTTTTTTTTAAACATAAGTGAAGTAGAAAGTTGGTTTACTTACTACAGTGGCCCCAACCAAGGGGGGACCAGCACCAGTCTGGTGCCGGCCGGCGCTTCAATCAGTAGCTGCTGGGGTTGTTGCGGAGGTACCCCGGCCCCCGACCACCTCACCAGTGTGCTTGAGTGTCCCTCGGGGACGGACAATAGGCTGTGCAGGAAACAGAGGTAACTCGTCATCAACATCTAATTATAACGTGTAAGCATTGTGACGGTAACATGTAAAAGGGCTGGGATGCATGCGTGCCTAGTGCAAACATGGGGTGACAAGCAAGCATCCGGTAGTCTAATGTAAAAGGTAGATTACTAAATCTAGACTATTCAGATTTTTTGCATTTTTTCAAACTTACGTGAAGTAAAAAGTCGGTTTACTTACCAGAGTGGCCCCAACCCAGGGGGGACTAGCACCAATCTGGTGCCGGCCTGCGTGTTGATCTGGAGCTGTATTCTGGTGTGCAGAAAACACAAGGTGGACACATGTATCAGTAGTGGATTTAGAGGGGGGGGGGAGGTAATTCAGCAGCAGGCGCGAGCCCCCCCTATTTTTGGACAAAAATAGATTTTCAGGGACACCCGGCGGGGGATTGATAACGCTGCGTGGTGGTAAATTAGCAACAACAATTATTATATCGATGTCATTAATGAGCAACATAAAAACACACAACTATATATTCAATATTAATTTAGGATTCAAGAGTGCCTAGGCCTGTTACATTACATACATTGAATAGGCCTAGTTGGAGTATCCTTGTAATCTGAAGCTGTACGTTTTACATAAGTATCCATGCCCCTTCAATCTTATTGGCCGAACGACCCAGCAGGCAGTAGGTTTTATTCTAGTAATCTACGTCTTGATATTGTCAAGGTTGTAGTAAATACTACGCAAGTCAATTGATGGCTGTTGTCACTCGATCACTGACTGTCCCTGTGAAGGGCCGGCCCGGGAAGGGCCCATATTCCTGGGTGCTTTATTGGAGACTTAGGCTTTGGTCTGGTATGGGGCCTAAGCTCCATCTTACTTGGTGCAGGTGCACTTCTTGGGCGCCACTTCTTAGGCCTGGTATGGGGCCTATGTGCCCATCGGCCACCCTAGACCATAGACCCTAGTCCCTAGACCCTATCTCCTGTGGCATCAGTGACGACCTTTGCCAAAAAATGAGCGAGAGTAAGGCTTTCCTCGCCTTGGCCGTTCCTGTGAACTCCCCCTCCTTTGGACGTGATTTTGACGATTGACTTCGTGACGTCAGCCCAGGGCGTGACTATAATTTCAAATGACTACTAAAGCAAGTGATGACTATCAGTAATTCTTTATGATAAAATTTTTAGATTATTATTCATAGAGATGTACTTAAATTTTAAATTCCTCCCCCCCCCACCCCTCAAAACGACAAGCTGAAATTTTGGGGTGCGATTTTGGTGACGTAAGCCGTTTTTTCGTCGGTTTAGCGTCAGTTACTTGTTTGGCTGTTTTGCATTAAAACATCTTATCGTATTATAAACATCATCTTATCGTCACATCCACGTCACTTACACTCATGATGAACCAGGATTGTGCCCAGGATTCCGCGAGGGGACCCTTACGGCGACTTCGCAAGGATCATCAACCCCCGCGAAACCTACAGGCCCTACTGAGGGCAAGCCAAGTACCACGAAAGGAAGCTTACAAGATAGCTTATTTGGCATAATTGGGTCATACTGTTTGACATAGGTTGACTTGAGCCATACATCTCTGAGTGTCTTTACTTATGACGGAAAAAAAAAGAAGCTGTAAGACTGTTGACTTATGACTAAAATTTGCCGGTTGTACGGGTGTCATACAGTCATTCAGGCATCATACTGATTTTATTTCTTTGCATTTTAGGCGTGCATGCAGGCACGGCGCCCCTAGGCCAAAAAAGACGAAGCCCCGGCTGCCAAAAACTCACGTAGGTACGAGGGTAATAATCATATATGGAGTAGGTGCTAAAATTGGGAAATTCGCCTACAGTTATTAAAATTAAATATATGTTTACATTAATATTATTTTACAAACACTTCAATAGTCATTACATTGGGCACATTACATTTCACTCTATAGTGACCTGATGTTGTAATGGGGGTTCCCAATCCTTACATATTTTAAAATTCATTTTATTCATTTTGCAGCGCCCGGCAGCCCCAAGAGGAGACGCGGAGTTAAACTGGTTGACGTCTGCTTTGCCCAAACCACCGGCATCCAATTTATAAAAAATGTCACCTTTCTTATGATCAAAATTAGTGTTTGATCACGTTCTGAGGTGGAATTAGTGATCTTAGTGGTGGTCTGTATCCTATTCCATCCTAAGATGTACAAACATGGGGGTGAACATGACTATAAATGTTTGAAATGTGTTATTGAAATAGAGAAGTTTCATACTCACACGTTCGCTTCCGCCATTTTTTTGTTGTATTCTGATCATGTGACCTGACGGTGGCTGAGGTCCCGCCCAAGTAAAAACGTTGTCTTTTTGTTAAAAACAAATCCAAGGGCGAACTTAATTAAATTCTAAACATCAATTACGAAGGGATCTGGAAACTAAATGGAACTGTGGTGCTGTAGGGGCAAAGCACTGCGCTAATAATTTAGATTTACCGGAAGAGAAAGATATATAAAAAAAATTGTCGCCTGTGTACCTGAATTTGATGACGTAGACGTGGTGCGCTCAGCTGCCATATGCATCGAAACGGACCTTGTTCTTGTGGTGCTCGGACACTGGCCCGCCGTCCTGTTCTTCCCTTCTCTTCCTAAGAAAGTCTCCACTACAGTGTCCAGGGGCGGACCCAGGAATTTGTAGAGGGGGGGGGGGCAAAAACATGAATGTACGGGGGAGGGGGCCCCTTTTTAAACATGATTTAACGGGGGACAGGGGCGGATCCAGGGGGGGTAGGGGGCAAGGTAGGTCCCCCCCCCTCCCCCTGGATCCGCCCCTGAGTGACTAACTGTCTACACAGTCAGAAATCTCTACTACACCATAGGTCAGTTCCTAGCTCTAGTGGATCTATATATATATATATATATATATATATATATATACAGAGTCTGCAGAAGCCCTCTCACAACCCACTATATATCGATTTTAAAGCGAGGGTATCGTCCGTGAGAAGGACATATTTTGCTACGTTGTAACCCCCTGGGGGCTGCGCCAATTTCGTGACGTGACCAATAAAGTCGCCGGATTATGTTCCAAAAGAGGAAAACACGTCGCCGGCCATCGCGTCGTTAGGTTAACGTCGGCGGACCTAAGCTTAACAACCGCAGGACGAGACTGTCCCTTTAAAATCATAACGCTCTCCTTCTCACATTTTCCTTTTACTGCCAGCACCGGGCAGTGTGTGTATCTGGTATCATTGTTCCTCCTACAGAAAGTGTTTGTTTATCGTAAAAAATCGGATAGGCATAGAGTTTGCACATTATCACATTCTAAAATTTGACCAGCATTAAAAAAAAAGACATGTATGTCTGCATGTACAATTTACAACCCGGCTTTATTTAAGTTCTTGCAAAAGGTGTGTATAAGAATACTTATATGGAAGTAAGATATATGAAAAGGATTGTATGGTTTAAATTTATCACTTAGAACATTGTTATATTGCAATTATTGTTTGGGTATACGTAGAGATTCAACGTTAGGCAACAGACTTATAGTGCCCTATTGGCCACCGGAGCCCAGCCCACAAATCCTGCTGAAAACATTATGCACAAGTATTTAGTCGCATGTTATAGTACAATTTCGAGTACTAAAGTTTCTTAAACTAAAGTAAATACAAGCGAGTGCCTACTCTTAAAAGAATGCCCCACTGTGCCCCGCCCACATAGCCTGTTATTGAAAGAACCATCCCCGACCACGAAGCTTCTGCAGAGGCCTTATCAGGATTATGTAATAACCCTCCAACACTGGGCCTGCTCCAACACGTTTCTTTGTCCAGCCTCCACTGGAGCGTGACTGCTGACCTTATTAATCACAACACGACAAGCGGGCGTGGTTTGGACAAAGTTAAATGAATCAAAGATAAAAGACAATTGTAAAAATATAAGTAAGTGATAAGGCTTGTGTTGAACATTGCAGGATAAGAGCATAACAATGCGTGAAGTTAAAATTAGGCCCTAAGGGCATAAAAAGGTTTACAAAGCGGGTGAGGTGGGTGGGTTGACGTGCAGAGGTCCGGTGTTGAGCCCAAGCTGTCTGAGGAGAGGGCCTGTCCCGGTTTATAAGGGGAGCTGGGGTTGGCACCGGTCCGGCTGATTGGTTGCTGGAAGCGAGGCTGGCTCCTGATTGGTTGAGGGAGTGGGGTGATCTGGTGAGGTCAGGTGGAGTTACACTCTCCAGTCACTCTCCAAGCCTAGATGAGACAGTAGGGCCCTCTGGTGTAGAAGTACGGTGGAGTAGGAGAGACCTCTGTGAACTTAGTGCAAACCAGCCCCTGCTGTGATTAAGAGCAATTTTTCAATTGCTACCCAATTTTGTTGGAGAAGACTCTATTATGGTCTTCTGTTTGAGGAGATCTTGCGGGGCACATATACATATACCTGCTAAAAGTGAGTTTTAGATGTTTTTTTTAGAAAATTAATTTCATGATTTTCCGTGGAAATGACGTTTTTCAACTCTTCCAGGACAGATGGATTTCTAAAATATTTTAAATTAGTAGATGTCGAGCAGTAACATGTGCAACTTTTCAATATTTTCCTAAAAATTTAGGGGTTTCTACATAACAGTTTGGCAGAGCAGGTGGAACTTTTTGAAAAATTTCCTTTGTGGGGGGGGGGGACCTTAAACACCTTACTACCTTAAGCGTGCAGTGGAACAACACAGTATCATTAAACACATCCTATGCTTGGAAAGAGCGACTACCTATGAGCATAAGAGGCACTGGTCCATGATCAGAGGGCAGGAGGTATAGACTGCTTATCATTTAAAGTCATATAAGAGGCACAGTGCTCCTATGCAAACACTTTGCACCCACTGAGCGTGAGTAAAGGCGCACCAGTCTAGCTTGCGCTAACCACTGCGCACATTAGGGAAAGTTACATAATGCCCATAAAACATAGCTGAGCTGTGCTTCAACTTTGCACGTGTTGAGGGTAGGGAGCACTGTGCTTTATTGGCGTTAATTTGGGGCGTGAATTAGGTTTATGCAATACGGGACAGGGGTACAAAGTAGGGTTATTACCAAACGGTGCGTTAGTCATACTATGACTATCTAATCATTTTGGCGCAGGAAGACTGGCACAGACTGTGCGCGACTTACATAATGTGCTGTTGCGCAGCAAATCTCAAAAAAGACACAAGGCTCATTTATTCCCGTGTTTATGACCCCATATGCATTCACACCACTAAACACTTAACGACGTCCTCCTATCCCGGTTCTCCCATCGTCCTTGGCTTTTTGAACACTTGAATACAATTAACAATATTAATTAATAGAGAGAGTTACTGAAAATTCCCACTCGGTAAATATCTCATAAATTAGAAGTTCCAATCATTTAGGTATTTACCTCTAAAGTTAAATGTGCACATTTTTTCGCAAAGCAAACAATCAGTCAGTCTGTGGTCCCTTACTACTGTGTGAATGGGCCGCAGTGGAGGAGCAGGCCGGACAGCATTATATAACCATCCCTGGGGTCTGAGACACACCCTTGTCTATTCATAGGTACTTAACCCGGTGACAGGCTCCAAAGGCTGGCCTGGAGCGGTCAGATGCAACAATAAAAAGGCAGGTAAAATCAATTAGCCCAGTTTATTAGGCCAGTCTGACTTCTCAGGCTGTCCCGTATTCTCACCAACAGTACCTATGTCATTTGCGCGGGGAACCCCCCCCCCCTGGACACTGGTCCTGGACCCTAACAGAGCGGCCCTCTATGTAAAACAAACTGTCAAACTCTCTAATTTCTTTACAAGGAGCTGCTCAGACTAACAAATTGGTATACATGTAGGGGATGATATATCACAAAACATGGTATACTTTAGAAACACTGAACTTTCATAATAACAGATAAATCAGGTTATGAAAGTGAGGGGTTGGGCCCAGGTCCTGTTGTCGCATCTTCTCAAATCAAGGCCCCTGTCGCCGCTGCCGCTCTACCAGTGGCGGCTGGGGGACTGGTGTGCGAGGATGTGTTGTCAGGGGTCCACCCTCCCGGGGCCGGGGAGTGGACACGGGAGGAGGGGTGACCTACTTCTGACCGCGGCTGACCCGGGGCCAGCGTGGGTCCGGGGCGCACGTGGTTGGGGGGTCGTGACGTCAGACTGTTGGTGAGATACCGGGACGTCCTGAGATTTCGGGACGTTCCTGTTTGCCTACGTTAGCCCCAACCTGCTCAACTCTGGAGTAAGTTTGACTATTTCCTGACCATCATATCATGAGCTTTTGATGGCCAGCTTCCTGACTGGGATATATACATTATTTTTTTTCCCCTGAGCTTCACCGGGTCAATTAACTTTTACGAACCTGTGATGGGTGCCCATTACAGTAGCAGCATGTCCACTCTGTGTCTGAGATGCAGTTCGGGTGTATGGTCGCGAGGTCGAGTTCCTCGTCGTCCTCGTCCTCGTCGTCGTAGTCCACACTGCAAAAAAAAAACAATTATCAGAACTGGGTCAATCATCTCTATATATTATACGTCCATCTGAAAAAATAGAGTAAATGTGTGGATGACACTCCGGATGTGGACATTCTCTTTGCCAGCTATATATTAGTGAACATAGAGAATAATCGGCGATCTCCATAATTTTTCACAAAATAACTGGTTATGCCTTCTAAAATAACTAAATTCAACCATGGTAAAGTAAAGTCCTTTTCTTAAGTGTAAATTAGCCAGGCATGATTTGGGTTACTACATTCAACTATTATACATGCAGTTTTTATTACTGTCATTTACTTTATCATTGGATGTCACTATTTTGTAAAATGTTCATGAACAGTATTAACATTTGAAACATACTTCGGCGTGCACAGCGGCGTTTCCGTGGAATTGGTTTCCCCGTCCTCACCATGTGGTGTGGAGGGGTGGGTCTCCTCTTCCTCCTCCTCCTGCAGCACTTGAGCGCTGGAATGAGCGGAAAAAAACACTATAAATTAAAAGGTTCCCAATTGTTTACATGCGGGTCCATTTAGAAAAGGGAAAACATCGATCACCTGTTCAACATACAGCAGCTGTGTTCATGACCATGACCGACCCCGATAGCATTGTTTACAAATACTCCACCTCGAGTCTCTGGAGGGGTAATCCCCGCCTCCAACTCATCCAACTCATTCACCCCCAAAACCTGAACAACAGTTATTTTACTGACGCAATGCACTGACCCACCTGGTTTGATGATCTTGTGACATCTTCGGGAAGATCGGGAAGATCGGGAAGAAGAAAGGGAATATTATACGTTGCAGCATCGATGATCCACTGTCTCTTGCAGTCCTAGGCCTGTAGACTGGACCCACGGCCCAATCACAATTCACATTCAGCATGTGGGCCCAACCTAGTGGGTGTAGACCCTAAAAATCAACAATGCCACACTGCGACACTGCATGTGCAAATGTTAAATCTTCAGTTAATATACTATCCTAAAAAATTAATACAAAAATATATGTTTTAGCCCAAAATTAACAATCATACCCCCCTCTCCCTATAAAATAACTGTTAGTAAATAAACGATCACCACTTTCAAAAAAGCTGGCTGCGGACCGGTAACCCATAAGTGTGTAACCCCTAAGGGAGAGGTGGTGTGCACGTGGGCCGGAGAGCGGGTGGCATTATATAACCTGTCCCTGAGTCGGTCGGGTTAGGGTAGACTAAGGGGTAGACTGATCCCGTCCGTCTCTAGTCCCACACATGTCTTCCAGTGGGAGTTGGCGACGGTGGCCAAGCTACTTTGCCATTTTATTAAAATAATACTGTAAACGTATATATTTTTGCGCTGCTAAATTTTCGCGCACTAGGTGATTCCCCGTCAATTATTTTGGAACATGAAGTCGATAAAATGGCAGTTTAAGTAGTTATGCCTTTTAACTTATCTCTTTTGTCTTTGAACAAGATCTTTGAACAAGAGATTATATAAAACCAGTGTATCTTTTGCAGCAGCTGATTCCTTATTGTGTTTCGATAATATGTGATCTAATCGCATTATATATATCGTATGAACGTACGTGTGTGAGATAAACAGTGTCTTTTTGCACTAATGAACTAAGTTCTCATGCTCGCATCGCGCTCCTCGCTGACATCGTACGTCCTGACGTCAGATATCAGACTACGTCGACGTCTTTGACAAACAGGTTACAGAAATTTCAATCCCCGGGCCCAGAAGCAACCAGAACCCTGGAGGATACGGATCAGCTGATCTAGACCTCGGCAAATCACCTCGGCAAATCACTATGGCAAATCAACCCGGGCATCAACCACAGTAAGACTTTATTTCTTAGTAATGTTCCCTATTTTCCCAAGAACAATGGTTTATAATTTATAGAAATCTGTAATAATTATTGTTATAACCCGGGTGTTGTCAATGGTTTTTAGTGGGCCGTTTGGGCCCCTACGCCAGATAATCTCGTGACCCAGCCCAAACTTTTTACGGGCCTCGACAAATGATAATTTACTCAACACTGAGTACAGACCTGTCAACTCTAGATCTCCCGGATTTTCCGTGAGTCTCCCGATCTATCGATCTCCCGACCTCCCCTAGCGCAAAATCTACCCCCCCCCTCCCCACTCGATCCGCCCCTAGACAATGCAAGGACCGGAAGGTCTGAGAATGACAGGGCAGAGTAAGATATGATCAGGAGGGGGGCTCTGGATGGGGGATGTCCCAATGTCCCCTGTCGATTTTAAGAATTGGCCCTCTCGCCATGCTAATTTAAGAAAAGCCCTTTTCAAATGTCACTATAAGCAATGTCACCGTGTCAAATTTAAGAATTAGTTATGTCGCCTGTCATTAAGCCCAAAAAGGGCCGTGTCGCCGTGTCGAATTTAGTGGTCAACCCCCATAGGAGGGGGATTTAAGTACAGGTGTACCTGATTATTCCATATTCTAAAACTAGTTTGACATGCTTGAAGTTACTCTTCTGCTGCAGCTCATTACTATTGATACACATGAAATGACCTTCACTATTCAATTTTCAGAGGCCTCCTGTACCACCAGCATGTGGGGCCCGGGATCGTTTTTCTCGTAGTGAGGGGTGGTGGTGACGGGGCCGGGGCAGCCCCCTGGGTACAGTGAGTATTAGCACTCTATTATTTATATAAAACTTCGAATTCCATAAATTATTATTAGAATCAATTCTGATCCATTCATTTCATGTGTAACTTTTTTTCCTTGCAAAAAGGTACCGTCAAGTTACATCACCCTTATTATACATACTCTGCAGAATTAAAAGTCAGTCGACATGTAAATATGTTAGTCCAAAATTCCCATGAACAACTTGCGCTGTAAGTACTTATATCCTTATTTAGAAGCAAAGCAAAGTCAATATGTTGTAATTTTGTATTTTTTCTCATAGGTATATAGGACTGCCCGCGGGGGCCCAGTTTGTACTCCTCATCCTACCACATCCCCAGCAGGACGTAGGCTTGCCACCGGTACCGTCGCCGCCACCACCACCACCGCTGCCGCCGAGCCCGTCCGACTCGCAATAGCTCCCCGACCCCCCAGCTTTTTTTGTACATTTTGTAAATAGTTTAGTTTAGTTAAGCTTAGTTGCATAATTTCATAGTAGTATACATATTCTTTTTTTGCTTTTTTTTTAGTTTTTGTTGTTGTTTTTATGGTGGTTTTTTTTTGGGTGGGGGGGTGGCAAGGGGGACAGGGAACGGGGGGCAAGAGGGGGAGAGAAGGGGATAGCTTTTTTTTGTACATTTTGTAAATAGTTTAGTTTAGTTTAGCTTAGTTTCATAATTTATAGTAGTATACGTAGTTTTTTTTTTTTAGTTTTTGTTGTTGTTTTTTATGGGTTTTTTTTCTGGGGTTGGGGGGGTGGGGGGGCAAGGGGGGCAGGGAACGGGGGGCAAGAGGGGGGGAGAAGGGGATAGGGTGGAGGGGAGGCGAGGGGGGTGGGGGGTAGGGAACGGGAGGGGGGGGGGAGAGGGATAGGGGGGAGAGGGGCATTGCAACACATCCTCTTGATCCCTCATCATACCCCTTCCCTGTCCCCTGATGGGATGGGAGTGATGGGAGGGGACGGGGTTGAAGGGGTAAGGTGTGAGGTAAAGTGGGAAGTGTTGAAAAGGGTGACTGGGTGGGGCAGGTGGGAAGGGGAATGGGGATATATCTGGCCATGGGTTCTAGTGGGGGTTAGGTTTAGGGTTAGGAGCGTTAATACTTGGGGGCTACCTTTCGACTAGTACTGGCGGGACCCGGACTGGACTGCTTCAGGAAGACTGGCCGTGCGGTGAACTGCTCATCCCATGGCCTCTAGCTACACTTAACGTTCTTCAGGACACTCCAACGTGCATCAATACCAACACCTACCTCCTGGTCCTCAAGGTTTTGAGAGCGATGTGGAACCAGTCCTGACGTCGACGCTGGTGAGAAGGGACACTGGAGAATTGAAGTGACTGCTTCGACCCGTTCCACCAGAGAGAGTAAAGTTAAAACCAGTCTCCATGGTTGCACGGACTTGCTAGCTGGAAATGACCGCTCGAATTCCCCAGGCCGAGTAGATGGCCCCATTCATTCACTCTTTCTTCACTTGCTTCACTTGAAATAATATTTACCTATATATATATATATATATATATATATATACATAACATGTCGCAGCGAGAAATGTGTTTAATCGGCAAAGTACAGTCTTGTACAGTTTCAGACCTAGTCCTATGATAAGTATGCACTGTGTTTTTTTGATTTTTTGGTTGTTCCTTATGTATTATTAGCTGGTGCATTTAAAGCTGATGTTTGTGTGCACGTGCACATGTACATGTATGGTGTGCAGGCCACCGGGCTTTATCTATTACAATTTACATATAGGTTGCCGTGTGCAGGTTGCAATTGAATTGTTGAGCTGCAGATGTGTACTAGTACTCAGTCTCTGGTACAGCTGGTACCTTCATGTCATGCTATTTTACTTTGATGTAGCGCTGCTGACAATCTAAAGACCGACAGATGACACAATTGCAAGTTTATTCCTAAATCATCGTAGTCGGCTAGAGTGATATGATATTTATATTTATAAACGTAGTAATCTTTTTATATAGAGGTTACTTTTTACTAGTAATTTAAAGTTTGCTCTATTCGTTTGAGTAATTTAAAGTTTGCTCTATTCATTATTATATAGATAAATGAGGAAATAAATCTCAAGTCAAGGAATAAATCTTGTGATCAAGCTAGTCCTATTAGTTTTGTTAATTGTAGTTTTACAATAATAATGGAGTGATGGTGTGAAACATTTGAAATACAAATGGTTAACTTACATCCCTGTCGATTTTAACTATTTTTTTGAACCTTTATATTTGTAACCTTTAGATTGTACCTAGATTGTACCGATATATTTTTAACAAGTCAGTTTAACATTTCAACAACCCTGCTTAGCAGGCAGGGGTCAATAATAAGATCGAAGTCAAAACAAGAAGTGCAAAGTACTTTGGAGAACAGTTTATATAACGAATCGAACAAATTATGGCAAAATGGCTGAATGGTGAGGAGAATCTCTGAGCAGCTAGGCATCGCCGCCCCAAAACCGATACACAGGCTTCACTGCCCAGTATGGGGCGCCGGGAGGAGGCTGTTGGCGTTTTGGTGCTGGGTCGCACGTCGGCGAGCGCACCACAGCTAATCGGACGGCCTGCTGATGTGTGGTGGTGACAGAGTCCTCTTTGTCGTCTAGGTGCGCTTTATAGCCTCTCAGCTCGTCACTTTCCCACACCAGGGGTTTGATGAGGCGGTAGTATCGCTGGGAGTGTTCGCCCGCTGCATTGACCGTTCCATCCCGGACGCGCTCCTCATCACTAGTCTAGTCTGGGGTCAGGACGGCCCTCATAGCCGACCTCCTATCCTCGTCCCACTCCAGAACAAGCTCTTCCAGTGCGACCTGCCGTCTTTGTATCTTCTGCAAGGTTATTATATATATAATACAGTTAAGACATACTTGGCCAACAACATCAAACACAAAGAAGTTGTCTATCATTGGATGTTAGTTGCTGGAATTTAAACAGTGCCGCACAGTATTAACAAGCGTTGCAATTGGTCACTCTAATAGTATGAGATGGCACCTATAAGAAAAGTACATGCTTATGAGGATGTGGGCTTCACAAAATAATGCCTGCACGAGCGCGCATTCTCTTTGGACCAAAATTGATTTACCTGGGTGAGATGGTGACGGAGGTTGGCCTTTCTATTTTTCTCCTCGATCTTCCCGGTCCGCTCTCGCCTCGCCCTGGTTTGCTGAGTGCGGAAATACGTCTGGGCAGCGACTATAAATATTGATTTGAAATCTGCTTAAAAATTAAAGCCACTACTTGAGAAAGGATATAAAGGGTTCTTATATGTTAAATGAAAGCACCGTACTATTCACGAAATAGACTAGGATTACATAGGTATTTGAACACTTTTACCGATAACATGAATTTAGGTATTAAGATGACTAGGAGGAGCGTGATACATTAATGTACCTGTACAGGTAATTAGTTAACAGGGAAACTTGCTACCGATCAGACTTACCTAATACCTCGGGTCGGGGGGCATCTTCGCCGGTGCTGACGTTATCAACCAAATCCTGGATAATCGCAGCGTTTTGTGGATGGTTCATCCCCGCCCTGAATGTAGGAATATAATGATATGTATTCAAGTCATGAACGGCATCACGTCGGGTGCTCTATCCCTCGAATTAGATTAGAATGGCAAAGGTTCTATTCGGGATTCGATATTTTAAGACTACATTAATGATTAACGTTGCTTACTGAAAACAATATTAAGGTCTCTACTGTTCATATCGTTATCACGTTAGATGATCTTCATGAACTTACCCAGGAGTAAGCATAAAGCCCGCCTTTTCCCTGCACCTGCCCTTGTAAGCGGAATGAACAGAATACTAGAAACAACAAAAGAAACCAAGCATTAATCAGTGAATTGCAAATATATTTCAGTGTGCGACGTGTTAAGATGGAATTGGATTACATACTAAATGATATGTCGATAATTGATAAACCAAGACTATCTTTAATATGTAAAGTTTTATAAGGAGCCGTTAAAACATATTTCGAAACTTACAGCTATAGCATTACTCGGCTTCGGTTCATATGCCAAGGATGTTTGGGCAGGCGCAGGCTTGGCTTGCTGGACCATGGCCAACATTTCTGCCCTTGCTCTTACCGCAGACGCTTCACACTCGACCTTTCGGCACTTCTCCTCCAGGTGCTCCATCTTAGACAACACATCGGCCATAGATGGTTTGGAAATGGAGGAGGTGGACGAAGAGCCGGACGCTTCCAGGTTCTCGTCACCAATATTGGTCACCTGAAACACATCCATCGATTCAAAGTCAGACATGGGTCCCGATCCGCCCAGTTTGGGGCTGCTGGTGATCATCCTGCACGAGCTAACATTCAATTGGTCATCACAGAATCAAGATAATCAGTGGACGTGTTCATTGTGGCAGGAAGTTTTCAAGTAATGTCAAGCCATATGCCACGCCGTATTTATACATCCCCAGCTGGCCCCCCTGTGGACACATGATCTGGCGAAAGCGATCTTTTATCGATGAGGCAAAACTTTTACCATAAGTTACGTACGTCCTAGGGGTATCAGCGACACCATAAGTTACCAAAAGTTACGTCCTAGGGGTATCAGCGACACCATGACCGCCGCCCCTTTTGAGGCCTGTTACGTCACGTGTCAAGAAGTGTTAAGACTACCCCGCGGGCCGCGGGCCGCGGTACTTCTATGAGGGACCTGACACAGAAGCTAGTTGACATGCGCCGCCTCAGATGGCCAACAGCTAGATGCGGTCATCATAGACGCGTGTCCCGGTGTGAAACGCGACGGAAGTCTTTCATAGGAACCCCCTGTCGGCTTCGGGCTCTCTGAAGAAATAGCGGCCTACTACAGGATACGTCAAATGTGCATATGAAAAGGAAATCCTTTATTAATAAAGCGGCTCCCTCCTGCATATAGGACCTAAATAATTCGCCATAGACAAGTCAGAAATACCATTTTTGTATAGGAAAATAAATCCTGATTTCTAATATATTGAATAAAATATTGTTGAGCCCGGCAGGTCCTTTGCCTTATAGAATGAGTAAAAATTCATGGCTAATCAATAATTGTGAAGAAATTTCAAGTTATCAACAGGCAGTGATTCTGTCATAGAAAGTACAATAATTTGGATTTTATATTTTTTCATTTTATATTTTTTCAACCAGAGTTGGAGGCCTACGGACGGAGTTGCTTATATTAATATAGATCTCGGCAGATGTCCCCATTAGTAGGTAAAATAATTATAAGTCGGGGACCCTTGTTTCTGGGCACTGCTGGCAAAAACCTAACATGGAAGATTCAGGGAAGAGGCTGGGAAGGGCCCGGCCACACTCATTTTTACAGTCTAAATGCCTAAATTCTAACTATTTTAAGTTCTTCGATAAACACCTAGATGGGTCATTTTAAGGGCTTTTATTTATTACCACACATCTATAGGGGACCGTTAATGCAGTTATTGATGCGGAAAAATGATAAAAGGCACTAAATTGCGTGAATACTTTCTTTTATTACGATTAATTGTTTACACTAGTACTATGACGTACGTTGACAGAGTTGATGTAGTAAATGAATTAAATTGTACCACGCAGAACTGATGATCAAGGGACGATCCAGGGGGGGAGGGGGGACTTGACCCCCCCTCCCCCCCCCCGACCTCTACATATTCCTGGATCCGTCCCTGGCCCTGGTCCACCAGATAGCGACCAAAGGAAAATTTGCAAAGCAATGTCGACGAGGACCATCCAGGTTCAGAAGAACTATATATGCTGATCAATTCGGAAGCCCTGACCATGAAGAGCTATCTCAGAAGACGGGCGCCACTGAAATGATTAAATAGAAGGTGATTAGCACTAGATGGAGAAGGAAAGTAAATTCTGGCACAGACTGCTAGGTACAGGGAAAAGATGTAATTAGGATCAAAAGTTAGCAGCAGATCAGTAAGTAGTAGGTTATTGAAAATGCAATACCAGAAAAGGAAAGATGAAATGGTTTCTTAGATAATTAACCGAAACATGTACACGCTTTACAGGGATGTTGCTGGAAAAAAAAGAGTTTTTTTCTTACCTCACTTGGATGGAGGGGGTGATGGGTGGCCACTCTTATGGGTATGGGCTCCCAGCTGACTTGATAATGCTCGCAGCATGAGTGGAGAGAGTGAAGCCCGGGCCAGGGGAACAGACCTCCCATGATCATACGTGGTAGTGGTGCTCATTGCGCGACAGTATGGATGAAGAGTTACGCGATTTCTTTTCAAAGGAGGCCTAGTGTCAGCTGCCTGTTGGATGGGCAAAGATTGTGATGAGGTTGATGAAACCCGTGACACTTCTCGAACATTTTTTGTATCACAATTTGTAGTGAATGTCGTGGGAGGATTGACCTCCTGAGAGGGTCCCGGTGACTGTGGACTTTCCAGGGTTTCCAGAGGAGGGGTCGACATGACTCAGATGTTTCTTCTCTAAGTTTTATGTGTGAATGGGCACTGGTTTGAATACACTCAATTTGGAACTAATGCAATGCGCCTGCACCCTAGGCCTGTTGATAACAAAATGCAACACATCCTCCAAAACTGAGGGTCACGTTGTCGGTTACGTGAAAAAATGTGCCCTGGTGGGTGGGGCAGGGTAATGGTGTAACTCATGATCATAGAGATATACAGTTGGTAGGCGGCTGTACGCGTGCAGGATGAAGAGGATCAGTATTTAAATTTATTCTATACCAACTTCGTAGCGCCTATACCTTCATCATTGTCCTTCCCCGCTAGTAAATGTTGGGTAATGCATATGGTCAGCGTTATTTCCCTGCAGGGACATAATCAAAAATTATTTCCCCGCTTAATTAATTAATCCCCGCTTCATGGGTTAATAGGTTATTTTCCAGGGTTATTGTATAGAATAAAACAAGAGCAGACCTCGGGGATGACTCAGCCAAAGCCGAAGCCCTGAACGCATCAATGCGCTCTGACTCGGGGAAATAATTTTGGCTTCGTACCCCCTGTTTATAGGTATTATAGGGTTACATGATGTGGGGGTGATGTGGGGTGTGAATAGGCGGCCTTTAGTGGGCATTACATCATGTAGGATTCCTAGGGTTAGGGTGAAGGCCTTGTATTGATTTCATATTAAATATATTTTCCTGGTTTCAAATACATGCAGGCCTAACCCAACCTTTAGAACTTATGAATTATAAGTTATCCAAACCATTATAAACAAAAAGAGGCATTTTGTTCCAAGCTGTAAATAGTTTACTACTTTAATTTCCTATGACTGCTTGCTAATTCATTTTCGTTTTTACCAAGGGCTCAAAAGTTTATCAAGAGTCACTTAATGCCAAAGGTATTTTCCAGCAGAGTTTATGAAGGCAGGGGATTTGGGGGCCGCCAAGGCCCCCAGAAGCTCTTGGATTTTAGAGAAAATTTGGCCAATAATTCAATGTTTTAGCACCATTTATTTTAGTGTTTTTACTCTCAGCACAAATTATAAGATGACTAAAATATTGACATGTTTTGAAATCACACAGATTTATGTCTGAAAGTGATCAATGTATATATATCTGGTTTCAATAAATATGATAGTAAAACCTCAGTATTCCAAAGCCATGATAATTCAAATTCCCTCGTAATTGAACAAGAGAGCCAGTCTCGGTTGCCTCTCATTTAATCTAAATAAGCCCTAATAATTTGAAGCATTCTCTAAGAAAACCCCTCTAATTCAAATAAATTATAGCCATTAATGAGTAAACTTTTGGGGCTCATGCAGATTTATTTTTTTTTGAGCCTCCAACAGGGACTATAACCCCTATCCGATTGGGTAACATATTTAAAAAAAAAGGGCCTGTTTTTAGGACTTTAAAAGTTATCGTTTTAGGCAAAACAGTGATACTTTTGGGGCAAAAAGTCAGCAAAAACGGGGCATTCTTCAATATTATAAGGAGAACACTGCTGGGTTAATATTACCAATGATTTGGTGGAGTGGTTAGAAGAGTTATATTACACAGAAGGATTTGGGTGGGGGAATGGGGTGCTTGAGACTGAGATAATCCAGCCACTTATTGAATCTAAATTAGCATTGAATATACATGTATTTGATATTTGACTAGGGTTTATGTAAAGATGTTTATAAATCATTAATTAAAAGATTGAGTAGGCCCATGCTATAATATAAAACTAGATCTGTCCAATGGTGTCATTCTCTAACATATCTATGCATTTTGACCTAGTGGATATAATATTTAAGTGATATTAGTCTAATTCAGGATTGAACATGCTTTTTAGAGTGGTGGATTACCACAGGAAAACAGTGTACAGGCTTTTGGGTTATACATTTATCAGATATATATTTTAGTTAGAAACCTCCTGTCGCACAATTTGAGGTCTCTGTCGCATTTTTGTGCGAAAGTGCGACAGGATGCCCACCCCTGAATTAATGTGGAAATGAAAAAAGGAGGCGAGTGTCACGGTGACACTAGGGATCGGACGAACGTGTGCTAGGCGTGCCTAGCGAATTTAGAGGGGTTCGAACACACAAAGTGCTCATCTAGTACATACGCGCTCTGCGTAGCCCAGTGTCGCGGCTCGCCGATAAGAACCCCCGGAGGCCTTGCCTTTTAAACAACAAGTACAGGGGCTGATGCAATGTCACGGCATACTACTTAGGTCGCTGACCTAATAAGAATAGACGAGGCTGAAGCGAAGAGGGAGTATAGTGTAGACGGATCTTTACTCCAGAGACACCTGGTTGATTAAATTGAAACATAGACGACCATGAACGAAAATTATGTGTTGACCACTGGGATTCGAACCCGGGCTAGCGACCATGCAAGTAGCAACCGGTATCAACTTTGCTTAACTTTTTGGTTAAATATATAAAATGGGTCGAGTGAGTCCCCCATCATGATCAGATGATAACTTATAGATTAGTGTAATTGACTGTATGGATTTAAACATTTCAACCAGGAACCATCCAGAGATATAGGCTAGTATTGATAGACTTGGATACTTTTCCTAAGCAGTTTTGGGGATTTCTGTATATTTTCTGGTACTGACAGAACCTGAATTTTGGGGGCGGTGATCTGTGTCCCTCAAAAACAAGGGCCGGTCAACTAGAATAAGCAGGGGCGGTAGTTTGGCAGTGGGTAGTAACCCCCCCCCCCCCCCCGGGCTTGAGGCATACTCCAAAGTACTAAACCCCTTCCCAGTAAAAACTGGAAAAGGAGAAAGTGGAGGATGGGACTTCATATGGCGAGTCCCATTGGCATTGCACACATAAATTTATAAAACATTTTGTTCACACTTTTTGTCAGAAAAAAATTTCACATCAGAATGTACTGAGCATTTGTATCTATTTTTCATTCTTGGTCTTAACATCAAGGAAAATATACATATTATGTGTTTTTCCATATGAAATATTTATATTTTTACATTCTGAATTTGTAGTCTTATCCCCCTCATGGGTAGCCCTGTGGTCAGGGGTGTCTGGTGACCAGATGGTTATGTGATCTGGGGGAAGGACGGGGGTTGGGCGATAGACACAGCATGTGGTCTCTGTTCTTGTGGAGCATAAAATTATTCCTAGAGTGAAGATAGAAAAGTCTTGAAATAATAAATGAAAGTTGGATTTTTTCTATGGAAAACATTCTTTAACATAATTGTGAACAAATTGATATGTTAAAAGTAAAAAATGAGCAATAATTAAGAGAAATACAAAATTCTGAGAATATATATATATATATATATAATCTGGAAGAACAGTTTTTGTACAGATGATGACAACTAAAATATTATCAAAAAAACAAAGGCGGCTGATTACCCACCAGGTGGCGTACTGCCGTATGACTGACGACACGTCGAGTTAACATTACCAAGGCATTTCCAGGATTCGAACCCACACAGTGAGAAACGCATCAGGTCGACAGTCAAATGACTTATCCATTTGACCGCGGACCAGATGCTGCGGTTGATCGATTTTCAGATAGGTTAGTTCCTCCACGGTTCTTCTGAGGGGCTCAAACATTGCCATATCCAGTCTCCACATCTTCACAAATCAAGGCTCCTGCGCCACTACCACTCTGTCAGGATAGACCGGGAGGGAGGGACAGAGCCCTGCATGATGGAGGATGAGTCTCCAGGGCCCGACCCAGGGGCCCGACCCAGAGACCGCCTGATGGTGTACCACTTACCGGGCCAGCCCAACTGCACTCCGTCTGTCAACCCCGGTCTCAGAGGCGGTCTCTGTGGGTCGTTCCAGGGGTGTGCAGCTGCTGGCTGGCTTAAAGCCTGCAGTCTGTACCAGAACGTATTGAAGGGCAGGGGGGGGGGGGGGGGGGCAGGGGGGGGGTGTTCACACTCAATCCGGCCTTTGTTTTTTTTATAGTTACCAATCTGGGACGGATCCAGGGGGGGGGGGGGGGGGGGGAAGCCGGACAGGCCTTGCCCCTCCCCCCCCCTCAACTATTAAATCATGTTTGTTGGGGGGCCCCCTCCCACGTACATTCATGTTTTTGCCCCCCTCCCCCCCCCCCTTTCCTTCATTAATTATACTTCACAGAATGTTTGCATCTCTGTAATCATGTACATGTGTCGCTAGCCGGGTGGTCCCAAAACTGCCCGGATTTGTGTGTAGATAAAAATTGACAGGAATTAATGTGGTTTAATGAATAATTCTATATATTTCCAGTGGGGGTACTGGGGTAGCATCCCTTTGGATACAGTTTGCCAGATTGACTGTGAGAGGTAGGCGCATTAATGGAATTAACACGTTGAAGCTCGAAAGGGGGGATTGTTTTGTTAAAGCTGCACCTACTGCAATGCAATAGTGTGAAACTATACTTTGTGCTAGGACGGTGTTAATAATACTGTTACTGAAGGAGGGCTTGTAACATGAACGCACATCAAGGACTAAATTGGTGCAGTAAAAATTATGCCCGTTTACAAAGTTTGGGATAGTCATTTTAACCGGGCATGGAGTATAATGATACTGTGCTGTTTCAGGGTTAATGGTGGAGTAAGTCATACACTTATTGACACGGTTTATAGCAAATTGATTCAAACAGGGCCAAGTCTACTTAGTGTATGAGATCAAAATTTTCCTGTGTAAATCCTGGAACTCCTCCTCATTGTAAGTATTGTAACTTCTACCCTCAGTAGCAACTTTAGATAAGGGTATATTCTTTTCTTTCTTTCTAATTAAGTATATGGGTAAGTGATCACTTATATGGCAATCCAACACACCACATTTAGAGATATGAGGGCTGCCAGTATAAATAATATCAATCAATGTATCAGAGGTAGATGTATGTCTTGTGCTAACATCCACTATCTGTTTTAAACCAAGTCTTTCGGATAATCTATTGAGTTTTGGCTTAGTACATAACCTGTTATTCTTATGATCAATGTTACAGTCTCCAATTATATAGGTCTCAGCCCTGTCCATTTCATGTGTGTATAGATTGTCATACAAATAATTCGAAAAGACAGTTTGATTACCTTCAGGTGGTCTGTAACGAGCTATTAATCGCATTGGTTTAATAGTGGGGTGCTTAATTGAAATGCTTGGAAATTCAAAGTCCTTTGTAAAAATATTAAATCTATCTTGCCATAATGTATAACTGAGATCACAGTTAATATATATACATAAACCTCCACCTCTCTTATTGATGTACCAAGAGCGGTCAAGATATACTAAATTAAATTGATCTATTTAGACTGTACTCAAGGGGATATCTGGGGGGGCGACCAAGAAAAAGAGACGAAAAAAATCGTGTCCCACGAAAAGTGAAAATACCCACGATAGCTCCTTTTCCTATCGTGGAATTTTAGAAACCAAACATTTTCGTGGCTTTCCCCCCCATTTTTTTCAAAATTATACAATCTCAAAGTGTCCCAATATTCTCTAAATACACATTAGAAAGTATTTTAGTTGATTATATATATAACAAATGACTTTAGTATGATATTTCACTGAATTTTAATGTCCACAAAATTTTCGTACATTTTTTCTGGGGGAGGAATTTCTATCGTGGCCACGAAAAATGAAAAAAACAACTCCACGAAATTTCGTATCTCTTTCTTGGTCGCCCCCCCTGGTGTCAACCATGTTTCACTTATTTTTATAATATCAAATTTCGCAAAATAATACTCAACCTCCTGAGTTTCATTAAATAAACTTCAGACATTCAGGTGCACAATCTTAAAGCCTTTAAGTTGATGGAGAATATGTATGTTATCCATACTTGAAAAACTTTCGATTGTACCTGATAATCCAAACAATGGGAGCATATATATGATCACAAACTGTGAATATGTAACTCATGCCGGTGTTAACGTTGCTAGTGATCTCATATCAGATCATTTACCTATTTTTTCTGTTAGGAAAAAGAAGTGTACTCAACATGAAACTAAAAGGATAACATGCCGAGAATACAAAAATGTTGATGAAAATACCTTCAAACTACTTCTCATTAGTAAAGACTTGACGGAATATTATGGCATTGATGACCCTAATGAGTTATGGGACATTATTTATATGGGTGTGATGGATATATTAGCTGTAAAGTGTCCACTTAAGAACAAGAATATTCATATTAACAAACCGAAATGGCTGACGAAAGACATAATTCAACTAGAAAAAAAGATCGTAATTACTTTGTAAACTTATTCCGGAAAACAAATGTACACTTTTATTTTCTTATAGCTCACTACTTTCACAATTTGTGTAATTGAAGAGTTAATGAAGCAAAAGGGGGTTATATAAAGGCCAAATTGCACCATACTCAGAATGATTCAAAAAAATTCCGGAGGGAAATAAATGAAATAATCAAATCAGGACAGACTTCAAACGTGCATTATAGTTTATTAAATCCTGATACAAATCTTCCAAGTGACCCAGGAAAAGAGAGTGATTTATTGAATGAGTTTTATACTTCTGTAGATACAAAGCTTTTTGAAAAACTCAGCTGTCATGGACCATGGGATAGTGGTATTAACAGCATTATTAATAATTGTGAGAAGGTAGCTTTAGCTGAAATTACATTTCAGGAAGTACTAGAGGAAATAGAAGGAACTGAAACTTCTAAATCAAGTGGTATGGCAGACTTAAGCTCAAACGTTCTGAAACATACCCCGAATGTATTAGTCCCAGAAATGAATTATTTGTATAATTGCAGTTTACAGAATGGAGTATTCCCAAGATCTTGGGCTGTTGGCAGTATAATACCTATACCAAAAACAGGTAACTTGCAGTGTTTTACAAACTGGCGCCCAATAGCACTTGTACCACTACCTGGTAAGATTCTAGAAAGATTAATCCACAAAAGATTATTAAATATACTTGTAAACAAGAATCTTATTAGCAGTGCACAACACGGTTTCATACCCGGCAGTTCAACATAAAAAGCAACATATATACTACCTGACACGTAAACAATGTACTTATTTCAACTGTAGACTCTCTTGCCAACTCGATGTTACTTCTGGGGTTCCACAAGACTCAGTTTTGGGGCTGCTGTTGTTTATATACTATATGAATGATGTTGTTGATGTAATTTCAAAAGCGAAATTAAGAATGTATGCAGATGACTGTGTACTTTATTATAATGGCCGATATTTAGATGATATACAAGATTGTCTGCAGTATGAAATAAATAATTTTGCAGAATGGTGTACAAAAAATAGACTGCGTGTAAATGTCCAGAAAACAAAGGCTATGCTGGTTGGGACTCGTCAAAGGTTAAAAAGAAATGAAAAATTATAAATCAGTATAAGTGGAATTAATCTGGATATTGTAGATACATATTTGTATCTAGGTGTAACAGGCTACACAGGTCCAACAGAAATAACACTCAATGCACATCTTAATAATGTACATAATAGGGTCCATCGTAGAAATTTTCAACTGAGTAAAATAAGAAAAGTTATAACTGAACATACTGCTATACAAATTTATGGGGAGATATAGATTCCAGCTATATGGATCTATCAATTTCCCACAGGTGGTGCTTGAGTGGGAACAGTGCTGCCCCCTGATATTATGTATGCTGGTCAAGTGACCAGACCAGTGGCAGTACTAACTCTTCAGTCTACTGCAAGCACCACCCCGGCTCAGACCTGTATCATGTCTCTGGCTGATTGCAACAAATGTTCTAGAAGGCATTTACGCCCAGTGGGACGAAATTGTGAGTACTATAAAGTAGCCTTGTTGAAATGTGACGAATTGAAGGCTTCGCCAGATGATTATATGCTTTATTTACCGGACTTGGGAGAACTTAGTCTGGACAGGACTGAGCCGGGGTTGGCACGCATTTTTAGCCCTCGCCCGGGCAGGGCTGAGTTGGACTTTGACTTGTTGCGGGAATTGATTAATGAAAACGTTTCAAGTAGACGTCTTATCGAGGAGAGTCAGGCGCAGATGCAAGGATTATTAACGCAGATTGCTGAAATGTCCATTCGTAATGTCCACCAGCAACATGGCGCCCAGGTTCCCGCCACTACTCAAGGGCCTATTACCCCGACATCTAATTCAGTCACAACTGCCGAGTCAGTGGTGACGGAGGTTCCTTGTTCAGTTACACAATCTATTCCGATGGGGTTAACTTATCCACCAATGGGGGTTCGTGATAATTATTATCCCCAATCTTCTCATAATTTGGGAGTTGTCGGTTCATCTGCTAATATTCCTTTGGGAGCGATGCCTATCACCACAGCCCCCATTCAAGTTCCCGCTGTGACACCTGCCTTTTCTATGGGGCATTTGCCGGTCGTCGCTGGTTCCACTCCTCAGGTGGCGGCACTGCCTTCACATATCTACGCTGGATCTGCGCCGGTCGTCACCGGCTCTACTGCTGTTCCTTCTCCTCCTCCTGTGCACTACACGGGAGCTGCGCCGGTCGTCACCGGCTCTACTGCTGTTCCCATGCCATCTTCAATGAACTACGCTGGAGCTGCACCAGTCGTCACTGGTCATCTTTATCCACCTGCTGCGCCTATCGGTGTCGGGCCTTACGCTGCGTACGCGGCGCCGAGGCCAGTGCATCATCCGCCCCAGACTCCGTTCCTGCCGCCGTACCTTGTACAGGGTGGCAGTTCACCACTCAGGTTCCTTACTGCGGAGAGCCAGACCACAAGTGCCAGTCGTTGAATCCGTCCTCTACTGCGAAACGTAAGCTAACAGTCTTTGACTTAGACATTCACATGCGTTACACACAGTCATCCGCTATTTCTATCGAAGATGTGATTGGTGGTAACTTGTCGTTGTTAGAGAGCATGATGAGGAAGGGTGTCGATTGTACTGGTATGGCGAAACATATTCGTTTTCTAGTAGAAAAGTCCAAGTTGTACACGTCAGCTTCCTTAGTGGGCTATGACCTGGAGATGAGGGAACGAGCAGAAGTCTTTGGTTCATCTGTTTTTTGCTACGCAGACCATGAGTTGACCCACTGTTGGTTAGGGGTAGATGCTCTTCGTCCTGTTACGACCTCCGCTTCTTCGTCAGTTAAAAAGGCTGCAAAGCCTTACAAACGAGGTGTAGGAACTTGTTGGTTGTGGAACGATAGTAAGCCTTGCAAGCGGACCCCTTGTAATTTCAAGCACGTTTGTAGTCATTGTCAGGGCGACCATCGGGTTACGGATTGTACAGTTAAGGCCAGTTCAGCTTCTAGTACGGTGTCCAAGACTCAATCGAGGTAGGATGAGGTTGCCGCCGCTTTTTCAGTGGATTCGGATACGGGTACTTGTACTAACATGATTCTCGGGCGTCTCGGAGCCCACCACATTCCGGCGGCCTGCGGTTTTGATGATTCAGTCCTGGTTGCTGATTCATCTTTGTCAGAAACAGGGTTGTCCACGGCTGATGATAATTACCCAGTGTCATCTGCTGCTGGTTCTTTGATCCCCACGGTTGAGGTACCCTTATCGTTTGATAGTCATTCTTCCCCTTTTGTCGATATGATTGATTTAGATCACTCTATTAGTGAGGAAGTTGGTATTACTGATCTGTTTGATATTCGTTCCGAAGACGGTGTGGTTGATCCCCCTTTTCCTGAGTATGACTTTCCAAGAAGTGCCCATTTCACTAATGATGATGTGACTACATTTGACAGTTCGTCCGTAGCCTGTTGTTCTAATGGTGTTACTTATCATAGACCTTGCAGTGTTGATTGTGTCGGTATACATTACGTAGATGGTTCTATAATACAGCTCAATCCGTGCACATTTTTTGACGAGTGCTTCAATCATCCATCTGGTGCAGATTACAATGCTTCGTATATCTTTGAAGGTGTCAGAGATGGCTTTCGCATCGTTGATCCAGATTTTACGGGTTCCTATTTTTGCGAGAATTATGACTCCATTCAGCAGGACGGGTTCCGTCAGCAGATGGATATTATCGTTTCTCAGGAATTATTGGATGGGAAGGTCCGTTGTGTTGATTGTTTGCCTACTTGTGTTCATGCACTGGGTGCTGTCAGGAAATCTGATGGGTCTTTGCGCCCCATTACAGATTGTAAGAGGCCTATTGGTCTTAGTATCAATTCATTTATGGAAACGACTTGTTCTACTTTTTCCTATCTGAAGTTGGATACGGTGGGTGAATACATGACTCCAGGTTGTTACTTTGCTAGCGTAGATATTAAATCCGCTTATCGTAGCGTTCATGTTCTTCCTTGTGACAGAAAGTATCAAGGTTTTGTGTGGGACGTTAATGGATCCCCATCATACTTTGAGGATAACTGTTTGTGCTTCGGACTGCGTTGTGCACCGTATATTTTCACCCAGTTGACCGAGTTTATCATTCGTTGCATGAATAGGCGTGGTGTTGATGGAGTTTTTGGGTACTTAGATGATTTTCTGGTATCAGGCTCCTCATATGATGAGTGTAATTTCAAACTCCACACCTTGATATCTCTTCTACGCTCACTGGGCTTTTGGATATCGTGGAAAAAGGTTACCCCTACTACTCAGTGTTTGACTTATCTTGGGATTGAAGTCGACAGCTTGTCGATGGAGTTTAGGTTGCCGGAGTCTAAACTTGTCAAACTAAATGCTCTTGTTTTAGATTATTTAGATCGTGAAAGTGCAACTAAACATGATCTTCAGGTTCTAGCAGGTCATTTGGCCCATGCCAGTGTAGTAGTTCGTGGTGGCCGTACATTTTCTCGTAGATTGATTAACGCTATTAAGTTTTTTCCTGACAGTTCGAGTAGGATTGTGATCCCGGCGTGGCTAAAGCTTGATCTCCAATGGAGGGCTCGCTTGTTACTCATATTTAATGGGTCGTCTAAGATCATCAAGGATCTTCCTACACACTACCTGGTTGAGACCGATGCTTCAATGTCTGGCTTTGCGGCTACTTTTGATTCTGATTGGATTGCTGGTAGTTGGGAGGATACGTCAGATGCATCTGGTATGTTGGGTCATCACTTTTCAGCTGTGCCAGATGAATTTGATCCTGACATGGACATTAACATCAGGGAATTGTGGCCGGTTGTAGCTGCGGTGCAGCGTTGGGGTTCCCAGTGGCGTGACTGTAAGATACGTGTTAGGACTGATAACACTCAGGTTCAGACTATGCTCAATACTGGTCGCAGTTCCAGCACTAGATGTATGTGGTGGCTTCGTGAGTTATTTTGGTTAAGTTACATACATAATTTTCATATAGTAGCTACACGGGTCACTAGTGAAGATAACATTGTTCCTGATTATCTTTCTCGGTTGTTTGATCCTAGGTGTCCTGACGTATCCAGCCTCCTAATCCAACATTTGTGTTGTTTTCAGGAGAAGCCCTACTCCGTGACAAGTTGGCATCATACCAAGCATGCTGGATGGCTGACTCAACCAAGGCCACCCGAACTAGTCAATGGAAATGTTATTTAAAGTTTTGTGATTTTTATGATAAGGTTCCCTTGCCAGCGACGTTAGACACTATATTGTTATACTTATCATATCTGGCAGAATCAAAGTCTTGGAACTCTATTCCTAATTATTTGTCAGCTGTGTGGACTTTGCATAAACTTAACGGTTATAGTCATGTTGATCCATCCAGTTTTGAGATTGCTATGACGCTCAGAGGTATTCGTAGGGTGAAGGGTACTCCTACCAAGGAGGCAAGACCTGCCTCGGTTTCTGAGTTACGTAGCATATTTGCTACTTTGAACCTTCTGGATTCTGAAGATGTAGCCTTCTGGTTGTCCATTCTCTTATGTTTTAGAGGACTACTACGGAAATCCAATGTGTGTGAAGAGGGTTTGGCTATCCTAGTGGATGACGTTAAGTTCCAGCCATGGGGTGTGTTGATTGTGGTTAGAAGAACTAAAATGATTTCTTTTCATCAGAGGGTGTTGCAGCTTGCTTTCAACAAGTTACCTTGTTCTAACTTCTGTATTTACACATTCTGCCGTCTGCTTATGTCTATGGTTAATCATCCCTCTGGTAGTTCTCAACTTATCTCTTATAATTCTAATAACAAAGTTGTGAGAGCCACTTACTCTTGGTTTAGTAAGCGTTTGACTGTGGTATGTGATGCATTGAATTTAGTCAGACTGACGACACACTCGCTTCGACGTGGTTGTGCGACGAGCATGGCTGAGGCTGGTTTCTCCATCCTAGATATTAGGAACCTGGGAGACTGGTCTTCTTTGAGTGTACTGCGATATATATCGAAAACCTTGGAGGCCAAGAGGACCTTGGACAAAGAATTATGTATTTCTCTTTTTTCTCGCTGAGTTGGGCGGTTGGCCAGTTGTTTGATTATGTTTTCCCTGGTCATTAAAACATTATTAGCCCAACTCCGCGTGTTTGTTCATCCTTTCTCCCAAAGCAAACCCAGGAACATTGATGGGGAGATATAGATTCCAGCTATATGGATCTATCAATTTCCCACAGGTGGTGCTTGAGTGGGAACAGTGCTGCCCCCTGATATTATGTATGCTGGTCAAGTGACCAGACCAGTGGCAGTACTAACTCTTCAGTCTACTGCAAGCACCACCCCGGCTCAGACTGTGTCTAATTTTTGCCTTTACAAGCCAGTTGTTTGATTATGTTTTCCCTGGTCATTAAAACATTATTAGCCCAACTCCGCGTGTTTGTTCATCCTTTCTCCCAAAGCAAACCCAGGAACATTGATAAGCAGAAAATTCTAGGGGAGACTTCAAAATTCCCCACAGCTGACCGCAGCCAACAGTCAGTGACTTTACTCCATGTAGCCTCTACTCAGGGGTCCTGAGGGTCGCGACCTGCTGCCACAGGGCTGCAGCCTGATATGAGGAGGGTGGGGACACTATCCTAATGACCCTAAATGACCTCATTAACCCATTAATTAATTAACTAATTAGCCTTAATGAGGTGATTAGGATATGTAATGTATACAAACATAAAAGAGAAGTTTCATGTTATCTTTCTTCCTAACCATTATTGAGAAAGAACCATGTCTGGCACTCCTAATGGGATTTCAATGGGTGTTGAAAGGCTGCAGCCACTGAGTGAGACATAGGGAAGTGAACCAACATCTTGTTGCAGCCTGCCGCAGCATCTCAGGTTCACAGCCCCTGAATTTTGATGTCACCCCTTACCCATGATGGATTATTGTGGCTACTTATCAATGACTGGTACTAAAAAAGACTTTCTAGCACTTCAAACATTGTAAAATAATGCCCTTCGCACATGTTTTGGGTATCCCCGAGCCAATGGAATAACAAGAGTTGAACTACATTGAATTTTTAAAATAGCTGGAATAGCTCAACGCTGGGACTTCCAACTTTTGCAGATAATGTACCAACAATCACTGTATGATAATAATATTAAAAAACCTGAAAGAAACACTCGACTGGCAAATAAGAGTTTAAGCTACCAAAACTAGTAAACAGTTAGTACAAGAAATCATCCTATGTACGTGGAACTATACTGTGGAATAAACTTAAAGGGGATGTACAACAGCTGAAATCTCCAACAGAATTTTAAAAAAGATAAAGGGAGATTTCAATACATTTATTGTTGACTATCCATTTAATGTAAGTAGGCAATAACTTTGAAGAATGCATTTTGTCTGGGATAGACTGAACTTTAGTCACCCAACTGATGTATAACTTTGTCAAACGACAATTATTATGACAAATGTAAAACATTGATGTAGATGCTAATATTAACTGTGGCACAAACCCTAATTACAAGAATACTTTGCTAAATACTGTCAAACTGAAACTAAGTATGACAAAGGTTCAATATTGACATATATAATTATATGTAAACATTATTGTAATTTACTCTCTATAACAAGCATATAAGTGCCAAGAAATGTGTTTGAATCGGCATGCTTTGAAGACCAGGACTTGTCCTGAAGGTTTTGCTTTGGAATAAACTAGTAAAAAAACCAAACCAACACCTTCCTTCTAGAGTGATGAGATGAAAATGAGAATGAATTATGCAATGATATCGCATTGAACATATTTATTCCAACAGGTAAGATATTGCACAAAGGTAGCTAGTAAAACACCTTGTGCAAATAATCAGTCGTGTATGAACAAAATAAAGAAACAGTCACCAGATTGTAGAAGAAATATCATAAAAGGTATTCGAAATTATAGGGTTACTACATTATATAGTGTAAATACAGCATGGGCTTCTGGTAGGTGTAAATATACCTGCTTGGTTATTGCAGACAGGTTGCATCTCCTAGCGGGCACCTCTGCTCGGGGTAAAATCAATAATCAGACTGATGTATAAAGATGGGAACCTATGGTTAAAACAGAGAACATTATGAGATACCGTTTGGAACAATACGAGTCTTGAGGAATTGGGGGTTTGGTTAGCCATACATATACGGACATCTGGTGACTAGTGAGTTGACTACACTGTTGCACAGACACGTGAAGTCAAGCGGAATCTCCGGAGGAAACTTGTCTTCATGTAATGTGATTGTGAACCTGGGATTATAGAGGCTACAACTACACTGGCAATTGTACACAATTGATATATCCACCAATAAACTTGACTCTCAACCAAGCATTGTCTAAATCATGGATATGAGTGCCCATCTTGCGGAGTAGTCTATCACTTGACTAGCAAATATAGAAGCAGTTAACTAAGACAATTCAACTAATTAATGAGAGTAGTTCCCCATTATTAAATAATACCCATAGCAAACAGATAGCGTTCAATATATATTAAAGAATTTAGTTAAAAGTGAGTCCTGTTCATGTTGTGATCATCATAGGATCATAAGTAGTTAAACATTTGTTAGCTTGTCAATTGATTCCCAAATGTTCAGAGCAACATAGTCAATTGTCATTTGTTTTTCAGTGAAGTGACAGCCATCATTGTCCAGGTATTTCGTATACCCATGAGACCATTTGCCTTTACCTGTGCAATAGTGCACAAGGGAGGCAGTTTGAGGCGTTAAATAGCCTTGTCCATCGTTAAAACTGGTTATTGCAGCATTTATGGACGTGATGGAGAAGTTCAGTTTGGTTTGTTCTTGCTTTTCAATGACACATTTGTTATACTTCCTGATGTCTACACCTATTATGGGTAGGAAAACTACCTTTGTCTTATGCCATGTCTTGTGTATTTCTTTGTAACCATTTTCCATGGTCTTATACAAAGTGTCAGCTATCAAATAGCCTCATATATATATATATCACATCAGTAATTTTACAAAAGTCTTTCTTTCTCACTTGAGCAAACAAAAGCATAAGGCTGGTCATTCTATCATTTCTATCAAAATTGATGTTTTCAAATTTGAAATCTATTTTGAAAGATTATTTTTGAATAATCAGAATGTATCTAGACTACTTAAGAGGACAATTTTGCATGGTGACCCTTCATAATTTTTGCATTTTTGGTACCTATATGGGTATAACTTTCACTGTGTGGAGTTTCTGACAAATCTAAAGACTACGTTTATAATGGTGCGATTTACCTTAAATGAATGGCTGGATTACACACCATAACCATTCAGTCCAGCTGAGGAACTTCCATGTTTGATAGACATTTAGACATGTTAGATGGAGAAGTGAATGGTGGACTGTGAATGGTTGACCCTGGGCTGGCTTGACTGTGTTTCCACGGTTTTAGGACATATACCCCCCGGACACTTACCCCCGGACACATACCCCCCGGACACTTACCCCCCGGACACTTACCCCCTGGACATGTACCCCCTAGGACACTTACCCCCTAGGACACTTACCCCCTAGGACACTTACCCCCTAGGACACTTACCCCCTAGGACTCTTAGCCCCTGGACACTTACCCCCTGGACACTTACCCCCTAGGACACTTACCCCCTAGGACACTTACCCCCTAGGACACTTACCCCCCAACCTTGGCGTATAATGTAGAGAAATATTTTGGTAAGAACTTAGTCTTTCTAATGGAAAGTAAACTAAATAAATATCCCTCTCTTGTAATAGATGTCTAGGATTCAAATGGGGAGTTAACAAATATATATCCTGTTCCTAGTCACTATATTTCACAGTTGTTAATAATGGGGAGTAAACCAAATATATATCCCTTTCTTCTGATAGTTCTTTAGGATTCATACCTAAAAGGCTAACTCGTCCCTATTCCCAGTCACTATTTTCCACAGTTTTAAACATTGGAGAGTACACTAAATATATATCCCTCTCTTCTGATAGTTCTTTAGGATTCATACCTAAAAGGCTAACTTGTCCCTATTTTTAGTCACTATTTTCCACAGTTTTTAATAATGGGGAGTAAACTAGATATATATCCCTCTCTTCTGATATATATATATATACTTAAATTCAACATGTGAATGTTTCACCTCACCCCCGAGAGCCCCCTCCCAGGGGAGGGCCGCCGGTAGCCTGGCCTTAAGTAAACATGAGGGGATTAATGGACGTCCATTTGAAGACACCCCGTCAAAACATCATTAGAGCAAGCTAAGTTCTCCAAGGTTGGGGGGTAAGAGTCCTAGGGGGTAAGAGTCCTAGGGGGTAAGTGTCCAGGGGGTAAGTGTCCAGGGGGTAAGTGTCCAGGGGGTAAGTGTCCTAGGGTGTAAGTGTCCTAGGGGCTAAGTGTCCGGGGGGTATGTGTCCGGGGGGTAAGTGTCCAGGGGGTAAGTGTCCAGGGGGTAAGTGTCCTAGGGGGTAAGTGTCCTGTCACTGTTTCCACCTGTGCTAACAACAAGGATATGAAAAGCCAATGGCTTTCATTTATAGAGCCTACTCTGTGGTACCCTGCACATGTATAGGGGTATGATCTGTCTCATTGTGTACATCATGTCATTTCATAGGTTAGATCTTAAAAGACAGAATCATCATGAGCTTTCACCTGTTTTTTTCTCATTATTTCTGACCCCCCCTTGGTGAACATGTACAAAATGACGGCCCACATGCAGGTTTTCTCTATTTCAATATTGAAGGTGGATTGAACCAGCAATCATTCATATCCAAATGCTGATCAAATGTTGATTTCCAAAGATTGATTCAATATTGGTACCTGATGTTGATTCAATTTTGAGTAATCAATATTGAATGATTTAATATTGATCCAAAGTCTTTATGCTAATATCACCCAGATATTTGATAATCAATCTTAAATCAATCCTTTATTAAAATTAATTTACAATTGAGACATCAATATTGAAGCCATAGTGGATTTTCAATTGCATATCAATCCACCACCGGGAGGCACAGTCTACCAACTTTGTCAAAATGTTGAGTATTTCTATTCAAAAAGGAACCAATGCAAAGTCATATCTGTCTAAATAATTCAGAACAAACTGTTGGTATCGTAGACTAAGATTACCATTACAATTTCTATCATGAAAAGTATTTATACATTTTTGATCACTTTGAAATCATCTTTTAAGCATTGCATTTAGAAATGCAGCACAAAAAGAACAGCAATAACTTACAGGTCTGAATCACTGGAGTTATTGTGTATCTCTCCCCGTGCATTGTCAGACCACCAGATATTAATGCTACCTATCCATACAATGGTGGACTTGGTTGGGTAAGTAATAATAGCTGGCCTTACCCTTGGTGTATGACCAAGAATGGTATAATATAATAATTTGAAAATTAAATCAGTTGAGGGAACGTATTATGTTTTTAAATAAATACAGAAAGCCATATTATTATTTATATTTCCCTTAATTTATGACATAAATAATTGTATAATTATGTAGGTGTCTGCTCCATATTTGTGGGGACACTTGCATCTCATTAGTATTCATTGAGTCACATGCTTCCACTTCCCAAAACCCCTTATAGACCCAGCACCCCACCTCCCCTTGACTCCCAAAGTTACCCCGCCGGACCTCACTTGGGCCCCATACACCCCAACATGGATATGAAATAGTCCCACCTGACCCCAACTGACCAATCAAGTGAGCCATACTAGGCAGAGAGCTGTGTTGGAGAGTGAGACACCCCTCACTTCACGGTTGCCGTCAGAGGAGAGAGCACCTTACGTATTCAACAATGCTTCCTGCATGTTAGTTTTGGCGGGATTACATGTTTTCTATCCACCATTGGGTGCAAGTGATCTCCCCTTGACTTGTAAAATGTTTTCTACAAATACACCTAGAATATAGCTGAATACAGGGAATATATATGGTGACAAATATCCTTGTCAAAGTTTTCAGCCTCTGACCAAAAACATATTGCCCTGAGAGGCAAAAATTGCTGGGTTCTGTTACAAAAAATCGAGGAGGAGGCAGCCGCCATGGATGAAAGTACATAACTATCTGAGGCGATAGGAGGACTTCCAGCGACTATTACCAAGTCTGGGGCGACAAATTCAGACCTACCTGAGGTATCTGAGGAGGATTGTACGTCGCTTGAATATGAGTGTGGCGATGATTCTGATGGTGGGGCAGATGGTGGGGCAGTTATTCAGGTGTTTCATTCAGGCGCAGGAGCGACAGGCTACACAGGTCCAATCCATGATGGCGGCTTTGACTACCTCAATGCAGAAGCGGTCCACAAAGGTTCGTTGCCAGGAGAGGAGTTTGTCGCACAAACATCCAGTGATGAATCCTCCAGTAGTTCTGATGAGTCCTCAGATTCAGAAAGTAAGAAAACAAGTCACCATGACAAGCCTAGGTCAAACCACTTTGTTCCAAGACCTCAAAGCACCGATTCAACCTATGTCCATATCTTCGGGAAGGTGAAAAGTGGCCCCTCACATTTGACACCCTAATCAGTGCTTTGGTTGCTTCGATTCTGGCTGCCTACAGAGTTGGTGTCCATATATCAGTGATGCTAGACCATCTAGATATACAGTTTGTCGCTGATAAGGCTGCGACAAAAGTTTTTTCAACCGATTCCATTGTGGCATATGATGCTGAGGTCCGTCAACAAGCCAATCTGCAAGGGTGACGTGCATTCAGGTATGGGTGTACTGAAGCCATCCATAAACATCTTGGCATGGATGGGACTGTCGGTGCGACTAGAACGAAGGCAAAGTCAAAGTCAGCGACAATTTCTGGTCAAGAAAAGGACAAAGGTAAGTCTCAGTGCTGGTATTTCAATTATAAATTTTGCAATAATCCCAAACGCTGCTCAAAGGCACATGTTTATTATTTATGTCACAGAGATGACCACAAACAGAGTGGCTGCCCTAACATCAAACGCCAAGACAAGGATTGACTATTTGTTAGTTCTATTGAAACATTGCAGAAGTGTACGGCGACAAACTCTGTTACTGGTATATACCTACTACTGATATTAGTAATGCTGGGTTCACTGTTGAATCTATGTCTGGAGTTTGTCGCACACGTCCTTTTGTTGACATTCCCCTTTCATGCAGCTTATCTTTTCCGAATTTATATTTCCCTTAATTTATAGAAGGGAAGTTTCAAGAACAACAAATACATATTTTTGGATGATGATTTAACATTTACACTCAATAACTAAAACACATTTTATCAACAATGTTGATTCAATGTCAGGTTTCAGCATTTATCAATTTTGAATGTTGATATTAAATCAACATTAGGTTTTCATAGTTGAGAAACTTCCAATATCAACCAATATAAAATGTTGAATCGATATTGATGGCAAGCATTTATTCAATATTGTGAAAAATATTAGTGTGTTAAGTGGGAATCTGATCCAATCTGAGTCTGATCTGATTATGGAGATGCAGGAGAAGGCATTAGCTTTTTCATGTGCCACGCTTCTGTATGTCATTTTGAAATAAGAGTCTATCTGTGAAAACATGAACAGGAGGTAATTTCAGAACAATTCTTATTTCATGGAATCTTTGTTGGTACTCCTTACTCCAATTTCTTTGCTGTGTGAATTTCTTTGAGAAGAACTTTGAGAACTTTTCATTTAACCCTTTCATCAAGTATTGTTGTTACTCTCCTTTGAGTGATTTATGAGTAGTTGGAGGTCTGAGATGACCTAAAATGTGATCTCAGACACTAGAATTTCAATGGTTTATGGGTTGCCAAGAAATAATTTTGACCTGGGTATTTCATAAGGTGAATGTGCCAAAAATGTGGTACAAAGATAGTAATTTCTGTTTCATAATGATAAGTTAGAATTCTTGAATTCTAACTTTAAGAATTCATTGTGAAACCCTTTCATAAGCAAATCATTGTTAGACTTCTCAAATTAGTCACATTTGGTATCATGTCACCCTATTCCATATTTTTTTTACCTAAGTTGTTATTTGGTATTCATTAACTGACATAGACGGAGGGTTACTAAAATTCCATAATAAAAAGAAAGGAAAACCTAGAAGGCCTAGAATACCACAAGAAAGATTAAAAAATAATTCCTTATGTTATCAGTGAAAGTTCTACAATAGCATTTTTAAGAAAATAGCTAAGAAAATTCTTAAATATTTCTTTTAGGTTTTAAGAAAATCGTACAACAAAGACTTTTTCAAAGATTTTTTTTATGAAATACCCTCCTGTACATGGACATAGTACCTTATCCACGCGTTCTTTTCTTCTCCTAGAAGAAATCTCTGAGTGTTTTCTTCTTGAAGAGCAATGCCAGAGAATTCCTCTTATTCTCTGGCAGTTTAGAGAATGTAAATTCCTTTCACTTAAAGAGGCTTAAATATTTTACTTTCATGGAGAAAGAGTTTTTATTTTCTGTTCTCAGGAAGAAAGACTTCTAAGTCTTTTAAGAATTTCTTGATTATTATTAAGAGAGGTTTAGAGAATTTCTTGTTAGAGGAAAAGAGAATGTGTGGATAAGGTCTATGTAGACATGGATGAAAATGTGGATCAAAGACATTTCTTCTTAATAATGATAAAGGTATAGAAACAATCAGCCTAATTTTACTCTTTTTCAAATGAAACCCTTCTACTAAAAAATGTCTTCTATATAAAGCTTTGAGTATAAAAGTTCTGGTAGCAATTCTTCTTTTGGTCTTAAGGTTGATTTCAAGGTCATTTAAAGGAAAAAGTATGAAAATACTTGTTTAATATAAAAAAAAGTGTTTGGAGAAAAAATTAAAATTAGATAAGCTTCATGAGAAATCCAACACACTCTATCAATATGAAAATAAGACTGTCATATGAGAAAGTTCAAAAGCCCATTTAAATTAATTAATGTGACCTGTTTCAGCAAATTGGGTCGAATGTCACACCCGGTCAAAGTTTGCTGCTCCTGCCTCTGCCCGTGCCCATGCCTCTGCCCCTTGTGGGCCCATCCATCTCACCAGCCTCTGCCTCTGATTCCGTGTCTGGTTCTGGCAGTGGAATATCTGGGGGGGGTTGGGGGGCGGACCTGGTGCTGGTTCTGGTACAGAGGGCTCATATGACGTCTTTTAACATATGACTCCTGGATGTTCTTGAAGAGATACCACTGTCTTTTGGGAGGGAGGCCATGGGGTGGGCTGAGGGCCTTCCTGGGGGACAGTTTCAGGGCAGACAGTCAGCATCTTGAAGGTCTTGGGGGTAGAGTTGACATACTGCCTGAACATGATGTAGCCTTTGTTCTTGGTAGAGAACAAAAAGTGATGATACTGTTTAATGCCCTTGAACATTTGTATAAAAGGAGTCAAAAAAGATTCCCAGTCATATGACTCAACAACACCTTTCCGTTCTCATCCCCATGAGTTGGGCAAGGTTGAGACAGTCTAAAGAGGGTACTCTTTAGCACAGTCTGCTCCATCTCCGTGAGGCTTGAGACCAGCTGACAAAGAAACTTTTGTGTAAGCAAACCAAAGCACCAGTCTGGGGCAAAGTTGGTCTGCCCGCTGATCAACAAGTTTAGGGAAATGGCCTCATGCTGGCCAGTCAAGGCACACAGGAGAAGATAAGCCAGTACAGACTTGTTCTTGTTCTGTCCACTAGAGTTGTCACATGTACAGTGCATGTCCACAGCCCTTTCCTCCAGGGAATAAGTTTCAAAATAGTGGTGCAGTTATGAAATAACAGCATTTAACCCCTTACTACCCCACAATTGCTTTTGTTTATCAAGTAGTTCACCTGTTGGGGGATCACCTCAACACAGACACCACAAATGCCAACCTTGCGGGGGACAAGGAAATACAGTGGGCCAGGCTTCATAGGGAAGGAGGGAAGGTTGACCTGCTGGCCATGATCAAAGCTGATATGGACCTTCATGTCAGCAGAACAAGGGGGGTGTTGGTTAAGGGGAGGGGACTCTGCTTCCTTGTAGGGAGCCTTGGCAGACTTGACCATGTCCTGATAAAAGGCCCTCTCCCAAGCCACCACCTCAAGGTGAAGCTGTTTCTTTTTCAGCCTGGCCTGTTCAACAATATCAGGTAGAATACTAGAGGCAGAGATATCCTGTTGTTGTGCTGGCATTCCCAGCAGAGGTCAGTCATAGGGTGGGAACACACTATGCGAGGGAGGAGTTGGAGCCACAGGTTTCTAAAAGTTGAGTCAGCCACACACCTAAAGTTAGCCTCCTCCATGGCGTTTCTGTACAACCTGTAGATGTCGGCCTTTGTGGAAGGGGAGGGGAAGAGGAGGATGTCATCCCATCTATAGGAGGACACATGGCCAGCAAGGACAAGGGCATTTGCCTCTGCATAAGAGTTGATGAAGTTGACGACCCACCTTTCAAACGCCTGCCACCTGCTAGCCTTCTTTTGTCTGGTCACCACCCAGTTGGTCTTGTACCACTCAATGACAGGCATCAGATTGTTCTGGCTGATGCTGGAAAGGACACAAAATAAAAGTTATGTTATGCCCATGTGAGAGATAGGCAACATGTACAGGTAAGTAATCTGATATTATGATGGGCGATTTGTATAGGTATGTGCCATGATCAGTTATAAATAATTCAATTCTATGCATATAATCTACCTCTGATAGTACAGTAATAGTATGGATATCTTACTACACCCTAGTTGAGCATGGAAAATGAATATCAAAGCTAGTCACCTGTATATGAAATTGAAAGTGTCCCCACAGACAGTCCGGAACCGACCAGGCAGTGGCCTCTTTGGTGGTACCTTTCCCTCTTCACCTTTGGCCCCTTCTTCCAGGTGGACTGCATGCTTCTATTATCTGTGCAGGTGCTGATGATGCCCAGTAGCAACATGTCCTTCTCTGCTGGAAAAGAAGTATAAACACATTAATACTCTGTACATGACATGCATGTGACTCAAGGAATTATGTTTCTAGTTTGACCTATGAACTATGTTAACAGGCCCTAAATACTCACAGAAAAATGGTCAGGTTAACTGATAATAGATGTCTGTTATGCTTCAAGATGTTGCCCTTGATTATGGGTTGCTTTTAGAGAGAACGACATAGCTACATGGCCACTGTGACATGTTTTCCAAACATGTATCTCATGAAAAACAACAGGTACCTGAGGACAGCTGATGGACCTCCTGCCCATGCTCGACCAACTCCATTGTTGTGAATTGTTTGCTGCACTCAGCATCTTTGTAGTGCTCACAGGAACATCTAAAGACAAAAACATTTACCTTCTTTAGAGTAACAAGGGCCTTAGACATGATTGTCGACCATTGAAGACCAGCCAGATCAGCTGATGCCATTCAGTAGGTCACCAGATACCTCCGATAGATCAACCCATTTCCCTACACGAAATAAATTTTAAAACCCAACAAAAATTAGATAGGCAGTCAGAATACCTACTAGAGCACAATCATGAGCAGTTTCATCAGCATTGAAAGGGATTTAGTCCTTTTGTGTACTTGTTTTTGAGAAGAGGGAAGCCACCATGTGACGGCTGTAATATCAATTTCCGGAATTTACCTGAAGTTTTCATTGTCATCCCATTTCACCTGTAGCAGGTTGTCCGTGGGGTTGGGGATGACTAGAGGCTCATTCTCATCATCTTCCAGGTACCCTACATACTCCTAAATATCCTTTCCTCCAGGGCTTCGTCCCTGTCCTCCCACTCGTTGAAGAGAAAGTACTCATCCACCAGATTGCTACAACATAAGAAAGCATGACATCACTGTAAATTATGTTGCGAAGATTCTTTTTGTTTCTGAACATAAGAGAAACTTGTCACTAAGAGTTTGTCTTTCAGCTGGTGGCCTTGTATTTCAGAGTACTACCCCAAAATTTCGAAATACTATTTAATAAATTGACTTCATTGAATGAAATGTTAGAAATTCGGGTGCAACATACCAGGCATAGTTCATCCAGGACGAATTTTGGGGTTTGATATGGTGTACTTGTCGAGACATTTAGGTAAAAACATGAGATATCTAGATAAATTTTATCGATTTGACATTCATCAAGCTGCTGTCCACCCATCCCTGCCCTGCCCCACCTCCATGGCATACACCAGTGATTCAGAAAATATGTGTGTAGTTATGATGGAGTAAATTCCTAACATTTTAGTAGATTTTCGGCTTCCAAGTTTTATTGTATAAGAACATGATTGCTTTGTTTAGATTAACATGTCCTGATAGTAGTGTTCTCTTAATCAGACAAAAACACACTTATGGCTAAGAACTCGAACATGTTATTTACTTTAGATTTAATAGCTTGAAGAAAAATATAACTTGAAGAAAAAAGAACAAATTGTTCCTTGTGTGCTGATATGATATATCGGAGACAATCCATTGATAGACCTCTGGCCACTAATGTGGCTCAGCTACCTATGCTATGCGAGACTATGTAAGGTATGATAACATACTCTATAATCTGCACGCTCGAGGAGAGTTCCATATAACGATTAACGTACGAAAAGCCTGTGTGTACCGCTCGTCGTTTTGAAAAAAGTCCTGTTGTTCCCCAGACTGTAGTTACGTCCAAGTCTGCTAGTTGCCCTAACAAATGTGTAAGAGGTAAGTGGGTCATGAAAGGACTAAAGCTCCCAAACTCGGCCCGGAGTGCGCAGACCCAAGAGAAAGCACCAATGTCTTAGAGGCCGTGATCTGACACTAATATTTGCCTTATTTCATATAACTTTATAAACAGTCAACAAATCTATAAACAATGCGTGAGTAAAATGTAGTTGAGAATGTTGTGAACATGATCCATGTTTGAGATTTATTATTTGCTAAAGATTTCAATTTTTTACGAATAGGTGATATGACATGAACGCTGAATGCCCGACGTTGTGCTACTAGAGCCGAACGAGTCCATTGTTTTTTTAAAAGAATTCTAAGGTTATTTCACCTTTGTTTGGGTAATAAAATAAAAGAGACCCTTAGGGGCCGTCCTCAGGTAAATATACGACCCTGTGACGGCCGGGACGGCCAAAGGGCCAAGCCCGCAGGCCGTCCCGGTTTTTTTCTTCCTGATTCTTTGGTATATTGTTTGTTATTGTCATTAATCATAACAATGAGTAAGAAAAACTGTCATTTTAGTACAAATCATTAGAACTTACTGATCCAAGATTAAACTTTGGAATTGATAAAACAAGTAGTAGGTATACTTAAAGGGGATCTTTAGGCCGTTTTAAAAGAAGATGGTAGGTTAAGGCAGTTTTTAAAGAACCTTACATAGTTATTGAGAAATAATGAAGCTATAAGATGAAAAAAATCTAGAAAATCCAGGGGGCTCACCATGTAGGGCAAATCATTATTTTAACTGAATTCAGGATTTTGCACCTGGACTATTAGGTCAAGGTCAAATTTGCATACTCATCATATGCCAAAAATCGATACCTACCTTTGGTGAAAATTTGAAACTTCCATTATGAATACTGTATGACTTATTGACATTTTGCGTTTTGTGAACTCTGTAAAGATGGTCTATGATAAAGCGATATTCAACCACCCTGAAACACATGTCTATCCCTTGGTTACCATGGTAACTTGGTTCAAATTATTGCTATGAAATGGAAGGTGATCAGCAAAATATTCCTAAATTTCATGCCAATTTGCCCCAAAACTATATCAACTTCACCCTTGGTGATAATAATGAAAACAATCATGATTACATGTTCACTTATTGATAATTTGGTTTGTGAACTATGTAGAGAGAGTCTATGAAAAAATATTATTGCACCTTCCTGAAACACAAGTTCATCCCTTGATTATCATGGTAACTATGGTAACTGGATTCACATTTTTAGTACAGAATGAAAGCAGTTTATATAGACAAAGTGTATAGAGTGTTTCAGTTTGATCCTTATTTAGAATACATGTCTTGTCAATGTAAGTGATAGGCGAAATTCCCACATTTTATGTCAATTTTTAGATTTAACCCTTCAAACTAGGGCCTTGACCTTGAATCAAGGTCAAGTTCATATTCATCATTTACCCAAAATTGAAGGCTACCTTTGTTGAAAATATGACATTTTCATCATGAATACTTTTTGATTTACTGATAATTTTGTGATTTCCTCATTAGATATTATAGTTGCCATGGAAATGGGTCATAAAAACATGTTATCAGGAAAAAGAATTTTCTGAAACATCACGTTTTTTAAATAAGAGATTGTGGTCTTTCCAAAGCTGTCCTCAAATTGCTCTTAGCCCTCCAAAAACACCTGACCATTTGTTTTTCGTACATAAGGAATCACCGATTACTGAGTGTATGACAGAGTGACTTAATTAAAGGTGTCTTTCATGTTTAGCACGGACGGCATCGGCCACTTCACACTCTGAGGCCTAAGTGAAAGTTCTCAGCATCAATGTAATAAACCGAGTTCGATCCACTTATATAAGATATTTATGTGGATTTTTGTACTGTTTAGGTGCTCATGTAAGTACCACGACAGTTCTCGTAGGTGGCGCATCTTGAAAAAGGGCAGGAGGTTGCCCAGGTGACTCCAGGAGCTCCATGCTATTAAGAGCCTTAATCACAAATAGTTGTGCATCTATAACACCTTTATGACCATCTAGAGGCTGTAACTTTGCTTCTATGACATAGATGTAATGTTTAATTCGCATCATGGGAGATTTTTAGGCCAAGTAGCCTCGGCAACTTCAGGACCAGACCAGAGCAAAGAGTTTTTAGAATTTGTTTTCATTCTCCCACACTTCCCAAGCCTGTGTTCTGTTGTAACATATTAACATTTACACTATTTTCATTACATGACTTTAGACCACCAGTCCTACAATAACATGTCCCAATGAAACCTGTTAAGTCAATGCTTAGTCCATGCCGAGTAGTAAATCTAGTATTCATTGTTTTCAGTTACAGTTTCAACAAGATGACTGCTATCAGCCAGTGGTACAAAGAGTATATGGGGCCACATCACATACAAAGATGTCCGGAAGGCACAAGACCAACATCAATAATCTTGAGCTTGGCAAGGTCTGCTAGATTGTCAACTTCATCAACTCGTCTGCTGAAACCTACGCCCTTGTCCTCCCTGGGAGAGTCTCCACACACAAATGCGACAATATCCTCTTTTTCCCCTCCAGCCCAAGAAAGATGTGAATAATCTTTATCAAAAGGTGATTTGGATGCCAACCATTCCGTTGCCCTGACTGCCGTTTCGTTACACTTTGGCCCAAGTTGCTACCCCATATTGTGAATTCTAACCTAATAACTGACATCTGCTGGGAGTGAGAGGGACAGACACGACATCTCCTACTTCTCTAACCTCTCTGGGATAGTTAAGCAGGCAAAGTTACAGAAGTAGCACAAGTACCTGGATGTGGTGGCCAAGGATCAGGAGTAGCCAAGGATCAGGAGCAGGCCTGCACTTAGGTGGGCCACCCGGCTCCCAGACCACATGCTCCCTGCTCCTCTGATATCTGTGGCCTGTTGCGCTGATATCGTTAGCAACAAAATTAATTTTCTTAACGATACCTATCGTTATTCAATAATACATTATTTACAACTTTTATTTTAACAACGACAAAATTTGTCTGAACACGATTGACTTTTCATGATAAATTCATCGTTGTTATAAAAATAAGAAGTGCAAGTATTTTCGTAACAAAGATATCTTTATAACCATATCTTTGTAATGATAACTTTGTATTTATGTTATCCTTCTGGAAATGTAAAGAAAAAATTATTTTCATTATGATCCCTAGGTAGCACCACCCAAAAAAGTCAATAGCGCCATCTGTGGCCCGTTGCAAAATGGGTTTCGTAACAACGAAAAACAATCAAATAGCGAAAGACTTCGTTGTTGCATAATAAATTATTTGCATGTATTTTGTTAACAAAGATAAAAGTGGACCGTGACATGATTGACGTTTCGTTACAAAGTCATCGCTGTTAATAATGAAAGGAATGCACTAATTTTCCTAACAGAGATATCTTTGTAAAGATATCTTTATAACGATATCTTTGTATTCACTTAACCCTAGCGGAAGATTGAAGAAAACTATTTTTCGTACAAATCGTTAGATGGCGCCACCCAAAAAATAAATGTTGCCATGTCACGGCAGATATTGGTACTATTGTTATCCTTTTCCCGGTTATCCAGAATTATTCACCTCGGCCAACTACTACAAACGAGACATGAAAAGACACTACAAATATGTGGGTGACTCTACCAGGCAGAAAAAGATAGCGCTTCAACGAATTACTGGTACTTTTATTTTGTATACTCCTTGTATTAAAAGAAAAACCTAATTAAGAAATGTGTGAACAGACAAATCTTTTTAAACTATTGTTCTCTTGACCATTTCCAATGTATAAATTAATGACAATATTTAATTAAAAACTTTTACTTAATATTCTATTTAAAATTTTCACCTGAAACTTACAATTTGAAACGTCATAAAGACAAATTAATAGTGTCAGCATTATAAATCCCTCATGAATAAATGCTTAAAGATGATAGAAATCTACATTGGGCTCATCCCAAAAGGTCCTTTCTTACGAATATTTTTAATTGTTTAATCCATAATAACTATTTTTCTATTTTTTTAAGTATGAAATGGTACCAGGCAGGGTAACCTAATTCTGGTATAAGTATATAACATTAAGTAACCAATTTAAAAATATGTATTCATTTGAATTTTATATCTTGTTTCATTATGGTTAGACCTTGAAAATTATAAACTTGCTAGGAAATAATAATCCTAGAAAAAAATTGTAAGACACTTAGAAATTTATGACTTGCATGAAATTATTCACATTCAACTAATTCATTCTACTCTTTTTATAGCACGAAGAGCTGGTGCAGAAGTATGGCTACTCCGGTGCCGGGCAGGTTCCACCAGAAGACCAGCTGGTTCTGTCAACGATCCTCGCACTGGAGTATGCTGGTGTCAATGTTGTCACTGGTATGTATGCACTAGTTATAAGATTAATAATTATTAAAGCAATAACGCTTTCTTAACATGGTTATCCCTTTTCATATAATATGGCAAGTTGTGTTTTAAGTCTACTTATATTTTCGTGTTATTATTAGAGTTCAATTTTTAGATTCATTTTATGTGAAGATTCAATTTATCTGTTCAACTCATAAGAGAAACAATTTTGGAAAATATCTACATGAAAATCAATGTCCCGGCTTGATAGCACTTCAATAGAAACCCCCAAGCGCCATGTCACAACCCAATCCACGCGAGGTTGTATTAAAGGAATCTCTTCTAAAAAACAGAACGGAAAAAGAATAGTCTGCAGCATCTGCTCGACCGGAGTCTCAGGTGGTATCTGACAACTCTTCCTCCGATGACGAGGATCAATACGCTGCTTACGGTCGGCCGACCGTTATGCACAAAAGAACACCACATAAGCGGCATCGTACTTCCGACCCTGTCATCCTTTGGGACCGATACAGTTTGACTGATAAAACACTTAGTAAACTAAGGAGACAGGCAGGTGCCATATCCTCTGACAGTGACAGTCTACCTGAAGGTGAGGATTTGCAGGACGAAATACACAATTTCACTCTTAATAGCACAGTCGATAGTCCCCTCCAGAAACTGTTGACCATTGATCCCGGAAATATTCTGGCACTCAGGATGTCCAAATATTTCACACCTAGTGCCCAGAAAGACTTCCAGGTAGCGATGAAATTGGCGGAGGCCAGACGGCAGAGAAGTCCTGAAAAGAAGCGACAACGCTCCCGTCCAGAACCAAAACTTTAAAAATGTACTTTTTAATACTGAAAATGTTAAACTGTGAAGAAACGTCTTTCAGAGGTGTGCAGCTGGGAGTCCCATTTTGTAATATTTGTTTTTTATGTAACAATACAGAATGTTGTATATTTGCCAATAATTACAAACATTTTTTTATTTAAACCGTCATAATCAATTAGTTGGCAATGATATTTGCCTATAATTTATTTTTTATAAAGAAAAAATACCTAAGTATCATTATTCGAAGGAATTGGGATCCAATACATTCAATAGGAATGTATAACAAAATTTCATGATTACATGATAGTTAATTCTAACTTCCTCATCAATTTTTTATGATAGGTGCTTCTCGTTATCCTGAGGAAAAGGAAGAGGGGCCTGGAGACACATCCGAGGTACAACTACAGAGAAAAATAGCTGAGCCTCGCAAGAAGAAGGTAAATAAATAAACCTTTTTGAGATGACGCAGTATTTAAAATTGTTATAGATATGTCAGTGACTGGACAGTTCTTATTATTGCAACTTTATTATATGTTTTGAAATATATAATCCTAGTTACATATTGATAGGAAACGTAACATTATCAATTGTATACTTTTACATAATGGACTTTAATGGTTATCTTATATTTATGTTGTGATATCCCTAAAACATTTCCAGTTAGCGTGGGCTTATTGATTTATCTATCATGTTTAGAATAATTTAAACAAATTTTGATAATTATCGACATGTTTTAAATTATTTTCTTTAGTTGGAGACTGACGACGTCCGGGAGATCGGTAGTTGGGCTACCGTAAACCGTAAACCTAACCCTTCTCAGCAGCAGCATGAAGTAGTGTCCACCCAAATCAGCTTCTGAGACCAAAGATCTGCTTCTCAACCGGAGGCTGTTAAAAAACAGGAACCAAAGACCTCCTCAGAAACAACAAACTCAAGAGGTAAAAGCTTATAGTGATGTGTCCGATGACATTATTTTTAGAGAGGATCACTATGAAGGTCAGTTGACCGTAGCTCATGTCCCTGAGGTGCAGTCCAACAACGAAACAAAAAAAAAAAGTAAGACATATCGTGTAGAAAAAAAAAACAAGTGGAAGACAAAACAGTTGTTATCTGTGATACCACATCCAAATTGGAAAAAGACAGTCAAAATTCTGAGGGAGATCAGAAAAAACCACAAACATCACATGGTGTATCTAGAACCCGTGGAGGGGGAAAACATCTCGGGGTTACTACTCGGTCAACAAAGGGCCCTAAGAAGTAAAGGTTGCATATACACTATCATGTATAAAGACTTTACGTTCTCTATTTTTATGTTATTTCTGAAACTTCATTGAAATGACTGGATTTGAAGAGAAATTATAGAGAGATATATATGGTCATTTTATACTAAGGACTGAGGCAAATTGTTGTAATATCCGAAGTGTTAAGGATTGTACAGAGGTGTTCATGGAAATTAACGTAAGGCAAAATTGAGGAACCAAGATTGGAATGTACACCGAATCACATTCAAGTTTGTTACTTGTTATCAACATTAACATGTTTATGGGGATCGAATGTTGTTGACTATGTAAAGCAAAGGTCAAGTAGATAACAATCTTTGCATTTTATTTTTCGTACAAATCTTCAACCAGGAAGAGAGGTATATACAAAGTAAGCACGCATAAGCACTTGTTGACAGAGTCCCTATAAAGGGAGGATTAAAAGTGTGTAAAAACTTGTCAAGATATTTTTTTATAAATAGTGTTTAACAAAGTCCAGTTGTGAAGATTTTGTACTTGAAGATCTAAAAGTGGTTTGCAAGTTTTGAATATAAAACTGGGTAAGATATTGTTAAGACTAGTTAATTTAGAAGTTTGATTGTAAAGCTAAAATAGTCCTAAACTTCACTGATCAAAGTGACGAGTTATGTAGTCAATTCTGGCGATGTTTTGCCCACCACGTCCACCACGTTGACGGTCATTGACAATGTCAGGGTCGGGCTGTGCTCGTCCGGGACCATAGAGGGGGAGGTTGTCTCTATCAAAGTCAACTACTAGGGGAGTTGACTCCCTTTTCGCTACATTGTGCAAGCAACAGCATGCTACACTGACCTTGCCCCCCACATCTGGGGAGTGCATGAGGTATCCACCCGAATCGTTGATGACCCTAGAAATAGATGCATGTAAAACATGTAAAACTTTTAAATTATGTTATTATATTGGCATGATCAGGAAAAACTTTTAACGGCGTAGTATTTAGTAGGATATCTTTATTTTGTTTTTATTTTTGTACGTAAATAGTTGGTAGACCGAGTTACATAAATGCAATCACTACTGAGATTGTTTAGGTATTACCACTTTGCTGAGATATCATTGATATGATGACAGTGTATAAAGAGCTTTAACTTGAAGGTTTTATATTTTGTAGCTGCTTGGTTCAGGTATTTATAGTCGCAACCCAAGTTGTTTAAGTTAACGGTGATTGTAGATTTTAGTGTAGTTGGTATGTTTACCTGAAACACTGTTTAAGGGTACCGAAGGTGTTCTCAACAACAACTCTTGACAGATGCTGCGAGTCATTGAAGTCCCGGTCGGCGGGTCTAGTCACATTCATGACTGGCACGAACAAAAAGTCTCTTTGAGGGTAACTGAAATAGACACAAATTGATGTTTAAAATAGAACTTTTGATTGGAGATTTATATCAAGGATCTTTAATTTTTTTTTACAGTGTCCTAAAAACAGTTCAGCAATCATGTTTTTTTAACTTTAAAAAATGAATCTGTAATTACTGTTGTGGTCGATTGAATATTATCATGTTTGTGTTTTATAAATATCCAAGTGCTAATAGAACATGATTTTCTGTTATTTCTCATTCATAGGTGTAATTTACAGGTTAGAGGTTTCTATAAATGGAAATATATCTTTTAACAATGTTTCTTAATAGGTTTAGAATTTCTTAGCCGTTGTCACCTAGCAGGAAATGTCTGTCAAATTTGCGGCCTCCCCCTTACGACTGAGCTCTGAACTGGACAATATTCTGGCGTTGTTCAGCAATCCTGGCCAGCAAGGGTCTACGTGTGTGATGCGTTGATATGCATCGCAAATGACCTGTAGGTTAAAACATGAAAATTATTAGGCATACCCCAACCAAGTATTTTATAATTAAGATAATGACTTTTATTATTCATTATCAAGAATTTGATCGATATATTGCGCTGGTACTATAAACTTTACTGAGCTCAGCGTTTCTATTTAGGTTCAAATTATTTAAAGTATTTAATGCTGTATAACCATTTATCAGCAAAAAAAAATAGTTTTGAATTAAATTGGTTCTGAAGATAATTACCATGATGTTGATGCTGTGGTATTGTTTCGATTGACATACTGGTACTCCTTGTGAAGGGATGGTCTTCGGATGGCTATGTGAGTACCATCAATTGTGCCGAAGATGTTGGGGAGACGGCAAGTTTGTAGGAACTCTTGCTTCATTACTATATATATCTATTTCAGATATAGATGGCGCTATTACAAAAGCTCTATAAAACCATCCTTGTTATGGTATACTCACAAGTTCAGGGACAGAAATGCCTGCACCTTTCCCGCTGCTGCTTTTCGAGCAGAAACTGGCGTCAAAATACACCTTGGCAAGCCTCTTGACAGTGGGCTTACGTAAATGGTACCTTGAGAGGAACTTGGTGTGGGTAAACCACTTGAAAGGGTTGATCTGGGGATAGCACTCACGCTTAGTTGGTGCCATCATTGTGAGTGACGACTGACAGCTGCAGCGTGTTGTCTTCGCTCAAAGTTAACAAAGACTTCCCGCCTATTTTCTAATGGTTTTGTATTTAAATTGGTCATTAAGGTAAAAAGTTTTTCGTAACAAAGATATCTTTGTAAGATATCGTTACAAAGATATCTTTGTTCATTGTGCAACGGCTTTTCTTCGCTGTTATGTAGAGTGGTTTTCGTAACAAAGAAACTTTTTGCTCTTAAGGTAATGCATCCATGATTTAATGCGCATCCCACTGCGCATCATTCTCTGTTGAAACCCTTGATGAGTGTTTCATAGCTGCAGAGTACCTGTGCACTCATCGGCACTTTATTTACAAATGTAAAGGCAATATTCTAACGCTTATATTTATTGAAGAGATCCACAAACATCAGCGAGTGCTCATACATACATACAGATTGTTTGGCGTAAAAGGTAGACTTATTAAAGTAATAGAACATATTATTTTAGTAAATGTTTCTAAACTGACAATAATGTCGTAGTAATGTAGGTTCTTGTAGCTTTATTTACAAATTTTAATCTAATAGTTCATAAGGTTCGACTAAAGCAAACTGTCCCAAAACATCAGCGAGTACCCTTATGATTAGATACATCACGTTATGATTTTCATAGAGTAATTGACAAAAGAGAAAATATGTTTTTTTAAGATTTAGAAGACTGGCAGAAACGTCCTCCATGGCCCGGTGCCTGCCCGACCCCTGGCAGCCCCCTCCCCGGCGTCTGGTGGCCCAGCACCCGGTCTCCTATCCTTCCATACTTTAAAGCTATATTACAAAAAATGTAGGTCGGAAAGGCATAATGAAACTTTGTATACTTGTTACTGAGTATATTTAGATACTATTTAAAGAAAAAAAATTAAAAAAAATTAGGGAAAACATTTTTCCCTGAACACTTTTCATATAATTCTTGTTATTAAATATGATTTTTCGAGTCAGAAAAGTAGCTCTCATGTGGCTATTAAAGATTTACAGACGAAGATATGTGCATGATAACTTCAACCATTATTATATACATCTAAACTATAACTCATATCTCCTTTTATTCCATTTGTAACAAAAAATTACCATTTTTTTGTTAATCTGTAAAAATTAACAAAGTTTTATTATGAAAAAAATAATTGCATAAAATCTAATTCGGTGACATATATATTTTTTTGCGTTTTTGAACTCCTCATGTTTCACTCTACAACTGTGCTAGTTTTCAGAATTCTGCGAGCATTTTAGATTCATGGATGCATTACCTTAAGCATTTGTTCGTTGTGCTTTCGTTGTTTGATCCTCACAACAAAAATCTATTGTGCAACGGGCCACTGATGGTAGATAGTTGTACCTTACTTTTTATGTTTTCCGGAAGTTAATCTGTATGGCCTAAGTCACACGTTGTACAGTAACATGATCATCCGCTGAGAAACACAAGCATTAGAAACACCAAAACGAGATATCTCCTCGAAGGTATGTATAGATTATACGGTTCTATAATATGTAAATTGCTTTTTCCAAGACCATATCATAAACTTGTTATCATCAAACAACTTTAGAAGTGAATTCTACGATAGCCTATTATCGCCCAAATTATTCCAGTTTATACCGGTTTGCCGTTGCACTGAAATAAATGAATTTGTTCAGATTTCTCAAATAAAACACCACCTAGTATCATCTAAAATGCCTGCCGCGGCCTTCTGGGGTTTACACCAGCATTACAACTTCACAAATAATCCCCTGGCAGGTATTCTTATTCAAAGAAATTCTTCAAACCTTATTATAGCTAGCCATCTATTTCGTTGTTTAGGGGTGACGTCAAAATTCACCAGAGCCTCCCAAAGCTCTTTGTAGCCTTCCGTCAGTGGCACGGAGGTTTAGTCAGTACTAGTGGCGAGATAAGAATCAGCTGAGGTAGGCTGTGAATTGGCCGTGGCACTCTTATCACATTGCTACTGATAAGTGAAAACAGATGTGGCGTGACGTGATGTGATACCTTAACACTCCTTGTTATTAATGACGATGTGATAAGGAGGGTTAAGTCTAAAGGTGATTTTTATGTAAGAGAACTTTGAATCTGTAAATTAATCATAGAAGACAGTTTATTTTTAAATGAGAATGTCATTGAGATTTTGCCTTGCATGAGTGCTAACCCATGCCACCTGCACGGTCCAGTCAGCGACTTGACCGGGGGCTGTGCACGTCACGCTGGGCCTGGGCTGAGACAGTATATTGGGAAGACGGTCCACCCAACCACTTTATGATGCTTGTCAGGCCAGTTCCCATGAATAGATCACAGACTTCAAGATAAAAGTATCAACTAAGACAATTACCAGATAAGGGGATGTGGTCGGAACAGCCCCCTACACCACGGCACTGGTGTTAAGTGGCCGTAAAAGATCACGACCACCACTGGGGGTCGTGGCTCCTCACCATAGGTATGCTGCGGCGTTTCAGAGCCGTGGCTGGATAATTTTGACACCACCCCTTATGTGCCCCCCCATGTTGATTTATCGGTCATGCATTTATACAGGCTTTTCATTAATAAAATGTAGTTCAGAGTGTTTGGATCGCCTCTACTTGCATATAAAATACTATGGGTTTAAACATGCCTTATAATGCTCCCGAAATTAAGCAATATTTCTATTTCTCAGGATGTAATTCATTGATGTTTCAATGATGTTTTTAACGTATAAGTTCATAAAAAGAGTATTTTTTTTATTAATTTCACTTGTCTGTCCGTCAAATGTAGGTAGAAAATAATATTATCATTGGTGTAAACTTTAGAGGCAAATTGTTATTAGGGCAAAGGTTAAAAGTAAAATGTCCTTGTTCCATTTTTATTTCAATGTGAATTGGCATATATTAAATCTTTATTATTTATTTACAGGAGAGACTTAAACCACAGCAGGACAATGAGGCAATGGTTAAGCGGGATCACAAGGCCCACTCTGAGGACCGCAAACCAGCACGTACTATACGTGTTGGTTGGCGGGAGGGACTTTTTCCTGACAGACATCCAGCGACCAAAAAAAAGCCATCATCGGAAACATCCCCTCCAGGACGTTCCAATAAAAAAAAGAACAAGTAACACAGGGACAACAAGTTGGTAAAGGTGTTTTTCTTAAACCTGGCAAGGCAGTTACATCTAGTAAGGACAGCAGATCTTCGTCATCCTCATCCAAACTGATAGCATCAACTATTCATGAAAAAAAATGTGGCTAGACCCCAAGAACCAAGCTTACCCAAGAAACCATTGAAATCTCCAACACCTACATCTAGTGAAGAGTCTGTAGCAGAGCAAACAGATGACTCTGATGCAGATCCCAACTATGATGTAGCTAAAGAGCCGACCGAATCTCATGACTCCTCTGCCATAGAAGTGGTTTTTGAACGAGGTGCCCAAGAAAAATCTGACTCTTACAAGGAAGAAGTTCCTTTTCCCAGGAAAAAGAAGTCAAAATTTAAGGTACTGAAACCGCAACACAGGTTACCTGCTAGGCCCAAACAAGGCTGAGGTCTAGGAAGACCTTGGGATCCGTCAAGTACAAATCTCAACCTTCTGTGAGACAACCCTCTTTTGAAGGAGGAAACAGCAGGCAGTCTCTTTTTAAGTAACTGCACCACTGAACTCACACTCATGGTTTTCGTGACCCTCCTGGTTACACCTTGTAGGTTTCAGTCCAACCACCCATTCAAACACAGGTGTCAGCACTGACCACACCTACAGGTAAACTTGGAATGTTCATTCCTTACACAACCACATGGCCAACACGATTCGACCAATCAAAACCAAGATTGAAAAAGAGGCTAAGACAGGTCTATGTGTAGCTTTGGGTGAATCAGATGTGTCAGAATGACCTCCCCATGTACAAATTGACAAATCTCAACCTCGTTTACGTGGAAGATTTTGGGATGAGGCCAGCATCGTGAAGCTATTCACATCAGCAAACTATTATAAACTTGACATGAAAAGCCCCTGCAAGTATGTGGGGGACTCAACCAGACAGAAAAAAATGGGTCTTCAAAGAATTACATGTACTTATCATTTTATACACGTATTTAAAGAAAAACGTAATTAAATAATGTATGAAAGTTTAAAGTTTGAAACAAACTAGTTTAGTCGTCACAATTTCGGAAGAAGTAATTATTTATTGTATTTAATTTTAAATCTTTTCTTATTGTTTATTTAATTTCTCAGGATCAACCTTACAATTCCATACGTGATAAAAACAAGTTAACAGTGTTTGCAATATACAATTTAAGATGCAATTACTATATCTCATTTATACCATTTTCAGCTGACGTAAACTACGTAATGCCTCCAAATCGTCATAGAACAGTGAAAGAATTCAAGGGGAAGCTTGTGCACTATGTTGCAGACTCCAAGAAAGCGGTAAGCATATTAATCAGAAAATATTCAAAATCAACCATTTTATGTGGGCACCATGAAATAATACTGGAATTGTTTTGTCAATACATTAGACATACTAGACAACTTTCCATTAAGTAACCCCTATTGTGATATATGTCATAATACATAACTTTATATATTTTTTTAGGTATGTTTTGAAAATGAAAAATATTAATAAAAAAGCCACCAATATGACGTAAAATATATCTATGAAGTAGTTATTCGTTTATGACGAGCAAGAGATTGTTGTAAAGAACGGCTACTCCGGTGCTGGCCTGATCTCCGCGGATGAACGGCTGGTGCCGTCCATGCTCCTGGCACTGAAGTACGCAGGCGTCGATGTTGTCACAGGTATGTATCTAAAAGTTAACAGATTAATAATTAATAAATTCCTAACACTATTAGACTATTGCAACTATGATTATCCATTAGCATATGATTTGTTCAGACTTAGAACTTCAGAAATATTTCTAATAAATTATTTGTTTTATGAATCAAAATAATCAATATTAATCATAAAACCTTTTCATTTATCTGTACATATATGTTAATGATTTTATTTTCCTTCAATTGTAAAAGACGTAGTTTTAACAATAAGAGTGTTGCAGTTTAATTCTTAAAGAGAGGAGCCAGTGAAATTTCAGTTCTGGATTTTTACAGTTTATATGTTAGATTTGATGCTCATATAGAAGTATGCCCAGTTTCAATGAAAATATCTGACTCATTCAAGTGATAAATGGATCCAAACTTTAAGACCCCCTCATATTCCTTTGATCATCAGGATAACACAAATCTGTGTGTGACATCACACAAAAAACGTTATTTTAAAATTTTGAAAAATCAAAATTTTGAAAATACATTGAAATTACATTTTTTTGCCATAACTTTATTTATTTTGTAATTTCAAACGTTCTAGAACTGAAAAAATATAATTATGATGACCAGATTCTGTTATTTCTGCATTTCAAAATTTTTATCTGATCTGTTTGTGACGTCACATACAGACAAATGCTCTGTGCAAGCTGCACGAGCTGCACACAGAAACACAGCAGTACCATTCACAAAAACATAAAGAAAAAAGAAAATATTATAGATGCACATGTAAAAATTGGTATGACAACTCCCTAGGCGTTAGGGATCATAGCAATGTACTATTTCATAGTCACTGGCCCCTCCCTTTAATAGAGACAGTCTGGAATACATAGATGATAACGTTTTCACACACGTGAATGGAGGAGAAAGAATCTTGTTTGATTTCAATAATTTTTGCCGCCCAGAAAGCCAAAGTACTTCCCCCAAAGTGCTCAGAAAGATTTCCATTTAGTCATGAAACTAGTCTCCAGAGCAGAACCTAAAGTTTCTCAAGGTAACTTTATTACACTGAAAATGTTGAACTATTTGTATAGGTCTTTCATAAGTACACATTGGGGAGTCTAACTTTGTAATATCATTATTGTTTTATGTATTTTTAAAATTTGTATTAATTAGAAAAACCTTATGAATAGTCGTTTCTTTATTAATTCTTCCTAATTGTCTAACAAAATTAACGAGATTTTGAACTCTTATTTTGGTTCCTAAGGTTAGATATATTAATCAATTTGGTAAAAGAAAAATATAATATACAATAAATAATATTAATCAATATCCCATTAATAAATGAATTTTAGTACTTTTGCGATAAAGAAAAAATGACTTACTTCCATAGGTGTGTGTCAGTATCCAGAGGAAGAAGGGTCTGGATCTGGAGACGTTCAGGAGATGGTTGGGGCACCAACGTTAACATCAGGCACATCCGAGGTACCAGTCCATACCAAAGTAGTAGATCCTCGTGTGAAGAAGGTAAGGAAATAAAATTTGTTAAGAAGACCAATAGTTACATAGGATATAGAAATGTTAGTTCTATAACAGTTATTATTAGTAAAACGTAATTACATTTTTTTCATTTTATAATGATAATAACTGAATTTCCAGATGTGTAACATTATTAATCAGATCATTAGGTGCATTGACATAAGTTGTTTTAATTTATATTATACATTTCTGGCTTGAGAAGATATGACAAAATATCATAGTAACCTTAAGCTCATTAGATTAAATATTCTTGTCCTACAAAGATAAAAACAATTTGGAAGATTTGAAAAATGGAGAAAAAATTGGTAATTTTTTGACATGTTTAATCTATATTTTTTTAGTTAGTGAAGGACATCCTCCCAGACCTAAGCAGTAGGGCTACTGAAAAGACAACACATCACCCTTCTCAATGGCAGCATCAACATCCATCCGGCCAACTGAGCTCCCAGGATACGACATCGGCATCCCAACATGAGGCACTGAAACACAAGAAGAAAAAGCCTACTCTGCAACAAGAAAGGGTAAAGACAACCAAAGAGGTACAAAATGATAATGGTGTGTCTGAGGACAATATCTATCAACAGGAGGGTTATGAAGGTGAGTTGGACAAAGCTGTCCACCATGTCTGTGATGAGGAGTCGGACAACAAGGTATTTCATTAGGAAATAGAAAAGAAATCAAAGAAATGTCTTGTTTACAAGGACAAAGTGAAAGATGATTTTGAAGATGACATGACAGATTCTGATGCAGAGGATGTCATTGTAGAAAAAACTTGCTTTATCGAAGACATTGGGACTGACTCAGATGAAGATAGGCAAGGATGAATGAAAACCTCTTCTAGCGGACTCGATTGTATTTCCAGGTTTTACCCAAAATCAACAAGTACTGTCAAGAAAAGCCTCCCTCCAAAACAAAGAGACAATACTGAACCACCACCTAAGTTCCATTTCATTGTTAAGCCCAAAGAAGCAGCTAAAATCATACAGAGCCCAAATTTCAGTTTGTGAAACAAGCTCAAGAAACACAGGCAAATTATGCAAAGGCAGCTGCAGAACACAAAATTCAATCTGTACAACAATGTTCAGTGTCTGAAGAGTTGTTAACAGATCAATCTCAATATGACTCTACATTACAACAGGCTGTCACTAAAGAATTACTTCACAAGGAAAAAGAACTGAAATCACTGACAGAGGCGAAAAAGAAAGAAATACAGGAGTTAAAAGAATCAGAAAGGCAAAGAAGGGCTCTAGACAAATTTAAAAGGAAAGAGCAAGAGATACATGACCAATCAGTTTTAAATTGTACAGCAAGTGAGATATCTCCAGTGCCTAAAATGCACTTAGAGGAAAAGGAGGATGTTCAGAAGGAGGTATCTCCTAAAAGAAAAACGTTGAATGAGGTACCTGGCGAGGATAAACAAGAAAAGAAGGTATCTCCTAAAAAGAAAAAGGTGAAGGAGGTACCTGGTGAGGATAAAAAAGAGAAAAAGGTATCTTCCAAAAAGAAACCCGAAAAGGAGGTACCTGTTGAGGATGAATGTGAGAAGGAGCTATATTATAAAAAGAAACCTGAGAAGGAGGTATGTGATGAGGACAAAACTGGACAAGAATTACCTGGAAAGGTGGATCTTGAAGAAGGCAGTCTTTGTGATGGAGCCACACGTAGTCAGACAATTCAACCGAATCGACACCCTGAAGACTAGCACAGAAACACAATCTGAGATCCTGGAACAGCTGGTGTGGGTCGATTTGACAATCATGGTGAATACTGTCTCTAATATTCTATTAACAATGCTATGAGTAATCCTAATATTTATTTTTTCTTTAAAAAAATCATTCTGCAAACTCTGCTAAGGAGAAAATTTCAAAAATAAATAAACAACATGGAAGTGTACAAATAGACTTAAAGGTAAATGCGGGTGTTAGGGGTGAATTCTTTAAAACCGTGAGAAAATTCTGAAACTTGCATGATGATTAGAGGCATGCAGGAGCAACATAAGGGAACTTTAAAATTCATATGTTACCGTATCAATTTTCAAGATGTAAGCATTTGAAAAGATGACTGCTTACTATTGGGCCCTATGGCAAAAAGTACATTTTCCAACATTCAAAAATAAATACCCGTGACATTCACTTTAAATGCTGTCAATATCTTGGTAGGGTCACAATGAACAGTTTAGGTGAAAAAAATAGTTAGGTCACCGTGGAAAATCTCATGTTATTCCTGAAAATAAGGAAAAAATGAGAAAATCTACTTGTTTAGGAATGCATACTTCGTTTTTTTCTTGCAAAACTTGCTTTTTAAAAATTCACATTTGCACATTCATGAATCCTGTGTACTACCTCGCATTTAAGTGAAATTTCAACTAAATTCTATAATAAGAATAAAATCACACCAGGTGGCGCTGCAGTGGTCACCCGTATTTACCTTTAAACTACATTGAGTTTAACTAAGTAATACTTCTTATAAATATATTGTCATTCTATCTGTCCGGAAAGTAATGTTTTTATCCATGCCAGTTAATATTTCAATATTTCTACTTAATCTATTGTTTACTTTAAAACATTAATGAAGATGGCTATCAATGTTTATCTAAGGCACAACCGAAGGACAGTCGAGACCCAGACAGTGCTCAGAGAGGATTTAGTCAAGACTATGCTACCAAGGGCCGATGCTTGCTACAACGACATTCTAATGGGCGAGCAAACAGTGCTGGCCTTGGTTAGTGAAAGTGCAGCAGCGGCTAATAAGGAGACACCAGACACTGAAACATCACCTATAAAGGACAATGCAGCTGCTGCTGCATCGTTTGGTAAGAAAATACCAGTAGCTGCTACATTGGCAACAGCCTCAACTGATAGTGCTATGGGAGCGAAGAAGGACATCACAGCAGCTGCAGCTTCCGCTGCATCCTCACAGCAACAGACCCCATCAAAGAAAACAGTGACACCATCAAAAAGTCAACCTGCTGTTAGTACACAGCAAGAGTTGATTCACATAGACACACAAGCGGTCAAAGGACGGAGTGATCCTGCTCAGGAAGAATCGACCAATACAGGAAAGAAAAAAATGAAAAAGACATACTGTGTAGAGGAGCGGAAAAACGGAGGAGAGACTGTTATTATCCATGATACTGCCTCAGAAGGCGAAAAGACAGCCAACAGTATGAAAAGTTCTGAGGGTTTAGAAACTACCATCACGTGGTGTATCTAAAACATGTGAGGGGTTAATTATCTTGGGGTAACTACATGCTCATGAAAGGGCCCCAAGAAGTGAATACATGTATCATGTGTTTGTGAAGGTTGCACGTAAAATTTTATGACATTTATGCCTTCTTCTAGAAATGTTGCATTGTTAGTGTATTTTGCATTGGATGTATTTGTAAGCAGGGACCGTTGTACCCTAACTAATATGTGGTAATTTTGAATGAAGGTGTACTAGGTAATTATCCGACCTTGAAATGTTGGTATAATCAGAAATTTCACTTTTCCAAATTAATACAAAATTAATCCTTTTTAGATTTTCTTTATATATATACATTTCATGATTGGAAGTTACTTGATTTTGGTCATTTTAAGATAAATAATATATTTTAGAATGTCTCTATTATCATATTATTGAAGAAACCTGACTTACATAACTGAATGTTTTGTGACCATATAGATAAGTTTATGGTTAATTTAGACATATGCCTGAGGTAGACTGTTTTTAACTTGCAACTACTAATGATTACACAGCAGTGCATATGGACATTGACACAAACTGACATTGAGGCAACATGGTTATAATGTAAACTTAAGCACATTAATAACTTTGTTACATTTAATTAACATCACGATTTGCATGTGTACGAGGATCCTATGTTAAAGACAGTGTAAGACAAAAGTTCATTACAAGAAGATGTTTCAATTTTATTTGTTGTACCAAGAAACACATCTTCAACCAGGAAGATCTCTATAAACAGGTTATCACACCTATGCAGGTTGTGACATAGGTTATATGAAGACAGGAATAACAGTGTATACAAATTTCGGAATAGTTTTATATAAATGTCTCAAGAAAGTCCAGCCTCTGAGATTTTTTACAACAAAAAATTGGAAGTGGTTTTCACGTCTTGAATATACAGATGAGAAAGATATTGTCATGACTAGTAACTCTAAAAGTAAAATTGTAGTGCAGAAAAAGTGGTATAATTCACTCAATGTGCCGAGTTATGTACTCTATGCTGGCGACATTTTCACCACCATATCCACCATGCTGACGGTCATTGACGAAGTGGGATTCCGGCTGTCCTCATCCTGGGCCGTACATGGGGACATTGTCTGGGAAGTCAACAACCAGGGTAATTAATTTCATTTTGGCCACGTTGTGCAGACAGCAGCAGGCAATGATGATCTTGCCAGCCACATCAGGGGAGTGCATCAGATAGCCACCCGAATCATCGATGACGCTGAAAATATATAAATGTAACATAAGTCAAACTTTTATATTATTTTACTCCAGGTTCATGTTAAGAAAGACGTTTTAAAGACTTAGTATTTATTAGACACTCTTTAATTTGTTTTATTTTATTATTATCCTGTAAGTAAACAAGTGGTCAACTAGGGTACAAACAGTCTCATCAATAGCAACAAAATGGGGTAATCACCCCGGAAAATATGTAATCACCCCTGAAAACAGTTTGGGAAAATTTGAAGAATTTTCTAGCATGTACAGTGGTAGATGTAGGGGGGCGAGTGCAGAGGGCATGTGCACTCCTTCCCCCCTATTTTTGGCCAAATATTGATTTTTTTCAATGTAAATTGACCAATGGAATACCCAAGAACAACGTTCTTACACTGAAAAACATGGCATTCTTTTACTTATATCCAGTCACATGACCGGAAAAGGGCACGACATTACCAACGTTACGTCCCGTCGCCATCTTGATCCGGGTAAATTTGCGTAACTTTTAGGGTTTGTTTATATGTTGGGAGTTCACATATTCAGAAGGCTTCCACAACCTATTTTTCTAGATCTACGATGTTAAACATTATGATGTGAATATGAAATAAACACAAAATGATAATTTTACCATATTTAGATTGAGTATATATGTTGACCTTAAACTTTAGGGGAGACTACCCGGCCCAATATGGCGGCACGACGTAACCTCGCGAGAACGCAGCACCCCTATGTTTCCATTTTTCTAAACAAGATCTCATGATTTACTGTATCATAAGCCTTTTGAAAATCAAGGAAGGTAGCTAGCGAGATTTGCCTATTATTGATTGCAGAGTATATATTGTTCAAGAAATTTGCAAGAGAATTTATTGTAGAGTTATTTTTCCAAAAGCCACCTTGATTTTCACTAAGTATATTATTGGATTCCAAGTAGTGTAAAATTTGTTTATGTACTATTTTTTCAGCTACTTTACCGGGGATAGGTAAAAGAGAGATAGGCCTATAATTGCCAGGTTGAGTCATGTCACCCGATTTAGGTAGTGGAATAATGTTTGCAGTTTTCCATTCTGTGGGAAAGATGCAATCATCTAGTGACTTATTTATCAAATAGGTAAACTTATCTAATAAATGAATAAGCGCATCTTTCAGAACCCTCGATGAGATACTCTCTAAAGCTGAGGACTTAGAGATGTTAATGTCTCTCAAGAGGTGCATGATCTCTTCAGTAGAAGTAAAAAAAGTCATCTATCAAAGTATTATATTGATGCCCGTTAAACACCCAGGGATCCTTGATTTTTCTGGCTAGGTTTGGTCCAATATTAGAAAAATAGGTGTTAAGAAAATTAGCAGTCTCCTTATTGTTCTTGATAATATTTCCCTGATGGTCCTTGACTGAGATTTTAATTTTTGATTTCTTACAATTTCCAGGAATAACGGTGTGAATATCCTGCCATAATTTCTTAGAGTCATTTTTGTGCTCATTTAAATTTTCTCTAATGACTTCCGATTTGGCATTTTTAATTACTCTATTGACATTATTCCTAGCTATTCTAGCTGCATCCCAGTCAAGGGCTCTCTCTTTCTTTTTAGCAATTCTGAGAAGTCTATCTTTATCCTTTATCATTTCTAGTATTTCATTTGTGATCCATGGGTCCTTAACGTTTAAGACACGATATAGTTTTACAGGGCACATCTCATCAATAATATCAAATATTTGTTGTTTCATAAAAGCCCATGCATCATTAATGTCTGGCATATTATAAAAAGGTTGCCAGTCAGCATTTGACAGTTTTCACAAAACTCATCATGGTTATAATCCTTGTATGATCTCCCTTGGAAGTCAGCTTTTTCTTTAGGTTTAGAAACATGTTTACGTGAGATTGATATAAATTGGTGATCACTGATATCAATATCATGGATTTTAGTAGTGAAACCATCCTTGAAACTAGTATAAAGTAGATCAATACATGAATCTCTCTCAGCATGCCTAGTGATGCCCTTAATATGTTGTTTAAGGTCAGTGCTTTGTTCAATCCATCTGAGCTTCACATAATTTGGATCGTTTTTACTCAAGTAATCAATATTGAAATCTCCAAACACAATGAAATCACATCCAGGGTACAGTGTTTCTATGTTGCTAATTTTGTTGGTTAGAGAGTCCAAAAAATGTTGTATGTTTCCTTGTGGTGGCCTATACAGGTTGACTGAGACAAGTTTTTTCACTTTTGGCAGATTTAAATAGATAAATTGAAATTCACCATTTAAAGTTGATTCATTAAAATTTTCCAGTTCAGTGCTTGAGAAATTGAATTTGACATTGGTATAGCAACATAGTCCACCTCCTCTTTTAATATGATTATTTATATTCACATAATTCATATCTACTCAATGTAAGGCATAGCCAGGAACATACAACATTGCATCAGAAATGGTGTCTTGAAACCAAGATTCTGAGATTCCTAAGAGAGTTATATTGCTATCCAATAGGTAACCTTTTAGATGGTCAAATTTATTCCATAAACTTTGAATATTTCCATGTACAAAATGTAGACCATTAATACCCTTAAAACTTAGAGGCTTAGCCATATTCAAAATTGGAAGATTCACACTCTAATAGACAGTCACAGAAATGATAACATAGACTTGATAATGATAATGTTATCTTTCTTACATCAAGATATGTATGTTTCTTACAAAAAAAGTACTGGATACATGCTAATCAGCTCTCCAGTATAGATATCCATAAGGATTATACCTCCAGGATGTATAGATTTACACGTGTGTCAGTTAATAATATTGAACGTGTGGGGTTGTAATCTTCTGTGGTGACTAGAATATAGATAATCTATAAGACATAATCTCAAAAACAAAGTGGCAGATTAGAAAAAAGTAGATTAGACAATGTATTGGGATTTGAATCAAAAGAGTTCTAAAGTTATGAAAATAAATCGTGAGCAAAGCCCTCAACCCCAAGCCTATACAAGTGATATATTTCCTCGCAAAGAATTTGGTCCATTAATCAAGCCGTGAGTCCTTTGGGATTGGTCATCAGTAGAGACTAAATTTGTTACTTTATGGCTGATCTTCATTAATGAACTTATCACATAGGCCCTCGAGAATGAGTCTTAGTTTGTTACCGCCACGTATGTTTTGTTGCCTCGTAGAGATGTCCCTTCGTCTTCTTGAGTTCCTCTCGCAGGGTATCATGCTGAACATACTTCTTGCGATGAAGCATGCGGAGGAAATCAGGCTCGTTTTGTGTCCATTTGGCGGAAGCTTTGAATTTGCATCCAAGTCTCATGATCTTGTACGGATCGTCTTCCTTGAGGATCTGACTAGCCACATGTTATTGCTTGTTTGCTATTGCCCTGCAATGGCCAAGTGCTTGTTCGACAGAAGAGTAAGTTACTCCTCTATTTTTGACTGGTGCAGGGAACAGGCTGGATAAGAAGGAATGATGACTTTGAAAGGCTGTGCCAGCCTCGACCTCAACTGTTTTTGCGTTTTCAAGTGAGAGTTCATGTGGGAGTTGGTTGATATCGGCATGTGTGAACTCGATACCGTCAATGATGAGGTTTTCACCACTGAGTCGGCTGTTGATGTTTTTGGATTTAGCTAATTCATGGATGCTGCGTTCGTCGTGTCTCTTCGTCTGCTCAGCAGGAGGTAGGTCATCAGTGAGATACGTTTTCTTCCACTTCTCCATGGTTTTCAGCTTGTAGGCATTTCTAAAAGTAATTGTTTTCATGTGGAGATAGGGCATGACAACAAGTATAGGGCGTGGCCTGTCTCCTCCTGTCTTTGCTCCCATGCGATATATGGAGTCAAACCAGTCTGAGTTGAAATCCAGGTCTAAATCTGCAAAAAGCTCATCAACCTTTGCATGGATGTTTTCATTTGGGTCCTCCCCACATCCTCCGATTACCAAGTTGTGTGCTCTCTTGTCCGATTCAAGTTGTTCAATGCGCGATTCCAGTTTTTGTATATACACATTTTGGGTTGTGACCACTTTCTCTAGCTCCGCAACAGCTTTATAGGCTGCTGTTGCATTTGCCTAAATGGTGTCAAGTTTGGAGGAGCCTTCTTCTCTGCTTTTTTTTTGCATTTTCTTCGGCTTGACTGAAGTCAGCTTTTATGCCAGCCCTCATCTCTTCAATTAGTAAGATAACATCTTTGATTGTGGGTTCCTCGTTTGCAGACATATTTTCTTTTCCTGTCTCGGCAGTGGTTCTCTTGGTTTCAGAATGTAGGGTGTTGTTGTCACTTTGGTCTTTCTTTGTTCCAGATATAATTGTAACCCAGGTTTTTTAACTTAACGGCTATTATAGAGTTTACTCTTGTTGCTATGGTTACCTGAAACACTGCTTAAGGGTAGCGATGGTGTGCTTGACAATTACTCATGACAGACGTTGCCAGTCATTGAAGTCTCTGTCCGTGGGTCTCCTCACGTTCATGACTGGGATGAAGAGAAAGTCTCTTTGAGGATAACTGAAATATACACAAAGTGTCATTTTATAATCGTTTGACTGGATGTGTGCAATTAATAGCAAACAACTATACTTTTTGTTTTGTTTTGTAATGACAACTGTTGTTGGATGTATGTTCTCCTGTTTGTGTTTTATAAATATCCAAGTGCTATTACAAAATCATGTTCTATTGTTAATGATTCACAGGGTACAATTACAGTTTAGAGGTTTCAATATATGGAAATTAAAGTTCAAAAATTATTTATTAGGAGCTTTCTCATTTCTTAACCATTGTCACCGAGCAGGAAGTGTCGACCAAAACCGCCAGCCTCACCCATTCAACTTAGCTCAGAGTTTGCCTAGACTCGGGTCTACATGGGTGATCTGCTGATGGGCATCTACAACTACCTGTATGTAAGGAAAATAATTAGGGATATCGCAACTAAGTATGTAATGATTAAGTAAATACGTTTTTCTTATTTATTTGAACGAAAAGGATTAATATCTAACCCTTTCCCCTCGCCAGATGCCTGGAGGCATCACCACCATATTAACGCCAGATGCCTGGAGGCATCACCACTATAAACATGCCAGACGTTTTGAGGCATCTTTTCAATAGATCACATAATTGTGAATATAAAGCTAAAGATCCAAAATAGTGTATATCTAACAGTACAAATTTGCTATGTTGTAACTCCCTGCTGGCCCCACCAAATTCACAGCGTGACCAATGACATTGCGTTATTACATTCTGAAAGGGCAAAACACGACGCCAGTGACGTCGTTGTCAGGCTAAAGTAGGCGGACCTATCTCTATAAGCTCACAGACGAGAACGTCCCTTTAACTTTAGTTGATTGGCATTATTTGAAATCCTTATTTTGTTCTAGACAGGGCCATTGTGGGAAAGAGGTGGCGTATTTTGAGACTATTAATTTTAGTTGATTGGCATTATTTGAAATCCTTATTGAAATATTGGTGGCGTGTAGAAAGGGTTAACTCTGTCCTGTACAGTTTACTTAGCTTTACATTAATAAGTTTGTTTAAATTTTTTAAAGTAGTAACAAATATACAACGATTTTTCAGAAAGATACAACAATTATTTTTATTCAAATATTCCTAATGATAATTACCATGGCGTTGGTGCTGTGGTATTGTTTGTGGTTCACATACTGGTACTCCAGTGCTAGAGCCGGTCTTCAAATGACAATGTGGGTGCCATCAGTAGCACCGAAGATGTCAGGTAGACTTCACATCTCAATGAACTCATGCTCCTTGGCCTCTCTCTTGACTTTAGTGAACGGGAAAGTGATGTAGTCCTGTTGGTGCTGGTATAAGTACTCAGCAAACTCCAGGACTGCACGGCACACCGTGCTCTGGTCTACCTCCTGAAGTCGCCAACTGTGGTATATAGTTGGCGCCACAGGCAAAGTTCCACAGTGCGAGGCAGAACTGAAATTTAGATATTTAGATTAAACTATTGTGAGACTTTAATACTAAATTTTTTTATTTTCATAAAGGAATTTTTCCTCACAACAATTTAGGTTACATATTTGGTTACGAATTAATAACTTTTCATGTAATTATTCTATTTGAAATACTACAGTATAACCTGTAATTATGTTAAAAAATAGGCTATTATAGGGCTTAAATAACTACAAAATAATTCAAATAACAATTTCACTGTACGTTTTAGGGAAAACATTTTTTTTGTATTATAAGGCAATTACTCTTTTTACCTTGGATGCGAACGGAAGTTTTAGTTTTATACTATGGTATACAAAAAAACGCTGACATTGTGGTTATCGCTATTTAGATTTAATACAATGTCAGCATAAAATATCGTCAAATATTTGTCAATATCTATATATCCATTCATCATATATATGACACTGTTACAAAGGCTCTATAACACAATCCTTGTTATCAAATACTCACATGTTTAGGGACAGAGATTCCTCCACCTTTGGTGCTGCCGGAGGTGGAGCAAAAACCAGTGTCAAAGTAGGCCTTGGCCAGCCTCTTCAGCGTTGGCTTGCACAGTCTGTACCTGGACAAGAACTTGGTGTTGGTAAACCACTTAAAAGGGTCGATCCTTGGGTAGCACTCGCGCTTGTGTGGAGCCATCTTTGTGAGTTTTGACTGCAAGTGTGTTGTGTATTCATACAGTGTAAACAAAGACTTCCCGCCTATTTTTTGATCGAATTTTTATTTGAAATTGTAATTAAGGTAATCTTCATTAGCTATACATAACAAAGATATGTTTGTAAAGATATTGTTGTTCATTATGCAATGACTTTTGTTTGCTGTTTTGTATAGGGGTGTTCGTAACAATGAAACATTTCGCTGTTGAAATAGCGATCGTTATGCTATCTTAACTTGATCGTAACAACGAAATTCTATTGTGCAATGGGCCACTGGGTGCATGTGTCTTTCGAATATGCACAGAAGGTGCACCTCCACTCCTCCCCCATGCAGCCAGGAACCCTTTACTTCCTTGTCCCACGCAAAGTAGGCATCTTTGGTGTGTGTGCTGAGACCCTCCCCTATCAAGTAAACCACCTTATTGATGAGACCCACTGCAGCAGCAAGAGGTTGAATGCTGTCCTCTCCTACCTCCACCACTACTTTACCAACTACTCATAAGAACAAATAAGTGATTGGCTAAAAACAAGAACAAATATGTGATTGGCTATCTTATGTGGTGGGTCCTGACTGGTCTGCATAAGCAGATCACTTTGAACTTTCATATCACTGGCCACACCAATTATTCCCCCTGACGGGAGCTTTGGCCTCCTCAAGCTGTGATTCCGTTGTGCCGAGATTTCCTGCTCACTGACCTGGCCAAGATGGGTGTCTGGGAATTAAAGCATCCAGAAAAAAATCAACATCCCACAGCTGTGATCAACAACTAGGACACTTTGTAATGGGTATATGCTTGTGAATCTTGAAGTCCTTATCCCTGTGGTAGAAACTAGCTTAAGTTATCAATATTCAAGCTCATCATACTTTATGAAATCTAGTGACCACATGAGATTTACAAAACTTAAATAAACAACGTCTGTATAACATGCTTATAGTATACAAATTAAAACCGTATTTTATTCTAAGCCACCCCTGAAGCCATAATATTCTAGAGTGGATAAGAACAACATTGAGAAAGGCACCTTTAACCATAACCTGATCATCCTTTAAATGAGCATATTGAACGCTATTGTGTAGTTTATGGTTATTTATAGTTATAGTGCATTGTCCGAGATAATCACTGTCATTAATATTATTCCTAATGGGTGCTAGTCGAGTGGTAAGTAAGTCCATGAGATGGGCGCTCAATCCATAACATGAACAACGCTTGGCAGTAGGGTAAGTTTATTGGTGGATACGGTGATGCGTACAATTGCCAGCAAAGAGATGATAAGTTCCTAGGTGTTACAATTCCAATTCAGGGTAGAGTAAGCTTCCTCCTCGGAGTCCGCCTAGTCTCACCTCCAGCCGTAGTGCGGTAGTACCGTGTAAGTCACCAGATGTCCCTGTGGTTGCGTAGCTATCTAAAACCCCTCGAATCTCTCGATCCGTATTGTCCTAACGTTAATGATTTCTCTCTGCCCTTACACTGCGTTCCCGCTTCTTATAGCAGTCTGGTATTGATTTTTACCCCAGGCATCAACGCCTGTTGGGAGGTGTACCCAGCTGAGCATTGCCATCAGGTATATTTACACCTACCAGCAGCACCTGTCATATTTATACTATGTATTATCATAAGCTAAGTGATTTGCAAGAGTTCTTAGTATCCTCTTGTATTCAACTGGTGACCTTTACACTATTTCAATTATCATGTGCAAAGTAAATGAGTTAACCTCTACCTTTGTGCAATATATTGTCAAATTACACCATCCTGAAGTTAGGTAGTTAAATACATTTTATTTCAAGTTGCTCTGTTGCCTACAAATATATCAGAGAATCGTTTTTCTTCTCTGTTTTGAATGGAATTAAGGGTGACATCAAATCTTTGCGAATTATTAATGCCTTACATTCTAGTAAAATTTAAGGTTATGTTAGGTGCAACTTTAGCATTTCCTTGGTACTTCAGAGGTTTATATATTATTTGACATGTACCTATACTTGGGTTTATAGTTTAGGATTAAGTGATTTATATCTTAATCCGTTTAGATTGATGTGATGGATGCATCGGCCCAGATTATATTGATTATGGTGTTGCTCATTGTTTAGTTTGATAATTTATTTGCTGATGTCTTTTTCACATAACAAAACTAGCAATGTATCCCTTCGAAACAGCAGGGATGAGTGCTTCATCAATGCATATAGAACAATGAACCAAATGAATTTAAATAGTTTTTGGTATTTGTTTAGTTGTCAAACTGAACCGCAACTGTTTTTTTTTATTCAATTGTTTATTGAGACATAAAAAAAACTTGTTTTCATTTTACATTTGCGTTATCCATGTTTTATTTATATTTCAGAAAAAAACAGGATTCCAATGTCAACTTTCAAATTATCAGAACATTGTTTACTTTCAAAAAGAAGTCACAATTGTTACTTCCTACATTGATATTGGCTCCTTTCAAAAGGGTAAACGCACTTACAAATATTCACCAAATTTGTATCATAAATGGATGCAAATATTTCGTAGGATAAATAATCCTGTTATAGCATTTTTTGACAGGGATGAAGACATAGACTTGTTCAGAGTTTTAAGAAATTCAATTCCATTGAATAGAACAAGAATTAAGAAAGTGATCAGAAGCAATACATGGGCATTTTCTTTGCTCCCAACCATACAAAATATTTACTCAAAACCAGATTATCCAAGGTTTCATCCAGATACGACTGTACCTGAGTATTCATGTGTTATGCATCTCAAGTATGAGCTGATGCATATTGCTCTAAAGGAAAACCCTTTTAACACTTCATTCTTTGCTTGGTTAGACATTGGTTTGTTTCGTGACAAGATAGAGGAGCCAGAATATCCCTTCTCAATTCAGTTGCCCCCTAACTTTGATGCAAGTAAAGTAGGCTACACTGAAGTGTATGATTTCAAGACGTCTACTTTAACGCCACAGAAGATTGTACAGAACTTATTTGTATGGATATGTGGCTGTTTTTTTATTGGAGAACGTTACATAATGAAAAACTGGACTACCCAATACATGAAATTCACAGAGAAAATGTTAAGTACTGGATGGATGGGCTCGGATCAGCAAGTCTTGTATTACATGTTCCAACCTCAGGAAAACATATCAAATGTTCTCAAAGGAAAGGTTCAGGCATATGTAAGTGACGGTAGATATGATGATTGGTTCCATCTTGCTTACTTATGTGCAAAAGCTTCCAAGGTAAAACTTGCCTGAAACAGAATACAGAACTTAATTGCCAACATTAATGGTTTGTTTTTGAGCTTGCATTAAAAGTATACCGGTTAAACACTGCATAAGCACTAATGCAGAATACCTTTTTATCACCATTGAGTATTCTGATGCAGTTTTCCTCTTTTTATAATTAGAATATGTAAAGATGATTTGTATCCATTTGTATCCTTGTCATGGAGTTAGATATCGTAGTAAGCACACTGCAAAGCCCACTGAGTACACACAAACATACCAAATCATAAGTACAAGGATATCACCATGGAGGATTAGCAAACCAATATAACAGTAATTTAGGTTTATCTGTTTCTTTTTTTCTGGTGAGGAGTCAATACAAAGGGGACAGTGCTTACAGTTTCAGACTCTCAAAATGGTGAATTAATGTGTGTGTTACTGTGTCTGTATGCTAGACCCCTCGTTGCAAAGTGCGCATGTTTAGGAGAACAAGATACCAATGCCAGAAATAGAAACTGAAGGGGTGGATTGACCATCAGTGTGTAAAGATAAAAAGAGGAGTCCATATACATTATATTGGGTTCAGGTCTTGTCTCTTCATACTCTCACATTTTTGAAAATACAAAAATATATTTGATGGTTTCTTCTATAATTTCATCCACACAGGTTGGTTGTAAATTGAGAACCCTTTACGATTTGTTTGTATTACATATTGTCATGCAGTTGTTGATTTGTTTGAAGTAAAGTTGATTCAGACTTTCTATTCTTCTACTATATAATTTTCCATGAAAAATGGTTCCAATATGAGTGTAGCGGTGTTACTTATTTTGATACCAACTTATTGAAACAACAACCTTAAGTATTTATTTTCTACTATTAATGTTGCACCACATCTAGTTCCACTGTTAAAACCAGCTGGCTGGGAGGAAGTTATACATGATATAACTTACACTAGGGTCTGTATAACCTACATGTAGTGTTTAGGCTGAAAAATAAAGATTTATTTTTTACCATATTTTCATATAAATGTATTCTATCTAACCCTTAGAGAATAATCAAGAAAAAGAGAATAAGTATTATTTTACACGAACACCTCTTCAAACATACATTTCTTTCCATCACCAGAGAGAAGGTGGGGTTGGTCACAAAAATGTGCACAGTACAGATCGCAATGTTTTTAAGGTGTACCTACCAGATGGTGGTGCCCAACTTTGAAATGAAAATCAATTATCAATGAAGATTTAGCAAGGTGTCTACATAGATCTAAACTGTTAATTTTACAGGGACACACTGCACAACGATGTGGTGAAAGACCTCAGGACTGTGGCGCAATAATTGGAACCCTCTGCGCAGTAGCCCTCTAACAAGAAAATGCACAGTCATGGGGAACTTGATGCATAGTGTTATTTATATATTTTCGCCAGACCTATCTGAACAATATAAAATAAAGAATCCAATACAAATTTTTATTAGAATTCGATTAGATATACCCCTTTTAAGATGACTCTCACCATTGGTGGTCGAAATTATGTGAAATAGTGATGAAAAATATGTACTTTACAACGCATCACATGCGCAGATAAGTTCTATAATCAGTGAAAATCAAAACTAGAGCATCAACCCATCGGCTACAAGCTACACCCTAGAGGATGGGTGTAGAGTCTAAATTCTACACCTTGAGAGAACCATTTTTTTCATTTCCAAGATTTATGAAAGGATCTCTTTTTTTTAAAACTTTACACATTCACATAACCAATTGATGAAATGCAAATTATAATATAGACCACTATGAACACTGAAATAGTTAAAACATATTTATAATATAGTTTAGAGGTTATTAATTAATTAATTCCAGTCACCCCCATCTAGACCCAAGAGGTCATATGACCACTCCCTAGACGGGCCTAGAGGTCACATCATTCAAACCTTTAATAAAGAACTTTTATTTAATATTCTATATAACCTATAAAATGGAAAGTAGGTCACTATCTATAGACCTATGCATCAAGAAAGGGTGACTTCAATAGTTATGGCATAACTTTGTAGATAATTGAGATATGGTTCTACTTTATAATCTGAGCTGGTTTTACAAAACAAATCATAGGATGAAAACATTCTCTTTAGAACTAAAGTCTGGAAAATGGAAAAAACTTTTACAATAAACTGATATAATCTGATTCGCGGTTCTATAGATACTGACATCAGTTTGTGAAATATTATTGACGTGGATAATACAGTCAAAAGCACTAATACAATTAACACTCAAAAATTGATGCAGACTGTCACCCTGTATGTAAAATGCTATTGACTCACATGTAGGGTATAAGCCTAGGGCAGCAATACAAACAACGCACAGAGATTGATGCACATCTGCATAGTGTTATGTGAAGTACTATTGATGCATACTGGAATCCAGTCAGCTTAGTTAGCATGATTGGACTTTTTTTTTTTTTATCTTTAGACTGGTCAAATCTCGGATATCCTCTGGTATTCATCATTGTACCAGTATTTACAAGCATTTATATATAGTTTTGATGCAATAATGGTTTACAAATGCTTCCCAAACATTTTTGTTAAAGAGTTTCTTAACGTTATAACACGTTATGTACATAGAATAAAATAATAACATTTTTAAAAACATTAATTAAGACATTCAGTAGAGTATTGTTATTATAGATACTTTTTGGCTGGTTCAGAGTATAGGTTTGATATAGTAACTGCTTTAAAATCTATACATCTAGAGAATATTGTCCAATTCATCGAAACGTTATCAATATGTAGTCATTTGACAAACTAACCAAAGTTTAATTAAGACTTATACGAGTTTAACATAATTGATTTTTGATATCTTTTAAATTCAACATTTTTACAATTTCTGATAATTTGGTCCAAATTGTTCCAGTCTCTAGCACCAGAATAAATGATATTTCTTTTAAAACTTTCACAGTTTGTTTTTTTTAATACAAATTTTGGTCCTTCATTTGATCGTGTTTTAACAACAGGTATTTCCGTAACATATTTCGATTTATTTTTGAATAATTTATTAGGTTAATTCTTCTAGCTTTCAGGTTTGAAATGTTACATTTGTTGAACAATATGACATCATCAATTTTACCTTGTGTCTTTTGACATATTCTTAATCCTCTAACATGTAATCTTCCTAATTTCTTTAAAACTGATTCACTTGAGTAATGAAATATAAAGTTACAATAATCAAAGTAAAGGTAGGATCATTGATTTTTAAATCAGTATTGCTCTTTCTGTAGCCATCATATGCTGTAATTTGCTAAATAATAACATTTTGTAGGAAATTGCACTCACCATTTTGTCTAGTTGAAATTTAAAATTCAGTTTTTGATCCAAGTTAATGCCTAAATATTTGAAAGTTGGAACATTCATTTTTTTTTATCATTGATAGTTAGGTTGAAAATTGGACTATTTTTAATTTTGTTACTTGTTCCAAATAACATGGTTTTGTTTTTTTTAGTATTGATGGTTAATGCATTTCCAGAACACCATTTAGTAAATGTATTAAGCATATTTGGCATCATGTCAACAGAGTCTTGAATATTTTTACTTGAACAATATATCACCATATCATCAGCATATAATTGATAAGATTCATTATCTAAAATGTATTGTAAGTCATTAATGAAAACTAAGAAAAACAATGGCCCAATAATAGAACCTTGAGGAACACCACAAGTATTTTTTTTCAGAATTTGATGTTATATTGTTTGCTAGTGTTTTTTGAACTCGGTTTGATAAATAATTTTCAATCCATAGTAACATATCCCATTTAATACCAATCAAATCCATTTTTTTAAACAAAATTGTATGATTAACAGTGTCGAATGCTTTTTTTAAGTCAATGAAAGTAGCAACAGTCGTCATATTATTATTAATTGCCGTAAAGATAGTATCAGTTAATTTTACTATTGAACCTGCTGTCGAAATAGCCTTTCCTAAAACCACTTTGATGTTCACATAGAAGATTATTTTCCTCAAAGAAATTCATAATATGATTATGGATTAATTTTTTAAGTATTTTACCTGGTACTGGTAACAATGATACTGGTCTATAATTTGAAAATGTATTTTTTTACACCCTTTAAATAATTGTACAACAGTTGCTACTTTCCAGTTATTTGGAAAAATACAAGTATTGATTGACAGTTCAAATATATATGATAATTGAGAAGTAAGTACCATTAGCGCGTTTTTGAGACATTTAGAAGATATTCTATTGATACCAGAAGATTTTGATTCCTCAATTTCTTTGATTAAATCTGATACATTTTCTTTACTAATTTTTATTATATCAATTTTGTTTAAAATTTGAGGACCATGGTAATCCCATTTTTCATTACATTTTTTTGCCAGTTCTGGTCCAATATTTGTAAAATATTCATTAATATAGTTTGATGTATCATTAAAATTGATAACATCATTTTTTTCATTGATAAAGATAAAATTTCTGATTTGTCCCTATTTTTTGGAATGATTTTATAAATATTTCTATAAAATCTTTGTGGATCAGTTTTTGAAGCTAAAAATTCTTCTTCTAGATGATTTCTTTTCACCATATCTATGATTCCTCCAATTTCATTTCTATTTTTTTTTGCCAAAAAAATGTCTTCTTTTTTACCAGTTTTTTTTTGCAATTTTTAATGATTTATCCTTGTGAATTATCATTTCATTAAATCGTTATTCATCCATTCTTCCTTATAGTTTTGTATTTTGAATGTTTTTTCAGGATACATAACATCAAGTATTTCTAGTATTGAATTGATCAAGAAATCCCATGCATCATTATGATTATCCATACCAAAAAATGGTACCCAGTCAATTAACCTTAAATTTTCTTGAAAATCTTCATTAGAGTAATTTCTGTATGATCTGCCAATAAACTCACATTTCGATGATTTGTTTCTTAATTTCTTTTTAGTGATATAAATAGCTTGATGGTCACTATAATTTAGATTTAGTACACCTGAATTACTAATATGTTTTGCGTTGGTAAATAGTAAATCAATACATGTATCTGTATTACCATATCGTGTTGTGTCTTTAATCAATTGAGATAAACCATTACTATTCATCACATTTAATAATTCCTTGCTTTCTTTTGAATTCTTTTTGAAAATATCAATATTAAAGTCACCAAGAACAAATAATTCTGATTTAACATTATGTTAAAGAATATCTAAGCTTGATCGTAATTTGTCATTGAATGAGGCAAGGTTTCCTTGAGGTGGTCTATAATTATAAATTTCCAATTATCAAATTTTTTTGATGTTTCATTTTTACATTTAACAACTGTATTTCAATATCTTTACAGCTTATGTTATGATTGTTAAAGTCATCATAGGAATATTCAATGTTTTCCTTTATATAAATACAAATACCACCTCCTTTTTTAGCGTTTACCTGGTTATTATCACTCCAAGGTCTATCTAACCTTAACATATTGTAGCCTTTGATCTCAACTAGATCAGTATATATATTGATGGGATTAACCAAGTCTCAGAAATGCATATAATATCAGCGCTACTTGTAGTCATATGTTGTTTGAACATCTCAAATTTCTTTTTGCAGAATAAACTTCGTATATTCAAATGAATAATGTGAAAACCTTTGTTTTTTAGAATATTTAGTTCAGTCATTTTCAATGTGAAACCTGTGGACAATACTAAGATTTAAATGAATTGGACCTCTTGTTTTGCAGTTACTCATGAGATTAAAAATAGGCAAACAAACCAGCTTGATAATAAATTCTAGATACTCTGTTAAGTTTGTGATAATAATATGAGTTTGAGTTCTTCCGAAAACTGGACATCAGAAGTTTTTGCCATCCATATTTTCTTTTAGAGATTGTTGATTGTTCGTTTGTGAAAATTAATAATTATAATAAATGTCAGGTTGAAATCATAGAATCCAGTGAATAGTTCATAAAAGTAATTGTTTCCTTACTTGAATTTTTCTTCATCTTCATATCTTGTGGACTTGAAATAATATAGTCTTGTATTAGTTGTAGAGACAATCAATGCTAAATTTTGTATGAACATTCATGAATGAATTGACCCTGTCACGACCTTCAGAATTGTCCAAATGAATTATAAACCTAACAATCAGAATTGATACTATCACGACTGATTTAGGGTTTAAGAAACCATGTAATATTGGTTTTGGTAGACAACAATTTTCTGAATCTCCAACAAATAATTGCTGCATTTATCCGAAATTGCCACTGTCACGATTAGATAAATACACACAATTTCAAAATAAATTTCAATATTTACACGCCATTTTGACCATTGCTTTGGCCGAGATTTCTTTCAGCTCGTCCGAAAGGTGTAGACCGTCATCACTAAAATATTTTAGGAATGTTTTCTGTTTACCTCCAACTTCACGATGAACACACTTTGCCAAGTTTGGTGTGTATGAATTCTTCATTTTATTCCTTTGGAATATGTCCTCATTGAACAAAGAAATGGCGTTGTCCAGGATTTCTTGTTATTCCAGAGAGCTTCTTTTCAGTACTAGATCCAAGTTTTCACCGATTAGTGGACAGAAGATTACTTTTAATTCTGGAAGTTCCTTTTCTATTTTCTATTCTGCTTTCTCTATAACGTCAATAAGATGTTTTACGAGAGAAATCGGGTTCTTCCAGTCAAAATAGACTCGTTTGGTCAGCCTGTCCTTTCCTGTAATGTCATTGATCCCTCCCGCGATCAAAATTACGTTGAATGGTGATGATTTTCCGAAATAGATTACCTCTTCTGTGATATCTTCAATACCATAACCTGGGAAGAACCATATTTGTGTATCTTTACATCTAATGGGTTTATCTAATTTCTCTATTTCTTCCTCAATACCCCGTCCTCGGCTAGCAAAGAAGAAGATAGTTTTACGTCTAAGTGATGATGACGCCATTTTGACAGTAACCGCTCAGTCTAAAAATAGCCGTTGGCCCGACCTACATTTAAAAAAGTTTCTATGGCATGCCGTTCTAGTTGCCGGACAGATAATGACTGAATTATTTACTAAGTTGATGAATGTTATCGAACAAACTAGATCATATTGATCTTGATAATGATTATTTTCATTTTTTGGCTAGAGATTTCCTTATGTCCATAAGGATGTTTCCTAATTTGTTTTTTCCTGGGATTGATTTGAGGTCAATTTGACTCGATTTCCCCATTGACACGCCACATCCCCAGAATTTATCTCCTGTGCACTCTAACAGCATTGCATTCCCTGTCGACATGAGTTTGATTTCTAATTTTTGTTCTGTGAGAATTTCGCCATGACTAAATTCTTCATCACTTCTTCCTTTTTCTTGTTCCATTCTTCAGTGTCCCGGATTTTTTTGCAGATTTGCTTTATCATATATGGATCTTTCACACCCTCCAGTTTTGATGCGTCATCTTCAGTTCTGATCGTTTGGATTTTTACCGAGTTGTAGGCTTGCTCAACCGAATCGTACATCTTCCCTTGATATTCAAATGATGAATCCGACATGTTGGACAGGTAACTGTGTTTGCTTTGAAATACTATGGCTTCTACTTTCTTGATTTCAATTGTTTTGGCCCTTTCAATTGAGATTTCTTTTGGTACTTTGTGGATTTTGTCCAAGGTGAATTGTTGGTTGTTTACCAGTAATGATGTTCCCTTGATTTTTTAATCTCTTCCAATCGAAAGGGCGTATCCATTAATTGCCCTCATCTCTTTCATTTTCAATGATTGATCGACTGTAAGATCATCATTTATATAAATGTTTGCCCAGTTTCTTTTTCCTGCTAATTTTCTTAAATTTTTTAAGATGAACACTTTTGTTGCAGGTCATACAATTTTATGATTATTGGCCTTGGCCTTCCTCCCGATTCTTCGTCTGTTTTTTTGCCCTTTCTGTATATCGATTGAATAACCTCTGGAGCACCAAAATCTAATTCCAGATCAGTAAATAAATCATTTACCACAATGTCCAGAGATTGGTTCTATTTTTCGTCAATTCCTTCAAGGCAGATGTTGTTCTTTTTACTCTCTCTATCATTTAGCTCAAATTTCCAGTCCTAGTGTTCAAGCTTGCTTGTCAAGTCGTTTACCGTTTCTTTTAGCTGTGTGTTGCTTTTTTTGAAATCAGATATTTCTTTATCCATCTTCTCAATTTTCTTGATAAATATTTCTAATGTATCATTCAATTCTCCAGTTGCGAATTGATTTGATTCAAACCAATCCAAAGATTTAGTAGCATTCTCTTCAACTTTTTTAGTGAGCGAATCTAGTTTAAGAATAACTGATTTCACCAAGTCATTGGTATCCTCATCGACTTCCATTTTGTTGCGGCTGTTTTTGAATTATGCCCACCTTTTTCTTTCTTTGCTTCAGACATCTTTGTAGAATATCCAAGTGTTTCCAAATTTTCAGTAAATATTCACTTGCTATTCATAAATCAGGTTGTATAACTTTTCCTCACGAAATTGCCCTAAGAAACAAAAATCCTAAAAATCCTAAAAATTTTCACAGTGACATTGACGACGTGATCACTCGCTCTGCGCCATCATCCCATCATTCAATCCAAGGCTGCCAACATTCCTGGATGTCCTAGGCCTGGGACAGGATATAGATGTTCCGGAAAAATAGGGTTCATTAGACTATGACTAGTTCAAACATTGGATTGAACTAGCTGCGTATGATTTGTGTGTAGGGTCTAAAAGAAATTGTTTTGTTCGGGTAGCCTGACCCATCCTAAATGTTTGACCTTTATATAATTGACAAAAAAAATGCTCAGCAGTCACTAAAAATGACTATTAGCCAAAGGATTGAACGCTAGTGGATTTAATTTTATGGGTGTTACTTTTAGATATGGGGAGACTACAGTTAATCGTTACTCAGGCTGCTTAGTATGGTCTATGTTAATGTCGCTACTCAAGTGGTAGACTACAACCGTGAAATGGGCGTTCATTTCCACAACACGAATCTCGCTTGGCTGAGGGGAAGTTTATTGGTTTATATGTGTCTGATTATACATAGCAAACATCTCACCCTTCACTGGTACAATGTGAACGCTGCCAATTCACCATGGTAATTATACGGTAGGAGACGGGCCTCTACCAACCGGTACAGGTCTGCCCCTGCTTCTAGTGTTACACACACACTTCGCATGAGTCCCCATCCATGGAGGGGTGACTACACCATGCTTCATGTGTGTTTCACACCACTTAACATAAGATCTACTGACATTTTAAGGTACTCCATCCTGTGACACAGCTCCTATGACACATTTGTCCAGGTTATGTCCAAAACTCCCCTTGTATTATCCACTGGATTCCTGAGGCCACCAGAGCCATCGCCATACCATGAGTTTCCATGCCATTATCACCCAAGCCCCACACCTTCCAGCGAATGTCGGAGCGATATACGGTTCCCAAGCAATCGGTTCCTGCCTCTGAGCTGAGCTAAGTGATGGTCTGCTTATATATGGGCCGTAATGACACAAACAAGTCCATAAATCACTTCAGATCCAGACAGCCCAATGCCAAAGCAGGCCGCTACAAGGGATAATCGATATGTTCATCCTTCACCAACCAGCTCACATGACACCCCTATTAACAGGCAATGTGTGCCTGTACACCAGCAGCCCCCTTATGTGGGTATTTCACCACATACGTTCAAGGTTGCAAGTCTGGCATATGGAAGCCAGAAGCAGTTGAGTGTGAACGGACCCGCAGTGCACCAGGCAGTCTAGGCCAAATAGTCTGTTTTTTTTTGTTTTTTTTTATTTCTAAAGTAATCTTCAGGGGTAACCCCCCTGGTCTTCCAGATCAAGTATAATAATTGAAAATGATAACATGAAATCTTTATATGATATCATACAGTATGAAAACATGGAAATTACAGACACAATACACAAAATAAATTATGTCAAATTTTCGTCAAAACGTTTGTACAATTTGTGCACTGAAAACTTAAAACTAAAAATAGCAGGACTATATTGGATTTCAGATGTTAATCGATTCCACAATATAGTTCCTTTGTAAAAAGGACTCTTATCATATTTACCTCCATTATATTTGTCTGTTTTAAAAACATATTTATTATTTCCCCGAGTGGGTCTTGACTGAATCTTTGATACATTTGGAATTTTACTATGAATAAACATTAGGTTCAATAACTGCTTTTGTCTTCGTTGCTCAAGGCTCAATAAATGTGCTCTAAGATGTAAATCGTCAATTCGGATAAAGTCATCCCAGTTTACATTATAACATGCACGTAGGCAATCATTTTGCATGACTTGTAATTCCTCTCTATATTTTGCAGCCAAACAAATTAAAATCTGTTAATCCCCACCCAGAGACAGCCGGCTTTCAGGGAACCCAATAGGGTAAGCCGATAGGCCTAGGTGAAAGGCTAATGGCTCCCCCAGCAGTAAACAACTTTCCCATTTATCTTCTCTATTCACATGCAATCCTGTTCTGGAAGCATTCTCCAACCAATGGTTTATTCCAGCAGAAAACCTTCACCAATTTTGCACTTTAGTGCAGGATAGGAAATGGAAAATGTCATCTAGAGGTGCCAGAAATTGAACATTGCAGATTGTGATCGAGGCCTGAATGCATGGGTGTAAGATGAAAATATTAAATCTGCCTACACTATTTTTTTACCTATGTTTCATGCACAGAACACGTTTTAAGGACCCTAGGCTGTATTCAAGAGAAGAATGGGATACCTCCTTACAGTGATCAGAATAAACAAATTATAAAACATGCAATCTGATTGGCTGACAGCCATCTCAGAGGGGCTGGGTGCAAAAAACAAAGCCCAGCAGGTCATTTGTGGTCGTGTGAAGCAAGCTGCCACGTCAGTGAATCCTTTCACTACCCACAGTCAGTACTCTATACTCATAACCTCTGAGATATAGAAAGAATTAAAACAATAAATACTACCCATGGCTTTCTATCCACACTGGCCTACAATGACCTAAAACCACAAAGTTTTCCCTCTAACCAAGATTGCAATAATACAAAGGGACATATACTATATTATATATAAAATATATAAAAATTACACTCCTACAACCACTGTAGTCAAACTACCTGGCTGCCACCTAGTGGTTAACTATAAAACTATAATGCATCCCTATAAAATAAAATAAACTGAGGACAGCTAGCCTATTAACACACCTGATGAGCATCCTGTGAGCGAAACCACAAATGAACAGGTCACTAGTACCCCATACACACAATAATTCTCTAAAAAAATCATAGAATTGAACCAAATCTCACCTGAGTGAGAGGAGGGAACAATCAACCAATGGGATACCTCCTTACAGTGATCAGAATAAACAAATTATAAAACATGCAATCTGATTGGCTGACAGCCATCTCAGAGGGGCTGGGTGCAAAAAACAAAGCCCAGCAGGTCATTTGTGGTCGTGTGAAGCAAGCTGCCACGTCAGTGAATCCTTTCACTACCCACATGTATTCAAGAGAAGAGCCAGTGAAATTCCAATTCTGGTTCTTTTACACTATATATGTTAGAGTGAATGTTGCTTAGAAGTATGCTACATTTCTGTAACAATAATGAAATCTTTCATGGCAAAACTCTGATTTTGATTTAAGGAACATATAGGCCTTCTGATTCTCAGCAAAAGACAAATCCGGGTGTGTTGTCACACAAAACATCACACAGAGACATTATTTTCAAATTTTGAAATTAGAATATTGGACACTGGAGTTGCAATTTTTTGCTATAACTTATATTATTTCAAAATTAAAAGTGATTTAGGATTGACAAAAAACTATTATGCTTATCAGAATTATTTCTGCATTTCTAAAATTGTACATGATCTGTGCCTGACATCACACAGAGACATATGCTCTGTGCATGATGCATGGGCTGCACACAAGAACGAGTAAGAACAATTTACAAAAACATGAATAAAAAAGAAAATATTATAAGTACACATGTAAAAATTGGCATGGCAGTTCCCTGGGCATTAAGGATCATAAAAATGTATCAATGCATATTCATTGGCCCCTCCCTTTCAAACTGACAGAGGGGGACATCTATCACCCAACCCGTCCAACCCTCCAACTTGTAACAGGTTTTAACCCTCACAGGTTGGCAGGCCTTGGGTCCTATATTTGGCTATGCATGTGTGATGTGGTGTGGGTGCTTTAGGCCTAGTAACTCAATTGGTGGGTATGAGCTTCAAAGACCATGATGAAGATTGCATCAAGCAAATATCCTGCTATAGCATTATGTTCACTAGGGGAAATCAGCCAACATGCTGTGATCTTCCAAGGTTTTGAACTGTGACAGAAACAAATATCTTCAATTAATGTTATATATTATGAGGGGAAAAATAAAAAGGAACCTTCATATGAGTTTCAGATATTTTTAAGCATTATTTTGTCCTTTAAATTCAATAATTATCTCTAAAATGCCCTCAAAACTTGGCTTTTTATGCCATCTCAGATACTGAAATCAGTGTCTTTGAAAACCAAGTTTTTCTTTCTCAAAGTCTGATTCATAGAATTAAAGATTTGTAATGGAGAATGTCTTATAGGATATAGGTAATTTTAGCATCTTCTCTTCATATCTTTTCTTTTTAAATTTCTTTTTAATAAAGCAGTGATTATTTCTGACATAGATAGAAATAGATCAACTAGGAATTCAAATAATTGCAGTACTTAGCCTCAGATTAGGATCTTGATGACCAGAAGTTCTTGGACGAATAGGGGTCTAACTTTGGGGTTCGGACTTAATAGAAGATTAGGTACATGACACGAGAGCCCAACATTGCACGAAGGCCCAAAATAGCCCAAAAACCCAACATGGCATGAAAGCCCAAAATGATATGCAAGCTCAAAATTGTAGTCAGCCTGTATCCAGGGAAAAAAGGCACAACCCGTTTGGGCAAAGCTTGGCCCGCTCAGTGAGGCGGACCAAGTATTGGGTCCAGCCGGAACTATTTTCAAATGTGGCAGTTTGGCTCAATCCTTGGGCATATAATTTGTTGTCCATGAATGACTTAAAGTTTGATCAACAAGATCAAAAAAGTTGTTTGAGGCAAGAAAATTAATGAAAAGCACACATCCAGTAAATATAGGTTGTTGCAGTGTGCATAATTTTGGAACTATTTTCTATGGCATTGTGATGCAAAGGCCCCTCTGGGTTACAGGGCAATTCTTTCTGTCAGATCAAATTCTGAACTGTAATTACACTGAACCTAGATGACATAAAATTCTACTTTTTTGGTTATTTCATAGTCATATAATGTATTACCTCGTAAAAAGAAATAAGTTGTGCAATTCTTCTGAATATCTGAACTCCAAATGTAAACAAACCCTTCAAAATTACAAAAAAATGGCTGATAGAACATGGCGGATGAGTGTAACGTTGGTTATGCCGACCTTGACCCCAGACCCAATACCAGCAGGTTGTTGTAGTTTGTGGAAACCCAGTCAGATGCCAGCCTATTGATATACCCCCGTTACGGGTGATGTGTGTGGCAGTTATTGCCATAGTCATGGGAAACAAATTGAGGATGGGAGTGGTCCTCCAAACCTACATGGATTACAAGCCTTTGTGGGACTCTGCTCACCATACAGGCGGCATATCGAGGGGTTCACAGAACTGACAGCTCCCCTATACAAACTGGCCCCAAAGGACATGCCCTTTGAATGGAACGAGAGGAGGCAGGCAGTGTTTGAGGCCATGAAAAAGGCTTTGACCGAAGCTCCCGTGCTAGGATTCTCAGAGGAGGAGGGACATTGGCGGTTGGACACAGAGGCAGCAATTTAGGAACAGGAGCTGTGTTATCTCAAGGACAAGATGGCACGGAACGAGTAATTGCCTACATGAGCAAGACTTTGGAGTCTAATGAATGGAAGTGTTGTACGACAAGGAAGGAGCTGTTGGCAATGGTATGGCTTTGAACTATTTTCGCTGCTATATCTATGGGCAGTGAGTCATAGTCCGGACCGACAACAGCGCTGTCAGCTGGCTGTATGTGAAGTAATGGGAGCTGATGGGGCAGGCAGCCAAGTGGATTGAGATAATCGACTCACATGATGTTTTGTGTCAGCATTGGCCTGGACAAAAGCATGGAAACACTGATGCGTTGTCCCAGTACCCATGCAAAGAGGACGGGCGAGAGCACAATGGCACAGAGACAGTGAGGGCTGTTACACAGGCATGAAGGTAAGAGTCCGGATGGTCTCCATGGGAGATGGACGTAGCCAAGTGGGAGGACCAAGACTTAGAACCAATCCTCTCTTTGATGAAGGCATACAATGGCCGTTCAACTTGGGAAGTGATCTTGCCCGAATTGAGGAAAACTATGATCCTGTGGCGGCAATGGGAACAACTGAGCCTAGTAGACAGAGTGCTACACAGGAAGTTCTTTGAATTGGAAGGACAAGGATGGAGATATTAGCTGGTTGTGCTGTAAAGGTAGCAAGCTGAGCTGGTGAGAGAGTATCATGGAGGATCAGCTGGAGCGCACTTAGGGCTGTTGAAGAGGGTTCATGGAAGATGAGAACCTGCATCAGTACATCATTGGATAGCCTATGGAATGCCTAGCTATGTTTCAGGCCCGTACCCAGTCGCCTCCAGGGGAAATAGATGCTATCTGATGGTTTGGTGCTACCTTATGTAGTGGTTGGAATGCTTTCCTATTCCCTTCCAGCAAGCTGTGACGGTCGCCGACAAGCTAGTGTAGGAGGTGGTGGCGAGATATGGTGCTTTTCAGGAGTTGCACTCAGACCAAGGCACAAACTTTGAAATGGAGGTGATGGTGCAAGTCTGTGAGTTGTTTGGAATCCACAAGACCTGGACGATGCTGTATCACCCTCGGAGTGACAGGTACATAGAGAGAAGTTCTTGTACCCTCGGGTGCTGCTTGAGAGGCAGCTGCCGCACAACAGGCAAGGAGTGGGACACGAAGATTCCGCTGATATGATGAGCTACAGGGCCACCCTACAAGCCAGCATGGGAGTGACCCTGAACATGATGATGCTGGGACAGCAGATGATGATGCTATGACAAGCGATGTTCATCAGGCTGTTGCAACCAGAGGAAGAAGATGGGTACCATGCTGCACAAAAGTCATTGTGCATATTAGTAGAATTCTTTTATGAATAATACATTTTACTCTGAGATTCTAGATGAAAGGGAAGTCACCGGATGAGAAGGAAATTATAAAAGTAATTCCAAAAGAATATTCAAAATTACACAAATATGAGAATGGCAGATGCTGTTGGTAGGTGATATACCTGTATAACCACGGCAATTTAAGAGCACCTCCAAGCAAGCAGTGCTGCTTGGGTTAAAATCAATAGTGGGGCAGTATATAACAGTCTGAGCCGGTAAGCAAGGCCAGAGAGAACACTACCTGTTTGGATCGCTACGAATCTATACGATTCGGGGTTTGGTTTAGCCAAAGTACGCAGACATCGGGTGACTTGGATTGGGTTTACCATTGTACGGCTGCACTAAGACGAGCAGACTCTGTGGACGAAGCTAGCCATGGGCAGTGTTGAACGAGGGCCGGATACTTGGGCCGAAAACACCAGCCATTGTATTCTGATATTTTTTCTCATAAGTCAAACTTATTTCAAAAGAAAAATTTTTTGGTGGTCAGGGAACATGTGCAGATAATGAAAATAGATGCACGAAACCGAATTGCAAATATTGCAAAATGCTCGACAAAAGTGGCAACATTTTACAGAACGGTCGAACATCTAAATGCAAGCGGAATGTTACATGCAATAGTTCTAACATGATATATTCCTTAGAATGCACCTGATGCAACAAAAAATACGTAGGTCAAACAAAACGCAAACTGAAAGACCAAGTACGAGAACATGTATACAACATACACAAAAACAATGATTCAGATGTATCACATCACTTCAATAATGACAATCATCAAGGAAGTGGTGACATGAAAATCTATGTACTAGACATTATTTTTGCACATCCAGAAAGTCAGAGAGCCAAAACATTGCGCAATAAAATAGAATTCAATTGGATTCATCGCATAGGCAGCACATCCCCAAACGGGATGAATACACTGGATAATAGATATGGATAAAACTATAAACGCCACGTCAAAATTTTTTTTGAAATAAGTTTGACTTATGAGAAAAAATATCAGAATATATTCCCCTTAAGTATTATCCATATGATCTCAATGAACCAACCTATACACCCCTACAAAATAGGCTTAAAAAGAATGTAACTTTGACATTTATATACTGTAAACCTCAACAGTATAATACTGTATTTTATTTTTACGGCTATCTACCATTATATTATGATGATCCTCGGTAGTTCGGGGTTTCCGATTTCTATGACAAAGGGACCTGGGGGTTATTTTGGTCCCCAGCCGAACGAAGATTTCGAGCAAGAAACCAAGGCATAAGATCAAGAGATGTGCCTCGCACATGAGGGGGAGCAAGTGGGTCGATCAGAGAATCGATATTCGTTGATAAGTGGGGGGGGGGGGGGGGGGTGCTGGTCTGTCGGGCCTGAGGCGTTCCAGACATTTGGCACAGGTGGACCGGGGATTCAAGTGAGAATGAAAATGGATGGGGGTGACAATAGACGGAGAGATTTCGGCAATGCTTGTTGGTCTTCCGTGGGGGGTCGGGCCAATGCTTCCCTAGTGGTTGGTAGCTTAGGGTCAAACGGGTAGCGCCTTCATCCCGCGGTCACAGGACGGCCGCTCACAATTTCGGGCTTCCGTACCTGTCCGGTCTTCTGGTCCTGGGCCGATCTTTGGGCCATTTCGGGCTTCTGTGCCATCCTTCAGTCTTTCGGTCCCCCGTTCTTGTGTTCCAATTACACACTAATTATATACTAACTTAGACCAAATTACTTGAGTTCGACTGGTTAATTAGCTGCCATCTTATCAAATTTCCGTTGTAAACCCCCTCCAGGGTTATACTACTGGAAGAAGACACAAGGAGGATGGGACTGTTTATTTCAGGCCTCACCGCCCCCTTTTATCACTCAACCCTGATTGGTCACTTTAGATCATGTGACTATTCTGATGTAATATCCGGTTTACAATATATTCGTACTCTAGTGCGTTCATGCTTTCACAATACATTTCTTTACATTTACTACATTAAATTCTATACTTGGTTACTTTCTAAAGATGAATGGACATTCATCACATTATCATTACAATTTATTGTATCAACATGCTGAGGGGTTAATCCTATAACAGTAATAAATAAACACTGAAGACAAGGTTGGGCGGCCGGTTAATCCGGTATGTGAATAGTTTTATTTCACCTAGGATAACCCAAAATGGCATAAGGAAAAAGAAAAAATTGTCAGTCCAGGGGTGGTCCAGCCAGGTCGGAATCCAGTGAAGCAGTGGCCAGGCTGAGCCCTATGGCAGTTCAGCCTTTTGTCCTAGGCACCAGGTGGAGCTCCTGCCTATGGCAATGATCCTGCTGACCTCTGGCATGTCACTGGGTAACTAACCTGTCTGGCCTCTTGATACTTTGATATGAGGTTCATATCATCCTATCAACATGCTGAGGGGTTAATCCTATAACAGTAATAAATAAACATTGAAGACAAGGTTGGGCGGCCGGTTAATCCGGTATGTGAATAGTTTTATTTCACCTAGGATAACCCAAAATGGCCAAACCGCCCAACCGAAGGCTAATCAAGCATTAAATAAAGCCTTACACATCCGACGATCCAGATCCAATTTAGAATCCAAAGTCTTAGTAATATACTGGAGAACTGCCAAACTTGACCAGTCCCCTAAATCTTTAATTTCAAGCAATGTGAATCCAGCCTCCGCTAGCGCTGAGGCACCACCCCTCCTAAGGGAGTGAGTTGACAGTTTAATCAAGCCAAGCCTATGCGAAACACCAGTGAGCCTAGCTGATAACCATGAATAAGTAGACCTAACCCACCTGTCACCAGACATATGAGAAATCAACTGAGAGTCAGGTGAAGGATGAGAAACTAGGGATAACAATAAACGAACAAACTTATCTACACAAAATATGGAATCCGCCAACTTATTGAAAGGGATTAGCAAAGTCCTTTCCTTAAAGGAAATAGTTTTGGTACGAACAACTTTAATCAAAACACCCCAATCTAAAAATGTAAGGTCGGATACCCGAATAGCTAACCCAGGCTCTACGACATTTGATTTCCTAAGGAGCCCACGAAAACACAAAATCAAACCTAACCAGAAGGCCACATCCTCAGAAACATTCATGTTCAAAGTAGAGAAAATGAGGCGAAGTTCAGCAACTGACACTGGCCTAGCCTGAGTACGGGCATCCCCAAGGATGCGGCGAATACCCCTAAGCGTTGAAGTGATAGGAAAAGATGACGGGTTAATGTGAGGAACACCGTTAATGTTATGGAGAGTCCAGACAGCTGAGAGATAATTAATTATGGTTACATACGAACGAGTCTCAGCCAAGTAAGCTAAATATAATAAAATAGTGTCCATAGAAGCTGGAAGAGGATCTCTATCAAAATCCGAGCAGAATCTCAAATATATCTTCCACTGACTCATCTTGGTAGACTTCGAAGAGTCTGCTAACCAGCTCTGCTGATACGTCCTCACAGCTGCATACAGGGAATCCAGTCCTGGAAACAGCAAAGATCAACTGTAAGATGAGGCGGAAGAACACACTTGTTCCTAATATCAAAGTAACGGGACAAGAAGTCAGGAACAATATTGTCACTAGTGCTAATGTGGGAAGCTACCAAATGGAACTGGTGAATGAAAGATAACCAAAATAACTCTCGTACCCAGAACATACATCTGACACTGGAGCTTCTACCACAATTGATCATCCGAAGAACCTGTGTGTTGTCAGTCAAAATCCTAACTTTCTTACCAGACCATTGAGAACCCCAACGATTTGCCGAAACCAAAACAGGCCAGAGCTCCAAAATATTAATGTCCATGTCTGCTTCATAGGAAACAGGAGGGTCAGACCAGTGATGGCCGGGAATAACGGAAACATCTACATACGACTGATCCCATACACCAATGAACCAATCGGATCCCCACACACCACCGAAGCCTGTCATAGAAGAATCTGTAGAAACCAAATCTACCACCTCTGGAATATCCTGAATAACTGTGCAAACACCATTAAAAATAGCCAACAGATTATTCCACCATTCCAGATCTGGGACCCACTAAGAGGGGAGTCTAACCTGACGTGCAGTATCTGGGAGATACTTGATCAAATTCAAGAGGCGGCGAGAAAATGTCCTGCCCCCGCGAACAACTGTACTCGCATGGGACAAGTAACCAGCCAGCTTCTGAAGCTCCTTCTTGGAAGCAGTAGACCTACTCTTGAATTCTCTAACTAGCTCAGTCACCTTAGCAAGCTTCTTGCTGGGCAGACGGAATTCCATAGCTATGCTATCAATCTCGATCCCTAAATAAGTGACCTTCTGGGATGGAGAAACCAACTTTTCCCAAGCAATGGCAAAACCCAGATAACGCAACAGCTGGATCAAGCATTGAATCTTATCCTGGCATTCCGACTGAGAAGAACCAACGACCAAGAAATCATCTAAGTAACCAAAAACCCCTTCATGACCCCTACGGGCCATGCTCCTAACAACAAAATCAGTAAGTTGGGAGAAAATAAAGGGGGCACAACGCAGGCCAAAGCACAAGCAGTTGTCCTGAAAGAAACAATCCTCACCATTCATTTCCCAAGAAAAACCTTGGTAGGTCCTATGGTTAGGAAGAACATGAACAGAACGATAAGCGGATTTCAGATCCAAAACTGCAAACCAATTACCTTCTTCCATATAATGGGCAACGTCATCAAGTCTAGTGAAGGTGAACTCCTGACAAGTAGTCTCCATATGATTATTAATGCTGTAACCCTCCGGCCTGCGGCAATCAGTGATTGGTCTAAGCTTCCCGTTTCCCTTCCTAACGGCGCCCAAGGAATGAACACAAGTAGGTTTATCAGGAACTAAAGAAACCTTACCGGAATTCAACTCATCATTGACTGTACGATCCATCTGAGACCTAAACTCTTGATCCAGAATAGAGTTATAGTTAGAGCAGCAATAACTACCGGAAAAACCATCATCTACGATTCTGAAACCATCCCTGACTCCAGAAAAAATATAAGAAGCATTACAATCAACACCCGAAGGATGGCAAAAACACTCCTCATAGAATGCACATGGATTCAGCTGTATAGAAACACCCGCCAGGGTATGGTTGCCGGTACACATATCAGAACACGGACGATGAAAAACCTCACCATCTATACGAACAGTATCAGGAATACTATCTACAGGCTCTGAAGCAATAGAAGCAGCATTCTCTATGCCAATAGAGCTAGACTCCGTAACGTGATCAACAAAATCCGGAACAACCTCAATTCCCGACACAGCTGAACCAAACTCCTCTGTATCTGACGGGCCAATGCAGAACAGAGCAGGAAACCTTGTATTATCTTTCAAGAACTGATCGCCTGAAGGCTCACAGTCAAGACCGCCGGGACATAAGCAGGGTCCGAGTCCCCCTTCAACGGTGTTAATACAACAGCCCGAACTAGAAATCTCTATGGCCCCGAAGTCAACCTGAATCCCAGCATCCGAGGCCGCCTCATCCTATTTAGCTTTCACTGAGGCCTGTGATGCAACCTTGGAAGGACAGTCAGACAATTTGTGATCATTCTGGCAAGAAGAACAAACATGCTTGAACTTGCAAGGAGTCGATTTACAACTCTTGCCCTCGTTCCAAGCCCAACAACAACCGAATTTTTGCAACTTGGTAGACTTCTTCTTATCACTCTTGGATGCTTGACTTACAGGAACTGGTTTCAACGCATCCACGCCCAACCAACGGTGAAAAAGTTCATGATCCCCGTATCCAAAGACTCCCGATCCAAAGAACTCAGCTCTCTCCCTCATCTCTGTATCATACCCTATCAGAAAGGACGATGTGTAAACTTTGGACTTCTCAACCAAAAACCGGATATGCTTTACATACCCAGAACAGTCTACGCCCTGCCTAAGCATCGATTCTAGTAAGGACAAACTACCTGCAATGACATCATCTATGGTTATAGCAGAAGCACTGGTGTAACGCATATGCACGTCAAGATCGAACAAGGTCAACTTACGTTTCCCAGTGGTACAGCTGGCACGAGGAGGGTGCTGATGATCAATCTCACATCGGTAAGGAACTTGAACGGTTGCTTGTTGGGACGCACCCGGCAGCAGGTAGGGAGGGAGGAACGGGTTCTGCACTCCCGCAGCTGGCGTAGACGCAGGCCCCGATGTAACACCGCCGTGTAAGAAAGGGCCGGTCGTGACCCCTCCTCCGTTTGTAGGTGCTCCGGGGAAGCCGGTCGTGGCACCCCCGAAAACAGTAGCCCCTCCATGGCGAACCGTGGATACCGTCGGTGTAGACCATGTAGGAAGGCCCAAGGCGCCGAACACGGCTCCCTGCAAGGCGGGCGGTATCAGGGCACCGGTCGTGGCGCCCCCGATCCCCGCCTGTAATGAAACTCCCGAAACAGGAGTGCTGGCTGCAGCCCCCATTGAAGGTGAAGAGAGAATGCTGGTCGTGGCACTCTCCGACCCAAACGGTAGTGTAGTCGCACCTGTAGACGGCATAGTGGGGGCAGTCCACCCCACACCTTGTGAGAAGGGAAACAAACCCCTTGAGGGAACTGTAGTAGGCATACTAGTAGTAGGCAATTGAGCCATTGTAGTAATAGGTCCCCCTGGCACGCTCACAGCTTGGGCTGTTGTAGCCGGCGGACTGTGAACCACCCCTGAACCAATTTTAATGTCTAACAATTGAGCCATCATGCGCTCAACCTGACGTTGACTAGCTTCCAACAATCGTCTGCTTTGAACATTATCTGATACAAACTGCTTGATTAAATCAGAACTCAAAGTTTCATCGACACTAGGTGAATGTTCAAGCACCGGAGACAATGGCTTTGAATCTCCCGCCTTTCAGCGAGACAATGGACCCGGGTCCGTGTCGGCAGCCAATAAGTCCGGCAAGTATAGCAAGTAATCCGCAGTGGAAATGCCCATATCAACACATTTAGAAACTGCAGCTTCCTCGTACTCACATCTACTATTCACTGGCCTTTTGTGACAACGCTGGCATGAAGTGCAGTCTGCAAATGGCATACTGAAAAAATTGTCAGTCCAGGGGTGGTCCAGCCAGGTCGGAATCCAGTGAAGCAGTGGCCAGGCTAAGCCCTATGGCAGCCTTTTGTCCTAGGCACCAGGTGGAGCTCCTGCCTATGGCAATGATCCTGCTGACCTCTGGCGTGTCACTGGGTAACTACCCTGTCTGGCCTCTTGATACTTTGATATGAGGTTCATATCATCCTATATTACTGTATTTATTACTGAAATTAGCCTCACAGTATTATACCGTATTTGAATTGTATACTGGTATGGAAAAGAAAAAATGGACACTTTGGGTTTGGAATCCACATTCAAGGTAGACGCCTAAACAGCTGAGATAACTTGGACTGCATGTGGTGAACACTGTCATAGTCAGCACCAATGAATAGGATCAGGCTTCATGTGTGAGGGATCCCGGGTTCAAGACTCGGCTAGTCATGTAATCAAATTACTAGTACACACTAGTGGTACTACCAGTAGTAGTGGTTTGCAGCATGTCCTCTGTATTTTTGGGCATTATTAGTAAAATATCTTTTTCATGCATTTAGGAATTTGGAACTATTTGATTACAAATGTTAGATTTTTAGGTTATTGGAGTGTTATCGTCAGATATAATTTATGGATATTATATAGATATATATTATTGGGGAATGCTGCGAGCCTAACCTAATTAATATTCATGCTATGTTAATTGGTCACATGTTATCTTGGCGCCAAATCAGACTCTCCTTGGTCGCCATTAGGCGCAGACGTTCCCACATATTTGTATTATTTTTTTGGGAAGGTCTTAGGCGCCTATAAACCGGATCTATGTCGTATATATCTTTGTGCAGCGCCTGTAATCAAAAACACGCTGCTCCGAGAGGGCGAAAGTGCTGGATTTCGTTAAATCAGGGCGACAAGATCATCGATATGAGCGACCAGCAACCGGAGGAGAACAAACTGGATTCAGCTTCAGGTGGAAAGGTTTCTGTCAAAAAACCTATCTTACCTGTGGTCCAGGAAGAATCGGAGGAAGCCGATGGCAGTCCTGAGGATCCGGCGGAGAAAATGTTCGGCAAATTCATTAGGAATCAGGAGCGACAAGCAGCTACCCTCACCTCCATGATGGCGTCGTTGACGACTGCAGTCACTTCCTTGTCTGGTCGCGTTCGGCGACAAGAGAAGCACGCCAAAAAGGAGCTGGATACCGATTCCTCTACCGATTCGTCAGGAGATGATTCCGATGATGGTGCGACTAGGATCCAAGGTAAATCCAGTGTCAAACCACTTCGGCCGAAAGGATCTAAACACCGATACACTCTGAGGCCATACCTGCCGGTCGGTGAGAAGCGTCCCGTCACCTTTGCGGCGCTGGTCAGCGCCCTGGTCGCACTCATCCTGGCAGCATTGGGGGCTGGGATCCATGTAGCTGGTATGCTTGATCACCTGGGGTTCGTGAGCGACAAGGCAGCAACCAAGGTCTACTCCACGGAAAGTATTATCAACTACGACGCGGAGGTTAGGCGACAAGCGGATATCTCAGGCAGAAAGGCTTTCTCCTACGGGTCAACAGATGCGATCCACAAGCATTTAGGCATCGAGAGCACCGTTGGGGCTGCAAAAGTGAAAAGCAAGACCAAAACATCAACAGCGACCAGTCAAAGTGGACAGGGCGACAAGAAACAAGGTATCTGTTGGTATTTTAATTACAAATATTGCAACAACCGCAAATGCTCAAAGTCACACGTCTGTTATCACTGTCAGGGCGATGACCACCGTCAAAATACTTGCCCTAATGTGAAGAAGCAAGGCAAAGACTGACTATTAACCAGTATACCGGATATTAATCCTGGTTCATGTGAAAATGTCTGTGTAGACTCAAGTTGTGAACTAAGAGCTGGTGTTAAACAGACTTACTTGTCGCCCGTTTTGGATTTTCGCGACGAGTTCAGCAATGTTGACATTCAGTTCGCCGGTGACCCGGATGCAAATGCTCGGGCGGATAACATGTCAGCGAATTTTAGTTTTCTGAGTAATGCGGACATTCACAAGGATGATATTGTTCGTCCTAATGTAAAATTGTCAGATGAATCCATTCCTGATATCAGTTTTCTCGGAAATTGTCAAACTATTTCTGTTTCTGACTTTGATTTAGCTGAAAAACAGAAACCGGATGTTGTACGCCGCCATGACACTCTTACGGACTCACGGGTCAAAGGTCATTCAACTTCAAATAAGTGTAATTCTTATGTTGGATTTAGTTCTTCCACTCATGGTCAAATATCTTCAGTGGTACAAGAATTAAATAATAATACGCGTTCGCAAATTATTATGAGCCAATTTAAGTGTCTTTTAGCTGATGAACTTACACGCATTTACTGCGAGGATGACCCGCTTCCGGTTGAAATCTATTCTGTCAGTTCGACGGAGCGACGAGTTAAGTTTTTGGCGACTAGTGAATTTATACAGGTATTTGATGGTTGTTTTGATAGTTACTGTACTTGTACCCATTTTATAGGGATGGTGACATCACAACTAAAGCCATGTCGAGTGGCTGCTTCCTGTATTATTCGCAAAAATCAACTTTGTGTTGGTGATATTTACATTTTGTTTGGAACTTTTTATGGATTTCCAATTGTTGATAATCAGGAGATCGAACCTTATTTATGCCAAAATTATAATAGTATATTGGAACCCAAAAGCAAAGAACAAATGGATATTCTATTACTCAAGGAATTTGAGGAACAAAAAATAATTCACTCCTTTGTTGTTCCACATTGTTCTCATTCTTTGGGGGCAATTCTCAAGCCTGATGGAAAAATAAGGCCTATCACTGATTGTCGCAGACCACTTGGTATTAGTATCAATAACAACATGTTTGAGATTTGTCAAAAATTTTCTTACAACAACATTGATACTGTCATTGAATTAATTTCGCCTGGAGATTATTTTGCTGTAGTAGATATTTCTCAGGCTTATCGTTCTGTAAATATTTTTTATGATCATGTTCTGTTTCAAGGTTTTAATTGGAACTTATTTGGGACAGAACAACCATTTTTTGATTGTTGTATGTCGTTCGGATTGAAATGCGCCCCATTCATTTTCACCCAGATTGGGAATTTTATTGTTAGAAATATAAATTATATCTCAGACTTTCCTGTGATTAATTATATTGATGACTTTATTTGCCTGGCTCATACACAATCCGACTGTCAAAATGCAATGGATATTGTTGTACATAACATTACTAGATTAGGTTTTGGTGTCAAATCTTCAAAATTAATTCCCCCTGCAACAAGGGTAAAATATTTGGGAATTATTATTAATAGTTTGGATATGACACTCACTTTGCCTGTAGATAAGTTGAATAAACTCCATGCTATGTTAGAAGAATTTAAATTCAAAAAATCGGCTACCAAATTGCAGCTACAACGATTAGCTGGCATATTTTCTCACTGCTCCACTATAATCAGAGGTGGTAGAACATTTAGCAGGAGAGTCATCAATTTGGCAGCTACTCTTAAAGAGAGTAGTCATAAGGCTAGATTAACTGCTGAATTCAAATCTGACATTAGCTGGTGGTTGTCATTTGCTTCCCTATTCAATGGAGTGGGGAAAATTATCAAGTTGTCATCCGTCAATGTTGTTCTATTTACGGATGCATCTGGAATTGGTTTTGGTGGTTATAGAACTGACTATCATGACTATTTTTGGGGAACTTGGGATCCCTTGTTGTTCCCCTCGACATGTATTCATCGTGTAAAAGGACCTACCTTTGATAATGTTACTGGTTCCATCAGTTCTAAAGAATTTTGGCCCATTCTCTGTGCTGTTAGAATTTGGGGACCAACATTCAAAGGCCAACATGTTCTTTTTTACACAGATAATTCTGCTGTACAGATTATGTTATCCACAGGCCGCAGCAGAAAATGGGCAACAATGGACATGTTGAGAGAATTTTTCTGGTTGTCCTTTATTTTTGATTTTGCATATTCCATTGAACATGTTCCAGGTGAAGCAAATACTAGAGCTGATTTTTTGTCCAGGTTTCCTACTATGTCTCCCATTGAACTGTCAACACATTATTTATTTTGGGAACTTTCCCCTTGTTGCAGAGCACCTGTCGTTGCAAGACCTGCAAGCAAGGGCATGTTCTCTTCAGTCGATGGCGTTAGCAGAGAACACCATACGGACTCGTAAATCTCAATGGAATTTTTATTTTAATTTTTGTACTCAATATGGGTTGGTACCACTGCCTGCATCTGTGCAACAGATTTGCACATTTATTTCTTACATGTCAACCCGACTCAGTTATGTTTCTATTCCAAATTATCTTAGTTCCATTTGGTTGTTGCATTAAATGCAAGGGTTGGAACATGTTGATCCTCAAAATTTTTTAATCACACAAACTTTAAAAGGAGCAAAAAGTTTGCTTGGCTGTAATTCATCCCAGGCTGTTCCTCTAACCCCTTCAAATTCAAGGGGGATATTTTTTGACTTCTTGACTTGTCCAAATCATTTGATTTGTGCTTTTGGTGTGCTGTTATCACAGCTTTTCGTGGCCTTTTAAGGAAAGCACATGTAACTTTGTCAGCTCATACCCTTAAAGTTTCAGATATAACATTTTTTGACTGGGGTATTTTGCTGACTATTTCTAAATCTAAAACTATTCAGTTTAAGGAACGAGTTCTGCAGGTTCCTATTTGTAAGGCAGTTGGTTCTATTTTTTGTCCCACCACTTTTTTATCACGCCTATTTTCTATAGTTCCTGTTTCAGGTGAAGACTGTTCTTTTTGTTATTTAAAAGGTGACCTTGTTGTTCCTCTTACATATACGGACTTTGCAGCAAAATTAAGAACTTGTTGTTCTTTGCTGTCAATACCAGGTGTCACATCTCACAGTCTTAGGCATGGTGGTGCAACTTTTCTCCCTTCACTTGGTCTTTCTTTACTTGACATTAAGTCAAGGGGTGATTGGAGAAGTCTGGCAGTTTTACTTTATTTGACAGAATCATTAGATTCTAATATTGCCAGGGACAAAAAGGTATCAAATGTTCTAACGTTCTATTAAAAAAAAAAAAAAAAAAAAAAATAATTTAGAACAACAATGGTAAAAGGTTAACAAACTTGTTTTAGCTCTTGGAGGTTTGGCGACTTTATTTAATAGTTCCTGAATCGGCAAGAGCGTCATACTGCCTTTGTTACCCTTCTTCAATATATGTCAGATATAATTTATGGATATTATATAGATATATATTATTGGGGAATGCTGCGAGCCTAACCTAATTAATATTCATGCTATGTTAATTGGTCACATGTTATCTTGGCGCCAAATCAGACTCTTCTTGGTCGCCATTAGGCGCAGACGTTCCCACATATTTGTATTATTTTTTTTTTTATTATTATTTATTTATGTTTAATTTTTATTAATTAATAAAAGGGCCGACTTTATTTAATAGTTCCTGAATCGGCAAGAGCGTCATACTGCCTTTGTTACCCTTCTTCAATATATAAGATAATCACCTCATTGACCTGTTATTTTTGATATGGCCAACCAGCCAGAACACCCCTAAAACATTCCCAAGATGTTTTAAAACACCTTTTCTGTAGGATTAACATGTAGACACCTTTTTAGTATAAGAACTTTATCAGCTATAGCCCCGTAGGTTTTACCTCCAACAATAAAACAACCCATGCAAGGCTGAACCAAGAAGGAAGGATGTACTTTGTTATTGGCTAAATTAACCTGTAGTATGATTACAGGAAAAATAAAACTTTCAATGCTATTAACATCACATGCAGTGTAAACTGTATGGCATAGTACCATAGTATGTATTACACTATATTATTGTTGAACTTAAATGGTTTTGATCTGTAAGAATGAATGTCCATCGTATGTATTACAGTATATTAGTGTTGAACGTGGTTTCAATCTGTAAGAATGAAAGTCCACTGTACATGTTACGGTATAATACTGTTAAACTTAAACGGTGTTCACCTGTAAAAAATACAGGCACACAGAATTACGGTATTAGGGGAGACATCACAATTCCCCACAGCAGACCACAGCCACAGGTCATGAACAGTGACATTACACCAACATGCCTCTACTAGGGCTATTAAAGTTTGGGGCCTGCCACAGCCTGGTAGGAAAGGGATGGGGACACTATCTTAATGACCTTTAATGACCTCATAAGCTAATTGATTAATTAGCCCAATGGGATGATTAAGGTATGTAATATATACAAACATAGAAGAAAAGCACCATTCTATCGTTTTCCTAAATAAAATACTGATAAAAGGCCATGTCTGGCACCCTAATGAGAATGCAATGGGTCGTAGTATGCTGCAGCCAGTCATGGCACATAGGGTTATAACTAACATCCTGCGGCAGCCTGCCACAGCATCTCAAGTTCGCAGCCCCTGAATTTTGACGTCAACCCTAACCCGTTAAATTTACGGTAAAAGATCAGCAACATAGTTGCCTGTACTTAACCATAAATTTGACAGTGTCAAAGAGGTTGTGAAGGCCCGAAATAAACAGTCCCTTCTTGGTACTTACTGTGTTCACACATCTCTTCTTTAAGATGCCCGGCCTCTCAGCCAACCTAGGCCTAAGATATGCAATAGTAGCAGCAAATGATCGAGTAGAACTTAGCTAAAGAACCAGAATTATAGATAAATTGGACAGTAACCTGAAAGGCCTGAAGATGGTACGAAAGCCCGAAACAGACCCGTAACTGAAAGACCGGCCAAGTACGAAAGCCCAAAATAGTAAGTAGTCGACCTAATGCTACAGGAACGAAGGTGCAACCTGCTTGGCCACACATTACCAACTACTAACTGCGGACAACCACCTAACTACCTGGGCGGGCCAACCAATAGACACACTGCTTTGATGCCTGAAACAAGCCCTACCCCAAAAGCCCTCCTGACATTACCATTAAGGAGAACTCCACCCCAACCGTTCCATTCGTTCACCCTCATGTGCGGGGCATGACTCTTGATATTGCAAATCAGTTTTCTTCTTGGACTCTTCATTCAGCTCGAGACTGAAGCAACTCAAAATTCTCTTTGCTGTAGAGTTCGGAAAACCCGACTCACCGAAGAATGTCACAATATTCTTTCAAAATTGTGGACATTTCTAGTAGTGTATCTTCAGTCTGATCCCCTTTCTCCACTTCCTCTATTCTCTCAGATAGTCTTTTTTCCTCTGCCCTCTCTCTCTAACCTTATAGTACTGCGGCCAAGGAGGCTTTTTGGGGGTTGACCCCAACCGGAGGTATAACAAGCTGAAACCAATTTTTTCCATTTGTACACCATGTCCGGCAGCCTGCCTGATAGTTTGTACTAAAAAAAGTGCGTCCCAGCATATCGTAAATCACTGGTTTCCATGGCAACCACCCAAAAATCAGGTAATTCTGAAATCAACACTATTTTTGATATATCTTCCTTAATTATCAAGGTAGAAGCACAAATGAGATATCAAAATTAAGCATTCCTAGAGTTCTATGGGATAGAAGGCTGAAATGGGTTGTCTTGGTTACTGGGTTGCCATGGTTACCAGAAATAACTCCAAAATTGACCATAATTTCAGATTCTCTTCTCTTCTTGTTACCATGGCAACCGTAAATATGGGTTTAGCAAGGAACAACATATCTCATCTCAACAGTACATATCCCCTCTATATGGAAACGAGTGTTTTTTGTCAAAACAATGATATGGAATGCAGTAAATGACTGGTTTCCATGGAAACAACTCAAAATTCATGTTATTTCAAATTTAACAGTATTTGGACAGTATCTCCCTTAATATACAAGATAGCAACACAAATGATATGTCAAATTGATGCACTCTGAGAGTTACATTGGATAAGAAACTGAAATTGCTTGTTTCTGTCACTCGGTTGCCATGGTAACCCAAAATAACCTCAAAAATGACCATTTTTTCACTTTTTCTCTTATTCCCGTTACCATAGCAACCAAGAACATAGATTTTAAGGTAAAACAGAGTACAGTCTATCTTATCTGAAGTGTATTAGTCTCTCATGTGTATATTTAGGGTTTGTACTGAAATATCTTGAGCATAGAATATAATAAATGACTAGTTTCCATGGTAACCGCCTCAAAAAAATAAGGGTTTCTTAAAATAAAGACTTGTACTACTGGTTGCTATGTTGAAAGAAATAAAAGGAAAACAAAATTATGATCAATTTTGAGGTCATCTTTGGTTTCTATACTAACTGGATAACCAAGACAACCCATTTCAGTCCTCTATGCCATAGAATGTTTTGAGTGCATCTATTTGACAATACATTTGTGTTTCTATCATGTATATTAAAAAAGATACAGCCCAAATATTGATGAATTTTAGCTAACCTGATTTTGGGGTGGTTTCCATGGAAACCAGTCATTTACTATATTTCCTAGCATGGTTTTGAAATGATTTCATCCAAATCTTTAGGGAAGAGCATTTACCCCTATGATGAGATAGTTGTTGGTTTGTTATACCTTAAATTCATGGTTGCTATGGTAACAGAAACAGGAGGGAAACCTGAAATTATGGTAAATTTTGAGGTTATTTGTGGTTACCATGGCAACTGAGTATCCAAGACAACCAATTTCAATATACCATTCAATAGAACTCCCAGAGTGCTTTAATTTGATGTTTCACTTGTGCTTCTATCTTGAATATTAAGGAAGATATGGCCCAAATATTGATGAATTTTAGCTAACCTGTTTTTTTGGTGGTTTCCATGGAAACCAGTCATTTACTATATTTCCTAGCATGGTTTTGAAATGAATTCATCCAAATCTTTAAGGAAGAGCATCTACCCCTATGATGAGGTAGTTGTTGGTTGGTTATACCTTAAATTCATGGTCACTATGGTAACAGAAACAGGAAGGAAACCTGAAATTATGGTAAATTTTGAGGTTATTTGTGGTTACCATGGCAACTGAGTATCCAAGACAACCAATTTCAATATACCATTCAATAGAACTCCCAGAGTGCTTTAATTTGATGTTTCACTTGTGCTTCTATCTTGAATATTAAGGAATATATGGCCATTTTAGTCTGTATTTTAAGAAACCCTTATTTTTTTGAGGCAGTTACCATGGAAACTAGTCATTTATTATATTCTATGCTCAAGATATTTCAGTACAAACCCTAAATATACACACGAGAGACTAATACACTTCAGATAAGATAGACGGTACTCTGTTATACCTTAAAATCTATGTTCTTGGTTGCTATGGTAACGGGAATAAGAGAAAGAGTGAAAAAATGGTCATTTTTTTAATTATTTTGGGTTACCATGGCAACCGAGTGACAGAAACAAGCAATTTCAGTTTCTTATCCAATGTAACTCTCAGAGTGCATCAATTTGACATATCATTTGTGTTGCTATCTTGTATATTAAGGGAGATACTGGCCAAATACTGTTAAATTTGAAATAACATGAATTTTGAGTTGTTTCCATGGAAACCAGTCATTTAATGCATTCCATATCATTGTTTTGACAAAAAACACTCGTTTCCATATAGAGGGGATATGTACTGTTGAGATGAGATATGTTGTTCCTTGCTAAACCCATATTTACGGTTGCCATGGTAACAAGAAGAGAAGAGAATCTGAAATTATGGTCAATTTTGGAGTTATTTCTGGTAACCATGGCAACCCAGTAACCAAGACAACCCATTTCAGCCTTCTATCCCATAGAACTCAAGGAATGCTTAACTTTGATATCTCATTTGTGCTTCTACCTTGATAATTATGGAAGATATATCAAAAATAGTGTTGATTTCAGAATTACCTGATTTTTGGGTGGTTGCCATGGAAACCAGTGATTTACAATATGCTGGGACGCACTTTTTTTAGTACAAACTATCAGACCAAAAAGTTTAGATATTTATCTTTCTAATGAGGTATAGCATGCTTTGTTATACCTCCGGTTGGGGTTTTTCCTTAAATAAGGCTCTTTTTGAGTTTGGCCGCTGTACTATTAGTCTTCCTGTGTCTAATTATTCGATTTTTAATCAAATCTTTCCACTTGCTATGTGGATCAAATTGCGTTCCTCCTTTTTAGAGTCTTTAATGATATGGTTAATGCCTGTCAGGTATTCTTTATCATGTAGAAGAAGGTTGTTAAAGCCAGTTGTTAAAGCCAGTTGTTAAAGCCAGGCCCCTCTATGTTTTATCATGCTTGTCAATTTTGGGACATTTCTCCTTGTTGCAGAACCAACGTTGGAGCAGCTGCAAACAAGGGCAAGTTCCCTTCAGTCAATGGCCATGGCAATAATAACTATCCGGACTAAAAAATTCCAATGGAATTTTTATTTTTTTTCTAGAAAATATGGTTTAGACCCCCTGCCTGCATCTGTACAACAAATTTGCTTATACATATCTTATTATATGTTGACACGATTGATTTATGTGTCCATTCCATATAATTATCTCATTGCCTTATGGATTTTACATAAAAGGCAAGGGCTGGAAGACAATTTTCTAATTACTCAAACATTAAAGGGAGGTAAACATTTGCTTGGATGTTATTCAGCCCAAGCTGTTCTTTTAACACCTTCAAATTCAAGGGGTACTTTTTCTCTCCTAGATCTTTCCATTTTTTTTGATCTGTGCTTTTGGTGTTCTGATATAACATCTTTTTGAGGCCTTTTAAGGGCAATGGCACCATTTGTTCATGCGCACATGGGCCGCGCAGCCTGCAGTATGGGTGTGCAGTGAAGCATGACCATCACTGGCTTCAGCATAGGCACCTGGGAGGTGGGTGAGGTGGCAGTACATTAATGGATGTAACTGAATGAGGTACATCAGAGCATCAAGTTCACTGCCGAGTGGTCGCAAGAAAGTATCAACTTCCTGGACACAACGGTGAGATTCGACAACGGTGGCATCAGCACTACCTTGTACTGTAAGCCCACCGATCGAAACAACTACTTACCTTTCGACTCGGCTCATCCATACCATTGTAAGAAGGGTCTACCATACGGACAATTCCTGCGAATCAAAAGGATCTGCAGCAGCCATGACGATTTCGTCAAACATTGCGCCAGGAAAGCGGCCCTCTTGCTTCAGAAAGGCTACCCGCGAGAGCTGGTAACAGACGCATACAACCGGGCAGCCGATAAAGAAAGGGAAAATTTGCTGAAACCTAGACCCAAGAATGTAAACCCTCATGACACACCGGACGACACGATCTTCCTTACAACAGCCTATAACCCGGCATATGATGGCCTGAGGGAACAGGTGATGAACACATGGGACCTACTCGATCGTTCCAAAAGTACACGCCCCCTACACTCTAGGCAACTTCGGGTCGGCTATAGGAAACCAAAAAGTCTGAGGGATATGCTTGTCAAATCAAAACTCAGACCCGGGCCCGAAACCACCCCACGAGAAAACCCTCGGACTGGGACAAAGAAATGCAACAACCCAAAATGCAGGTATTGCCCCAAACTAAATGTCGGTGGACGCGTCAGATCACACACCACGGGCCGTCACTACATGAGTCGCCACAACGTCAGCTGCAAGAGCAACAACCTAGTGTACTGTATCAGCTGCAAAAGCTGTGGCAAACAATATGTAGGTCAAACAAAGAACACCCTCCAAGAACGTTTCAAAAATCACTTCTACCATATTGTCCACAACAAAGAAAACAATGAGGTGTCAAGACACCTCAATTCTGGCAATCATGGAGGACTGAACGATGTGGAGATCCATGTGTTGGATTTCATCCACGTAGATGGAAACTTGGAAGGAACTGGCACGTTGAGACTACATGTTGAATTCACTTGGATTCAACGTCTCCGTACACAAATACCACAGGGCCTAAATTCCCTGGAAACGGTATGCTAAGATATATTCTCACCGTGGTCTGTCGTCATGTTACGACGCAATCAGAGGGTCACTACGGGATAACCACGTCAACTAATTATATACACATATATCCTCACATCGTCCCGAGGAGACAACCTCTTGCTCGACCACACCACACTGATTTAAAAAGATGGGTTAGACCTAACCGCCTCCACCAAACCAGCCACTGCCATATAGTATTCTTACTTAGGACCCAGACGAGCCCAAAATGGACCCGCCCCTCAACCAAGTAAGATCCCTATAATGTGGACACCGCACACTTCCAATACGGCCTGATGAGGTAATACACCGAAACCGTACCAATGACCCCCTGTACACTTCCCACACTTGGGATGCACCGGGCTCTTTGCCTTCAACAAGGCATTGACCCCAGCAGGGCCAAAAAACAAACACACAGCAGTGAGGTCAGCCACTCACAAACCAGATCCAGAGGCATATAAATATGTGCCGGAATCTGAAGCCAGATGGCAGCACGTCTGCCCAAACTGGGATTGTTCAACTCTAACACACTGACACTTCAGTGAGCACTGACCAATCAAATCACTAGCTGAGAGAGAGGCACAAAAGGTCTATAGTGGTAACTTTGGATGAATGCATCCATTGTTGCGGTAGCCGTCGTCCTGCGAAGACCCCCCCACGTTCACCTATCTTCTACAACTCGTGGTCTTCCCGGACTTCACTACTTTACACCCATCTTCAACCTACTACAGGGTCGAGCAGCCCGACTTCTTCGTGAAGTGTTAGTCACCAGAAGTCATGGCCTCCCCGAGCGGAACGGACCGAGATACGGACGGGAAAACACCGTCCGAACCGACACCTCCGCGGATCGACTTCGGGGCCTGGGCCCCGCGCACCGGGAAAACGGCTGCCACAAACACCCGCCCGGTAAGTCACCCTTTTCAATATACTCCGAATGACTTTTTTCAAACTAACCCCTCATGTCCCTCATATAATCCTAAGAGCACCCACTGGACGGAGACGCACGCAAAGACTGCCTGTCAGAGCGAGTGGTGGAGCGCTGTCAACCGGCATGACCCGACTGTCAAGCGCAACACGCCGACGGGCACTGTCAGCGCACGCCCCGGAGTTTGTGGAACCGGAGGACAACACTTGAGGGCCGTCATGACGGGTAACCGAAGAACAGAGAAGTCAATCGTGAGTACCCCTACTCAGTCAAATTTACACTGTAATGCTGACTTTTTTGGTGCATTTCCCAAGACGGGAGGGCCGGGACATAGCGCCGGCGACGCTGTCAGTGACCTGACAACAGGTGACTGTGGTTCATCTTCCAAGACAGTGACGGTCGGACCGACAGCCGAGCCCCCACCAGCCCCATGCACCATGCCAGCTTCACCAGCTATCAGAACACATGTAAGTATCGAACATAATTATGATTCTGCCCACACTACCCATTTGGTCACCAGATCAACAAATTGTGAATCTTTTGGCCCCCATGACATGCGCCAGTACCCAGATAATAGTGTCGAGCAGCCGATGGACGGACATGCGACGACCCAGTCTGGGTCACAGGTAAGCACTGCCACTAATGAGCCAAAAATGATTCGATCGCGATTACCGGTGAAAAATGCCAACTTGCTGAATTTTGGGTTTTCTGTAAACAAAAAGGGCAACATTGTCTATGAAGCCGACAAGGTAACTAACTCTAACAAAATGTGTAATCTCCATCCAGACTCACAGCTCTGCACATGTGCTAATCACAACACATCAAAGCTACCTAGTGAACTGTTGGACACTGGAGACACTCAGGTTAGTAGTACCTTCACGACTGACAATAACTCAGACCCCTCCACCAGCCATGAGCATCGTGATAATTTCAATCTATCCATCTTGCAAGAATTGGATACAGGCAATGACAGCAACCAAGACTGGACTCACACCTCTAGCCCTAAGGTTAAAACACGCCACGTTAGTTTTGCTAATAAACTTACCACTTTGATAGATACACATCAGACAGGGACCGTCACCGATTCCCCTAGACAAGCTCCTTGTCGTGGAGTTAAGAGGGGATCAGAGACCGACCCTGATACTGAACATCTTGATAAGCGTATCAAAAGTACCTACCATTCTGACTCAGATCCCATTAGGGACAGTATGCCCTCCAAAAAAAGCAGAATTAGAGACGAACGTCTTTTTAAGGTTAAATACACCCCAGGAACACACTCTATAACCAACTCTGACCCTTCTCGTCCACAGGTTGGCAAGCCTCGGTTCCGTTTCCTGGAATCGTTGTCCGAAGACCAACACAGACGATGGACCGAAGGAAGAGCCATGGTGACCAATTCCGAACGCCAGGCAACTCGGTACTCCTGGCTAGACCAGGCCATCGAAACGGAGACCTCTACATACTGGGGATTCGGCCTGTGCGGACTGCCCCCATGGGCAATTGGGGACGAGGCAATGCTCAATGAAATTTTTCAGATACGCAGCAATGCCTCCAGAGAAGTAATGAGTGTGGTCATGGAACACACTCGTCTCAGCCATGTTGAATACAAGGATAAGGGCCGTGAGATATTCGACTTGTTGGAGAAGGAGTTCACGGGTGAACAAACCTCGGCCAGCCGTCAACTGGTAACGGAGCACACCGAACGCCAGTTAAGGGTGTTGACCAAAACTCTGTCAGACAGGAAAGAGTGGTTGATCGACCACCAGCCCTCGATCGTAGAAACGATCACCATGCGCCCGGACAAATCCGGACGCAGCGACCGACAAGCAAGGGCCGACGAGGAATCGAAAGACGACGATTCTGAGAACATGGACTGGGATAAAGTCTCCGTCCACGATAATTCTGCACAGAGCCCTGAACCAGGTCCATCAAACCAGAACAAACGACGTCAGAGTCCTCGTCGCGCCCCGTCGGCCAAACGCCATCACTCCAGCACCTCACGCCAAAACTCCCGCCATACGGGCGAGAACCAAGACGGCTATGGAGACCATAGCACGAGGTGGGACCGGAATGAGAGACCGCCTGCCGCTTCACGTCAACACTCTAGGAGTTCGGAGCGCTCTCGAGATGGTGACCGTAATATTGACGGCCAACATCGGGGCACAAGAGGAGGACCGCGAGGCCGCCGCCGTGGCTCACGGCCGCGACCACACAACAGCAGCTCCTCTCGTAACGACCCGAGTCATGGCCAACACCATTTTCGCCAGGACACCACCAACCACAATCACCCGTTACCAGGCCGCCACGGCACCCACGATCCAGGGGAACAGAGTTCCCGACGAGGGTCACGCCCACGCCGCCGCAGCCGCGGACGCCGGCCGAACCAGAGGGACTACAACAAAGAGATGTGAAGAATGTTGACCAGGAACGCCCAATGGACTATGCAGAAACCACAAAGGTGGTGAGCCTCACACCACCCACACCTACAGTGTCCAACAGACTGAGTTTGTGTGTTGAAAATAAAAATGAGAACCATTGCACAGTTTCTCGCTTTTCTCCTTTCACCCCACACACCACTCACCTGGCAGAGGGAGGATCCAATAGAGCCACTAAGAGTCAGTTCTGCCATGAACTACTCTATGAGATATCAAACCTGTCACAACTTGACAATGTAATTAATCTCTCCTCCCATCCCCTATCGGAGTCAGAAAAAAGTGTCCTAAATAAAGGACTAAAATTCTGCCCGACGCCAGGTGAGGCGGATATGGGTGACGTTAGACGGGATCTAGATAAGTATCATAGGTCACTGCGCCTAAAGTCACACTATGATAAAGGGAAATGTGACAGGACCCCATCGGAAGGGACCAGTACAGGCCCCTTCGACAACGTTGGTGAAATAAAACTTCCGTCACAAAGCACTTGGTCCCCACCTATGGGCCCCCCAAACTTAGAATGTATGATCTCTATCAATGAGTTGGGGCTCATTAACCAAGAGGTAAGTATTCCAAGACATCACAACCTAGACCTCGACCAACGACGCGCCCTCCGCCAGCTGAGTGCTAACAAGGAAATTGTTATCAAACCCGCTGACAAGGGAGGCGCAACAGTCGTCATGAACAGGTCTGACTATGTCAGTGAGGGCCAACGCCAGTTATCTGACGGTAATTTTTATCGACAAGAAACCACTGACCTCACAATGAAACATCAAGAAAAGGTAACGGAACAGTTGGAAAACATGCGGTTGCGGGGAGAAATTACAGATAGAACCAAAAAGTTCTTAGTAACTGCATGCCCCCGCACCCCCCAACTCTACCTACTACCCAAGATCCACAAAGAGACCAGACCAGTTCCAGGACGGCCAATAGTCTCTGCCAATGAGAGCCCGACAGAACGCATTTCTGCGTTCGTCGACAGGTTCCTGGCCCCGATTGTACAACATGGCCGGTCATACATACGAGACACCAGCGATTTCCTAAACAAGCTACGTGAGATCCCAGATCTGACAGGCTCTGAGTACCTGGTCACCCTGGATGTCTCATCTCTTTACACCAACATCCCGAATAGTGAGGGTTGCCAAGCTGCCTTTGAAGCCCTCAACTCCCATCGGGACGCAGACGTACACCCAGACAATCTGTCCTTGATAGAACTGCTGGGCCAAGTACTAGCATTCAACAATTTCCAGTTCGATGGAAAGAACTACCTCCAAGTGGGCGGGACCGCTATGGGCACGCGGGTAGCTCCCTCGTATGCGAATATCTTCATGACCAGTTTTGAGGAAAAATTCGTTTACCCATACAAACTACAACCTTTGGTGTGGTACAGATACATTGACGACATCTTCTGTATATGGCAACATGGTTTGGAGGAGCTAAAACGGTTCACTGAACATCTGAATGAGGTACATCAGAGCATCAAGTTCACTGCCGAGTGGTCGCAAGAAAGTATCAACTTCCTGGACACAACGGTGAGATTCGACAACGGTGGCATCAGCACTACCTTGTACTGTAAGCCCACCGATCGAAACAACTACTTACCTTTCGACTCGGCTCATCCATACCATTGTAAGAAGGGTCTACCATACGGACAATTCCTGCGAATCAAAAGGATCTGCAGCAGCCATGACGATTTCGTCAAACATTGCGCCAGGAAAGCGGCCCTCTTGCTTCAGAAAGGCTACCCGCGAGAGCTGGTAACAGACGCATACAACCGGGCAGCCGATAAAGAAAGGGAAAATTTGCTGAAACCTAGACCCAAGAATGTAAACCCTCATGACACACCGGACGACACGATCTTCCTTACAACAGCCTATAACCCGGCATATGATGGCCTGAGGGAACAGGTGATGAACACATGGGACCTACTCGATCGTTCCAAAAGTACACGCCCCCTACACTCTAGGCAACTTCGGGTCGGCTATAGGAAACCAAAAAGTCTGAGGGATATGCTTGTCAAATCAAAACTCAGACCCGGGCCCGAAACCACCCCACGAGAAAACCCTCGGACTGGGACAAAGAAATGCAACAACCCAAAATGCAGGTATTGCCCCAAACTAAATGTCGGTGGACGCGTCAGATCACACACCACGGGCCGTCACTACATGAGTCGCCACAACGTCAGCTGCAAGAGCAACAACCTAGTGTACTGTATCAGCTGCAAAAGCTGTGGCAAACAATATGTAGGTCAAACAAAGAACACCCTCCAAGAACGTTTCAAAAATCACTTCTACCATATTGTCCACAACAAAGAAAACAATGAGGTGTCAAGACACCTCAATTCTGGCAATCATGGAGGACTGAACGATGTGGAGATCCATGTGTTGGATTTCATCCACGTAGATGGAAACTTGGAAGGAACTGGCACGTTGAGACTACATGTTGAATTCACTTGGATTCAACGTCTCCGTACACAAATACCACAGGGCCTAAATTCCCTGGAAACGGTATGCTAAGATATATTCTCACCGTGGTCTGTCGTCATGTTACGACGCAATCAGAGGGTCACTACGGGATAACCACGTCAACTAATTATATACACATATATCCTCACATCGTCCCGAGGAGACAACCTCTTGCTCGACCACACCACACTGATTTAAAAAGATGGGTTAGACCTAACCGCCTCCACCAAACCAGCCACTGCCATATAGTATTCTTACTTAGGACCCAGACGAGCCCAAAATGGACCCGCCCCTCAACCAAGTAAGATCCCTATAATGTGGACACCGCACACTTCCAATACGGCCTGATGAGGTAATACACCGAAACCGTACCAATGACCCCCTGTACACTTCCCACACTTGGGATGCACCGGGCTCTTTGCCTTCAACAAGGCATTGACCCCAGCAGGGCCAAAAAACAAACACACAGCAGTGAGGTCAGCCACTCACAAACCAGATCCAGAGGCATATAAATATGTGCCGGAATCTGAAGCCAGATGGCAGCACGTCTGCCCAAACTGGGATTGTTCAACTCTAACACACTGACACTTCAGTGAGCACTGACCAATCAAATCACTAGCTGAGAGAGAGGCACAAAAGGTCTATAGTGGTAACTTTGGATGAATGCATCCATTGTTGCGGTAGCCGTCGTCCTGCGAAGACCCCCCCACGTTCACCTAATGGATGTAACTTTGTTGATATTCATCTAATTATCATACAGTAAGTGACAAAATATAGTCCAGAACATTACCAATCCATATATTTTATCAGACTTAATAAATTATTGATTGTTAATTTTTTTATGAATTTATTTGTAATAAAAGTGTTATTTTAGACCCAGCCTCTATTGATAGATATGTGGAATTTCTGAAAAAGTTAGATCGGTGACCCCCTATTTTTTCCCCACTAAATGATAGCCAACACTTATTCCAAACAAATGTAGAGATTTCAATTAGTTTTCAAATTTGATTTTTTTTATCAACATTTTAATACAAATTTCTCTTTTTTCTAACCCAAAAATTCATCCATTAAAATGCCCCTCAATTCCTTGATTTTCGTATTTTTGAGAAATAATGCATTATCTATAAAGATTAATATATTTACTTCATATCCAATTGAGTTAGAAACATAATTGATGATTTTTGTTATTGCGATTAATGAATCTCTTCAAGTTGTTTTATTTTTTGAAAATACTGAAATTTTCATTGTTTGCTTTATTTTGTGATGTTTTTATTTCAAAAGTTTTCGTGGTGACCTAATTTTTTTTTCATTTCTGGAAAGGAGAGGCTCTAAACTTTCATTACCCAAAGTTTAAAGAAAATATCAACATGGGAACCATAATGGAGCGATTGTCTTTAAGGAAAGCCCATGTAACATTGTCAGCTCAGATCAGAAGGGACCACTTCGCTGGTCTCGGAAATGTTGCACAAAGGTAGAGATTAAAACATCTGCTTTGTGCATGATTATTGAATTAGTGTAAAGGTCACCAGGTGAATACAAAATAATAAGAATTCCTCTAAATTACTTAGTTCATGAAAATATCTAGTATAGATATGACAAGTGCCGCTGGTAGGTTTAAATATACCTGACGACAATGCTCAACGGGCCACACCTCCCCGCAAGCACCGACGCCTGGGGTAAAATCAATATCAGACTGCTTTAAAAGCAAGAGCGCAGTGTAAGAGAGAGAGAGAGACCATTAGCGTTTGGATCATACGGATCGGGAGATTCGAAGGGGTTTTAGATAGCTATACAATCACAGGGACATCTGGTGACTTACACGGTACTAGCGCACGACGGCCGGAGGTGAGACTAGGTGGACTCTACGGAGGAAGCTTACTCTACCCTAAAACTGGAACTGTTATACCTTGGACTTATTGCCATCACAAGCAACTGTACGCATCACCATATCCATCAATAAACTTACCGTACTGCCAAGCGTTGTTCATGTTATGGATTGAGCGCCCATGTCGTGGACTTACTCACCACTCGACTAGCACCCATCAGAGACAACCTTAATAACAGTAATTATCTCGAACAATGCACTATAATTGTAATTAACCCTTGACAACACAATAGCGTTTAATGTGTCAAATAATTATTTTTATCCTATTCATCTAAATATATAACATGTATCATTAGATACCCGTTTTAATCAACTATCTGATGATAACATTTTATAATTATGGGTGATAGAAAAGAAATAGAAATTGATCGGAAATGTGAAATTTGTGTTTTATACTTAAATTTGTTTGAATTAAAATATCTCAGACAATAATGAAGGGAAACTCATGAAATTTTGTATGCATATATATATTGGTCCTATAGAGGGAACCATGTCTCAGATATTTTATCTATGGCTTAGTTTGAGTTTTATGAGTTCTAGAAAATGAAGTTGTAAAAAATGACAAAATAAATAGAAGAATTTCATCCAGTAGGAACAAAAATATTAAGGTGTTGCTGTTACGAAACCTATTGCTGTTATGAAAGTGATCTTAAAGTTTCATTAAAGTTATCATTGTTGTGAAAATCAATTATGATTGTAATAACGAAAATCAATTAAACAATGAAAAGGTTTGCTGTTACTTTTATTGTAACAGCAATCATTTTGACATTAGAAAAAAATAGGATTTTCATAACAACAAACATTTCGCTGTTAAGCAAACAATCTTAAAGTGATCTTAAAATGATCCTAACAATGAAAATCCATTGTGCAACGGGCTAACAGTGACCCATTGCACAATGAATTTTGTAACAACAATCGCAACAAAGATAACTTTAAGGCACATATTGTAACAAAAATATCTTTGTCAAGTTATCTTTGTTGCAAAACACCTACATTTATTTTTCTACTGAATTAGAGTAAATTGACACATGTAGGGGCACCGTAGGGCTATATTATATACAAATAACAGCTCATTAACAACTTTCTTAACTGTTTTTTTATTTTTTTGGTTTCTGGAAAATGGCCAAATAACACAGTAACAATGATGGGTATCATTATGTGCAATGGGCCACAGTGGTCCGGCACATAACAGTGGCCATTGCACAATGAGTTTGTTAACAACGAAAATTAGTTAAACAGCAAAACTTTTCGTTGTTACTTTTTTGTAACAACAATCTTTTTGACACTAAAAAAATACTTATTTAGAATGCCCTCAATGAGCTGTAACTTTCATCGATTTTTTCTAATTTTTTCCCTTGACATATCTATTCACAGAATTTAATTTCATCCAGTAGAAATAGAGATATGGTTGAAAGAGGTCGTAGATATTGATATAACACAGGAATTACAAGAAATAATACTCTTGACTAACCCTGCTGGCACTATCGAAGATAAACGGAAGAATTTTATTGTCCTTACTCTCAAATTCTCTATATATATATATAGACAAAGACTATTCCACTTTAATCATCTTTGCATTCTGGAATGGGCTATAGAATTTAGGGGGAAACTAATGGTGGAAAAAAGCATACGTGACCCGTTTTGGTGAAATGAGTTGGATGTCGCGGAAAGTCGAACTGAGATATGGGGCTCTGAAGTCGCATTTCACTTTTTTTTTAATCGAAAATGGATTTTTCTTTTATTCATATCTCCTATATCAGAAGTCTTCCCCCGAAAATTTTGTAGGCCCTAAAGCCATCCCTAAGTCCCTCTTACTAAGCCCCAAAGACGTGCAATACTGCAGTGATCTGAAACAAAAGACCCTCGCTTCACGCCATTTTTCCATAACTTCACCACTCGTCTGTCGGTCTGGATCCCATCCCAGCCCCATGTTCCGGGTACCTGCTGAAAGGGTGTAAAGTAAACTGGCCAATCACAGCCTCAGATCTTGAATTCACAACTGCAAGAACCAATCAGAACGTGTTTTTCTGATCGTCGTCCCGTAAACAATCATCATCAAGGAGGTCGCGCTGATTAGCTGAGAGGCCTTGTGTGCCTTCCAGTTTCAGTTGTTGACGAAATTTAAAGAGACGCATGGCGAGTAAGACGGACGAGCGACATCACTTCTCCAACGATTATAGCTGTTTTAATCCTAGATCACTGCTGGATTTTGATGTGGATTACCTCCCAACACTGTCTGGAAGGACATGGATTGTGAGGCAGCTGTTGCGGATGCCCTGAATACCATAAATTGGGTGAATTTCGTGGTATAGTCGAGCCACACCAATGGTGGACTTTGGTCGACGAGTACTTTCTCTTCACTGAGGGGGAGGAGGAGAAGGACAAGGCCCCCGAGGAAGAAGATGTTCAGGAGGATCTAGGGGAACTGGAGGACGATGAGGATGAGCCACTGGTCATCCTTGTACCCACAGACGACCTTCTACAGGCGGAGTGGGATGACTGCGAAAACTTCATGTAAGTTTTGAAAAACATTATAATGGCCGACATGTGGTCGGTTGCCGTATCTCTAAAACAAGTACACAAAGTGCCTAAATCCCTTTCAATGTTGATGAAAGTGCCTATGTTTGTGCCCTAGTATGTATTGTAACTGCCTAACTAGTTTTTGTCAAGTTTCAAAGTTGATTTCGTGCCATAAACAGGGTTGATCTGTTGGGGTTGTCCAGTGACCTACTTAATGCCGTCAGGTGATCCGGCCAGTCTATAGCCAATCATGTCTCATGCCATTGTGGCCCTCAGGAAGGTGAACTAAGTCTAATATCATGTATTTTGTTGTCTTTAGATGTTCCTGCAAGCACTACAAAGACGCGAAGTGCAGTCCTCAGGTACATTTTTCATGAGATACATGTTTTGCAAACCTGTCGCCGCAACCATCTAGCTATGTCATTTTCACTCGAAACTACCCCATAATCCAGGACAACGTCTTGAAGACAACTATTAACTCTCAACCAGACCATTTTAAAGTTAGTATTTAGTGTGTGTTATCCTAGTTCATGGGTCAAATAAATGTGTAGACGAGGCGTTCCATTCCCTGGTCAAGACCACAATGGATTGAGGAAAAGAAAATGGAAACTGACTTCAGATTTCCCACTCTGAAGCCAAGCAGTCCCTTATCTGTCTTCTCATTGGTCAGTTTTGTGTACTGAACCAAAGGGTTGTGAGAAAACATTTTTGGAATGGGGTCAAAACCATTTTAGAAAATTTAATCAAACTAGTTCATGGGTCAAACCAGAAACCTCATTCCTTGAGTCACATGCATATCATGTACAGATTATCAATATCCTAATCTACTTTGTTTTCTAGGCGAGAAGGACCGGTTGCTACTGGGCATCGTCTGTACCTGCACAGACAATAGCAGCAGGCTGTCCACCTGGAAGAAGGGGATTAAGGGAAGAAGGGAGAGGCAGCACCAACAAAGCCATTACCTCGTCGGTTCTCGGCCAGTCTGCAGGGACACTTTCAAGTTCATGTACGCGTGAGTAGCTTTGATATTCAACTTCTTTGCTCAACTAAGGTGTACCAAGATATCCCTACTATTATTGTACTACTTGAGGTAAATTACAAAATGAACTGTAATGAATTATAACAGATCATGGCACTTACCTGCACAAATCATCCATATTAATATCACAATACTTACCTGTAATTGTTGCTTATCTCCCATACGGGCCTAATGTAACTCTTACCTTGTGACCTTTCCAACATCAGCCAGAACAAGCTGACGTCCATCATAAAGTGGTACAAGTCCTACGGGGTGGTGACCAAGCAAAAGAAGGCTGGCGGGTGCAGATGACTACAAGGATCCTCCAGCTGGAGGACATCAGGCGGGTCTAGGACTTCATCAACTCCTATGCAGAGACCAATGCCCTCGTCCTGCCTGGCCGTGTGTCTTCCCACATCGGGATGACATCCTCTTCCTCCCCTCCTCTTCCACAAATGCCAACATCTACAGGTTGTACAGAAACGCCATGGAGGAGGCTAACTTCAGGTGTGTGGCTGACTCAAGTTTTAGAAACCTGTGGCTCCTCCCTCGCGTAGTGTGTTCCCGTCCTATGACTGACCTCTGCTGGGAATGCCAGTGCAACAACAAGGATATCTCTGCTTCTAGTAACCTACCTGACATTGTGAAACAGGCCAAGCTGAAGAAGCAACAACTTCACCTCGAGGTGGAGGCTCTGGAGAGGGCCTTTTATCAGAACATGTAAGTCTGCCAAGGCTGCTTACAAGGAAGCAGAGTCCCCTCCTCTTGGCCCCCACCCCCCCACCCCTGTTTTTCTGACACGAAGGTCCACATCACTTTTGATTATGCCCAGCAGGTCAACCTTCCCTCCTTTCCTATGCAGCCTGGCCCACTGTATTTCCTTGTTCCCCACAAGGTCGGCATTTTTGGTATCTGTGCCGAGGCCATCCCCCAACAGGTGAACTATTTGATTGACGAAAGCCATTGCGGTAGTAAGGGGTCAAATGCAGTTATTTCATACCTGCACCACTATTTTGAAACGTATTCCCTGGGGGAGAAGGCGGTGGACATGCACTGTGACAACTGTATTGGTCAGAACAAGAACAAGTTTGTGCTAGCGTATCTTCTCTGGCTGGTCCTGACCGGCCGGCACCAGTCCATTTCCTTAAACTTTTTGATCACAGGGCACACCAAGTTTGCCCAAGACTGGTGCTTTGGTTTGCTTAAACAAAAGTTCCGTTGTGAGCCGGTCCCGAGCCTAACGGAGATGGAGACTGTGGTGAAGAGTACCCAAGAACGTGTCAACCTTGCCCAACTTGTGGGGGACGAGAATGGGAAGGTGTTTGTCGAGTCATATGCCTGGCAATCTTTTTTGACACCTTTCATTAAACCAGTCAAGGACATAAAACAGTATCATCACTTTGTGTTCTCTGACCAGAACGAGGGCCACATCACCTTCTGGCAGTATGTCGACTGGGCCCCCGAGACCTTCAAAATGCGGACTGTCGCCCCTGAAGCTGTCCCCCAGGAAGGCCCTCAGCCCACCCAGTCCCCTGGCCTCCCTGCCAAAAGACAGTGGTATCTATTCAAGAACACTCGGGATTTTTGTACTGACAACACAAAGGACATCATGTGCCCTAATCCCTCTGTACCCGAACCAGCACCTTGCCCAGGCCACCGTGACATACCTCCGCCGGAACCAGATGCAGAATTAGATCCAGAGGCTGGCGAGGGGGATGGGCCAGGCAGGGGCAGAGGCAGAGGCAGGGGCAGAGACAGGGGCAGAGGCAGGGGCAGAGGCAGGGGCAGAGGCAGGGCAGGGGCAGAGGCAGAGGCAGAGGACAGACTCCAGACACATCATCAGGATTGGAGGGGGAGGAGAAGGAGTTGGTCAGACAGCTGGAGAGACAATCGAATTCTTCTGAGGAGGAAGGCCCCCCACCCCAAGCTAGGGGCAGGGGCCATCCTAGTAAACGTGCTAAATGTGGTTGTGGCAGGCCCAGGACCACCTGAGAAATCTATTTGAACATTGTTAACTTGTTTCAGTTAAGACTTTTTTTTATTTTAAGATTTTTACCTCAGTGGCTTTTCACTTTTTTAACGACCAAAGACAATCATGAACATTCCAAGAACTTTTATAGACACATTATGGATACCCAGGGTATATAGGGTCATCACATAGTCATTTTCAAGCTGCCAAGACGAGGTATTGTGATCCTTTATGCTTGCCATTCTAGGTTAAGTTGTTGTTTCAGATCCGGATTTTTGTCACTTTTTGCAGCGCCGGCATGAATAAAAGTTATGTCTATAAACGCATGAATTTCTGGTATTTATAGCTAGAATAGTGTACAATGACTATGTAAAGTTTCAGGACCAAGGATTGATTACAAGTGTACGTTGTTAGGGCTTTATCAGAGGACCGCGGTAGAGCACGGTAAGAAAAACTTTGTCCTGTCCCCAGCTCTATATTAAAATAACTATTTGCTGACATGTTTAATGTATAGACTGACCATACTATTCACCTAATTTTGAGCTGTTGTATTGTTTTGTCACTTTGTCCTGTCTGTCCTGTCGTCGTATGTTATATACTAGAAAAACAGTTGTAGATTATGGTAGTTCCTTATTGTGCAAAACGTGAAGTTCGACAAGCAATAGAAAAAATACTTCAGTTACATGTGTCTTCCATACTATGTACTTGTATTTTTACTCTAGAAGTAATAGAGATATCTGTTGTTAGGCAAATGATCCTTATGCTATTTTAAGTTGATCCTAACAATGAAAATCCATTGTGCAATGGGCCACAGCGGCCCGTTGCACAATGAGTTTCGCAACAATGCAATTAATTTTCTTAACGACACCTATCGTTGTTACTGTATCATAAAAACGACCATTTTGACACTACTTTTTTTCCATATTTAGAATGCCCTCAGAGCACTGCAACTTTACTGATTTGTTAAACAAATTTTCCCTTCATATATGAATTTACAGATTTCAATTTCATTCATTAGAACCAGAGATTTTACTATTTTCGTAACAAACAAAGTGTTTGTAACAACAAACATGTTTGTAATGCTATCGTTAAGTTGTCCATAACAACAAAATTCCATTGTGGCAATGGGCCACTGTGGCAATAGAATTTCGTTGTTATCATCAAGTTAAGATGACATAACGAACAGTTTCGTTGTTATGAAAATTTTTGTTGTTATGAAAGTACCAACAACAAGAGTCATCCTTGTTGAACAGCGAGTGTATCCAACTTTCCTAACAACAGCGGGGGTTCGACAATCTGTTTTTTAAATCTCTGAGAAGGACAATTTTGGGTTATTATTATAATATTCTGATTTCAGCAAATGATAGACATGTGTAACAAATATACTAGAGGTGAGTGGCAGAAATGTATTCATCATTCAATTAAATGTGGTTAAAATGTGGTCGAAACCCTCACAAGAGCAAGGGTTTGCATTTTGAAAATCCATATCTAAACCCTAGCTGTGTCCTCAATGTTGCGAGCACGGCAAATTTTTGAACTCATACATTAGACAGGCTCGGCCGTGTCTGAATCCACTTGCTCTAAAACGTGTCAAGGAGTGTAAGTCTTACTCCACCATTATCCCTGACACAGCAAAGTATCATTATACCACCAATAGCAGTGGGCGTGTTAGGTAATACTTTTGCGCCCACCTCAAAGTTTCCCTTGCCCTTCTGGCGTGTATATAAGTGTAAGTCAGGGGGTGTTAACTATATTGTGTCACAATAGTCCCGTCCGCTCATAGTTCTCTTCACACGCCCAACCTTCTCGGCGTCTTAACGTACCTACCCTCCATTCAGGCACCAATATAATTGCCAGCAGTGGCGTACCCAGTCCCCCCCCCCCCCCCCTCAGGGTGGGAGTGGGGGGGTCCCCATGTTCGGTTGACCCCCCTCCGATTTCTCAAATTTTACGCAATTAAACTACCAATAAAGGGAATTATCCAAATTAGGGGGTCTCTGGAACCCCTCAGATTTAGCAAAGTTTCTATGCCTATAGACCTATAGGGGGAATGTGGGTTGTATTTGATGGCCGCGCTTTACCAGTGTTCTACTCTCACTGTACTTAGAAGTTAGTTAGACATTAAAAGACTGTGTTTCACTCTGATCTAGTATATTTGTAAATTTAGATGAAACATATATTATGACTCACATTATCTGTTCAATATACTCTGTACGATCGGCCGTAGACTGCCAGGTACACACAAAAACATAGTTTAGCGTGAAGCTGTGATTTAAGGTAAATTCTAACCTATAGCTATCATGCTCCCGAGGTTAACTAGTGTTACTATATAAAAACAAAAATTAAAGGACATTTGACACAAAGTGTAGTTAAAATCTAGTGTACTATTTTATTGCTGAATCGATTCTATTAATCTTTATCCTCGGCGCACCACTCGCACAACACCTCGGAGCACATGATGCTGGCAGGCTCGCCCCCCTCACAGTCGGCGTGGTAGCACCGGCCGCAGTAGTTGCAGACCAAGTACATTCTGAAATATTACGGAGGCATGTTTAAATACACATTTTTTTAAATTGTGTGCACGAACTAATCGGACCATCATCAATCACAATTTTTAGTAACCGTACGAAATTCGGCGTTCACTCCAACGTCAACATTAAGATTCTATGCCCTCGTTATTTTTTGCCTAGTAGCATCATCGAAAATCATTGTCGCTATATAATATTATTTATTATGAAAATAACCCCGGCGTACCTGTAGTTGCCATCCAAGAATATGGCCTGCGGTTGTGTGGCGTGTTGGTCTTCGGCAAACGTTTCCATCGCCTTCCACCTTTGGTCCGTTAAGTACTCCTCCTGCTCCTGAAAAAAATTGTGTGGTTATAGTTAAATGTGCAAAAGTCAATTTTGCACTTACTACATACCAGCGTGTCCCTCGTAATATTGGCAAATTTCAGAACAATTGTACTCGTGAAATCGCCCCACTCATCATTTTGTTTTGTTTATACATATTTCCCTTCATACGCTTACATGTTTTATTTCCCACTTAGCTTCATCGTGTAAATACAAATGTACCAACCTGGGTCGGATCCTCCGAACAGTAGACGCACGTCCACTCTGATGGGCCGTCCGGGAGCTGTTGTTGGTCGTGCGTCCTGGAAAAAATTTCAAAAATCATCACACCGTCCATCATATTAACATAGGTGGTCGAAACTACCAAATCATCGGCATCTCAATTTTTCTCATCCAATCTCTATTTCATCTTATTGTGCCAGTCTGACAAATTTGCAATTTTTAAATTGTCAAAAAAAGAGCCTGTTGTTTCAGCATGTTACATGAATTCGAGCGACCACAACTATGTCCGATCGCGAGTCCGTCGTCGGGTTTTAGACAGTGTGCATTATTTGGCATGAAGATAGTCATCCTACCAGATAGTAAGTTAATAATTTTCTTTCCATGCTTCTCTTCCATCCCTGTCCATCAACAGTGTTGAACAATTTAAACCTACTTAGGGGTGAACAGGGGCGCGCACTCGGTCCATTGGGGTTCCGTCCAGATCGTTTCCTCCTCTTCAATATTTTTCTCCTCACGCGGTGTCCATGCCTGGGATTCCTCTTCCTGCTCCGACCGCACATGGTTGCTTGAATGAGCCAAAAAAAACAACCTTTAAGTGTCTGGAATTGGTTATCTACGTGTATGGGGAGAAAACAAAAAAAAATGGAAAATATGTACCAAACGTAACAGCTATTATCCACACCCTTATACATTTGTTAACAAACACTCTATATATGGAAGTGTAACCCCCAAGTCATTCTCCCGCAAAGCCTGAAAAAACACTACTTCTCTATATAGGCATGTTATCTTATCAAATTATAGGCAAGTTATCTCATTCACCTACCGGGTTTTCTGTGCGGTCGCCATTGTTCACAATGTGGCGCTTGTGTTTAATATCAGCAAACTTCTGCGTACGTCTTTTATGGTCGTGAGGCTGGCTCGGGACTGTGTGTGTGCACGTGGTGGGCACCTCCTTATAAAGCTGGTGGCCCCCCCCCCCCGGGGGGCAGGGTAATGAGGGGCCATCTAGGTCAGCCGAGCAGCCTGAGCGACCGGTGTCAGGTGTTACATAAGGTGTCGCTCGCGCAGCGCAGCCCTGGCAGCTGAAGGTGCAAGTCCTGACACCTGACTCAAGAAACCACCCGTAAATGCACACAGCCCCACACCCCCAGCCTGTGAAGAAAACGTACCTCAAAGTCGCACATCCTGGCACCGTAACCTTGCGAAGTAATTTCCTACCTTTTATTTTAAATTTGAAAGTAGTCACATTATAAGGTTTAGGGCGTAATATAATTATTCCTAATAAAAAAATGTTGCTTTTGTTGGCAAAAGCGTCTAAATCACATAATCCTAACAATGCATATAAAACACCGGACAGTGTCCGAAATTAAGCTGCTGCACCCTATAGGCCGGGCCTATAGGCCTTCACCCGGGGATCACACTCACACTCGTGAGTCTAGATCTGCACACTCACACTCGTGATTCTGCACACTCACTGCCAGGTGCGCTATTTTTAAGTTTTGCACTTTTTTTTATACATGTGCACACTTCTCATGGAATTTTTTCATTCCCATATATCGGGGGGTGCATATCCAATATTTGTGGTGCACAATCTCATTAATGATGCATACGTTTTCAGCTTAATTTCGGACACTACGTGCACGAGTTCGATATATCTATAGGTCCTCTAGATCTACAAGAAGTCGTGGCGCCGAAGGGGACATACGATCATATTTTCTTGTTCAACCACATATCCAAAATGTCCACTTATCCGCATAACAGGCAGGAAAGATGCCCATGAAGGTTGCTCGAACTTTTCCTTGTGCCACATTGTATAAGGACTTATGTATCTGGATTCGACGGTGCTGTGTCAGTACCACTTCACAGCTGCAAACACATGTTGCCTCTTCTTCCCGGTTGCCTTACATTGTATGTAATGTTTCATGTAGTGGGTGGCGATGCACGGTCGCTCCCGGGGGTCACTCTGTCCGTCTTCGTACCAATTTGCCATTAGTCTAGACAACTTTTTACCACTGCTGGAATTTGTGCTGGAATAAGTCATGGGGCCATATTTTACGACTTTAGACTTCACGTAAACTGAAGGCAGAAATGACTTCTCTAGGATCTCCTGTTCTGTGGGGTACATCTTTTTGTATGTTTCTTTGAGCAGCTCAAGATCGTCCGAGTCGATCCATTTCTGTTGTTCTCTAAATGTCTCGAAGCCGTTGGGGAGACTCCATAGGCTCTCGCACTGCGCGAAATCTCGCTCATTGGGTACATCGAGTGTTTCCAGGACCGTTCTTGCTTTCTTCTCTCCTTCTCCCAGCTGGCAGTGTTTGCCAAATTTCCCCTCGTGTTTGGACGGCATTTCGGCGCGCGCCTGACTGACACGACTCATCCTGTGAAACCTCTCAAACAATTGTTTCTCTATCTGGCGATTGTTAGTCGGCACATCCCCCAAGTAACCATTATACCGCTCAAAACTGAACAGCCAAGTACTGGGAGCTGGACCATACTCCCGGAGACACTCCTTTAAATGGAGATGTAGATGCATGTTTGGGGTAATGAAATCAGAACCGAACTGGAGCTCTGTGCTCTTGCAAAAGTGCAATAGTTTCCTGTGTGCCTGTTCTATCTCGTTGTATGTAATACAAGGCTTGCACAGAAGTCGAGTGGCTTCTACGAAACGCTGCCAGCTATGAAGCATATTATCCGGCAAAAGGCCCTGGAGGCAGTATCCAGACGAGACTGTACCCCAATTCTTCCACTCCTTTGCCGTCCACATCCCAGCATTCGATTTGATGTTAGTTACCACGCAGTCATCCGGTAGTCCCTCTTTAAACTGATTCAGACGAGCATCAATAGTCAACACCTGATTAGCGCTTAGTACAACGTCATCTGTTGAATTCTTCTTCTTCTTTGACAACTCTTTGTCGGTCCACCTCTTCCACATTCGCTTGGCAGTCCCTGAATCCCAATAATAAAAGCACATATGTGAAATCGGTATTGAAACCCCAATGAACTAATAGTCCAAATTAAAGGCAAATGCAAGTTCCATTTCAAACACATTATCAGTGCTAAACATTAATTAACGTTAGGTCAAGCTTCAACACTTACCCAACAGTACATTATGCATCACATCGATCGAGAGGAACCTGAAGAAATGAATGTCATATAATACAGTTACTGCTAATGGAAACATTTTTATTAATGTTTATTCAAATGTCAAATTAAAATTGTTAATATTTTGGTATAATTCTGTGTAAGATTGGCCTTTAAATTTGTTCGGCCTGGAGATTGAACTTACCTGATGGGATTGAAGTAGGGCAATTCTAGGAGGACACAGGAACGAGCTCCATACTGTTTCTCAAGTTTACTTTTCTCTCTCGGGGTGGATGCAGCTGTAATCTCACTCACTCTCTCCTTGTGTTGGTCCAGAGTACGAGGAGTCCAATTCGCCATGTTGAATCCTCCACGGTTTGAATTCTTGAATTCCTTCAGACATTTTGAACAACCCATGATAGCATTAGGTAGCAGGAAACCGCAGGTCTTCCTCCCTGCAGGCAGGTCGGCAGCAACGTTCAAAAGCGCCAACTTAACGGTCTTGCCATTTGGGCAATCGTTGGTTATAAGCCTTTTTCCCTGATGCCAGAATTCCTTGAGTTCGTTGACTAGGGGCCTCAGAAAACTGGTAAGGTCGGCAGGTTCTTTACTTAAGTTTGGAATGATACCGTATAGTATGACGTTCTCAAGTCTGTACCGCTCATTTCTGGGTAGGTTAAGTATTGTTAGGTAAATGCCCCCTACTGACATCGAAGCTTTCCGAGAGAATGGTTGAAACCAATTGATATTCATCTGAAGAGCCAAGTTGTTTTCATTATCAAGAAAGCCCTCGTTGTTCGCGTTAAAGTCTTTCCATACCGAACCGTCGTAGATATCAGCAAACACTCCGTTGGGTATCCTCCTGCCCTTCCACTCTCTACATTTCAGCTCAAAACCTGGACGTTTCATCATAACCTGCAAACTCTTCTCGAGCGACTGGTAACAGAATGTCCTGACTGGAAGGAAGGTAATTTCCCCCACAATCTTGGCCTCAGAAAACAATTTCCTGTTGCAGCGTTTTAAATCATCACCGATGGTTGTACACCTAATGGGTTGCTGAATACCATTACGATCCGTGTAAAAGCCTCGACCTCGCACACGCTCAGTGGTGGACAACACAGAATGCGACAACGTATAACAGGCCGGGCAGCATACACTCATAGAGTAATTAGTCATCGTTAGGTCTGTACCCAACCATTTGTACATCATCCGCATCGTTTTGGGGAATACTGCCTCCGCTGCTTGTGAAACCCGGTCATTACCTGCTACCGTCAATAATTCACAAATGAAGCACATAACTTTAGCCATTTGCGTATCACTGGTGAAGGTGTGGATCTGCCACTGCAAAAGAAAGAACAGAACCCATGAAAATAGGCTTTGGATATTCTTATTAGGGGTACCACTAACAAGCCTTGCCAATGGGCTAGGACGACCCGTCCCGTCACCGAAAACCACTTTTAAGTGACGGATGGCCCTGTTGCGAATCTTGACTGCCTCTGGATCAAGCTTATCATTTTCTTCCGTTTCTTGGGAATCTTCCATGGTACCGTAATAGTCTTTCATATCATCACCTGACTCCTCATCGGCTTCCATGGGTACCGCCTCTTCAACAGGCTGATTGCGACCCACAGGCTGACTGTCTGCTTCTCCCGGATTCCCGACTTCAGCCTGCCGCTGATTAGCAGCTGCAGCTTCTGCCCGAATACCAGCTCCAACCTGGATACCACCTTCAGCCCGAATACCCGCTTCAACCTGCATACCACCTTCAGCCTCAATACCCGCTTCAGCCTGGTTACCTGCCTCAGCCTCAACACCCGCTTCAGCCTTGTTACCTGCCTCAGCCTGAAAACCTGCTTCAGCCTGGTTACCTGCCTCAGCCTGAAAACCTGCTTCAGCCTGGTTACCTGCCTCAGCCTGAAAACCTGCTTCCGCCTGGTTACCTGCCTCAGCCTGAAAACCTGTTTCAGCCTGGTTAACTGCCTCAGCCTGAAAACCTGCTTCAGCCTGGTTAACTGCCTCAGCCTGAAAACCTGCTTCAGCCTGGTTACCTGCCTCAGCCTGAATATCTGCAGCTTCGGCCTCAAGACCCACTTCTGCCTGATTGCCAGCGCGTTGAGGTAAACCAAATGGGAGTGGTTCTGCAAGACACATGTATAAGAATAAATTAAATGTACAGTAGGGTTTCAGAGTACAGACTTTCCCACCCAATGTTGTTTCTCTGACTCAAAAGCTATGATAGAAAGATGCATGGAGGGATACATATATATAACGTCCATTGTTTAAGTCATTCATTATTTGAACAATTGTTTAATTGTCAAGAAAAGATTTAGGCTGCCGATAATTTTCCAAACACTAACTGATCATTAAGAGTATAGTAGGTATTTGAAAATAATATCTATGCGCGCAAGCTAGCTAGGAAGGTTTTGAAGGATATCGATTTCAGGTGAAAGTGACTTTATCCTAGTTATACTATTTATCTGGTACTCACCATGCTCCATAAGATGCTTCCTGTTATATGTACTTTTTGAAACTGCACGTTTACATGTGTCGCACCATCGGTTTCGGCTAGTGTCCATATTTCTTCTGGTTTCTGCCTGGTCACTGGTCAGACCCTTGAAACACCACGATCGCGAGGCCATGGCGAACTTGAGTTAGACAGCAGCACTTCAGGGCGATGAACCTTCCCCATTTGCGACCGCGACCCAAGTATTTATATATGGTACAGACCGACGCCTATGGTCCCACCAGCTGAAAGCCGCGAATTGCCGCGACATGCCACAGCCCCGACCCAGGGGTAGTTGCACTCGAGCTCCTAACCTCAGACACCCGTGTGAAATTAAAGCCGAGAACAGCCTGCCACAGTATTACCAGGAGATTACTGTCGCCTCCAGCCTGGCCGTCACGGTAGCGCGTTGTCGTGATTTGTCGGGCGCGTGAAGTTTCTTCAGCTTTCGAAACGCATCGTCCGCCGTCTGGACTGGTGAGGGCATGACACCTGCCATTAAAACCTAGGGTCTATCCATTAAAGGGCGGTGAAGTTTCCTCAGCTTCCGAAACGCATCGGCCGCCGTCAGGTCGACTGGTGATAGGATTTCATCTGCCTTGAAAACTGAGCTCGAAGTTTAGCTCGAAGGTCAAACCTTAAGCTTTCTGCTACTACTTAGGGCCAGCTTATTTCGTTATATAGTGCGTTTGGTGTACGGCTACGTGAATATCATGAGTGTCAAAATCCTGAGTGCCACCCTTGGTGAGAATCTTCTTAATTACTTTTGTTCTACAAGTGATACGAGTCGATGGCCGACTTTCCAAATTATTCAAAATAGGTAAAACATATGTATTCATTCTGGGGGTCGCCCTTCCTAATTAATTAATATGGCCAGTTTTCTGAATTCTAGGGTGTGGCCATATGGCAGTTATAGTTTATTCTGTCTGTTTGAATAGCCTGGCCATGGTAATTTGGAACGAAGGTGTTTGTTTAAAGTTGAGATGACAACCTTCATGTTCTCTTCTTTCTTTTTTTTCAATATATAGCTGCCGCGTACTTGGTTCTTGTATCATGCGTGGAATTTGTTCGAGCTGCCAGTGGCGGACACTGGCCTAGGCTAGTTCACAATAAGCCTGGAGTAACCCGTACCCGGTTGGTCAACCTCACTGCTCCATTTACCGGTCACCCTCCACCAAAACACGATGCGATGACCGGCCTCACCTTTCATGACATCCTGCAAGCCTTGTTGGACCAGGACCATACCGTAACTGACACTGGATCTGAAGCCAACCCAGGAGACGGGAACATTAAAGAATTCCCAACTGTGGTACTTCTCTCTTCGTACACTCTTCTTCTTATCCTCGCCGTAGCCATAATTATTAGCATATTCTTTGTTTGCTCCGGAATTAATCGCATCTTCGCAGATGCTCGTTTTCGTGTATACTTGCTTGTCTCGGGCAATCACAGTGTATGACTTAAAATAGGCACGTTCCCTGGACATTTTGGAGATTATATCTTTCAAACAGACGATCCTATCACACTGACTAAAGCCGAAAATATATGCCTAGGCGCACGATACACATTTAACTGTGTCATCCAAATGACCGACTGCTATACCGGCACATCGACACGACTGCCCACACATTTAAAGGTTAATAAACTGAAGGACATCATGTTGACAAGATTGATGACTAAGGACATTATACGCTACCAGTTGGTTACCATGGGTATAGGCATAGGAGAGCCTGTTCTTTTGGGGAAATACCGGCCCGGTGAGCTTGCAATTAGTACTAATACTTCAGTCGACTTAAGCCGTGTTGACCTTGATTAAGTCTTGTGTGAAAAATGTTGTATTTTTGTGTGTTTACTACCAATATGCTGCCGAACGTGCGTGCAATCGATACAAGTGTTATGGTTATAAATTGAATTTGTAGCTAAATAAAATTTCGGTTTTGGAAAGAGCAGTATGACGCTGACAAGAGCGCTTTTACTCTGGCTCGGGCTAGGGTCAACCCCTTATGTAATCTGTGAGACAGGCCCCTAAGTTAGGGGCCTGAGGCTAAACTAGGTCTGCAACCAAAACTAGTAGTGGAATTAAATGTGGTTAACGCCACAATCTGGCGATCTGGCTCCAACCGAAATTATGGCTATAGCTAATTAAGCTATCGTCCCTTAATAAATCTCGACACCTAAATCGACTTGTTCGTTTTTTAAATTATTAATTTTGCAATGTCACAGAAGCTCCAAGTTACCTATACATAACTCCCGGAGAACTCCCACTTTAAAGGGTTACACTATATGCATGAGGTTTTTTTATTCTCTCACAGAAAGAATATAGGTCACCGTGTCATACAAATCCTAGAAAGTATTTCGGGTTCATCAGGAGACTACATGGTCATTTGTAAATTTTGATAGGTCCTACTGGCAGCGATGTATTTGATCATAATAAAATTTCTGAAAAATTACTTTTGCAACTTACTGCATGGAATCTAACTAAAAAGGATCCACTAGAAAAGAAGTAACAGTTCTTAATTAAAACCGGCTTCATGCAACATTATTTTTTCATGACTGCGAAATAAGTACGAAGAGATGATTCATGTCGCATCATTTTAAAAATCGTATATCGAGCTTATGTTTGTTTAAAATACACTTTTTATGATTGATTTATGCTATTATTGATAACAGGCCTAGGTGTCATTCCATTGCTCTTCTAATGGTAGAGACCTTGTACCATAACACTCATCAAAATAGTGTTGTATTGTAATCGATTTCAAGTTCGTGGTCTATCTTCAAGAAATAGCACATTCGGGTTTTCAACAAAATGACAGGTCATTATAGTTAAATGCGTTTCGTATCGTAAATAAAAAGTATTCATAAATTTAAGATTCACTTATGAGAAGGACCTGGATAACGCGTACGGTTTTAGACTAATATAAGGCGAGTCTTAGGCAACCAACATATCTATAGAAATACTTCCCTGCTTATCGAGCATGCCACAATCAAAACAAGAAGCGCAAAGTTCTTTGATAAAAGTTTATAAAACGACTATACAATTGAAGAAAGTACAAAGACCTAACATACAGCGTGACACAGACCATACAATTAAACGTAGTGTAAAGAAAACATAAAGATGATAAACATAAACATCACATGAAATAGAGCATTAAACAGACCCTTTAGAAATAAGTTAAATTGGCTGTGCATCGGCGATACCCGACCGATACGCGGGCTTCACCGCCCAGTCTGGGGTGTTGGGAGGAGGCTGTTGGCGTTTTGGATTATCGTCGGGGACATTGTTCCGCTTCTTTGCCAATCTAACGCCCCGCTGACGGCCGCTAATTTCTTTAAACTCAATTTCGTCCAGGTGGGCTTTGTAGGCACTCAGCTCATCGCTCTCCCACACGAGCGGTTTGACGCGGCGGTGATATCGCTCGGTGGTCTTCCCGTCTTTGTCGACCGGAAAATAAAGTCCGCGCTCCTCGTCGCTCGTGTAGTCGGGGGTGAGGAGGCGCCTCACGGAATTCTTACGAGCTTCGTCCCACGTTGTGACGAAATTTTCCAACCCCACTATCCATCTTTTGAGCTTCTGCAAAGTTAAAAAGACACTTTTTTATTTTAATACAGTTACGACATACTTGGTCAAGAACATCAAATAAACACAAACAAGTTTTTCAATATTTCAGTTGCCTTAATTTAAAAGCTGGTCACTGCAGTTAATTTCAAAAGCGTTGCTTTATCCTTGGTCTCTATAACATACAGGCACTTTTTATTAATTGTGTCATATCCATTCTAATTGTATGTCAAGATTATTGTCCAAGGAAGCAAGTAAGGTTACAGTGCTCTATAAAAATTCATAATGTAAAAAAATTATAATTGTTTCCCAAGTTTCAGTGTTACAACCATAAGATCATTTCACAGCCGGGCCCCCTGTTTTAAGCCAAATTGCCGATTCACAGCTACAGCCCCCGGTATAGTTCCGACCGCAGTTCGTACGTATACCCCTTTTTGAACCGAGTGGGTCCCCGGGAAGTCACACCCCCTATACCATAGACCCCCAGTCTGTCTACTCAGATATAAAAGTAGGACATATCATCGTTCTTCAAAATAGAAAACAACCCCTTTCCACTGACATTTATACCAAAAAATCGACCCCTTATTCTTCAAAACGCAGACATTTTGTGGCCAAGAAATACCCTTTTTTCGTGAAATTTCATATTTCCCAGGAAAAAAAGACCCTTATTTTCATATCATGGATATTTGGGATGAAAAAGTAACCTTTTTTCTAGAAACAAGGACATGTGAATTTTGTCAAAATAGACCCTTTCTTCGCGTTTTTTAGAACAATGATGCGTATCCTTCCACCCAAGGAGTGGACTGGGCATAGACCATAGACATTACTCTTTCTCCTCGGCTTTGCACTTTTCCAGAAAAAAAAAATTTAACGGAATATGTTTGAAAAGTGTAAAATTTCGGCCTGCCTGAATCGAACTACGTCAAACAATGTTGAGAACAATAGTCCGCAAAAGCCATGACGTCAGGCGGGCCCCTAACGGTCACTGCACGCTGCTCCCGTGCCTAAACATGGGCCGGGCTGGGCCGGGGGTCCCCTCTATGAACTTTAGTAGGACCCAGCTGTCAGATTTGCTATTTCCACTAATAATGCTCGCAAACTTATGAAAACATGTATTTTCATAGGGGAACTATCAATGTGCATTATGATATACTTGAAAAGAAAAAGAGTTAATAAATAGCAAAGTTATAGGCAATGTTATTGTCTGTGTGTACGGGTGACCGCGGTCCAGCCGGGTGTTATCGGTGCCCCCTCCAGGGCGGGCCGGGCCGGTGACCGGGGGTGTAGGGTTACCGGGGCCGGTCGTAAAAGGTTTAGGCCCAACACGTGGTGCGGGAGGGGTCCGTGACGTCAGACTTTTGTGGTCTATAGAGGAAGTCTGTAACAAAAATTTATTTACCTCGTTCACGTGGTGACGGATGATAGACTTTTCATTTTCAGCCTTCATTCGGTTGTTCCGGATTCTGTTGGCCCTGCTTTGGAGGGTCTTGAAGTAGGTGTTGGCAGCAGCTAGAAAAAGAGGAAGGACATGAAGTATGCTTTAAACTGGAGCCATTAAGTAGACAAAGGCAATATAAAGGCAATAAATCAAGGGAATACATGTTAAAAATGCAAAGTGAGGGTTAACATATTATTCAGGAATTAAAACCATCATTACACCGGTATTATATATCTTTGTCCAGATAATAGAACTTACGTTTTTTTCAGATGACTGGGAGGATAACTTAAATTATAAAAGTAACAATTTCCAATGTAAGTGGAGCCTATTTAGACACTAAAAACAGATTTCCAGCATTTCAAGCATGTTAAAATTTGTGTTAATTGAAGGACCAATACTTTGGAATCATGGACATTAGATGCATGAAATGTACAGCTGCAGGTTAGTACACAAAGAAACTTGCTACCTATGGGACTTACCTAACACCTCTTCTCTGGGGGTATCTGGCCCCAGGCACACGTTGTCAACAACGGCCTTGATGATCGCAACGTTATCTGGGTGTTTGATCCCCGCCCTGAATGTTGGAATATATTTATATTGTTCAATTCATCGGCATCACGTCAAGTGCTCTATGACTCTATTAACATGAAAAAAAACCAGCAAAACTTATATTCAGCTGCAGCTTCTGGTGTTCAGGAACACATTACCCATTGCTTACTTAAAAACAATATTATTTTCTGTACTATTCATGTTGTTATGACGTAATCAACTTACCCACGGTTCAGGTTGAATCCCCAATCAGGGTCACCTCTCTTGGCCTTGTAGGCCGAACGAACGAGTTCCTACAAACAATATAATAAGCCAATAATTAATAGTGGACTTCTAACTATATGTCAGTGTACGAAATCATTACGGATTTTCGTTGTTTTCAGGGATGTTCCCTGGCGGCGCGGCAAAAGAGAAGAACATCAGGGCTATACTAGGAATGAGATCATTTCTAAACAAACCGAGAACTATATTAAACGGTAACGTTTTCAAGGTGAGATTATTAGTTAATTATAAGCTGTAAAAACAAACTTTAGAACTTACACATATTTCATTGCGTGGTTTGGGTGGTTTGTCAGCTGCAGCTGGCTTCGCTTGGTTCATGAGCACCTCCACCTGGGCCTTTGCCGCAGCCGCTTCAGCCTCCGCCCTTCGGCACTTCTTCTCCAGCTCCTCCATCCTGGCCAGCAAATGGGCCATGGACGGTTCAGCTGTAGACGTGGAGGGGCCGGACGAGGACGAGTATTCGGGCGTGAACGACCTTTGGGACGTCGTCGACGAGAACGACCCTTGCGATGTCAAGGGCCCGGGCGTGAACGACCTTTGGGACGTCGTCGACGAGAACGACCCTTGCGATGTCAAGGGTCCGGGCGTGGACGACGTTCTGGACGTGGAGGTGGGGAACCATGGATGGGTTTGAGACGTGGAGGCGTCATCCCCCAGGGCGTGGATCCGGAGGGCGTGGAGGGCGTGGAGGACGATGCGGATGCAGTACCGCCTTGGGAACCACCAAGGCTAAGCTCAACGTCGTTGAGGGTGGATCCCTCGTCCGCGTACAGGGAGTCCTGAAGTGACTGATCCGCAGAGAGATCCGGAAACCCATTCTGAGACCCATACTGACGCGCATCCTCAGACATATCCAACAGCAGAGTACCTACGCCTGCTGATGAATCATGATCGGTTATTTTCTCGCCACCCGATTTGGGGCTGCTGGTCAAGATCCTGCATGAGCTCGTAGACGGGTTTGACAGAACAGAGTCACTATAATCAGTTGACCCGTTCATTTTTTTTTTTTTTTTTTAATTGTTTTTATTTGGGCAAAATTGGGTTCAGCTGCGCTGATCTTCCACCCGCACCCCTTTATTACAAATATCTTGAGTAGGTGCGGGTTTAAATTAGTTACAAAATTTCAGTATATATAAACATATTGCCATTAGAATGGCATTTATGATAATGAGTGATGAGATGAGATGAGATGAGACAAAATAACACATACAATAACACATACAACATTAGTAAATTTTTACATATGGGTTTTGAATACTATTTTTCAGGTCAGACTTAAATCTATTTTTATCTACAATGTTTCTAAGATCAATCCTTAGATTGTTCCATGACATCATCACTTTCATCTTAGGGTTTCTCTTATATTTTGGATGGTTAATTTTAGGTAACAAAAATAATTTACCATCATGTCTCCTGGTGGCAATTTCTCGCTTATCCAGAAGGGATTCATTCTTAGATAACAAATGTGCATATTGCAAACAATGTAACTTACGTCTATGCACAAGTCTAAATATTTTACAATTTCTATGAAGTACCTCAGTAGAGTCTCTATTCATGTACGGATGATTATGTTGATTAAAGACCACCAATAAACCTTGATTTTGTAATTTTTGTAATTTCTGGTTCAGAAATTGTATATTTTGATCATAAATAAAATCAGCATACTCAATCACCGGCAAAATGGTATTTTTATATACAGCGATAGCCGCCTTTAATGTAATTCTTTTACGAATTAATTTAAAGTAGTTGATCTTCAACTGCACTACTCCACGTAATTGATTCTGATGTTCTTTAAATGATAATTTATTGTCAATTAACAAGCCCAGATACCTATATTTAGAGACTTTTTCTAGTGGGAGATTATTGATTTTAAAAAGAGTATCTTCTCCATCCTCCTTCAATAAACTAGTTCTCATCCACTGTGATTTTTTAATATTGATAGTAAGTAGGTTCCTATTACACCACTTAACAATTTTGGTCAAGTTATCTTGTAAGACAGCCTCATTCTTATGATATATAACAGTATCGTCAGCATATAATTGAATACCACAACTCACGATTTTCGGGATGTCATTGATATATATAGAAAATAATATTGGTCCCAGGTGGCAGCAAGTTTTCAAGTGATCTATATAGCCATATGCCACGCCGTATTTATACATGCCGGGCAGGCCCCCCTGTGGATACATGATCTGGTGAAAGCGATCTTTTATCGATGAGGCAAGACTTTGAACATAAGTTACGTGGTAGACGTGACGGGGTGTGGACGGGGTAAGAGAGACTTTTACCATAAGTTACGTGCTAGCCGTGACGGGGAGTACATGGGGTATCAGCTGATCAGCGACACCCTCACCGCCGCCCCTTGTGAGGCCTGTTACGTGTCAAGAAGTGTTAAGACTACCCCGCGGGCCGTGTGCCGCGGTACTCCTGTGAGGGACCTGACACAGAAGCTAGTTGACATACGCCGCCTCAGATGGCCAACAGGTGGACGCGGTCATCATAGACGCGTGTCCCGGTGTCAAACGCGACAGAAGTCATTTCAGATGAACCCCCTGTCGATCGGCTCTCTGAAGAAAATAGCGGCCTATTAGACGTGCTTCGCACTACCCAGTGTAAAAACTTGTGAAGCCCCCGGCTAGAAGAAGTCGTTTTAGTTGTACCTTACCTAGCGTTTAAGTTGTCGACCGAGGGTTAACTTTTCGCTAAAGACTAGACGAAGCCCTTACAGTACCTGGGGGGTTGTGATGTCGTGTGGGGTGGGGGGTATAAGTATGTGCCTGTACTATACACTGGTTCAGAACAGCCACTTGATGGCCATGGACATCGAGCGACTGTTAAACGCAAGTCTGCGTCTGCGTCTTGTTCGGGAGGAAAGGCCAGTGGTGAGACCTAGTCACCTCCAACCCGCGGACCAATCCGACCATCAGTGGCTGCTTCTCTTGTTAGTGATATACCTGGGGTGGAAATTTATCGGTATCTTCTGGAAATTGGCAGCAGGCTGTCGCTCGTTGGCGCAGGGTCAACGTCGGAGGGCTACAGTGCAGTGCTGTCTGAGAATCTACTGCCGATGGGAAACGCTCCTATTTCCACTGGCTCCCATTCCCGCCGAAATGGAAGCCGTAGGAAGTGCTGCCTGCCCACGAATGATCATCCAAAGACCGAGCATCCTGTCCAAGGCCCTGACCGTCGCCTGGTCGGGCCCACTCACGGTCCATCTGAATGGCAGTGACGAACCCTTGACGTTGGAACTCCCGCAAGAAGTCAAGATTCCTCGTACGGAGCGCGTGCGCCTGAACAAATTTTTCAGGCACAGACTATGTAGAGCGAGCGTTTGCCTGATAAACAACAGGAACAACATGGCCCAAGAACTACTCCCAGCTGAAAAACTGGGCTGCATGCCTGACGTAGACTCTTGGGTGTGATGAACAGTTATATAAAAGTGTACGATATGTTTGAAGTAGATATGGGAAAATTTTAATTGTGAAATGCATATGTTCACGAAGCTTTCGAGTTACATATGTACATTAGTGTATGTTCAGTAAATACAATTATGGGAAAATAGGCGAAACGTTGACACGTGGACATCCTAAAACCTTTTCCGCATGCATAACAATAAAACATTTTGATATCATGAACGTGTGTAGTCTTATGTGGCTGTGACTAATTATAAATGGGAATTCATGAGGATAATGTGAATGAATTGCTGCTGTGTGACGAAATTATGAGGGCGAGTATATATTCTAAACAACAAAAATCGAACATGAATGAGAACTGATAACTTTTGAGCTGCAATAAAAGGAAGAGTTAATAGCTAATGTATATATAACCAACTCAATTTAAAGTCAAGCGTCTGCATGCGCTTTGAATCCTACGTTGTCTGAAATACAGAATTGAGATGAAAACAAAAAGTGCTGGTACCATTATAAAAGTAAGTCCAATGTTCAACAGGTAAACAGTACCATGCACACTGGGGGGGAGGAATGGTACGTGGGGAAGATGCAAGTCACCACGAAGTTTCTTGTATTCGACCTCATTCAGTCGAATCTCTTTCATGTATGTACGGAGGGAAAGGAAATTGTCTTTTGCTTGCTTAAAAATATCCTCTTGGCGGACTCGCATTTGCGGGCTAAGAGGTAAAATTGGGAATGGTTTATCGTACGAAAAATCCGGGTTCACAAGCCGGCTAAGTGACAGGTTGAGGTGTTGAAGACTAGCAAGGTTGACGGGGAAAACTGTTCTTAAGGGGCCTGCTGTAGAAGGCAAACAGTTAACACTTGAGACTGGAATTTCCCATTCTTTGGCGGACACAGAACAACCACATTCAAAGGCACGAACGCACGATTCACATCCAGGATGGGTTGTTGTTCGGTTGGGGCAGCGCACAACGACCTCGTCTATGTGAGAGAACAAATAGGTCCCTGTTGCAATGACTTGGATGTTCGACCTTCTGAAATTAGACTGAATGAGTATTTTGAAATCACAATAAAGTTTGACAGACTCATGATCACGTAGATAGATAGAAATGAGGCACGACGAGGGAGAAAGCCTGCGAATTGGTAGGTCATAATGACAAAACAGAGAATGGCAATTATCCAGATCTGGGTTGGAGGATACCGTGTATTGGGTTGCGGACACCAATAAATAAGCCGGTGTGTTGGAGAGGCGAGTATAATGCCCATGGAAGGCTAGAGGGAAGGTGTTCACTTTTAGAACCTTGAATATTTTGTCTAAGGAAATAACGGGAATCTTCAAAATAGTTTTCAGAACATTTCGCTGTAAAACCGGGGGGACTAATTTTGCCATCGAGGAAGCCAATTTCATCGGCATTTACCTGGTCAGCACGAGTCTGTTGCTTCAAGTCATCGAGTGTGGCCGTTCCAAATAAAGTCTCGGAGAACTTGCCGATTTCTGGAATCAGAGCCCGCTGCTTCCTGGATTTGGCTGATGGAGGTGTTGGCTGGGCCGTCGTTTCCAAAATTGATTGCACTTCCCGGAGTCCGTTGGTGACCTTCGCTGCTATAGTCTTCCCAATAGATGTTATGTTATTCAACATAAGTTGGATTTTTCGACACTGTTCCATTGAACCGGCTGCCAGGGTAGCGCCGTGTCTACAATTTAGTGCGGCTGCCTGTTTGGGAGAAGGAGGAAGTGGTAAAATGATATCGACTTCGGTAGTGAAGTACTCATTACCTATGTGGATGGACGGTTTACTCTCGAATACTACACCATAGTTGGTACGAAAACGGTTTACCGTACTGGTGCATAGGCATGGCTTAGCTGAGACAGTGCCCAGGATAAAGAGTCCACGAAGGAGGAGTATGGATACTGTTGGAGCCATGTCTGATGCAGGCTAGAGACCGCTCTAGTCTTTTATTACTTTTTCCCAGTCACGGGAAGGAGTAGACAGACAGTGGCCACGTGCACCTGGGATCTAAAGGTTTTGACCTCCGTGCAGAAACCTTACGTTAATGCCAAAAGAAAAGCCGTGCGAAGAGTATAAGCTTAGGCGTATGCTTGCTAGTAAGCTTTCGTTGGTTAGGGTGTCGGCTTGTTCTAATTGAATTGGAAGGCAGACTTCAAAATGAATTGTTGGCATGGGGTTCCTTAACTTGTGGATGAGAAGTGAGAAAGCCTGTAAATGCCATTACTGCCTGATATTTATAGGTTTTATTTGCAGGTGGTTTATATGGAGTTCAGGCCGATTTAAGTCTGGACTGGCTGAAATTAGTCTCAAACCTTAAGGTCGGCTTTATATCTAACCAGCTTAGACCCAGTTTAAGGTGAATTATTTAGGGTAGTTATATAGGCTGGGAGGTACCTTTTATCCATACAGAAAATGTTTAATGAATTTTTAATGAATCTCATCTCTCACGGATGACTTCAAAAGAAGTTAATTTCAAACACTTTTAATACTCCATCTATGGATGGTAAGGGTAAATGGTTTTCCGGGTGGGAGGGGCGATGGATGGTAGGGTGAAATAGGCCTGTCAAAGATTTAGCTACATGTGCTTTGCAGGCGAACGTAGGTTGGGTATGGAAGTGCAACTCTGGCCCGTGTTAACTCAATAACTAACCCCTGATAATGGCGGGGAGTCCTTCAGATGACACCCAGCATGATACCTGTGTCGCTCTTGAGTGGGTTTGGTGTGAGTTATGTGATTACCAAGACTGTGCCCCTGCCCTTGTCAGATGTCAGAGGGGGGTACAGATTAGATGGGGTGCTTCCGGGTACTTATGGGTGTTAATGGATTAAGGCCGGCCATGATGGACGCTTCCAAACTTTGCCGCCGTTAGGAATGGACCTGGTTTATTAGGAAATGTTATGCACAAGGGAACAGGGGAGCGAGGGATAGCTGCAGAATCGCGAAAATGCTTTCTGTCATGTTACTTAAAAAGTACATGGAACTTGTTAACTAATGGTCATATTTAACTGAGACAATTAATTTAAATGAAGTGTGATGCCCAGTGTCTCCTGTTTATTCAGATGCTAAGATCGGGAAAGAAGGTTATTTAGAATGTTTGCAAGAAGTATATATAATAAATTTATAATATTCGGAATTTCAGCCGGATCAGTCTCATTACCATTAGGACTATCATGTTTAAAAGTAGTAGTTGAGGAGAGGGCGGGTTCGAGCAGTTTTTTTTTTTTTTTTTATAATTTTCCAATTTTTTTTAGGGTCTTTTTGATTTAACAACTTTTTGATTACAAATGGAGAGTTCTCCTTTAAAAAGCGTAAAGTCCCGATCCTGTTTAAAATAAGTTAACAATCAACCTCCTCTCTTGACATGACGATTAGGGTTGAGAGTAGTCCTATCCTTATCATTAAATTGAGGGAATACTGTTACATACAACAGACGCTTCTTCATAGGGTGCGGGTAAAAAAAGTCACTTTTAATTAAAGTTAAACATATGAACATGATCTAGATGGATGAATTAACATTCGCGCAATTCAAGAATACTTAAAAAGAAACAAGACGTACGGAGGGACACTTACAGGATAATTTAACAAATCCAAGTTTTCTGTACATAGTAGTGAGATCATTCTGGGATATAATAGGTTAGGTAGGTATGACACTAAACTGTGGGCTTACAAAGCCTAAACAAATCCGCCAGGTAACATCATAGTATGAGACACTAGCTGAATATACATCAGTTACAGTTAATGTTATTGAGTTATCTAAGGTAGTCAAATGATATGAACTAATGTATATTTATCTGAAGGAAATATAACAGGTCTAGGTACGTACTTCTTGGGCAAACTAGGAAACAGGTTAGCTATAGGGCTTCCGTATAGCAGGATGCATGGTTAGGGCATCGCAAGAAGCCAAGGAAACTAAAAAAAATGCATTTGTTGGCCACTATACCCGGTGTTCTACATCGATGTTGAGTAGTATTCACAATATATTATGTTTAAATAAACATAGGTCAACTCTAGTAAGGCACAAGATGATTCTACGTGAGATTACATTTACATGAGGTAGTAACAATGTAATAACAATGTGAACAGAACGGTATTAACTCTCAACTCAAGGAATCAGTGGACTGAAACATGTTCATTAGGTTCCTATACTAGTACTGGTCTATAGTAAGCTTAAGGCTGCAGTTTTTGAGTGCACTTGGCCTGGGCCAGCCTTAAAATAATGTTTGTTTCCTGTTTACCGCCCGAGTGACTATTTTAGGGCCGACTGGAAACTTTTTTTATCATTTTTTGATTTTTTTTTTTTATCAAAGTTTTCAGTTAAAGCCTTACCAACAAAAAAAAAATTGGAAAAAAATAACAGATTGTCCGACCTCCCGACTGCGTATTTATCTGGTCACCCGCTGGACAGGAAACAAATTTTTTTTTTAGGTTGGCCTTGTGCTACAATACCTGTTAAATGATGACCCGTAGGGGACCGAGTGCATTTTGAGTTATTTTCATCAAACCTCTTAAATTGGTTAAACTAATGAAATAATAAAAAGTACATGATTTCTATAAACTATTTGAGTCAGTCTTGCATCCTATACCTTAATTATTTTCTCCGTATTGAAGTACTATATGATAGCCACAGCCAAATAAAGACATCCGGAAATTAAGGAAATCTCAAGGTGACATCTCCAAATCTCATACGTTTTTTTAATATTTGGGGTAGACAGAATATTTTGAAACCACTGAATTGCAGTACCTGAGATATGTTTAGATTTAACAAACGTTAATCAGAGGGTCCATATAAAGTTTTGGAACTGACTAGGAGAACCGGAGGTCTGCAAGATACCAGCAGAGGCTATAAGTTATGTGTTAAAATCACAAGCTAGTCAACGCTTAAAACGGGGAATTTACCAGGCCCAGCAGCCACTGTAATGTTCCCAAAACTTGTCACCTGTTCCAGCGAAAGTGATGCAACTAGGCCTCCCGAGGCCAAAAAACCCAAATAGGAATAGCATCAAATACTATTGTATGCATATAGGCTAGGTGTTGGGGCAACCTATGATATAGGTGAAATCCGTTAAATATGATATCCGTTGCCATGGTAACCGAGGAAAGTCGGTAACCTGATGGGGTGTGATGCGCGTCTCAGCATTAACTCCCAGATATGGATATATGGTCTCTCTCTATATATGTTATCAACTTTTTCAGAATATTATTTCATATATGTAATGTACTTATGTAAGGCTATAATATAAATAAGAAATATTTAGAATATCTGTACAAGTCCTCGAGAAGCAGCAGGTACAAATATGTCACTTTTACTGTATTTTGCAGGTTTTTTAGGTTCTTTTACATTACACTACATATCAGATACTCCCAATTAATAACTATAAGCATTTACCAGGTATGCATTCATATTTTGTTTCTTATAAGGGTTGCCTCTAACTCGGAAAAACATTTTTTGTTCTAGGTTCATACATATTTCTATAGATGGGACTTTATGTATGCCACCGTTAGTGCTGAGAATCTCGCCGTTAGTGCTGAGAATGTTTTTGTTACTGCTGAGACGCCAATGCAACAGACAAATACTAACTATGTCCAGTAATTACTGTTTTTGACTGTATTATTGTATCTGAATCTGCTAAACCTTGCACGTTATGAATAACATACATATTTCTGCTATATATGACAGTCAATTTATGTATGTATATGTCCTAACAATTTACTTTTATGGGTGTTTTGTCTTAGGAATTAGCTCAATTCTGCCAATATCTCCTGCAGTGTTTAATTATGTGGCATATTTAACTGGTTTCTTAGCAACTAAATAATACCTTATGATGTATTTGAACTATTTTCCCATAAATAAGTATGCTATGCATTGTTAGTAGATGACTACAACGTTATTGCTGAGGCACGCCTGTTATTGCTGAGACGCGCATCACCCCGGACTACAGTACCAAATAGACCCCACCTGGTTTCTTGTCATCTATTAATGGTAAATGCCTTTATATCTTCATAATTCCTGTTTAAATCATCAGACAACATGTTTGTGTGGTTGAATACTGTAAATTTTTTCCTTAATCATGCATTCAATTTTTTTTTTCTCTATCATTCTTCACAGATAGGTGTTCATTTCATGGTATCATAAAATCTCTCATTCAAATCATTGTGAAAATGCTGTTTTCACAGTCTTATATCATTCTTTACATATTAATAGTGGTATGGCTGTACCTTAAAATTGTTTATCAATGAAAATTTTCACTACCAGCACTCCAAAATGTATGGAATCCGTTACTGCTGAGACGCGCATGATTTTTTTGTTAATGCTGAGAATTCATTTGAGTTCGGTGACAGTTCTGTGCAACTCCACAAGAGATAAATTGATGGTATTTCTGTCTATATATGTATAAGGAATAAAAACACATATATCTACAAGTTCTGTCTTCCTTATCTTTCCTGGCAATGGTTATAAAACTTGACGTAGGTGCTAATTTTGGAATAAATTCTGGTTTTCCTGCGATGCACCTCTACATTAATGCTAAGAAATATGTATGCAATTATGCCATTTAGCATTCAAAGCATAAATCTTCGTATTTCCTCAGTAAAACTTACTCCAGACAGTAATACTTAACTGGAGTGTGATACATAATGGCCAGGCATCTGTTAATGCTGAGAAAAATTAGTGCTGAGAAAAATTAGTGCTGATAATCTCTCCACTTTTGTCTTACTTTCTCCTTGTTAGATATGTCTTACAGAGGTCTGCATATGATACTTGATTCTCATGTTCCCTTTCTTTTTCTTTCCTCTTTTCCTTCAACCTTTGGCTGGTCTTTCTTGGCTGTTCCACAAGTCTCGCTTCTACAGTTGCTTCAGGAGTTGTTTTCTTTTTCTTACTTCTCGGTTCGTCTTCCTCGGACTCATCGTCATCGTCATCGTCATCGTCATCTTCGCCATCATCCTCAGAGGAGAAGTTCACCATTTCACTATAAAAGCTGTCATCATCCTCGTCATATTCCTCTTCTGAGTCTTCTTCTTCAGATGATGACTCATCTTGACGGGCTGCATTATATGAGAAGGCCTCCACCACCGGTTTCCTTTGGTTTCTCGTCTCTCTCGTCCACTGCGCGTCCACTGGGAGCAGCTGCCCAGTTTCCTTAAAGCAACATGGCTCGTAACAGGAGGTTGGCCGTAGGAACACAGCCCCGCGGTGGTAAGTGGCCTGATGGGCCTTCATGAGGCCGTGCACTGGTTTTGTGCTCCAGGTTTTGATCGTATGCTCTGCATCTTTCACGTTGTTCTCGTCTGCATAGAGCAGGTGCACCTTCTTTGTTTCGATGCTAACCTGCTCCATAAAATCCTGAGCATCTTGCACTGCACCGCTTGTTTTCACAATGCGGTCGGCCAACGTTTTCAGGCCACCTCCCACCCCATCGCAAGGGCCCTTCCCATGTCCAGCCTCCAGCCAGTTCCATGTCACTCTCAGGTTGAACATGTCGGGAGCCTCGCGCAGGAAGTTACACACATGGCGGTTCCTGTACTGGCTGGATGGCGAATCAGATATGACGTGGAGGTGCTGCAGATCAGGAATTAGGTCTTCTTCAATTTTCGGTATAAGCATCTCGAGGAAGGACAGCGTGGTGGCGAAATTGTGGCACAGCACAGGTGATATTCCAGCAAATGCCTTACTGCTGAGAACTCGATCTCCATCTTCAGACTTGCTGATGTAGTTCACCACCATGGGATGAATCGTCACCTGTGCTTTACCGTAGAAGACACGCGCGATTTCCTTCATATACGCTGCATTCCAATTCTCGGCGTAGTCTACCTGGACCGTGCAGTGGTTTTCGGGCAGGTTGTCCTTCAACAGGTTGACTGCATCGTACTGTGCCTGCACCCGATAAGCGTGTTCACGGAATGCAGGCAAGGCACTCATGATGAGTTCTTCCATTTGTTCTTTCGTACCCTCCTTCTTTACCAGTTCGGTGTGTCTGGTCGTCATCATCTTGTTGGTTTTTTTGTCCATGTACTCTTTCTTTTCAGTCACCCACGTTTTGTAGGAGATATTGTCCTTCTCTGACATCTGGATGTTGCTTCTTACCTCAGCATTATCCATCCTCAGCAGTGCCGTTGTAGAGGATGGAAGTGTGGGGACACTCTCTATCATCAATCCCATGTTTGCATGATAGATGCATAGGCAGACATGCCTCTTCAGGAACTTGCACAGCTTAATCGATCTTTTGTTCTCCTCCCTGGCAGAACAGAACAAGGCCAGAGAGACTTGTAGGGAAGTCTCGGTGCAAAATTTCTGATGGAGGTTTCTGAGCGTGTCTGTCAGGGCAACAACTTGTTCTTGCCCTTCTTTGTTCATGCGCTTGTCGGGCATGCTGTAGGAATTGTCTTCTCTCCGCAAGAACTCTTTGATGGCAGCTTTCTTTGAGAGGGACAATTCTTTTCTTGCCGTTGACTTTGGTTTCTGTGCTTTATATACGTTGTTTCTGCATAGGCCTATTGCTTTGGATATAGCACTTGCAGAACCATAGTAGGTTTTGGTGACTTTTTGATGGTACAGCTTCTTTTTGATGGAGGTAGGCTGGTGTGCTACCTGTCCCACGGCCTCGCACAGCACCTGCACATTAAGGACAATGGCGCCATTTTCCAGATATCCAAAAAATGAAAGTTCCTCAATCTAATTCATATTTTGCAAAAAGACTCAATAATATATGTAGAATTCATAAATGGTATAGAAAATAGGCTGAAATATATAGTTTTCAAGGGAGAAATGGGGAAACATGACTAATTTTGAAAAACTTTGCAATTGCCTAAAAATGATATCTGCAACATAAATTACATTTTCTTCTGTCACTCTTTTAATATAGGGTGTATAAAGGCATTTTATGCATCCAAATTATTGGAAGGGTCTCAGGAATAACATAGAATTCTCAAAATACTTTTAATATAAAAATTTCAGTGATTTTATAGAAAAACAAATAAATAGTTATTTTAGGCTATTTTTAGGTTTTTAAATGGATATCCATCTCTGCTAGCCAAATTAGTACGGTGACCCCCTGTTCTTTTGGCTGGATATGATAGCCTACATCCATATGCATGCCATATTAACTTTCAGAGCAATTTTCAATGTTCAATTTTTTTGTGTGAAACTTTATTTTTGAATTTTTCTATTTTTGAACTATTTCATTTTATATAATTTCTAGTTAAAAACAAATATTACATTATAAAATTTTACAAATGTTTTTATTTTTCAATTGAGAAAACATGAACACATTTATCAAAATCATTTGGCTGGTTGTTATTTCATTTCTATCAAAATAATTAGCAAATAAAATCAAATTTCAAAATTTATTTTGCAAGTCAATTTTTGAATAATTACCATATAAATAAACTCATCCAGCCAAAAAGTTTCCACGGTGACCTATCATTTTTTTTGCATTTTTGGTATCTATATGGGTAGACCTTTCACTGTGTAAAGTTTGAAACAATTCTCAATATGACTTCTATAATGGCGCCATTGTCCTTAAAGAGTCGTTCTTTTGTTGGTGTTACCCCCATGTCATGCATAATGTCGATGGCATTTGTCCTAGGGGAATTTGTAGACAGGTTTGACAAGTCGAACCGTTGCTGCTGAGACTCCCGTTGTTGCTGAGAAAGCTGTTGTTGTTGCTGAGAATCGAGTTCTTGCTGAGGTTCTGGTTGTTGCTGAGAATCAGTCGTGTTGACCTTTTCCTGCTGCGAACTAGGAGAGTCGACTGCAGCAGGCACCTGTCTAAGCTGTTCCTTTAGTGCAAGAAGCTCCTCTTCTAGATTAGACACTGTCTTTTCTGCCTGAATCCTAAGGTTCCTTTCGGCACTAAGTTCTTTTTCCAGGGAACGCATGGCTGATTTAAGTTTTCTCGTAGCCGGATGCTGACTGTGCCAATACGCAGTACTGTTGCCGTGAATAAGGAAATGACATAGCATTCAGTAACATAGATAGAATACAATAACACCACATTCTCATTAAGAACTCTTTAATACCAAACAGAACTAACATGAACGTTTGCAATCAGCATATATTTCTTGTGTAGTAGATCCGCCACTGACATTAAAATCGAATAGATCAGAGAATTATTGCACAATTACAAAAATTATCAGCAGTATCGCGTCCATGAAATTTCTTGGGAAATCACAGGTATTATTGTTGTCTAGCAGTCCGTATTTATCTGGTATTAAATCAATTTTAAAAGTCTAATAATTAACGTCTGGCCACATAGTTCTCTCTGGTCCATCATCTATTCTAAAAGTCCGAAAATGTTACACAAAAAGTTCTTGATTAAGTAAATACGGGAGGATCAATATCCATCTCCAGGCCTGCACAGCTGTAAAGGTTAACTAGTCCTTGTTGGCCTTTGACTTAGAAGGACGTCCACGCTTCCGACTTTTCCTGCAAATCAGAAATTATTATCGTAAGCACTGAGAATGAAGCATTTTTTTTATTAATGAAAATGTTTTATTACACATAGAAAAATGCATTCCTATTGTTCATTAACTCATTAACAGTAATTACTAAAAATAAAAAAGTTCACGACTTAGGTCCATTACACTTACATGCGTACCATCATATATGTTTACATAACTATGCAAAATACGTATACAAATATTAATATGATATATACCTAGGGGGGGACTTCTTCGTATTCTCCACTGCAGGTTCAGGGGTGGAAGGGTCGTCATGTGCCTCCTGCACAAACAGGCGTCTGGGTGTTCCCTTCCTTCGCCTGGAACCTGCAATAAATATTTCTTTCCTGTCTACATGTGCCACTATATAATTCACAAAACTAACCTCATGTGAAATTCTAATCTCAGCATTAATGGATACATGTATACCTTAGCCTAGATGTATGAGTTTTTGTCAATATATTAAACTTACCTCCTCGACTGGGCTGTGATGTCCCTCTGCCTGTTGCTGAGGTTGCCGCACTTGCAGTTGGGATGGTGGCGTCTTCACGGGGAAGGCATGCTAGTACAGCTGCCACGTCATCCACGCTGCACTCGGCCTCACCCACAACATTTTCACCACTCATTAGGGGAATAGTGACTGGCAGGCCAGTAACAATAAAAAAAGAAAATATAAAATTTCACAACACGTAATTAATGCTGAGGTGAATAAAATATATCATGCCAAGTGGGGACAAAATAATACTGAGAAATGCAGAATGTTTAGCAATGAGACAAATATTGTTTGTATCTATCATCTATTAACTTGTCCGCATTACATTGAATAAAAATACTGCCGAGGATGAAAACATACAGTTAGTGCTGAGAGTTACATTGACATTACTGCTGAGAATGTAAACATACCATCAAGCTGGTTCTTGAATTCATCCCAGGTCACCAGTTTCCCTTGCAGTCCAGACTCAGGAGAGTACTCCATAAGTGTAAGGTCTGTCTTATCTTCATGGTCCGTGAAGGCAAGTATGGGCACCTCAGGAATCTCGCAAACTGCAGCAGTATCTGCTGCAAGACAAGCAGGGGGGATCGCGTGGACCTCAGCACTAACTGTCAGGTTTGTGTTGGCTGAGGATTCCCTCTCATTGTCTGGAGTTGATGTAGTAGGTGGAGTAGTTCCCTTAGGCGTGGAGGGAGTCTGCACCTCAGCAGTAGTGGGGGACGACATAGGGTTTTTACGTTTCCTCCCCTTCTTGGAGGTACTTCCCTGAGGAGAACTAGACACAGTCTCCTCTTCCACAGGCTGCACTTCAGCAGCAGAAGGGGATGACTTAGTTTTCTTACGCTTCTTTCCTGTTTTCTTAGGAGTCGAGGGACCAGCCTGATGGTCCACCTGCGGGACCTCAGCAGTAGGAGTTGACGCCTTTGTAGTCTTCCCCTTCTTTCCTGTTTTCTTAGGAGTCAAGGGACCAGCCTGATGGTCCACCTGCGGGACCTCAGCAGTAGGAGTTGACGCCTTTGTAGTCTTCCCCTTCTTTCCTCTTTTCTTCGGAGTCGAGGGACCAGCCTGATGGTCCACCTGCGGGACCTCAGCAGTAGGAGTTGACGCCTTTGTAGTCTTCCCCTTCTTTCCTCTTTTCTTAGGAGTCGAGGTAGCCTGATGCTCCACCTCCGGGACCTCAGCAGTAACAGGCGACGAGTTTACCATATTGTCCTGGTTGGGTGGGGTTTCCTGAGGAGGAGTTGCCTGAGTGGCTTCCTGTACCTTCCCCTTCTTTCCTCTTTTCTTCGGAGTCGAGGGACCAGCCTGATGGTCCACCTGCGGGACCTCAGCAGTAGGAGTTGACGCCTTTGTAGTCTTCCCCTCTTTCCTCTTTTCTTAGGAGTCGAGGTAGCCTGATGCTCCACCTCCGGGACCTCAGCAGTAACAGGCGACGAGTTTACCATATTGTCCTGGTTGGGTGGGGTTTCCTGAGGAGGAGTTGCCTGAGTGGCTTCCTGTACCTCACCGACCTCAGCAGTAACAGGCGACGACTTTTGATTCTCGTCGGGTGTGGTGACTTGAGGAGTGGAGGGAGTGTCCTCCTCAGCACTAACTGGTGCCTCAGCAGTAGTAGGCGAGCAGTTCTTTACGATGTCCTCGTCGGGTGTGGTGACTTGAGGAGTGGAGGGAGTGTCCTCCTCAGCACTAACTGGTGCCTTAGCAGTAGTAGGCGAGCAGTTCTTTACGATGTCCTCGTCGGGTGTGGTGACTTGAGGAGTGGAGGGAGTGTCCTCCTCAGCACTAACTGGTGCCTCAGCAGTAGTAGGCGAGCAGTTCTTTACGATGTCCTCGTCGGGTGTGGTGACTTGAGGAGTGGAGGGAGTGTCCTCCTCAGCACTAACTGGTGCCTCAGCAGTAGTAGGCGAGCAGTTCTTTGCGATGTCCTCGTCGGGTGTAGACACTTGAGGAGTGGAGGGAGTGTCCTCCTCCACCTCCACCTCCTGTGCCTCAGCACTAACTGGTGCCTCAGCAGTAGTAGGTGAGGACTTCTCTGTGATGTCCTCGTCGGGTGTAGACACTTGAGGAGTGGAGGGAGTGTCCTCCTCAGCACTAACTGGTGCCTCAGCAGTAGTAGGCGAGCAGTTCTTTACGATGTCCTCGTCGGGTGTAGACACTTGAGGAGTGGAGGGAGTGTCCTCCTCCACCTCCACCTCCTGTGCCTCAGCACTAACTGGTGCCTCAGCAGTAGTAGGCGAGGACTTCTCTGTGATGTCCTCGTCGGGTGTAGACACTTGAGGAGTGGAGGGAGTGTCCTCCTCCACCTCCACCTCTTGTGCCTCAGCACTAACTGGTGCCTCAGCAGTAGTAGGGGACGACTTCTCCAAGTTGTGCTCGTGGGGTGTGGAGACCTGAGGAGTGGAGGGAGTGTCCTTATCAACCTCGGCCACCTCAGGATAAGTGGTGCCCTTCTTGGGTTTGTGTGTCTTAGAAGTGGAGGGAGCGGAGGGAGACTGGTGCTCAACCTCGGCCACCTCAGCAGTACGAGCAGATGCCTTTGACTTCCGAGGGCTAGTACGTCTGCTTCCTGAAGTGGAGGGAGCCTCGGCCACCTCAGCAGTACAAGCAGATGCCTTTGACTTCCGAGGGCTAGTACGTCTGCTTCCTGAAGTGGAGGGAGCCTGCACCTCAGCAGTAACAGGCGGTGACCTATATGTCTGAGTCTGAGAAGTAGAGGGAGTTGAGGGAGACTGCTGCTCAACCTCAGCAGTAGCAGGAGATGCCTTTGACTTCCGAGGGCTCGTACGTGTAGGAACTTCTTTGTCTGTATGGATATGAGAACTAAATTAAATTTTCAGCAATAACGTCCACTGCTGAAGGAAAAATATACAGCACCAAAAATTGTAAATTCTATTGGAATTATGAAATTGATTGAGAGATGTGATGTAGTACTGACTCGTTATCTGCCACAAATTTAAAACAAATAGACCTTTCACATTTTAATGCTGAGACATTACATAGAAGCCAAAAAACATATGCGTACCATGATATACAACCAAACCGCCACATATACAGACATAGAAATCATGTTGATTTTATTGTATGAGAAATAAAATAATAAGATAAATGTATTGACGGGTGAGAGGAACATGTAAACATTTTAGAGATACAGATCTTTGTACTTACTCAACACAACACGTAGATTAAATGGCTGTTTCTTCTTTGTTGCCGGTTCTGCCTCATCCACTGCCTCATTTGATTTCCGCTTCCTTTTCTGAGGGAGGGCTACAGGCTGCTCGGCATCCTGCTTCCTCTGGCGTTTGCTCTGCCTCTGGCCCTTAACTGGAATGGGTTGCTTTTTGGCCTTGGTTGAAACGGTCTTGCCCTTCTTCTCTGTGAATTAAAAGTAATATTAAATTTGTGTACAGATAGAGGTATAGATAGACATGTGTACATGTTGTGGTTATTAATAAATGCTAAGGAATTATTAGACTGAAGAGGTGGTAAACGGTGTTGAAATATTTTATTGCTGAGACTTTAATGCTGAGGTTTTTACTGCTGAGATTTTAAAAAATTTGATACCAGTTCTATACATGTACAGCTTACTTTTTGAAATTCACATACATGTCATACATATACTTGTAAGTTTTTCCAACACAATGATTCCAATACAATATATACCTTGCTTAGTACCATAGGCCCGCTTGTTTCTTTTAAGTTGCAGCACATGCTGACTAACGGTCATGGTGGCCACCTTGGGACGGTGTTTCTGTAGCAAATACAAGTTCAAGAAATAAAGACATGAGAAAAAAATAAACCACAAGACAGGTTAAATCCGACATCCAATTGCAAACAGTCGTGAGCCCTACCAAAAGAATACTTATAAATTTCATTGATTTTGAGGTGTATTGTTTTTCTAATAAACTTTATATTTAGACAGGTAGGAATGGATACTTACAGCATCTTTTTTTTTCTCTTCCTTGAAGTCCTCATTGTTTTTCAGGCGGTCGTACCTCTTCTTGGAAGCTTTCCTATTTTGTTCCTTCCTATGTTCTTTCCGTTCCCCGTCAGTCATGTCCTTCAGGGAACGCCTATGTACAACCTTCTCCTGACCGGAATTTGTACCCGCCATGGCGTGGGATGGTGGTAAGTGTGTACCATATAACGTGAAACCTATAAATATAACACAAGATAGGACTATAGTGTTCACATACCAGCACCTCAGCAGTAAAGTTACAGTTATTGCTGATGTTTTTGAGACTATGCCCGCCGGCGTTCCCAGAAATCAGCGCTTACATTGACGGTAATTATCGAAAAAATACTAATATTTCACACATGGGGAAGATAAATATGTAATACGGGATATCCCTGACAGTTATTCTTGCAAACTACATGCATCACATGTCTAAATATACATGATAAATCATCATTTTTGACGAAATAGTTCGTTTTGCTTACCTTCGCGCGTCTGTAGTAAATCCAATATGGCGGCGGTATACACTAGAGTGCGCGCAGGGAGCTAGCCGTCGTAGTTAGTTCTACCGCCGCTAAACAGACGGCGCCAGCATCGCGCCAGCATCGCGGGGAAGCCCCCTCTACGTTAGTGCTGAGACGCGCATCATGCTTATTGCTGAGACGCGCATTGCCAGGGAACATGAAATAAGCTTCTCCTACCCACTGTAATGTATGTACATGGTAGGCCTTCCATTCATCTATTGCCTATATAGTTTAGGAGATGTTGGATATAGAGTATATAGTTAAATATATTAATTGTGGAAATGGCACGGAAAATAAGAAATCCGTTATTGCTGAGACGCGCATTAAACGGGGATCTCAGGATGCATTCTTGAGCGTACTGTAAGCCAGGTATCATATTCAAAGTCACAATAAAAATTGTGGAGGTAGGGCATACTAGTCCGCTTCTTATGTGCTACATTAGGTAAGGGTATATATAATTCCTAAAATACTGTGATGCTTCAAAGTATTAATGCTGAGAATGGAAATTTTCCACTTTACAATCACTCATTTTGGTCCTGTGCCTAAAATATTGGGTTTATTTTAGTAAATCCGGGTATTAATGAAACCTGATGTAATTTCCAAGCATATAAACATTAAAAAAACAATGTACATGGCATGTTCTTTATGTACTGAGTGCATGAAATGAAAGAAAGGTGTTCTAAATGTCAAAAAAGGCCATTTTTTGCATGTTTTTGGCCCACAGTTCCTTAAATATCGGTCACAGATAGGTAAAACCATTGTTACCTTGAAAGCTCTCATCGAGCTGGACCCAATAGGATAAAAAAAAATAATCCAAAAGCATTTGGGAAACTTGCAGGTCAGAAAAACCCGATTTTGGCCTAGTTGCATCACTTTCGCTGGAACAGGTGTTGTCCTAGGTTATTCGAACATTAGGTTACAGGTAATTAGGTGAGTAATATAAGAAGAAAAAGTCCTTGTGTGGGGGTGTTTACGAGCATTGGTGGCCCAGGTGGGAAAGTTGCTTAGCCCACTTTTCCAAGAGTTGGGGACTAGGACGGAAGCCGTCGGCTAGCAGCTGGTACCTGTGCGACCAAAAGTGGCTCCGCCCACGTTTGGTACGCCTCAGTTTGTGAACCCATTTTCCTAGGAACAAGGACGGTAGCCAGTTGCGTTTGTTGATGGCTGTAATCTCCTGATTCAGTGTTATAATGGCAGCGTTAAGAGTTCTCTGGTGTTGTGGGTCTGTGTCTTGGATGAACGGACAACGGCTCAGGTTACACCCGGTAAAGTCCGCGAACAAGATGTTGGCTGTCGGGAAGTTCCTATGGAAGGCAATGTCAGCGTCGTTTAAATGTCCCAGGATACGGTCGACAGCCTGATCGGCGGACTCCCGTGTGAAGTGATACTTCTTGACAATGTTGTCCCAAAGAAGGAAATCAAACGGACCTCCCATAACTACTACTAGATCGTGAGGGTGGGTGGTTGTATGGATCCACGCTAGTGAAACCAGGTTATTTACCGTTGCATCCGGCAAGTGTGACACGTCTATCTGCGAGTCCGAAAGGTTCAGCTTGTCCACCTGAGCCTGCAGGTCCATGGCCCTCTCGAAGGCAAAAACCCTGATGATCGTCATTGCAAAATTGAAATTAAATGAACGAAAAACGTAGGGCATGAAGGGGACTCGAACCGGGGTCCGACCGAGTTAACTGGTACCCAAAGATCCACTGGGTCGAATAATACGATGACGTCGGAAACCAGCGAAAGCCGTCTAGAGGTCCTTCCGGTCGCAGGACCAAATACGTCGAAACTACGTTGGGGAAAACGATGACGGGCAATGTAAATTGAAGTTGATAAACTTGCCTTTCCGCCGACAGAGACACATCAGTGACAATTGAGGGCGATCAAAATTAATAACTTGTGGTATTGCTTGTTTTCCAAATCGGAAAACCCACTGAAACACAAGGACCGAAGCTACAAAGTGTCTCTTTTTGGTAAACACCTTTCTGGTTGCCCCGATTACACCCACGGTATATATATGTCGCAAACTCTGTAGGTAAGTGGGTCTGGTTGTGCAACCAACGATGAAATGCAATGAACTGAATATGGCACAGATGAGTTCGCCAGACCTGGGTGGTAGGATCTAATCGAACTTGATGCACTCGATTAGCTCCTACCACTCTAAATTTTCATTTTTTTCGGAAGTTTTATTTGTAATAATGGTGTTAAAATGACCAGATGGCCCACGGGCCGGTCAGGGGGGTTGCAGGGGTGGACCCAGGAATTTATAGAGGGGGGGGGGGGGCAATGCATTAATCTATGTAGAAGGGGCCCCTTTTTAAACGACGTGATTTAACAGGGGAGGGGGGGGGGAGGGGGGGCATGGCCCGTCAGGCTAATATAGCGCATTTATCATTTCTTATGTCGAGAGTTAAATAAGGGTAAAAACTTGAAATCACACAAAATAATAGTTTTATGTGTAGTCAAGGTTATTTAATATTATCATTTTCAGTGAAAACCATTTGCGCTTTCAGCCCTTTCACCCTGTATTTCCAAGAAGTTTAAGAATCTGGTTTAGGCAGCCTGGTTTAACTCCTAAATAATGTGTTTCAAGAAAATCTGTTTTAAAAATGCTATATTTCTACCTGTTTTAGTTAAACTAGTACTGTATCTAAGGGACAGGGGTGGACCCAGGAATTTGTAGAGGGGGGGGGGCCAAAAACAGGAATGTACGGGGGGGTGGGCCCCCCCATCAAACATGATTTAACAGGGGAGGGGGGGGTGGGGGCAAAGCCCGTCTGCCCCCCCCCCCCGGATCTGCCCATGAAGGACCTTAAAACAAAGTTAAGGTGGAGAGTTCTAGTTGAAATGGTAAACAATAAATAGGGCGAAATATACAAATTTAGAATAGGTTTATGAGGCTATAACTTGTGAATTGTATTAGTTAGCGTGTTTTATTCTGTTACTGAGTTCAGTAGCTAGGTTGGGAAAGGTTAACGTTGGGACCAAATTATTTTTGCCTTATAATGCTTACACGAGTCTCACAAGCGAGTTTAAGAAATCTGGTTTAAAACAGGCTTAAACCATATTTGCTTTTTGGAAATACGCTCTTAAAACTTTTAGCTACAAGTTTGGTTGAACTAACCCTATTTTTTTTTAGAAATAGGCCTATTGGACATCACTTTCATGGGATGGAAAACCATTATTGATATGATATATGTGATAAGATTTCTCAAAAATATTACTTTCATTTCATGATAAGGGTTGTACCTAACATCATGGGAGACAATTGTTTCATTATTAATTAATCATAGAGGTTATAAAGTTAAATCACGCTTTATCGCTGTTTTTACGCATTTGATTAATTATTATGAATTATTTTTGATTTTATATAACTTTTGTTTCTATATGTAAGGGCTATTAAAACTAAATGCGCTAATGATATACCAATGTGAGCGATACAACCCTGTTTTACCCTAGTTGTGTGCACACTATAGGCTGCTCCTTCTGCGCTTCAGCCTCATCTATTCTTATTAGGTCAGGAAACTGAGTATTATTTTTGTTGAGCTTGGAAACCAATATCAACCTGCGTTTATAGATTATATGCACAAATGTGGGAAGGCCAGTGTAGATAAATAATAGTGTAGCCCTGAAGTTGCCCTTTTTAAAGGTAAATGAATAAGAATGAACGGTCGGTGGTTATGTCGCGCATTTAAACTTTGTATGGCGGATTTTTATAGGCTCATTTTTGATAGAACACGAGAAGTAATCTAATAAGAAATTCCAAACGAAATTTTCAGATTGTGGAGCCAAATTGCTTAATCCAATCGTGAGTGGGGGGGACTGGGTACGCCACTGCTTGCAATTATATTGGTGCCTGAATGGAGGGTAGGTACGTTAAGACGCCGAGAAGGTTGGGCGTGTGAAGAGAACTATGAGTGGATGGGACTATTGTGACACAATATAATTAACACCCCCTGACTTACACTTATATACACGCCAGAAGGGGAAGGGAAAATTTGAGGTGGGCGCAAAAGTATTACCTAACACGCCCACTGCTATGGGTGGTATAATGATACTTTGATTTTTCAGGGATAATGGTGGAGTAAGACTTACACTCCTTGACACGTTTTAGAGCAAGTGGATTCAGACACGGCCGAGCCTGTCTAATGTATGAGTTCAAAAATTTGCCATGGAGGGTTTAGTTATGCTATGGACAACAGAGGAAAACTCATTTACAAGAAACCACATGGCCTGATCCAAGATAACCAAGGTAACGTTCAGAGGATGAATGACCAACTGAATGTCTGTCCTTTGTGTTCCTAAGCTGAACAGATCATAGTGTGCATCAATAATGTTTCACATACAGTATGTCAATCTCTGTACTGTGGCGGCCCCCTGGGCCTGCACTTCACACATCAGGGCAAGCATTGACAGAGTTTAGTTCCTATAGAAAACACCAGGTGGGGACACCATATTGTGTATAACTTTTGACCCCTGTAGGATTGGTACACTAATAGGGTTATGTCATTAGTTAGATATTAGTATTAGGTTTTGTATGTCCATAATGCAATCAAAATGTGTACTTTGATAAGGGCTTTCAGTAGGTAAAAGAATTGTATGTATAAGTTGTATGGTTTCTCCTGCAAAGTTGATAAAGTGCTCAGGCAGTGGGCACTGGATACCTGTTCTGTTCCTAAGGGAAGGTAGAGACTAGTTGCCAGGTGCTGAGGCTTGGCCAACCTTTCACAGAGTTGAATCTCTGCCCATACAGTGACTGGTTACTGCCTGTTTAGGTAGTTGATCTATCCTGATGGGAGGTAGACAGTCTGTTTAGGCTCACTTTAGGGTTCTGGCCTTGGTGTTTGATGATGGCTTAGGCTTGAGAAGGCCTTGATGTTTGATGGGAGTGGACTGATGTTTTAGGCCTAACCTATATTTAGGCTGCTGGTTGCTGTGCTTGTGGATTCATGCTATAGCCTAGGAGGGTTTGATGGCCTGATTAGGGCAGACTCCTGGTTGAAGATTTAGCTGTTTAGTAGGTAATTTACAGGTAATATTTAGGAATTTAGGTCTTTAAGGGAGTTTAAGCTGAAGTAATGTATTACAAGAGAATTATTCAAATAAACTATATTTAACCTCAAGTGAAGTTGTCTGGTTATTTGTCCCCAATCCTAGTGAATGCCTAGGCTCCCTCCTGGGTACCGTAGCCCGGGGAGCGCTACAGTATGTCAATTGTATTGCTGCTATAATGGATAAACCTCAGAACAAATATGATGATCCATTGCAGATTCACCACGGAAATAGTCTTAATGGTGGGCAATATACTTCCAGATGCTATATCCTAAGCCAAATAGAGTCACTCAGTTAATGTCAACACCCTGATATTTGAAAAAATAAGATTAGAGTAATATCCACGTATATAACATAATATAAAAAATATGAATGTTGTTATGATAGAATATTTTTTTCTCTTAAATTCTTTTATTTATACAGACAAAAAAAATGTTTACATGAAACTTGTTCTACTTTTCTGTCTGTGACATAAAATCAACAACCAGGGTAAATACACATATCACAGGTTACGTGTATCTAAAAGTTTGCTTGCACATGATTGTCTCTTATATCTAAATATCACCATTCAGGTTCAACCAAAAACGAAACTTCAACATGATATAGAAGTAATTAATTCTGTAAGTACATCTCAAAAACTCATATATAGAATTGATAGTACATCAAATCAAAATCAAAATAAATTAATTAAATTAAGAGTGTTTTGGGACAAAGGTTTGCCCAAACACAAAATAGCCTCAGGGGTGGGCACATTTTTTCTTTATGTCGCACATATTGATTACCCTGTCGCACCATAGAGACCATTCACTTACAGGGGTCTTAAAAGGTCTTTTAAAGTCTTATTTTGGTTCCCCAATTTATAAGGCTATTAGAAAGGTTTTAGTTTTTGTCCAGACGTCTTAGAAATGTCTTATTTTTTGTCAGTCTCAATTTATTATAAGATGAAATTTTCCTCCTGTTATTATCATATTTACCTCTTTATAGTAGAATGTTCAAATGATTAAAAACATAAACAGAAAAGTTAAAAAAATCAATCATGAAAAGGTGTTATTTTTGTACCCAACAAGGTATTATAAAGCACTTATTTAGGTCTTATTTTGATTTCTGAAAAAGCATGGGCACCCTGACTTAATACCCTCGCCCTAACCTTTCAAAACAATGATATATAAAAGAAATAGGCATATTATGTCTCGACATGGAGTTGGTGCATCATTTTCTATCACCGTTTGCTAGTGTTAGAATCTTTAATTCATAAAAATCTTAACCTGAGGCTAAAGAATTGTTAAAAGTAAGTGAATGCGACCAGGGTCGGATCCAGGATTTATAATGGGGGGGGGGGGGGACAGATGTAAAGGTAACCTCTCATTCATGCAATCTTAGGCATTCTGAGGTACTTTAGTGACTACAAAATGGATGTTATTTGTTCCTCAATAGCTATTCTTCTTGGGAATGGCCCCTCTCCTTCTAGGGAGTGGGGTATGGGGGTCCCAGGATGGGGGTCCACTCCAGGAAAATTTCAAGAAGAAAACCTCTTGTTCATGTAATCTGAGGCACTCCAAGGTACTTTAGTGACCTTACAGGATGATCTTTTTTCCCCAATATTTATATGGATTCTTCCAGGGAATGACCGAATGGCCCTCCCATTGGACGGTATGGGGTTACATCCCCAGGAAAATTTTGAAAAGATAACCTATCATTCATGCAATCTGAAGCCCCCAACAGCCCAAAGTTTTAGGGTCATTTTAGGGAAGTTCTGCAGGCCCGTAACTAAGGGGAGGGGGGTGGGGGTCGTGGCCCCCCCCTCTACACACACACACAAAGGACATTTTACCAAAAGTTCCACCTTCCCTTCCAAAATCTAATATAAAAACCCCAAAAATTAGTAGGAAAATATTTAAAAGTTCCTCTTTTTACTGCTCGCCAACCCCCTTTTTAAAATATATAGCAACATTTTCAGTAATTTTACATTAAAGACTTTGGCCCAAAAAAGGCCCAAAAAAGGCCCAAAAAAGGCCCAAAAAAGGAGGGGGGTGTGTGGCTGGCAAGCCCTACCCCCTAAATCCACATCTATGTATCATTAGGTCTACTTAGGCTTTTGTACAAAATCTTGGAAACAAAATATCCACACCTGGATGTGGATAGTAATCCACGTCAAGAGGTGGATTTCAGGATTTTGTTGGAAACAGAAAATCGACATTTAGCCCTGTAGGTGCGCACTATGATATGTATTACTTTTCTATTTCACTGAGTGTAAGGTGCAAAAAGATTATACAATGGTTTAGTTTACCTCATATTCATAAGGAAAGACTGACGATTTCCTTGATTTATCACTATTTTTGGGTTGTACTGCTTGTAGCAGGCTTTTGGGTATAAATCTATCAATTATTACTTTTAGTTAGAAACCTCCTGTCGCACAATTTGAAGTCTCTGTCGCATTTTTGTGTGACAATGCGACAGGATGCCCACCCCTGCTGTTAATTCATTTTTCTTCCACTTCACTTTTATATCTAAGCCAGCAAATTGTAAGGCTGGCGGTTCCTGGAAGATGGGTTTTGGAAGCCGAAGGACTGTATGATGATTCTAAGTTCAAAAAAAAAAAAAAAGAATTAGATAGGTTTTGCGTACTCGAGCTCTTTGATGTTTGTTAGTTTCTTAGAGTCCAGGCTAATAAGGTGTCTCCATCGTGAACGGGACAATCTGAATGTACAATTTCCAACCCGGCTTTATTTAAGTTCTTGGTGCGTATAAGAATATTTATATGGAAGTAAGATGTATGAAAAGGATTGTATGGTTTAAATTTATCACTTAGAACATTCTTATATTGCAAGTATTGTTTGGGTATACGTAGAGATTCAACGTTAGGCGACAGACTAATATTGCCATATTGGCCACCAGGGCCCGGTCCACAAAGCCTGTAGAAAATATTATGAACAAGTATTTATTAGTGTCATTGCACAACTTTGAGTACTACAGTTTCTTAAACAAAAGTAAATACAATCGAGTGGCTACAGTTATAAGAATGCCCCACTGTGCCCCGCCCACAGAGCCTGTTATTGAAAGAACCATCCCCGACCACGAAGCGTATGCAGAGGCCTTATCAGCATTATGTAATAACCCTCCAACGCTGAGCCTGCTCCAACACGTTCCTTTGTCCAGACTCCACTTAAGCGTGACTGCTGACCTTAATTTGTTGGAGAAGACTCTATTAAGTTCTTCTTTTTGAGGAGATTATGCGGGCCACATATACATATACCTCATGCACAAGGACAAAGTGCCCAGAAATATATAGTGCGTTTAAGACCCTTAAAAACATGTAGGTTTTTTTTCAAAAGTGTTGTATAGTTTATTAGTTGGGCATTGTTTGTTTCGCATGAATATTAATGTGGAAAGTGATTCGAAGATGGATATAAATTCAGCAGACTATACATGTACAGTAAAACATTTCGTGTTCCGTAATTCAGTACCGATGAAATAAATATGGAAATGTTGCAATTGTGAGTTTATTGGCGTATTTTCCTGCAAGTGCCCATGCAATAAATTACAAATTAACAGTGGTAAAACTGATCTAAGACCCAGTTGACCCGATTTGAAAATAAGGTTATTTATTGTCTGAAAAATAAATCATGCATATCTAAAGAACAATCCTGAGTTTGGTTTTACGTCGGCTGAAAGCTTTTTCAGATCGTCGAAAATTTCGGTATCCTATCTCAGTACGGTCTGTTTTCTTGTCTAAAAATGAGTTTTAAATGGTTTTATTTAATAAATGTCATGATTTTCCGTTGAAAAGACGTCCTTCAAGTGATAGCCATTCAGACTTTGCAGTTGTTACAGGAACATGCGCCATACTCTACAGTACTATACCCCTTTCAAGTAGAAACTGGAAAAGGAGAAAGCTGAGGGTGGGACTTCATATGAGGAGTCCCATTGCACAGATGGATTTCCAAAACATTTTGTTCACACTTTTTGTCAGAACTTGTAAAGGAAAGGGGGGGTTGGAAAGCAGTAAAGTGTGGACCTTTCCATTTTTTCTTGCTAACTTTAGGGGCGTCTTCATGACATTTTAGAAAGGGAGGTGGACATTATTAGAAAATAAAACTAAAATGTGGAACTTTTCCATACTTTCCTACAAATTGAGGGGGTTCTACATAACATTTTGGAAGATCAGGTGCCCTTTGCTTGGAAAGAGCGACTACCTATGAGCATAAGAGGCACTGGTCCATGATCAGAGGGCAGGAGATATAGACTGCTTACCATTTAAAGTTTTATAAGAGGCACAGTGCTCCCATGAAAGCACTTTGCACACACTGAGCGTGAGTAAAGGCGCACCAGTCTAACTTGCGCTAACCACTGCGCACAGTAGGAGAAGTTACATAAATGCCCAAAAAACATAGCTGAGCTTGGCTAAAACTTTGCACGTGTTGAGAGAAGGGAGCACTCTGCTTTATTGGCGTGATGGGACTGTGCATTTGGGGCATGAATTAGGTTTATGCAATACGGGACAGGGGTACAAAATAAGGTTATTACCAAACAGTGCGTTGGTCATACTATGACTATTTCATGATTTTGGCGAAGAAAGACTGGCATGGACTGTGCCCGACTTACATAATGTGCTGTTGCGCAGCAAATATCGAAAACGACACAAGGCTCAGTTTTTCCTGTGAGTGTCATTTACAGGTGAGGGTAGGTATAGGTCATCTGGTTAAGAAAGGGCCAATTTTGTGACTGGCCCTATTTTACAAAAAGTCAAATGATTTTGATTCTAACACCATGGAAAAGTATGACAAGGTAAAATTATTACTAGGAAAATAGAAATGTGAATTCTCAAAATAGATTTGATAGTCAAAGGAATGTTGTATCAAATAGCAATTGGCCCTTATTTACTCCTATAACTCATCAAAAGTTTTAAGCTTTTAGGTCCTGTCTTTGCCAGCAGACCTACAGCCACAGGTGAGAATATGGGCAGTGGCAGGTGAGGATGGGTAGTGACAGATGAGGATGTTGATAACAGGTGAGGATTTGTAGTTACAAGTGAGGATAGGAGAGTGAGTGAGTGAGTGTTGGGTGTTTTACGCCGTACTGACAGCCAGGGTCATTTTCACGGCGAAAACCAGTTGGGACGAATTCTGTCTTTGGTGATCAAATCTATGAGATGAAGGTGACAGGGCAGGCAAACAGCAGGGGATCAAAACCTGGAAATCATTTTTGCTGTACCTCATCCCTTAGTGAACCAAGCACTGACTGGGAATTGAACCCAAAGAACCACTTGGTCAGTGCGAGGTTCCCCTATCGTCGCCTCATACGATCAGCAGGGGCTACTGGGGGCCTATTCTTACCCGGACCCTGACGGGGACAAATGAGGATAGGTAATGACGAGTGAGGGTGGGTATGGGAAGGGGAGAGGGACACATAGTGGATGGGGAGAGGGACATGTAGCAGAAGGGAAGGGAAGCAGGTAGGGCTGGGAAGATGGACATGTAGGGGATTTGAAGAGAAACAGGTAGGAGATGAGAAGAGGGACATATAAAGATGGAAAAAGGTACAAGTAAAGGGAAGTAGGTAAGAGGGGCAGGTAGGGATTAGAAGAAAGACAAGTAGAGGATGTCAAGAGGGACAAGTAGTGGACAGGGGGAGATAAGGGGTAGATAGAGGGACAGGTAGGGGGCAGGCTGGAATATGGACAGGTAGGGGACAGGAAGAAGGACAGGTAGGGACCAGAAGAGGGACAAATATGGATGGGAAAAGGGACAGGTAAGGGCTGGGAAGAGGGAAAGGTAGGAGACAGGGACGGATAGGGGTCAAGAGGCACTGGTACAGGTTGGAGAGGAATACAGACAGGTTTAGAACAGAAAGAGGGACAAGCAGAGGGTGGGAAGAGGGACACATAGGGGGAAAGTCCATTACTTGTAATGTCTGGAAGACCAGGGTTTCCCTGAAGATATTTAATAAATATAAAAAGAAATTGTGGGAATACAGATAGTTAGGGTACAGGAAGAGGGAGAGTAGGGACCAGAAGAGGGACAAGTAGGGTTGGGAAGGGGGACAAGTACGGGATGGGAAAAGGGACAGGTAGGAGATAAGAAAAGATAGGGGGCAGAAGGAGGCACATGTACAGGGCATAAAGGAATATGGACAAGTTGCGGACAGGAGGAGGGACAAGTGGGGTAAGAAGAGGGACAGGTTGCAGACAGAGAATATGGACAGGTTGCAACCAGAAGAGGGACAGATAGGGTAGGGAAGAGGGACAAGTAGAGGGTAGAATGAGGGACAGGAAGGAGGCAGGGACACTTAAAGGTAAATATGGGTGTTAGGGATGATTTCTTGAAAACCATGACAAAATTCTGAAATCAATCTGAACATAGAGAAATTTTAAAAATCCTACATCACCATATCAATCTCAGATATATGGGCATCTGAAATAATGACTGTTTACTATTGGAGCCTATGGAGAAAAGTAGATTCAAAAAATGAATAACCATGACTTTTACTTTAAATGCTGATAATTTGTGGACAGGACGCCAATGAGAAATTTAGACCAAAGAAAACCTTAGGTCAGTGGAAAATTTTATTTTATTCCTAAAAATAAGAAAGAATGAAGGAAAGTTGCTTAAATGATTATTTTTGACTAATTATTCTTAAGAATTTTCCACTCATATATTCACATTCATCATTCCTAATTGTTTTAGTACCTTTAACTGAAATGCCTAGGTAATCCTGCAATCATAATAAAATCACAGCAGATGGTGCTCCTGTGTTCACCCATGTTTACTGTTAAGGGATGGAAAGAGGCACAGATACAGGGGGGCAGAAATATGGACAGGCTCGGAACAGGAAGAGAGACAGGTAGGGAATGGAAGTAGGGATGGGATGAGGGACAATCAGAGGATGGGAACACAGACAGGTAGGAGACGGGAGCAGATAGTGGGCAGAATGAGGTATAATACGGGGTGGGCAGGAATACAGACAGGTTGGGGATAGGATGAGGGAGAGGTAAGGACTGGAATACAGACAGGTAGAGAATGGGGAGAGGGACCTGGGGCGTAGCTAGCTCTAAAGTCAAGGGGGGTTCCAGGGGGTTCTGGCTTACATTTTTGACAAGATTTCTTACATTTTACCTATATTTTTGGAAGTTTAAGGGGTTCAAGACACCCAGGAACCCCCCCCCCCCCCCACTGGCTTCACCACTAGGGACAGAAAGGCACAGGGAATTAAGACAGGTAGGAGATGGGAAGAGGGACAGGAAAAGGACAAGGGCATGGACAGGAAGGGGTAGGGATAAGGACAGAAAGAAGGAACGGGTAAGGGACAAGTATGGGGCAGGGGTAAGGACATGTAGGGGGTAGTGAAAATGAAAAGAAGGGGTGGGGATGGGGACAGGTAGGGATGGGAAGAGGGACAAGCAATTTTGGATAGTTGTAATTGATCGATTAGCCATCCTGAGATGTAATAGCTAGGCTGTTGCTTTGAAACAAATAAGATGTAGGAATTATCTATCAAATATTCAGGATGAATTCTTAGGAGTTGCATCATTATTAATCGGACTACTTAAGATTGATTTAGAATTCTAAACTTGGTTGCTAAGCAACTGTAAAATTCCAATAATGTTGCTTGGCAATTTGGTTAGTAACCCTAAATATAACCATTTACAGATTCCTTGGAACTATGAAGTCTTGTGTAGAAGGGCCTGCAAACTTCCCACAAAGCTTCTACAACCATTTTGATAGTTGCTCAACATAGCATCTGTGGGCTCTCAGGGTCACAAAATTTGGTTGCTAGGCTATTGTGTTATTTAGAAGGTTGTTTCTAGGCAACACACAAGCTATAGGAACAGTTTGATCTTACCAATTAAGTCTTTGGGCCTGCAACATTATGATTAAATTTGATTCAAAGCAATTTTAGAACTCTAAATACCCGGTTGCTAAGGAAATGTAATATTCAAGTGCTGTTGCTAGGTAACCAAGTCGGTAACCATGGAAACCATTGTGATAATTAAACTGGCAGCCATCAATATAGTGGGGGTAGGTGTCATTAGAATTGATCAAGCTTGCATGGAAATCCTGTTTTTATGCATATTAGTAACGTTGCTAGGGTGTTTTCAAGATGGCCGCCAAAAACCATGGCAACCAATTTTTTTTCGTTGGAAACATTGATTTCCTAAAAATAGACATTCACTTTTACCCCTCAGAAATGACCTTTCTACATAAGGACCCCCACTATTAAAGGGATAGTTTGCTATTGAAACAACAAGAATATGTTGTTCACATGACTCAAAGTGGTCATCATATGCAGATATGAAAGAACAATTGTGCAGGGTGTATAAATAATTCTAGTAAACTACCCCAAACCCAAGCTTCCCGTCTCACCATACTCTGCCCTAATGCCCCCTGGTGGCCTTTCAGGGTGATGACATCACACCTGAACCATATATGCTAATTACCCATTTTTTTTTTTTTTTTTTTTTTTTTATTCAGCATTACCCTGAAAGGGGTCAAGCTTTCGCCTGTTCTCCCCCCACCTTCAGCGTTAACATACATACAACTAATTCTTGATGTACATATTCATTTCTTAATTAACATCGATTTACCAAGGACAGGACTATACAATAACAATACATGGGACTATACATGGACAATACAGTGATGTTTAACAATGATTTACCAGGACAGGACTATACAACAACAATACTTGGGACTATACATTGACAATACAGTGGTGTTTCTTATAATTTCGAGGGATTACAATAATGGATTTCAACAGGTTTTATAATAAAGTTAAGGGGTAGAAAAAACAATATTTACGGGACAAGATTGTCAAGTTCCAACATATTTTTAACAGTATTTTTTGAACTCGTCAAGTGAGACTATTAATCTACAATTTACAGGTAGGTTATTCCATAGATTACGTTGAAACGTGGGGTGGTCTGCTCTCCACAACGGCTACCGCAACAATGGATGCATTCATCCAAAGTAACCACAAAGACCAGTAGCCTCATTCTCAGTCTATTTGCTGATTGGTCGATCAGGTACACAGAGGGGTGTGCCTATGTTAGGAACAATCCCAAAAGGTGATGGCTCTGGTGAAGTGGTGCCCCTTATGGGAAGGCAAGACAATTTCTGCAGAGCCACTTGTATTTGGTGAAGTCTTCTGTGTAACTGGTGAGTTTCCTAGCGGTGGCAGGGCCCGGTTTGGGGCCGAGCACCCAAACGATCCACGTTTATGGAAAGTTTCTAGGATGGTCATTGATACGGTTTCGGTGCAATACCTCATCAGGCCGTGTATTATGTGTGCGGTGTCCACGAAAGGGATCTTAATTGGTGCTTGTTTTCCAGGATGTGGTCAAGGCATGTTCCAATTAAAGTCCTGTTGTGGCAACATGTGAATCGCTGAGGCTGAGTTGGTCTTTCCATCTATTATTAAGCTTAGAACGGCACATAGGAATGAGCAAAACGTCCGGGTAGGGTAGGATCGAGGAGTGTACATTGATGTACTGGTTATTTACGTGAAGTTTCCATACCCCAACCGAGACTTAAGCAAATGTTTTTTGGCCGTATGTGTCATCAGTAGACACTATCCATTGAGTTTAAGCCGTGTGGTATCTGCGTGCGTAGGCGCTGAATCCACGAGAATTCGACTTTTAATCTCCGTTTTATACTGTCGTCGCAGTGTGCATTGAGGTGTATGAACTCCAATATGTGTATTTCAATGTCCGAGAGGCCCGCATGGTTTGCCGAATTGAAGTGTCGGGACACCTCATTGTTGGTTTGATTGTGGGCCACGTGGTAGAAGTGGGACTTGAACCTTTCTTGTAGGGAGTTCTTTGTTTGACCCACATACTGTTTCCCACATTTTTTGCAGCTGATACAATACACCAAATTGTTGCTTTTACAAGTGACATTGTGGCGGGTGGTGTATCTGCGATTTGTGGAGTTGGAGAGTATGTGTCCACTGGTGTTCAAACACGGGCAGTATCTGCATTTGTGGTTTTTGCAGGTTTTGCTCGATTTCGTTTTTGTGGCCGTTGGGTCGCCCTCCTGTGGTCTCAATTTTGCTTTCACGAGTAGATCCCGAAGACTTTTCGGTTTTCGGTAACCAACTTTGAGGGTTCTAGCATGAAGCTGTCTTGTACTGCTTGATCGGTCTAGCAGGTCCCAAGTGTTATGTACTTGGGCCTTGAGACCGTCGAACGCTGGATTGTAGGTGGTGGTCAAGAATATTGTGTCACTTGGACTCTTCTTGGTCAACATCTTTTCAGGGTTCGGTTGCAGGAGGTCGATTCTTGATTTGCACGAAGCCCTTTCATATGATTCCAGAATCAGGGCCATAGGGTACCCTTTTTGTATCAATAGGGCCGATTTTCTGGCGCAGTGTTCAGTATAGTCGTCATCATTGCTACAAATCCGACGTATTCTAAGGAACTGACCATACGGTAGTCCCTTCTTACAATGGTACGGATGAGCAGAGTCGAACGGGAGGTAGTTGTTACGATCAGTGGGTTTACAGTAGAGAGTGGTGGACAGTGATTCTGCGCTTAGAATGACTGTCGTATCCAGAAAGTTGATCCTCTCTTGGGAACATTCCGCTGTGAACTTGATCGTGTCATGAACCATATTGAGGTGGGAGACAAACCTGTCCAACTCAGCGCTTCCATGTTGCCAGACACAGAAGACATCGTCAATATATCTATACCAGACTCGTGGTTGGAGGTGGTAGCTATAGACATGACGATCCTCAAATTCAGCCATGAAGATGTTTGCATAGGAGGGTGCCAGTCTTGTGCCCATGGCTGTCCCTCCCACCTGCAAATAGTCCTTGCCATCAAATTGGAAGTTATTGTATGCCAGGACCTGTCCCAGGAGTTCCACCAACGACAGATTGTCGGGCTGGGATCCATCCGTTCGATGTTTTGTCAGGGCATTATATGCTGCCTTACAACCTTCACCATTCGGTATATTGGTGTAAAGTGACGATACATCTAATGTGACTAGTATTTCCTGACCGTTTAGGTCAGTGATTTTCTGTATCTTGTTCAGAAAGTCACTAGTGTCACGGATGTAGGAGGGAGCATATCTGACTATGGGTGCCAGGAACCAATCAACGAAGGCCGAAATTCTTTCGGTTGGGCTCTCATTAGCTGATACTATTGGTCTGCCGGGTACCGGTGAGGTGTTCTTGTGAATTTTTGGCAGTAGATATAATTGTGGGGTCCTCGGAGCTCTAGCGGTTAGGAACTTCTTTGTTCTCTCGCTTATTTCACCACGGAGGCGCATGTTTTCCAGCTGAGAGACGACCTTTTGATGATGCACATCAGTGAGGTCTTCCTCCTGTAGTTGGTAAAAGTTCAAGTCGGATAGTTGTCTTTCACCTTCTGTTACATAATCGATTCGATTCATGACCACAGTAGCACCACCCTTATCTGCTGGTTTAATCACGATATCGCGATTGGTTGCCAGACTTTTTAGGGCCTCTTTGTGGGTTGCATTCAAGTTTTGATGTTTTTTGGTTACTATTTTACTTACCGGTTGATCCAACAATCCTAGTTCGTTCATTGATATGATGGTTTCTAGGTTAATAGGGCCTAATGGTGGTGACCAGGTGCTACATGAGGATAACTTAATATCTCTGATGTTGTCAAAAGGGCCTGTACTGGTACCCTGGTTATTGGTATCAATATTGGGCGTTTTATCGAAGTGGCACTTAAGACGCAGCGATCGATGGAACCTGTCCAAATCTTGTCGTATTTCACCCATGTCCGGTTCACCTGGGGTCCGGCAGAATTTTAGTCCCTTATTAAGGACTTGTCTTTCAGACTCCGAGAGGGGGTAGTCGGAGAGATTGATGACATTATCTAGTGCAGATAATTTTTCAACCTCAAGGGAGACTAGATTTTCAAAAATCTTGTTACTCATGTGTGTCGACACTAACCCCTCTCCCAGGTGTGACGGCTCAGGGTGAAGAAAGGAGGCGGACAACTGTTAATGATTCTCATTTTTATTATTAACTAAGTCACTGACAGTGAAGTAGTCGTGGAGTGTGAGTCTCACTCCCCGTTCTTTTTCTGGCATTTCATGGTCGAACTTTACATGTCCCGGTTCCGATCCTGGCCTGTTGGGCGACTCGCACGTCGGCGTCGCCGTGAGCGGACTTGCTGGAACCCGTCGCGGTCGCGTTCGTCTCCTCGATGCCAGGTCTCTTCTCGGGGTCGGTCGTTCTTCCGGCTGCCCTGCCGAAAAGGGCGACTGCTACTGCCCCCATCTTCGCGGTACTGACGATTCATAGGTGGACGTGGTCGTGCTCCCCTCTGTCTGCCACGTCCACGTGGGCCCCCATGGTTGTAAGCCTCGGATGAGTACCTTTGGTCACGGCGATCCGAGGTACTCTCGGATTGGCCTCGCTGTCTGCGCCGGGGATGTGCGTCCTCGTCATTCTCTTTGTTTGAGTTGCGAGACTCTGATTCCTGGCGCTGTGGTTCTGTTTGATGGCGTTTGCGTGACTGGGCATCACGGGAGTTACGTCGGCGTTTCGGCTGAGGGTTTGGTTTGGGCGGTGGACTTCTCGGTGCCATATCATGCCCCGGGTCCAAGTCGAAGTCCATCGGTTCCGAATCATCGTCCTTCGATTCTTCGTCAGCTTTTTCCTGCCTCACATTTTTGTTGGATTTTTCAGGTCGCATGGTTATGGTTTCGACCAATGATGGTTGATGTTCCACTAACCATTCCTTTCGATCAGACAATGTTTTGGAGAGCTGTCGCAGGTGGCGGTCACTGTGCTCCTTAATGGCTTGGCGACTCGCTGTTATCTGTGTGTCGTTGAATTCCGACTCCAGCTTCTCCAAAATCTTCTGGCTTTGTTCGCGTTCCTCATGGTATTTTATACGGGTATGTTCACGGACGATGTTCATAACTTCCCTTGAAGCATTCATCCGGACCTGGAAGATCTCGTCCACCATTGTCTCATCCCCGATGGCCCAAGGGGGCAAACTGCAGAGACCAAAACCCCAGTATGTTGAGGTTTGTGTTTCAATAGCTTGATCTAGCCAATATTTACGGGACAAGATTGTCAAGTTCCAACATATTTTTAACAGTATTTTTTGAACTCGTCAATTGAGACTATTAATCTACAATTTACAGGTAGGTTATTCCATAGATTACATCCATAGTAAAATGGTCGCTTTTTAAATATTTCAGTGGATGGCTTTGGCAATGTAACCAGGGGGCCCTGATGTATTCTAGTATATCTTATGGGTCTTTGCAGTGGGATATTATTCTTATCAATGTTCTTTTTAATACAAACAAGTAGCTGGTAAGCTCGTTTCTTTTTAAGCGCTAATACCTTGGTCTGCCGTAACAAGTCATCTGTATGTATTTCCCTTGGGTTATGTATATTAAGACTACATCGTAATACATTATTCTGTATCACATCCAGTTCGTCCAGGTCTACAATATTACAGGCTGTTAAAAACACATTTCCATAGTCTATTATGGGTATGATCATAGCCTTGGCTATTCGTACAGCAGCATCTTTCGTCAGCAGATGTCGCAAAGAGCGAAATAGTTTCAATTAATAAGAGGCATGTTTTTTAATTTGATTGATATATGGCTTAAAAGAAAGGTATGGGTCCATTACAACTCCCAGGTATGTATATGTACGAGTTACCTCAAGCTTGTCAGGGCCCATGTATATACTATGGCCAAAGTCCTTCCGCTTATTGTATGGAAAATACATATATTTCGTTTTACTAGCATTTATTGACAGCTTGTTTTGTCCACACCATTTATATAGATTTGTTAAATCTGCTTGAAGATCTATAAGATCTTCGGGTATTTCAAAGCCATATACACGCTTAATAGATTTATACATAACCAAATCATCAGCGTACAGGAAGACCTTTGAACTGAGTATATCATGGGTTATGTCATTTATATAGATTAGAAATAATAAAGGTCCAAGGATACTTCCTTGTGGTACACCGTAGGTTATATGCTTTTGGGAAGATCGAAAATTATTTAAAAGAGTACTTTGTGTTCGGTCTAATAAATATTGTCTAATCCAAGAAATTGCTGAGTTATCACAATTAATTTTTGTAAGTTTATTTAACAAAATTATATGGTCTACCGTGTCAAAGGCCTTCCTGAAATCAACAAATATTGCTACAGAGTCAACATTTCCATTGTTATTTTTGTCTAAGTCTGCAATAAAATTGAAAATGGTGTCAATAGTGGAGTGTTTTGGCCTAAAACCATTTTGAAAAGGTGATAATAAATCAAACTCCTCAACATATTTCATCAACTGTCTGTGAGCAAATCTCTCAACTAATTTTCCAATTATGGGTAATAATGCGATGGGTCTGTAATCGCCCGGGCTATTGGGATTTGGTATTTTAGGAATAGGGATAATTGTGGCTGATTTCCATATGGTGGGGAATTGATTTGTCATAAGCGATACATTTACCATATGCAATACATGAAAATTCAAGGTCTGAAAGAATATTTTCCATATCCTTGAGGGAATATATTTAAATCCAGAGGATTTGTATATTTCAATTTTTGCAAGCTCTTTATCCAGTTCATCAATGTCTATGGGATAAAATCTCAATGGATTATGGTCGAAAAACTGGTTTATATAAGGTAAGTTTACTTCATCTTTAAACTTTTGTGCCAAAGTAGGTCCAATATTTACAAAATAATTGTTAATGAATTCAGGAATTTGATCAGGGCTCAGCAATTTACCTTCAGACTCAATATTGTATTGACAACATTGTCTATGTTTGTCATCTGGGATTACCGATCGTATATTATGCCAGAATTTCTTAGAGTCATGTTTATTGTTATTTAATTGCTCTTTGATATATTCAGATTTGGCTTTTTTAACAAGTGAATTTGTTAAATTGCGTAGATTCCTTGCAAGTTTTTTATCTTCTAAATTTTTGGTCCGAGCAGCTCTTTTAATTGCTGAGTCCCTGTCTTTAATGAATTCAATCAACATTACCCCCCTCCCCACTCCACCTCCTCCTCCCCATTTGTGGTCACAAGTGTGGTCACTCAGTCTGTGCTGTGACCGGTGAACCGTGACCCACAGTCTTGTACATTTCACTCCACTGAGCCACTCAACCTGGCTACTGAGGGCCCATCTTGTACATTTCACTCTTTAACTCAGTCTGGCCACTACGGGTCAATCTTGTTCATTTCATGTAGAGGGTGTAGGGAGCAGTGGAGGGTTGAGGGGGGAGGGAGAAGGAGGAGAGAAATTAGCATATATGGTTCAGGTGTGATGTCATCACCCTGAAGAGCCACCAGGGGACAATAGTGGTCAGTATGGTGAGAAAGGTAGCTGGTCTTTAGTGGTAATTCATCAGAATTAGTCATAAAACCTGCACCATTTTACACTTTACCCCTTCTTATAATAGGTACTTTGGGTCACTTTTTCATCTTATTTGATTTGTTTCTTTAGAAAACTATCCCTTTAAATACACTATATTGTATATAAATATGTATAACACTCTCATTTGTAGACACAATCCCCTAAATCCTAATGTAGAATAACCCAATATATACCCAACTCAGTGTAATCAAATAAGGCTCCTCAAGTCTCAGACGGTTATATAGCAACTTCAGACCGGTGGTCACATGGGTGTGACAAAGCACAGATGCTGGGAAATGTGGATCACATGACCAGTGATGTCATCACATACACCTGGATTTGGAAATGTCCCAACTCTGTATTGGGTGGTCACATGACCAAGAAAGGGACTCCCATATTTAAAACATGAGGAAACAGTGAGGAACATAACACCGGCTGCAGCCAATCAAATGACTCAGCACTGAAAATTTAATGTTCAATGAGATCATCACAAGTCACATGACCATTTCAGACACTTTTCTTTTGTAACATGGCCCTGGAAAGGGGAATATAAGGAGCGATGTGAGCCTCCCTCAGACATTCTCCTGGGGCTCACACCTGGACCACCACCTGTCAGAACCTGCAGCAAGACCACAGCTACAGCTGCCAAAACCACATACACTCCTGCCACTACTCTAAAGACAGAACTCTGAAGGACTGAACTATGAACCTATACACTCTAAAACTCTGCACCCTGCAGTAGCCAAGTGTTAAGGTACTGCTGTTATTACAGTGGTTATTAACTCCAATATCCGGTCTGTGTTGAGGTTCCGGTTGTATACTCTATAACTGTCTACTCTGTAAAATTAAGATCATATATAAAAGGTTTGAAACTGTATGTGAATGTGTGGCTCTTCCTTTCCTAATAGTTGTCCAAAGTTACTATATGAATATTGTATTCAGCAGGGAGTACCTCAACACTACTCTACCAAATCTAGCAACCCCTTTATAAAATCACCCGCTTTTATAAGACAAGTCGGCTCCCCGTCCCGGCGGCGATCCCTGGACCCCTCACACTCCAGGCAGACATTCTACCACAAATCCCCCCCATCCCTCCCTCCCCCCTCCCCACATCCCCCCTCCCCAACCCCTATGCATCTAGTGGGGTCCGCGGGTACCCACTAAACAGGCTGAGCACACTGGACATCGGTAGTAGTAGTAGTAGTAGTAGTGGAGTACACACCTTTTTATTCAAACTTTTGCATGTAACTCTTTTACTGGTCATCAAAAGTACACATAGAAAGTAAGTGAAATGTTAGTAAGAACCTTGGGGATATAATGAATATCTCAAATAAATGATTTCTTGAGGATTTTGATTTTTTTGCAATTTAATGAAGAATTAAAGTATTGGCTGGTTGCTGGCATTCTCCCCTGTATTTCATAGTGGCATGTATGAGTTGAGATACCAGCTTTTAAATGGTAACATTCTGTCTCTCTTTTGGCTCACTCTCTATCTCATTGGTGGCTCCTATTCAAAGTTGAGGCTTAGGTAGGGATTGGAAGCACTGGTTCTTTAACCTAGAGATGGTATACATTACATCCATAATACCAAACCACATATTACCAACAATACTAAATTACAGCCCACCCAACGCAAGAGCCGAAGGTATAAAGACAGAATCAATACAATGAATATATCAATTGACAATGGCTTCCTTTAACAACTGTTTACTGTTTGTTCTTGAAAACCTCTTTACTATCAATGTTCCTGATATCACTTGTGAGTTCCGGTATACAGCCCCTCTATAAAATATATTTATTCTGGTTTTCTCATATTAAGGTTGATATGTATGGAACACTGGAGCATCGTGCAACCTAGTTTGTCTTGTTGACCATTTTCTATGCTATCATTAATAAGATAATTATACATAAATGTTAGTAAATGACTATTATATCTAACAGTGGGGTTAGCAATGTTACAACAAATACATAATTCGTTTTGTGATAAATTTCTATCATGAATACATGTATGTAAACATCTAAAGAATAGCCATTCAAGATGGTCAATATTTTCTTGACTAGTACCTCTATAAATAACATCACCATGCTCAAATATAGGTAAAAACATTGTTTTAAAAATAATTATGCTTGCTGCTTCAGTCAAATATTTCCTTATTATTGCTAATCATGTAGAAAACAATTCAATGAGTATTAGAGTCAAATTCTGTTTTTTGTAAATGCATATTACCAAATATTCTTTTACTTTATACAGGGGAAAACGATGTAAAATATATCTATATTTATCTTATGTAGTGATGTACTATTTTGCTTGTGATGTACCTATCATTGAGTATCAAGAAATGTCTTTAACACTGCAAAATCTGGACAATGTATATTATTAGTATTTTGTAACGTTTCATAGTGTTTGGTTCATTTGACAGAGTAAACAACATGCTTTAAAATGTATTTGCATAGATGTATATGTACTTGTCTGTAATTTCTACTTCTAGGTCACATTCTGTAAGGAGGCTATTTAGTTGAGAAGTAAGCATTTTAATTTGGGCAACCCATATTCATCTTTATGTTTTCATTGATACCTACTAAAATCTACATCTGCAGTTGATACCATAAGTATTACATTTTAGCACTATGAATAATGGGATATGTCAAAAAAATATGTTGCATTGAGAAATGTAGTTATTACCTTTTTTACACCAGGCACTCAAAAGTAAATTATAAGGTGTGGATAAGATGTAAAAAAACATAAAATAAAATATATTCTTTAGTGTTTCCGTCAAGCAATGCCAGATGCATTTTAAATGTCCAGCACAAATGCAAAAGAGAGGTATAATATCTAAATAACATAAAAACAGTTTAGCACTCTCTACTTTAGCCTGATCGAGGCTGGCTATTGGTATGAAATGAAAAGGAATGCCTTATTTATCTTCTCTGCTTTTGGAATGTTATCAACGATAGTCTTTATATATTTGAAACATATTATTGCAATGCCAAGACAACAACAAATAATCGTAGGTCAACACAGCAGCAATGGGTATGAGAATAGTCATTCACAAAGTCGTTCTCAGGGACAAAATTGCTTTTTGAAGAGATACTGTCTTGACTATATATTGAAACCTACATGGAACCTAGATTCATGTCAGCAACTAACTTTATTGGCATTTGTCCCAAGCAAAATGTCAAATTTCGACAACCGGGAATTAATAAGAAATACATGGGGAAATACATCCTTGTTTAATCCTAAACGTCTTGGTGTGGTGTTCATTTTGGCCAAAGAAAGGCAGTATGATTACCTTGACAGTATTATCAAGAATGAAGCTGACATTTTTGATGATCTTATATATATTAATTTCATTGAAAGTTATCAAAATCTGACACTCAAGACATTTGCTGGAATTCACTGGGTAAACACACACTGCAAAACCAATCATTTCGTCCTTAAAGCAGATGACAATGTGCTTCTTGATACGTTTTCCCTGCTAAGCACACTAGAGGGCATCATCAAGAAATCCCAGCACAAAGGAATCCTAATGGGAAGAACATTTAAAAAAGCAAAGGTGTGGCGTGGAGGTAAAAATAGGGTGTCCACCTCTCAATATAAGCATTCATTTTACCCAACTTACTGTGCTGGTCATGCATACCTGATGTCAGGGGACGTCGCTGAGATGATTCTACAGATGGCATTGGCAGATCAAACAATTGAAATGTTCACAGTAGAGGACGTTTATTTTACCGGTCTTCTTGCTAAGCAGGCAAAATTAGAGTGTTCAGGGTTTAGAGATGGTAAAATATCTTCCGATGATTTAGAAAATATAACAAATCTTAATGTAGATGGACGTATTGTTGTTTGGCATAAAGGACTTACACCAGTTAGACACTTGTATATATGGAAAAAACTGAATGAACACCAATAGAAATGTGCATGATATGAAACTGTAACCTAGTCACATTACTTTGTATTTTGGCCAGGCAAGTATTCATTACAAGAATATACATAGAACTCCAATATGGATATTTTTTGAAGAACTTCTTTGTCATCTAGGAAAACATTAAAGTGTAGAAATACTCTTTTCTCAACGACAATATGATGGCCTTTAATATGAAGTAAGGGTTTGTAAATGTTGGTCTGAAAGTCACAGCGCAAAGGTTAGAAGTCTTGGAATGATAGATAAGAATTTGTCTTAACTGCTTAATTTCATTTCATTAAAATCCATCCAGGATCTGTATTCTGAAAAATATGAATATATATAGGTTTCTGATGATAAAACAGCTATATAAATTCAAACTAACAGTAGGTTTGATGGAGTCGCCCGCACGCAATTCTATTGCTACTAATTAGGTCACTATAGATCCATTCACCAAATAGAGAGTTTACTGGGTTATGAGATTCACATCAGGTTTATGGCTTACTAGACTCTTGATATATCCATATGTGCTATGTATTATGGAGGGAAGCACCCACAGAAGAGGTCTAAAGGGTTTTGATTAAGGCTTAAGACAGTTTTAGACATTTTTTATATACCTAAGAGACTAAAGAGTAGATACTTTCATCCTAATCTGTCTCATTTACCCCTCTCAATGCCCAAAATCTGTGCATAAAAATCCATAATTTCATTTTCTAGGCTAGATCAATTTATTTGAATGGGTAATAATCATTCACTTCCTGAAAGAAACTCAATAAATAACTAAATGCCATTCATATCCATCTAAATAACTAAATTTTTACTTTAAAAAACTTGAATATGGGCATTGGTTTATGAACTTGTATCACATATGAGTGCAAGATATGACACACACACTTCCTATATGACAATGTAGGAAGTGTGCTAAGCTGGATCATCTAGTCTGAGTCACTTTTGGATGTTTGAAAACATAGAACATATCTTTTTTGATCTATCACAAAAGTTATAGTAAACAGAGTGTCTTAACAAGCTTGAATTATTGTTATTTATGAAAAACAGGCAGTAAAACAGAAATATTCCACTAGAAAACTACTTAGAATGTTATAAACTGATTAGAAAATGTATGCAAACGACCTAAAATGCCAAAATTAAGGAATTTCACCTCAGCCTTCCAAGTTGGCTTAAACTATACTCATTCACAGCATAAAGTCATATCATTAGATTGCAAATTAAATTCTCTAAGAAGAGGTCCTGCCAGAATTCTCAAGAAATTGGTTTAGGGCATTCTATTTAGAATTTCCTCGTCGTAAGTCAGTAGAAATGACAAATTTCGGCAAAGTTTCAAGGCCATTCCAAACATTCCAAATTATTTGGAATGTTTTCTTAGAATGTAACATCCCCAGATTTGCATACTACAGATTGTTAGCTACAAAATGATACCAAGATATTTGAAATTGGTTAGATAGTCTAGGAATTATCAGTAATTTTGCAAATCAGTTCAAGGGAACTTAAAGTTTAGCCTTGCTATTTGATGACTGGATCTATAGGTCACTACGACCGAGTTTGTGTTGAAAATATGTTCATGGAATAACAGAGTATCTCATTAAAAAGGTCATAATGACCTACTTTTATAAATTAGGGCATGGGTCATAGGTCATATAACCAGGCCATTACAATCTACTTTCATAGATTAGGTCATAGGTCAGAATTATTGGAAAAAGGGGGCACTGGCAAAAGGAGCATGGCAAGTGGGCGTTGTGGAATGAGGTCAAGAGCAGAGGCCGTAAGGCCAGAGGTCTCTACCTCATTCCACAATGTTCTCATTCCACAACATTCTCGTCAATGTTCCCATTCCTCAACGTCCATCAGGTCAGAAGTCTCCACATCATTCCAAAACACCCCGCTGGATGTTTTTTTTCCTGGAGCAGGCCCTTTTGCAATCTTGAAATGGATCGATTTGATTTCTATATTTGTTTCAATAATGTTAATGTCTCCATTTAAGTTATGTAGTTATATATTCATTTCAATAGTGTTCATGTAAGAGTCTAGTAGAGAAAACACAACATGTAAGATTAATTTACAACTGTTATTCATTCATCATATTATAGGAACAGATACATGATGTAATTGTTTATTTACATTGGCACTCTTTACAAATTATTACATGGCATACAGTAATAGTTTATTTACATTTCTGACACAAGAACACTTGGTTGGTTTAATTTGACTTTGTGTTATTTTTTTTTTTTTTTTTTTATTCAAGAAAGATTATACAGTATTAGGCTTCAGCAACTAGTTAATGCTGATTTTCTAGCCCTCGCTGTACAATGGCGTAATATTTACAGTACAGTTTTTTGTTTTACATACAGTCAGTCAATTTCAGGTAACCAACAACAGTACACATGCTAATCTAATTTCATCAAACTATTCTTCCTGTTATGAAAAGTAAAGACAATTTCAACATTACAGTTCCATATCAACTTTGCACAAACAATTTCTTTTCAGTTTTCATATACGATAGGACTACCCAACTTTATCAGTTCTATCAGTTATTATCATTATGCAACATCATTTAACAAATAGTGGTGGTTTAAAAAGTCCAGCAGCAACATGTTTTTTGACCATACTCTTAAAATGCCTAAGAGTTTCTACTTTTTGTGTACTTTCCGGCAGCTTATTCCATAAAGTACCACCCAAGTAGAAGGGGGAGTTGAATGTTTGGGTTAATCTAGGGACCCCTAGCTTGAAGTTTATTTTTGTAGCTTCCCTGGTCATTATTCTATTAACTTCCACTTGATCATTTTGATCTCTTTCTTTGGATCTCTTGAACATAAGGCAGAGTAAATGAATAATTCTCCTATCTTTAAGCTCAAGTAAATTGCTTTCATAATGCAATTCATCTTTCGACAACTTTTCCCCAGCATATACTCTCCTTAGGGCTTGAACTTGCTGCCCTTGTATTTTTTTAAGCTTACTTTCCGGTAGTAGATTTAGAAAGAAATCATTATAATCGGCTATGGGGAGAATCGTAGTTTTATATATTGTCAAAGCTGTATGTCTATTTATAAATTTTCTTATTCTTCCTAATGTACGTATCTTGAAAGCTAGATTCGCCATTAGGCTATTGTATTCCTTTAGCCCGTTAAGGTCATTGTCTATCCAAGTACCTAAGTATCGATATTGGTCAACTTCTATGAGACTTTCATTGTTTATCTTAAGCTCAATTTTCCTTAGTTTATTTCTCTTATTTTTTGTAGTGAACAGCATATAACTAGTCTTCTTTATATTAAGAGTTAATTTATTATCCTTACACCAACCTACAACTTTATCTAGTTCAAATTGCATTGCAGTTTCCAGATTTCCCAAGTTTTCATTGCTACTATATAATACAGTATCATCCGCAAACAGTATACTTTTGGAATGTATGCATTTTAATGGCAGATCATTAATATACATGATAAAAAGTAATGGACCTAGCACTGATCCCTGGGGGACCCCCACAAGCACGTCTCTCAATGAAGAATATTTTCCATTAACATTTGTAGTCATTTTTCTATTGCTCAAATAATTCTGTAGTAGTTTTCTTAGATTCTTCGTGATTCCGAATGCTTTCAATTTATGAATTAGCCTATTATGTGGTATAGTATCAAAAGCTTTCCTAAAATCAAGGTAAACAGCTAACATGATTTTGTTCTTATCCAACTCTCTCATAACATCATCTAGTAATATTGACATAGCCCTAGTGGTTCCCAACTTTTTCCTGAAACCATTTTGGTTCACAGAAAGTAGATTGTTTAGCTCCAAGTAATTTTCCATATTCTTGTGCAATAATTTTTCAAATACTTTGCCAGGCATAGGCAATAATGATATAGGTCTTAATTCGTTTGGGTGCTTAGCTTCATTAACCTTTGGGATTGGAGTAACCATCCCTACTTTCCATGCGTCCGGGTAAATTCCTGTAGCTGTACATAAGTTTAGCAGATAAGTAAATTCTCTAAGACTCAAGATTAAGAAATCCTTGAGCACCTGAGCACTTATATTTATAATTCCTGTTGACTTACTACAACTAACCTAATTTAGCTGTTCCAACACCACATCAGGTGTAACTTCTGGCATACTACATCCAGCGATTGCTATATTATCATACATTGGCAAGTTTATATTCTCATTAGGGAATTCTTTTGCTAGGTTCGGACCTATATCTGCAAAAAAATCATTTATAAGCTCCGGGAAATATTCTTCCTGTATTAGGTCCCCAGTTTTCTTGTCAACCAGGTTTATATTCCCTTTAAAACCACTCGGCAAAATATTATTGGCCTGCCTCCAGAATTTCTTACTATCATCCCTATGTTCATCAAGTTGGTTTCTAATATAATTAGCTTTGGCCTCTCTGACTGCACTATTTGCCATATTTCTGACAATTCTCATATTAATTTTATTGTTATAATCATCAGTCTCAAGCGCTAGTTTCACAAACTGATCCCTATTTTTTAAAATTGTAAGGACATCTCCATGTAACCATGGTGGTGAGTCCGACTTACATTTAAAGGTTTCTATTGGGCATGTCTGATCCAGAAATTTTTCTAAGAAATTTTGCATTCTATCCCAACACTTGTTTGGATCCACCTCTTTCCTAAATTGAGCTTTAACACTGTTAGTTAAATGGTCACTCAACAAATCTTTTGTATATCTTAAGTAAGATCTTCCTTTAAAATCTATTTTTTTCTGGTTTGTGGGTTGCTTTTTCTTTATAATATATATTGGTAGATGATCACTTATTAGCCAGTTTAGAACCCCAGCTTCCTGGATGTAAGTCATGTCTGTGAAAGCTAAGTCTATTAGTGATTTCTTCCTTTCTGTTATTCGAGTATAACTTTTAATTTTTTGTTCCAAAGCATAATCATTTTGCCAATTCACTAATTTCTTGGTTAGCCGTTCACTTTTAGCTTTATAATTAATATTGAAGTCTCCCAGAATAACTATTTCCTTTTTGGGCAAGTCCCGGATAGAATCCAAGACTTCTTCTAACTCTTGGATCATAATTTCTACTGAACCTCCCGGCGGCCTATATATATTTAATAATTCAATTATTTTACTATTCTGCCTTTTAATCGTTATGTGCTGAATCTCTAAGTTTGTACTCGATTTATTCCCAATTCCATTTCCATTCCCAGATTCCAAGATCTCTAGATTCATGTTTTTGTTGTAATAAATAGCCAAGCCTCCCCCAGTTTTGTGTTGACTACCCCCTTCAATCCTAAAATCTCTATCCCACCTCAGTAAATTATAATTTTGTATTTCTAATAAGTTGCTGCTGAACGTTTTGCTGAGCCAGGTCTCAGATATTGTAAATAAGGCAATATTAGAGTCTTTTAATAGTAATCGTAATTGCTCAATCTTGTTGCCAATACTTCTTATATTCAGGAGACAGATCTTGAGACCCTTTGCTTTCATAAATTCATCAGTGTCAGTCATTTAAGTTATTTACCATCTTTATACTCCTATCTATATTTTCCCAACGTGTACATATCAAAGTTTGAACTAAAAATAGAATTAATGTCACACATTGATTCATCAGAGTATGAACGGCCGCATTTTATCCTCGGCAATTTGTGTTTCCTATCCCGCCTTCCAATCTAATTGCTATTTTCTCAGTACATATTTGTCACTTTAACATTAATTACTCACAATACCTGCATTGAAAAATTGTCTAATCAACATACATCATGACAACTGTCAGTGCGATCAATATATGTTTTAGTACATCATCTTAATTAGGTGAAGTGTTTCCAACCTTGCCTTTAGCCCTTGATTCAAGGTACCAGTACAGGTGGTTACACAGCACTAGTTAGCCTTAGATTAGAATTTCATGCGATTAATTTTGTCCAAGCCCTCAATTTGAGGTACTTGAAAACAATCTTAAGAATACTTGTTCTCTTGTGAAGCCCAGAGCCGCTTCAGTCCGGCATCATTCCAGTATAACGTGGTCTAGTCCTTCTCACCAAGTAGTCGTCCTTGCTTCTACCGACTCCAGCACTCCTAGTCTATTATTAGTACTAATGTATGCTTACATATATCATGCATCAGTTTCTAAGCTACTGATTTCCTTGTAATATACAAATATAGTAAGTACTTACAGTTCGTGGAGTAGTGTATTACTCCACAATCATTTCTCAAGGGCGCTACCAAGGGCACTTGTGTGCCAGTTCTTGAATAAGATAACATGATGACTCGACCAATTTTTTGGGTTTCTTCAGAGTTTCTTCAAGGGCAACATCTGACTCCAATCACATATATACAATCTAACAAATCTAACTGGTAGAGACCCCTTAATTTAAGGTAGTCAAGCCCTAAATTTAATTAATCTTGAACAACTTCTTCACAAACTTCAGAATGTGTGTCGCCCAGTATTTCCTAACCTTCGCAGACAGGTGACACCCATCATACAGCAAGTGGTAACAGTGGTGATAAGCTGATCCGTAGTGTTTGTGCACTATTGAAGCAGTAAACGGTGTTCCAAGATCACTAAGCCCATTAAATTTGGTAACTCTTCGGTTTATTTCAAGGACAGCCTCATCCAAGATTTCTTGTGTGGGGTCAGGGGTTCTTGTCTTGTAATAATCATCCAGTTGCTTGTCAGTGAAATTTTTCCGATCCGGGGTGTTATAGGCATGTATATCGATTCCAGTCAGCGGTCCAAAGCACTTTTTAGCATCAATGTAGAAAATATCTAACATGTCTTTTGACTCACTTACTTGGTACACATAGTGCTTGACTAGTTCATCCACGTTTTGATGCAACAAGTGGTACGTTCCTAACTGCTTATGTTTGAAGACAATGTCACAAACTCCACTGAGTACTAACACCAGATCAGGCTCAGCATTTTTCTTGTCTTGGACTAGTAGATCCACTCCAGCCTGCATGCCCCTACTTGGAACGACGTACACATCAAAATTTATATTACTGTCATTTTCGAGGTCTTTTTGAAGATGACTTCCTCTGGAGTCAGTTAACACTAACACTTCTATTTTAGCAGTAGCCATTATTTGCTAAGTTTTCTTCTCAGGTACTCCAGATTTTTACCATGGATGTTGTCACCGTCTCCTGGATCGTTTCAGTTGTCGAGTAGCCTTCCGTCAAGTCGACATCCGATGCCGTAGTGTTTATCCAACGTACACTCGTACAACGGTTTCTCTCCTGTCTTGATGAGCTCCAGTAGTACCTGTGGGTTCTGTTTGAGCTTTTCCTCGTTGAGTGTGAGCAAGAGTTTATCCTGTTTATTCATATAACCTTGCCCTTTTTTGATTTCACATCCCAACGCTATCGCCTCTAGTCCGTCTGCTGCTGTCAGTATCTTTTCCGCCAGCTCCTCATCTCCGCTGTCACGCGCAAGTATACTCTTGACTGCATGTTCTACGGTCAGGAAATAGGTCCCCTCAAATTCGAATGGTGTCTCAGCTAAGTTACTGAATGGCGAGTGGACAGAGTGGAAAAATATTCCTTCATCGGTTTCGATCGTTTTGGATTTTTTTAGAGAGACATCCTCCGGTAACATGTGCAAGTCCCCGGCTTGATATTTCCTTCTGCGGACTACAATTGAGTCGTAGTGAAGACGATGGTCAACCCCTCTGAGCTTGCAATAAAGTCTGACTGCTCTCATCTCCTCCCTTCTCTTTCTGGTTTCTTGGTTAACATCGTCATTGATCCATACTCCTTTGTATTCATTGACCCTCCTTAATTTAGATCGAGCAAAGAAAATCGAATCCCTGATTCTTTCCTCTTTGAATTTCACAAGAATCGGCCTACGTCTGTCACCTCCGGCTCGCCCCAGTCGGTACACGTAATCAATGTCAGGCGGCTGACACCTAACTCCCACCGCGTTTGCTATTTTTAGTACAACATCCGAAAGTGATTCTCCTTCTCTCTCTTGAACCCCATCTATTTTTAGATTTCTTCCTCTCTTTCCATTTTCCAGGTCATCCACTTTCCCCTGTAACTTTTGATTGTTCTTTTCCGCCCTTGCTAACTTCACCTCGAGTAGCGCAATTTTTAGGTCCTGTTCTTTGAATTTCTTCTGAACTAGTTCTAGGCTTGCTGTCAGAGTCGTTATAGTAGTATTTAATTTGTCTACCTTAACCTCAAAGTTCTTCACCGTAGTTGTGACTTCTTTGACTTCTTTCTTTGATGCATTCTGGAATTAAGTTTCACGACGCCATCGTCATTGTCGCCCGCCATGTTTGTTTTAGTCCGTTATGTACCGTCGCACTTAAAAATTCTTTAGATCCTCCTGTTTTCCTAATTTCCTCCACAATGTCTACAATTGACCAGATCCAGTAAGTCACCTAATGTTCATGGATCCATGTGACAATTTTCAAGGTATAAATCCAGTTGGAAACTTTCTCCTTAACTCTTAACTACGCAGCCAATTTAACTCTTCACGCAACGTGTGACGCCATTTTCATTATTAGGGACCCTGTGCTGGCCAGCACGCCTCAGAAGGTCAGAGTAATGGCTTCTTTGAAGGAAGTCATTTTACTTATTTCCCGGCTTCCACTCCAAGCCCCCAGCCTCCCCCCTTTTTTAATGTAAGTTTTTTTTTTACTCATTTCCCGGCCTCCACTCAATATCCCCGGCCTACCCTCTTTACTGGAAGTCAATTTTCCTCCACAACCCCAGCCTGCCCTATAGATATATCTGGTTACAAAGAGGAGATGTCGTGTGGTAGGAGAGAACTGTTTGAGATGGTTTTATGCCGATTTGAGCACTTAAGAAAAATTCTAAAATTGAAACATTTATGGCTCCCACAATGAGCCAAATATGACTCTGAGGTTGTAGCCCTGAATAAGAATGACCATTATTTACATGTCAGGAAATTGTATGACAATAACAACATTTTTCAGAAAATCACAATGATTTCTGAGGGGTTTTTTTATGCTGAAAAACTCAACAGATAGATTTTGCTGAAAACTTGCATAAATTATAATTAGGCCCATCTAATACAAAAAATGTCCCCTTTTAATGTGAGGTTATAGGTCTGGACTTATAACTATACAAATATGTTATGGAATCCACCAGGTGGCACCATTGGGAGTGTTACCTGTACCACCTGCCCTGGGTCACAGTTTGCAGACCTTCTCTCACCCCCACCAGAGCAGGGTATGCAACAACAATCTTCACTGTCTCGGATATATCAATTGGAATTTCACTGGAATATCACTGTAATGTTCTTCCGAAGAAACAAATTTGAAATTTGAAAAGGGCTTTGCATACAAATGGCCTAGATGGCAGTCCTCAGAAAAGGTGGGTGATGCTGCAGTACCTGCTGCGGTGCCTGAGATTTGTTTTGCCTTCAATTACAAATGTGACCAGATCTGACATAATGAATCGGATCTCGTCGAGATACGATTTTGAATTAGTTACACGGCAAATTTTTGAACTCATACATTAGACAGGCTCGGCCGTGTCTGAATCCACTTGCTCCAAACATTGTCAAGGAGTGTATGTCCTACTCCACCACTAACCCTCCAACAGCAAACTATCATTATACTCTCGCCCGGTTTAAAACGACTATCCTAAACTTTTACAACGGGCGCGGAAGTTTTACCCCACCAATTTATTCTTTGATGTGCGTTCATGTTACAAGCCCTCCTGCAGGAATAGTATTATACACACCTTCCTAGCACAAAGTATAGTTTCACACTATTGCATTGCAGTAGGTGCGGCTTTAACAAAACAATCCCCCCTTTCCAGCTTCAACGTGTTAATTCCATTAATGCACCTACCTCTAATCTGACAACCTGTATCCAAAGGTATGCTACCCCGGTACCCAGGTACCCCAGGTACCCCAACTAGCGATTTTTTTTTTTTTAAACGTGTTTATTTAGCTGGATGAGTTTCAGTTTAAGCCACTTGTTTCCGGCCCCGCCCAGCCTGTTGGTTTTTACATTGCGGCGGTATACAGCAAAACAATGGAGATATATACATAAATAACTGATACACTCAACAACATGGTATCGGTTCTGGTATATGGTACAAGGTAAGTATAATTAAACAATTCCAAACTCAGTCTGTAATGTCCCGTTTGTCAGCAATTGTCCTATGTGCGTTTTGAACAGATCTTTAGAATCAATTTGTCTAAGATTTAGGGGAAGTCCTCCACCCCAAACCTTATTTGTCAGAAAAGAGAAAGAACAAGACTGATTCATCTCCTTTCCTTCACTTAAGGCCAGTTCGAGAGGTATCCTGGTTAGCATAATCGGGTAATAAAAAACAAGTTGTCAAGATCAACACACAGCCCTATCAACGTCACAGGTGATGACAGCCCTTATGCGGGGGTGCTACATAATAACCGTAACCAATTCTCTTTAACACGCTGAGAAACTTATATCACATATAACAAGGCTGCTCTAGTATGATATAAATGGTTAAGAAGTAGCCCTATCAACGACACAAGTAACATCAATCCCTGTGCGGAGGTGCTGTATGGAGCCATCCGCAGACAAAGAGTTTACCTTATCAGGCTGGGAATTTAAGTATCACGTGAAAAATGTTTAGAAATGATATCAGAGGTGTTGTACGGAACCATCCGCAGACAAAGAGCTCTCCTCATCAGGCTGAAAATTTAAAATTTCACGTGAAAGAAGAAATGCTTAGAAATGGTATCAATGACTAAAGCATAGCCCTGTGGCACCGGTAACATCAGTTTCTTATTTAACGATATCAAGCAACTTTTCCCTATGGGATATGCGATATATAGAATTATTCATTAAACCAAATTGATTCCTGTCAATTTCAATCTACACACAAATCTTGGCAGTTTTGGGACCCCCCCCCCCCCCCCCCCCCCGGCCAGCGACATATGTAGGCTACATGATTACAGAAATGCCAACATTCTGTAAGTGTAGTTAATGGAGGAAAGCGGGGGGGGGGGGGGGGGGAGAGGGTTGCAAAAACATGAATGTACGTGGGAGGGGGCCCACCGAACAAACATCATTTAATATTTGAGGGTGGGGGGGGGGAATGCCTGTTTAAATACATCATGTAGGATTGGTAAAGTTAGAGTCAAGGCCTTGTTAATTATTTCATATCAAATATAATTTCCGGGTTTCAAATACTTGCAGGCCTAACCCAACCTTAAGCTTTATAAACTTATAAATTAAAAGTTATCCAAACCAGTTTAAATAAAAAGAGGCATTTTTTTCCAAGCTGTATATAGTTTACTACTCTAATTTACTATGACTGCTTCCAAATTCCTGTGCATTTTTTCCAAGGGCTCAAAAGTTTATCAAGAGTCACTTAATGCCAATGTGTTTAGCACGATTTATTTTAGTGTTTTCCTGTGGGCACAAAATTAATTATCAGAGGACTAAGATATTGACATGTTTTGAATCGTACAGATTTATGTCTCAAACTTATCAACGTATATATATATCTGGTTTCAATACATATTATAGTAAAAACTCACAAAAGTGGTGAGTGTCATGTTGACACTGGGGAAACGACAATCGTTTTGTTAGGCCGGGCCTAACGAATCTAGTGGGTTTCGAACCCACGAGGGGCTCGAATAATTCATTAGTGGTCCAGTGTCACGGCTCACCGGACGGGTCTCCCGATAGAGGCCTTTTATATCAGAACCACAGGACTGATGCAATACATGGCGTCCTACTTCTAGTATAGTGTAGACTGATCTTTCCTCCAGCGACACCTGGTGGATTAAATTGAAACACGGACGACCATGAACGAAAAAAATGTACTCAAATGGGTATTCGAATACGGGCAGGCCACCATCCAAATACCAACCGGTCTCAATGTTGCTTAACTTACCCGGGCTAGGGACCATCCAAGCAGCAACCGGTATGAACGTGGCTTAACTATGCGGTTAAATATATATATGAAATGGGTCGAGTGATTCCCCCATCCTGATCAGATCATAACTTATAGATTAGTGTAATTGACTGTATGGATTTAAACATATCAACCACGAGCCATCAAGAGATAAAGTCTAGTATTGATAGACTTGGATACCTGCCAAACTGAATTAAACCTTCTGCATACCGAGGATGATTATATTAAGCAGTTTGGGGTATTTAGGCATATTTCCTGGTACTGACATGTACAGAACGGTCAACCAGTTTTTTGGGGGGCGGTTATGTGAGTCTTCCCTGACAAACAAGGGGTGCACGTGGTCAACTAGAATTCAGGAGGGATCGGTGAGAAAAAGAAGGGGCGGGTGGTGGTTTGGCAGTAGGTAGTAACCAGGGGGGCCCGGGGTATCGGGACCTACCCAAAATGCACCGCGCGTCACCTATATTACCAATCCTCCAGTTGTGTGGCCCTCACTGCACACCCGGTCTTTGCTCTGTGCACATCCCCAGGAGCTCAATGTGATTGTCCCTGACCATTATGCCCAAAATGAATAGTTATTTTTTATGTCGACTTGCTCAGACAGCCTATATTATGTGTCCAAACGTACCTGAATCAATCAGAACACTGAATTTGGTTTATTTACCCCTTATCTAATGAAACGACCTGTACATATTTTGAATCCACCAGGACGGTTACAAATGTGTGTCACAGATGCACCCTCCCCCTCCCCTCCTCCTATCACCACCCTGAGACATACTACCCGTGGTTTATGGCTTATCAAAGGGCCGCCTGGAGGAGGGGTGTGTGTAACGGTCAGTGGAGGCCCTCAGACACCAGCCACACAGGGAAAATGAATGAAGATTTCCTCAGATACACGCTATTTTTGAATGGTTCTCCTGCTTTTATTTCTGGAGACCTATGGGGACCTTTGTAACAAGGGGTGCACGTGGTCAACTAGAATTCAGGAGGGATCGGTGAGAAAAAGAAGGGGCGGACGGTAGTTTGGCAGTGGGTAGTAACCTTGAAAGGGCCCCCTTCCCAGTATAAAGTGGAAAAGGAGAAAGTGGAGGATCGGATTCATATGGGGAGTCCCATTGGTATTGCAAATATAAATTTATACAACATTTTGTTCACACTTTAATGTCAGAAACAAATTTCACATCACAATGTACTGAGCATTTGTATATATTTTTCATTCTTAGTCTTAACACCAAGGAAAATGTACTTATTATGTGTTTTTTCCATATGAAATATTTATAGTTTTACATTCTGAATTTGTAGTCTTATCCCCGTCATGGGTAGCGCTGTGGTCAGGGGTGTCTGGTGACCAGCTGCAGATGGTTATGTGATGTGGGGGAAGAACGGGGGTTGGGCGTGTGGTCTCTCTTCTTGTGGAGCATTAAATTATTCCGACAGTGATGATAGAAAAGTCTTGAAATGATAAATGAAAGTTGGATTTTTTCTACAGAAAACATTCTTTAACATAATTGTGAACAAATTGATATGTTAAAAGTCAAAAATGAGCAATAATTAAGATAAATACAAAATTCGGAGAATTAAACAAATAATAATATTTTAGTACTCGACCCTCCCTTTATGCATGCAATTCTTCGCGCATGAATTTACTGGTTTTTTTTCTCACGGACCACTTTCATCTCTGGAAATCCCCTTAGCTTATTACCGGGGTGCTAAACACTGGCTTTCCCTACCAAGACATATTCGTGAATTACATAATATTGATATAAAATAGTACTGACGATGACAATTAAAAATTATGAACAGAAAAAAGGCGCACGTGGCTTATTGCCGTATGACGGACGATACGTCAAGTTTACCAAGGCATTTACAGGATTCGAACCCACGGAGAGAAAACACATCAGGTCGTCAATGAAATGAAATTTCACCGCCGACCTGATGCTGCAGGTGATTGATTTTCAGACGGGTAGGTTCCTCCACGGGCCTTACAATGGGGTCAAACATTGCCATTTCTCCACGTCTTCACAAATCAAGGCTCCTGCGCCGGTAAAACTAGTTATCTGTCAGGATAGACTGGGAGGGAGGGAGGGAGCGAGAGAGCCCTGCGTGATGGAGGATTAATCTCCAGGGCCCGACCCGGGGGCCCGACCCAGAGACCGCCGGATGGTGGAACCCTTACCGGGCCACGCCCCACCACGCCCCGTTGCACTGCGTAAGTAAACCCCGGTCTCAACCGATGATTGGGACGGAATCTGAGCTGTGTTGCAGTTTGCCCCATGAGTTTGCCCCAGTCTGAGAGGCGGTCTCTGTGGGTCGTTACAGGGGTGACAGACTTAAATTGTGCACCTGGCATCCGGCTTAAAGCCTGCAGTCTGTAGCAGAATGTATTGAAGGGGGGGGGGGGGGGGGGGGGCTGTCGACACTCAATCCGGCCTTTATTTGTTTATAGTTACCAATCTGTGGCGGATTCAAGGGGGGGGGGGGGGCGGCCGGACCCCCCCCCCCTTGCCCTATTAAATCATGTTTGATGGGGGGCCCACCCCCCTGTACATTCATGTTTTGCTCCCCCCCCCCCCGCCTCTACAAATTCCTGGGTCCGCCCCTGTGTAATGCAACAAAACTTCTTATAAAATAACTGTATTTTTTTGGGTAAAATAAAGTAACAATAAGGCTAATTACCAAGTTATTGCCCCTATACTGTTCTCTGCATATTGTTCACCGCCCCCCTATTTGCTGACCGCCCGCCAATTTTTACGTTCCCCGCCCCCGCTTGGTGGGTCCGTTTCAAACCCAAGTCGCCCCCCCCCCCCCCCCCACCGGGCTCCCGCTCCTACACTACGTAGGTGACGGGAGCCCACAGAGCCTGACCCGTGAAGATGGGTTAGGGTCTGGGTTAGGGTAGACTAAGGGGTAGACTGACCCCGTCCGTTTCTAGTCCCACACATGTCTTCCAGTGGGAGTTGGCGAGGGTGGTCCCTTCCAGCCATTATATAATTTAGGGTCATCCGCCCACAACAGGGCCCTCCCGGGGGGGGGGGGGACTCTTTGAAGGTTACTCCCCACTGCCAACTTTTCATGACTTACCGCTCCTGAATTTTAGGCGACCGCCACCTATTTTTGGACACCAAAAATCACCGCCCTCCCAAATAAGAGTGTGTCAATGGAGGGGGGTAGACTGACCCCAGGGGCAGATCCAGGGGGGGGGGGGGGGCGGACGGGCCTTGCCCCCCCCCTTGCCCTGTACATTCATGTTTTTGGGCCCCCCCCTCTACAAATTCCTGGGTCCGCCCCTTTTTTTTTTTTTTTTTTTTATTCAATCTTCAAAGTTTACACTCTGGTCTTCCAGATCGAAAATGAAAGATAATATATATATATACATTCCCAACATCACTTCTTTCTGTAAATGATCATTTCAATAGTAATCTTCATACAACTTGCATCTCAAAACATTGCATCATTATACACTTTATATAAAGATTTCAATTTGCCTTTAAACGTGTATACATCATTACAGTCCTGCATGTCTTTTGATAAACCATTCCATAATATTGTGCCCTTATAAAAGGGACTTTTGTCATATTTACCCCCATTGTATTTTTCAGTTTTAAAAATAAACTTTTCATTATATCTAGTGCGTCTTACATTTAGTTTACGTACATTTTCATCATGACTGTGCAAGAACATCAATTTTAATAATTGTATCTGACGTCTCTGTTCTAAACTTATTAATTTAGCTTTCCTGTGCATTTCAGATATGTTCACAAAGTCATCCCAGTTTAATTTCAAACATACACGTAAACAATCATTTTGTACAATCTGTAATTCATTACGATATTTAAATGGAAGGCTCATTAATATGAAACCCATATAATCAAAATAAGGACACAGTTTATAAATCTTAATAGCTGTATCAGTTGTAATAAATCTCCGAATCTTACTAAGACTAAACAATTTATTACTAGTAATACCTTTCACCTTATTAAAATACAACTCAAATGTAAGTTCCGTGTCAATAATAACACCTAGATAATTATATGAATTAACAAAAGCCAAATTTCGTTCATTAATTGCCAACGGTTTAGAACTAGTCTGGTGCAAAATTTTTGTTTTACTGCCCACCATCATACATTTAGTCTTATTAACATTTAGAGAAAGTTTATTACTTTCACACCATAATACCACTTTATCTAAATCACGTTTCATTTTATAATGTATATTATTCCAGGAATTCCCAGAAAAATACAATACACAATCATCAGCATACATTCCTATTTTACAGTATTCAACAACTTTCGGCAGATCATTTATATACAATATAAATGCAGTCGGCCCTAGGACACTACCTTGAGCAATGCCAGATGCCGTTTTCAGTTCAGAAGATTCAATTCCATTAAATTTAACAACTTGAGTCCTGTTAAAATAGGATTTGAACCATTCTATTAACATATCTGGTATCCCGTAAGCTATCAATTTGGTAATCAACTTGTCATGATTAATACAATCAAAAGCCTTTGCTATGTCAATGTATATCATTCCTATAATTTTATTATGATTTAATTCAGTATAAAGATATTTCAGTAGATTGAAAAGGGCATCTTGGGTTGATCGACCAGGTACAAAGCCGTACTGATTTTTACATAAAATACTATTTTTCAAACAATGTCCAAGCAGACGATTTCGTACTATCTTTTCCAACATCTTAGCATATATACATGTTTGAGTAATAGGCCTCCAATTTGATGGTAAGGATCTATCACCATCTTTAGGAATTAAATTTATATAACCTTTAGCCCATTCACGAGGGAAGATTCCAGTATTCAAAGAATTAATAAATAAATTGCAAAATTTGTCTGGAATAATCCTAAAAACATCTACACACACTCGTGCATTTATTAAACGGACACAACTTGATTTAGTAGTATCAATATCCTGTAAATATGATATACATTCATCAACGTCAGGCATTACAAAATCAAAATTTTCAGCTATATCACATCTAATAACATCATCATTAATTATAGGATCCTGGCTATGACCCAACCCAATAGCGGTATTTTGATAAAATTCGTTTAAGAAATTAGGAACATCCTTTTCTTCAATAACAAACCCAGTGTCAGAATCCTTAAATTGTACATCTATATTAGTATGATCAGATTTATTCCATAAGGAGTTAATCATGCGCCAAAATTTCTTAGGATTCTTGACATTATCTTTAAGGTAGCCTTTTATATAAGAAGATTTAGCCCTATCTACCTTATTGTTTATAGCATTCCTCAAATAATGTACAATTTTTAAGATAGCCGGGTGGTTTGAACGCTTGTATAGTTTCATATAAAATTTCCTTTCCTTAATTAATCCCAGGATCTCTCCATTAACCCAAGGATTAGAGATTTTCCTACAGTTTATGTATTTTAGCGGGCACATGACTGCTAAAATGTCCAAGATGTTCTTATAAATAAAATTCCACTGGAAATCAACATCAACGGAAACATCATATATATTCCAATCCACAGCCATCAATAGATCAGAAAACCTATCCACACTATAACATGAAAGGTTGCGTACTAGTTTCCTTTCTCGAATATACTTTTCTCTAGTTTTCTTCTTAATTACAAAAATAGGAAAATGATCTGATATCATGTCCAGTCCAACCCCAGAAGAGCTTATATACAAAGAATCAGTAGCTACCAGGTCAATACATGATCCACCAGACATATTAGGACGTGTTATATTAGATATTAACTGATTTAATCCTATTTTCTTAAAACATTTATTCAATTTGACAGTATTAGTATTTTGTTTTTTTAACATATCAATATTAAAATCCCCAAGTACCCACTTTTCGTAATTTTTAAGGTCCTTATCATTAAAAACATGGTTTAATTTTTCGATCATATTGTTAACATTACCTTTCGGTGGTCTGTACACAACAGAAATTACCATCTGTTTCAATTTTGGTTTTTTAACGAGTAAGGTTAACATCTCACAGTCAATAGTACTACAGACACCTGTGCTTAATATAGTAGTGTACGGAACAAATTTGTCAGCAATATAAATACAAACTCCTCCACCCTTACTAAATGTCCTGTAATTCAATACTGTCTTAACACGATCCTCTCTGAAAATCTTCATATTACCAATTTTTACAATTGTATCATCATATCTATTGTCCAACCAAGTTTCAGTACAACAGATAAAGTCAATATTAGAGTACAGAACACTCATCTGGGGAAGTTTTCTGTAAAGACTTCTACAATTAACATGAATGAATTTAATTCCAGAGATATTATTCAAATCTGACATGAAAAATATATGTATAAATATACAACGTAGAATTTAGGAAAAGTTAAATACTACGGTACTGGTGAATATTATAGAGACGAATCACGTCAAATATACACTTGTAAAAAACAAAAAATTATACAGGAGATGGCTAAGTAGGAGCTACCTTACTATGATGTACAGTATGGTTATTTGATCAAAAGGTACATTATTCAGTATTTTCAAACTCTTTGATTTTTGTATCCCTGAATTTTGTGATCAACATGCCAAAGTCGTTGTTGCCTGGGAAGGTTCCGTTATCGTATTCTGGCCTACCAAAAGGCAGACCCCCACCCCAACGGGGATCTGGGCTTGCCTCAATTAACATATGAGGAGCAGTGTCCAATAGTTTTCGCAGGAAAATTGGATTTTGGCAGAATTTGGCCTCCAAAAGGAGCCATAATTTCGGTTTAGCCATGTTATTCCATTCCTCAGTTGATTTAATTTCCTTTGATCGTTCCTTAATGAGGAAGGGGTCCTTCATCTCCAGAATTTCCTTGGATAAAACAACATACCCGTGGAAGACAGCTCTCAGGAAATGGTAAGCTTGTTCAATACAGAAAAACTGCAAACCTTCAAAAATAAAAATCAGGGTGAACATGTTCGACAAAAAACTGGTAGGTCCGGAAAAACAGTAGCCGGCTTGGGTCAGTTTTGTTTTCTCCCTCGGTGGTGGCGAACTCACTGGTACAGTCTTAGTTGTTTCTGCAGACTTAGTATCGTTTGTAACACTCCGAGTAGCCGTCTTTGTGACAGTTTTTTCGTTGTCTTGAAGGTTGTTTGGCTGCAGGTCTTGCGGGAGAAGATGGATTTCAGTAGCATCGTATGATTTCCCATCAACATAGACTCTGTCATGACGATAGGAAGCCTCTAGTCCCCGTTCCCTGGCTTTTCTTGACACTACACGGAAAACAGCCTTCTGTCGTCGCACAGTTAGTGATTCATCAGCATTGACATAGGTCTTGTCATACCCTTCAATGTTACGCAGATTTGCTTTTTTTCGGAGAACACTGTCACGGATGTGGGTCTGTGCAAAGGTTATTAACACCGGACCATTACTCTTATCCTTTCGTGTAAGTTGCTGGATGTGAACAACATCCCCTCTGTACACAATAATGCCTAGCCTAGACGACATTTCAATAAACGCTGTAAGCAGCTCCTGTTCAGTAGATCCTGATAAACCCTCAATCACCAGGTTATGCCGTTTATCATATGTTTCAGCGTTACCTGTCACCTTCCGTTCCGGTCTGATGCGGTGACCCTCTACAGTTGTAGAACTAACCGCCTCGGCATACGATCTGTCTAGACGTACCTGCATGTTTTTAATTTCCGTGTCTTTTATTTTCAGTTCGTCTCGAATTTCTTTGAATTCAGCAGCTATCTGGCCCTTGTACTCCTCGTAGCTTTCCTTTGTAACCATGTTCTCCAGCTCCGATGATTTAGCCAGCGTTTTCATTTCCACCCTCATCTTTTCGATCATTGATATGATTTTCGTGAGGGAGTCCTCCATGTTTGTTTGTGTGGGCGATAATAGCAGCAAACTATCATGACGCTGTTTCTTTTCACGTTGCGCCGATTCCATGGTTGATGAGATCGAAGACGATGGTGATAAATCCCGTTTGCTTCCTCCATCCAGAAAAGATACTGGAATATATTGCGGAGTAACATTACAGAAAGGAATTTGTCCTGACATCGCTTGGATGGGTGTTTGGTAGACGGCCATGATTGTTCCGGTTCCACCTCTCAATTTTACTCAGGCGATTTTACAAATTTCCAGTTGTTATGGCACTTGTACTATAGTTCTGGTTGATCGGAAGTCACAAATCCACATAACATCTGTCTTAGAGACTCCGTCACATTCAATAAGTTGCCTTGTTTTACGTAAAACACAGGAGCTCCATACCGTTCAGTACCCGCCGCTACGGTGGCGCCCCTCTCACCCCGTCCGTTTCTAACGGCTATCATAAAACATACCAGTCTGGTGATTCCCCGCCAATTATTTTGTAACATGAAGTCGATAAAATGGCAGTTTAAGTAGTTATGCCTTTTAACTTATCTCGAGCTCTTTGGTCTGTGAACAAAATCTTTGAACAAGAGATTATATAAAACCAGTGTATCTTTTTCATTAGCTGATTCCTTATTGTGTTTCGATAATATGTGTTTTAATTGCGCTATTTATAGCGTGTGAACGTAAGTGTGTGAGATAAAGAGTGTTGTTTTCCGCTAATTAACTAAGTTCTCACGCTCGCATCGCGCTAGCTTCTACCTGAAGTCGTACATCATGACGTCAGATATCAGAATACGTCGACATCTTGGACAAACAGATAAGCGGAATTTCAACCGGGGCGCAGAAGGCTCCAGACCCAGGACACGGAAACACCTTGATTTGAGTGTCCTCCGATCGAGGATTACGGTTCAGGATCAATTACCACACAATGGCACATAGACCCGGGCATCAACAGTAAGTCTTTATTTGTTAGTTATGTTCCCTATTTTCCCAAGAACAAGGGTTTATAATATATAGAAACCTGTTGTGTTTTCGATGGTTTTTAGTTGGCCGTTTGGGCAAAGAGATGATCTGGCGGAGGCAGTGGCTGATTTTGAGGGGGTTGCGCGGGTGCCTTTTTGGGACCAATTTTACATTTCTTTAAATTTAAAACTCGTCCAAAAGGTAATTAAGAAGCAAACACTTCCAATAGCGCGCACCACTCTCTTTTCGACACTTATTACAGACATGTCCACTCTAGATCCCGTGAGTCTCCCGATCACTCGATCTCCTGACCTCCCCTAGTGCAAAATCGACCCCCCGCCCCCCCCCCCTCCTCCACTGGATCCGCCCCTGGACAATGCAAGGACGGAAAGGTGGGAGAATGCCCGGGGAGAATGTCTCAGGCTGAATGGCCGGCCTAGGTGGCCCTGCCCCTTATTTACCCCTCCTTGCATGGTTTAATGACCCTTAAAGTACCATTTTAAATAATTTACACGATAAAATTAATGTTTTGTCATTTAGCATCTCTTTGTAGTTTAGCATCATAAGAAGTCGCTAAGTGACAAAATTAATGTTTTGTCACTTACATTAGCAACAATTTTGCGGCTTAGCAGCTTGTACATGTGCAACCGCTATCCCATAAAATATGGTTCTAAGTGACAAAGTTTTGTTGGATAGTGTCTGTTTGTAGGAAAGCGTCTTCTGCTGGAGCTGATTACTATTGATAGACATGAAATGACCTTAAGCTTCACTATTCAATTTTCAGAGGCCTGGTGTACACCCAGCAGGTGGGGCCGGGGATTGTGTTTCTTGTCCTCAGCGGGCCAGCCCCACACATACAGTGAGTCTAATAATATATAGGTATAACACTCCATTATTTATCTAAATATAACTTCGAATTCCATAAATTAGTATTAGAATCAATTCTGATCCATTCATTTCATTTGTAACTTTTTTCCCTTGTAACAAGGTAACGCCATGCTACCTCACCCTTATTATACATACTCTGCATAATTAAAAGTCAGTGGACATGCATATGTAAATATCTTCGTCCAAATTTCCCATGAACAACTTTCACTTTACGAGCTTACATCCTTATTTAGAAGCGAAGCAAAGGCCGGGAGCAAAGGCAACAGGGTTAGGGTTAGGGTTAGGGTTAGGGTTATATCCTTATTTCAAAGGAAAGCAAAGGCAATATTTTTCAATTTTGTAAATTTGTATTTTTTCTCTTAGGGTGGTACGACCGCCCGCAGGGGCCGAGGTGGTCATGCTGATGCTACCCCCACTGCCACCGCCGCCCCAGCCCCAGGGACCGTCCCCGGTACCACCACCGTCGCCCCCGCCGCCGCCGCCACCGCCCCACCCCCAGCTGCCGCTGCCGCTCCACCCCCAGCTGCCGCCGCCGCCCCACCGGTACCCCCAGCTGCCACCGCCGCCCCAGCCCCATGGCCAGGCACCATCACCGTCTCCACCACCGTCACCACGTCCGTCACCACCACCACCACCACCGCTACCACCGCCGAGCCCTGCGTCTGTTTACTCTCTCTCGTCCGACTCAGGGTCCGACTCAAATAGCTAGACCAGAGAGTCGGACCAGAGAGAGTAAAGTTTTTTGTTTTTTTTGAACCACACTCTTTTAACAAAGTTCTCGGTGTAGGTAATATATATGTACAATATTTGTAACTCAGCAAATATAACACTCATTTATCATCTACTGTTAATGAGTAAGGGATATTGTCTATGTTAAGAATTTATCCCGGTTTATATTATTATAATAATTAAATATATTATGTCACTTGAAAAAGTCAAGTAGTTATACAAAACGAGTAAGCAGGACTATGTTAAGCCTGCCTATCTCAGGTGTTAGAGTCATGTTACATATTCCTCAATACATATCTTTACCATGGTTTGAATTGTTGTAGACTTTCAGCTTGATATATGTGCATGGCCAATTGGTTCCATGCCAATGCCCCTATATAATAGGGACTCTTACGATATAATTGTAAAACCACTTTATCTAAATGGAATTTCAGGGCAATAGTACCTCGTGTTACCCTCGTTGGTTTAACTTTCCATGCAATATTTGTTAATCCTCGTCTCCATGGCTAGACCTTACACGTGTGTGTGTGTGTGTGGGGGGGGGGGGGCAAGGGGGACAGGGGTCAAGGGCGACAGGGGTCAAGGGGGACAGGGAATCGGGGGCAAGGGCAAGAGGGGGAGAGAAGGTGTTTTTTTTGTACATTTTGTAAATAGTTTAGTTTAGTTTAGCTTAGTTTCTTAATTTATAGTATTATACATAGTTTGTTGTTTTTTTGTTTGAGTTGTTGTTTTTTATGGGTTTTTTGGTCTGGGGATGGGGGCAAGCAGGACAGGGAAGGGGGAGGGGGCAAGAGGGGGAGAGAAGGGGATCGGGTGGAGGAGAGGGGAGGGGGGTGGGGGTATGGAACGGGTGGGGGGGATAGGGGGAGGGGGGCAATTAACCACATCCTCCTGTCCCCCTGATGGGATGGGAGGGTTGGGAGGGGACGGGGTTGAAGGGGTAAGGTGTGAGGTCAGGTGGTAAGTGGTGACAACGAGTATAGACAGAATAATACCAACACCTAGCTACCTCCTGGTCTTCAAGGTTTTGAGAGCGATGCTGAACCAGTCCTCGTACATTTACCGCCCCGACGACCGCAGACGCAATTAGGGCTGGTCTGTGGCGTCGGATCGGTAGCTTTGCGGGGTCTACCAACGGCAGCTGGAAATGACCGCTCGAATTCCCCAGACCGAATGGGCCTATCCTAACAAGAAAAAATCAGGGCTGTCAGAAAGCTCTCAGGAGTGACAATACTTGGCATATAGTCGGCCCTGTTGGCCCACAGGCCAAAAAGTTAGTTGCCAACACTGTATACATAACATGTCGCAGGGAGAAATGCATCTATACCAACACCTACCTCCTGGTCTTCAAGGTATTGAGAGCGATGCTGAACCAGTCCTCGTACATTTACCGATGCGACGTCCGCAGACGCAATTAGGGCCGGTCTGTGGCGTCGGATCGGTAGCTGTGCGAGGTCTACCAACGGCAGCAGGAAATGACCGCTCGAATTCCCCAGACTGAATGGGCCTATCCTTCCTTATGTATTATTAGCTGTTGCATTTAGAGCTGATGTTTGTGTGCACGTGCACAGCACGAAGGTGTATGGTGTGCAGGCGACTGGGCTATATCTATTACAATTTACATATACAGGTTGTCGTGTGCAGGTTGCAATTGAATTGTTGAGACGTTTACTAGTACTCAGTCTCTGGTACAGCTGGTACCTTCTTGTCATGCTATTTTACTTTTATGTAGCGCTGCTGACAATATATCTAAAGACCGACAGATGATCCAATTGGAAGTTTATTCCTAAATCATGGTAGTCGGCTAGAGTGATGTGATATTTATATTTACAAATATAGTAATCTTTTGAGATAGAAGTTACTCTTTACTGGTAATTTAAAGTGTGCTCTATTCTATTTCATTATTATATACATTCTAGTCAAGGAAAAAATCTTGTCATCAAGCTAGTCCTATTAGTCTTGTTAATTGTGGTTTTACGATAATAATGGAGTGATGATGTGAAACATTTTAAATGCCTTTATATTGGTAACCTATAGAGTGTACCTAGATTGTACCGATATATTTTTAAAAAGTCAGTTTTACATTTAAACAACCCTGCTTAGCAGGCAGGGGTAAATAATAAGATCGAAGTGAAAACAAGAAGTGCCAAGTACTTTGGAGAACAGTTTTTATAACGAATTGAACAAATTATGGCAAAATGGCTGACTGGCGGGGATAATGTCTGGGCAGCTGGGGTGTTAGGCCTCGCCTCCCCCACACCGATACGCAGGCTTCACTGCCCAGTCTGGAGCGCCGGGAGGAGGCTGTTGGCGTTCTGGTGCTGGGTTGCAGGTCGGCGAGCGCTCCACAGCTAATCGGACGGACTGCTGACGTGTGGTGGTGACAGAGTCCTCTTTGTTGTCTAGGTGCGCTTTAGAGGATCTGAGGGCGTCACTTTCCCACACCAGGGTTTTGATTAGGCGGTGGTATCGTGGGGAGTGTTCATCAAGGACGCGATCCTCATCACTTGTATAGTCTGGTGTGAGGACGGCCCTCATGGCCGACCTCCTATCCTCGTCCCACTCCTGATGAACAAGCTCGTCCAGTGCGACACGCGGTCTTTGTATCTTCTGCAAAGTTATTAAATATATAATATAGTTAAGACATACTTGGCCAACAACATCAAACACAAAGAAGTTGTTTAGCATTGGATCTTACTTGCTGGAATTTAAATAGTGCAACTCAGTATTAACAAGGGTTGCAATATTAATTGGTCACTCTAGATCTAATAATAAGTGTAAGTTCAATTGTGAGATGGCAACTATAAGAAAAGTACATGCTTAATAGGATCGGGGCTTCACAAAATAATGCCTGCACGAGCGCCCATTCTCTTTCGACCAAAATTGATTTACCTGGGTTATATGGTGATGGAGGTTGGCCTTTCTGTTTTTCTCCTCGATCTCCCCGGCCCGCTCTCGCCTCGCCCTGGTTTGCTGAGTGCGGAAATACGTCTGGGTAGCGACTATATAAATAATGATTTGAAATCAGCTTACAATTCAAGCCACTACTTGAGAAAGGATATAAGGGGTTCTTACATGTTAAATCAAAGCACGGGAAAGGACAAAAACGTTCTATAGGAATGGTAGAGGAAATATATATGAAATACTTTGACATTGTATGGAATTATTTTACCAGGTTTTTAATTAGTGTCAAAGCGTATTAGCCCTAAGGTTTCTTCTTTGTGATACACACTCAGAGGTGTCAAAACACTGTGATAGGACTTTTTATGAAGAGAGACTGCCACTGTCACATTTGTTGTGACCCTTTATATTTTGTAATATCTTATGTTGTCATACTTTATATTGTGACACTTTACATTTGCAACACTCAATGTATATGATATTAGTTCTACATTTCCTATTTGTAATAACAATATCTCCTCCGGGAGTGAGCCTTTATTAATAAATTATGGATTAAACCTGTATTAACTCTCCAAGTCATCTTTCATTTAATAGACAATTATGGACACGCATAAGCCAAGCGAGTAGTACAGTTACATCATAATTATAACATTTACATAGGTATATCAACACTTTTTCTGATAACCTGAATTTAGGTATTAAGTCAAGATGACTAGGAGGAGCGTGATCCATCCACTCATGTACCTGTACAGGTAATTAGTTAACAGGGAAACTTGCTACCGATCAGACTTACCTAATACCTCGGGTCTGGGGGCATCTTCGCCGGTGCTGACGTTATTAACCAAATCCTGGATAACCGCAGCGTTTTGAGGATGGTTCATCCCCGCCCTGAATGTAGGAATATAATCATATGTATTATAGTCATGAACGGCATCGCTTGGGGTGCACGTGCTCTATCACTACAATTAGATTACAATATTAAGGGAAAACAATATTAAGATCTCCACTGTTCACATCGATCGTTATCACCTTATATGATCTTCGAATTCATGAACCTACCCAGCAGTAAGCGTGAAGCCAGCGTTTTCCCTGCACCTGCCCTTGTAAGCGGAACGAACAGAATACTAGAAACAACAAAAGAAACCAAGCATTAAGCAGTGAATTGTAAATATATTTAAGATGGAATTCGATTGCTTACTAAATGATATGTCGATAATTGATAAACCAAGACTATGTTTAATATGTACAGTTTTATAATATAAGGAGCCGTTGAAACATATTTCGCAACTTACAGCTATAGCATTACTCGGCTTCGGTTCGTATGCCAAGGATGTTTGGGCAGGCGCAGGCTTGGCTTGCTGGATAATGGCCAACTTTTCGGCCCTTGCTCTTACCGCAGACGCTTCACACTCGACCTTTCGGCACTCCACCTCCAGGCGATCCATCTTAGCCAACACATCGGCCATGGTTGGTTTTGAAATGGCGGAGGTGCATGAAGAGCCAGACGCTTCCAGGTTCTCGTCAAAAATATTGGTCACGTGAAACACATCCATGGGGAACAGGGAATCATCCGAAGACAGATCAAGATCTGTTATTTGCACGCCACCCAATTTTGGGCTGCTGGTGATCATCCTGCACGGGCTGATACTCGGGTCACCGTTGGACAGGACAGAGTCAGGACAGTCATTTGATGCGTTCATGGTGGCAGCAGGTTTTCCAGTGATCTATAGCCATATGCCACGCCGTATTTATACATCCCCGGCTGGCTCTCCTGTGGACACATGATCTGGCGAAAGCGATCTTTTATCGATGAGGCAAGACTTTTACCGTAAGTTACGTATGTCCCAGGGGTTTCAGCGACACCATAAGTTACCATAAGTTACGTCCTAGGAGTATGAGCGACACCATGACCGCCGCCCCGTTTGAGGCCTGTTACGTTACGTGTCAAGAAGTGGGCCGCGGTACTCCTATGAGGGACCTGACCAAAAGCTAGTTGACATGCGCCACCTAAGATAGCCAACAGCTGGACGCGGTCATCATAGACGCGTGTCCCGGTGTGAAACGCGACAGGTACTCCTATGAGGGACCTGACACAGAAGCTAGTTGAAATGCGCCGCCTCAGATGGCCAACAGCTGGACGCAGTCATCATAGAGGCGTGTCCCGGTGTCAAACCTGTCATGTCCTGTCCCATCAGTTTCATTACTTATTCAACTGCCAATCCCTTGCCAAAGAGATACCGATGTACATATCTCTTACTCACACATGCCTGTGACGTGAAAATGCCCTAACCATGGAAGCGCTCTTCTGAACTCAAAACCATGCAACATTATACAATTTGACAGAATTAATTTTGCAGCATTATGATGGCCAAATTCAGACAAGAACGTGGCCGAAAAGCTGGACCACAAAACAAAAAAAAACTAAATCCTCTAAAAACAAAAGCATGTGGCTCCATGCCAGAGAAGAGCGCAGGCCCGAAGCCTAAGGGAAAAGCATGAAATGCGCTAGCCTGCGATGCATCCCCTCCCCTGCTCAACCACCTCCGCTGTATAGGAATGGCAATATCCAGGGACGAATACTTTGTCTACAACTATGGGTAGTGCGGCAAGGTACACCTCTCGGGGCGTAGAATCTCAGCTCTAAACAACTTAGTCGACATGTTAAAAGTATTTTAGTCTCAAGGTGCTACCTCAAAATAACTACGCTGCCCAAGCCATGTCACTATTCAATCCCCATCAAAGGGGATACTCTGGATAACCATTACACTTAATTATTTTATGGTGCGGGAGGAGATTTCCAAAATAGCACGCCCCCCCCCCCTTTTTGAAAATTGATCTGTTTCATAGTCTTTAGTGTTATCATCGAGTAGCTAGCTGACTCTAGATCTAGATCTTTCTATTCTTAATCTGGGATTCCAAGTAACTATATATCGGCTAAACGATCTCTTTCCTTTGCCTGAATTAGGGCTGTGAATAAATTATTGTATTGTATTGTTGTATTGTAAGTCGTTAACGTTTGGTAGGAACCCCCCATCTGCTTTGGGCTCGATGAAGTAATAGCATATAGGACTTGAATAATATTCGCCATCGCCATAGACAAGTCAGGAAAATGAACCCTGAATTCTAATATATTGAATACAATATCGTTCAGCCCGGCAGGTGCTTTGTCTTATAGAATGAGTCAAAATTCATGGCTAATCAATAATTGTGAAGAAATTTCAAGTTATCAACAGGCGGTGATTCTGTTATAGAAAGTAAAATAATTTCGATTTTATATTTTTGCATTTTATTTTTTTTCAACCAGAGTTCGAGGCCTGCGGACGGAGTTGCTTATATTAATGTAAAGACCGGCAGATGTCCCCAGTACATATTAGGATATTAAGTATACGCTAGCTGGCATTTCATTTACTCACTAGATGGCTCAGACTTCAAGTACTTGAAAGATAACGCTAATTTGGGTCACGTAATTAAGGTTAACGCTATCGGCAAAGTTAACACAAGATGGCACTATTTACTGCAAATGGCAACGTTGATGAAGTCGAAAGGTATATATGGAATGGAATATGTATATTGTTCTTAAAACATTTAGTCTACAGTAATGCCTAAAGACTCTTATCGTTTAATAATATGATTTAATATGTCAGGATGTAAGCATAATATTCTGAATCTTTGTACTTGAAATTGAACTTTTATAAACACCTTTTCCATAAAGTTAGTGTTTCACTTGAATTCCTTGATGATAAGACAATTCCTTTAACAATCAATTACACTCGATTACCTCTCTTTAGCCAACTGAGGTTCATTTTTGTAGGCTTATCATGCTGGAAGTGTTGCAGGACTCCACTTGGTTGCCCTTTACACAACCCATGAGCCGATAATTAATCAAAGATAATTTAAAATAGCACTCTTATTACTAGGTAAACACTTCACAGTATTATGCACAAATCAATGCAGTGATTGATGAGAAAACAATGATAAAAGGCACTAAATCGCGAGAATACTTTCTTTTATCACGATTAATTGTTTACACTAGTACTATGACATATGTTGAGAGAGTTGATGAGGTAAATGAATTGAAATGTACCACCCAGAACTGATGATAAAGGGCCGATGACAGGGGGGGGGAGGGGAAGGGGGAACTTCACCCCCCCCCCCCACCTGTACATATTCCGGGATCCGCCCTTGGCCCTGATCCACCAGGTAGCGACCAAAGGAAAAATTGCAAAGCGATGTCGACGAGGACCAGCCAGGTTCAGAAGAACTAGATATTCTGATCAATTCGGAAGCCCTGACCGTGAAGAGCTATCTCAGAGGACGGGCGCCACTGAAATCATTAAATAGAAGGTGATTAGCACTAGACGGAGAAGGAAAGTAGATTCTGGCACAGACTGCTCGGTACCGGGAAAAGATGTAATTAGGATAAAAAGTTAGCACCCGATCAATAATTAGTAGGTTATTGAAAATGCAAGTATACCAGAAAAGGAAAGATGAAACGGTTTATTAGATAATTAACCGAAACATGTACACGCTTTACAGGGATGTTGCTGAAAAAAAAAAAGAGTTTCTTTCTTACCTCACTTGGATGGAGGGGGTGATGGGTGGCCACTCTTTTGGGTATGGGCTCCCAGCTGACTTGATAATGCCCGCAGCACGAGCGGAGAGAGGGAAGCCCGGGCCAGGGGAACAGACTGCCGACGATCATACATGGTAGTGGTGCTCATTGCGCGACAGTATGGATGAACGGTTACGCGATTTCTTTTCAGAGGAGGCCTAGTGTCAGCACAATCTTTAGTGATTGTCGCGGGAGGATTGACCTCCCGAGAGGGTCCCGGTGACTGTGGACTTTCGATGGTTTCCAGAGGAGGGGTCGACATGACTCAGATGTTTCTTCTCTAAGTTTTATGTGTGAATGGGCGCTAGTTCGAGTACATTCAAGTTGAAACTAACGCAATGTGCCTGCACCCTAGGCCTGTTGATAAGAAAATGCAAAACATGCTCCGAAACTGAGGGTCACGTTGTCGGTTACGTGAAAAAATGTGCCCTGGTGGGTGGAGCAGGGTTGCGATCGATGTAACTCATGATCATAGAGATATACAGTGAGTTGGTAGCTAATCACAAACAGGATGAAGAGCTCAAGGATAATTATTTTAATTTATTCTATACCAACTTCGTAGCGCCTATACGTTCGAATTCATCAGTGTCCTTCCCCGCTAGCAAATTTGGGCGAATGCATATGGTCAGCGTTATTTCCCTGCAAGGACATAACCCAAAATTTTTTCCCCCGCTTTAATCCCCTCTTCATGGGTTAATAGGATATTTTCCAGGGTTATTGTATACAATAAAACAAAAACAGACCTCGGGGATGACTCAGCCAAAGCCGAAGCCCTGAAGGCATAGAGTCGAGTAGACTGACGTCACACAGAGGCCGCGCGTGGCGGGTGGTTCCATACTCCAGGGCCGGGTCTCATTAACAGGGCCGGCTACTGACCCCCCTGCCGGCCCTGTGGCCAGCTAGACCAGGGGGGACCCCCGACAACAGACTGGAGGGGTGTAAACAGTCAAAATATTTCACTAATTTATCCTATTTTCATAATATTTTCTCAATTTCTTTAGTATGATGGTTTTCTATATGATATACCCAATGTGTAGGTGGCTCCGTTTCTAAGTGCAGTACCTTGGGTTTGAAAAGGTAAACACTGCAAAACGGACCCACCAAGCGGGGGCGGGGAACGTAAAAATTGGGGGACGGTCAGCAAATGACTTTTGAGGCAAAATAGTGGGGCCCTGACCAGCATCCACAGAAAAATATAGGGGCAGTAATTTAGTAATTAGCCTAATTACTACTTTATCTCACCCAAAAATGGCTATTGTAATATTATAAGAAGTTTTCTTTACCAATTTTGGTTATTTATGTATATTTTCTGGTATTGACACACTCGTATTTTGGAGGGCGGTGATCTGTGGTCCCCAAAATTAGGGGGACCTAATTCAGGAGCGGTAAGTTTGGCAGTAGGGACAACCTTCAAAGAGTCAGTGCCCCCCCCCCCCAGGAGCGGGAGGGACGGGCCCCGTTGTGGGAGGATGACCCTAGCTAACCCAGGGGGGGCTGGGGGATGAGGGCTAATCAGTTAGCCACTGACCACCGCCTACGACACACGAACTAGCTCCCGACTCATCAACATGTCTACAAACGCACCTTCAACCCCAAACCAAGGGGAAACTGATCCGCATAACGGCCTCTCTGCTCAAATCCCTAAGAGGAAGAGGAAGAGGAGCACAGTGGCAATCAACGCTGCCTCGATTGACTCAGTGAGGGAATCAACAACAGCTCAGTTCACATCACTGCACGACCGTTTCGACCGGCTAGAGGCCATGCTCGGGCAACTAGCCCCCACCAACGACCATTGCTGCCGGGGGGCTTGCCCGTCAACCAGCCGGCGCACTTCTTCGGGATGTGACACCTTTTCTGACCCCCTCCAGTCCGAAGAATAGGAGGTGGAGGATGACCGGGACACCCAGTGGGCGTGCTTTCTCCTTATGAAACTTCAGGACATTGGTAATCACGACGTCAAGGAGAGGCTTAAGCGGCACTTTGACAACCTGACGGTTGAAGCGCTGCGGACTGGGCAGGCGCCGGCAGCTGTAATAGCTGAAGAAAAGGACTGCGAAATCCCCCAGGCGTGTGCACGTGGATTTTTCCAAGGCATTGACGCCGATGGATATCTGATAACGGGGGAAATTGACTATGAGTCAGAGTGACCAACGTGTACATGAAGTATTCATGACATGCTGTGTGTAGGTACTATGACAGCACCGGGTAAAGGATCTGGACAGTTTGGGCCCTGTATTCTGTCACCTGCCGAGATTTCAGCCTCAATTTTAGTGTCATTTTAACTTTTCAATATCTCGGGATCTACTGAAGGTAATTGGGCTTAATTGCAAATTGAGCCCGCTCCCAGGCTACTGCCCTCATCGTCTATGCCGTACCTCACTCCCCATACTGCCCAGTCTCAGCATGGAAGCTCGCCTGCGACCAGGTCCCTGCTCCACCAACAGCCCCGGCCTTCCTACTGCCGGGACCACGCCCCCTCACAGCTCCCCCACTAGTGGCAGTGATGAGGGAGGCCCTAACACGTGTGGGCAGCCCCCATGCTGCTCGTGTGACCATGCACTCCCTCCGCCGGGGGGCTGCGTGTGTCGCCGCACAGGCCGGGAGCACCCTGGAGGAGCTGTGCCATCACGGAACGTCGTGGGCACTGTAATGAGAACCGCCCCCCAGTGTGGAACCACCCGCCACGCGCAGCGTCCTGTGTGACGTGAGCCTACTGGAGTCTTACACCACAGAAGTGCCGCGTTATCGGGGGCCGGACACGCGTCGGGTGATTCAAATTATCCCCCAGTCCCCCACCACTGGAGTGGTCACTCCCGGCACCTGGTGCCCTGAGTGCCGACAATAGACCAAGGCAAAAAACCCAAGCCGATTGTGTCTAAAATAAACATATTTATGAAATTTTGATATGACCATGCATGTTATGACATGCTTCTTTCTATATGTTGTGAGTTTCATATGTAGGAAATGAATATATTTAGAGAAAAGCTAATGTTGACAACCGATTCCCTATGGTGCAAAGAGGGCCCACATGGCACCGTTTTGAACCATTGGGACCCTTGAATGACATTTTTAAATGACATTTTTACTACAGAAGGTGACTAAGAGACCCTTGAATAAGAAAAAGGATTAAGATAGAATAATAGGTTTCTGCACGAAGCCACTAAAACTGGAGGGCGTACGTGTACACGATACGACACGAAATTATGGTGACGGAACAACATATACGAATTTGTTTTGGGTAAATAACTTTTTTTATTACAGAATATGAGTTAGATGCGCTCGATAAAATAAAAGGAATATGATATAATAATTGTTTGGTCGTTCGATATGATTTACAAGATTAGGAATTATTAACAGATTTGAATTGTTGCTTGAATAAAAAATAACGCCGAAAATTTGTAGCGAAAAAATTGCCCTCCCCGGGGACAAGTCTTTCTGCTAAGGCTCCAATCTCAAGAATGGTACTCTCTGCCTCGTCCTCCGTCAAATTGCACGTCTTATACGGCCGCTTGCAATTGGTGGTTGGGGACGTCAACGGATTGCCAAGGTTGCAACTGAAGGTAAAAAAGACGAAGCGAAGGGGTAAAACAAGGAGAAGCATCCAGAGATTTTTAAAAAAACGAAGAGGGGGGGGAGGTGCCTACTTAATTGTAAGAATTGAGGCGCACATTCAGGGATTAGAATTTTTACATTAAGAAAAGTTAATAAATTAATTAATCAATGTTTATTAATTTTTGCATTTATAACGAATGTTATACAGCCGTAAACAGATATATACATATGGGACATTTGGCTCAAAGTTTAACTGATTTAGGGTAAAGGCAGACTCACCTTGGACTGGTTTCCGGGTTGCATTCGGCTTTCTTTTCATATTGAGCTCCCGCTCCCGCGGGGGGCTGAACATGGGTGGCAATTGGACGATTATCATCCGAGATGACCATCGGTTCGATGACCATTGGTTCCTGATCAGAGAACTGAACTTTGGGACATGTGGTTGCCTGGCTGGGACTTGTTTCCTGGTTGCAGTCCACGGCTTTCTTTTCTTCCCCCTTTTGACCGTCATCGTCCAAGATGACCACTGGTTCGCGATCAACTACTTTGGGACTTGTGGTTGGCTGAATATAGATCGGATATATATAGAGTGAGTGAGTGCGTGACAACTGTAAATTAAATGAAACTGAAAAACGCTACAAAACCCACCCAAGGCTACGGGATGCGGTGGGTAGGCGGTAACAAAAACAGGCTATTACAAATTATCTTTTAAATATCTTTAGCAAAAGAGAATGAACTATTGAAGTGGTGTGATTTAAATGTAACTTACATGGAGCTTAAGCCTTAGGCTGCGCTTGCCCTTAGTCGGAGTAAGATTCCAAGAGCTTGAGGTCATCCTTGCTCGGCTGTTGATAGATGGATGAGCTACTCGCTTGGCTGAGTGCTACCAAGCGCCATTTGCATAAGTGCAGAGATTACACACAAACCAACCTTTGTTCTACTAGATTTAGGGGAAACCAATCTTTCAGGTCGAACCACACATGCATATGGCCAGAGTCAGGAGAACTGCGGAAAGACGCGCCCATTAAATTGGTGCTTACATGGAGTGTAGACACATTAAGACGCCGCCAAAGTTGAGGGTGTTAAAAGTATTATGAGCTACACGGACTTTGGTGGAACAATATAGTTAACACACTCTGATCAACACTTCTTGACACCCCAGAAGGCGTAGGGAAACTTAGAAAGTAGGAGTAAAATAGTAGCAATAATACAATAAAAACTGCGTGTGCAATAAGTCAGATTATAATTATATAATACTGTGCACTTTCGGTGTTAATGGTGGGGGAAAACTTACACTTATTGAGGCGGTATATAGCAAAGCTATTCAACCAGGCCCGAGATTGTCTAATGTATGAGATCAAATTCTTCCCGTGTTAGATATGTTGTTCAGCTCAAATAGAGCTTTATTTATATGCACACAAAAATATAAGATAATTTCTATAGTGTGTTGAATATTATTCAGAATTGAATTTGTATTGAGTTTAGTCATCTAGGTATTAAAGACAGCCCTCAAAAAAACTTCATAAATGACCATTTCTTGACCAGTGGGTCTATAGGTCTAAAAGTTACCTTTTGTTGCCATGGTTACCAATAGTTTTCAGTGAATTACAGCAAAATACTGAGATAGGGCACTTTCTAATGTTGAAATTCTTTTGTAGGAGGTCTCATTTGATAAGAAAATGTTTAGTTTGAAAGGATTGAGGCTATTATTAAACATTTTCTGATTAGCATTATACTTGAGTTAAATTATTATTATAATTATATAGATATATATTTTTGGGACCGGCTTGAGGCTATCTAATTGATACTCATTACCTATTGATCACGCGACTTAGGGCGCAAAATTCACTTGTGCTTGGACACCATCAGCCTCAGCTGTGTCAATCTGTTTTTTCTTAATCATTATTTTTTGTCATTATTATTATCATTATTTGTTAATTTATTATCAATAAAAGGGCTGACGTTACTTTAATTTCCTGAATCTGCAAGAGCGTCATATCAGCATTTGTTCCCTTTTTCAAATATATACATTTTAGACTAGTTGAACTACAAAATACTCTGAAATCATGCTTTAGAAATGGAAACTTTAATCATGCCGGCCTTGTAAAGATAGGATACAACTCCAGTAAATCTGCATCTGAAAATGAAAACCTGAACCTAGAGGGCAAGCTCAAACAGTCACAATACCTGTTCTGGAAGGCTGAATTGAAGTCACAATGACTTGTAAAGAGTCTATGGGAATGTTCAAGTATATTTCAGCCTGTTTTACCATAAATAATATGGGTCACAGTTCCAAGTATGGTGAATAAAAGTTCCATAAAAGTTGAAACATCATAAAAGTCTTTGTCATTAAACTGGGAGTCTAAAACAACCCCAATGGCACAAAAGTACCAATAAAAAAGAAGATTAGAACTATATAGAGGTATATTCTAGTCTATGATTTTAGTTGCTAGAGGATGTGGACCGACCACGGCCCTGCCCCCAACTTTGGCTGCATTTACATTTGGGTGGGAGAGTGGCCTCCAGGGAAGTGTCTGATTCTCTGTCCATTTCATGTTACATTTGGGCTGCTGTATCTGAGTCTGAGTCCTCTGATCCCGAGTCCAGGGTTTGCCCTCAACCCTGACCCTGACCTTGACCCTGACCTCGAACTCGACCCCGACCTCAACCCCAACCTCAACCCCAACCTCAACCCCAACCTTGACCCAAACCTCGACCCAAACATCGACCGAAACAACGACCCAAACCTTAATCCAAACCTTGACCCAAATCTCAACCCAAACCTCAACCCAAACGTCAACCCAAACGTCAACCCTGACCTCGACCCAAACCTCAAGCCAAACCTCAAGCCAAACCTCAAGCCAAACCTCGACCCAAACATCGACCCAAACGACCACCCAAACCTTAATCCAAACCTTGACCCAAACCTCAACCCAAACCTCAACCCAAACCTCGACCCAAACCTCGACCCAAACATCAACCCAAACATCAACCCAAACCTCGACCCTGACCTCGACCCCGACCTCGACCCCGACCTCGACCCCGACCTCAACCCCGACCTCAACCCCGACCTCGACCCCGACCTCGACCTCGACCTCGACCTCGACCCCGACCCCGACCTCGAACCCGATCTCGAACCCGATCTCGAACCTGACCTCGAACCTGACCTCGAACCCGACCTCGAACCCGACCTCGAACCCGACCTCGAACCCGACCTCGAACCCGACCTCGAACCCGACCTCGAACCCGACCTCGAACCCAACCTCGAACCCGACCTTGAACCCGACCTTGAACCCGACCTCCGTGCCTCTGCTGCAGGCTCAGGTTCTGTGGGCTAGGGGTACATGTCTTTGGTCTCCTCTGTGCAGAAGTCTCTGATGTTTTCAAAGAGGTATCACTGCCGACGAAGGCTCCAGGGTCCACAGTGAGAACGTCCATTTCTTCGGGCTTAGAGTCAACATACTGCTGGACAGTTACATTCCCAGGGCTTTTTGATGAAAAGATAAAGTGGTGATACTGCTTGATCCTTTTTATTGGCTGGGTGGACTGGGTCAGGAAGGCTTGCCAGTTATAGGTTGGGACATAGACATCCCCACCTTCTGACCCACACAACTGAGGGATGTTGACTTCTTTTTGGGTGCTGTCCCGGACTGTCTTGGCCAGATCAGCAAAGGAGGACACCTTGGCACGGTAGAACCGCTGCTTGAGGAGACCGAAACACCAGTCAGGGACAAACTTGGTGTGGCTGGTTATGAGAAAGTTCAAAGTGATCTGCTTATGCAGGACCCGCCACATGATATGATAGTTTTGATATAAAAGATTAAGAAAATGTAAATAAGTCATATGTGATGGTGGGGCCGATTTCCGACTTCAGAGGCCCAAATCTCAGTTTGACCGGGCGCGACTTGCGATTCTTTTTGTCAGATCGGGTCACAAATCATGCAGTGGCAAAAGTTTTAAGAAACATATCTGTAGATCTTGCGGTGGCCACCATAGAGCTATTGGGTGTTCCGAGAAAGCCAAAACTACTAAGAACTGACATGAGAACTTCTGAGAAAGCAGTGCGCAGATATTGGCATAGTAAATTATTCTACCAGTGGTAGTAATGATCAGTGGCAGCACAACTTTTCTATTGAATTAATGACTCAGCCAGTGGCAGACTCAGAAAATCATTTGGTATCGACCAGCGGTCAGCATGATAGTTTAGTACCTCATGTCTAAACAACTGTACCTACATGGAAGATCATTGCCTAGATGAATGTCTAGATCATTGCCTAGATGAATGTGGTTGAATAAATAAAAAAAAAAAAAAAAAAAATGTGTGTCAGTGCCACCTTACATCCCTAAGAAAATACGGGCTTTATTGCCTATCTTCTCATTCTGAAGGAACAGATGTGGACTTCTGTCCGTGCAGCATACCTGACATAGGAACATGCCAGGTAGGCACCATTACCTTTATAATCCATTAGTAATGTGCATTTCACTGGTGGATTGTATTCACAAATGTGGCTTGATGCTTGGCTACATGAATTGTCTTTGGAGGAAGACGTGACATCAAGGACAATGGCGCCATTTTCCAGATATCAAAAAATTGAAAGTTCCTCAATCTAATTCATATTTTGCAGAAAGACTCAATATTGTATGTAGAAATCTTAAATGGTATAGAAAATTGGCATAGTTTTCGAGGGAGAAATGGGGAAACATGACTAATTTTGAGAAAACTTTGCAAATGCTGAAAAATGAAATTTGCAACGAAAGTTACGTTTTCTTCTGTCACTCTTTGCTCTTTTAATATAGGGTGTATAATGGCATATCATGTATCCAAATTACTGTAAGGGTCTCAGGAATAACATAGAATTCTCAAAATACTTTTAAAATAAACATTTCAGTGAATTTATAGAAAAACAAATAAATAGCTATTTCAAGCCATGTTTAGGTTTTTAAATGGATATTCATCTCTGCTGGCCAAATTAATGTGATGACCCCCTTTTTTTTGGCTGGATATGATAGCCTACATCCATATGCATATCATCAACTTTTGGTGAAATTTTCACTGTTCAATTTCTTTGTGTGAAACTTTATTTTTGAATTTCTATATTTTTGAGCTAGTTCATTTTATATAATTTCTGGTTAAAAACATATATTACATTAAATTCTACAAAAGTCTTTGTGTTTCATTTGAGAAAACATGAACACATTTATCAAAACCATTTGGCTAGGTGTTATTTCATTTCTATCAAAATAATAAGCAAATAAATCAAATTTTAAAATCTATTTTGCAAGTCAATTTTTGAATAATTACCATATAAATAGACTGGTCTAGACCTAAATTTTCCATTGTGACCTATCATTATTTTTGCATTTTTGGTACCTATATGGGTATAACTTTCACTGTGCAGGATATTGAATAAATGTCAATTCTAGTTCTATAATGGCACGATTGTCCTTAAGCAGGTTCGGGACAAGAATCAAAATAACATTGTTGGTATATCTAGCATCGTTGTTAAATCGTGCATCACTGGTGTATTGCTATCTTGCATTGCTAGAGGCATTTTAATTTCGAATTGATTTCAATCATATGCTATTTATTGCCGAATTCTAAGAAGTGTGTGGCAATAAAGAATAATGTAATATAGATAATATTTGATGATTAAACAATTTTTTACCTTACAGATTTTATAAAAATCTTTGTTTAAGCATTTTTGACCAATGGGGTAACAGTACTTATGCCACGTGATGTAAACAAATGGAAAAATATTGAAATACATAATCTAATCTTTGTTGCAGAATTCTAACAAACATATGCAAATAAAGACAAATGTTCTCTAGATAATATTTTTAAGATTAGACAGATTTTTCTCATACAGATTTTCTAAAATGTTTGTCTAAGAATTTTAGACCAATAAGGTAACAGTATTTACAAGTAGTGAATTTTTCAAAAAGCATACGTGTCTTATACATTGATATATCTATAAATGCAGTTATTAAACAAATCTAATGGAAGATAAACAGTGTTGACATATCTTGCATCGTTGCACAATTCTGCATCAGTGCAAGAATAGCAACCCCTCCCAAACCTGTTAAGGAAGTATCTGGAATATGGCATTATTAATGGTTTTTCTATTGTCAACCAAGATCAGGACAAAGAAAGTTATTTTGGCCACAACTACAATTCTGTATTCAGTGAAAGTGAGTTCGTGGATGAATTAATTGCAATGGATTTATCAAATGGTAAATATGTGTTATCAGCGGATTGTCCTCATTGTGTACACTCTTTGGGAGTTATCCCGAAAAAGGATAGGGGTTATCGTATTATCACTGACTGCAAAAGACCAATGGGCTCTTCGATACATAATTTCATGGATGATACTATATATACTTTTTCATACAAATCTGTAGATGACATAGTGTCTCTAATGTCCCTGGAAGCCTATGTGGCTACTGTTGATATCACTTCAGCCTATATGTCAATATCAGTACACCCTTCTCACTGGAGATATAGAGGTTTATCATGGACCATCAATGGAATTCCCTGTCATCTGTTAGATACCAGGATATGCTTTGCTTTGAGAAATACCCCTTATCTGTTCACTGCTATTAGTAACTTTATTGTAAGATGTATGGATCGCAGGGGTTATTGCAATATTGTCAATTACCTGGATGACTTTTTGGTCATTGGTGATTCCTTTGAATCATGTCAGAATACACAAATGGCCCTTATCTGCTTGCTGGGCTTAGGTTTTGCAGTAAGTTGGAAAAAGGTGTTCTTATCTAGTCCGAGTACTACTCACAGATACTTGGGCAATAAATACGATTCAGATAATATGCACATTTTTCTTCCACAGGATAAAAATGGTCAAACTTTATAGCAAGCTTCAGTTCTTCATTGACAAGAAAAGAGCTACCAAGCGACAGATACAAAGGTTATGTGATTTTTTAAGCCATTGTGCCAAGGCTGTTAAGGGCCCTCGTACTTTCTCCTGTAGAATCATCAATCTCTTAAAAGGATTGAAGGAAGGTAATCAATGTATCAGGTAATCAGAGCAGTTTCATAAAGACATAGAATGGTGGTGCAAATTTGCCATAACATTTAACGGTACTGCTTGCTGTATACCTTATGATTATGGTATGGGACTTGTCTTTTTCACTGATGCATTATTGTCAGGATACGGTATCCTTATTGATGGAGACTGGCTAGAATGATTCTTTTCCCACAGTTCCGATTCACCAGCAGCAATGTCAGCCTTTGACCCTTCTCATGATCATTCGAAGAATATTGAACATGAACCTTCTGACATTAATAAATCGGAAATGATTCCTATATATCTAGCTGTGCTTCGCATAGCCCAGAAGTTGCAGAATTGTCTCTTGGTTTGTGATGTCCAATATCAATACAGTTGTCAGTTAGAATGAATTTGACTTGCCTTCGAGAGATTTTTTGGTTGTGTGTTGCAGATAATCTGCATTAAGCATTAAGCAGCTCGTCATATTGATGGTGTTGATAATGTTTTTGCCGACAGATTTTCCAGGATTAATGTTGATTCATTTGATGACTCAATTAGCTGTTATTCCTTGTGTTGCAGTGGACTGGACCATACCCTGGACGATGAAATTTCAGGGGCAACTAATTCTGCCCAGGCATCATTGACCATGAAAACTAGAAATTCCCAATGGAAACGTTTTTTTGACTTTTGTTCTGATAGGAAATTAGTGCCTTTGCCCACTTCATCAAAAACTGAAGCCAGATTTCTAGTTTTCGAGGCACGATCTTCCAAATATAGCCCTGTCAATTACTACTTGTCAGCTATTAATAGGTTACCTCACTTTTATGGTTATGATATAACCGTGATGAGTGCTTCCTGGATAAAATGATATTATCAGGTATAAAGCGGCAGTTGGGTGATGCCAGTAAGGGGCCATCCATAAATGATGTCGTGCTTTTTCAGGGTATTTTCGGGACCCCCCCCCCCCACCCCCCTGTCTAATTTGTCACACATTACGAACCGTCCCCCGAAATATGATGTCACACTCTGTGAACAACCTCCCACCTCCATATTTTCTTCTTTAGGTAATAGCGCTTGTAAAGTTTATTTTAATTCTGGCTTCTTTCGATTGGCTCGTGTAGGGATCAAATGATCGAAGGTCGCGACGAATAAACTTGAAAATATTTCATTAATTCATATTGGCACAAAACTGTCTTTAATTTGGTCTTTCAGCCGTCTTCAAATAAGCAACGAGATATCTTCGACTTATCCTCAAGTTATCATCAAGTTATCCGTGAAACTACAAAATAATACCAAAATACAACATGATTTAGTTATGGGATTTACCAAAAATATTCTTTAAACTAGCTTTACCATTAACTTTATTTATAATGGTCCTGTATAGTATAGTTATACAAATAGTATAACCATAAAGCATATAAGCTAAGTACTGTAATACTACTTTAGGACTCATAATTATATGTTTGACCATAAAGATCATATAAATTACATAAACTACCAGTTATATACGTAACACATACTGATAATACCTTGCATAGAATAGACACAGTGATATACTGAGTGTCCTATGATATACTACTCAGGCCCTATATAGCCCTATATAAACCTATACAGTGACATACACTGCACTATAGTAATACTACTGCTTACACAAGGTCAGACCTACAGTCAACTTTACACAATTACCAGAGCTTATGTACACTCTGATAGGACTAGGCAACTATACATACATATGCATTGAACAAATATCTATCGCAAGCATTCATTTACACACCTCTTTGATGCCCTTTTTGTCCTTATTTGTTGGTTTCAAGAAGCCCTCAGTGACAAAGCCCTTTCTCACACAGCCGCCATATTTGTTGTGTGATGACATCACAGGGCGCTCAGAAAAACCCCAGGTGGCGCAAGTGTGCCATAAGAAAAACTCTCAATGGACCTTTAGTATTAGTTCCAATATTACTCACAAGGGGGCGCCCGTGTGCCATAACCTTTCCTTACACTATAGCGCTAGCAAGACAGAAATGACTGCAGTAGGTAACCAGATCTATCCTTTTTTTGTAGGCTTATGAGGCTTTTCTCTACTAAGAAAGGAATTAATTTGGGGGGATGGAAGGCTACTCTTTTGTGAAACAAAAATCACTTATGAATCCCAATTTACCTACCCTATACCCCTTCAACAGTTGTTACCTGCATGCAACATATTTAATCCTTGTCTTCATACTCATAATTATAAATTCCACTACTGATGTTTTTTCCAATGGTTTCTACTTGTAACTATCACATTATTCTTTCATGTACTATAATAGAAGTATAAAATGATGAAAATACTACAGTTATTTGACATTACATAACAAAAACTTTATTATTTACAATAATTGAGACCTGGGCCCATACGATTCTGAGAAAGAAGTAGATAACCTTTCTTTGGATTTCTAGTATGTGGGTACATGCTCATCCAGTGGCGGACATGAGTCTTAAAATCCAGGGTTTTGAAATCTAGGGCCCGCCAGCAAAATCTAAGAGCCGTCACTATGAATAATTTAAAAACATCAAAATATCTTTTTTCGGAGATGCCAATTTTGCCATTCTTTTTTAAACTAACAAGTAAGACTATAGTTAAAAATACTACTAATTTCTGGGGGCCAGTCAGTCACCTAAGCCAGAAAACTTTGGGGCCCTACCCTATTTTTTAGGCTCTTGGGCCCCCAGGTCCCCGGTATTGTCCACTCCTGTCATCAGTAGACAATTTCAAAATGCCAGTTAACCATTTAGATCTTACATTCTTAAAATTGCTTGATTTCCTCAGGATTTCCATGGATAACCCACTCCTCTCAATGAACGTCATAGAAATATTGTTTGTATCATTGGATAGGAAATTAAATCGGCTTTTAAACTATATCTGCCAATTTTGTATGTCGAATACTCATGATAGTGTTCTCCTTGGAAAAATAAGTAGGCTATGGCCAGGGGGGCGTTTTAAAGACAGGATACAGATTATTTGTAAATTTACCATAGAAAAAATACCGTTGGTAAAGCAAAAGTTGAATTTGAGACAGGATGCCAATTTTTTGGTTGTGCTTTAGAGATTTTGGGCAGGAAATATTGACCTTTGGGCGCCAAAACGTCATTTGGTGGATCGGTGGAGAGGTAAGTGTTATGCCTATATTTTTTCTTAGGGTTCTAAGATGATTAGGACCATTTTTAGATGTATTTGTTTTTTCACTTTTTCTCATGAAAATATGTACATATAAGTTGTCACATTTCTACTTTCTTTTGTCAAGTTATTTCACACAGAATCTGCAAATGTTGTTCTGTGTATGCTTTTTTCATGTTTTAGCATGGTGAAGCTTCCCGTCGGTCAGTGTGTTAGGAGCATGGCACTGCGATTCTGGCTCTGCCCCAGTGCTTTGAGACATCCCAAATGCCTTAGACAGGGTATAGGATTAGGAAGGAGACAATGTAGGGCTCAATGCTTCATCAGGCCAAGAAATGACCCCCGTATGTTGTGGCCTCGCAGCCGGGAGTTTGAGCAAAGGCACCGGCTTACACCTGAAATGGTCGAGTACCTTGCTGGTGAATTCTTCAGATGCTCTATCTACATCACCAAGGGGGATGATCTGGACGGGAGGGGAAAACCTATTCCTGTTTTCCACAAAATATGTATTTTCCCTTTTTTTCATACTTTATTGTACATATCAAGTTTGATTTCAGTTGACTGTAATCATAGTATCATGGAGTTTAACTATAGTTGTATGTGCCCCCCCCCCCTTCAAACCTTAATCTTTACACTATTATGTAGTTAACTTCCTATTATTGATTACTTAATTTCTTTCCTTCCAGGTGTGCCTTGTACTTCGGTTCATGGCAACCGGTGCAAACTACACAGCACTGTGAGATACCCAAGGAGGTTGCTCAAAAGGCTCCCTTTCAGACATGGTGCACTACTTCATTAAATTCCTGTGCTCCTGCTCCAAAGACTACATCACTTTCCCTTCTGTGCATAACATTTTAGTTTATTTGGATATTTTTTCTATCTCTTAAAAGATATTTTCCTGTTTATGAGACAAATACATTTGCAACAAAATAAAAATAGTTTAAAATTTTTTAGTAAAAACTTAAAATGAAAATATCTTGATGAAACTTTGTGGACTGAAGGACTGCTTATGTTGGAATGCGTTCCCAAAGTTGGGAACACTAATCTTCATAATTCCTTGAGTTATTAAGGTTTTTAGTTTTGTATATGTACTATGATGCAGTATATGTACTATGATGCATTTATAAAACAAAACTTCCATAATTTTACCTAATCTTTTCAGAGATATAAACATAAAATTACTCCTGCAAGCATTGCATGTGTATGATTTAATCATTTTAGGTTTGCTTTTTAGGGCAGCCCAAACATACCAGTTTCAGAGATAAATTCAATTTTGTATATGTACTATGATGCAATTGCATATGGTTACACCTGTATATGTACTATGATGCATTTATTATTTCCATAATTTAGCATATTTAAACAATTTCTTTAAAATTCTGAATATCAAAAATGTTTCATCAAGTAGCATATAAACATGAGTTTAGTGCACATACTTTCGCTATTGACCATTTGTATTTTTTAAAGAATTATAACACAATTAATTGTCTGTGTATGTACTATGATGCGTATATGTACTATGATGCGTTCTGTCATTTTTTATTTTATATTTGATACTATTTGAAAATCAAATAGATTTTTTCCCCGATTTTAATGTTAATATGCTAATATTAGGTCAATCTATATTGGACACAAATATTTTCCATCAATGTTTGCATGTTTTAATTTTATGGGATGTTTAATCTGTATATGTACCATGATGCATTTGCTACCCCAACCCTACCTGGATTTATATTTTCTGTTGCCCAATGATTAGCTCTTCATAAATAAATGTAATTTTGTCCATGAACAAAGCCAATACATTATTGCATTTTGTTATGCATTTTATGGAGCATTTGTTTTATTTTCTTGATATGATTAGGCGGCTGTATTTTTGTATATGTACTATGATGCATTTTCTACACAATGGATAATTTGGTAAAAAAAACATGGAAATTGATAAAAATTTACACCAATTTTATTCAATTGATAACAATCAATTTGCTGCTTATAATACATGAAAAAAGAATATTTGCAGGGCCCAAATTTAAAAAAGTTACATGACTTGATATAAATGTAAAACGTGATTTTGGTTGAAAAATGTGTCAAAAATGGTACATTTTAAGCTATAAATTCTGAAATATTCATATAATTTACTTAAAAGTAGGGTTCCCATTAAAGGTTTGATAAAGACACATCCATTGAGGCTCTGATAGAATGGCTATTACTTATTGATGCAATTTTACAAATGAAATTATGAAAATCAGGTCTGTGGCCCCGTTTCGTGAGAATCAACCATGTGTAGATCCAATGGCATTATTTATTCTAATTTCTCTCTTTTTCTACTTAATTAGAGGTTTGGACTACATGAGAGTGCATGAGAGTGTTTTGCCCACAAGTACTGCTTCAATCAGTGTGTCAGGTGCATAGATGGCAGCTATATCCCCATAAAGAGGCTGACAAACAAAAAGGCTGTTTACATCTGTCGTCAAGGCTACCACACCCTGAATGTAATGGTAAATAACCCATGACACCTTTGTTGCAAATGATGTAATTTTTAAAAAATACAAAAAATACTTTTTGTTGGCTTTAAGTTATATTTTTAATATATAAGCCGGCATCCCAGTGCATCCAAGAGCCTAAACGCTGAGAGAGGGTATAGGAAGGAGATGTAGGGCTCAACGAGTGAACAGGCTGAGAAATGACCTCTGATGTTGTGGACTCGCAGCTGGGATTTTGAGTAGAGACACCTTTTTACACCTGAAACGATTGAGTACCTAGCGGGTAAATTCTTCAGAAGCTTCATCTACATTACCCAAGGGGATGAGTAGTATAATGGAGTCGCTGGCGCGCATAGTCAATGCTACTAATTAGGTCACTAGGTCAGTACGAGTGAGCATCGGGCATAAATAGGTTCATAGACTAATAGAGACTTTGAATAATTAGGTCATTACGACCTACTTTCGTGACCTACTTTTAAAAATACGTTTAAGGAACGTATGTGTTATTTCGTATTTTTTCATTTTTTTTATATATACTTTCTACGTATATTTTACTGGATGATTTTACCGGACGTTCTATTATTTTCGTTATTTTTACATTTTTTTTGTATATAGTTTGTATAGGCTTATGTCATTTATTATTCATTACATATAATGCACAAAGGTAGAAGTTAACGTTTGCTTTGTGCATGTCTATTGAATTAGTGTAAGAGTCACCAGATGAACATACATGATAAGAATTCTTCCAAATTACTTAGGTCATAAAAACATATATATATATAGTGGCCGGTGCCGCTGGCAAGTGTCGGTATACCTGACGACAATGATCAAGGGACACACTTCCCCGCAAGCACTGAGGCCTTGGGAAAAATCGATATTACACTGCTTTATAAGCGAGAGTGTAGGAGAGTCGGGGTAGAGAGAGAACAGTAGCACTTGGATCAGACGAATCGGGAGATTCGGAAGGGGTTTAGATAGCCATACAATCAAGGGACATCTGGTGACTTATACTACGTCATTACGAGACAGCCGGAGGCGAGAGCAAGCGGAATTCACGGAGGAAGTTTGCATCCCTCAAACTGAACTATAATACCTTGGATTCATTGCCTCCACGAGCAGCTGTACGCATCACTATAACCACCAATAAACTTACCGCACTGCCAGACGTTGTTCATGTTATGGATTGAGCGCCCATACCGTGGACTCGCTCGCCACTCGACTAGCCCTCCCAGTAAAGACAATACCAGCCGTACTAGTTATATCTGATAATGCATGGAAATGATAATTAACACCAAAACATACAATAGCGTTCAATAATAAATAAAACAAAACAACATTTTTTTTAGTTTTTTTTTATTAAAAATCGTAAAAAGCAGATTATAATTCATATATACAAGGCGTTTCTTTTAGATTTTTAAAAAATTGTTGAATATTTTATGTTTTTCATATATTTTATACTTTTTTTGTTTTTTTCATACATTTCCTATATAGTGAAAATGTTTCAGTTTTTTTAGCTATAGTTCATTGTTCTTGGGCAGTCATTTTTCAGCTTTTTACCTATACTTCATTGTCCTTGGTCAGTTATTTTCTTAAAGGGCGAAGGAATTGTTGGAGCATGAGAAACCACAGCCTCTAGATTGCGCTGAACGTTCTGTGAGTTCTTCCAGCTTACTTTGCAAGTTGGTAAGGGGCCTTCCATTTAGTACATACGCAAAATTTCTCAAATTCTAGACCCCCCCACCCCCCATTGGCCTAAAATACGCATTGGATTTGTACAGGAACATACGCAAATTTTCAAAAATTTAAGACCCCCCCACCCCCCCTTGATGCGTACATACTAAATGGAAGGCCCCTAACGGCGAAGAGGAGTCGGTCAACATTAGCCGACAGGGCCTCCACACAGTCAATGGTGTTCTCCAGATCACGTTGCATGCGTCCTAGTGATATGGGATGTCTCTTAGGCATGTCCAGTATTACATCTTCTTCTTCTGATGACTCTCCTTTTTCCTCTGTATCTGTAGATAACCACATTTCTAGCGTTTCAACATCTGGTGTTTCCGTCTTCTCCATTTCCACCGGTTTAAGTTCATGTAAGTAAGAACTGTCTTGTCCGTTAGGTTTGTCATGGCTGGGGTACCTAGTGCTGACAGTGCAACGTAGGGGTTGAGAGTACGACATGTTTCTATGAGAAATCGAACACAGTGCGCTCCGCAGGTGGTGCTTGTGAGTGCTTGTAGTTGTTGTCGGTTATACTCCCAGATACCGTATGACGAACGTTGGCAGAACGAGATGTGCTTTATAGCTATTGGTGGTAACCCAAATGAGTCAAAATAGAAAGTTTTCCCTTGTAGTGATACCCAAAATGCTACCCAATGTTCCCCTGGTTTAATGTGAGGATCTGTGTTGCTAATGAAACAAGTGAAGGGTCATGGTTTTTTTGGTATTCTATCAGAGGGAAAAGTTCCAAGGAAATATCTATTTGTGTGGGGATGGTTACGTAGAATTTTGTTCAATTCTGAGGTTTTGAGAACCATCTTCAGTTCTACACCATGGCGTAGTCAGTGACCGGCAATCGGTCGGCTGTTAGCTGGATCAAGCTGTCGTAAGTGCTCAGCATAATTACTGAAACTGCGTGGCCCAGCGCTTCAGCAAACTTCAGGGACACCGACAGCTTTCCCTGTCGCAGCAGGTTGATGCGGGTGTCCTCCGGGGTTCGGTTGAGAGTCAGGTCGAAAGCAAACAACGTGTAACCGTTCTTAAAATGATGTAACTGAATACCGCAGTCGTGACCCGAAGCTAATAGGCCAGTCTCCTTGAAGAGTTGACTGTAGGCTCTGCTAACGTTTCCGTTGACAAAGTCTGTCTTCACGCGGAACTTCTGATCGTCGAACTGCAAGGCTACTTCTGTTACGTCGTAGTGCTTGAAGTTGAATGGATTCTCCGTCTTGCTCCCTGAGCTGGCCGACTCTTTGACTAGCCAATAATCACCCCCGTGGGGATCTGCGTTGTGTTGGGTACGGTCCACGTGTACTCCGATGAACCTTGCGTTAGGGTGTGCTTTGTGACCTTGCTCCTGGTGATCGGGTAGTTGAATGGTCCCGTCTTGGGGTCGCGTACACTTTTATTGTGTACCTCCACCACCTCGTCCCTGACGTCAACTTGGCGCATGGTCATTTCGGCCTTCTTGATGATGACTTTGTAACTCTCGTTAGCGGCCATCTGCATGTAGAAGCTGGCGGGCTGACGTTCGAAGACGAGTTTGATCTCGCAGTGAGAGCGTAGGAGTTTACACTGAGTAAACAAATCGAGGTGCGGTCTTGCCACCATAGACTTAACGCCTCCGACATGGACTGTTCGTCGTGAGTTCCAACCTGCGTCTGCTGCACCTCTGGTGTCCATTTTTTCCGGGGTGTCCATGAACCAGTTCTGGCAACCTTGGAGGCGACACTTTCTTGCACCCTCCTCCGTCGTCAAGAGGTCGATGAGATAGGACTTGTAGGAGTACTCTTCATTGTTCGAAGTTACCTTCTCACCGTTGATGAGAAGCTGCACGCTGCTGAAAAGTGAATGAATTAAGTTGTTGACTGGAGCTGCATCGTATTGCACGGTTAAGGCAGCTTCGTCGTTTCCTTGAACCACATACTCTATGTAGATTTCAGCTTCGCTGAGGTCTGTGTAAAGATTGCTCGGTTCGAAGGTGAAGTCAAAACAAGTTGTGGTGTCAGTGAGAGCGTTGTTTGTTGTTTTCTTGACGAATTGACTTCGGAGAATATCTTTCTGTGATATAGGTAGTGCGTGTAAATCCAATTCACCTACGGCACAAGTTGCCGCACAGGGGTGAATGAGACTCATGATGAGTCCTTTAGAAAAGGGTAGACTTACGTCTACCTACACTCTTCTTCTTCCCGTTACCACGTCTTGCACCTTGCGTTGCTCAGCGTCGTTTGGCTGGAGGGCCATCGTCGTCAGTGTTTAAGTACCTTCTGGCTGCACTGAAGGCTGTGTCCATTAAGGCACTTCCTGCACTCTTTGACCTTTTTACGAGGCTCTTCTTAAAGTTTTTTCCAGCCACGACATCGTCAAAAACACCTTTTCCTGTTTTCACGATGGTGGGGACTGCTGCTTTAAATGCTGATGCACCGAGCTTCTTTATCATCGGAAGAGCCGATCTCATTATACTTCCGAATATTCCGTGGCCACGTTGTCTTTTAGCTCCACCGAAAGCAGGTAATTGGCCACTTCCAAATTGCCAGCGCTTATAATATTGGCCATATTCACCTCTTGGTGCTGAATACAAGGGTGGCACGTTCATATAGTAACTCACCATTTTTCCAATGTCTTCCTTCTTACACTAATGTACTATAGGGATGAGAGAGAGCTCTAAAGGTCAGTACTACCGACACTTCCCCGTGCTCAAATGGTATAGGTTCGCCTGCACTGTCTCTTAAGTACACTCCGATCTCTTTGAAATGTGTTATTCGCAGAGGATGGAAAATTAAATTGGGAAAGTTTATTGTGTCCATTGTTTTTTGAGAGTAGTTGTTTACGGCCATACATCGAAGAAGTGGTGCTTCAGTATCTCCTACTACCCCGTTGTGAATAATGTCAGAGTAGACATAGACTGTATGGTTTCTAAAGTTGACATCTGTTATTTGTTTTGCTCGTGTGCGCCTACCCATGTATATTTTTCCTTCGAAACCAAGTTGATAAGAAAGGTTTTCAGGTATGATGAGCATTGTGTTGGAAGGCAGTGCAATAAGCGTTTTCATTGTGAATTCGTTATAAGAGAAAATTTCATCTGGACCATTTCCTTTATTTTTTCGCTTTTCTTCTTTCATTTTCTTGATGACTTTTGGTATATTTTTCTTCATTATTTTATTCAGGAGTTTGATCAGATCTTTGTTGGTTTCCACTCGCCCGCTTTCCATTGAGAAACGAGCGTAAGACCGTTTTCCTGGAAAGTGCTTCCTTGCTAATGAATCGATGTAACTCAATGTGGGAGGAAGCTTTTTTGCTTCATCAGCATCAGCTTCTTCGAATACTTCTGTGGGCTCTGGTTGGTTGTCATCGTCATCGTTTTCTTCTTTTTCAATTCCTCCCATTTCAACTTCTAGTTTTCTTTTCGGGGGTGTTTCATGCATGTGGGTTACCAAATCAGTATTAAACATGTCTGTTAGGAACGGTTCTCTGTCACGTTTTTTCCTACTGCTCTCTATTTCACGCTTTAGTCGAGTGATAGCTTCAACGCGCCTTGTCGGAGGTGTTTGTAATGGAGTAATTCCTTCTCTAGGTTTCTTAGGAGGTGTAGGTCCGTCTGAAGTGTGAGAACTTGATGTCGGAGGAGATATACTCTCACTAACTGTTCTTACAGCTGACACTGCATCTGAAATAAACGCTCCAGAAGACTGTTCATGATCAGGGTCTGGTACTGTCGGTGTTTCAATTGAATCAGCTGCAGTTCCAGGTGTAGTTGTGGAAGTAGCAGGAGAAGAAGCCTCTTCATCAGAACCGCGGGAAGTTCTGGCCCTAGTTGGTGCGGTGTTATGTTTCTTCTTTTCTGCCGGTGCTTCTGCGCTGAGAAGGTAGAAAGTTGATTTTCGCACATTGTACCATTTTACTGGAAGCGTTATTTCAGATAACGCACAGTCTGTGTCAGCTGGTAGTACCATATACTTTTGTAAAAGAACTCTGTAAGTGCTCAGAGTGTTTTTTCTGGAAAGGTCTTAGTAGATGAGTTACTGGGTAGGGTGCAGGTGACATCCATTTTTGTATGTTCTTGACTGGTTCCCAACTGTTGAATTTGTCTCTGTATCCTTTCCACTTAATGAGTGCTTGTCTTTTAGCACCTTTTCCTCTATATTTAAGGATGCTCTCGACAGTGTACTGCTTCCTCGGAGTAACTTTCACCTTCTGAACCTCTTGAGGATAAAACCACCCCTTTATTCTTTCTTGAAGGGTATCTTCGATTTCTTACCCTTTAATATAGTTTGGGTTCTTTACAGTGAATATTTCTTCACTCCAATTGGTTCATATCCACGATTAAAGGTTTTCTTTTTTCTTAGAATTCGTGCTCTATCACCACTTTTCATTAAAGGTTTCCTTTTCTTCTCTAAATCTTTAGCTCTCACTCTTTCATACAAATGATAGAACAATCGATCGGCGTTATCTTTATTAACGTCTACCGGTCGACCTCCTATGGTAGAATGAAAGGTGTGGTTGTAAGAATGCACTAGATCTTGAAGTACATCTATGTATGCGTATGTTTTCATGTGAGTGAAGTATCGCCACAATTTCTGTTGTAAGGTGCCGTTGAACCTTTCTGCTATAGAACATTTTATGTCATCATTTTCTCCAGTGAAAAAGATACACCTGTCTCTTTTAAGTAGTCCTGAAAAGTTTTGTTCAGGAACTCTTTACCTTTATCTGTTTGAAGGTATTTAGGACATCTTTTAACTGTCATAACTTTGAAAGCTTCTGTAACATCTGTGGCTTTTTTACTTTTTATAGCTTGTGCAAATCCAAATCTGGAGAAGACATCTATGGCAACCATCATATACGAATAGCCTTTGTTATACTTTTTGAACTGTTGCATATCTATCAAGTCCATTTGCCATTGTTTATCTATTCCAAAAGTCTATGTTTTACGCCTAGGAAACCGTCTCTTGAATGGTTTATGCTTAGTATAAGCATCCACAGATTCAAGTGCATCTTCAATATGCTTGATGTCAGTGTTTTTGAAATAGTGTTTCTTTATTTTGGATGCGCTTGTGAAGCTTGCTGGTTGTTTAGGATCAGTGAAGTGCTTAACCACATCTTTCTTCAGAGCCTTGTAGACCATTTTACAAATGGTGTTACTGTAAAGTGTCGATGTCTCTTACTTCTGCCGTGACCTTCTTGTTGAGGAGGTTTCTCTTTCCGCCTAGGTGTTTCCACCTCTTCATGTTCCTCTTCACTGTCGGAACCCTTCATGTTGTAGTTCCTTATATATTTCATTTTCGGATTTAACTTCTTAACAATCTGGACGAATTGTTTCTGCCCCGGAAAGCTGGCTCGCTTCTTAGTAGTCGGTCGCACTGCACTCGAAAGAAGATTCATCAAATGTGTTTCATCTATAGGTGTGTCTCCTAGAATGAGACGACCGTCCTTTGTAAACTGTTTTCGTGATTTGGCCAAGGTCTTGTAGAGATTACGCACAGAGTTATAGTAAGAACCCGTGCTTTTTCCATCTTATGTGGTAGTACCTTCGGCATAAGTAGTCCTCTCGGTTTTGTAGAAACTCTTTTAGGTTTCATGATAGTCGGAGAAGGTGGCGGAGATGGTGAAGGAGAACGTGAAAGGTGCGATGTTGAAAACAACATACTTTTAGCTTTAGAGGAAAGGATGGAGGACCTGGTCATGAGATCATTGTAGGTGGCTAGTTTCTCTTCTCTGCTCATCGTTGGATCGTTCAATACATTTCTTTTTGTAAACGAGCTAACACCTCCACGGTAGACGCTGTAGGTTCAAGTTTTTCTTTTACCATTGACCTTTCGAAAAAGGAATCCCTGTCACTTTCTTTGGCAGGAGGTGGAGAATCAACTTTGCCAGAAACAGTTGAACTCTCCATTTCCACTTTGTTAGAACTTTGCAACACATCTGGATGAACGAGCAGCATTCGTTTATAGCTTGTCATTTTCTCCTAATGGTGTCTTGTAAGGCCTCCGATAATACTGGATATGAGTGGAACAGCTAATCCCAATAGAGTACCAATAAAGCCACCTTCTTGTTCAAGAATCTTACGTTTGTGGCCTACTGTAGTTGAAGGCTTGGTAAGACCCTTGAGTTGTTTCTTGTACCTTGATAGACGACCGACTGCTTGTTTATTGGAGATGTGCAAGTTTTTATTCATAATATTCACACCTATTTGCGCTATCAACCTTATCACCTCATTAGACATGCCCATCATTATATGTTTACACTCCTTACCAGTGCATTTAGACAGGTGTCTCAATAGAGGAAGGTGTTTCTTTATGAGAGCGAGTTGTTTAGCCTTCATTGTTTCCGTGTAGTAGGAATGAATACAGTTGTCTTGAGAGGTGTAGTCACGCTGTTACGCACCCTTAGTGTGTTGGGTGTAGTCTGCTTGAAGTCCAACACTAGATATGAGTGTCTCGCCGATGTTTCTTCGTTATATACGTTAGTAAGAAAACGCGGATGAGTTGGAAACACTTGACGTGATAAAGCGTGAATTTGACTCATATCTCTTGGATTTTTGAAAATTATCATGTAATGAGAGTTCAGACTAAGTGTTCTGAAATCCTTATTAGGGAGAAATAAATTTTGAGTTATGAATATAACACTCATATTTCTATGGTGAGAACCTTTTATGAATAGATCTCTTATAAGAGGTGCATCTTCTTTATCTAACAGATCATCTATTATAAGTAGAGAATGTTTAGATAAATCCTTTTTTTTATGTAAAAGTTCTTCTCTTGAAAGAAGACCTTTGTTGAATTTCACTTTTCCCTGATACTTCTTGAAAACGTCTTGCCATTGTCCATAGCAATATATAATCTCATCGACTGGGGGGTTTATTACAGTTTTCGCCTTTTCTATAATTTCAAACACTAATTGCATTTTACCACATCCTGACGGTCCAGCAATAAGACATGTGAAAGGTCCTTGTAGTCTTGGGTCAAATGCGATTTCCTTTACACTTTCCATTTTTTCTATTTAACGAAATTATAACACGTCTTACCCGGTCGAAGGTTAATGTACTGAATGACATTTTAATGAAAAAACAATCCTTTTAGTTTGGTTTCTATAACATAAGAGTGTTTTTCCTGTAACGAAATAAAATAACGACAAATGAAAAGAGATGTGGTCATAACAACATTTTATGAGGACCGAAATAAAATAACGACAAATGAAAAGAGATGGCATCATAACAATATTTTATGTGGAACGAAACAAAAGAATACCAAATTAAAAGTGTAAACTGTGATAACATGGGTTTTTCTCTTCCACAAAACAAAAGAATAACAAATTAATGAAACCGAACCATAAGCGCTCTCCATACATTTTTGTTTTTTAATTGATCGGTCTTTGTTATGGGACAGCCCCTGGATGTCGGGTGCAAAACGCACCCTCCCACCCAAAAGGCACCGACCGCCGAGCCACGCCCGCCACGCAGATCACCCGCGAGCGGAGCGGCGCGCATTTTGTTTTCTTGAAAGAGAAAAGGGGTGCACTTTATGCACCCCCCTTTTCTCTTTTCAAGAAAAGCGTTGAACGCCGTTTGAGGCGTTTGTGTTTTGATTTTGATTAAGTGGTTATAACCGTTAACGTATGGTTAGAGTTACAAGCTTGATAGTATCAACTCGATTATCAGCTCGTATGTCACAGGAGATAAACCTAACCAGCGTCTAATTTATAACTACATAAACGTTTTGTTTCAATGGTAACATAAAAAATGACATGATTTATAGAGCTGTATAGTAAATAAACGGCCGTCTTTACGTTATAAGTGTGAGAATAAAAGAGATTGGTTGAAGGGTGGTTTTCTACCTTTTGGTAGAAAACCGAATAGTCTGGAGGAGCATAAAAGGATGTTTATTTTCTTTTTAATATTGGAGAGTATGAGTAGGAGTAAATCTAGGAATAGAATAAGCCATCACGAGACTTGATTCTTTACCGTTCCTTCCGACAACCCTGACAATATGGTCACAACCCTCCTGACCATTTCCGATTTCTGTATCGGACTTTTTTTTCATAGAAGAATTTGTTGTTGTTGTCAAGGGTGTTGACTATTTTGTCAGGATATCGGATGGTTGCGTTGATAAGGGGAATAACAATGTCAGCGTGCAGAAATATTGAAGGTTTCCCATCAGGATCTGCTTCTGATTTACGCCAAAAACGTCTCTGTACTGTTTCCTTGACAACACAAGGTTTCTTGGTTATCATATCTTTGAGCGTTAGATTTGGTTGTTGGGTTAGCCGAATGTTTTTCAGAAGTTTGCAATTTTGAAATAAAATGTTTGGATGAATTTCACCCTCAATTTGATACATTTCGTCTCTCGGACAGATGTATTTCACCCAATGCTGCTCTCCATAGATACCTGATGCTCGCGCAAAAGGCACGTTGACCACCTCATTTCGAAAACGAGATGGTCTTCCAATGAGCGGTGCTAGCGGTACACGGTGCTGAACCGAGGGTTGTGCGTTCATGTACATGGTGAGACTGGTGCGATTGATGACAAGTCTAGAAATGAATCTCAGAGGGTCTCTGAGAGCGTATATTATCATTTTTGTTAACGACCACAATACGTATCTCCAATGAAACCGATACATGTACATTTTTGAATATTTGTTATGAAGTGCACGTGTCAGACTCTCGCGTTGCGTCACTAATGGAACCATCTACTCACTGATATCTGCTTATCGGTAACAAAACAAAATACGAATAAAATAACGGACGACGCTCATGAAAAACTTTGTGAAATTGGAAAAACCGTCCTACGTTTAATCGACGTTGATAGTAAACTTTTGTATAAAAGACTCATGGGCTGGAGTCTTCTCAACACTCTCATGATGGGACGTAGAAGTTTGACTGCTCGTGCAAAGACCTCAGCTTCCTCCGCTCAGGAGGGCCTTCCGAAGCAGGCGCCTCCTGGAAATTCGATCATTGATGAATACTTTGATCAATACCGAGTGTTTCCATCGAGAGAAGACGCCGGTTACGTTCCTGCTGCAGTTGGGGGGTATGCGACAGATTCGTCCATGGACACTCAATCTGGCTATATGACAGATGTAGGCGAAGACACGTCCATCCCCGTCAACGCTGTTGATGCCAGTCTATACAACGATATTTCTGATCTGTGGAATCCCGAGCCACCTGCACCTTTGACTGACGCTGTCACCGCCACAATCGCCACCGCCGCCACCGCCGCTGCCGCCGCCGCTACCCTCCAAGACGACTCCAACAAAGAAAACGTGCCACCACCGAAAGTCGGCGAAGCTCTTTCGGTACCGATCACCATCGAAGAAGAGTTGGAGGGAGAACCAACAGACAAGAAAAAGGCACCGCCGAGAAAACGGAAGCCTGCTGGTGAACGGAAACCTCGTGCAAAGAAAGGTAAACCAGTGGCAGTGGACGTTGAACTAGCGAAGCAGTATGCTGATGCGGTCTTGAAGGAGCTACAGGCACAGCAGAGTAAAGGCACCCCTCTCTCGCCTATATTGAACCTGACCGGATTGTTCTGGCCACTGGAATTGGACGTCGACTACAAGGACGGTTACATCACGCAAGCTAAGAAGGTGTATTTCCTCAACAGTGACACCTTCAAGAACACCTGCATCCACGTGTATGGACCACCTGATCCTGTAGGGGTAAGTACGATTTTAAATTATAGAAGCATTATTTTTATTTCAGGTAACATGTACTTCGTTTATAGTTAACTTTCATTGTAATTATTTAATGTGATTAGAAAAGTAAAGAATACATAAGAGTGTAAATAGAGATAGAATGAGAGAGAGAGAGAGAGGCCCAAATTTATACATATAACTCAAAACAAAATTGTGCTTATATTTTTCAGGTCGCCATAATTCAGTACCCTCAGCGAGCCTACGAACGCCGGATCAACTTGACCAAGACAGGCTTCCAGAACCTTCTTGACACCACAAAAACGATCATCCAGCAGTACGAATGTGCCTCAGGTGAAGCGGAACAGGGCATCCCGACTATTAAGCCTTACGTCCAGGAGATCAACAAGACGCACAACATCTCGGTCATCGTCACCACCTACCAGGGGAAGGCCAAGATCCATATCGGGTCCCGCTACTATGTGGAGCAGCTGGAGAAACGGGTCAACTCGGGCGGGGTGCACGACGCACCTCCGAAAGACCAGGGGCACACCGTGCCATCCGCACTGTTCTTCGACTTGGTTAGCACGCTCGGACCAAAGATCCTGAATGACTTAAAGCAGTCCGAATAGATCACAGAACATGCTGTAATCACCAAGGGCAGGTAGGTGTGGTCTTAAAACATATCAGTAACTATACATGGTGTGGTGTGGTTGCCTATATACATATATACACAGAAAACATTTAATCATGCTGTAGATATTATATTAGCTAGCTTCAAAGAAAATATTTAATCAGCTTTTATATAATCACCTAGCGCATAGTTAGTGTAACACATAGTTAGCTTCAAACTAAAAATATTTAGTCAGCTTTTACATAACTAGCTAGAACATAAGTGAATATTTTATATAGTTATTAAGTCGAAAATAAGAAAATGAATCAGAATATAAATTGTCCGATGTGTAACGTGCCACGTCGTCCTCGCAATTTTTCTTTACATTCTGGAAAGGTTATCTGTTCTTCACCTACATGCGTCAGAGAACAGTATGATATAGAAACAACAGTAATGCCATCAACTATAGGTAGTTATTGGTGGTATCACGACACTTATGTTAAAAACTTTAAGTCAATCGCAAATGGTTTAGTTCTCCTAGGAAGCGTTCAATCAATTTTCAATGTCAGACTCTCAACTCTGAACATGAAAGAAGCAGTTGAAGAGATAATAGAGGCTATTAACAAAATACATCAGAACCAAGTTTTCGAATATAGACTAGCTATATCTTTAGGTGCATTACTTGAAAGACTTAATGGAGGAACAACAGAAACTGCCGAAGAAAAGATTTATACAGAAGATCGAGAAGTTATGTATTATCATCCTTCAGTGAATAACTCCTCTTTATTTTGGTTAGAGCATGAACAGCAAAGCAATTACAGACATATTAAAAATGATTCTGACTTGCAAGATGTAATAAGTTTTTTACGCGATAAAGAATGGAGTGTCAATAGAGCTGACACAAGTTGGAGACTAGTGGGTAATGTAAACGCAAACATCTACATAGTAAGGGTTCAAGGTAGAGAGGATGGTCTAATAGGAAGATTGGATACAATTCCGAATTTCCTACGTAGACGGGGGTTACAACATTTCCATCGTAATCCAAAGAGCAAACGGGTGTACAAAGACTACCTGTGTTTTTTTAGATGTCTGTCGTATTTTCTTTTCAAAAACACATCTCACTGTGAAAGACTACTTCAAGAATGTTTTCCTGATGAAACTAAAGTATCATTCAGAGGCATTTCAATTAAGGCCTTGACCCAGATAGTAGCCAAATACAACATTATGATAAGAGTGTTTTCACTCATTCCTAAGAAGAGTAGCACTTCCAAGAAAAAGAAAGTTAAAAGGGGAACACCTTGTACATTAGAATGTATAAAGGGAAATTTAATAAGTGTTGAGGATGAGTCTAAAGTTATGACACTAAATCTATACGACCATCACTTCAGTCTAGTAAACGATCTAAATAAATATTCACAGTTCCACATGTGTCGTAAGTGTAGAAGACTCTTTGAAACAGAGTATAATCTTAAGCGACACGCTAACATAAAAAGTGACTGTACGCAAGTTAAATTCATCTACAAAGGTGGCATTTACAGAAACAAACCATCTGTATTTGATAGACTGGAGGAGCTAGGTATAAAAGTACCAGCTGAACTTCGAATATATCCATACAAAATTGTGTATGATTTCGAAAGTTATTTTTCTCACAAAACAAAAGGTGATGTTCAGACAACTAACACAGTAGTCGAATCACATCATGTACCGCTTTCATCTAGTGCAGCAAGTGACTTTCCAGAATGGGAAAAACCAGTTTGTTTCATAAGAAAAAGTGATGGAGAAAATGATGAAATAGTTCACGACACACTGGATTACATACAAAAGTTAGCTGAAAAAATAGGAACTGTTGTAGAAACACGTTTCTCTGACATAATAAAAAAGCTTGAAAAGTATAAGAAAAACGAGATTGCTGAAGGAAAAAAAGTGCCTAAATCACTAATGAAGAGCATAGGAAAAAAGGGTAGTAATAAAACCTCGCACAGAATAGATAAAATCAAAATTCGTCTTATGAACTATATTTACAGAGTACCTGTCATAGGTTTCAATTCTGGTCGCTACGACTTAAATCTAATAAAGCGAGATTTCCATTCCTTCTATGCAAAGAAGCAAACAGCTGAGATGAAAACCATAAAAAGGAGTAATCAATGCATAGCTGTCTACACAGAGAACTGTGTTTATTTAGACATGTTAAATTATCTAGCTCCCGGATACTCCTATGCTAGCTATTTAAAAGCTTTCCTACAAGATGAAAGTAAAGGGTTCTTTCCATATGAGTGGATGACATCAACTAGAAAACTAGGGAACTTAAAACTTCCACCTCGCTCAGCTTTCTATAGTTCACTTACGGGTACTTCTATATCAGAGGAAGACTATGCCAAGTGTAAGAAAGTGTGGAAAGATAATGGAATGACAACTTTCAGAGATTATCTAATATATTACAATAACAAAGATGTAGAACCTTTTGTCAAAGCTATAAACCAACACATGAAATTTTTCAGTGAAAGAGGAATAGATATGTTCAAAGATGGTCTGACTCTTCCAGGGCTTACACTAAAATTTCTATTTCATAACACATCATCAAACACCCTTCCTTACATTATATTCTCAGAGGCAGACAAAGATGTACACAAATTAATTAGAAGCAATTTGGTAGGTGGTCCATCGATTATATTTCATAGACATCAAAAAGCAGGCATGACACGAATACGGGGAAGATCATTCGGACCATTAAGTAAAGTGTGCCGTCATATCATAGGAGTAGATGCAAACAGTCTTTACCTTAAATGTATGGGTGAAGAACACTGTATGGGGTACTTTGTAGTCCGCAGAAGTAGTAACAATTACAAACCTGAACAATCTCAAAAAGTCAGTCGCGCTGCAACAGAATGGTTGCGGTTTCGAGAGATTACAGACAAAGTTAAAATACTACATGCTTATAACCATGGGGAAGTTAGTGTGGGTACAAAAAGAGTTCGAGTGGACGGACTGGTTCCAGATACAAAAACCGTGTATCAATTTCATGGTTGCTACTGGCATGGGCACGCGTGTCACATGAATAAAAACACTCTCTCTACTGATAAAGGCCGTAAACTAATGTCAGAAAGATGTCGACAAACTCTTAAAACAACACTGTATCTAGAACTAATAGGTTATACTGTCATTGAGAAATACGAATGTGACTGGAACAAAGACAAGAATAACAACAACAGTGTTATAGCATGTAAATCACTGTGGAGCATACCGATTCCAAACACACACAATACCCTTTCTGAAATAGATATAATAAACGGCGTAAAAAATGGGACTATTTTTGGACTAGTATCGGTGGACATACACACACCTGATCACCTTAAATTTAAATTTGAAGAAATGACGCCCATTTTCAAAAATACAATGGTGTCAAGAGATGATGTAGGAGAACACATGAAACAACATCTATTAATGAACGAAAGAATGAAAAGACCACAACGTCAATTAATCGGAAGTTATTTTGCAAAAAATATTTTATTAGGTTCACCACTACTTAAATGGTATTTAGAAAAAGGCTTAATCGTAACAAAAGTTCACTTACTAGTTGAATACATACCACAGAAATCGTTTCTCTCATTTGTTGATCAAGTAACAGAGGCACGAAGAAAAGGGGACAAAAACCCTGACTGTAAAATTCTCTCTGACCTCTACAAACTCCTAGGAAACAGTTCATATGGAAAAACGATTTGTAACAAACAAAACTTCACAAACACTCGATATATGACACCAGAAAAAGCCGCTAGAATAGCTCTTCACTGGACAGTACAAGATGTCCAAGACTTGTGTGAAGATACATGTGAAGTCTCATCACTCGCTACGTCAACAACATATGACCTTCCAGTTCAAATAGGTTTCATGGTATATCAATACGCAAAACTGAAAATGTTACAATTTTACTACGACTTCTTATCAAAGTACATTGAAGAATCTGACTTTGAACTCTGTGAAATGGATACAGATAGTCTGTATTTTGCACTCAGCGCACAGACTTTAGATGAATTAATAATTCCAGAAAAAAGAGAAGCCTATTATAGAGAACGACACTTATGGTTACCATCAGAATCTTGTGATAATGAACATCACAGAGAACAATATATAATAGCGAAAACAAATAATTTACCATGGTTTCCACAACCATGTTGTAAAGAAAGAGAAAAATATGACAAACGGACCCCAGGACTATTTAAAATTGAATGGGAAGGAGATGAAATGACTTCACTAAATTCAAAATGCTATATCGGTCATGGAAAAGAAAAGAAAACTAGCTGTAAAGGTGTCATACAGAAACAAAACATACTTGACATGGAATCTTTTAACACCGTACTCGAAACACAAATCACGATGGACGCCGTTAACACTGGTTTCAAAGTTGTAGATCATCATATAATAACATACAAACAGAAAAAGAGAGGATTAAGTTATCAATATATAAAAAGAAAAACTTGTGAAGACGGTGTGAGCACGATACCCTTAGATATCTAGGAATTCGGCAATCATGTTGTAAATATTCTTCAGTTCTGAAAAATAACAGACTTATAACTACGAAATATATCATTTATGAAGGAAATACTCCAACAAAAAATATAAAATATAAAAATATAAAAAAAATATAAAAGAAAAAGAAAATTAAACCTGTACATATCATTTATCTAACCACTGTTTTCAAAAAATATTCAAAAGTTGAAATTTAAAAAAAAAGAAATAATTGTTTAAGAAAAAAGAAAAAACTTTAAAATTATAATAAAAATACAAATAAAATTATACAAAATCTCACATAGAGACAGAAAAAAACGCTTGAAATATAAATATTTGTCTAAGAAAAATGAAAAAACTTTAAAAAATTATAAAAAAAAATTAAAAAAATTAAAAAAATTATACAATATCTCACAGAAACCAAAAAAAATGCATGGCTTTATGCATAGCTTTATCTAGGGTAGAACTCCCGGCAGCGAAAATCTCAGCAAATCACAGAGAAATTTCAGGTGTCTACCCACTACCAGTTATTTTCTTAGTACATACTAAATAGTAAATACTACAAAAATAACTGGCTACCCATATTTTATTCATCTAGTTGCTTAGTGTAGCCATAGTTTCAAGTATTATATTACAGCTTCAATATGAGTGACAGCAGCTATTCGGATTTTCTAATCGATTTGGCAAGCAATGATTCATCAACAAATGATAACGAGACCACACTTAGTTGGGGTCTCGATTTATCATTCCTCAATATTGCTGAGTCACGACCTGAATCTCCGGATAGTACTCTCGACTCTAACTATCCATCAGCAGACATTAATTTTCAACTTATACCCAAAAATGATAAAGTCGCTGTACTTTGCGGATGTAGTGGATATTTCTTTTGGGATATTATCCCCGCACAGTACAGCGACTTTTATCTGAAACCACACCATGTTAGTACTGTAGACCACACCACTGGTACGACGCGATCCTGTTCCACTTTTACAGAAGCTATGTGGGACGGGTATAGTTTCGCAACGAGCCAGCTTATCAACGGCGATAACCACAAGGACTACTGTTTGGCGGTGTATCAACATCATCAAGACTCATGTTTCAGAGTTACTACCAGATACACCGTCAACAGTGTAAAGTCACTTATGGTTTTCATTGAGCAACATAAAGTGACAGCCGTTTCACAGGCCTTTTGTAAATGTCGAATCCGTGATTCCGATGTCACTTTTGTTGGTCCTTTGTTCTGTTTTACATGTATACAACTACACTGTGAGCTGAAATCAATTTACATTCAGGCCATCGAAAATTTCTTTTCATACCAGGTGCAAATGAATCCTGTTTTCGGTCACAATGTGTTGGCGACTGAAGAAGAATGTAACTTTTTCAAAGCACAGTCTCTCTTTCACCATACCATTGCTATATCCGTCAGAAATCCTCATCACACATATGTATACACTCACACATGGAACAAAGAGAAACTGAAACAGCCGAAGATAAGGACACTTGCCCGAAACTGTTCTCATTGTTTAATTTGTTTACTACCAGGCAACGGAAACAATGTTTTCTTATGCCAACAGTGTAAATGATTTTGTATTATATATTTTTCACTTTGTGAACAGTTTCAATGTAAATAAAAGATTACACCATGTATCTGTGACACTGTAAATATGTTTCTATATATGTTTCTAATGAATACAACTTATAAATGAATTTTATATGTTGTGTTTTCTATACGTATATCATTTAATGAATATAAACACGAAAACTCTATATTCAGTTCTCTATACGAATATTATTTAATGAATATGAACACGAAACTTTATCAAAATCATATTAAAACGAATACATACACATAAAGTAGATATAATCGAATCGAATAGTAATAGTATAAGTGATAAAATTGCAAAGGGGGCGGTGCACGCAGCCCATGGAAGGGTTGTTTTAGGAATGAGGTGGAGACCTCCGGCTGTGCCTCCGGTCTCCAACTCATTCCTAAACAGCCCTCCCATGGAATGCCCGCACCGCCCCCTTTGCAATTAAAATATCAGAACATATGTAATATTTTATCCGTAACCAGAATATAGGGTCCCTGAGAAAGCATGCCAGGGGAAGAGCGCGTTGAGGAACGACGTGCAGACCTCCGGCCTTACGGCCTCCGGTCTCCAAGTCGTTCCACATGCTCTTCCCCTGACATGTTTTCTCAGTGACCCTGTTTTCTAATATTTCTAACCTCTAACCTCTGACCTAATTACAAAAATAGCTTTTATAAGTAGGTCGTAATGACCTAATTATTCAAAGTCTCTATTAAGCTATGAACCTATTTTAGACCTAAACTCGGTCGTAGTGACCTACTGACCTACTTAGTAGCATTGACTATGCGCGCCAGCGACTCCATCATACTACTGGGATGATCTGGATGTAAAGGGAAAACCCATTCCTGTTCTCCAGAAAGTAACCCCATTACTGTTTTCCAGAAAGTATGTATTTTCCTATTTTTTCATGTTATACTTTCATGTAAATATTTACTTCAGTTCACTCTAATGATAATATCATTGACTTTAACTTGAGTGTTATTTACAATTTCAGTATACCAGGAAAAAAACATTCCTTATCTTTGGTAAATTTCATTTATAAAATTGAAAACATAATCTATACAATTTATGTAATTTCACTATTCCTATTCTTTATAACTTAATTTCTTTCCCTCCAGGTGTGCCTTGCCCTACAATCCATGGCAACAGGGGCCAACTACACGGCACTCCAAGACACAATTCACTGCTTCATTAAGTTCTGGTGCTCCCAGACCAAGGACTACATCACTTTCCCTGTTGTGGGTAACATTTTATTTTAGATAAAAATTGGCTCCAATATCTTTATCTATAACCCTTCACTTTTGTAAATTATTTGTAAACTTACAAATTTCACAGTATATATATATATATATATATATATGTTGATGTATATTTATTTCCTATAACGTCTTGTTCTTACTTCTACTTTTTCAGGGTTAATTTGTGTTTTTTCTTGCTTTACAGCTATGCACTGACAGAATGGCTCATGACCCCTTTCAAGAACATGGATGTCGACAAGATGGAACCCTGGGACAAGAGGTACCAGTCCTGTCACACAAATGATCAGAGCTCAGTGGAACAAGCAATTGGGCAGCTGAAGATTAACTTTAAAATAACCTCTAAACATTAATCTATTAATTGTTTACATTGATTGTAAAAAAACTAAAATTTTGGTGTGTAAACATCTCTTGTATATGTCATTATTATATTCTATTCTGAATTAATATAACTTTGATATTTCAGGTGCCTTGCAAAGAATGGTGGTTGGGTGGTCAAAATGGAGCCTCTTCAGGCATTGTGGCTAATCTGTGCACGCTGCATGCTGCATAAGGGTGACAGGACATCTACCCCTGGGACAACTACTCCTAAGACAACTACCCCTAGGACAACTACCCTGAGGACAACTAGCCCCTAGGACAACTACCCCTTAGGACTATTACCCCCTGGGACTATTATCACCTAGGACAACTATCACTTAGGACAACTACCCCTTTGGACAATTACCCCTATGGGTAGGATAACTACCCCTATAGGACAACTATCCCTATAGGACAACTACCCCTCTAGATAGGACAACTACCCTTATAGATAGGACAATTACCCCTTTAAGACAATTATCCCTTCAGATAGGACAACTACCCCCAATGGCAGGACAACTACCCCTATAATAGGACAACTACACCTATGATAGGACAACAACCCCCATTGATAGGACATTTACCCCCATTGGTAGGACAATTACCCCCATAGGTAGGACAACTACCCCCATTGGTAGGACAACTTATCCTATGATAAGATGATTACCCTCCTTCTCTGGACACCAAGGGCAGCTCCCCATGGCCTTTCCCCTCCTTTGCCCAGCCCTGGATACACAGGGCAGGTCCTACTAATGGGGGTAGTTGTCCTACCAATGGGGGTAGTTGTCCTATCGTGGGGGTAGTTGTCCTACCATTGGGATAGTTGTCCTAATTGTCCTACCTATAAGGGTAATTGTCCTATCTAGAGAGGTAGTTGTCCTATAGGGATAATTGTCCTATAAGGGTAATTTTCCTACCCATAGGGGTAATTGTACTAAGGGGTAGTTATCCCAGGGGTAGTTGTCCTAGGGGGTAATAGTCCTAGGGGGCAATATTCTTAGGGGGTAGTTGTCCCAGGGGTGGTTGTCCCAGGGCTGGTTGTCCCAGGGGTAGTTGTCCCATGGGTGATTGTCCTAGAATCCTGCATAACATGTGTGGGGATTGGGGTTTAAGCAGTGCGACCAGAAAATCGATACAACCCCAGATAATTTGATTATGCAATTTAAGAGATGTTAATTCTAATAATTGCTGATATCTTTGTGCTATGATCTACCAACTGGAAATGTTAGACATTATAATATTCCAAACAGACAATAAATTTTCAAGCCATAATTCAGAATCACAATTATTTTGGGAAGCTTTGAAAAGTATTGATTGACATTCTCCTGACATGTTTAACATGTTTTTTTGTTCACCAACTACAAACATCAAGAGGTACAATATTCTCAACGTGCTTGTAGTAGCAGAACCTGTAGTAAAAAATACATGGGCACGCAGGGCTTTCATGAATTACAGTTATCTTGGTAAATTTACAAAAGTATGGCTAAACATTCCACTCACATGTTTTACCTTTCTTTTGTTTACCTACTTCTACAAAAGTCAAAGAGTATAACATTCTCAACATGATTGTATAACATTCTCAACATGATTGTTGTAGCACAGGCTCAAGTACAAAATACCGAACACTTCTAAGTACAGATAAAAACATCAAAAAAAACTGGAGATCCTGTAATAACGGATCACAAAACTGTCCTGTTATTTCAGGATGGGCTGCTTTCTTAGCGTGTTTTTTGTAAGTTTTAAACAAGATAATGGGGCAATCCACCGGAAAAAATTTAATCACCCCAAGCATTTGCATGGGAGGGGGGGAAGGCATAAAAAATGTTATTATCTGCATTGTCAGTCCAACTTCCTGGCAAAAAATGGGACATTTTCAACCCCAAACAGATTAAGATACTGGACTGTTTCCATTCTGGCCTGAAATTGAAAGAATTGGATGCTGCAAGAAGAATGGACTGTATCGTGAAAAACAGGACAACTGGCAGAACTTCATTTTCTTCAAATAAATAACCCTGTTACGTGTTTCCAGAAGCCCCTGTTCCTCAAGACTACAGAGAAATATAGTAAAAGAGTATAAAAATGTATCTAAATAATTACTTTATAGCCAAAATCGTTACTTTCATTTCTAATTCGTTTCTAATTTAATTTATATCAATGGATAGAGAAAATTCAGACCTTTTCTTTGATGTAGGGGGAATTAGGGTTATATCGCGCATGTGAGTTGTATTGCGCACCTATACTTAAATGCCTATAAATAGATAGAAAATTATGAGATTTTAAAAATTTAAAAAGGTACATGTGCAGTATTGTCTGTGGCAGCCCATGAAATACCTGGATATATTGTTCCCATGGAGTAACTAATAGAATATCCAATATGAATCATATTCAATACTTTTATGGTTCTGCCTTTAACTTTTAGTTAATTTCAGTATTTACATATTTCGTTTCAATAAATAAATAAGTTTGATGAGACATAATTCATCTATTTATTAGGAAAGTCCATGAAATTCTGAAAATATGAGTTTTTTCCCTAACATTAAAATTGATGTTTCCTTTGACAACTTTTGAAGCTGAAATAACATTTTGGGTGGCATTGTATCACACATTGACTGTTGATATATCGTGCGGGTGACTTCCAACTATCCATATATAATCCTGAGTATCATATTTTCATTATTTTTCAAATTAAAATCGTTTTTTAAAGTATCTTTTTATTCCATGAGTATCTCTCCATTTCATTGCCCAGACATGACGTATGGCAAATAAGAATACAAAATCTCCTAGAGGAAAATGTCATTAACACCAATTATGCCAAATATTGGATCACAGAAAATCAGTCTTTTACTCAGATTTTGCTGTTTTCTCAATCATTAAGCACAACTACAAGTTCGTTGATGCAAATTCACTTGGAAAATCACATTAGCATCCTACCTTTTTACTATTCTTCTTTATCACAAACTAATTCAGGCACATGCGCTCAAATATTCAAAATATTTGTCTGTCATTCCATTTTCAAATATTTAATATCCTCATGTCAAAAATATATGTCTATAATGCACGATACAATGCTTTAGTGTGCGATATAACAATATATAGCATTGGTTCTAATCAATGTATCTTTCATTTTAGATACAAAATAACCATTCCTGTGCAAGCCCTTTGATAATTATCATATGTCATCCTCCCAAATTAAAATTAACTTGGGTTTATCCGGGTTTGATAATATCATAAAATTAAGTCACTTTTTCTTTAATCTATTTTTTTCTCTTTTGTCCACAGTGATATACATTATAGTTCACACGGGAAAAAGTGAGCCTTGTGTCTTTTTCGAGATTTGCTGCGCAACACCACATTATGTAAGTCGGGCACAGTCTGTGTCAGTCTTCCTGCGCCAAAATGATTAAACTGTCATAGTATGACTAACGCACCATTTGGTAATAACCCTACTTTGTCCCCCTATCCCGTATTGCATAAACCTAAGTTACGCCCCAAATGCAGAGTCCCATTAACGCCAATAAAGCACAGTGCTCCCTACCCTTAACACATGCAAAGTTGAAGCACAGCTCAGCTATGTTTTATGGGCTTTATGTAACTTTCCCTACTGTGCGCAGTGGTTAGCGCAAGTTAGACTGGTGCACCTTTACTCACGCTCAGTGGATGCAAAGTGTTTGTATAGGAGCACTGTGCCTCTTATATGACTTTAAATGATAAGCAGTCTATACCTCCTTCCCTCTGATCATGGATCAGTGCCTCTTATGCTTATAGGTAGTCGCTCTTTCCAAGCATAGGGTGTGTTTAATGATAGTGTGTTGTTCCACTGCACGCTTAAGGTAGTAAGGTGTTTAAGGTCACACCCCGCCCTCCCCCACAAAGGAAATTTTTCAAAAAGTTCCACCTGCTCTTCCAAAATGTTATGTAGAAACCCCTAAATTTGTAGGAAAATATTGAAAAGTTCCACATTTTACTGCTCGCCCCCCCCCTTTTCATGTTCAAGTTATTGAAGATATAGGCACGACCCGCCCCCCCCCCCTACAAAGGAATTTTTTCAAAAATTTTCACCTCCCCTTCCAAAATGTCATGTAGACGCCCCTAAAGTTAGCAAGAAAATAATGGAAAGTTCCACACTTTACTGCTTGCCATCCCCCCCCCCCTTCTTTTTCAAGTTCAAATTATTGAAAATATAGGCAAAAGTTCCACCTATAGACGCTTGCCACCCCCCCCCCCCTCCCCCAACAGCAGACCCTGGGTACGGGCTTGCCTTCTTCCTATAGACCACAGAGGGCCCGGAAATTAATTGTACAGACCTTCTAGATTAAAGATTAATTTTCATTTCAAAGTCAGCCCAGCTGCCCTTGTCCGTCGAGACACATCTCATAGACGGCCCCAAGACAGGTACCGGGGGTCACGACAAGACCGCATAGACGGCTCTATTGGGCCGGGCTTGTCGTGAGACAAACCCGTAGGGCTTCGCTACACATCGCATGGATAGCATTTACACATCAGCCGGTCCTCTTCCGGGGTATCGAAAGTGAGGTCATGTTAAAAGAGGTGTATAGGCCCGTGTTCCAACTTTCTCTCAATATCCCACGTCCTTTAAAACTAATTATATTTAAGTCAGGCGTCGCCTCAGTCCCATCTGACCATCACGGGAATAAGTGAGCCTTCTTGCACGCCATGTTATTCGTGTATGAGTGGGTCAAGTTAGGTGGTCACATGTCCCATCCAGCCTCCTGGAAACCTCCACTGCAGAGAGTTCCATATGAAACATAAAGTATGGCGTCAGCCCCCAACCTCCCCCCCTCCCACCACCCACCACCCACGCTGCCCAGTGGTCAGCTTTATTACGCAACTGTTACAGAGCCGAGTCCGAAGTAAGTCAACCCGAGGAGACGTGCCCGGGCTTGACCCACGCTTGACTCACACCCCGGTCCAGGACCCCGGTCTGTCCACTCAGATATAAGCGTAGGACATATCAGCGTTCTTCAGAATAGACAATACCCACTTACCACTAACTTTTGATGTCAAAAAAGGACCCTCTGTTGCAAAACACTGACTTTTTGTAGCTATAATTTACCCTTTATTGTTGAGATTACAAACTGTCAAGGAACAAACAACCCTTTTTCCCATATCACTGACATTTAGGAGGGAAAAGTACCCTTTTTTTCCAGACACAAGGAATTCTGTAAAAATAGAGCATTTCTTTGCGTTTTTTAGAACAATGATGTGTATCCTTTTGTAATTAGACTGGTGGGATTGGGACCAAAATAGTTGACATAAAAATGCATGGAAAACCATAAAAGAACATAAAGATGTTGGGGCATGTATTTTATTTGTAAATACTGTCGTCCAACCAAAGCCTGTATCCAACCCACACTTAATCGACCACCAAAAAGAGAACATTTCGAACGATTCAGAAGTTAATTTTACATAGAAAATAATTAAAGTTCCCTATTTGGCAGCACCCACGGATGAAGGTTGTTCCAAATAGTCGACATCAATTGATGTGTCATGCCGTGGACAGCTTCGAATAGAACAGGTCTTATTTTCATGTTTAAAGTACAGAATTTAGTTTGACGGTGGGGGGGGGAAAGAAGCGCTTCACTTTGTGCACTCAGGGTGCGTGGGTGCGTTAGTAAGGGAGGTGGTCGGAGCGGTTCATTTTGAGTTTGGTCAGTTCTATGTGTTGAGCATCTCATGCCAGTTCCACTCCAAGTCCGCATTCGCAGACGTATCCTACCATCACCCGCACTCTTTGTTGTTTCTGCCGCTCAAAGGCCGACACAGGGGAGCATGAACAGTCGGGGTATGAGAGGGTATTCGGCTGTGCAGGAGTGCGATGGGCTTCTTAGTCAGCATCCTGGGGTTAAACGACTTCCCTGGTCGCGTGCCCCAGACCTTTATAAGGCACTGAAAAAATAGACATTGCCATTATATCCTGGTTGTGTGACTGCAGAACACATCGCCTGTGCTCCTGTTTTCCTCCGTTCAAGATATTTACCATGGCTGTCCAGATCCACAGCTGCATGACGGTCAATTTAGGCCATCCCCCTGCCTGTGTAGTTTGCAATTTTATTGTGCGACCCCGCCACCAAGCATTGATGGGTCAACAGCTACAGTGCACCTTGTGTCAGTCTCTCGCCTCCTTGTATACAGACTCTGTTGAGGTTGGCTGCGACTTTGACTGTCAATGCCCAATGTGCACTCTGCCACTATTCCCGCCCCCATGCTCAACCTCCACGTCCTCTAAGAGATCCATGACCCGGCGGGAGAGCATGCCCAGCTGCACGAGTTGCGACTTCTCTGACATTATCTGTGAAGCCGGAGATCTAATGTGCGATGACGTTTTTCTGGACGTCTTCCCAGACAAGGAATTCCTGACAAGTTCCAGGCGGGAGAGCATGCCAAGCTGCACGACTTGCGACTTCTCTGACATTATCAGTGATGCCGGAGATCTGATGAGTGATGGCGTTTTCCAGGACGTCATGGCAGACAAGGAATTCCTGGCAAGTTTCTCGGTGGGTGATTGGACTGCGGCCTCCACCATGGCCAAGAGCGACAATCCTTCCGTTTCCTGATCACCTAGGCTTCCCTTCAACAATAATAGCAATTACTTTAATTTATGTAAACTTACCATTGTTTCTTCGGTTTGTGTGAAAGTGCGAGTGCGAGCCCGACACCTGTACATATATCTATCTGTCCCAGTTAATTCTCATACAGTTTGAGCCCGGCATCTTTTTAAATATTTATATGTCTACATCATTTGTAATAAACTTTGAGTTTCCACCAAGTGTCTGTTTGCTTGTCTGTTCCAAGTACTCATGCATCATACTGTTCCTTAATTTTAAAACAATTTCATTTATATTCCTTTATTCTACCGAAAATTCAATTATTTACCTTTATTCCCCTAGGCTAACCCTAGCCTAGCCCTAACCCTAGCCTCATATAATGTCCAAACTTACTAAAGAGTTTCTAAATTTTCCATTTTTTTGGTCTTTTGTGACCGCTAAAAAAAATATTTCTTAACAGAACGGTATGCCCTCAGTGCATATGGGTGGACTCCAAGCCCAGCAAACCAATTGAGTGGCTCAGTTGCTCCCGGCTGATTCGTTCACTGACACTCCCTACAGTACAGCCTATTTCGTGTATGCTTCCCAGTAATATTGTGGGGTCGTTTATAGCACTTATATTGATTTAAAAGTATTGAACGCTATTATGTTGTTTAGGGTTAATTACAATTATAGTGCATTGTTCGAGATAATTACTGTTATTAAGGTTGTCTCTGATGGGTGCTAGTCGAGTGGTGAGTATGTCCACGAGATGGGCGCTCAATCCATAACATGAACAACGCTTGGCAGTACGGTAAGTTTATTGATGGATATGGTGATGCGTACAGTTGCTCATGATGGTAATAAGTCCAAGGTATAACAGTTCCAGTTTTAGGGTAGAGTAAGCTTCCTCCTTTAGAGTCCGCCTAGTCTCACCTCCGGCCGTTGTGTGCTAGTACCGTGTAAGTCACCAGATGTCCCTGTGATTGTATAGCTATCTAAAACCCCTTCGAATCTCCCGATCCAAATGATCCAAATGCTAATGGTCTCTCTCTCTCTCTCTTACACTGCGCTCTTGCTTTTACAGCAGTCTGATATTGATTTTACCCAAGGTGTCGGTGCTTGCGGGGAGGTGTGGCCCGGTGAGCATTGTCGTCAGGTATATTTACACCTACCAGCGGCACCTGCCATATCTATACTAGATATTTTCATGAACTAAGTAATTTAGAGGAATTCTTATTATTTTGTATTCACCTGGTGATAATCATGCACAAAGCAAATGTTTTAATCTCTACCTTTGTGCAGTATTAATTAGCGTGCATTTCGCGCACCACTATAAATGAGGCAATATGATGTGTGAGTGAAATTTAACAGTATTATAGGACAAATCGAAATACCTGTCTACTAAATGGGCAAAATTAGGAAAGCGCGGTAACTATAATCATTTCTTGGTGCGCGAAAAATCCAGCTGCTTGAAAACATTTTACATACACAGTAGTTGAAGACCTGTACTGAAAATAAATGATTTCATACGGTTACTTTGGCAATGGGGATGTAGTGGATTTGGGTGGTGGATTTGGGGGAGGGGGGCATTTAGAAAACCACCTAACAAGCAATTCCTTAAGCGTGAACGCTAACCTTACGCTGTTGCTCATGGTTTTGTACGCGCTGTACCTTATAGTCTCGCCCCTGAGAAAACCGTTGCTGTCTGGGGTCAGGAAAAAAAACTATAAAGAGCCCCGTGGTTTCTAACCTGCTTTAGACTAACCCAGGTATGGCTACAGTACCGTCACTCATGCTGACTATTCTGCTTAGCCTAGGCGCTGCCCATTCCACTGGAAAAAACATCTTTCGAACCAACTATGGGGTAGTCTTTGAGACCAAACCATACGTCTACATTGGCAAGGACTACTTCACCACCGAGGTCGATATTATTCTACCTCAGCCTCCCCTTCCCCCGTCGGCGCATCCCTTCCACTGCAATTGGGACTCCACCTTATGAATCGGTTTGGGAAACCAGTGCCAAAAAATGCAAGCAATCGCGGAAAAGATATCAAAGCATTGGCATTTAATAGTCGCTAAGTTCGAACGCGGACTAAAAGTAGTGAAAGGAATTGTTGAAGCGCACGTTCGCACAACCAATCTTTCGCGAAAGTCCAGGAAGGCGCGGGCACTCATACCAGAAATTGGCACGGCCGCCAAGGCTCTATTCGGTACTGTCACGCTCGACGACTTAACTCCACAGAAGGTATTCAACCAACATTTGGCTCATGCGGACCAGATGACTGCCAACGAACTCATATTCCTTGATGAGAAAATTACTGCAGTACTGCAGGTAGTAGACTCTAGCCTGAAACTGCAACTTCGCGCCACTATGGAAAACAACAATTACATTTACAATATTTCCAAAGGACTCCAATCTTACATGACCACCCAGGATTACATTGTAGGGTTATTGCACGACTTGCATGAACTGCGCCTGCTCCATTATCAACTGGACTACTCCATTGACACTCTTGTACAGGATATTCGCAACCTACAGGAAAATAAGCTGAGGCCTTCATTGATAACTGAGACCAAAATGAACAAGATACGCAAGCTTTTTCTGTCCAAAACAAATAATTCAAAGGTTCATATCCCTAATACTGTCGACATGTATAAGAGTGTAACTGTTCATGGGGCGCCAACCCTACATGGTAATGTGCTCAAAATATTTTTAAAGGTTCCTATTATGTCTTTTGACCAGATGTTTAAGGTTCTTAAGGTTAACTCATTTCCTTTGGCTTTCCATGGGCATTTTACTCGACTCGCACACTCCCCGGCTTATTTACTAATTTCTCCAACACATTACACATCGTCTTCAAACCCCAAACTAGACGAGTGCAATTTGCAGTTTTGTCAATATGACTTTGCACTTAGAAGCATATCACCGACGTCATGCCTAATGGCAATATACCTATGTGATGACGCTTCCGTGAAACAACTTTGTGATTTTAAACTATTTATTCAACCGAGTTTCAGAAGGTCTAATATTGAAGTGTTTTCAACAGGGACGTACATGTTGTCGCACATAGACGAAGTCAATATAACCTGTCCAAACGGGACGACAACGCACCCCGGATGTGAGTCATGCGTTCGCGCGTTTCAATGTGGCTGCTGTGTGAAAGCAGACGACTGGAGCATTCCAAGATCTAATGTTAACTGTCTTCCTGGAACTCAAGGTCCTCTATGTACCGTGTATCCGGTGAACTTGGCCAGTCTCCAGCACCTGAATGTGTCACTCAGCAAACTGGTTAGTCCAGACCATTTTTATGCAAAACCGTTTCCAATCCTACACCTCAGCATGGAGATGAGACGTCGCCAGGAAAACCTGTTTGCGCAGGCGAAGCAGAATTTTGTTTCCCTCAAAACGTACATGGAAGAAATGAAAATGAACACCGAAGAGTTCAAAAAACATCGGGCGGAGCTGGACCGTTCGAATCCTTCTATTGATTCTGCTGGGGTGCATAGCATGGTGGACAGAATACACTTTGGACTAACCTTTGTTTTAACACCGATAATGTTTGTGCTGTTGTTAATTTTACATGTAAGACAACGGCGGCTAGGACGTGCATGCACCGTGAAGGCCGTTTCTGTATAAATAACACACTGATTAAGTAATTTGTTCTGCATTATCTGAAAGTGTACGCGTGTGCAAAGAGTTCCGCATTTAAGTTTGAATAAACGCATACATTTCTAACCAGGAACGATATGTAAACAATGTTTGGCCACACTGTGCAGTTGATCGGGGTCAATGCACAGAACGTCTTATGGTTTAGGACTAATTTCCTTGAAGTTGGGAATTGGAATTAATAACTGAGCAAAATAACACCCACAACTGGCGAACTATACATTTTTTGTGTCAATGTTGCAATAAAACGCGAATTCAGGACCTCGTTCAAAACAATGCAAGTTGTGTTTATTTTCAAACCAGTTTATTCGGATAACGGACTTTGTTTCCAATAAAAAAAACTTCAGCAAATGGAAACAGTGGGTTACAGATCTAAAACTTCCAGTCTACCGCCGCAACCGCCGCAACCGCCGCAACCGCCGCAACTACCAGACCGTCTTAAATAAACACGCTCACAAGCTTGTTATTTGGTATTTGGTAACCAGTCCTCTTATAATTAGTATCCAACACACGAGTCTATGTTGGTGATATAGTATTGTTTTTGAGCTCCGATCAACTGACTCGTGATGTGGTTGGTGGTGTCTTGGAGGCAAAGTGCATATTATTACTGGGCCAGACCAAGCGACCAAGCGATTCGTCGTGAGAGCAGGCCTGGTCGTTGGAGCAGCATCTGGGGGCTCACCACCCTGTCATTGACTTGCGGTCGGCCGGAATGGGGGCTAGTGGTAAAGTGATGGACTCCTGCCGGCAGAAGATCCTTAAGCAGAACTCCGTGGGGGCCAACTGTAGACGACCACACAGCAGACTGCGGACCAACTTGACTAGTTTGGTACAGCTCCTACAAAATTGCCACCCGAGCCACACGGTCAAGGCCAGAACCAACAACTCATTTCGGCGAGTAGTAGTAGTCTTGATGGGGTAAGTAGGGAATGGTTTCACAGTATGCCGGGACCACTCTGCACTCCAGGTGTCCAGACTAGTATTTAGCAGGGCGTCCATGTCTATGGTGAATGGGTTGTGTCTGAGTCCGGTGTAGACAGGCGTATTTGTACCCCTTGACTGCCGGGCAACCCCACCTGTACGACTGGGGAAGGGGGCTTCATCCAGTCACAACTGGCTTTAGGGCTCTAGTCACTGTCTCTTTGGTGGCTTCTCCGGAAGAAGTTCAAGCCATCACACTCTGTGGACAGGTGTAGGGGCACGGGGTTTCCATCAAAAAGGGGGTGGCGGTGCCCGATGATTGGGGTGGTTTTCCCTTAACGACTCCAAGGTCGCACCTTCCCTCAGTTATTTTGGCTTCAAAAAGCGCATTGCGCGCCTTCAAAGTAACGCAGTATTCCTGTGTATTGTCTTCCCTGGGTCGCGCACTAGCCCGTTCTTTAAAGTGTTTTCTTCACCAGCCCTTTCATTTACACAGTCCCTGTATATGCGCCGACATCTCCCGACCGACCTGGCGTCCCTAAGTCGAATGTGTGGTGATTTCCTTTTGTCTCTAAGGCACGTGCCCACCACGGTTGGCCGGTCGCCTGTGGGTACAAATACCCAGTAAGAACTGGCATAATGTCACTCACAGCACTACCAGCAAAGAGAACATAACCAACCAGATCTAGCAACATGTCGCAGCAAGACCTTTTCGATTCCACCCCGGACCTTAGTACTACTGTATACCAGGGGATGGGCACCGGGCAGATGAAGCTGCATGACCTTGACGGGTCGTTCCTTAACATGACCCCGCTCCCGCCAAACCTGACCAGCAGTCTCATGCCCAGTACTTCAAGGGCCCTGTCAATGGCGAGCACGTCCATGGCCAGCTTCAACGTTCACCTGGAATACTCGGCTGCATCAGAGACTGGGACTGATGTGTCATACGAGCAGGCCGCTTTCAGCAGCAGCCAGCCGACCGGGGGATCTAAGGGCAGTGGGCAGCCGACCAGGACCTACAGCAGCCAGCTGATGTCCTCTGAAATGAAAGTGGCAGGTATCCAAGAATTGCTTGAACACACCACTAAGGAAGCCGAAGAGAGGACCAAGGCGGCGATGCAGGACCAGATAGACAGGACTGTGGCTGATGCCATGGCTGATGCCGTGGCTGCTGCCGTGGCGCTGGCCAAAGGCCCCGCTTGAGCACCAAAACGTGCCCGAACGCCCCTGACAATTAAGAAAGTCAGCGTGAGTATATATATTCCTCTTGCTCGCCAAGGACCTAGTGCCATTAGCTTCACAAAAAAGTTAGGCTATAATTACCATATATATACCCAATAACGGTGAAATGTTGGAAACCTTTTCTACGGTTGTTGTTCATGTTTCCATTCACGCTTAATAATCACATGCACCAGCATTGTCATGGTCCACCCGAATAAAAAAAAAATCTCAATTTCCTCTCTTTACTTATTCCAGCGTGGGGTCCACGACAACTACAACGTGCAGGCTTCAGCACACAAAAACTTTGACGTGTCAGAAGGGTGGGTTTTGGTTTCTGTGGTGGTTTAATAGTATATCCATCATCTGTCTAGTCACATGGTTTAAATACGTTTTCCGTCTATTTGGCAATTAATTAACATAGTGTTTTTTTTGCAATCAGTAAGTTTTTAAAATCAACAAGTCAAGAGACCCAAGATGCTGAATTATGTTGCCTTTAATATTTTCACTTTTAAATTAATGCAACTAATTGAAATGACCATCCACGATCATTCAATTATCACCATTTATATTGATTTTCGATTTGGCTTGTTCCAAGGAATTTCACAATTTCACCCTTTTCAGTGCAAAGTTTACTGACCCCCACAACCAGGCAGTTTGCTCATAGTGTGCTCTCTGACGTCCAGTTGGGCTATCCTGAGTACAGCCGGGAAGACATACTGAGTAAGCATTGTAGCAGATAATAACCCTAAGTTTCATTAATATTATTATTGTATGCTTTCCATCTAAGTAATTACATGCAGATGATTCACTCTCAAATACACCAGGCCGTTGAACCTTTCCTTCAATCTAATCGAACTTAATTTGACTATTTTCCAGACTCGTGCAGGGCACACTTCACGACACACTACACCAGGGCCCACCAAGAGCGTAATGGACTTCTTCCTCGTAGGAAGAAGAGGTCACTTATGCGACATCATCTGGGCGAGGTTGGTTTTGTTTAACACTGTGGTTAGAGCGTCTCACGTGGCTATGAAATTCGTTGTTCTATTTAATGATTTAACCAATACATATATAAATACATGTAGAACAGTAGTACATGTCCCTCTGGTGGGTGTAAAGTGTGGACCCTTAAATGTCTGATATTAAGTAAATTCGCCTGGTATTTTGGACAATCTTTTTGAATTACAATCAATTAATATATATATAATACAGGTCCACTTATCCTTTTCAGAAAATTCGTTGACGAGTGGCCGCCCTCGATTTAACAGACTGGGACGCGGAAAAACGCAAACGGGTCAAGACAGTCTTGACGGTGGATTACACCAGCGGGGAAGACCGCGACCCCACCGACGGCACAAGGACCCGCATCATAGTGCCGTTAGTGTGGGAGAGCCCCGAGGTGATGGAGGTCAAGGCCGAGCTGGACAAACTCGAACGCACAATGGCCCTGAAATGGTCGCTCGGGGGCCGGCTGCCAACTAACCGGTCTGAGAACCCAGATCCCGAACAGCCAAACCCCCCAGCCGGTGCACCCAAGTGGACGGTGCGCCAGCCTCCCCAGACCAACGGTGACCCCGCAGTTTAGATGTTAACGTTATCATAAGAGTAATACATATGCAGGACAATCGCACCATTATAGCACTGACATTAAGTTTTATAACAAGAATCTGATGGGGAGGAATGTATCTTTTTAATGCGTGTAGCCCATAATTGCGATTTTATGACGAGTACTTTATAGATATTTTCAAAATTAAAAGTTACATGCGAGCGGATTAAGAGGTCAGGAGAGGCCTTATCGGCATTATGAAATAACCCTCTACCAACCTAGGGCTGCACTACTCTGACCGAGTTTTGTTTCCAGCTGCAGCCTCCACTGGAGCGTGACTGCTGACCTTTGTTTGCAGAAGGGACTATATGGTCGTATTTTTGAGGATTTGCTGTTACTTAATTACCCGCATTGGTTGTATATTTGTAACATTTTGTAAGGAGGTTATAAAATTTGTATAATATGGTTTTGCAAGTTACAATCTGGCCATGTCAGTATTAGTCTGTTGTTGCATTGAATTTCAATTATATAAGGTTACGCTGCAGTGCATACATTATGTGTTATAACCGCGGCCTGGTTAATTATTTAATATAAGCCCGACTTCTGTGTTGTATTGTACCTGAGAATGTTATAATTAGCTATGTACAGAGTCCCTCAATAAACGATTTTATATGCAGCACCCTACTTAATTACACGCTTTGGTCAATTTAATTTTCGACTAGGCCTATATATTTTTCAATCACGACGCTATCAATGTATGACCCAATTGTACAATTGCGGTTATTTTCTTTTTTTTTCAAAAAATATTGATACGGATTATACTAGTGGAGGTTGCCCTTATTTTGAACGCTATGAGCCCAGTTCCCCTGAATATCAAAAAACCGATCGCGAAGAAAAGTAAAGTGAACCAATGGTAACTCAGTTCTTCATTGTCGATGGGTGACGGACAATTACTAATATATAACTCTGGTACCAAGGTTGTTGCGAGAATTGGCATACATATATAATGTTAAAAAACATGCATGTCCGTTGGCGAGCCCACTGGGGCGGCGTTCCATTCCCGACAAACACTACTACCGGGTACCTTAAGCGCACAGCGCTACAACACAGTATCATTAAACACACCCTATGCTTGGAAAGAGCGACTACCTATGAGCATAAGAGGCACTGATCCATGATCAGAGGGCAGGAGGTATAGACTGCTTATCATTTAAAGTTATATAAGAGGCACAGAGCTTGTATGCTAACACTTTGCACCCACTGAGCATGAGTAAAGGCGCACCAGTCTAGCTTGCGCTAACCACTGCACACAGTAGGGAAAGTTACATGAAGCCCATGAAACATATCTGAGCTGTGCTTCAACTTTGCATGTGTTGAGGGTAGGGAGCACCGTGCTATAGTGGCGTTAATGGGACTCTGCATTTGGTGCGTGAATTAGGTTTATGCAATACGGGACAGGGGGACAAAGTAGGGTTATGACCACTCGGTGTGTTAGTCATACTATGACTGTTTAATCATTTTGGCGCAGGAAGACTGACACGGACTGTGCCCGACTTACATAATGTGGTGTTCCGCAGCAAATGTCGAAAAAGACACAAGGCTCACTTATTCCCGTCCATAACCACGTAATTCAATGATACGAAAGGCATATCAGATATTCCCAAACTGTAAAATAATTGTTACTATGGCTCAAAAAAGTAAACGATTTACAAGGGCGCCCTCTGATGACAGCCGTCTCAATTACTGAGAGTCCTCCACCACACGTCATTGACGGTATGGCGCGACCCCTAACAACGAGTTGTATGAATTAAACAAAGACGCTCCCCACTCTGATTTAGCCCAGCTCTTAGCAGAGGCACTGAATTGCCCTTGAACCGCGCCCACCCATAAATAAATAAGTGCCATTTTTGGAGTTTAACACATTATTGTAGAACCCTACAAGTATTCAAGGTCGACGTCACTGCACTGCCTATTAGAGCTGGTGCTCGTCTAGTGACTCTAGACAAGTTACTTTTTGTTTTGATAGTAGGGCACTTAGGCACCCTTGCAAAAATTAGCTGTCGGTATACATCGCCCACAGACTTTCTAGAGCCATCTTTGCGATGTGTAGTGAGGACTTGCAGATATGTTTCTGCCGTCACCCCCTAGAGTGAGTTGTTACAGGTGTTCGCCTTCCCGCGTGTGACTAAAAGGTCTTTCCGGTGGAAGAGGTGTCTATCACTGCTCCCTGACCTGGTTCTCGTACTTTCAAGTTCTTTTTTTACCTCATCATAACATGTACGAGGAAATGGCCACTGGAAGAGAAACCCAAGTTATCTTTACATAAAAAAACTGAGCAAAATATTATGTTTAGTCGGATAAAAAGCCTGTTTACCTATATGAAACACCTACGTTTCGCTCCTGCGCCACCTGGTGTGCACGTGGTCAGGTTTGCCTGAAAAATGCGCCAGCTAACGTCTTGGAAAGTATACAGGATTTTGTACTGATAGCTACTTATTTAATTTGCATCACCCAGGTCTGTCTTTCACACCTTACTGGTTTAGGGTCATTGCTGGAAAATAACTAATCTACTCATAGATACAAGTTTTTTAAGGTTAAATTGTTCATAGTACAGGTGAGGTCTTTCCAGGGATGAAAGTGGTCCACAAGAAAAAGACTGGAACAAAGGGATGATCATGGACCAAAATATAATTATTTGGTAAATTCTCATAATTTTGTATTTCCCTTATTTATTGGTTGTTTTTTACTTTTAACATATCATTTTGCTCACAATGATGTAAAATAATGTTTTTCATAGAAATATCCAGCTTGTGAAAATGTGAAAGAATTTTCTGACAAAAAGTGTGAACAAAATGTTTTAGAAATCCATCTGTCCTGGAAGAGTCAAAAAACGTCATTTCCGCGGAAAATCATGAAATTAATTTTAAAAAACCCTTTTAAAACTCACTTTTAGACAAGAAAAACAGGACTGTACTGAGATTTTCGACGATCAGAAAAAAGCTATAAGTCGACGGAAAACCAAACTCAGGATTGTTCTTGACATATGCATGATTTATTTTTCAGACAATAAATAACCTTTTTTTCAAATTGGGTCAACTTGGTCTTAGTTCAGTTTAACATCGTTAATTTGTAATTTATATCATCGGCACTTGAAGGAAAATACGTCAATAAACTGACAATTACAACATTTGGACATTTATTTGCTTGGTACTGAATTATGGAACACAAAATCTTTTACTGTACATGTATAGTCTGCTGAATTCATACATCCATGTTCGAATCTCTTTCCAGATTCATGCAAAATAAAAAATGCCCAACTAATAAACTATACAACACTTTTGAAAAAACTCCTACATGTTTTTCAATAGTCTTAAACGCACTTGATATTTCTGGCCCTTTGTCCTTGTGCATCAGGTATACGTATATGTGCCCCGCATAATCTCCTCAAACAGAAGACCATAATAGAGTCTTCTCCAACAAAATAAGGTCAGCAGTCACGCTCCAGTGGAGGCTGGACAAAGAAAGGGGTTGGAGCAGGCTCAGTGTTGGAGGGTTATTACATAATGCTGATAAGGCATATGCAGACGCTTCGTGGTCGGGGATGGTTCTTTCAATAACAGGCTCTGTCGGTGGGGCACAGTGGGGCATTCTTATAAGAGCAGCTTTTATTTACTTTTGTTTAAGAAACTTTAGTACTCAAAATTGTACAAGAACAGTACTAAATACTTGTTCATAATGTTTTCTGCAGGCTTTGTGGGCTGGGCCCCGGTGGCCAATATGACAATATTAGTCTGTCGCCTAACGTTGAATCTCTATGTATACCCAAACAATAATTGCAATATAACAATGTTCTAAGTGATAGATTTAAACCATACAATCCTTTTCATACATCTAACTTCCATATAAGTATTCCTATATGCACCAAGAACTTAAATAAAGCCGGGTTGGAAATTGTACATGCAGATCGTCCCATTCACGATGGAGACACCTTATCAGTCTGGACTCTATAAAACAAACAATCATTTAAACAGTTCGCAAAACCAATCAAATTCTGTCTTTTTTTAACTAACATTTGTTTACAACAATGCTGGTCAAATTCCGGTTTAAACCGTTTTTCTGCAAAGCACCAGCGTAACTTGAATGTTATACATTTAATCGAAATATGTACATGGTATTGTAATACATCAAAGTGTATCGAAGTGGATAAAAATATACCAGAAAAGGAATAAAAATAAAAATAAAAAATGTCTGCATTCACTTATTGAGATATAAGTACATTTCAATATATACATCATAACATGTTCTTAATGTGAAGAATAGTGTTTGCTTTAACTTTAAATGAATTTGATGGAGGTTCAGATGATCTAATTGACTAATAGTTTGGTGATCGTATCTATGAGATGAAGGTGACAGGGCGGGCAAACAGGAGGGGATCAAAACATGGAAATTCAGTGTATTGCAGGTGTGGCATCATTCTGGACATTGTAGCTCACCCCGGCAACTGTCTTGACAATTACCTGAAGGACAGTCCCATAGTGGTTTCACCAGTTGTAAGCACAGCGCCAACGTTAGCTTGTGATGAGCCACAGGTGTTGCCTACAGATGAGTCACAGCCAACAGCATCAGATGCGTCACAGCAACCAACAACAACACCAAGTGTTATAGATGAGTCACAGGTGGCAGGAAGAGTACCAACATCCACAGATGAGTCACTGTTGCTGGAGAGTGGAGAGATTTTTCAGTGTAGTGCACGTGTGGTGCAAGTCTGGACATTGTAGCTCGCCCCGGCAAATGTCTTGACAATTGACACCCCTGGCCGGGTGTAGTGACTTTCTCAGTGTAGTGGAAGCTCTACAGGTGAAGTGGAGAGATTTTTTAGTGTAGTGCACGTGAGGCGCCATTCTGGACATTGTAGCTCGCCCCGGCATCTGTCTTGACAATTTACATAATACCGCAACTTGATTCTGGAACATGGATTGAGATCTGTAATCTGCAAGGTACTGGTGAATAATACTACTCACTAATGTCTACTGATGAGAAAACAGCAATTCACGACAATGGTGCAGAGCGACTGGCCTCTCTGTTGCGGGACAACCCTGGTCAGGATGTGATCCGGGTGTTGTGGTGAGAGGCGGTTACCTGTTCTGTTGAGGCGGTTACCCCGACCTTATGACCGGGTCGAGTGGAGACTTTCAGATTTTTCATGTGTGGTGCCATTCTGGACGTTGTAGCTTGCCCCGGCAACTGTCATGACCATTGACATCCCTGGCCGGGGTGAGGAACGAGGACCATTCTGGCTGGGTGGAGACTCGACTGGTGTGGTGGAGATGACGGATGCTAACAGAGCGGTCAGACTTGAATAACTCGCATGGATCCTCTTCCTTTAGGTTGAGATAGTCTTTAGTTCACATGTGGGGCTGATATGTAGAAATCTATAGCTATGAGATGAGTTTAGAACATCATATTTTACAATTTAACATGACGTGTCCATGTATTTAGATTTTTATTGACAGCTGGGGATCAAAACCTGGATATCATTTTTGCTGTCTTTGGTGATCGAATCTATGAGATGAATGTGACAGGGCGGGCAAACAGCAGGGGATCAAAACCTGTAAATCATTTTGGCTGTACCACACCCCTATGTTACTCTTGTTATTGTTGTTTCTGATAATAAAATAAGTACAAAGTACAAACTATATATAATCTGTGACTACTGACCCTCTCTCTCAAGAATATATGAGATCTAAGGTTTCTAAGATTCTAAGGCTCTAAGCCCCTCTTTTGAAGACACTGGAGAGTTTGCTGTCTTTGGTGATCGAATCTATGAGATGAAGGTGACAGGGCGGGCAAACAGCAGGGGATCAAAACCTGTAAATCATTTTGGCTGTACCACACCCCTATGTTACTCTTGTTATTGTTGTTTCTGAAAATGAAATAAGTACAAAGTACAAACTATATATAATCTGTGACTACTGACCCTTTCAAGAATATGAGAGCTTCCCCAAGGAAGGGCCAAGTAACCTCTACTCCAGCCTCAAGGAGATTGACGTTCTCAGTGGCCAGGTTACCCAAGAAACTTGAGGCGTTGCTCGAGACAACCGGACTTACAGAGAACAACAACTTTAGTCTGGGAGGACCTAGGGGACTAGGACAAGGAAGGCACTCTAAGCCACTCATTTGAAGAGACTGGAGAGTTTGTGGCCAATGAGATCGCGACCTACACATGTAAGCTTCATTCTGTGTCCTTCATTGACAGAGTCTTGTAGAGATATTTAATTTTTTAATTTTTAATTTTTGATGTAGTTTTAGAATTGATAATTCATGCAAACTCTATGTCTATCTGATTTTTTACCATAAACGAACACTTTCTGTAGGATGAACAATGATACCAGATACACACACCGCTCGGTGCTGGCAGTAAAGGGAAAATGTGAGAAGGACAGCGTTATGATACTAAAATCAATCATTTGGATATATTCATATGGTTTGTTAGACAAACATGGCCATCTTGGGTGGCAGGTTATCCAGCGGACGGTCAGACTGCACAACCTAATGCTTTTCAGCTTATGGGTGATCGTATCTATCATATGGTTTAGCTAAGGAGCTTGAGGGCCTATAAGTGAGTGAGTGTTGGGTCTTTTACGCCAGACCGACAGCCAATCTAACCTGAAGGTGAAATTCACCCTGAACCTGAACCTAGAAATTGGCACCAAAGTTGAGTAACCGAATTTACTGGACTTTCCCATCATGTTCTGTTTTCACTGCTCATACAAGACTGTTACGTATACCTTAGCAGAGTTGGTCTGACACCAATAAGTACATACATAGGTTGAGAGTAATGCTATACAATACGCTGTACAATGCTGAAGTATATAACTTAAATACCATACTGGAAGGGTATTAATTCAGACCAACATTATTACAATAGACTGTTAAGAACAAGTGTTAGGAAGAACAGGATTTATCTTAACATAACTAATCACTATAATATACAAGTTTTTATCTCCGACAATTGTGAGTCTTTTTTTTGTGTGTTTTACTCGAGCTCACTACTCACTACTATTCAACATATATATATATATATATATATATATATAGTGGGTCGTGACAGGACTTGTGTAGACTCTAGTGTGAACAACAATATATATATAGATATAGATCCGCAGGTACATGCACGCTTTGGAGCATGCTGTAAAAAAATATGAGTTGAAATCACAATACGACACTACACTTTTACTTTGCAAATCCTGTAGCCAAGCCCGTCCTCATGACTCACATCAACACCCTTTGATTATACAATCAAAACATGCTTATCATGAGGCCACGATTTACAAATTCTATTTTTAGTTTTGCTGACAACCACAGCTGTACAGAGTTTGAAAGTGTCAACGTTGTCCAGCTTGTCACCCGGGGGTTGGAACTTGTAGCTGGCTTGTAGCTGGTCTTTGCCGATCTTGGCTTGGACAACTTGTAGCTCATGGGTCAATTCTGAAGGGCCCTGGCCACCCGTGTAGCAAAGGCCCCTCATGGCCAGGGGCATTGTAGCTGGTCTTGCTCGTCTTGGCTGGGAGAACTTGTAGCTCTGGGTTCTGTCAGACTGGATGGTGGTCCGTACAGTTGACGCAAGGCAGTGGTCCTGGAGGGTATAAAAAATAAATAAACATGGCTTAGGTCTGCAAAATTTCAATTTGCATGACTTTATTATGTGGTTTGAATGGTATCAATATCCACTGTTTTGCTTTTGTTTTGTGTATATGTTTACAAAATTCTTAGTAATTTTAAAAATCACTCATGATACAAAGAAATATTGTAAATACTTGTTTATTTTATATAATTTTCAATTTGCTTTTGTCTACAAAATTAGCCCTAACTAACCTGCAAGTGCTTAAAATACTGTAAATCAGCTATCCGTAGTAGGGAGAATTCATAACATGTCAGTTTTTTTATTGTTTTTTAAATATTTAATTTAGAGTGGGTAATACAATTTGGCCAAATGAGGCTATTTTTCGTTGTGCCCCAGTATACATCAAAATGTGGGGTAAGCATATTACAATTGGCAGTAAGAGTACAGAATCAAATAAGATAATTTATACTAATCTAACCTGTTGTCCAAAATCACACATAAATGAAATACACAAATATACTAAGTCAACAAACAGTAATAAACAATACGAATCAAAGAAAACGAACAAACAAACAACAAAACAAAACTAATAATAATTTTAAGATGATACCAACATAATTACAAGGTAAAATTTAATCAAAGTCAAGGCTTAATAATAATAATAATTTCTGTTGACTCTTTGGAAGAACCTGCTTTGGTGCTTCCAAATAGGGAACTTTAATTAATTCTCTATATAAAATTAACTTCTTAATCGTTCAAAATGTTTTCATTTTGGTGGTCGATAAAGTGTGGGTTCGGATACAGGCTTTGGTTGGACGACAGTATTTACAAATAAAGTACATAACCAACATCTTCATGTTCTTTTATGGTTTACCATCCATTTTTAGGTCAACTATTTTGGTTTTTCACAGTATAAGAATTACACAAAAAAATGCTGCTTTTGTTGCGGGTGTGAGTCAAGCGTGGGTCAAGCCCGGGCCCGTCACCTCGGGTTGACCTACTTCGGACTCGGCCCCGTTACAGGTGCGTGTTAAAGCTGACCGCTGGGCAACGTGGGTGGTGGGTGGTGGGTGGAGGGAGAGGAGGGAGGGTGGGGGCTGACGTCATACCTTAAGTTTCTTATGGAACTCTCTGCAGTGGAGGTTTCCGGGAGGCTGGATGGGTCACGTGACCACCTGACTGATTCTAGGACAACTACCCCTGGGACAACTACCCCTGGGACAACTACCCCTGGGACAACTACCCCTGGGACAACTACCCCCTAGGACTATTACCCACTAGGACAACTACCCCTGGAACAACTACCCCTTAGGACAATTACCCCTATGGGTAGGACAACTACCCCTTAGGACAATTACCCCTCTAGATAGGACAATTACCCCTATAGATAGGACAATTACCCCTTTAGGAAAACTATCCCCCTTGATAGGACAACTACCCCTATTGGTAGGACAACTACCTCCATTGGTAGAACCTGCCCTTAGTGTTCAGGGCAGGGCAAAGGAGGGGTAGGCCTACCAATGGGTGTAGTTGTTCTATCAATGGGGGTAGTTGCCCTACTAAAGGGGGTAATTGTCCTACTAAAGGGGGTAATTGTCTTATCAAAGGGGGGTAGTTGTCCTACCAACAGGGGTAGCTGTCCTATCAATGGGGTAGTTGTCCTACTAAAGGGGGTAATTGTCCTACTAAAGGGGGTAATTGTCCTATCAAAGGGGGGTAGTTGTCCTACCAATAGGGGTAGTTGTCCTACATATGGGGGTAGTTGTCCTATCAAGGGGGGTAGTTGTCCTATCAAGGGGGGTAGTTGTCCTATCATAGGGGTAGTTGTCCTATCATTGGGGGTAGTTGTCCTATCTGTAGGGGTAATTGTCCTAAAGGGGTAATGGTCCTATATATAGGGGTAGTTGTCCTATCTAAAGGGGTAGTTGTCCTATAGGGGTAGTTGTCCTAAGGGGTAGTTGTCCTAAGGGGTAGTTGTCCTAAGGGGTAGTTGTCCCAGGGGTAGTTGTCCTAGGTGGGTAATAGTCCTAGGGGGTAATAGTCCTAAGGGGTAGTTGTCCTAGGGGGTAGTTGTCCCAGGGGTAGTTGTCCCAGGGGTAGTTGTCCCAGGGGTAGTTGTCCCAGGGGTAGTTGTCCCAGGGGTAGTTGTCCCAGGGGTAGTTGTCCTGTCACCCACCTGACTTGACCCACTCATAAACAAACAACAATGCGTACAAGAAGTCCTCGTTATCCGGTCGCTCTTACACCTGGACAATTTACCAGGAGGACCTGCTCATCAACTGGTTCGGAATGCACTCGAGCTTATCGAGAGAAGCACGTACGGAACAACAACTCCACACAAGAACTTGGAAGCGTACACAAAGATAGGAGAGGAAGTTGGGGCGCCGGGTAAGTAAACGCCGCCATTATAAGATTATCACTCATGTTAGAGTCAGAATCTTAAAGCAAACATACGGTTATGTTGCCGTGAGTTTTGGGCAAGTGCATGCAGATGAAACAACTCAATAATGTGAATCCGAACATTGTAAAAATACTAATAACGGATTGTGCACGTGCGAAACCCACGGGCAGATCAAGACTTTAGAAATGGGGGGAAGGCATGAACACGGGCCAACGTGCCCCCGCCCTCTGGATCCGACACTGAAATGTAACAGGCCATGTATATTTAATTAGTGTTTTTCTTTTAAATTTTTAGCCGACGAAGTCAGGAGACACCTGGACACGTTGAGGGACTTTTACGTCTGGTACAGGGCCAATGAGAAGTTGGGAGTGTTGGCTAAGCCAGTTACAGCACGTCATGTCGATGTAGCGGCGCGCTTGGGGTTCCTTGGCCCCTCCCTTAGTGGACTCTCGACTACATCGTCCTACGAGTATATAGAAAAGGTGAGCAATGTAATAGGTGGACAAATTAAAAAGGGCAACCTTGTACCGTGCATAAAAGTATTTATTAAACTCTAACCATACCGATCACCAGACCCATCGATTTTGTATGTGAGTAGTAATTTTAAAGTCTGGATGGTGATTGGGCGTATAAATGCAATGGTTTCACAACTACAATATTTGACTAAACTAACATGTAACCAATACCGAACCAATATAAATTGTATAGTCTGTCACATCAGCTAATTTGAATGGTTGTTTGCATTGCAGGAAGGAGTGCTAATCATCGAGGCCAATGACCATGGTTTGCCAGGGGAGATTAAACAAAAATGTTGCCCGTCAAACAGCCGGCGCACTTCTTCAGGATGTGGGACAGCGGCCAGTGTACAGAAACATTTTCTGACCCCCTCCATTCCCAAGAAAATGAGCTCAAGGATGACGTGGACACCCAGTGGGCGCGCCTTCTCCTAATGAAACTTCAGGACATTGGAAATGACGATGTCAAGAAGAGGCTAAAGCAGCACTTTGCCAACCTAACGGGTGAAGCGCTGCGGACTTGGCAGCCGCCGGCAGCTCTAGTAGCCGGAGAAAAGGACTTCCCCGAATCGTCTCCCTCTGGATATTTTCAAGGGATTGACGCTGATGGATTTCTCGTAATGGGGGAAATTGACTATCAGTGACAAACGTGTTAGTGTGGTATTTATGACAAGCTGCATGTTACCATTGCTTAGATTGCTGAAGGTTGTACCACCGTCCTAATATAATGTGTTACCGGGTATTTTACAGTATTAGGATTTTTGTAAAGATATAGCCTTTTGGGTGGTTATAAAAAGTAAGGAACCGCACTAAGCATGTGTGTAGGTATTGAACAGGTTGTTCCGCGATATTCTTTTAAAGATGCGTGTAAATGCTTTTGGTCATAGGACCATTTAGTATGACTGTAGCTCTTAGTGTGTGGCAAACCGTTACTACAAATGACTTGATTGTGTTGAGATTATTGCATTTGTAGCATAAGAAGTTTAAGAGACCGTCCATTTATGTACATATTGTGTTGTTTCAACAGTATACCTACCTCCAATATTGTGGAAAATTTGGCTAGTTCGGTGTTCCTTGTGGAAAAAAAAGGTATTTATTTATATTGCCCCATCTTATTTCATGGAAAATTAATTTCCTAGATTCGGGTAGGGTTTTTTAGCAAAGGGTGTTTCCTCATATCACAAACGATGAGAGATAACAAAGGTAAGCGCACAAGGCCGGGAGAGTGCAAGGCCATGTCGACGTATTTTTTTGTAATTTAATTGTTTAGCATTTTGTTCATGCGCCAGTCGGTCAGAGGTTCCATATATTGGGATGAGCTGAGGGACTTTCCAAGTATGTTTTGGTCTGGTTTGGAGTGAGTCAACATGAAACTGTTCTTTTACCAAGATAAGGCATTTCCCGTCGATTTACTATCTCTTAGGTGGTGAATCCAGTGATACAATTATTTAACAAAATTAATGGCTTTAGTTTTTTGCAACTTTTTGGCACGACGTCGGACCAACGCACAATACAAACGGTTTCGATTGCACCACAAGTTTCGTGTTTATTAAACTTAAATTCTGAGCAACTCCTCAGGAGGTTCATTGCCAATTCTGTCGCAACAACTGAACGACATGGCATACGCCAGCCCTTCCAACCCAGAGCGGTATGGCATCCCGGTTGCCGCCAGGTTACCCGGGCCACGGGATTATCGGACCCGCACGGTTCAACTCTATAATGAGGATAACCGTGATTACCAAGTGAGAAGGATCTGTAGAGATCATGAGGTGTGTCAGGATGGGTACATGCACCCAAACCTTCTTTTCGGGAATTGCCGATAACGATAATTGCCTGAATTAACGATAAAACTCAACCAATTCATCAGTGAGGCAGAATTTATCAACTCAATTTCGGCCGAACTGCTGTTGGGCATGTTATTCAAAAGAATGCCATCAGCAAAATCCCTGATCAGGATTTCGACTTCGGCGTAAGCAGGACCAGTTCAAAATAGAAAATTACGATTTAACTGTGTTCCTGCACCAGGATATTGTTTCACTGATTATAAGGGCGACAATAACCTACCCAGACAAAATTATATATGATCATGAAAGGAACTCATATAAAGTCGAGCAATTATTCGACACAGAAATAGGCCACGGAAGTCTCAGTTGCCTCTATATTGCCAATGTAGTGGTGGGGCTGGCTGAAACTTCTATGGCCGGTCAGGTTAGGGTGCATCACAACCTGGTGACCGCATACCCCTCTCAGACCTTTACTCCTCTCCCGGCCTAAAAAACCAGTGCAGGTCCGATAATCAATCGAAAATGCAAGGTACTCAATAGAGTGCCAACTTAAAAACAGACCCGTTCCGATAAATAATGACGTACTGCATTAAAGTGCAAAATTGGTGAGGGTTTTCTGCGGGAATAAACCGTTGGTTGGAGAATGCTTCCAGAACAGGTGCACAAAAGTCATTGTGCATATTAGTAGAATTGTTTTATGAATAATACATTTATTTTTGAGATTTTAGATGAAAGGGAAGTCACCGGATGAGAAGGAAATTATAATAGGAATTCCAAAGAATATTCAAAATTACACAAATATGAAAATGGCAGACGCTGCTGGTAGGCGATATACCTGTATGACCACGGCAGATGAAGAGCGCCTCCCAGTAAGCAGTGCTGCTTGGGTTAAAATCAATAATGGGGATAGTATATAACAGCCTGAGCCAGTAAGCAAGGCCAGTGAGAACACTACCTGTTTGGATCACTACGAATCTATACGATTCGGGGTTTGGTTTAGCCAAAGTACGCAGACATCGGGTGGCTTGGATAGGGTTTACCATTGTACGGCAGCATTAAGACGAGCGGACTCTGTGGACGAAGCTAGCCTTGGGCAGTGTTGAACGAGGGCCGGATACTTGGGCCGAACGCACCAGCCATTGTATGCCTTTGGATTACACACCAATAAACTTCCTCTCAGCCAAGTGAGATTCGTGTTGTGGAAATGAACGCCCATACTGCGGATGTAGTCTACCACTTAACTAGCCACAATAATATAAACTAAGATGAGCATACTAAACGAGAGTTAAAGGCAGGTTTCCCCAAGTTCACAATAAGACCCATAAACAACCACTAGCGTTCACAGGATTGCATGTGAATAGAGAAGATAAATGGGAAAGTTGTTTACTGCTGGGGGAACCATTAGCCTTTCACCTAGGGTTCCCTGAAAACCGACTGTCTCTGGGTGGGGATTAACAGACTATTTGGCCTAGACTGCCTGGTGCACTGCATGTCCGATCACACACAACTGCCCATGGCTTCCATACGGCAGACTTGCAAACTTGAAAGTATGTGGTGAAATACCCACATAAGGGGGCTGCTGGTGTACAGGCACACGTTGCCTGTTAATGGGGGTGTCATGTGAGCTGGTTGGTGGAGGATGAACATATCGATTATCCTTTGTAGCGGCCCACTTTGGCATTGGGCTGTCTTGATCTGAAGTGATTTATGGGCTTGTTTGTGTCGTTTCGGCCATATATAAGCGGACCATCACGTAGCCCTGCTCAGAGGCAGGAACCAATTGCTTGGGGACTGTATGTCGCTCCATCATTCGGTGGAAGGTGTGGGGCTTGGGTGATAATGGCATGGGAAACTCATGGTATGGCGATGGCTCTGGTGGTCTCAGGAATCCAGTGGATAACACAAGGGGAGTTTTGGACATAACCTGGACAAAAGTGTCATAGGAGCTGGGTCACAGGATGGATTCTTGAAATGTGAGTAGATCTTATGTTAAGTGGTATGAAAGACACATGAAGCATGGTGTAATCACCCCTCCATGGGTGGGGACTCATGCGAAGTGTGTGTGTAACGCTAGAAGCAGGGTCAGACCTGTACCGGTTGGTAACGGCCCTTCTGCTGCTGTATATCACCATGGTGAAGTGGCAGCGTTCACACTGTACCAGTGAAGGGTGAGATGTATGCTATGTATAATCAGACACATATAAACCAATATTGTACCTCAGCTAAGCGGAGTTTTGGTTTGAGCGCGCCAATTCTTAGACTTCTCTACCACTTTAATATTAATTAACAAGTAAAATTAAGTTCCCCAAATTACCCATATTATCCATATCATCCATATTCATAAGTAATAACCCCTATAAACACCACTACCACAACTACAATATAAAAATAAACCACTAGCGTTCAGTACCTCCCCTTATTCTTTTTTTTTTTTCCCTTCTTCTAGCCCTCCAAACAAATAAAAGAGATGCTCTGCCAAAAAAAAAACTTATGTCACATATGCCCGAATGGCACTCACACAGTCACAGGCCCAAAGGACGATTGGGTTCCTTACTCTTGCATTTTTGTGGAGAGGCTATCGAAACAATATATAGGCATGTGATAAACGGCGGTTAGACAATATGAAAAGTTCATGACCATTGAGGTCTGATCAAACAATAGGAGATGGGGCGGCAGAGGCCCGGGCGGGGGAAACACATGTTTGGTCATTCCCATGGCGAGAGACAAGGGACCCATCACTTTTTGGCCTTTACTTCCATTACGTTAAGATAGACCATATCAATTAACGCAATGACATCAGCTTTGGCCACATATTTATTGACATAACTTTTTACTGCATTATCTTTACTTGACGTAATACTCCGATGGCTCCCATGACCCTGCGTTAACCAATAAAACCACTAACAAATAATATGGACCCTGACTGGATGTGGGGGCTACAGTGGGGGATCAAGGGGGGGGGGGAACGCATGCCCCACCCTTTTTCAGGAATTTTTTTTATATTCTTTTAATGTAAAACTCGGCCTAAAAGCAATTAAGGATTTTTTTTTTCAATAATGTGCCCCGTCGCCTTTTACAAGCTGCACGCCTTTTATAGTGTACACCAAATGGAAAAGAAAGTACAAACATCAAGAAATGGTATCCTCTTCCAGTCATTGATGAGCATGTGCACCCATTGTTAAGTATGTGAAACACAACTTGATGTTGACTTTCAATTTTTGATTACAGCTTGGATCTCTTTGGCAGCAGCCCATGGGACAGTAGCGTACACAGTAATGCGGACTGGGAGTGCTTCCTTTGTGGAGAAGAACCCTCAAAGGTAATTCTAGGGATGACCCCCCAACTATTGAATGGCTGGCAATCAACCTGTTACTATTTCAATGCATTTGAGTTGCATAAGGTGTTTATTTAAAGAAAGAGATAGAGGTGTTCCTGCACGACTGTTAAGCTTACATTATTTACTAAAACTCTACCTTAAACTTGAATACAGTCAAAGAGACGCCGAGGCAGTACTGACTGTGGTCTGTTGAAAGGTTATAAACAAACTTGTAATTCATTTAATTAGAGAGACCAGGAGTACCTGAAAAATGTGCGGGATGTCGACATGGACACCTACAACACAGAATTCTGTGTATCTGCTCTGCAAAGTGTCTTAATTATTCGACACAAAATATAGGTATGTAAAAGCCCAAGGGGTCTTTGTCTCATGATAGTAAGGTCCAAAATAATATAAAGCACATGTCATCCCTTGTCTATCTATAGTCAATATATTTCACACTAATGACTGGTACTGAACACAAGAAAAAAACATTGGTAAAAGGCCATGATGTACTGATTTATTTTGCAGAATATACCTGGTGTGCAGCTACTGCAATGCTGTGTTTCACCTGGCGTGTGTCAAATATGAGCCTGCATCAATGCTGGACAGTGAGGTTATCTGTGAGAGGTGTGCAACAGAATAGGTGAGTGTATATGTTTAAGGTTAGGCATTTTTAACTAAAACACTGACGACTCGGTGGTAGAACCCATATGCATGCTCGAAACAACTAAGAGCTGGTGACCCATTGCAGTCATGGTTAGAGGAGTATTAGTTAATTGCACCCCTTAAACGGACTAGGGTGGCTAAAACTGAGTTCCCTACAGAAGGAGATCCACAAGGACTGTACATGTGATATTATATGTTATTAGCTATATCTGGTTATATCGGCCGGGCTAATTTCAGTTTATGATTGATGTTTGAGTCTGGACTCTAGAATCTAAAACTAACTGTGTTACTTTGTCTTCACAGAACAGCGACTCCATATGCCTAGGTGTGCCGGAGGGTGACAATTGTTCCTTTGGTGCCAAAAATGATGACAGTTGCAGCTGCTTTATATTGTGCAAACTGATGACGGCTGTATTTATATATATATATATATATATATATAAATATATATGTTTTTACTATACCAAAAGTGTGATATAGTTTGAGTTTACATAATATTATTTATTTATGCCTGACAAGATTTTGAATAAACCACGTTTGCAAGAAGAACTTCTGCGAATTTGTTGTTTTGTCTTAGAACAGAGGTGGGATGTCTGTGACGAAAACATGAATTATTGTTTTGGAGAGTGATAATTTGATGAAACTCCCTAGGTGGTTTGAATGTTTATATATATATATCTAAATCAGACTCACAAAAGTGTAAGGAATTATATAAAAAAAATGTCTACATTTTGTTCTTAAACAACATGTAGATGAAGGAAACTTTGACTGTGTTTTTTTTTTTAATTTTGATGGAGTGATGGATGGATAATTATGTTCCAGGTTCCCCATAATGACAGTAGTGGAAAAAAATATTAACATGGTGCACGGATGTAGACTTGCAAACACTACATATATATATGAGGTCAGGTTGAAAATAAAATGTATTCAAAACAAATAAAAGTTAATGTAATGATTAGAAACATAAAGTTTACCAAGAACCGTGTTTACCAAGATAAAGGAGTAGAGAAGATTGAATTCAAATAATTTAAACATCCTCAATAAGCGATAATTTACCTCCTGGCCCATGCCCTGAGAAGAAAAATTGTAAAGTTACAGTGAAATTACAATTCCTTTAAAATGTAGTCTATGACCATTAGTGTTAAGATATGTGTTCTTTAAACAATCCGGATTTATATTTATGACATAAAAAGCGGGGGAGGGGGGGGGTTGACCTGTAGGTTACATCCATAACTTTAAGATTGATTATATCTTTCATGTAATAAATCATCCTACGACTGATGGTACTGATATATACAATAGACCTTTGTCAGGGCCTTATGGGGACTAATATAACAAAATATAGAGTGGGACAAAAGCTTTATCGGACCAAGTGACGCCTTTTTTGCGTTAAAAACCAAATTGTGAGCAAACAATAAAGTTATGCCCAGGCCAGCATCAGTGTCGCTGACGAAGACTATGGGGACACACTTGTTACCCTCTTATCTTCGTCAATGGGTTTAATGGTCTGGACGCACATAGATGCATGGTAGACATGCGGAATTTAATGCAAAATTTGCGCAGTTATATTGATGCACTAGTCTAGCACAATTGCAGGGCAGTAACACCATACTTGTCCTTTTACATGTGCGCACAACTCTCCTGTGCCAGTGGGTGGGACTGGTATGACTGGTCTTTGGCCGTCATATGCCTTGTGCTCGGAGGGGGGGAGTGCACAGGAGAACTTGCGCACAAGATGGCTCTCCTGCAGGCAGGGTGTCAGGGTCCTTGTCGCGCACATCCTGACGTCTGACGCCGGCAAAATATCAAAGGGGAGTTGACAGGGTAAGTGGACAGGCTGTGCGAAGATTAACTGCGCCATGCTATGCACCTGTTATCACAAGCAGATTGCGCATAAGTGACCCTTATATACGCGAATATTATATCAAATATATCAAATTATATATCAAATTATATATCGTATCATCAAAATTATTTAGAAATATGTTTAAATCAGGGGCTGAGCCCCCTAAACCCCCGTTTTCTTATCTTTTCTTTAGGCTTGATCTAATTAATGCACATATAAGGATTTAGAAATATTATACATGCCACCTTACCTTACATCTGCGTTTGTAAACAGATCTGTATATGCAGACTTTGTGTGTGCATATGTAAGATTAGAAATTATATATACGCTACGGCCGCATACACGAATATATCACACGTGTAGTCACCCCCGTTACTCACGGGAAGATGCTGGGTTTGTTCCTGCGCCGGGGGTCTCCATAATAATAGTAGTATTATGGTAATGCTTGCTTAATGTGAGAGGGAGAGAGATGGTATTGCTTATAATAAATCAGCGTCTTTATAAAGGCTTAGTAGAGTACTGTAAAGGTACTCCCTGCTGGATACAATATCCACACAGTAACTTTGGACAACTTAGGAGAGAAGAGCCACACAATCAAATACAGTGTCAACCTTTTATTAATTCCTAGTTTACAATAATAGATCAATCAATAATTGGTCAGAATACAGTGAGTGATACCAAGTACAATAACCACACAACACTCCATCTGAGTGCTTACCTCAATACTTCTATAAACCCTGGACTGCTGGTGATAGGTGCTGAACGTGCTGTTCATCTACCGGTCTTGGGTCCACTGTTGAAGTCTTGGGTAAAGCTGTCAGCTGGGTCTCAGACTGGTCGTGTGGAGTTGGAGCCTCAGGGAAGACTGTCTGTAGGAGGCAACTGAGCCTCCTTATATACTCCTATTAGAGGGGAGTTTCACAACTATTTCAGAGGGGAGTTTCACAACTATTTCTCCTCCATGACAGTGTGCCATTTTGGAATCCATGTTGTTTCATCAGGGACCCTCCATGTTGTTGCGCCATGGTGCCTCCATCTTGTTGCGACATGGAGTCTACATCTTGTTGCGACATGGAGAGGGGTCCATTACTCAGATATTTTGTAACAGATCAGAGGCCTTTCTGTGGGTATTCCCTGCAGGGCTGGCCTCTCAGATGATATTACACAGAGTTTGATAGAAGTGAGTCGGTCTAGAGTGCTACTCCTATAGAGTATAGGGAATTTATACTATTTGTGTTCAGGGAAATCTATTGGTCCCGACACACTCCCAAGTTTCCCCCTTCCTCCCGGTGGTCTACTCCATCCTCCAGGGTGGGCCCAGCACCACTGTCAGTGCCGGGAAGATGCTGGGTTTGCCTCGTCCTCCCCCTTCCACAGGCCGGCCCACCCCCTCCTCCAGGGCAGGCCCATCACCACTGTCACTCCCGGGGAGATGCTGGGTTTGTTTCCCCGTCCTCCCACCTCCACAGGAAACAGGAAACTTATGAAGATAAAACAAAGCCCCACTGCTTATGATGTCTGAGAGTGAAGATTAATGTTCAACAAAATGCTAAAAAAACAAAGGACATAATGTCTGACATTTGTGACCCATTTTGGCGAAATGAGTCGGATGTCGCAGAAAGTCAAACTGAGATATGGGGCTCTGAAGTCGCATTTCGCATTTTTTATCGAAAATGTCTTTTTTTTTCTTTTATTCATATCTCCTGTATCAGAAGTCTTCCCAAAAATATCTTTAGGTCCTAAAGCCATCTCTAAGTCCCTCTAATTAAGCCCCAAAGACGCGCAACACCTGAGTGATCTGAAACAAAAGACCCTCGCTTCACGCCATGTTTCCCTAACTTCGCGGCTCGCCTGTTGGTCGGGATCCCATCCCAGCCCCACCTTCTGGGTACCTGCTGAAGGGCGCGAAATGCACTGGCCAATGACAGCCTCGGATTTTGAATTCGCGTATGCAAGGACCAATCAGAATGTGTTTTCCCTATCGTCGCTACGTAAACAATCGTTGTCAAGGAGGTCACGTGTGCCGAATGCGGCATGCTGATTAGCTGAGAGGCCCCGTGTGCCTTCCGGTGTCAGTTGTTTTGGAAATTTAAAGGGACACATGGCGAGCAGGACAGACGGGCGACATCACTTCTCCGAGCGATTTAGCTGTTTTAATCCTGGATCACTGCTGGATTTTCATCTGGATTACCTCCCAACACTGTCTGGAAGGACATGGATCGCGAGAAGGCTGTCGTGGATGCCCTGAATACGATAAATTAGGCGAATTTACGTGGTATAGCCGAGCCACAGCAATGGCGGACTTTGGTCGACGAGTACTTTCTCTTCGCCGAGGGGGAGGGGGAGCAAGACGAGGCCCCCAAGGAAGAAGAAGATGTCCAGGAGGATCTAGGGGAACTGGAGGACGATGAGGATGAGCCACTGGTCATACCTGACCCCACGGACGACCTTCTACAGGCGGAGTTGGATGACTGCGAAACCTTCATTTGAGTTTTGAAAAAGTTAATAGCGGCCAACATGCGGTCGATTGCCGTATCTCTAAAACAGGTACGCAAAGTGCCTAAATCCATTTCAATGTTGATGAAACTGCCTACGATTGTGCCCTAGTATGTATTGTAACTGCCTAACTAGTTTTTATCAAGTTTCAAAGTTGATTTCGTGTCATAAACAGGGATGATCCGTCGGGGTTGTCCGGTGACCTACTTAATGGCGTCAGCTGATCCGGCCGGCCTGTAATGGTGGTCAATCATGTCTCATGCCATTGTGGCCCTCAGGAAGGTGAACTAAGTCTAATATCATGTATGTTGTTGTCTTTAGATGTTCCTGCAAGCACTACAAAGACAAGGAGTGCAGTAAACAGTTCACGACATCGGAGCTGGTCGCGCGTCGGCAGGAGGTCTATCAGCTGTCCTCAGGTACATTTTTCATGAGATACATGTTATGCAAACCTGTCGCTGTGACCATGTAGCTATGTCATTCTCGCTCAAAACTACCCCATAATCCATGACAACGTCTTGAATTATAACAGACAACTATTAAAACTCAACCAGACCGTTTTTAAGTTAGTATTTAGGGTGTGTTAACCTAGTTCATGGGTCAAACCAGAAACCTCATTCCTTGAGTCACATGCACATCATGTACAGATTATTAATGTCCTAATCTACTTTGTTTTCTAGGCGAGAAGGACATGTTGCTACTGGGCATCGTCAGCACCTGCACAGACAATAGCAGCAGGCTGTCCACCTGGAAGAAGGGGATTAAGGGGAGAGGGGAGAGGTAGCACCAAAGAAGCCACTACCTCGTCGGTTCTCGGCCAGTCTGCAGGGACACTTTCAAGTTCATGTACGCGTGAGTAGCTTTGATATTCAACTTCTTTGCTCAACTAAGGTCTATCAAGATATCCCTACTATTATTGTACTACTTGAGGTAAATTGCAAAATGAACTGTAATAAATCATAACAGAATCTGATCATGGCACTTACCTGCACAAATCGTCCATATTAATATTACAATACTTACCTGTACTTGTTGCCTATCTCCAATAATTATGGGCCTAATGTAACTCTTACCTTGTGACCTTTCCAGCATCAGCCAGAACAAGCTGACATCCAGCATAAAGTATTACAAATCCTATCGGGTGGTGACCAGGCAAAAGAAGGCTGGCGGATGACAGGCGACTGCAAGGATCCTCCAGCTGGAGGACATCAGGGGGGTCGTGGACTTCATCAACTCCTATGCCGAGACCAACGCCCTCGTCCTGCCTTGTCGTGTGTCTTCCCACAAACGGGATGACATCCTAGCGCTCCTCCTCCCCTCCTCTTCCACAAAGGCCGACATCTACAGGTTGTACAGAAACGCCATGGAGGAGGCTAACTTCAGGTGTGTGACTGACTCAACTTTTAGAAACCTCTGGCTCCAACTCCTCCCTCGCATAGTGTGTTCTCGCCCTATGACTGACCTCTGCTGGGAATGCCAGCACAACAACAGGGATATCTCTGCCTCTAGTAACCTACCTGACATTGTGAAACAGGCCAAGCTGAAAAAGCAACAAGTTCACCTGGAGGGGGTGGCTCGGGAGAGGGGCTTTTATCAGGACATGGTCAAGTCTGCCAAGGCTGCTTACACGGAAGCAGAGTCCCCTCCCCTTGGCCCCCACCCCCCTTGTTCTTCTGATATAAGGGTCCACATCAGTTTTAATTATGCCCAGCAGGTCCACCTTTCCTCCTTTCCTATGCAGCCTGGCCCATTGTATTGCCTTGTCCCCCGCAAGGTGTCTGTGCCGAGGCCATCCCCCAACAGGTGAACTATTTGATCGAAGAAAGCCATTGCAGTAGTAAGGGGTCAAATGCAATTATTTCATACCTGCACCACTATTTTGACCACTATTCCCTGGGAGAGAAGGCGGTGGACACGCACTGTTACAACTGTAGTGGTCAGAACAAGAACAAGTTTGTGCTAGCATATCTTCTCTGGCGGGTCCTGACTGGCCAGCACCAGTCAATTTCCTTAAACTTTTTGATCACAGGGCACACCAAGTTTGCCCCAGACTGGTGCTTTGGTTTGCTTAAACAAAAGTTTCGTCGTGAGCCGGTCTCCAGCCTCATGGAGATGGAGGAAGAAGTACCCAAGAATGGTGAAGAGTACCCAAGAATGTGTCAACCTTGCCCAACTTGTGGGGGATGAGAATGGGAAGGCGTTCATCGAGTCGTATGACTGGCAACCTTTTTTGACCCCTTTCATCAAACCAGTCAAGGGCATGAAACAGTATCATCACTTTGTGCTCTCTGACCAGAACAAGGGCCACGTCACCTTCCAGCAGTATGCCGACTCAGCCCCCGAGACCTTCAAGATGCTGACTGTCGCCCCTGAAGCTGTCCCCCAGGAAGGCCCTCAGCCCACCCAATCCCCTGGCCTCCCAGCCAAAAGACAGTGGTATCTCTTCAAGAACATTCGTGATTTTTGTACTGAGGACACAAAGGACATCATGTGCCCTAAGCCCTCTGTACCTGAACCAGCACCCGGCCCGGGCCCCAGTGCCGCACCTCTGCCGGAACCAGATGCAGAATCAGAGCCAGAGGCTGGCGAGGGGGATGGGCCAGGCAGGGGCAGGGGCAGGGGCAGGGGCAGAGGCAGAGGCAGGGGCAGAGGCAGGGGCAGAGGCAGGGGCAGAGGCAGGGGCAGAGGCAGAGGCAGAGGACAGATTCCAGACACATCATCAGGATCGGAGGGGGAGGAGGAGGAGTTGGCAAGACAGCTGGAGAGGCAATTAAATTCTACATGGTAAATGAACTGAATACATGTAAGAATGACTCCTGTCATCGCACTGAACCCGAACATTTCGCTTAGTGAATGGATATTGGTATAAGCGTAACCCCTGTTACCTCTACTGATACCAGATGGAACGACCTTAGCATCCTGGGAACGAACATTGACAATCAAACATTACACATTATGGATGATATGTGTTTATATACGAGCATTATGTTATTGGAATAACTCTCGTCTTCCAGCGATCAAAACTATTTTCCTTTTCTGCTGATAAGAATATTTATTCTTGCTGAAATGAAACCTATTAATTGTTTGACTTAAATAATTGAGATGGTAGTGTATCATGAAATTGGAAGGTATTAGTGGGAGATGCGTGGCCCTTGCCACCACAAAACCCATACCCACCCTTCCTTTATATACTAGTATAGACTATTGAGATGCATGATCATCATTAATTTGAATTTAAATGATGTTGGACGTGACCGGTGATTAGGGGATTAGCCCTTATTAAACTGGAGAGGACGTAAATAATGTCGTCTCCAGATCGAATGGACTGCCCCCATGGGGACGGTGCCATGTCAGTGTTGGCCATTTACGATGTAATATGGCCAATCATTCATCATTATCAATATCATCTTCATCACTGTTGTGTTTGTCATGTACATATTTCAATAACATATTGGATAGCATTATCAATTAAATTTGTTTTTGTAGGGTTAGTTTACAAGAATTTTAACACATCTTTCCCCTAATTTTCGGCTGTCAATACAATATTACACACGGTTGTCACTATTATCAATGGATAATTGGGATAAAGGATTGAAACATAAGGGATTACTGGTAATACACTTAAATATTAGGAGTTTGTTGCGAAATAAGGATGAATTTTTTATGAAATTTGATGGGGCGGACTTCTTGTGCCTTACGGAAACCTGGCTAACCTCAGTAGCAACTGACTCACTTCTGTCACACTATGGTTATACCTATTTGAGACAGGACCGCGAAACTGACAAGAGGGGTGGTGGTATTGTAGTATATACCAAATCTGATATTTCCCCTTATGTAAGTGTCCTTGATAAATATAATATGAATGATATTACCTCAGAAGAATTATGGGTTAAGGTTGCTTTCCCAGGTAGGAAAAAGTTAATCCTTGGTACTATTTATAGACCTCCCGCTGGAGATAAGGCAAAGTTCATGGAACGTTTGTCCGAGAAACTTAAAGATATTTCTTCTGAATTTAAGCAAAGTATCCCAGATATAGTAGTGACAGGAGATTTTAATATAGATTACCTGAAGACCCAAGTACCTGATCGAAAGGTACTCAAGGAAATAATTCAGGACAATAACCTTCGGCAACTTATAAAGGAGCCGACCAGAGTAACAAATAAAACGAGAAGCCTAATAGATTTGTTAATAACTAATATACCCGATGCTTCTATTACTTCATCAGGTGTTTTCAAGTGTACGTTATCGGATCATTTTGCAGTATTTATTAATAAGAAAATGAAGCGTCATCCTCATAAGCATATCAAAATAACAGTTAGGACCTATAGAACTTATTGCATTGACCATCTAAGAGCACTTCTTTTGGCTGACCCAAGATGGAGAGACTATTGGACGGGCAATATGACTCCTGATGAACTTTGGGCCACAATGCGTGATATCATAGTGGATAATGTGAATTGGTTATGTCCAAAAAAGTTAGTAACAATAAGAACCGACCAGTTTCCTTGGTTGGATGCCTCCCTGAAAAAGGGATTAAGGGAAAAGGATAATATGCATAGGAAAGCAACTAGGTCAGGAAATAAGGAAGACTGGGAATGTTTTCGGGTGAGAAAGAAATGTGTACGAAGAGAAATTGCAATGGCAAAACACAGATACATACTTAGCACCTTGTCAGACACAAAGGATGATCCCAAAAAATTTTGGAAAGAAATGGATAGATCCTTATGTGTTGGGAAAAGGAGGTCAACTGTTAGTGTCGATAAGATAAGGGCAAATACAGGCGAAATTGTTGAGGGACAAGTTGCCGCAAATGTATTAAATGAGTATTACACATCGATAGGTAAAGTTTTGGGGGTAGCGTTCACAAGTGATCCCAGTCTATATTCTACATGTCAAATACGCCCAAGGGATAGGTTACGCTTGGATTTTGCATGTGAAACGGAAATTAAAAGTGTTATTAAAGGATTGAAAAATGATAAGTCAACAGGTGTTGATTACATAAATGTGAAAGTTCTTAAGGATGCATTCAGTATATTATTACTGGAATTAACTTACCTAATGAATGTCTGTTTTGATAATGGGATAATGCCTACAGAATGGAAAATAGGGACGGTAACACCGATACCTAAAGGGAACCCAAGTCTAAATCCCTCTGATTATCGCCCTGTGTCTGTTTTGCCCCTCCCAAGTAAGATTATAGAACGTTTGATTTATAACCGAATCACATATTTCCTGGATAGTAAAGGTATCTTGGATAGAAGGCAGCATGGCTTCCGTAAGGGATATAGTACATCGTCAGCTATCTTCAAATTTACCCAGTTTCTTTATAATAGTCTTGACCGTAATGAGGTTACTCACTGTGTTTTCATAGACTATTCCAAAGCTTTCGACACCATTGATCATGCCCTTTTATGTAAAAAATTAGAGTATTTAGGATTTGATGATACTACTTTAGCATGGTGTAAGAATTATTTGGAGAATAGATGCCAATGTGTTAAGACAGGTAGCAATATTTCAGATTATCGGAGTATAGACTGTGGCATCCCGCAAGGATCCATTTTGGGTCCTTTATTTTTTATTATTTATGTTAATGACCTCCTTGCAACATATGATAACTCTGATATAGAGGTTACTTTGTACGCAGACGATACAGTTTTGTATGTATCTAATGAATCTTCTTCTGTAGCTATAAGGAAATTACAGCATGGTCTCGATCAACTTGTCCACTGGTGTAGCTGTAATAAACTCACTATCAATCGGACTAAAACAAAGCACATGATTGTTGGCCCTGCTAGTAAGATAGTGGAGCGTAATATACTAAGTTTATCGGGTGTGAAGTTGGATACTGTACAATCATATAATTATCTTGGTGTAAGTATTGACAGTACCTTAACATTTGAGAAATTCCTAAATGAGAAAATTGCAAAAATCAATAACAGAATTTACCAGCTGGGGAAAATACGAAGGAATATTGACTGTACTACTGCATGTTTGATCTACAAACAAACTATACTGTCCTTGTATGATTATGCTGACTTTATGATAGACAGTGGACCTGCTGGGAAAATAACACGCTTGCAAAAACTTCATGAAAGGGCAGTCAAAATTATTGACTATAATAGTAATCCAGATATGAATGGTAATAGATTACTGAAACTTTATGGGCTAGAAGAGTTATGCCAGAGGAGAGCTAAACTTATCTGTGCCCTAATGTACAGGCTCAGTAAGAATCCTAGATTTATTACTACTTACCGCCCAAGGATTAATCTGAGAAGCCAAAATCGGGTTAAATTCAAATATCGTATGAGGAAATACAAAAGATATCTGAAAAGTCCCCTTGCACGTGGTATTTCCCTATGGGACCAGCTGACACAATCTGAACAACGAGCTTTGACCAAGGTCAAATTTAAGACGATAATCAAAGATAGAAATTTCAGGTTTGGTAGGATTGTTTGACCTAGAACGAACTTGGATCTCCCTAAATGTTGTTGTGAATTGGGGTCTCTGGGGGGGTCCTTGGATGAGAAGCGGCTTGTTAACCACACATTGTAATGGATAGTTTAGCTGGTGTATCGAGCCAAAAGGGTTTCAAGGTGCTACACTGCAACATCCGTAGCCTTTTGAATAAATTTATACAATTCCAATCAAATATTGAAACTCTGAACTTAGACGTGTTTACTTTATCAGAAACCTGGCTCCATGAAGGAGTAAGTAATGAAATACTAAAAGTCAAAAATTACAATATTGTAAGACAGGACAGAAATTTTTGTGATATTGGCAGAAATATACAGAAAAGAGGAGGTGGACTGTGTACTTACTATAAGGATACACTGGATTGTGATGCTGTAACTTGGTCCCACTTAAATACATCGAATATTGATCTTGAATTGCAAATTCTTGAGGTCAAAAGATCTCATGTAAGAAATTGTATTGTGTTTAACATATATAGGCCTCCTACAGGAAATGTTGACAATATGATACAGATCTTATCTACTGCATTACAGTCAATATCAAATCTTCTTAGGAAAGATCTCCTCTTACTTGGCGATTTTAATATTGATTACTCGAACTTGAGATTACCAGATAGGAAGAGGTTACACAGTTTTGTAAATTTACATGGCCTGACCCAACTGATTGATAAGCCAACGCGAGTAACAGAATTTTCATCAACTATGATTGATATTCTGTTGTTAAAATTGAAACATAGTGGCTTATCACAGAAAACTATTAAGTTAATTAAGAATTATTTAACAAATAGAACCCAGTGTACTTTATATGATGGAAAATGCTCACCCCCAAATCCTATCCTAACTGGCGTACCCCAGGGATCGACCTTGGGTCCAACTCTGTTCCTAATATATATTAACGACTTGCCAGTGGATGTAGAATATTGTAATACGATTTTATTTGCTGACGACACAGTGATGTATTTGTCTGATATTGAAATTAATGATATCACATTCAAGCTACAAAATGATTTAGATCACATCAATGAATGGTGTAAACGTAACCAAATTACCCTAAACTCAGGTAAAACTGAATGTGTACACTTTCATTATCGAAAGAAACTCAATATTCAACAGCTTGATTTTAAACTTGGTCAGAATTCAATAAAATTCACTGAAGAATATAAGTACTTGGGCACTGTACTAGATTCTAAACTGAACCTAATAGCACAATATAATAAACTGATGGGAGTGTTGTCAGATAAATTGATCACCTTAAGAAAAATTAGGTATCTGGTGAGTACAGATACAGCTATAACACTATTTAAAGCCACTATTCAACCGCTGTTTGACTTTAATGACTTCATATATTTATTATTGCCTAAGGATAAACAATGTAAACTACAATCAATGTATCATAGGTTCTTACGTATAGTATATTACAGGCAGGAGCTTTCAACTGATGCTATGTTACAGAAAATGGGTGGTGGTACTTTGGTCCAGCGACGTAATCTTCATGTAGCTGGCCTAATGTATAGACGCTCTTCACTGGAAGAATATGTTGATAACAGGGAGATTCGAACCAGACAGTTTGATAAAACAGTATTGAAAATACCTGATGTATTATTGACTAAAAGTTTCGTAAGCCCGATGTATTATGGATCAGACCTTTGGAACAGTCTGCCAAAGGAGATCCAAAACTCTGACACTTACAAGGAATTTAAATTCCGTTTTAAAGAGCATATCGGTATATCCTGATTTGTTCTAATAGACTATGAGGTTTGACCGTTCTCATCCTCCTTATGTACCCCCCTACCCCCCCCCATTTGTTTCTTTTGTTTGTTTGATTTTTTCTTCTTCCTTTATCCAATTATCTGTTATGTACTTACTCTTTTGTCGATAACAATATGTAAATTATAGCCATGGTTCTGTAATGAAAGAGTAGACAATGTCAATGCAAACTGGTCATAACCTTAAGTTCCCTTTTCAACTGTGATTGATTGTATCAGGATAGAAACAGTGTACACCCAAAAAAGCAGCGCCTAGCGTTGAGGCGTGTCAACTGTATAAATTGTTGAAATAAAAAAAAAAAAAAAAAAAAAAAATGGACTTGAATGTATTTTTCATCTGTACATATTCATATATGTTCTGTTACTTTTCCTTTTCCTTTTTTGATCGACTGGAAGACCATGTATTGACTTGAAGTTGACAATAAACGTTTAAAAAAAAAAAAAAAAATTCTTCTGACTCAGAGGAGGAAGGCCCCCCACCCCCACCTAGGGGCAGGGGCCGTCCTAGTAAACGTGCTAAACATGGTTGTGGCAGGCCCAGGACCACCTGAGAAAATTATTTGAATCTATTTTGAACATTGTTAACTTATTTTTAGTTGTTAAAGGTAAATGCGGGTGTCTGGCTTGATTTTTTAAAAACCGTGCAAAAATTCTGAAACTCAAAAGGTGGTTAGGGGAGCTTATAAAAAACATAAAGAAAATTTAAAAATGATATGTCACCATATGAATTTAAGAGATATGAGCATCTGAAAAAATCATTGCTTACTATTGGAGCCAATGGTGAAAATTAGATTTTTCGATATTCAAAAATAAATGACCATGACTTTTGCTTCAAATGCTGAGAATATATAGGCAGGACCCCTATGAGTATTTTATGCCAAAGAAAACATTAGGTCACCGTGGACAATTTTAATCTATTCCTAAAAAACAAGGAAAAAATGTTGAAAAAATGTTTTATTCACTAAATTTGACTAATTATTCTAATTTCTTTTACACTGAAATATTCACATTTACCATTCCTAAGTGCTACAGAATCTATAAGTTCAATTTCAAGCTAATCCTGCATTAAAAAAATCATCCTACCAGGTGGCGCTGCAGTGGTCACCCATGTTTACCTTTGAGACTTTTTCTGATTTTAAGATTTTTACCTCGGTGGCTTTTCACTATTTTAACGACCAAAGACAATCATGAACATTCGAAGAACTTTTATAGACACATTATGGATACCCAGGGTACATATTGTCATCACAGAGTCGTTTTTAAGCAGCCAAGATGAGGTATTGTGATCCTTTATGCTTGCCGTTCTAGGTTAAGTTGATGTTTCAGATCCGGATTTTTGTCACTTTTTGCAGCGCCGTCATGAATAAAAGTTATGTATATAAACGCATGAATTCCTGGTATTTCTTAGCTAGAATAGTGTAGAATGACTATGTAAAGTTTCAGGAACAAGGATTGATTACAAGTATACGTTGCTAGGGTTTTACCGGAGGAAAACTTTGAACTCATTTATCTCAGTTTCTTATACCCACATAGGCGCGGTTCTTTTTATTTTCGTCGCAACTTATCTCTGCCCCAGATATCGGACCTAGACGTGCTATACCTTGTTTTAAAGCTAATAGTTAGTATTTTCTGATGGTATACCTAACTAAAATTTGTCCCGGTGCGACATCCGACTCAATTCGCCGAAATGGGTCACATTTCACAATGAATTTAGCATAGACTGGTATGGCCCTCTCCCAACATATTTAGCCAACATTCCCCTATGGGAAACAGCAGAATCCTGCTTGGAGAGCTTAACTCTGAGTTTGCGAGGATTCTGGCATCATTGGCTGACCCGGGCCAATATGGGTCGATGTAGGTGATGTGCTGATAGGATAATTTAAATTAGCATTAATAAGGCAGTTTAGATTGTTTAAAGTAGTAACAAGTATAAAAGGATTTATTCTACATTTCTGATTTTTTTTTACTTCAAAATATTAATTTTGTAAGGAAAATTACCATGGCATTCATGCTATGGTATTGTTTCCTGTTGACACACTGGTATTCCAGTGATTATGCCAGTCTTCGGATAGCAATGTGGGTACCATCAATGGCACCAAAGATGTCTGGCAGTCTGTACTTCTCAAGGAACTCTTGTTTCTTAGCATCTCTCTCAGCAGCAGTATAGGGAAACTGGATGTATTCTTGTTTGTGCCTGCAGAAATACTCAGAGACCCCCAGGACTGCATGGCAAACTTTTGTCAACCCCCTGGAAATCCCCAACTGCTATGTAATATGCGCCACAAGCAAAGTACCGCAGTGCGAGGTAGAACTGAAATTTGGATATTTATATTTAGCTTTTATGACAACATTTTAGGGTTTTATGGAGGAACCTTTCCTAAAGACAATAACTCAGAAAAAAATAGTTAATAATTCAAAATTAATGTTTTCATGTACTGATTCTATTCGCAAAATTATACTTGAACCTCTAATTGTCCTAACAAATATGCTTCTTTTGGGATAATAAGTAAAAAATTAATTGGGAGAACCACTGCACTGTAGGTAATTGGACAAGAATTTAATTATTATTGTATCACAATTGCCTATTTTTTTGGGGGGTTAGAATGGACCTTAGAATTTACCACAATGATATACAATAATATGCTTAAATTTTGTCATCAAAATTCAATACAGTATCTACGGCGGTGTAATATTTAGTCAAATATTTGTCAACGTCTAGATTGAACGCTAGTGGTAGTTTATGGGTGTTACTTTAGATATGGGGAAACTACAGTTGATCGTTACTAAACTGTCTATTATTGTCTCAGTTAATGTCACTAGTCAAGTGACAGACTACATCCGTGAAATGGGCGTTCATATCCACAACACGAATCCCGCTTGGCTGAGAGGAAATTTATTAGTGTTTAATCCAAGGCATACAATGGCTGGTGCATTATGGCCTAAGTATCCGACCCTCGTTCAACACTGCCCAAGGCTAGCTTGGTCCTAAGAGTCCGCTTGTCTTAGTGCAGCAGCACAATGGTAAGCTTCTATGCAAGTCACACAATGTCTGCGTACATGGCTAAAACCAAACCCCGAATCGTATAGATTCATATTGATCCAAACAGGTAAAGTTCTCTGGCTTCGCTTGCCGGCTAAGCCCCTTATTTATGCTATCCAATTATTGATTTTACCCAGGCAGCACTACTTACTGGGAGATGCCTTACACCTGCCGTGGTTATACAGGTATATCACCTACCAGCAGTGTCTGCCATTCTCATACTTATATTATTTTGAATATTCTTCACAATTCCTTTATAATTTCCTTCTCATCTGGTGACTTTCTTCTTTCATCTAAATTCTCATTCATAAAGCAGAATATATTTCACATAAAAGAACTTCACTAATACTTTATATGCACAATGACTTTTGTGTATCACTTCATGATATAATTATATCGCGCTGTTACAAAAGATCTATAAAACAATCCTTGATATTGAATACTCACACATTCGGAGACAGAAGTTCCTCCCCCTTTGCTGGTGCCAGCGGTGAAGCAAAAAACAGCATTTGCCTTTGCAAGCCTCTTCACTATGGGCTTACACAACCTATACCTAGATACGAACTTGGGGTCGGTAAAATACTTAAAAGTGTTGATTCTTGTATAGCACTCACGCTTCAGTTGGGGAGCCATCTTTGCGAGTAGCAACTGCGTTTCTTTGCGAGTGACGACTGCGATCGCGTTGTCTACTTGCTTGACGTAAACAACAACTTCCCGCTTATTTTGTAACAGACTTTTTATTTGAAATTATGACCCTTGTTGCTATTACAAAGATATTGTTGTTCATTGTGCAACCACTTTTGTTCGCTGCTAAATATTTGTTACAACGAAACATTTCGCTGTTAAGCAAACAATCTTAAAGTGATCTTAAAGTGATAGTAACAACAAAAATCTATTGTGCAACAGGCCACAGAACCAATATGCCCTTTCTCCTGGCCCCTGTAGGTCCGAAATCTGGTGTACCTCCTCTCCCAGCAGCTGGAGGCCCCAGGGTGAACCTGGCCTGTATCCGAGGAGAGGCCTAGGGGGCCCCACATATGGCCTTACCTCTTTCCCGTCAGCCTAGAGTTCCTAGGGCCAGCTATACTCCTCTCCCAGCCCCTGGAGGAAGGCCCAGCGCCAGTCTGATCCCTTTCCTGGCCCCTCTATCTAAAGCTTAAACCCTCCAGTATCAAATAAAGGTACTTAGTTGCAATGACACAATCTATGTTTAAATTAAGGTGCCCTGATACCAAGGGACAAAACATTTAGAATTAAGAAAACAGAAAAGAAGGTCTTTCAAGCTACATTATGCAAAAAACATCTATAGCATTTTGTGCTAGTTATATATCATACTACTTGCATTTTACTCTATATAACCCTTTGTACTTCGCTTGGTACTCTTGGTTATTGATTTTTGATGGATTCATTTTGTCCGACTCTATCATATTCAGATATCAATATCTCAGCTTCTACTTGGAATATTCAAAATGCTGGTGTCATTGACAGAAGGTTTGAGACGACTTCTACATTCATGATCTATGTCATTAAGCCCCAAAACTCCTTGGAATGTCAAATTGTTTTTGCACTTTTTACTTCTCTGTGTAAATACACTGGACGGGCACGTACATGTTTGCCTGTGATTCAGACTCAGGTTTGATCAAACACGTACATCTCCTGATACCCAATTATAGAATAAAATCTTTAATTCATCTATTTTGAGAAATAGGAAAAGATATTACATTACATAAAATGTCCACAAATAATCTGAGTGAAAAACACTACTAGATACAGAAATATTTGCATCAAAAACAGAACATATGAATTGTGTTTTCAGTTAGGTCTAGTTGTTCTGAGCTTACCACCAGAAGGCAGTTGAGTAGATATAACAAAACCACTTTGAAATACTTTCATTATGAGGGGCTTTAAATGTTTGAAACTTTAACATGTATCTTATTGCCTTAGATTAAAAATTCTAGAATAACTAGGTGCTTTTCCTCATCTCTGTGACATATGTGTCTCCCCACACAGAAAGGAAGCTCCAGGCAGGAATTAGGCATTCAAAAGGGTGATTAATTTAATCTTTCAATTGATACCAAGCACATCAAAATAGGATAATTTTCAAGGAATTTATGGGCTGTTGAACACAGGGTGGTCAGTATTCCTGAAAATGGCAAAAAGGCGGGATATTGAATATTTATCTAAATATTTAGTAATGAAATAAAGTTTTCTCCATAAAGTAACAAAAAGTCATAAAAGCTTTTAAGCTTATAACTTTTATTCTACAAAAGATAATCTCTTTCAGCTTGGACCGGTAATACAATCAAGTCATGTTTTTCCAAATGGGTTAAAATTTTTGACGAAAATGGCAAAATTTTGTTGTTCCCATGGTAACCAAAAATCTGATGTTTGGAAATATTTGGGGAAAAAACATTTATTTACATTCCAAATAGAATGTTTTTCAAACAAAATGGAATGTTTAGAGTAGGATAACTGAATTCTATACAAAAAGTTGGTTTAAGACCTTTTCATCCCTATTTTTCACAAATCTACCCATATCTCCCTTAATATTACCTGTAGAGCTCAAGATATATCCCCCTTGGGGCATCCTTTCTGTGTGGGGAGACACATATTTACTTCAAATACTGCTTTACTGATCACGAGACAGACCTTTCAAGTGTATCAGACAGTGGTGTCAACATGACTAATGTAAAAGAGTTTCCATTTGTAGCAATAGGAAAATTCACTTTTTTGTAAAGCTGTTGGGATTTTAAGTGTGTTCTGGACCCTCAACGAATATTTCATAAGTAATGAAGACTAACATGCAGAAACTTTGCATATTTTGATGACAAATAATCTTATTAAGGTGCCTTACAAGCTACAATTAAGACATTGAAAAGTATTGGATAGGTTCCCTTGACTTATGATATTATCAAGACAAACTACTTTGTAGGGGAAATAACCGCCCTGGCTTATTTATGTATAACTGCGGTTGCTAGGCAGGTAACCCTGGGACCGTAACCAGGAGTCACGTCACGTCGTTCGATGACATCACGGCACCCATTTGTTTTAACCCAGACCAGAGACAACGGGTCAGTCATTAAGTTTTGAACTTACTTGTTTGTTTAGGTAATAAAGGCCAGTTTTCTATGGTTCAGCCCATATCCACCTCATGTTATTTTGTGTATTGTGACTAAGCGTACCCGCCAGCTTATATTGAAATAAATCTAAACATGAACCATATTTGAAATAAAGTGAAAGTTCATAATATTTGACACCACTTCAAAGAAACCTTTACTTTGCAAACACACCTTTGGAAAACTCCAATCGTGCAGCCATTGTTTTCTAGTTCTTTGAATAAATTGAAAATAAAAGAACTTCAACATATTTACAAGATCTCTTATAAAAGGTGTACAGCCTTAAAGCCACATTCCACTACATGGTATTTGCTTGTGGCATCATGAAAAGATGCAAGCAAACTGCCACAAAAACTTGCTTGAGGTAGGGTACCACAAGGTGGAATATGGGTGCTTACACTACTTGCTTGCGGCACTTGCTTGCGGTACTTACTATTAATTTTTATATAGCTTTTCTACTGATTGCTTGTGGTCTGAGACACCAACATGTTGGTATCAAAACGCAAATGGCTTGTGGCAGTTAAGAATAGCGACTGTATATGTGACCTACAGCATAGTAGAATATAGCCTTTAAAGTCAATTTCGTAAGGGAGGTATTTCTAAAAATTGAGAAGTCAGTGAGTGAAAGATAAGTTACCAGCTAACATAATTCATTCATTTGATTTGACAGGCAATATGGGGAAAGCTCAACTGGGAAAGATCTATCATAATAGGCCTAGATCCTTAAAATCAATTATGAATCAGAGGCATTTCCTAACTCTGAGGATAAAAGAGGACAGCTAACATATTTTATTACTGTATTGACAGACAGCATTGAGAACACTCGATGAAGAACTAGATTTTAGGATATTAGAAAGCATTACAAAATATGTTGCAAAGAAAAGTTAGAAATTACTCAAAATCTATTATATTGAAATGGTAGCTTTAAAAATCAGGTCATCTCATCAATGGTGTGTGGATTAAAACATGATTCAGATACTGTAAACTATGTCCACATTGATACGTTACCATGAAAGGTCTGTTGAGATTACATTTATAGATTGTGCAGACTCCTGATAATACAATGTATGAAGGAGTATTTAGATTAGTTCAATACTTTAATGATTTCAAATGGGATATTGAAATTTTACATGAATTGAACAATTTCTAAATGTTCTATTTTGTGATCTGTTATCTGTTACATTTCTATAGGGTAAATGCCTACAGTAGATGCATTTACGGGTAAAACTTACTCGTGGAACATAAACATCAGATTTCTATTGATAAATGTGTAATCAAAAAGAGATGCCCTAAATTTAAATCATGTTTATCATTCCGATCTTAAATTTTCTTAAACAAATAAACATAACAGGTCCTACAGTATCTTTCTAAAAAACTACACAGGTCTGGAAATCAATCTGGAGTCATTCACTTTTTAGGAAAAGGAAACAAGGTGCTGAATAAGGGAGTGAGTATGACACCCTTCATCAATTGTTGTCTTTATAAGTACGGGAGAAGCTAACAATAAAGGTTTTATCTGCAACCAATTCAATTCAGTTTCACTGACATTTTTGCTCCTTCAATTTTGATTATGTTGATCCTAAACACAATTCATTGTAGCTTCATTTCAGGAAAAACATATTTTACAGACTAGATACCATTTTGTTCCCCATATCTTCTGTTAAAATAATAAGAGCCTACTATTTCTCCCAGGGAACATGAGAGTCGCAGTTATCAATTGCATTTTACTTTACAGATAAACATGTACAAGAGATATTTTTTGATGATTATGTTTGGATCTGGGCTGCTATATCTTAATTCTGATGTTCACTCAACTATACAATCTGTAAGAATTATGAGACAAACCACTAAGACTGATCCAAAGCTATTATTGCTGGCAAGAATTAGTAGGAAAAATATAAGAACAGCACCTTTAATTCATTCTGTGGCAATGCGAGACTCACAAAACTTTTTTTTATTCTCACATGGTTTTTATCGTGGAAAGATTATCCACTGCACTGTAAATGGAAGAAACATCCATGGGAGGAGAATTTTTGATGAAGTATTTCAATGCAAGACACCTCACAACCTTAGTGATAAAGATATACTGTCTGTCAAGACCCCCGGTAAATGGGTATTGCCTTCAATAGCCAAATGGGAAGATCATTTAGGAATGAAAGATCTTGGTTTTTCAAGCCTGTCTCTGTGCATTGTTACAACAGTAAGGAATGAAGCATCGAGAATTGAAGGCTGGATTGAGTATCACCTTAGACAGGGAGTGGATGCTTTCATCATCTATGACAACAACTGTACTGACAACACAGTGGCAGTAATAAAGAAGTACAAGGAGGTCATTGTCATTGATTGGCCATGGCATAAAACTCAAAAAGAAGCATTTTTGCATGGGACCCTTTACACAAGTCATGTCTGCTCCTGGGTTCTTTTCAATGATGTTGATGAATATATTTACCCACAGGCAAATAATGAAAGTCTCACAGTCAGAGAGTTATTTACCTATTTCCCTCATTGGATGGAAAACAAAAATCTAGTGGAAAATCGTGAGAAAGTGAGCCAAATCTGTTTTCAAAGCAAAGTGATGGGAACATCTGGATACATTAAATGCCCAAATATGACAATTCCCGAAGCCTACATAAACTTTGACAAGTGGTGGCATGATGCTATTGGAAAATGTGCTATAAAGCCACTTGAAACACTTATGAGTACAGAGGTTCACCGTTTCAAGGTCAAAGGACAGACTTTTGTCCTTCCCCGAGGGTATTCACATATTGTTCATTACAAGTGTCAATGCTGGGAATACTTTCTGACAAAATATGAGAAGGGGAGAGCTTCAAGACTAAGAGACTGGGACAAAATGAATGTCAACCATTCACAGCCAGCTAAAGAATGGATGAAAAAGCCAGGCCCGATTGATATTGCCTTCAGAAATTACAAAAGAAAGGTTGATCAATGGCCTCTAAGACAATTTTATTAAACATTTAATAAGTATTACAGTTCAGGTACAATTTCTCAAGTATCAGTAACAAGGTTAAAAATTCTAGAATTGGAATCTGTTAACTTCGAAGCACAGTGTAGTTCAACCTTTATACTAGACCTCTGTCAGGTTATTTTAGAGAAGTAGTAGCAGTGAATGTGGCGGGAGCCAGATGGAAAAAGGACACTCCTTCCTCAAAGAAACAATAACGGTGTTTATATCTACTGGGTGTAATTAACAAGTTACCCAAGTATTAATTAATTACTTATGTTGTAAAACATACATAAAGACTTCAACACCAATGGCACACTACAAATTGCTTCTTCATTTTATATTCATCATAAAAAAATTGTAGGCAACGTAACACATAGGCAGTACTCACTGAGGTTTTATATAAGAGTTATTCCCCTACAAAGTCGAGGGCCATAGCATGGTGGAGGCCAGACAATTTATATCCAGGAGAATAAGCTTCTTTATATTTATCCACATTCTCTACTAGATTTGTTTTACCCCTCTTGAATCTGTAAACCTAAATAGTCATTTTAATTGATAATATCTCTTGGTATCAGTTCTTGAATTTAGTAAAATGAGCGAATATTGACAAAGATATTGATTTACAATAGTTATCGTTCCTACAAAATGTAAACATACAGCTAAACCATGGTACCTAGGGAAGCGCTTGATACTTGTACTTGATGTATTTCTACAAATGTCTGAGTCACATGACCTAGACTAGGTAATGTAACTGAAATATTCATCAACAGAAAAAGTGCCAAAACTAGTATCTGTATACTCTACAAAATTGTCAGTAACATCCTCAATACACTGCCCATGAATATAAATTCCAAGTGAAGCCAAAAACTCTTGCTCATCACAGGGGTCATGTAATTCATTCTCAAATAATTGTTTAGGATTAGCCTCATCCTTTCTAGATGCAGCAAGTGACAGCTGAGTAGGCTTACCGTCTGAACTACAGTCAATAGAACGATGGCTGCCAAAACATTCAGTACATAAATGCTTCATGTTACAGGCTTGACCCATGCAATTTTTTGCCAAAGTTCCATTGCCAACAAAGACCACATGGGAGCTTGCGTTTGGTCTCAGTCTTTTCAGTCTTTTTTTTCAAAGGGCTTAGTTTTAGGTTAAATATTTCAGGACCCAGAAACCTGTGAACTAATTCATGGTCACCATACATCACAGTTGACTCACCCAACACATCTGCTCTTTCACGGACTGCCTGGTCATATCTTATTAGAGAAGCTGCAGTGTACACCTTAGATTTATCAACTAGAAAACGGATATGTTTGAGGTAACAAGTAACCAAATAACCAAATAACCCTATGCCAAAAGGCTGTCAATCAGTGATAAATTGGCAGATAATATGTCTTCCAATGTACGAAAATCACTAGATTTAGAGTCAAATGCCATGTGCAATTCAAGGTCAAAATAACACAACCTACGTTTCCTTTTCTCAGAAGCCCTGGCACCATTATCCGTCTTGCTCAAGAACTCGTAGTAATCATCCACATGAGGCCGGGCTGCATTCGGCTTGTGGCCATGGACCAGTGGTGTGAAGTGGGTGGACGCCGTGTGTTTCTGCAATACTGGTTTATGCACTATTTTAGGAACTGCACTAAAGGCACTGTCAGGCGAAGTAGACTTTGCAGAAAATAATTTGGCTAACTATTCAGATAATTCAGCAATGTCTGGGTCAATAACTGGCTCAGGTTAAGGAATAGGCTCTGGAGAAGTTTGGCCAGTACCTGAAGAAGGGTCAACTAATTTAGTAATGCCTGCCAAAAGGTTATCAATTTGCTGACTTTGCTGAGACAATAATTCACAATGGGCTATATTATCTGACAACAATTGTTTGATAATATCAGGAGAAATGCCAGGAGAAGACTCTGACAAATAGCCATCAACGTCCAAGATGACCTTCTCAGTGACAATATGAAGCAAATAGTCAGTCTCACTCACCCCCAATGTGTTGCATTTGGCCTTGGCTTCACGAGTGTAAATACAGAATATACCACCCCTTGGTGGGTGTTCCTGCTTACAAGAAGTACAATTTATCAACTTACGTGAAGACATGGTGCTCAGCAACAAAATAACCACCAAAAAAAAAAGACAAACTTGTAGAATACTGTGGTATACATGTGTGCTGCCTCAAGGCCAAATGGGAGTGAGACCTTCTAACAGGCAGACAATATTTATATACTTGGCAACCGTCAGTGCCATCTGCCCATAAAAATTGGTACCAACCAGGTGGCAGCAGTAGTAGCAGTCAGTGTATCTTGTGCTCCACATAGCAGGCAGAGGTCACTACTGAGTCCATAACCCCAGCTGCTATACAGTCATAATGCTGAGGCATTATATCCCCCATAAACTGTATTTATTCTGATTACACATTGGCTGATGCCAGTGTACATTGTACATTCAAAGTGATAATACAAGGATATAAACTGTGAGTCAATTGAACATGACAATTAATCTTCAAACATGTAGAAAACTGTGTATGACACAGGGCTGGGTCATAGTTGAGAGATTTAGGGACAAACTAAACTGTCATCAGTTGCTAGCGCAGGTCGAACTGACACTTGTGTCTTTGCCGCAATCTCCTGCGCGCGGTCACATTTTACATGAAGGGTGTCAGATTGTGTCATCATTCCTGTGCCAATATGGTTAACCCTTTGCTGACGGCACCAAAATTAATTTTAACCAAAAAATCTGGCATGGGTGATTTTATTTTCAATTTGTGATATTCTAAATAAGTGTTCTATGGTAAAGTTTTATATTGATATATAACCCATAATAACAGGATTTAAAAATTATAATTTAATGTTAGATTTTGGTTGCCATGGTAACCATAGAACGTTTTAAATGAAAGTCCAATTTCTGGAAAATGTAATATTTGAAAGCCTGTTTTCCCAAAAATGGCCAAAAATGAGAACAAATATTGATTTTAGAGAAAAATGTTGAATTTAAAAGCTGTTCCCCATGAAATTGCCCTTCATTTGATACTTCATTCTTTAGGATATTTGCATTATTTGTGCATTTGCCTTGAAGAGAAGTATGAGGACGTTGTGGCAGTAAAATCACTAGTTGTCCCTGAATTATGGTTATTTATGATAAATATACAGTATCATTATGATGAAAATTACAATTTTTCAGAAGGAAATGACCAAATAAATGATGAATATAATAAAACAACATATTCATGACATATTTAAAAAGTTTTGTGCAATATTACTCATGAAATACTTAAAATAAGTGATGAAAACTGTAAAATATAAGTTTTTGTGGGCAGCCATCTTGAAAATAGCTCAAAATGGTTAATTCCCGACCATTTTCCTGTCCAGTAGTATCAAATAAATCTGATGCAATTGTTTCAAAAGATAACATTTAACCATTGAAATTAAGAATACTACAGCCAAGAGAGTGACCATCGATCATATGTGATCGATTTCCTATGGGGCCGTCACTAAAGGGTTAAATAGTCATAGTATGACAAATGCACCAGGCGGTCATAACCCTACTTTGTCCCCCTGCCCCAGATAGCGTAAACCCATTGATGCCACCAATAGCATAGTCCCAGTAACACTAATAGAGGAAAGTGCTCCTGACGCACAACCCATGCCAAGTTGATGCACAGCTTAACTATGTTTCATGCTTATCTGATCAGCTATGGTTTCTGTCTGTTGGGTTAGCGTCAGTTAGACTAACACCTATCTACTGACGCTCAGCATGTTGCAAAGTGTTTGCAGAGGCGCACTGAACCCCCACTATAGCTCTCAGTGGTCAGCGGCCTACACCCCCTGCCCTAAGAACATGCGTCAGTGCCTCGAAGTGCTCAGTCGTAGCTTAGGGAGGGTTTAATGATACTGTGTTCTGCTCTTAGGGTAGTAGCGTTTGGAAATGAAAGGCCACCCCCATAGACTTTGTCCATTCCAAAAAGCAATTGTTATACTGCACAAAAGTCATTGTGCATACTAGTAGAAATCTTTTATGAGTGATACATTTTACTTTGAGATTTTAGATGAAAGGGAAGTCACCGGATGAGAAGGAAATTATAATAGGAATTCCAAAGAATATTCAAAATTACACAAATACGAGAATGGCAGACGCTGCTGGTAGGCGTTATACATGTATAACCACGGCAGATGGAGAGCACCTCCCAGTAAGCAGTGCTGCTCGGGTTAAAATCAATAATGGGACAGTATATAACAGTCTGAGCTGGTAAGCAAGGCCAGAGAGAACACTACCTGTTTGGATCGCTACGAATCTATACGATTCGGGGTTGGTTTAGCCAAAGTACACAGACATCAGGTGACTTGGATAGGTTTTACCATTGTATAGCTGCACTAAGACAAGCGGACTCTGTGGATGAAGCTAGCCTTGGGCAGTGTTGAATGAGGGCCGGATACTCGGGCCGAACGCATCACCCATTGTATGCTTTGGATTATACACCAATAAACTTCCTCTCAGCCAAGTGAGATTCGTGTCGTGGAATGAACGCCCATGCCACGAATGTCGTCACTAAACTAATAACACTAATATAAACTAAGATGAACAGATTAAACGAGAGCTAAAGGCAAGTTTCCATACTTACTATAAGACTCATAATCAACCACTAGCGTCTAATACCTTTATCCTTAGCAGGTAAATGGTACGAGTGAAATTAGCGCTATATGTCAAACCTTTATAACAAAGCAACATAGATACTGTTAAACAAAAAACGTAGGCAAACACATAACATGGGGTTAAATCCGTCGGTTGTTTATTTGTAATGTAACAAAGAAGGGTTAAACATCCCCTGGATCATCTCTCTTAGCACCACTCCCCATAATTTCCTAATCATCACTACTCTCAGTAGAGAAGCTTGATATGTAGGATTAGGATTCCTACATATATTTTTTTTTCAGGTAAATTTTCAAATGATCACAGATATTCGTTAAGATTAAATGATACTTGTCTATCACTGATGTGTTATACAAAGGTTGCGTGCTAGAATCAATCTTTTGTTTCAGGTCAAAAGAGTCTCCTAAGAGTCCACCCAGTCTCTCATCCAACTAGCAACACAGTTGTTTCTTTTGCCAGTCACCAGATGTCTGTCTATCATGTATAGGTATCCAAACCCCTCGATTCTCTCGATCCGTACTGTCCAAACGGTAAATAATGTTCTCCGCCTTACGCATAGGTGCTACCCAATGTATAGCAGTCTGGTATTGATTTTCCCGAGCATTGGTGCTTGCTTGGAGGTGCGTCCTGTCTGCTATTGCCTGACAGGTATATTTACACCTACCAGTGGCTCATGCCATGCTTATACTATGTGATATGGTAATTTATAGAATTTTGAATACTTTCTGTTATTCCGTTATGTACAGCTGGTGACATTCTCTTTATTCCATCTTTATACAATAGGTTACATGCGCAAAGTGAATTACTCTCTTCCTTTGTGCAATATACCAATAATCAGTAGGCATATATCAGTGGTAACACATAATAATAAAAGTTTCAGGTGGTGGGGTTACTTTTGATAGGAACAAGGTAATCAACACCTCGTTAAGTAAGTTGAGAAGTACCAATTTTAGTAGTAAATCTACCCAAAAAGTTTACACAGGTGTTTCTACAGTTGGACAAAGAGGCAAATGTCACATAAGACATCCTATGTAGGATTATTTAAGTTGTGACAGGGTCATTAGTTTAAATTATCAATGGCAAGAAACAGTTTGGTTTATCCCGGGTCTAGAATTACCAAGGAATCACAGTGAACACAATATTACAAATTAGCGCACATAACAATCTACATGACCAAGACGACAGGAAAAGATTCTGAGTTCTAAATGTATCATAAACAGTCAGTTATATCTCTTCCCGGATAGGCACTGGCCCTGATTTCTCTTGTATAAAAGAGTTACTAGAAACAGTATCACAAGTTGGTTCTAGGTGATAAGACTCTGGATAAGTTTATCTGTCCTACGATCTGTCCATCAAGGTTTAAGAAACTAAACAAATCCTCGAAGCAGTTTGAAGTTGTTCACAGCTTTGGTAGAATCTGTGTCAACACGGAACTGATCAGTCCTGTATGTCTTGGGTAACATAAGTATTAAGAAAAAGTCAGTCCCGCAGCTCTTGGGTAATATAATATAATTCATGAGAAGTACTTCAAGTAGTCAAAAATATAACTAATGGGATCTTTCTGACCCAGCAGCCAGTGATAGAGATGACTGTTAGGTAATCACACATAAATAAAAAGAAAACCCAGGTGCTTGCTCACTTCCTTTGCAAATTTGCACTGGGTAAAAGCCCATCTTTAAGTAAACCATAGTGGTGTTGCCATGTCTTAAAGTCCTTGTTCTTGCGCTGTCATTTTTTGTGCATGGGCCTAGCAAGCCAAATGGACGGAACCTAGTTCCTCTTATTAACTCCTGTTAGTTTATGGTTTAACTCCAGGATCACCCTGTTGAGAGAGCGTTGATGTACTGGGTCGTTGTCCAGGGTCAGTTGGCAGCACCTGAGACTGAATCCAGGTAGTTCAGCAAAGGCCATGTTGGTTACAGGAAAACGTTGGTGGAAACGGATATCCGCTTCATTAACTATGGCCATTATATGATTAACGGCATCTTCCGGATTGGTGAAGCCATACATATACTTGCCTAGTGTACTGTCCCATACTAGGAGGTCATAGGACCCCTTTGCAGTGAGAATTAAGTCGTGAGGTGCCATCTTGGCGTCCTGCCATGTTCGGGACAGCAAACAGTGAAGCGTCTCCCCGGGGAAGGAGAGAATTTCCATGGTGGACATCGACTCATTTGCCCTGTCCAGGTGGGCCTGCATGTTGGATAAATGTTCATCGCAGAACACTTTCACAACTGTCCTATTCGGATTAGCTGCTACCTCCAGCATCGCCTGTGCCATGTTAAAAACACCCTCGGGTAGTCTAGTATAAGTCACAACGCGTGTTTTGATATCTGTGCCCGGAAACACGGCAAATTTTTGAACTCATACATTAGACAGGCTCGGCCGTGTCTGAATCCACTTGCTCTAAAACGTGTCAAGGAGTGTAAGTCTTACTCCACCATTATCCCTGAAAAATCAAAGTATCATTATACCACCCATAGCAGTGGGCGTGTTAGGTAATACTTTTGCACCCACCTCAAAGTTTCCCTTCCCCTTCTGGCGTGTATATAAGTGTAAGTCAGGGGGTGTTAATTATATTGTGTCACAATAGTCCCGTCCGCTCATAGTTCTCTTCACACGCCCAACCTTCTCGGCGTCTTAACGTACCTACCCTCCATTCAGGCACCAATATAATTGCCAGCAGTGGCGTACCCAGTCCCCCCCACTCACGATTGGATTAAGCAATTTGGCTCCACAATCTGAAAATTTCGTTTGGAATTTCTTATTAGATTACTTCTCGTGTTCTATCAAAAATGAGCCTATAAAAATCAGGGGCGGACCCGGGAATTTGTAGAGGGGGGGGCCCAAAAACATGAATGTACAGGGGGGTGGGCCCCCCATCAAACATGATTTAACAGGGCAAGGGGGGGGAGGGGCAAGGCCCGTCCCCCCCCTGGATCCGCCCCTGCGTGACCCCCCCGTACATTCATGTTTTTGGGCCCCCCCCCCCCTCTACAAATTCCTGGGTCCACCCCTGTCCCTTAATTAGATACAGTACTAGTTTAACTAAAACAGGTAGAAATATAGCATTTTTAAAACAGATTTTCTTGAAACACATTATTTAGGAGTTAAACCAGGCTGCCTAAACCAGATTCTTAAACTTCTTGGAAATACAGGGTGAAAGGCATGAAAGCGCAAATGGTCTTCACTTAAAATGATAATATTAAATAACCTTGACTACACATAAAACTATTATTTTGTGTGATTTCAAGTTTTTACCCTTATTTAACTCTCGACATAAGAAATGATAAATGCGCTATATTAGCCTGACGGGCCATGCCCCCCCTCCCCCCCCTCCCCTGTTAAATAATGTTGTTTAAAAAGGGGCCCCTCCCACGTAGATTAATGCATTAGCCCCTCCCCCCCCCCTCCCCCCTAGAAATGCCTGGGTCCGCCCCTGCATTCCTCCGGACCGGCCCGTGGGCCATCTTTTCATTTCAATACCATTATTACAAATATAACTTCCCAAAAAAAATTTGGAGTGGCAGGTGGTAATCAAGTGCATGAAGTTCGATTAGCTCCTACCACCCAGGTCTGGCGAATTCATCTGTGCCATTATTCAGTTCATTTCATTTCATTAGTTTGCACAACCAGACCCAATTACGTATAGAGTTTGCGACATATATATACCGTCGGTGTAATCGGGGCAACGAGAAAGGTGTTTACCAAAAAGAGACACTTTGTAGTTTCGGTCCTTGTGTTTCAGTGGGTTTTCCGATTTGGAAAACAAGCAATACCACAAGTTATTAATTTTGATCGCCCTCAATTGTCACTGATGTGTCTCTTTCGGCGGAAAGGCAAGTTTATCAACTTCAATTTACATCGCCCATCATCGTTTTCCCCAACGTAGTTTCGACGTATTTGGTCCTGCGACCGGAAGGACCTCTAGACGGCTTTCGCTGGTTTCCGACGTCATCGTATTATTCGACCCAGTGGATCTTTGGGTACCAGCTAACTCGGTCGGACCCCGGTTGGAGTCCCCTTCATGCCCTACGTTTTTCGTTCATTTAATTTCAATTTTGCAATGACGATCATCAGGGTTTTTGCCGACGAGAGGGCCATGGACCTGCAGGCTCAGGTGGACAAGCTGAACCTTTCGGACTCGCAGATAGACGTGTCACACTTGCCGGATGCAACGGTAAATAACCTGGTTTCACTAGCGTGGATCCATACAACCACCCACCCTCACGATCTAGTAGTAGTTATGGGAGGTCCGTTTGATTTCCTTCTTTGGGACAACATTGTCAAGAAGTATCACTTCACACGGGAGTCTGCCGATCAGGCTGTCGACCGTATCCTGGGACATTTAAACGACGCTGACATTGCCTTCCATAGGAACTTCCCGACAGCCAACATCTTGTTCGCGGACTTTACCGGGTGTAACCTGAGCCGTTGTCCGTTCGTCCAAGACACAGACCCACAACACCAGAGAACTCTTAACGCTGCCATTATAAAACTGAATCAGGAGATTACAGCCATCAACAAACGCAACTGGCTACCATCCTTGTTCCTAGGAAAATGGGTTCACAAACTGAGGCATACCAAACGTGGGCGGAGCCACTTTTGGTCGCACAGGTACCAGCTGCTAGCCGACGGCTACCGTCCTAGTCCCCAACTCTTGGAAAAGTGGGCTAAGCAACTTTCCCACCTGGGCCACCAATGCTCGTAAACACCCCCACACAAGAACTTTTTCTTCTTATATTACTCACCTAATTACCTGTAACCTAATGTTTGAATAACCTAGGACAAGTTTTTGGGAACATTACAGTGGCTGCTGGGCCTGGTAAATTCCCCGTTTTAAGCGTTGACTAGCTTGTGATTTAAACACATAACTTATAGCCTCTGCTGGTATCTTGCAGACCTCCGGTTCTCCTAGTCAGTTCCAAAACTTTATATGGACCCTCTGATTAACGTTTGTTAAATCTAAACATAGCTCAGGTACTGCAATTCAGTGGTTTCAAAATATTCTGTCTACCCCAAATATTTTTTTTTTTTTTTTGAACAATTTTATTTACCCTGGGGTGAGTAGGATTGCTCCTGTCTTCCCTCACCTCCAGCCATAACTTAACTAATACAGCTTGATGATATGGTACATTTCTTATATGAGTATATTGGTAACATTAGATGATAAGAATCAGGATGAATTAATGAGATGGGATGAAAGTAAACATATAATCAGTTCTCACAAGTCAATCAAACAAATATACCAGCAGCAATCTTTGCTATTTCAGCTTGTTGATATTGCTCAGTTAAAAATTGTTTTAATTTCATTTTGAATTCAGGATATAACAATATATTCCTTAGATGCATTGGAAGATTGTTCCAAAGCGATTTGGCATAGAAAACAGGAGATTGTGATATATATTCACATCTGGTAAATGGGACCAAGACCATTGGTGATTGAGCTTGCCTTGTTTGACGTGCTATTGGTTTCAATTTAATCTGATTGGTTTGAACAAGTCTAAAAATTGTATTCAGGAGAAAATAATCTTGTCTATATTTAACTGGTAACAGATTCACTCTGGTGTATAGGTCAAAATTATGTATCTCAGTTGGAGTTCTTATGTTCAAGGACAACCTCAATGCAATGTTCAATACAGTGTCAAGTTTCTGGGTTAAATATTGAGGACAGGCTGTGAAATATAAACTAGCCAAATCCAAATAAGGTAATAGCATTGTTTTTACTAGTGTTAGTGCAGTATAATCAGTTATTGATTTCCTAATTCGTCTTAACATTAATAGCTTATGAGAAGCTATTTTGTAAGTCTCTTGCAATTGGTACCTAAAATTTAGTTTTGAGTCCAGATTTATACCCAGATACTTGTACACTTTCACATTTTCTAACACACCCGTGCCCATTTTGACAGGTGGTACATGGTAGTCATCATTCTTCTTACCGAACAGAACACTTTTTGTCTTTCTAATATTCACAGTCAACTTGTGATGTCTACACCACAAGTTTAATATGTTTAGGTCTGTATTCATTTGATAAATCAAATCATGGCCTAGATCCCCTGATTTAAAAATTACGGTATCATCTGCATAGAGTAATACCTCCGAGTGTTTAATGTAGTCGGGTAGATTATTTATATACATGTTAAATAACAGTGGGCCTAATATAGACCCCTGTGGCACGCCATGTGTAATACCCAGAATATCAGAGGTTTTCTCATTTGCTATTGTTCTTTGTTTCCTTCTGGATAGATAGCTCTTGAACCAATTCGTACAGGAATTTGAAATTTGGAATTTATCAATAATTTTAAGTAATATTTGATGGTCTAGGGTATCAAATGCTTTCTTTAGGTCCACAAATATTGCTAGAGTTGGATGATTATAATTTTTTTCTGTCAATAGTTTATCTAATAATTTAAAAATAGTATCTTGTGTCCCGTGATTACGCCGAAATCCATTTTGGTTTTTAGTAAACAAGTTGTTATTCTCTATGTGCTCATAGAGTTTATTATGAATTAGCTTTTCAAGCATCTTACCCGGTAGTGGCAACAGTGTTATTGGTCTTAGGTCTTCAGCATATTTAGGATTCGCCACCTTTGGTATTGGTATAACTGTTCCAATTTTCCAGGGGTTAGGGAAAATTGACGTTGCTATAGATAAATTAAAGATGTATAGTAAGTATTTCCTGAGACACATAAAACTGTCTTTAAGTAATCTTGATGATACAGATAATCCTGAAGATTTATAAATATTAATGTCCTTTATAACAATATCTAATTGGTCAAGTGTGAATTCTTTAATGTCTAATGGGGGATGCCTATTCAACTCTGGAGCCACATATGCATTGTCCAACAACTGTGTTTCCATATGGTTCAAGGGATCTATTTGTTCAGCAAGTTGTTTTCCAATATTTGTAAAATATTTATTGATAAAACTTGCTGTACCTTCTAGACTAACGTCATTCCCATCTGAGTCAAGGAGGTGGTAATTGTTCTGAGTATTTTCATCAGGTATTATAGATTTAATGTGCTGCCAAAATTTTTTGGGGTCGGATTTGTGTTGATTCAGCTGGTCACGGATGTATTCATCCTTGGCTTTTTTGAATTCAGATTTACAGTTGTTTCGTAATCGCTTACTCTCTTGAATATCAGTTGGTAGCTGTGATTGTTTTGCATATTTCAGTGACCTATCTCTATCTAGAGCTAGTTCGATTAATTCATGAGTTAGCCATATCGGCTTTGATTTTTTGTATTTTGATGTTCGCATTGGGTATAGAATATCAGATGTAGCTTCTATTTTAGTATACATAAAATGCCAGGCTTCATTGACCTCACTAATGTTATAAATATGCTCCCAGTTATGGTCAAGTAACATATTACAAAATATGTCCCTATTGTAATTCTTATAACTCCGTCCAGTAAATTCACATTTTTCATATTTAATCTTGCTTTTCTTTCTAATCAAAAAGGTAGGAATATGGTCACTTATATTCACATCAAGAGTTCCAGATGTGGTGATAGATTCGTTATTTGTAAAAATCAAGTCCACTACATGATCAGAGTACAATGGTCTTGTCGGAGTATTGATAAGTTGTTTGAAACCATGTTTCCTTTCTATATCCTTCAATTTTGACCGTAAGTTGTTCCTCTTACCATAGTCAATATTAAAATCTCCACCCAGGTATATGTCACAGAGTCTGGAAGTAGTTAGATTTGTCAGGAGCTTGTCTATGGCCATCATAAAGTCAGCTGAGTTTCCGTTCGGGGGTCTGTAAATATTAGATATGAAAATTGGGCGTATGTGATCCAGTTTTAGTTGTATTGTTACTATTTCAGCATAGTCATTTGACATAGAAAAAATCTGGTCATTTGCGTTTTCAATCAGCTTGTAACAAAAATTATTTTTGATGTATATAAGCAAACCACCTCCACGTTTGCTTGTTCCCATTGGGCCAAGGATAGACCTATCTTGTCTTATAAATTTATATCCCTCAATTTGTAGAAAATTGTCGGTGACATGATCTTTTAACCATGTCTCCGAAATACATATGATATCAGGTGTGATATGACTTATGCATAGTTTTATCTGCGACAATTTGTTCATTATGCTCTGTACGTTCCAATAGAGTATTTTTAGCCCTTTGGCTTCACAAAAAGATTGTTGCGATGTCATCATATAATACTAGGTATCTGGCGGGCAACAGTATGTTGTATTTGTATGAGAGTGAGAATGAACATGGATGATTAATATGATTAGGATTGAAATATTAAAAAAACGTATGAGATTTGGAGATGTCACCTTGAGATTTCCTTAATTTCCGGATGTCTTTATTTGGCTGTGGCTATCATATAGTACTTCAATACGGAGAAAATAATTAAGGTATAGGATGCAAGACTGACTCAAATAGTTTATAGAAATCATGTACTTTTTATTATTTCATTAGTTTAACCAATTTAAGAGGTTTGATGAAAATAACCCAAAATGCACTCGGTCCCCTACGGGTCATCATTTAACAGGTATTGTAGCACAAGGCCAACCTAAAAAAAAAAAATTGTTTCCTGTCCAGCGGGTGACCAGATAAATACGGACAATCTGTTTTTTTTCCAAATTTTTTTTTGTTGGTAAGGCTTTAACTGAAAACTTTGATAAAAAAAAAAAAATCAAAAAATGATAAAAAAAGTTTCCAGTCGGCCCTAAAATAGTCACTCGGGCAGTAAACAGGAAACAAACATTATTTTAAGGCTGGCCCAGGCCAAGTGCACTCAAGAACTGCAGCCTTAAGCTTACTATAGACCAGTACTAGTATAGGAACCTAATGAACATGTTTCAGTCCACTGATTCCTTGAGTTGAGAGTTAATACCATTCTGTTCACATTGTTATTACATTGTTACTACCTCATGTAAATGTAATCTCATGTAGAATCATCTTGTGCCTTACTAGAGTTGACCTATGTTTATTTAAACATAATATATTGTGAATACTACTCAACATCGATGTAGAACACCGGGTATAGTGGCCAACAAATGCAATTTTTTTAGTTTCCTTGGCTTCTTGCGATGCCCTAACCATGCATCCTGCTATACGGAAGCCCTATAGCTAACCTGTTTCCTAGTTTGCCCAAGAAGTACGTACCTAGGCCTGTTATATTTCCTTCAGATAAATATACATTAGTTCATATCATTTGACTACCTTAGATAACTCAATAACATTAACTGTAACTGATGTATATTCAGCTAGTGTCTCATACTATGATGTTACCTGGCGGATTTGTTTAGGCTTTGTAAGCCCACAGTTTAGTGTCATACCTACCTAACCTATTATATCCCAGAATGATCTCACTACTATGTACAGAAAACTTGGATTTGTTAAATTATCCTGTAAGTGTCCCTCCGTACGTCTTGTTTCTTTTTGAGTATTCTTGAATTGCGCGAATGTTAATTCATCCATCTAGATCATGTTCATATGTTTAACTTTAATTCAAAGTGACTTCTTTTACCCGCACCCTATGAAGAAGCGTCTGTTGTATGTAACAGTATTCCCTTAATTTAATGATAAGGATAGGACTACTCTCAACCCTAATCGTCATGTCAAGAGAGGAGGTTGATTGTTAACTTATTTTAAACAGGATCGGGACGTTACGCTTTTTACAGGCGAACTCTCCATTTGTAATCAAAAAGTTGTTAAATCAAAAAGACCCTAAAAAAAAAAGGAAAATTATAAAAAAAAAACCTGCTCGAACCCGCCCTCTCCTCAACTACTACTTTTAAACATGATAGTCCTAATGGTAATGAGACTGATCCGGCTGAAATTCCGAATATTATAAATTTATTATATATACTTCTTGCAAACATTCTAAATAACCTTCTTTCCCGATCTTAGCATCTGAATAAACAGGAGACACTGGGCATCACACTTCATTTAAATTAATTGTCTCAGTTAAATATGACCATTAGTTAACAAGTTCCATGTACTTTTTAAGTAACATGACAGAAAGCATTTTCGCGATTCTGCAGCTATCCCTCGCTCCCCTGTTCCCTTGTGCATAACATTTCATAATAAATCAGGTCCATTCCTAACGGCGGCAAAGTTTGGAAGCGTCCATCATGGCCGGCCTTAATCCATTAACACCCATAAGTACCCGGAAGCACCCCATCTAATCTGTACCCCCCTCTGACATCTGACAAGGGCAGGGGCACAGTCTTGGTAATCACATAACTCACACCAAACCGACTCAAGAGCGACACAGCTCTCATGCTGGGTGTCATCTGAAGGACTCCCCGCCATTATCAGGGGTTAGTTATCGAGTTAACACGGGCCAGAGTTGCCCCAGGGAACCTGCTGGGTCGGGCACTTCCATACCCAACCTACGTTCGCCTGCAAAGCACATGTAGCTAAATCTTTGACAGGCCTATTTCACCCTACCATCCATCGCCCCTCCCACCCGGAAAACCATTTACCCTTACCATCCATAGATGGAGTATTAAAAGTGTTTGAAATTAACTTCTTTTGAAGTCATCCGTGAGAGATGAGAGTCATTAAAAATTCATTAAACATTTTCTGTATGGATAAAAGGTACCTCCCGGCCTATATAACTACCCTAAATAATTCACCTTAAACTGGGTCTAAGCTGGTTAGATATAAAGCCGACCTTAAGGTTTGAGACTAATTTCAGCCAGTGCATGACTTAAATCGGCCTGAACTCCATATAAACCACCTGCAAATAAAACCTATAAATATCGGGCAGTAATGGCATTTACAGGCTTTCTCACTTCTCATCCACAAGTTAAGGAACCCCATGCCAACAATTCATTTTGAAGTCTGCCTTCCAATTCAATTAGAACAAGCCGACACCCTAACCAACGAAAGCTTACTAGCAAGCATACGCCTAAGCTTATACTCTTCGCACGGCTTTTCTTTTGGCATTAACGTAAGGTTTCTGCACGGAGGTCGAAACCTTTAGATCCCAGGTGCACGTGGCAACTGTCTGTCTACTCCTTCCTGTGACTGGGAAAAAGTAATAAAAGACTAGGTCGGTCTCTAGCCTGCATCAGACATGGCTCCAACAGTATCCGTACTGCTCCTTCGTGGACTCTTTATCCTGGGCACTGTCTCAGCTAAGCCATGCCTATGCACCAGTACGGTAAACCGTTTTCGTACCAACTATGGTGTAGTATTCGAGAGTAAACCGTCCATCCACATAGGTAATGAGTACTTCACTACCGATGTCGATATCATTTTACCACTTCCTCCTTCTCCCAAACAGGCAGCCGCACTAAATTGTAGACACGGCGCTACCCTGGCAGCCGGTTCAATGGAACAGTGTCGAAAAATCCAACTTATGTTGAATAACATAACATCTATTGGGAAGACTATAGCAGCGAAGGTCACCAACGGACTCCGGGAAGTGCAATCAATTTTGGAATCGACGGCCCAGCCAACACCTCCATCAGCCAAATCCAGGAAGCAGCGGGCTCTGATTCCAGAAATCGGCAAGTTCTCCGAGACTTTATTTGGAACGGCCACACTCGATGACTTGAAGCAACAGACTCGTGCTGACCAGATAAATGCCGATGAAATCGGCTTCCTCGATGGCAAAATAAATGCAGTCCTAAAGGTAGTTGACTCCACTTTGGAAATCCAACTCCAGGCCATCATAGAGAACACTCATTCCATATACAATTTGTCCCGAGGACTCCAGGCTTACATTAGTAACCGGGAATTGATGGTCAGGTTGATGCAAGATTTGCAAGAATTGCGTCTACTGGATTTTAAACTGGACTATTCCCTTGATGTCTTGCTACAGGCTATTCGCGACCTAACGGAGAACAGGCTGAGTAACTCTTTGATATCGGAGACTGATATGAGGAAGATTCGGTACCTTTTCCTTTCCAAGTCCAATCGTTCAAATATTTATATTCCAAACACTCGCGACATGTATAGAAGTGTAACTGTTTTAGTCCCCCCGGTTTTACAGCGAAATGTTCTGAAAACTATTTTGAAGATTCCCGTTATTTCCTTAGACAAAATATTTACGGTTCTAAAAGTGAACACCTTCCCTCTAGCCTTCCATGGGCATTATACTCGCCTCTCCAACACACCGGCTTATTTATTGGTGTCCGCAACCCAATACATGGTATCCTCCAACCCAGATCTGGATAATTGCCATTCTCTGTTTTGTCCCTCGTCGTGCCTCATTTCTATCTATCTACGTGATCATGAGTCTGTCAAACTTTATTGTGATTTCAAAATACTCATTCAGTCTAATTTCAGAAGGTCGAACATCCAAGTCATTGCAACAGGGACCTATTTGTTCTCTCACATAGACGAGGTTGTTGTGCGCTGCCCCAACCGAACAACAACCCATCCTGGATGTGAATCGTGCGTTCGTGCCTTTGAATGTGGTTGTTCTGTGTCCGCCAAAGAATGGGAAATTCCAGTCTCAAGTGTTAACTGTTTGCCTTCTACAGCAGGCCCCTTAAGAACAGTTTTCCCCGTGAACCTTGCTAGTCTTCAACACCTCAACCTGTCACTTAGCCGACTTGTGAACCCGGATTTTTCGTACGATAAACCATTCCCAATTTTACCTCTTAGCCCACAAATGCGAGTCCGCCAAGAGGATATTTTTAAGCGAGCAAAAGACAATTTCCTTTCCCTCCGTACATACATGAAAGAGATTCGACTGAATGAGGTTGAATACAAGAAACTTCGTGGTGACTTGCATCTTCCCCACGTACCATTCCTCCCGCCCAGTGTGCACGGTACTGTTTACCTGTTGAACATTGGACTTACTTTTATAATGGTACCAGCACTTTTTGTTTTCATCTCAATTCTGTATTTCAGACAACGTAGGATTCAAAGCGCATGCAGACGCTGGACTTTAAATTGAGTTGGTTATATATACATTAGCTATTAACTCTTCCTTTTATTGCAGCTCAAAAGTTATCAGTTCTCATTCATGTTCAATTTTTGTTGTTTAGAATATATACTCGCCCTCATAATTTCGTCACACAGCAGCAATTCATTTCCCATTATCAAAATTTGTTAAGGACCAGTTCCGATTTCATTGTCGCCCTCATGAATTCCCATTTATAATTAGTCACAGCCACATAAGACTATACACGTTCATGATATCAAAATGTTTTATTGTTATGCATGCGGAAAAGGTTTTAGGATGTCCACGTGTCAACGTTTCGCCTATTTTCCCATAAGTGTATTTACTGAACATACACTAATGTACATATGTAACGCGAAAGCTTCGTGAACATATGCATTTCACAATTTAAATTTTCCCATATCTACTTCAAACATATCGTACACTTTTATATAACTGTTCATCACACCCAAGAGTCTACGTCAGGCATGCAGCCCAGTTTTTCGGCTGGGAGTAGTTCTTGGGCCATGTTGTTCCTGTTGTTTATCAGGCAAACGCTCGCTCTACAAAGTCTGTGCCTGAAAAATTTGTTCAGGCGCACGCGCTCTGTACGAGGAATCTTGACTTCTTGCGGGAGTTCCAACGTCAAGGGTTCGTCACTGCCATTCAGGTGGACCGTGAGTGGGCCCGACCAGGCGACGGTCAGGGCCTTGGACAGGATGCTCGGTCTTTGGATGATCATTCGTGGGCAGGCAGCACTTCCTACGGCTTCCATTTCGGCGGGAATGGGAGCCAGTGGAAATAGGAGCGTTTCCCATCGGCAGTAGATTCTCAGACAGCACTGCACTGTAGCCCTCCGACGTTGACCCTGCGCCAACGTGCGACAGCCTGCTGCCAATTTCCAGAAGATACCGATAAATTTCCACCCCAGGTATATCACTAACAAGAGAAGCAGCCACTGATGGTCGGATTGGTCCGCGGGTTGGAGGTGACTAGGTCTCACCACTGGCCTTTCCTCCCGAACAAGACGCAGACGCAGACTCGCGTTTAACAGTCGCTCGATGTCCATGGCCATCAAGTGGCTGTTCTGAACCAGTGTATAGTACAGGCACATACTTATACCCCCCACCCCACACGACATCACAACCCCCCAGGTACTGTAAGGGCTTCGTCTAGTCTTTAGCGAAAAGTTAACCCTCGGTCGACAACTTAAACGCTAGGTAAGGTACAACTAAAACGACTTCTTCTAGCCGGGGGCTTCACAAGTTTTTACACTGGGTAGTGCGAAGCACGTCTAATAGGCCGCTATTTTCTTCAGAGAGCCGATCGACAGGGGGTTCATCTGAAATGACTTCTGTCGCGTTTGACACCGGGACACGCGTCTATGATGACCGCGTCCACCTGTTGGCCATCTGAGGCGGCGCATGTCAACTAGCTTCTGTGTCAGGTCCCTCACAGGAGTACCGCGGCACGCGGCCCGCGGGGTAGTCTTAACACTTCTTGACACGTAACAGGCCTCACAAGGGGCGGCGGTGAGGGTGTCGCTGATCAGCTGATACCCCATGTACTCCCCGTCACGGCTAGCACATAACTTATGGTAAAAGTCTCTCTTACCCCGTCCACACCCCGTCACGTCTACCACGTAACTTATGTTCAAAGTCTTGCCTCATCGATAAAAGATCGCTTTCACCAGATCTTGTATCCACAGGGGGGCCTGCCCGGCATGTATAAATACGGCGTGGCATATGGCTATATAGATCACTTGAAAACTTGCTGCCACCATGAACGGGTCAACTGATTATAGTGACTCTGTTCTGTCAAACCCGTCTACGAGCTCATGCAGGATCTTGACCAGCAGCCCCAAATCGGGTGGCGAGAAAATAACCGATCATGATTCATCAGCAGGCGTAGGTACTCTGATGTTGGATATGTCTGCGGATGCGCGTCAGTATGGGTCTCAGAATGGGTTTCAGGATCTCTCTGCGGATCAGTCTCTTCAGGACTCCCTGTACGCGGACGAGGGATCCACCCTGAACGACATTGAGCTTAGCCTTGGTGGTTCCCAAGGCGGTACTGCATCCGCATCGTCGTCCACGCCCTCCACGCCCTCCACGCCCTCCACGCCCTCCGGATCCACGGCCTGGGGGATGACGCCCTCCACGTCTGAAACCCATCCATGGTTCCCCACCTCCACGTCCAGAACGTCGTCCACGCCTGGACCCTTGACATCGCAAGGGTCGTTCTCGTCGACGACGTCCCAAAGGTCGTTCACGCCCGGGCCCTTGACATCGCAAGGGTCGTTCTCGTCGACGACGTCCCAAAGGTTGTTCACGCCCGAATACTCGTCCTCGTCCGGCCCCTCCACGTCTACAGCTGAACCGTCCATGGCCCATTTGCTGGCCAGGATGGAGGAGCTGGAGAAGAAGTGCCGAAGGGCGGAGGCTGAAGCGGCTGCGGCAAAGGCCCAGGTGGAGGTGCTCGTGAACCAAGCGAAGCCAGCTGCAGCTGACAAACCACCCAAACCACGCAATGAAATATGTGTAAGTTCTAAAGTTTGTTTTTACAGCTATAATTAACTAATAATCTCACCTTGAAAACGTTACCGTTTAATATAGTTCTCGGTTTGTTTAGAAATGATCTCATTCCTAGTATAGCCCTGATGTTCTTCTCTTTTGCCGCGCCCCCAGGGAACATCCCGGAAAACAACGAAAATCCGTAATGATTTCGTACACTGACATATAGTTAGAAGTCCACTATTAATTATTGGCTTATTATATTGTTTGTAGCAACTCGTTCGTTCGGCCTACAAGGCCAAGAGAGGTGACCCTGATTGGGGATTCAACCTGAACCGTGGGTAAGTTGATTACGTCATAACAACATGAATAGTACAGAAAATAATATTGTTTTTAAGTAAGCAATGGGTAATGTGTTCCTGAACACCAGAAGCTGCAGCTGAATATAAGTTTTGCTGTTTTTTCTCATGTTAATAGAGTCATAGAGCACTTGACGTGATGCCGATGAATTGAACAATATAAATAAATTCCAACATTCAGGGCGGGGATCAAACACCCAGATAACGTTGCGATCATCAAGGCCGTTGTTGACAACGTGTGCCTGGGGCCAGATACCCCCAGAGAAGAGGTGTTAGGTAAGTCCCATAGGTAGCAAGTTTCTTTGTTAACTAACCTGCAGCTGTACATTTCATGCATCTAATGTCCATGATTCCAAAGTATTGGTCCTTCAATTAACACAAAATTTAACATGCTTGAAATGCTGGAAATCTGTTTTTAGTGTCTAAATAGGCTCCACTTACATTGGAAATTGTTACTTTTATAAATTAAGTTATCCTCCCAGTCATCTGAAAAAAACGTAAGTTCTATTATCTGGACAAAGAAATATAATACCGGTGTAATGATGGTTTTAATTCCTGAATAATATGTTGACCCTCACTTTGCATTTTTAACATGTATTCCCTTGATTTATTGCCTTTATATTGCCTTTGTCTACTTAATGGCTCCAGTTTTAAGCATACTTCATGTCCTTCCTCTTTTTCTAGCTGCTGCCAACACCTACTTCAAGACCCTCCAAAGCAGGGCCAGCAGAATCCGGAACGACCGAATCAAGGCTGAAAATGAAAAGTCTATCATCCGTCACCACGTCAACGAGGTAAATAAATTTTTGTTACAGACTTCCTCTATAGACCACAAAAGTCTGACGTCACGGACCCCTCCCGCACCACGTGTTGGGCCTAAACCTTTTACGACCGGCCCCGGTAACCCTACACCCCCGGTCACCGGCCCGGCCCGCCCTGGAGGGGGCACCGATAACACCCGGCTGGACCGCGGTCATCCGTACACACAGACAATAACATTGCCTATAACTTTGCTATTTATTAACTCTTTTTCTTTTCAAGTATATCATAATGCACATTGATAGTTCCCCTATGAAAGTGAATCGGCAATTTGGCTTAAAACAGGGGGCCCGGCTGTGAAATGATCTTATGGTTGTAACACTGAAACTTGGGAAACAATTATAATTTTTTTACATTATGAATTTTTATAGAGCACTGTAACCTTACTTGCTTCCTTGGACAATAATCTTGACATACAATTAGAATGGATATGACACAATTAATAAAAAGTGCCTGTATGTTATAGAGACCAAGGATAGAGCAACGCTTTTAAAATTAACTGCAGTGACCAGCTTTTAAATTAAGGCAACTGAAATATTGAAAAACTTGTTTGTGTTTATTTGATGTTCTTGACCAAGTATGTCGTAACTGTATTAAAATAAAAAAGTGTCTTTTTAACTTTGCAGAAGCTCAAAAGACGGATAGTGGGGGTGGAAAATTTCGTCACAACGTGGGACGAAGCTCGTAAGAATTCCGTGAGGCGCCTCCTCACCCCCGACTACACGAGCGACGAGGAGCGCGGACTTTATTTTCCGGTCGACAAAGACGGGAAGACCACCGAGCGATTCCACCGCCCCGTCAAACCGCTCGTGTGGGAGAGCGATGAGCTGAGTGCCTACAAAGCCCACCTGGACGAAACTGAGAAAAAAGAACTTAGCCGCCGTCAGCGGGGCGTTAGATTGGAAAAGAAGCGGAACAATGTCCCCGACGATAATCCAAAACGCCAACAGCCTCCTCCCAACACCCCAGACTGGGCGGTGAAGCCCGCGTATCGGTCGGGTATCGCCGATGCACAGCCAATTTAACTTATTTCTAAAGGGTCTGTTTAAAGCTCTATTTTATGTGATGTTTATGTTTATCATCTTTATGTTTTCTTTACACTACGTTTAATTGTATGGTCTGTGTCACGCTGTATGTTAGGTCTTTGTACTTTCTTCAATTGTATAGTCGTTTTATAAACTTTTATCAAAGAACTTTGCGCTTCTTGTTTTGATTGTGGCATGCTCGATAAGCAGGGAAGTATTTCTATAGATATGTTGGTTGCCTAAGACTCGCCTTATATTAGTCTAAAACCGTACGCGTTATCCAGGTCCTTCTCATAAGTGAATCTTAAATTTATGAATACTTTTTATTTACGATACGAAACGCATTTAACTATAACACCCCATACACCTAGACTCTTTCTCTTTAAGAAGAGGAGGAAGGTTTCCCCTCATCCTCTTGAAGCAGACCTTTCACTCCCTATTATACTTATGCTTGGTTCATTTGGTGAGGGATTTTACTTCAAGAAGAAGAGGACATACATGCACCCCCTGGTGGTTTACATCAATACTAAACCTCTATGCTTCAAGAAGAAAACCTCACCTTATAAGCCTCATATGAGATATAACAGGGAGAATCTTTGCTCTTCAAGAGGAAGAGGCTATACCTTCCTCTTCCTCTTAAAGAGAAAGAGTCTAGGTGTATGGGGTGACTATAATGACCTGTCATTTTGTTGAAAACCCGAATGTGCTATTTCTTGAAGATAGACCACGAACTTGAAATCGATTACAATACAACACTTTTTTGATGAGTGTTATGGTACAAGGTCTCTACCATTAGAAGAGCAATGGAATGACACCTAGGCCTGTTATCCATAATAGCATAAATCAATCATAAAAAGTGTATTTTAAACAAACATAAGCTCGATATACGATTTTTAAAATGATGCGACATGAATCATCTCTTCGTACTTATTTCGCGGTCATGAAAAAATAATGTTGCATGAAGCCGGTTTTAATTAAGAACTGTTACTTCTTTTCTAGTGGATCCTTTTTAGTTAGATTCCATGCAGTAAGTTGCAAAAGTAATTTTTCAGAAATTTTATTATGATCAAATACATCGCTGCCAGTAGGACCTATCAAAATTTACAAGTGACCATGTAGTCTCCTGATGAACCCGAAATACTTTCTAGGATTTGTATGACACGGTGACCTATATTCTTTCTGTGAGAGAATAAAAAAACCTCATGCATATAGTGTAACCCTTTAAAGTGGGAGTTCTCCGGGAGTTATGTATAGGTAACTTGGAGCTTCTGTGACATTGCAAAATTAATAATTTAAAAAACGAACAAGTCGATTTAGGTGTCGAGATTTATTAAGGGACGATAGCTTAATTAGCTATAGCCATAATTTCGGTTGGAGCCCGATCGCCAGATTGTGGCGTTAACCACATTTAATTCCACTACTAGTTTTGGTTGCAGACCTAGTTTAGCCTCAGGCCCCTAACTTAGGGGCCTGTCTCACAGATTACATAAGGGGTTGACCCAAGCCCGAGCCAGAGTAATAGCGCTCTTGTCAGCGTCATACTGCTCTTTCCAAAACCGAAATTTTATTTAGCTACAAATTCAATTTATAACCATAACACTTGTATCGATTGCACGCACGTTCGGCAGCATATTGGTAGTAAACACACAAAAATACAACATTTTTCACACAAGACTTAATCAAGGTCAACACGGCTTAAGTCGACTGAAGTATTAGTACTAATTGCAAGCTCACCGGGCCGGTATTTCCCCAAAAGAACAGGCTCTCCTATGCCTATACCCATGGTAACCAACTGGTAGCGTATAATGTCCTCAGTCATCAATCTTGTCAACATGATGTCCTTCAGTTTATTAACCTTTAAATGTGTGGGCAGTCGTGTCGATGTGCCGGTATAGCAGTCGGTCATTTGGATGACACAGTTAAATGTGTATCGTGCGCCTAGGCATATATTTTCGGCTTTAGTCAGTGTGATAGGATCGTCTGTTTGAAAGATATAATCTCCAAAATGTCCAGGGAACGTGCCTATTTTAAGCCATACACTGTGATTGCCCGAGACAAGCAAGTATACACGAAAACGAGCATCTGCGAAGATGCGATTAATTCCGGAGCAAACAAAGAATATGCTAATAATTATGGCTACGGCGAGGATAAGAAGAAGAGTGTACGAAGAGAGAAGTACCACAGTTGGGAATTCTTTAATGTTTCCGTCTCCTGGGTTGGCTTCAGATCCAGTGTCAGTTACGGTATGGTCCTGTTCCAACAAGGCTTGCAGGGTGTCATGAAAGGTGAGGCCGGTCATCGCATCGTGTTTTGGTGGAGGGTGACCGGTAAATGGAGCAGTGAGGTTGACCAACCGGGTACGGGTTACTCCAGGCTTATTGTGAACCACCCTAGGCCAGTGTCCGCCACTGGCAGCTCGAACAAATTCCACGCATGATACAAGAACCAAGTACGCGGCAGCTATATATTGAAAAAAAAGAAAGAAGAGAACATGAAGGTTGTCATCTCAACTTTAAACAAACACCTTCCTTCCAAATTACCATGGCCAGGCTATTCAAACAGACAGAATAAACTATAACTGCCATATGGCCACACCCTAGAATTCAGAAAACTGGCCATATTAATTAATTAGGAAGGGCGACCCCCAGAATGAATACATATGTTTTACCTATTTTGAATAATTTGGAAAGTCGGCCATCGACTCGTATCACTTGTAGAACAAAAGTAATTAAGAAGATTCTCACCAAGGGTGGCACTCAGGATTTTGACACTCATGATATTCACGTAGCCGTACACCAAACGCACTATATAACGAAATAAGCTGGCCCTAAGTAGTAGCAGAAAGCTTAAGGTTTGACCTTCGAGCTAAACTTCGAGCTCAGTTTTCAAGGCAGATGAAATCCTATCACCAGTCGACCTGACGGCGGCCGATGCGTTTCGGAAGCTGAGGAAACTTCACCGCCCTTTAATGGATAGACCCTAGTTTTTAATGGCAGGTGTCATGCCCTCACCAGTCCAGACGGCGGACGATGCGTTTCGGAAGCTGAAGAAACTTCACGCGCCCGACAAATCACGACAACGCGCTATCGTGACGGCCAGGCTGGAGGCGACAGTAATCTCCTGGTAATACTGTGGCAGGCTGTTCTCGGCTTTAATTTCACACGGGTGTCTGAGGTTAGGAGCTCGAGTGCAACTACCCCTGGGTCGGGGCTGTGGCATGTCGCGGCAATTGGCGGCTTTCAGCTGGTGGGACCATAGGCGTCGGTCTGTACCATATATAAATACTTGGGTCGCGGTTGCAAATGGGGAAGGTTCATCGCCCTGAAGTGCTGCTGTCTAACTCAAGTTCGCCATGGCCTCGCGATCGTGGTGTTTCAAGGGTCTGACCAGTGACCAGGCAGAAACCAGAAGAAATATGGACACTAGCCGAAACCGATGGTGCGACACATGTAAACGTCCAGTTTCAAAAAGTACATATAACAGGAAGCATCGTATGGAGCATGGTGAGTACCAGATAAATAGTATAACTAGGATAAAGTCACTTTCACCTGAAATCGATATCCTTCAAAACCTTCCTAGCTAACTTGCGCGCATAGATATTATTTTCAAATACCTACTATACTCTTAATGATCAGTTAGTGTTTGGAAAATTATCAGCAGCCTAAATCTTTTCTTGACAATTAAACAATTGTTCAAATAATGAATGACTTAAACAATGGACGTTATATATATGTATCCCTCCATGCATCTTTCTATCATAGCTTTTGAGTCAGAGAAACAACATTGGGTGGGAAAGTCTGTACTCTGAAACCCTACTGTACATTTAATTTATTCTTATACATGTGTCTTGCAGAACCACCCCCATTTGGTTTACCTCAACGCGCTGGCAATCAGGCAGAAGTGGGTCTTGAGGCCGAAGCTGCAGATATTCAGGCTGAGGCAGGTAACCAGGCTGAAGCAGGTTTTCAGGCTGAGGCAGTTAACCAGGCTGAAGCAGGTTTTCAGGCTGAGGCAGTTAACCAGGCTGAAGCAGGTTTTCAGGCTGAGGCAGTTAACCAGGCTGAAACAGGTTTTCAGGCTGAGGCAGGTAACCGGGCGGAAGCAGGTTTTCAGGCTGAGGCAGGTAACCAGGCTGAAGCAGGTTTTCAGGCTGAGGCAGTTAACCAGGCTGAAGCAGGTTTTCAGGCTGAGGCAGTTAACCAGGCTGAAACAGGTTTTCAGGCTGAGGCAGGTAACCGGGCGGAAGCAGGTTTTCAGGCTGAGGCAGGTAACCAGGCTGAAGCAGGTTTTCAGGCTGAGGCAGGTAACCAGGCTGAAGCGGGTATTGAGGCTGAAGGTGGTATGCAGGTTGAAGCGGGTATTCGGGCTGAAGGTGGTATCCAGGTTGGAGCTGGTATTCGGGCAGAAGCTGCAGCTGCTAATCAGCGGCAGGCTGAAGTCGGGAATCCGGGAGAAGCAGACAGTCAGCCTGTGGGTCGCAATCAGCCTGTTGAAGAGGCGGTACCCATGGAAGCCGATGAGGAGTCAGGTGATGATATGGAAGACTATTACGGTACCATGGAAGATTCCCAAGAAACGGAAGAAAATGATAAGCTTGATCCAGAGGCAGTCAAGATTCGCAACAGGGCCATCCGTCACTTAAAAGTGGTTTTCGGTGACGGGACGGGTCTTCCTAGCCCATTGGCAAGGCTTGTTAGTGGTACCCCTAATAAGAATATCCAAAGCCTATTTTCATGGGTTCTGTTCTTTCTTTTGCAGTGGCAGATCCACACCTTCACCAGTGATACGCAAATGGCTAAAGTTATGCGCTTCATTTGTGAATTATTGACGGTAGCAGGTAATGACCGGGTTTCACAAGCAGCGGAGGCAGTATTCCCCAAAACGATGCGGATGATGTACAAATGGTTGGGTACAGACCTAACGATGACTAATTACTCTATCAGTGTATGCTGCCCGGCCTGTTATACGTTGTCGCATTCTGTGTTGTCCACCACTGAGCGTGTGCGAGGTCAAGGCTTTTACACGGATCGTAATGGTAATCAGCAACCCATTAGGTGCACAACCATCGGTGATGATTTAAAACGTTGCAACAGGAAATTGTTTTCTGAGGCCAAGATTGTTGGGGAAATTACCTTCCTTCCAGTCAGGACATTCTGTTACCAGTCGCTCGAGAAGAGTTTGCAGGTTATGATGAAACGTCGAGGTTTTGAGCTGAAATGTATAGAATGGAAGGGAAGGAGGTTACCCGACAGAGTGTATGCTGACATTTACGACGGTTTGGTATGGAAAGACTTTAACGCGAACAACGAGGGCTTTCTTGATAATGAAAACAACTTGGCTCTTCAGATGAATATCGATTGGTTTCAACCATTCTCTCGGAAAGCTTCGATGTCAGTAGGGGGCATTTACCTAACAATACTTAACCTACCCAGAAATGAGCGGTACAGACTTGAGAACGTCATACTATACGGTATCATTCCAAACTTAAGTAAAGAACCTGCCGACCTTACCAGTTTTCTGAGGCCCCTAGTCAACGAACTCAAGGAATTCTGGCATCAGGGAAAAAGGCTTATAACCAACGATTGCCCAAATGGCAAGACCGTTAAGTTGGCGCTTTTGAACGTTGCTGCCGACCTGCCTGCAGGGAGGAAGACCTGCGGTTTCCTGCTACCTAATGCTATCATGGGTTGTTCAAAATGTCTGAAGGAATTCAAGAATTCAAACCGTGGAGGATTCAACATGGCGAATTGGACTCCTCGTACTCTGGACCAACACAAGGAGAGAGTGAGTGAGATTACAGCTGCATCCACCCCGAGAGAGAAAAGTAAACTTGAGAAACAGTATGGAGCTCGTTCCTGTGTCCTCCTAGAATTGCCCTACTTCAATCCCATCAGGTAAGTTCAATCTCCAGGCCGAACAAATTTAAAGGCCAATCTTACACAGAATTATACCAAAATATTAACAATTTTAATTTGACATTTGAATAAACATTAATAAAAATGTTTCCATTAGCAGTAACTATATTATATGACATTCATTTCTTCAGGTTCCTCTCGATCGATGTGATGCATAATGTACTGTTGGGTAAGTGTTGAAGCTTGACCTAACGTTAATTAATGTTTAGCACTGATAATGTGTTTGAAATGGAACTTGCATTTGCCTTTAATTTGGACTATTAGTTCATTGGGGTTTCAATACCGATTTCACATATGTGCTTTTATTATTGGGATTCAGGGACTGCCAAGCGAATGTGGAAGAGGTGGACCGACAAAGAGTTGTCAAAGAAGAAGAAGAATTCAACAGATGACGTTGTACTAAGCGCTAATCAGGTGTTGACTATTGATGCTCGTCTGAATCAGTTTAAAGAGGGACTACCGGATGACTGCGTGGTAACTAACATCAAATCGAACGCGGGGATGTGGACGGCAAAGGAGTGGAAGAATTGGGTTACAGTCTCGTCTGGATACTGCCTCCAGGGCCTTTTGCCGGATAATATGCTTCATAGCTGGCAGCGTTTCGTAGAAGCCACTCGACTTCTGTGCAAGCCTTGTATTACATACCACGAGATAGAACAGGCACACAGGAAACTATTGCACTTTTGCAAGAGCACAGAGCTCCAGTTCGGTTCTGATTTCATTACCCCAAACATGCATCTACATCTCCATTTAAAGGAGTGTCTCCGGGAGTATGGTCCAGCTCCCAGTACTTGGCTGTTCAGTTTTGAGCGGTATAATGGTTACTTGGGGGATGTGCCGACTAACAATCGCCAGATAGAGAAACAATTGTTTGAGAGGTTTCACCGGATGAGTCGTGTCAGTCAGGCGCGCGCCGAAATGCCGTCCAAACACGAGGGGAAATTTGGCAAACACTGCCGGCTGGGAGAAGGAGAGAAGAAAGCAAGAACGGTCCTGGAAACACTCGATGTACCCAATGAGCGAGATTTGGCGCAGTGCGAGAGCCTATGGAGTCTCCCCAACGGCTTCGAGACATTTAGAGCTGCTCAAAGAAACATACAAAAAGATGTACCCCACAGAACAGGAGATCCTAGAGAAGTCATTTCTGCCTTCAGTTTACGTGAAGTTTAAAGTCGTAAAATATGGCCCCATGACTTATTCCAGCACAAATTCCAGCAGTGGTAAAAAGTTGTCTAGACTAATGGCAAATTGGTACGAAGACGGACAGAGTGACCCCCGGGAGCGACCGTGCATCGCCACCCACTACATGAAACATTACATACAATGTAAGGCAACCGGGAAGAAGAGGCAACATGTGTTTGCAGCTGTGAAGTGGTACCAACACAGCACCGTCGAATCCAGATACATAAGTCCTTATACAATGTGGCACAAGGAAAAGTTCGAGCAACCTTCATGGGCATCTTTCCTGCCTGTTATGCGGATAAGTGGACATTTTGGATATGTGGTTGAAAAAGAAAATATGATCGTATGTCCCCTTGCGCGAGCGACACCTTATGTAACACCTGACACCGGTCGTTCAGGCTGCTCGGCTGACCTAGATGGCCTCTCATTACCCTGCCCCCCGGGGGGGGGGGCACCAGCTTTATAAGGAGGTGCCCACCACGTGCACACACACAGTCCCGCGCCAGCCTCACGACCATAAAAGACGTACGCAGAAGTTTGCTGATATTAAACGCAAGCGCCACATTGTGAACAATGGCGACCGCGCAGAAAACCCGGTAGGTGAATGAGGTAACTTGCCTATAATTTGATAAGATAACATGCCTATATAGAGAAGTAGTGTTTTTTCAGGCTTTGCGGGAGAATGACTTGGGGGTTACACTTCCATATATAGAGTGTTTGTTAACAAATGTATAAGGGTGTGGATAATAGCTGTTACGTTTGGTACATATTTTCCTTTTTTTTTCGTTTTCTCCCCATACACGTAGATAACCAATTACAGACACTTAAAGGTTGTTTTTTTTGGCTCATTCAAGCAACCATGTGCGGTCGGAGGAGGAAGAGGAATCCCAGGCATGGACACCGTGTGAGGAGAAAAATATTGAAGAGGAGGAAACGATCTGGACGGAACCCCAATGGACCGAGTGGGCGCCCCTGTTCACCCCTAAGTAGGTTTAAATTGTTCAACACTGTTGATGGACAGGGATGGAAGAGAAGCATGGAAAGAAAATTATTAACTTACTATCTGGTAGGATGACTATCTTCATGCCAAATAATGCACACTGTCTAAAACCCGACGACGGACTCGCGATCGGACATAGTTGTGGTCGCTCGAATTCATGTAACATGCTGAAACAACAGGCTCTTTTTTTGACAATTTAAAAATTGCAAATTTATCAGACTGGCACAATAACATGAAATAGAGATTGGATGAAAAAAAATGAGATGCCGATGATTTGGTAGTTTTGACCACCTATGTTGAAATGATGGACGGTGTGATGATTTTTGAAATTTTTTCCAGGACGCACGACCAACAACAGCTCCCGGACGGCCCATCAGAGTGGACGTGCGTCTACTGTTCGGAGGGTCCGACCCAGGTTGGTACATTTGTATTTACACGATGAAGCTAAGTGGGAAATAAAACATGTAAGCGTATGAAGGGAAATATGTATAAACAAAACAAAATGATGAGTGGGGCGATTTCACGAGTACAATTGTTCTGAAATTTGCCAATATTACGAGGGACACGCTGGTATGTAGTAAGTGCAAAATTAACTTTTGCACATTTAACTATAACCACACAATTTTTTTCAGGAGCAGGAGGAGTACTTAACGGACCAAAGGTGGAAGGCGATGGAAACGTTTGCCGAAGACCAACACGCCACACAACCGCAGGCCATATTCTTGGATGGCAACTACAGGTACGCCGGGTTTTTTTTTCATAATAAATAATATTATATAGCGACAATGATTTTCGATGATGCTACTAGGCAAAAAATAACGAGGGCATAGAATCTTAGTGTTGACGTTGGAGTGAACGCCGAATTTCGTACGGTTACTAAAAATTGTGATTGATGATGGTCCGATTAGTTCGTGCACACAATTTAAAAAAATGTGTATTTAAACATGCCTCCGTAATATTTCAGAATGTACTTGGTCTGCAACTACTGCGGCCAGTGCTACCACACCGACTGTGAGGGGGGCGAGCCTGCCAGCATCATGTGCTCCGAGGTGTTGTGCGAGTGGTGCGCCGAGGATAAAGATTAATAGAATCGATTCAGCAATAAAATAGTACACTAGATTTTAACTACACTTTGTGTCAAATGTCCTTTTATTTTTGTTTTTATATAGTAACACTAGTTAACCTCGGGAGCATGATAGCTATAGGTTAGAATTTACCTTAAATCACAGCTTCACGCTAAACTATGTTTTTGTGTGTACCTGGCAGTCTACGGCCGATCGTACGGAGTATATTGAACAGATAATGTGAGTCATAATATATGTTTCATCTAAATTTACAAATATACTAGATCAGAGTGAAACACAGTCTTTTAATGTCTAACTAACTTCTAAGTACAGTGAGAGTAGAACACTGGTAAAGCGCGGCCATCAAATACAACCCACATTCCCCCTATAGGTCTATAGGCATAGAAACTTTGCTAAATCTGAGGGGTTCCAGAGACCCCTAATTTGGATAATTCCCTTTATTGGTAGTTTAATTGCGTAAAATTTGAGAAATCTGAGGGGGGTCAACCGAACATGGGGACCCCCCCCCCCCCCGCCACTCCCGCCCTGAGGGGGGGGGGGGGACTGGGTACGCCACTGCTGGCAATTATATTGGTGCCTGAATGGAGGGTGGGTACGTTAAGACGCCGAGAAGGTTGGGCGTGTGAAGAGAACTATGAGCGGACGGGACTATTGTGACACAATATAGTTAACACCCCCTGACTTACACTTATATACACGCCAGAAGGGCAAGGGAAACTTTGAGGTGGGCACAAAAATATTACCTAACACGCCCACTGCTATTGGTGGTATAATGATACTTTGCTGTGTCAGGGATAATGGTGGAGTAAGACTTACACTCCTTGACATGGTTTAGAGCAAGTGGATTCAGACACGGCAGAGTCTGTCTAATGTATTTGATCAAAATCTTCCCGGGAAAGCGTGACCTCTTTGATTTGGTCTATTAATATCTGCAATGAATTCTTTTATCAGCCTGCACAAAAGTCATTGTGCATATAAAGTATTAGTGAAGATCTTTTATGTGAAATATATTCTGCTTTGTGAATGAGAATGAGAATTTAGATGAGAGACAGAAGTCACCAGATAAGAAAGGAAATTATAAAAGGAATTATAAAAGAATATTCAAAATTACATAAGTATGAGAATGGCAGACACTGCTGGTAGGTGATATACCTGTATAACCACGGCAGATGAAAGGCACCTCCCAGTAAGTAGTGCTGCCTGGGTAAAATCAATAATTGGACAGTATATATAAGGGGTTGAGCCGGCAAGCGAGGCCAGAGAACACTACCTGTTTGGATCAATACGAATCTATACGATTTGGGGTTTGGTTTTAGCCATGTATGCAGACATCGGTTGACTTGGATAGGAGTTTACCATTGTGCTAATGCACTAAGACAAGCGGACTCTTAGGATGAAGCTAGCCTTGGGCAGTGTTGAACGAGGGCCGGATAGTTAGGCCATAACGCACCAGCCACTGTATGCCTTTGGAATAAACACCAATAAACTCCCTCTCAGCCAAGCGGGATTCGTGTTGTGGATATGAACGCCCATTTCACGAATGTAGTCTGTCACTTGACTAGCGACCTTAACTAAAACGATACTAGGCAGTCTGAGTAACGATTAACTGTAGTTTCCCCATATCTAAAGTAACACCCATAAATAACCACTAGCGTTCAGGCCGGCCCTCTATAAAAGGCTTGTGGAATCCCCTTGATGGTTTTTGGCCTGCTGACTGCTTGACTTTTGGTTGTTAAAATAAAGGGATATGTTTTAGACCCAGCTGACAGCATTACCTGGTCTACCCGGATGCCCTTGAGGCCATTTTCGTTAAATAAACATATTCACTGTGGCCCTGGAGCCAAAACCAACATGCCAGCACAACATTGAGTACACATTTTTGATCTTTATATATTTGTCACTGCCAGTATGGCCCCCATACGTACAGTCAATAATATTTCTCTCATCAACTCCCAAGTTGGTCAGTCCTGTGGATCATAAAAGAACCATGTATTGTAGGTAATTTTCCAAATTGAGGTGAAAAGAAATCCCTTGCCTGTGTGGGCAATAATATGTGAGTTGTGTAAAGGTAGGTCTTTTGACAGTCACCTAACCCAGACCACACTAACCCCTTCGGGTGCCTGTCTCTATTTCGCCTTCACTATTATCACCTCTTTCATTTATATTGTATTTTTTTCAGGAACAACGACCAAGTGCCCTGCGAGGGCAACCTTGACCCTTGTGCCCCTGGGCCAGGCCATGGCACCCTTTTGCAAATTGGTTAAACATAAGGTGGTATCAAGCTACTCTTTGCTATAATTGTTCTATTTAATCACCCACAGCTGTTGCCAACACACTGGACAAACTAACCCAACCCAGTGCCGCCACTGAGCCAGCCGTCAACGTCCTGGAAGTCTGTGCACATACAAGCCAAATGCCATTTACCCTTGATCAAGACTGTAGAGACACAAAGCCAAAAGCCATTTACCCTTGACCAAGAGTCACAACAAGTACTAGTCACGGCTTCACGTAAGTCGATCTCATCTAAGGTCTAGGCCATGCCAAAGACTCAACGAACATCAGCAAGGCAGTTATTGCCAGGTGTAAGTAGTCATCTAAATGAGCTTCTAATAAAATAAAATACTATTTCAGGTACCGGTGTGACCAGAGAATGAAAAAGTCATGTAACTCAAATCAGGGTTTAACAGAAAACATTCCCTGCCTCCCTGGGGCAGGTAAAACTTGCCATGGGGCAGGTAATGTACCATATGCCCTTTCATCTTTTTACCCAACTAGTACCGGGTGCTAGTGAAACTCATGTTGGGTTAGTGCAATTTGTTAGCAATTTGTTAGCAATTTGTTAGCAACTAGCCCTATGGGCTAGTGAAAACCTTTAAAATTGCAGACACCAACTTGATATGGACTAGTTCAACTTTGATCCAGGCTAGTGTAAGAACAGGATCACTAGCCCGGTGGACTAGTGGGAAAATATCTTAAGAAAGACCCCTAGGCCTGGACACCCATCTTCTCAAGTCAAGGCCTCTGCCACCGCTACCGCTTTACATAAATGAGGGAGCGTCTGGGTTTGCCAGGATGCTGGAGACCCTGTGTGAGTGTGGGCTTCAACGGGGACAGGGACCTCAGGCACCGTCAGGTCACATGATCAGAACAAGACAAAATGGTGCAAGCGCAGATGTGAGTATGAGCCCTCTCTACTTCAATAACACATTTCAAACAAAAGGATTTGGGCCTAGATGGGGACAGGGGAATCGGACGCCGTCGGATTATGTGACCAGTAGGATGTAAAATGGCGCAAGCGATGGTGTGAGCATGGAGTCTCTTTATTTCCATCAAAGATTTTATATGCAATTAGGCCTGCTGACCCTCTTGTTTGTCTATCTTAGGATGGGATAGGATACAGTACCCCTCTAGGATAAAGAATTCAGATCCATAACGCGACTAAATGCGAAATTATGTGAAAATAATTGCGAGAAATTTTGGTTATTTCACCAGCGGCGCTTCGTGCCGGTCCACACTGTTTCTGAATTGGGTCACATGACCTTCATAATGTTGCAAGTTGCAAGGGGGTGGTTGTAGGTGGAGGAACAAACATATCTGAAAATCTCTAAAATTCAGCATCAGACCTGTAGCCCATTGGTAAGACACTGGGCTACAGTTCCGATGCGTCTTTCCTATGTGGGTTTGAATCCTGCTTTGGGAAATGAAGTGGTGGGGTCTGTAAGGGATGGGGGGTGTACTCAGACTTATTTGGCTGCTAAGAATGGGAAGTCTATTATTGAGCCAAGCACAAGAAGACTCCTAGTTAACCATTTAATAAATGCTTACTATCCTTTGAACAGAAATGTTTTTGTAGACGTTGTGCCACCAGGGCACAACATCGCGGTTTTGGTGGCAGGCCTGGTCTAGTATGTACCAGGTGTGCATGCGATCAGACAAATGTCCTAAACTCACTAAACTTGCACATCATATCAAAGATCCTGCTTATGTCTAAATGTTTATAACGGCTGTATCACGAACCAAACTGTCACTGATTAAAGAATGAGTTTCCGAATTATTTTCTAGTAAATCATACCCAACCATTTGGACCAACCACTGGTCTTTTCTCTAAATATATGTGAGTAAACTAGGAAAAATACTATAACTCTTAAATCTGCCGTCAGTAATAGTTCCTACATGTATTTTGTGTAATAACATGTCGCTCATCTTTCATGACACAGCCTTGTCCAACCCCTGCCAGGTGCACAGGCAGTACACCTGATCTTACCGGAGGGGCAGGGGGTAAATTTCAACAATCCCCTGGGCCCTCCACCATCGCCCAATGGGTCGGACTCAATATGAGGTTGCTTACACTATGAGAAGGGGTCCTCCACTGAGTCGGGGGAACCAGCCCACGAGCCCACCTTGGTGAATGGTGATGTTTCCCCTGACAATCCTGTGGTCAATGGGGAACATCACCAACAGCCTGGCGGTGGGCAGGAACCAGCCCACGAGCCTGCCTTGGTGAATGGTGATGTTTCCCTGGACAACCATGTGGTCCACAGGGAACATTCACGGGAAGAATTTGAACTCATACATTAGACAGGCTCGGGCGTGTCTGAAACCACTTGCTCTAAAACGTGTCAAGGAGTGTAAGTCTTACTCCACCATTATCCCTGACACAGCAAAGTATCATTATACCACCCATAGCAGTGGGCGTGTTAGGTAATACTTTTGCGCCCACCTCAAAGTTTCCCTTGCCCTTCTGGCGTGTATATAAGTGTAAGTCAGGGGGTGTTAACTATATTGTGTCACAATAGTCCCGTCCGCTCATAGTTCTCTTCACACGCCCAACCTTCTCGGCGTCTTAACGTACCCACACTCCATTCAGGCACCAATATAATTGCCAGCAGTGGCGTATCCAGTTCCCCCCCCCCCCTCACGGCGGGAGTGGGGGGGGGGGGGGGTCCCCATGTTCGGTTGACCCCCCCCTCCGATTTCTCAAATTTTACGCAATTAAACTACCAATAAAGGGAATTATCCAAATTAGGGGGTCTCTGGAACCCCTCAGATTTAGCAAAGTTTCTATGCCTATAGACCTATACGGGGAATGTGGGTTGTATTTGATGGCCGCGCTTTACCAGTGTTCTACTCTCACTATACTTAGAAGTTAGTAGGCATTAAAAGACTGTGTTTCACTCCGATCTAGTATATTTGTAAATTTAGATGAAACTTATATTATGACTCACATTATCTGTTCAATATACTCTGTACGATCGGCCGTAGACTGCCAGGTACACACAAAAAACATAGTTTAGCGTGAAGCTGTGATTTAAGGTAAATTCTAACCTATAGCTATCATGCTCCCGAGGTTAACTAGTGTTACTATATAAAAACAAAAATAAAAGGACATTTGACACAAAGTGTAGTTAAAATCTAGTGTACTATTTTATTGCTGAATCGATTCTATTAATCTTTATCCTCGGCGCACCACTCGCACAACACCTCGGAGCACATGATGCTGGCAGGCTCGCCCCCCTCACAGTCGGCGTGGTAGCACCGGCCGCAGTAGTTGCAGACCAAGTACATTCTGAAATATTACGGAGGCATGTTTAAATACACATTTTTTTAAATTGTGTGCACGAACTAATCGGACCATCATCAATCACAATTTTTAGTAACCGTACGAAATTCGGCGTTCACTCCAACGTCAACATTAAGATTCTATGCCCTCATTATTTTTTGCCTAGTAGCATCATCGAAAATCATTGTCGCTATATAATATTATTTATTATGAAAAAAAAACCCGGCGTACCTGTAGTTGCCATCCAAGAATATGGCCTGCGGTTGTGTGGCGTGTTGGTCTTCGGCAAACGTTTCCATCGCCTTCCACCTTTGGTCCGTTAAGTACTCCTCCTGCTCCTGAAAAAAATTGTGTGGTTATAGTTAAATGTGCAAAAGTCAATTTTGCACTTACTACATACCAGCGTGTCCCTCGTAATATTGGCAAATTTCAGAACAATTGTACTCGTGAAATCGCCCCACTCATCATTTTGTTTTGTTTATACATATTTCCCTTCATACGCTTACATGTTTTATTTCCCACTTAGCTTCATCGTGTAAATACAAATGTACCAACCTGGGTCGGATCCTCCGAACAGTAGACGCACGTCCACTCTGATGGGCCGTCCGGGAGCTGTTGTTGGTCGTGCGTCCTGGAAAAAATTTCAAAAAATCATCACACCGTCCATCATTTCAACATAGGTGGTCGAAACTACCAAATCATCGGCATCTCAATTTTTCTCATCCAATCTCTATTTCATGTTATTGTGCCAGTCTGACAAATTTGCAATTTTTAAATTGTCCAAAAAAGAGCCTGTTGTTTCAGCATGTTACATGAATTCGAGCGACCACAACCATGTCCGACCGCGAGTCCGTCGTCGGGTTTTAGACAGTGTGCATTATTTGGCATGACGATAGTCATCCTACCAGATAGTAAGTTAATAATTTTCTTTCCATGCTTCTCTTCCATCCCTGTCCATCAACAGTGTTGAACAATTTAAACCTACTTGGGGGTGAACAGGGGCGCGCACTCGGTCCATTGGGGTTCCGTCCAGATCGTTTCCTCCTCTTCAATATTTTTCTCCTCACGCGGTGTCCATGCCTGGGATTCCTCTTCCTCCTCCGACCGCACATGGTTGCTTGAATGAGCCAAAAAAAACAACCTTTAAGTGTCTGGAATTGGTTATCTACGTGTATGGGGAGAAAACGAAAAAAAATGGAAAATATCTACCAAACGTAACAGCTATTATCCACACAATTATACATTTGTTAACAAACACTCTATATATGGAAGTGTAACCCCCAAGTCATTCTCCCGCAAAGCCTGAAAAAACACTACTTCTCTATATAGGCATGTTATCTTATCAAATTATAGGCAAGTTATCTGATTCTCCTACCGGGTTTTCTGCGCGGTCGCCATTGTTCACAATGTGGTGCTTGTGTTTAATATCAGCAAACTTCTGCGTACGTACGGCTTTTATGGTTGTGAGGCTGGCGCGGGACTGTGTGTGTGCACGTGGTGGGCACCTCCTTATAAAGCTGGTGCCCCCCCCCCCCACCCCCCCGGGGGGCAGGGTAATGAGGGGCCATCTAGGTCAGCCGAGCAGCCTGAGCGACCGGTGTCAGGTGTTACATAAGGTGTCGCTCGCGCAGCGCACCCCTGGCAGCTGGAGGTGCACGTCCTGACACCTGACTCAAGAAACCACCCGTAAATGCACCCAACCCCACACCCCCAGCCTGTGAAATAACTTCAGAAAACGTACCTCAAAGTCGCACATCCTGGCACCGTAACCTTGCGAAGTAATTTCCTACCTTTTATTTTAAATTTGAAAGTAGTCACATTATAAGGTTTAGGGCGTAATATAATTATTCCTAATAAAAAAATGTTGCTTTTGTTGGCAAAAGCGTCTAAATCACATAATCCTAACAATGCATATAAAACACCGGACATTGTCCGAAATTAAGCTGCTGCACCCTATAGGCCGGGCCTATAGGCCTTCACCCGGGGATCACACTCACACTCGTGAGTCTAGATCTGCACACTCACACTCGTGATTCTGCACACTCACTGCCAGGTGCGTTATTTTTAAGTTTTGCACTTTTTTTTATACATGTGCACACTTCTCATGGAATTTTTTCATTCCCATATATCGGGGGGTGCATATCCAATATTTGTGGTGCACAATCTCATTAATGATGCATACGTTTTCAGCTTAATTTCGGACACTACGTGCACGAGTTCGATATATCTATAGGTCCTCTAGATCTACAAGAAGTCGTGGCGCCGAAGGGGACATACGATCATATTTTCTTGTTCAACCACATATCCAAAATGTCCACTTATCCGCATAACAGGCAGGAAAGATGCCCATGAAGGTTGCTCGAACTTTTCCTTGTGCCACATTGTATAAGGACTTATGTATCTGGATTCGACGGTGCTGGGTCGGTACCACTTCACAGCTGCAAACACATGTTGCCTCTTCTGCCCGGTTGCATTACATTGTATGTAATGTTTCATGTATTGGGTGGCGATGCACGGTCGCTCCCGGGGGTCAGTCTGTCCGTCTTCGTACCAATTTGCCATTAGTCTAGACAACTTTTTACCACTGCTGGAATTTGTGCTGGAATAAGTCATGGGGCCATATTTTACGACTTTAGACTTCACGTAAACTGAAGGCAGAAATGACTTCTCTAGGATCTCCTGTTCTGTGGGGTACATCTTTTTGTATGTTTTTTTGAGCAGCTCAAGATCGTCCGAGTCGATCCACACATTTTCTTCTCTAAATGTCTCGAAGCCGTCGGGGAGACTCCATAGGCTCTCGCACTGTGCGAAATCTCGCTCATTGGGTACATCGAGTGTTTCCAGGACCGTTCTTGCTTTCTTCTCTCCTTCTCCCAGCTGGCAGTGTTTGCCAAATTTCCCCTCGTGTTTGGACGGCATTTCGGCGCGCGCCTGACTGACACGACTCATCCTGTGAAACCTCTCAAACAATTGTTTCTCTATCTGGCGATTGTTAGTCGGCACATCCCCCAAGTAACCATTATACCGCTCAAAACTGAACAGCCAAGTACTGGGAGCTGGACCATACTCCCGGAGACACTCCTTTAAATGGAGATTAGTGAAAAAACGATCAGGGGTCTGGTTGGTACCAAGGCTACCGTGACAGTGAGCCGGTAGGCTCACAGTGACATGTGACCTCGCTGCCTAATTTATGCAGCCCTGTGCAGTGTGCAAAAAGCCCCAAGGTCAGGTCCCAAACTGCAGACCTAAACCTCCATGGTGGCATGGTGGGAAGGTGCGGAAAGGGTTTGTTAGGACGCTGGGGAGTGCACTGGCAGTGAAAAATGCCTTTTCAAGCATAAAACACTGAGGACCGACCCTTTAAATGGAGATGTAGATGCATGTTTGGGGTAATGAAATCAGAACCGAACTGGAGCTCTGTGCTCTTGCAAAAGTGCAATAGTTTCCTGTGTGCCTGTTCTATCTCGTGGTGTGTAATACAAGGCTTGCACAGAAGTCGAGTGGCTTCTACGAAACGCTGCCAGCTATGAAGCATATTCTCCGGCAAAAGGCCCTGGAGGCAGTATCCAGACGAGACTGTAACCCAATTCTTCCACTCCTTTGCCGTCCACATCCCAGCGTTCGATTTGATGTTAGTTACCACGCAGTTATCCGGTAGTCCCTCTTTAAACTGATTCAGACGAGCATCAATAGTCAACACCTGATTAGCGCTTAGTACAACGTCATCTGTTGAATTCTTCTTCTTCTTTGACAACTCTTTGTCGGTCCACCTCTTCCACATTCGCTTGGCAGTCCCTGAATCCCAATAATAAAAGCACATATGTGAAATCGGTATTGAAACCCCAATGAACTAATAGTCCAAATTAAAGGCAAATGCAAGTTCCATTTCAAACACATTATCAGTGCTAAACATTAATTAACGTTAGGTCAAGCTTCAACACTTACCCAACAGTACATTATGCATCACATCGATCGAGAGGAACCTGAAGAAATGAATGTCATATAATACAGTTACTGCTAATGGAAACATTTGTATTAATGTTTATTCAAATGTCAAATTAAAATTGTTAATATTTTGGTATAATTCTGTGTAAGATTGGCCTTTAAATTTGTTCGGCCTGGAGATTGAACTTACCTGATGGGATTGAAGTAGGGCAATTCTAGGAGGACACAGGAACGAGCTCCATACTGTTTCTCAAGTTTACTTTTCTCTCTCGGGGTGGATGCAGCTGTAATCTCACTCACTCTCTCCTTGTGTTGGTCCAGAGTACGAGGAGTCCAATTCGCCATGTTGAATCCTCCACGGTTTGAATTCTTGAATTCCTTCAGACATTTTGAACAACCCATGATAGCATTAGGTAGCAGGAAACCGCAGGTCTTCCTCCCTGCAGGCAGGTCGGCAGCAACGTTCAAAAGCGCCAACTTAACGGTCTTGCCATTTGGGCAATCGTTGGTTATAAGCCTTTTTCCCTGATGCCAGAATTCCTTGAGTTCGTTGACTAGGGGCCTCAGAAAACTGGTAAGGTCGGCAGGTTCTTTACTTAAGTTTGGAATGATACCGTATAGTATGACGTTCTCAAGTCTGTACCGCTCATTTCTGGGTAGGTTAAGTATTGTTAGGTAAATGCCCCCTACTGACATCGAAGCTTTCCGAGAGAATGGTTGAAACCAATCGATATTCATCTGAAGAGCCAAGTTGTTTTCATTATCGAGAAAGCCGTCGTTGTTCGCGTTAAATTCTTTCCATACCGAACCGTCGTAAATGTCAGCAAACACTCCGTTGGGTATCCTCCTGCCCTTCCACTCTCTACATTTCAGCTCAAAACCTGGACGTTTCATCATAACCTGCAAACTCTTCTCGAGCGACTGGTAACAGAATGTCCTGACTGGAAGGAAGGTAATTTCCCCCACAATCTTGGTCTCATAAAACAATTTCCTGTTGCAGCGTTTTAAATCATCACCGATGGTTGTACACCTAATGGGTTGCTGATTACCATTACGATCCGTGTAAAAGCCTTGACCTCGCACACGCTCAGTGGTGGACAACATAGAATGCGACAACGTATAACAGGCCGGGCAGCATACACTGATAGAGTAATTAGTCATCGTTAGGTCTGTACCCAACCATTTGTACATCATCCGCATCGTTTTGGGGAATACTGCCTCCGCTGCTTGTGAAACCCGGTCATTACCTGCTACCGTCAATAATTCACAAATGAAGCACATAACTTTAGCCATTTGCGTATCACTGGTGAAGGTGTGGATCTGCCACTGCAAAAGAAAGAACAGAACCCATGAAAATAGGCTTTGGATATTCTTATTAGGGGTACCACTAACAAGCCTTGCCAATGGGCTAGGACGACCCGTCCCGTCACCGAAAACCACTTTTAAGTGACGGATGGCCCTGTTGCGAATCTTGACTGCCTCTGGATCAAGCTTATCATTTTCTTCCGTTTCTTGGGAATCTTCCATGGTACCGTAATAGTCTTCCATATCATCACCTGACTCCTCATCGGCTTCCATGGGTACCGCCTCTTCAACAGGCTGATTGCGACCCACAGGCTGACTGTCTGCTTCTCCCGGATTCCCGACTTCAGCCTGCCGCTGATTAGCAGCTGCAGCTTCTTCCCGAATACCAGCTCCAACCTGGATACCACTTTCAGCCCGAATTCCCGCTTCAACCTGCATACCACCTTCAGCCTCAATACCCACTTCAGCCTGGTTACCTGCCTCAGCCTCAACACCCGCTTCAGCCTTGTTACCTGCCTCAGCCTGAAAACCTGCTTCAGCCTGGTTACCTGCCTCAGCCTGAAAACCTGCTTCAGCCTGGTTACCTGCCTCAGCCTGAAAACCTGCTTCCGCCTGGTTACCTGCCTCAGCCTGAAAACCTGCTTCAGCCTGGTTAACTGCCTCAGCCTGAAAACCTGCTTCAGCCTGGTTACCTGCCTGAGCCTGAATATCTGCAGCTTCGGCCTCAAGACCCACTCCTGCCTGATTGCCAGCGCGTTGAGGTAAACCAAATGGGAGTGGTTCTGCAAGACACATGTATAAGAATAAATTAAATGTACAGTCGGGTTTCAGAGTACAGACTTTCCCACCCAATGTTGTTTCTCTGACTCAAAAGCTATGATAGAAAGATGCATGGAGGGATACATATATATAACGTCCATTGTTCAAGTCATTCATTATTTGAACAATTGTTTAATTGTCAAGAAAAGATTTAGGCTGGCGATAATTTTCCAAACACTAACTGATCATTAAGAGTATAGTAGGTATTTGAAAATAATATCTATGCGCGCAAGCTAGCTAGGAAGGTTTTGAAGGATATCGATTTCAGGTGAAAGTGACTTTATCCTAGTTATACTATTTATCTGGTACTCACCATGCTCCATAAGATGCTTCCTGTTATATGTACTTTTTGAAACTGCACGTTTACATGTGTCGCACCATCGGTTTCGGCTAGTGTCCATATTTCTTCTGGTTTCTGCCTGGTCACTGGTCAGACCCTTGAAACACCACGATCGCGAGGCCATGGCGAACTTGAGTTAGACAGCAGCACTTCAGGGCGATGAACCTTCCCCATTTGCGACCGCGACACAAGTATTTATATATGGTACAGACCGACGCCTATGGTCCCACCAGCTGAAAGCCGCGAATTGCCGCGACATGCCACAGCCCCGACCCAGGGGTAGTTGCACTCGAGCTCCTAACCTCAGACACCCGTGTGAAATTAAAGCCGAGAACAGCCTGCCACAGTATTACCAGGAGATTACTGTCGCCTCGAGCCTGGCCGTCACGGTAGCGCGTTGTCGTGATTTGTCGGGCGCGTGAAGTTTCTTCAGCTTTCGAAACGCATCGTCCGCCGTCTGGACTGGTGAGGGCATGACACCTGCCATTAAAACCTAGGGTCTATCCATTAAAGGGCGGTGAAGTTTCCTCAGCTTCCGAAACGCATCGGCTGCCGTCAGGTCGACTGGTCATAGGATTTCATCTGCCTTGAAAACTGAGCTCGAAGTTTAGCTCGAAGGTCAAACCTTAAGCTTTCTGCTACTACTTAAGGCCAGCTTATTTCGTTATATAGTGCGTTTGGTGTACGGCTACGTGAATATCATGAATGTCAAAATCCTGAGTGCCACCCTTGGTGAGAATCTTCTTAATTACTTTTGTTCTACAAGTGATACGAGTCGATGGCCGACTTTCCAAATTATTCAAAATAGGTAAAACATATGTATTCATTCTGGGGGTCGCCCTTCCTAATTAAATAATATGGCCAGTTTTCTGAATTCTAGGGTGTGGCCATATGGCAGTTATAGTTTATTCTGTCTGTTTGAATAGCCTGGCCATGGTAATTTGGAACGAAGGTGTTTGTTTAAAGTTGAGATGACAACCTTCATGTTCTCTTCTTTCTTTTTTTTTCAATATATAGCTGCCGCGTACTTGGTTCTTGTATCATGCGTGGAATTTGTTCGAGCTGCCAGTGGCGGACACTGGCCTAGGGTCGTTCACAATAAGCCTGGAGTAACCCGTACCCGGTTGGTCAACCTCACTGCTCCATTTACCGGTCACCCTCCACCAAAACACGATGCGATGACCGGCCTCACCTTTCATGACACCCTGCAAGCCTTGTTGGACCAGGACCATACCGTAACTGACACTGGATCTGAAGCCAACCCAGGAGACGGAAACATTAAAGAATTCCCAACTGTGGTACTTCTCTCTTCGTACACTCTTCTTCTTATCCTCGCCGTAGCCATAATTATTAGCATATTCTTTGTTTGCTCCGGAATTAATCGCATCTTCGCAGATGCTCGTTTTCGTGTATACTTGCTTGTCTCGGGCAATCACAGTGTATGGCTTAAAATAGGCACGTTCCCTGGACATTTTGGAGATTATATCTTTCAAACAGACGATCCTATCACACTGACTAAAGCCGAAAATATATGCCTAGGCGCACGATACACATTTAACTGTGTCATCCAAATGACCGACTGCTATACCGGCACATCGACACGACTGCCCACACATTTAAAGGTTAATAAACTGAAGGACATCATGTTGACAAGATTGATGACTAAGGACATTATACGCTACCAGTTGGTTACCATGGGTATAGGCATAGGAGAGCCTGTTCTTTTGGGGAAATACCGGCCCGGTGAGCTTGCAATTAGTACTAATACTTCAGTCGACTTAAGCCGTGTTGACCTTGATTAAGTCTTGTGTGAAAAATGTTGTATTTTTGTGTGTTTACTACCAATATGCTGCCGAACGTGCGTCAATTGATACAAGTGTTATGGTTATAAATTGAATTTGTAGCTAAATAAAATTTCGGTTTTGGAAAGAGCAGTATGACGCTGACAAGAGCGCTTTTACTCTGGCTCGGGCTAGGGTCAACCCCTTAGGTAATCTGTGAGACAGGCCCCTAATTTAGGGGCCTGAGGCTAAACTAGGTCTGCAACCAAAACTAGTAGTGGAATTAAATGTGGTTAATGCCACAATCTGGCGATCGGGCTCCAACCGAAATTATGGCTATAGCTAATTAAGCTATCGTCCCTTAATAAATCTCGACACCTAAATTGACTTGTTTGTTTTTTAAATTATTAATTTTGCAATGTCACAGAAGCTCCAAGTTACCTATACATAACTCCCGGAGAACTCCCACTTTAAAGGGTTACACTATATGCATGAGGTTTTTTTATTCTCTCACAGAAAGAATATAGGTCACCGTGCCATACAAATCCTAGAAACTATTTCGGGTTCATCAGGAGACTACATGGTCACTTGTAAATTTTGATAGGTCCTACTGGCAGCGATGTATTTGATCATAATAAAATTTCTGAAAAATTACTTTTGCACCTTACTGCATGGAATCTAACTAAAAAGGATCCACTAGAAAAGAAGTAACAGTTCTTAATTAAAACCGGCTTCATGCAACATTATTTTTTCATGACTGCGAAATAAGTACGAAGAGATGATTCATGTCGCATCATTTTAAAAATCGTATATCGAGCTTATGTTTGTTTAAAATACACTTTTTATGATTGATTTATGTTATTATTGATAACAGGCCTAGGTGTCATTCCATTGCTCTTCTAATGGTAGAGACCTTGTACCATAACACTCATCAAAAAAGTGTTGTATTGTAATCGATTTCAAGTTCGTGGTCTATCTTCAAGAAATAGCACATTCGGGTTTTCAACAAAATGACAGGTCATTATAGTTAAATGCGTTTCGTATCGTAAATAAAAAGTATTCATAAATTTAAGATTCACTTATGAGAAGGACCTGGATAACGCGTACGGTTTTAGACTAATATAAGGCGAGTCTTAGGCAACCAACATATCTATAGAAATACTTCCCTGCTTATCGAGCATGCCACAATCAAAACAAGAAGCGCAAAGTTCTTTGATAAAAGTTTATAAAACGACTATACAATTGAAGAAAGTACAAAGACCTAACATACAGCGTGACACAGACCATACAATTAAACGTAGTGTAAAGAAAACATAAAGATGATAAACATAAACATCACATAAAATAGAGCTTTAAACAGACCCTTTAGAAATAAGTTAAATTGGCTGTGCATCGGCGATACCCGACCGATACGCGGGCTTCACCGCCCAGTCTGGGGTGTTGGGAGGAGGCTGTTGGCGTTTTGGATTATCGTCGGGGACATTTTTCCGCTTCTTTTCCAATCTAACGCCCCGCTGACGGCGGCTAAGTTCTTTAAACTCAATTTCGTCCAGGTGGGCTTTGTAGGCACTCAGCTCATCGCTCTCCCACACGAGCGGTTTGACGCGGCGGTGATATCGCTCGGTCGTCTTCCCGTCTCTGTCGACCGGAAAATAAAGTCCGCGCTCCTCGTCGCTCGTGTAGTCGGGGGTGAGGAGGCGCCTCACGGAATTCTTTCGAGCTTCGTCCCACGTTGTGACGATATTTTCCAACCCTACTATCCGTCTTCTGAGCTTCTGCAAAGTTAAAAAGACACTTTTTTATTTTAATACAGTTACGACATACTTGGTCAAGAACATCCAATAAACACAAACAAGTTTTTCAATATTTCAGTTGCCTTAATTTAAAAGCTGGTCACTGCAGTTAATTTCAAAAGCGTTGCTTTATCCTTGGTCTCTATAACATACAGGCACTTTTTATTAATTGTGTCATGTCCATTCTAATTGTATGTCAAGATTATTGTCCAAGGAAGCAAGTAAGGTTACAGTGCTCTATAAAAATTCATAATGTAAAAAAATTATAATTGTTTCCCAAGTTTCAGTGTTACAACCATAAGATCATTTCACAGCCGGGCCCCCTGTTTTAAGCCAAATTGCCGATTCACAGCTTCCCGGTATAGTTCCGACCGCAGTTCGTACGTATACCCCTTTTTGAACCGAGTGGGTCCCCGGGAAGTCACACCCCCTATACCATAGACCCCCAGTCTGTCTACTCAGATATCAAAGTAGGACATATCATCGTTCTTCAAAATAGAAAACAACCCCTTTCCACTGACATTTATACCAAAAAATCGACCCCTTATTCTTCAAAACGCAGACATTTTGTGGCCAAGAAATACCCTTTTTTCGTGAAATTTCATATTTCCCAGGAAAAAAAAGACCCTTATTTTCATATCATGGATATTTGGGATGAAAAAGTAACCTTTTTTCTAGAAACAAGGACATGTGAATGTTGTCAAAATAGACCCTTACTTCGCGTTTTTTAGAACAATGATGCGTATCCTTCCACCCAAGGAGTGGACAGACTGGGCATAGACCATAGACATTACTCTTTCTCCTCGGCTTTGCACTTGAAAAGTGTAAAATTTCGGCCTGCCTGAATCGAACTACGTCAAACAATGTTGAGAACAATAGTCCGCAAAAGCCATGATGTCAGGCGGGCCCCTAACGGTCACTGCACGCTGCTCCCGTGCCTAAACATGGGCCGGGCTGGGCCGGGGGTCCCCTCTATGAACTTTAGTAGGACCCAGCTGTCAGATTTGCTATTTCCACTAATAATGCTCGCAAACTTATGAAAACATGTATTTTCATAGGGGAACTATCAATGTGCATTATGATATACTTGAAAAGAAAAAGAGTTAATAAATATCAAAGTTATAGGCAATGTTATTGTCTGTGTGTACGGGTGACCGCGGTCCAGCCGGGTGTTATCGGTGCCCCCTCCAGGGCGGGCCGGGCCGGTGACCGGGGGTGTAGGGTTACCGGGGCCGGTCGTAAAAGGTTTAGGCCCAACACGTGTTGCGGGAGGGGTCCGTGACGTCAGACTTTTGTGGTCTATAGAGGAAGTCTGTAACAAAAATTTATTTACCTCGTTCACGTGGTGACGGATGATAGCCTTTTCATTGTCAGCCTTCATTCGGTTCTTCCGGATTCTGTTGGCCCTGCTTTGGAGGGTCTTGAAGTAGGTGTTGGCAGCAGCTAGAAAAAGAGGAAGGACATGAAGTATGCTTAAAACTGGAGCCATTAAGTAGACAAAGGCAATATAAAGGCAATAAATCAAGGGAATACATGTTAAAAATGCAAAGTGAGGGTCAACATATTATTCACGAATTAAAACCATCATTACACCGGTATTATATTTCTTTGTCCAGATAATAGAACTTACGTTTTTTTCAGATGACTGGGAGGATAACTTAAATTATAAAAGTAACAATTTCCAATGTAAGTGGAGCCTATTTAGACACTAAAAACAGATTTCCAGCATTTCAAGCATGTTAAAATTTGTGTTAATTGAAGGACCAATACTTTGGAATCATGGACATTAGATGCATGAAATGTACAGCTGCAGGTTAGTTAACAAAGAAACTTGCTACCTATGGGACTTACCTAACACCTCTTCTCTGGGGGTATCTGGCCCCAGGCACACGTTGTCAACAACGGCCTTGATGATCGCAACGTTATCCGGGTGTTTGATCCCCGCCCTGAATGTTGGAATATATATATTTTGTTCAATTCATCGGCATCACGTCAAGTGCTCTATGACTCTATTAACATGAAAAAAAAAACCAGCAAAACTTATATTCAGCTGCAGCTTCTGTTGTTCAGGAACACATTACCCATTGCTTACTTAAAAACAATATTATTTTCTGTACTATTCATGTTGTTATGACGTAATCAACTTACCCAGGGTTCAGGTTGAATCCCCAAGCAGGCTCACCTCTCTTGGCCTTGTAGGCTGAACGAACGAGTTGCTACAAACAATATAATAAGCCAATAATTAATAGTGGACTTCTAACTATATGTCAGTGTACGAAATCATTACGGATTTTCGTTGTTTTCCGGAATGTTCCCTGGCGGCGCGGCAAAAGAGAAGAACATCAGGGCTATACTAGGAATGAGATCATTTCTAAACAAACCGAGAACTATATTAAACGGTAACGTTTTCAAGGTGAGATTATTAGTTAATTATAAGCTGTAAAAACAAACTTTAGAACTTACACATATTTCATTGCGTGGTTTGGGTGGTTTGTCAGCTGCAGCTGGCTTCGCTTGGTTCACGAGCACCTCCACCTGGGCCTTTGCCGCAGCCGCTTCAGCCTCCGCCCTTCGGCACTTCTTCTCCAGCTCCTCCATCCTGGCCAGCAAATGGGCCATGGACGGTTCAGCTGTAGACGTGGAGGGGCCGGACGAGGACGAGTATTTGGGCGTGAACGACCTTTGGGACGTCGTCGACGAGAACGACCCTTGCGATGTCAAGGGCCCGGGCGTGAACGACCTTTGGGACGTCGTCGACGAGAACGACCCTTGCGATGTCAAGGGTCCGGGCGTGGACGACGTTCTGGACGTGGAGCTGGGGAACCATGGATGGGATTGCGACGTGGAGGGCGTCATCCCCCAGGGCGTGGATCCGGAGGGCGTGGAGGGCGTGGAGGGCGTGGAGGGCGTGGACGACGATGCGGATGCAGTACCGCCTTGGGAACCACCAAGGCTAAGGTCCACGTCGTTGAGGGTGGATCCCTCTTCCGCGTACAGGGAGTCGTGAAGAGACTGATCCGCAGAGAGATCCGGAAACCCATTCTGAGACCCATACTGACGCGCATCCTCAGACATATCCAACAGCAGAGTACCTACACCTGCTGATGAATCATGATCGGTTATTTTCTCGCCACCCGGTTTGGGGCTGCTGGTCAAGATCCTGCATGAGCTCGTAGACGGGTTTGACAGAACAGCGTCACTATAATCAGTTGACCCGTTCATGGTGGCAGCAAGTTTTCAAGTGATCTATATAGCCATATGCCACGCCGAATTTATACATGCCGGGCAGGCCCCCCTGTGGATACATGATCTGGTGAAAGCGATCTTTTATCGATGAGGCAAGACTTTGAACATAAGTTACGTGGTAGACGTGACGGGGTGTGGACGGGGTAAGAGAGACTTTTACCATAAGTTACGTGCTAGCCGTGACGGGGAGTACATGGGGTATCAGCGACACCCTCACCGCCGCCCCTTGTGAGGCCTGTTACGTGTCAAGAAGTGTTAAGACTACCCCGCGGGCCGCGTGCCGCGGTACTCCTGTGAGGGACCTGACACAGAAGCTAGTTGACATGCGCCGCCTCAGATGGCCAACAGGTGGACGCGGTCATCACAGACGCGTGTCCCGGTGTCAAACGCGACAGAAGTCATTTCAGATGAACCCCCTGTCGATCGGCTCTCTGAAGAAAATAGCGGCCTATTAGACGTGCTTCGCACTACCCAGTGTAAAAACTTGTGAAGCCCCCGGCTAGAAGAAGTCGTTTTAGTTGTACCTTACCTAGCGTTTAAGTTGTCGACCGAGGGTTAACTTTTCGCTAAAGACTAGACGAAGCCCTTACAGTACCTGGGGGGTTGTGATGTCGTGTGGGGTGGGGGGTATAAGTATGTGCCTGTACTATACACTGGTTCAGAACAGCCACTTGATGGCCATGGACATCGAGCGACTGTTAAACGCAAGTCTGCGTCTGCGTCTTGTTCGGGAGGAAAGGCCAGTGCTGAGACCTAGTCACCTCCAACCCGCGGACCAATCCGACCATCAGTGGCTGCTTCTCTGGTTAGTGATATACCTGGGGTGGAAATTTATCGGTATCTTCTGGAAATTGGCAGCAGGCTGTCGCTCGTTGGTGCAGGGTCAACGTCGGAGGGCTACAGTGCAGTGCTGTCTGAGAATCTACTGCCGATGGGAAACGCTCCTATTTCCACTGGCTCCCATTCCCGCCGAAATGGAAGCCGTAGGAAGTGCTGCCTGCCCACGAATGATCATCCAAAGACCGAGCATCCTGTCCAAGGCCCTGACCGTCGCCTGGTCGGGCCCACTCACGGTCCATCTGAATGGCAGTGACGAACCCTTGACGTTGGAACTCCCGCAAGAAGTCAAGATTCCTCGTACGGAGCGCGTGCGCCTGAACAAATTTTTCAGGCACAGACTTTGTAGAGCGAACGTTTGCCTGATAAACAACAGGAACAACATGGCCCAAGAACTACTCCCAGCCAAAAAACTGGGCTGCATGCCTGACGTAGACTCTTGGGTGTGATGAACAGTTATATAAAAGTGTACGATATGTTTGAAGTAGATATGGGAAAATTTTAATTGTGAAATGCATATGTTCACGAAGCTTTCGAGTTACATATGTACATTAGTGTATGGTCAGTAAATACAATTATGGGAAAATAGGCGAAACGTTGACACGTCGACATCATAAAACCTTTTCCGCATGCATAACAATAAAACATTTTGATATCATGAACTTGTGTAGTCTTATGTGGCTGTGACTAATTATAAATGGGAATTCATGAGGATAATGTGAATGAATTGCAGCTGTACATGTGTGACGAAATTATGAGGGCGAGTATATATTCTAAACAACAAAAATCGAACATGAATGAGAACTGATAACTTTTGAGCTGCAATAAAAGGAAGAGTTAATAGCTAATGTATATATAACCAACTCAATTTAAAGTCAAGCGTCTGCATGCGCTTTGAATCCTACGTTGTCTGAAATACAGAATTGAGATGAAAACAAAAAGTGCTGGTACCATTATAAAAGTAAGTCCAATGTTCAACAGGTAAACAGTACCGTGCACACTGGGGGGGAGGAATGGTACGTGGGGAAGATGCAAGTCACCACGAAGTTTCTTGTATTCGACCTCATTCAGTCGAATCTCTTTCATGTATGTACGGAGGGAAAGGAAATTGTCTTTTGCTCGCTTAAAAATATCCTCTTGGCGGACTCGCATTTGCGGGCTAAGAGGTAAAATTGGGAATGGTTTATCGTACGAAAAATCCGGGTTCACAAGTCGGCTAAGTGACAGGTTGAGGTGTTGAAGACTAGCAAGGTTGACGGGGAAAACTGTTCTTAAGGGGCCTGCTGTAGAAGGCAAACAGTTAACACTTGAGACTGGAATTTCCCATTCTTTGGCGGACACAGAACAACCACATTCAAAGGCACGAACGCACGATTCACATCCAGGATGGGTTGTTGTTCGGTTGGGGCAGCGCACAACGACCTCGTCTATGTGAGAGAACAAATAGGTCCCTGTTGCAATGACTTGGATGTTCGACCTTCTGAAATTAGACTGAATGAGTATTTTGAAATCACAATAAAGTTTGACAGACTCATGATCACGTAGATAGATAGAAATGAGGCACGACGAGGGAGAAAGCCTGCGAATTGGTAGGTCATAATGACAAAACGGAGAATGGCAATTATCCAGATCTGGGTTGGAGGATACCGTGTATTGGGTTGCGGACACCAATAAATAAGCCGGTGTGTTGGAGAGGCGAGTATAATGCCCATGGAAGGCTAGAGGGAAGGTGTTCACTTTTAGAACCTTGAATATTTTGTCTAAGGAAATAACGGGAATCTTCAAAATAGTTTTCAGAACATTTCGCTGTAAAACCGGGGGGACTAAAACAGTTACACTTCTATACATGTCGCGAGTGTTTGGAATATAAATATTTGAACGATTGGACTTGGAAAGGAAAAGGTACCGAATCTTCCTCATATCAGTCTCCGATATCAAAGAGTTACTCAGCCTGTTCTCCGTTAGGTCGCGAATAGCCTGTAGCAAGACATCAAGGGAATAGTCCAGTTTAAAATCCAGTAGACGCAATTCTTGCAAATCTTGCATCAACCTGACCATCAATTCCCGGTTACTAATGTAAGCCTGGAGTCCTCGGGACAAATTGTATATGGAATGAGTGTTCTCTATTATGGCCTGGAGTTGGATTTCCAAAGTGGAGTCAACTACCTTTAGGACTGCATTTATTTTGCCATCGAGGAAGCCGATTTCATCTGTATTTACCTGGTCAGCACGAGTCTGTTGCTTCAAGTCATCGAGTGTGGCCGTTCCAAATAAAGTCTCGGAGAACTTGCCGATTTCTGGAATCAGAGCCCGCTGCTTCCTGGATTTTGCTGATGGAGGTGTTGGCTGGGCCGTCGATTCCAAAATTGATTGCACTTCCCGGAGTCCATTGGTGACCTTCGCTGCTATAGTCTTCCCAATAGATGTTATGTTATTCAACATAAGTTGGATTTTTCGACACTGTTCCATTGAACCGGCTGCCAGGGTAGCGCCGTGTCTACAATTTAGTGCGGCTGCCTGTTTGGGAGAAGGAGGAAGTGGTAAAATGATATCGACTTCGGTAGTGAAGTACTCATTACCTATGTGGATGGACGGTTTACTCTCGAATACTACACCATAGTTGGTACGAAAACGGTTTACCGTACTGGTGCATAGGCATGGCTTAGCTGAGACAGTGCCCAGGATAAAGAGTCCACGAAGGAGGAGTATGAATACTGTTGGAGCCATGTCTGATGCAGGCTAGAGACCGCTCTAGTCTTTTATTACTTTTTCCCAGTCACGGGAAGGAGTAGACAGACAGTGGCCACGTGCACCTGGGATCTAAAGGTTTTGACCTCCGTGCAGAAACCTTACGTTAATGCCAAAAGAAAAGCCGTGTGAAGAGTATAAGCTTAGGCGTATGCTTGCTAGTAAGCTTTCGTTGGTTAGGGTGTCGTCTTGTTCTAATTGAATTGGAAGGCAGACTTCAAAATGAATTGTTGGCATGGGGTTCCTTAACTTGTGGATGAGAAGTGAGAAAGCCTGTAAATGCCATTACTGCCTGATATTTATAGGTTTTATTTGCAGGTGGTTTATATGGAGTTCAGGCCGATTTAAGTCTGGACTGGCTGAAATTAGTCTCAAACCTTAAGGTCGGCTTTATATCTAACCAGCTTAGACCCAGTTTAAGGTGAATTATTTAGGGTAGTTATATAGGCCGGGAGGTACCTTTTATCCATACAGAAAATGTTTAATGAATTTTTAATGAATCTCATCTCTCACGGATGACTTCAAAAGAAGTTAATTTCAAACACTTTTAATACTCCATCTATGGATGGTAAGGGTAAATGGTTTTCCGGGTGGGAGGGGCGATGGATGGTAGGGTGAAATAGGCCTGTCAAAGATTTAGCTACATGTGCTTTGCAGGCGAACGTAGGTTGGGTATGGAAGTGCCCGACCCAGCAGGTTCCCTGCATGGGGCAACTCTGGCCCGTGTTAACTCGATAACTAACCCCTGATTAATGGCGGGGAGTCCGTCAGATGACACCCAGCATGATACCTGTGTCGCTCTTGAGTGGGTTTGGTGTGAGTTATGTGATTACCAAGACTGTGCCCCTGCCCTTGTCAGATGTCAGAGGGGGGTACAGATTAGATGGGGTGCTTCCGGGTACTTATGGGTGTTAATGGATTAAGGCCGGCCATGATGGACGCTTCCAAACTTTGCCGCCGTTAGGAATGGACCTGGTTTATTATGAAATGTTATGCACAAGGGAACAGGGGAGCGAGGGATAGCTGCAGAATCGCGAAAATGCTTTCTGTCATGTTACTTAAAAAGTACATGGAACTTGTTAACTAATGGTCATATTTAACTGAGACAATTAATTTAAATGAAGTGTGATGCCCAGTGTCTCCTGTTTATTCAGATGCTAAGATCGGGAAAGAAGGTTATTTAGAATGTTTGCAAGAAGTATATATAATAAATTTATAATATTCGGAATTTAAGCCGGATCAGTCTCATTACCATTAGGACTATCATGTTTAAAAGTAGTAGTTGAGGAGAGGGCGGGTTCGAGCAGGTTTTTTTTTTTTTTATAATTTTCCACTTTTTTTTAGGGTCTTTTTGATTTAACAACTTTTCAATTACAAATGGAGAGTTCTCCTTTAAAAAGCGTAACGTCCCGATCCTGTTTAAAATAAGTTAACAATCAACCTCCTCTCTTGACATGACGATTAGGGTTCAGAGTAGTCCTATCCTTATCATTAATTTGATAATACAAGTCTGATGGATGAACGAAAAACGTAAGGCATGAAGGGGATTCGAACCCGGGGCCGGGAGAGATAGCTGGTAGCCAAAAATCCACCGGGTTCAATAATACGATGACGTCGGAAACCAGCGAAAAGCCGTCTAGAGGTCCTTCCGGTCGCAGGACCAAATACGTCGAAACTACGTTGGGGAAAACGATGACGGGCAATGTAAATTGAAGTTGATAGAGACACATCAGTGACAATTGAGGGCGATCAAAATTAATAACTTGTGGTATTGCTTGTTTTCCAAATCGGAAAACCCACTGAAACACAAGGACCGAAGCTACAAAGTGTCTCTTTTTGGTAAACACCTTTCTGGTTGCCCCGATTACACCCACGGTATATATATGTCGCAAACTCTGTAGGTTAGTGGGTCTGGTTGTGCAACCAACGATGAAATGCAATGAACTGAATATGGCACAGATGAGTTCGCCAGACCTGGGTGGTAGGATCTAATCGAACTTGATGCACTCGATTAGCTCCTACCACTCTAAATTTTCATTTTTTTCGGAAGTTTTATTTGTAATAATGGTGTTAAAATGACCAGATGGCCCACGGGCCGGTCAGGGGGGTTGCAGGGGTGGACCTAGGAATTTATAGAGGGGGGGGGGGCTGGGGGCAAAGCCCGTCTGCCCCCCCCCCCCCCCTCCCCCCGGATCTGCCCATGAAGGACCTTAAAACAAAGTTAAGGTGGAGAGTTCTAGTTGAAATGGTAAACAATAAATAGGGCGAAATATACAAATTTAGACTATAACTTGTGAATTGTATTAGTTAGCGTGTTTTATTCTGTTACTGAGTTCAGTAGCTAGGTTGGGAAAGGTTAACGTTGGGACCAAATTATTTTTGCCTTATAATGCTTACACGAGTCTCACAAGCGAGTTTAAGAAATCTGGTTTAAAACAGGCTTAAACCATATTTGCTTTTTGGAAATACGCCCTTAAAATTTTTAGCTACAAGTTTGGTTGAACTAACCCTATTTTTTTTTAGAAATAGGCCTATTGGACATCACTTTCATGGGATGGAAAACCATTATTGATATGATATATGTGATAAGATTTCTCAAAAATATTACTTTCATTTCATGATAAGGGTTGTACCCAACATCATGGGAGACAATTGCTTCATTATTGATTAATCATAGAGGTTATAAAGTTAAATCACGCTTTATCGCTGTTTTTACGCATTTGATTAATTATTATGAATTATTTTGATTTTATATAACTTTTGTTTCTATATGTAAGGGCTATTAAAACTAAATGCGCTAATGATATAGGCCTACCAATGTGAGCGATACAACCCTGTTTTACCCTAGTTGTGTGCACACTATAGGCTACTCCTTCTGCGCTTCAGCCTCATCTATTCTTATTAGGTCAGGAAACTGAGTATTATTTTTGTTGAGCTTGGAAACCAATATCAACCGGCGTTTATAGATTATATGCACAAATGTGGGAAGGCCAGTGTAGCCCTGAAGTTGCCCTTTTTAAAGGTAAATGAATAGACCATAGACATTACTCTTTCTCCTCGGCAGTTGTGGTCGGTGGTTATGTCGCGCATTTAAACTTTGTATGGCAGATTTTTATAGGCTCATTTTTGATAGAACACGAGAAGTAATATAATAAGAAATTCCAAACGAAATTTTCAGATTGTGGAGCCAAATTCCTTAATCCAATCGTGAGTGGGGGGGACTGGGTACGCCACTGCTGGCAATTATATTGGTGCCTGAATGGAGGGTAGGTACGTTAAGACGCCGAGAAGGTTGGGCGTGTGAAGAGAACTATGAGCGGACGGGACTATTGTGACACAATATAGTTAACACCCCCTGACTTACACTTATATACACGCCAGAAGGGGAAGGGAAACTTTGAGGTGGGCGCAAAAGTATTACCTAACACGCCCACTGCTATGGGTGGTATAATGATACTTTGATTTTTCAGGGATAATGGTGGAGTAAGACTTACACTCCTTGACACGTTTTAGAGCAAGTGGTTTCAGACACGCCCGAGCCTGTCTAATGTATGAGTTCAAATTCTTCCCGTGATTACCAACACCCTGGCGGTGGGCAGGCTCCCCAGGCAAAGTGGAGTCCGGAAGCCGACAGTGGGCATTGTAAATACTGTTCAAGTTATAATTATATTTGTCAAAAAAAAAGTTTGTTAAATGTGATTTAAAGTAATTTATAGATTGATTTTTGGTAGTTAATTTGAATAATATTTTAGTTTCTGTCAGATTTTTTGCTAATAATATTCTGAAAGTTGTTTAATAGGAAGACGAATTTGAATTGATATTCATATTTTCATATATATATATATATATATATATATTCTATTTCAGTTAATTAGGTATTTTATATTTGTAAGTTAGTTAAGGAATGTTTAAATTTTAGACAGTGTTTATTTATTTATTTTTTTGACTTATGTATCACAGATGTTGATTAGGAATGTTTTATTTTTTTTTTATTAATTCATTATCGAAGAGCATTCAAAACTAGGATTATTACAACTCAGCTAGTGGTCCTCAACATGAGTCCTACCCTTCTCATAGTGTAAGCTACCTCATATTGTTATATGGCCGCATAGTGGTGTAGATGGGTTATTGTGAGTGGAGAAGGAGGTTTCTGACTTTATCCAACTGATTACCAAACTTCCTGAGGATTATTGCCGTAAAACCAATATGTGATTGCGCATGAATACACAAGGACTTATTTGATAATATCAGATTGGAGTAATTTTTCGGCAAAGATCCTACTAAGCTGGTAAGAAACATCGGGTGCAAAACACCCCTTGGATACTGTAAACAAACAGACTGTTGCCAACCCACGCTCATGAACTGTAGGTTACGCTGCTATATATCCATCTACCTGAAATGTCAGATTTTGAAGCAAGAACGAGAAGTCAGAAGAATTTGGTAAAGACTATCCGAAGCCATATGAAAGGAAACTGAATTTTCAACAGATTCAACTCTGGAACATATTGAGATCTTGTCCTTGACGCATGTACCGAAGCACTACAGGCTACAATTACTGCTCAAAAGAGATTCATTGAAGACCTAAACTAAAAGATACAACACATTGAAGATGAAAAAAGAAAAAAACAACCTAATTCTTCACGGAATTCCTGAAAATGTGCTGGTAAAATTGACTGTTGAGAGTCTTCTACATGACACAAAAGCTCCATTTGACATGACCGTCATTGACAATTCATACAGAATTGGCCAACGCAAAACTACTCCCCAAAAAGATACGTCAAGTAACCCTCCAAGGCCAATCTTGATCACATTTATTTGTTTCTCTGATAAGATTGAAGTTCTGAAAAATCTGAAGAATCTGAAAGATATCCCAAAATGGAAAGGTGTAAATGTGAGTGATGATCTATCACCAGAACAAAGCTAAATCAGATCAAACCTACGTTCTATCACAGCATCTGCCAGACGAGAAGGCTTAAAAGCTAGGGTCAGTGGAAGCTTTCTGATTATTGATGATAATAAGTACTCTAGTTCACAACTGGATAATCTGCCCAACAATCTAATCTTAAAAAACTCTAAAACAATCCAATTTGACGAAGGTATCGCGTTTCAAGACCAAGACTCATTTCTATCAGCCTGCAATGATCTGTAATCAAGTGCCACAATTCTCATGACAAAAGATCCGTACAAAATCAAACAAATCTCAAAAAAATCAAACAAAGCAAGAAATGGTCAGATGAAAAAGATCACATCCTAGGGACTATTGTAAGTTCAAACAAAATCCAATCCTTGCCCAACGCCTGATCAACAGGAAATAAAAACCTATATGAAGCTACCAAATATCTGCACTACGGTTGTGGGAAATCCCTAGCACGGATCCATGAAATCAATGATGAAAATCCAGGGGAAAATATTCTTTGAAAAATCGTCCAGAAGGTCAGCGAAAAACTTAAAAAATTGAAATAAACAATTTCTAATTGATTGTATGATCAAATACAAAAATCAAATATGGAAATATTAATAATCACAGACTCTTGAGGCAAAAATCTGGATTAGATACTTGATGCCAGGCAAAAGAATGATGAATCAGATTTCTCAAAATTTAACTTCATGATATGGGTAATCCCAGGTGCAACAATTCAATCAGTCTACAAAAAAGTACACGATTACATTGAGAAGGATTAATATCTAATGATTTATTACATGGTTGGTGTGAATAACTTGTCAAAACTCAAAAAATGGAAAAGCCATGCCAATCTATTCAGACGTTGGATCTCTGGTTGATGAGTTAACTGACCTACACAGGAAAATGTGAGCCCAGTGTCTTTTCCAAAATCTGCTGTGCACCACCACATTTTGTAAGTCGGGCACAGTCTGAGTCAGCATTCCTGCGCCAAAATGATTAAATGGTCATAGTATGACTAATGCCATAGACGGTCATAAACCTACTTTGTCCCCCTGCCCCACACAGCATAAACCCATTGATGCCACTAAATGCAAAGTCCCAATGGCGCTAACAACCCAGCAAACAAATTGACGTTGTGACAACGTTGCTACAACGTAACTTTTTGGTTGTAGCAACGTTGTAAATTTTCGTTGTGACAACGGAAATTTGTAGACTCCCAGAAATGTTGCAGCAACGTTGTAATAAGGTTGCAGTGTTACCAGCTCACAACCAACTCACAACCTAAATACAAATTTAGTAGTAGAGCTAGGTTTAGGAAAATCAGCATTATAAATGTTAATATTGTTATTCATTTTAGTTATTCCTTATTTTGGATGACCCCTAACATCGTTGTGGGTGCAATTTCTTTAATTATTTTTTTCTCATTATTTATCTGGTTTTTTTTTTAAATTCTGGCGTAGCCCAAGTCCAGCTTTCAAAATTCAATGGTGGACAAATAATCTTTAAGTCCAACCCAAAGCCTTATATGCTGCTGGATCATATTAGGTTCATGGCCTACAAGTACAAATTAGGTCTCAAGGCCTGGAGACTCTATAATATTGATAAGCTATCAAAAAGGTGTTTAACATTTAGGATTATCTTAACTCACTTCTAATATCTGCAATTCATGAGATTAATTCATTATGATATACGTCAACTGCATTCTGTTGCTCATCACATCATATTGATGCACATTGATTAACTAAAGTTGTAAAACAGTGGTCTCCAGAAAACCTAAGATTGAAAAACGTTTCAGAAAATTTTAACTCTGGAAACACTAGTGCCACCTGGATGTTGTTATCATACACAACGTTGTAGCAACGTTTTGTGTTTGCTGGGAAAGAACAGTGCTCCTCATGCTCAACCCATGCAAAGTTGAAGCAAAGCTTAACTATGTTTCATGGGCATCCAATCAACTTTGCTTACTGTCCGCCGGGGGTTGGCGTGAGTTAGACTGATGCCCATCTACTCACACTCAGTGGCTGCAAAGTGTCTGCATAGGAGCATTATGCTTTCCCTATGGCTTTAAATGGTATGCGGCCTATACCTCCTGCCCTATTAACATGAGTCAGTGCCTCTAATGCTCATAGATTAACCCTCTGTCCAAGGATAGTGTGTGTTAATGCTACTGTGTTGTATGGCTGCGCACTTAAGGTAGTAGCGTCCTTGGAAATTAAACTGGATCTCACTGGTTATGTTATTCACGATTTTCCATGACCGCCTGCCTCATTGCCTCTCCCTGTGCATGACGCACCCGGCCATCGTCTATATAACAGCGTTAACAGGCTTAAGGTTTACAACATTGTCCTCTGTCAGGTTTAGGGCATGTACATGTCAATTAGCATAAAGTTGCCATGTCCCCTGTCGAATTTAATGAATGACCATGTTGCCCTGTCAATTTTAAGTGATGGCCATGTCATAAGTATTCGCGGATCCAGATCGGGAAGGTTCTATACATGGTCAGGTCAGAAATTGTCTATATATCTAAATAACAACACAAAATGAAAACAGCCGTACTGACATAGGAAACCGAAATTTTATAATTAGACGATAATAAAAGCTTTCATTCAACGGAAAACCAAACCCAGGATTGTGCTTGACATGATTTATTTAACAGAAAATAAAAATCCTTTCCGCAATTTTGGTCACCCGGGTCTTAGTTCAGGTAAACACCGTTAATTGGTAATATATCGCCTGCCCACTTTATAGTACTGCGGCCAGAGAGGCATTTTGGGAGTTGACCCCAACTGGAGGTATAACAAGCTGAGATCGTTTTTTCCTATTCATGGACCATGTCCCACAGGTCACCTGATAATTTGTACTAAAAAAAGTGTGTTCCGGAATATAGTAAATGACTGGTTTCCATGGCAACCACCCAAAAATCAGGTAATTCTGAAATCAACAGTATTTTCAACATAGCTTCCTTAATTTTCAAGGTAGAAGCACGAGTGAGATATCAAAATTAAGCATTCCTAGAGTTCTATGGGATAGAAGGCTGAAATCGATTGTCTTCGTTACTGGTTTGCCATGGTTACCAAAAATAACTCAAAAATTGACAATAATTACAGTTTCTCTTCTCTTCTTGTTACCATAGAAACTGCAAATATGTGATTATCAAGGCACAACATATCTCATCTCAAGAGTACATATCCCTTCTATGCGGAGACGAGTGTTTTTTGTCAAAACAATGATATAGAATGCACTAAATGACTGGTTTCCATGGAAATAACTCAAAATTCATGTTATTTCAAATTTAACAGTATTTGGGCAGTATCTCTCTTAATATACAAGATAGAAACACAAATAATATGTCAAATTGAAGCACTCTGAGAGATATAATGGATAAGAAACTGAAATTGGTTGTCTCTGTTACTTGGTTGCCATGGTGACCCAAAACAACCTCAAAAATGACCATTTATTCACTTTCCCTCTCATTCCCGTTACCATGGCAACCAAGAACATATATTTTGAGGTATAACAGAGTACAATCTATATTATCTAAAGTGTATTAGTCTATTGTGTGTAGATTTGGGGTTTGTACTGAAATATCTTGAGCATAGAATATAATAAATGACTAGTTTCCATGGCAAGCACCTCAAAAAATTAAAGGTTTCTTAAAATAAAGACTAAAATGGTCATATTTTCCTTAATAATCAAGATAGAAGCACAAGTGAAATGTCAAATTAAAGCACTCTGAGAGTTCTATTGAATGGTATAGTGAAATTGGTTGTCTTGGATACTCAGTTGCCATGGTAACCACAAATGACCTCAAAATTTACCATAAATTCGGATTTCCCTGCTGTTTCTGTTACCATAGCAACAATAAATTTATTTCAAAACCATTGTAGGGAATATAGTAAATGACTGGTTTCCATGGAAACCACCCAGAAATCAGGTTAGCTAAAATTAATCAGTATTTAGGCTATATCTTTCTTTATATACAAGGTACAAACACAAATGTCATGTCAAATTGATGCATGCACTCAACTAATTCTATGGCGTAGAAGACTGAAATGGGTTGTCTTGGTTACCCAGTTGGCATAGAAAGCCAAAATGACCTCAAAATTGATCATAATTTTGTTTTCCTTTCATTTCATTCAACATGGCCACCAGTAGTACATCTTTTCAAGTCCAAGAAAGTACTGCTTATAACATCTCTAGGGTGTAAAGATCTCATCTATAGTCTCAAGAAAGAGGTCTGGAGGATAGTCATAAAAAAGATATGACTTATGTCCAGTATAGATACTTGATTTGACAAACAGCTAATCTCTCTTACAATAAGGCCCAAAGATGTACCTAAGATATGCCTAAGATCCCCATAAGGTTTACCTAAAATGTCCCTAAAATTCACCTAAAAGGTGCCTAAAAGCCATATTTCACTATCTGTTTGGGATCCCTTTGCTATTTGGGTGCTCTTGCACCACAAGCAATTTGTATTTCAGATATTAGCATGTTGGTATCCATGCGCAAGCATTCCTTAAAAACATAAATAAAATGATTTGTAACGGTACTTACAAGACCAAATGCAAGTACTACCACAAGTACTAATGCAAGTACATCTCTATATTCCAACTTGCAGATAATAGTTTTACTTGCAGTGGTGATTAAAATAGCCAATTGTAAGCAAAACACTGGATAATGGAATATAAGTTTAAGGTACCTCAGATGTGCCTAAGATGCGGTCCTTCTAAGATCACTCAAAGATCTCCTTAAAATCCACCAAAGATGTACTTATATATAAGCCAATAAACTGCCTCAAAGATGCACCTAGATGCATTTAAGCTGTGCCCCTATGATGGTCATAAGATCCCCTTAGATAAACCGAAGATGCGATTAACTTGCCCCTAAGGTGCATCTATGGTGCATATAAGATCTGCCTATGACACTTCAAAGATCACCCTAAGATCCCAGAAGGATTCACCTAAGATACATTTAAGACTTTCCTTGGATGCAGCTAAGATGCTCGAAAGATCAGAAATATCATTTTCCCTTTTTTTTTCTGGATTTCCAGATTTTTGCCAGTTCAATATGAAAATAATTTTTTGCTTCAGCCCAAGTCACCAGTTCTGCTTTTCAAGTATACCTTTATCATTTCCAAGCCATTTAAACCATAAATAAGTTTCCTGGTGAATATTTCCACTTTTCTAGTTTCTGAGCTAAAAATCTGGAAATATCCTCCCTAATTTCTGGATATTATTTCGTCTCTCCTGAGTAGCAACTCTGTAAGATCTGATAATAATTACCTAAGATGCACCTTAGATGCTCCTATGATGCACCCAAGATCACATGAAGATTCCTCTAAAATGTGCCCAAGTTACACTTGAGATTCCACAAAGATGCACCCTTAGATCCCACAAAGATTTCCAAGAGATGCCCTAAAGATGTACCTAAGATCCCAAAACAGATACTGCAAAATGCCTCAAAATGCACCTAAAATGTAGCCAAGATGTACCTGTAATGCCCAAGATGCACTTAAATTAGACCCCAAAATTGATCCCACTTAAGATGCACCAACGATGCACCTAAGATCTTGTATGATGGTGCACCTGAGATAACATTAACCCTTTAAGGATGCCTGTATCCCTCAGGCATCACCAGGCCTAGCCTCCTGTATCTCTCAGGCATCACCAGGCCTAGACGCCTGATGCCTGAGAGATACATTTCAGAATTGTATCTCTCAAAAACATTTGTGAAAAAAATGTATAGACATGAGTTTTTTTTGTGGAATCACAGATAATCAGTCCAGATATGCCATATCTACTATATAAATGTAAAACTAATATAAATTTTATGTTATGGATGGCAATACTTGGCCTATGATAGAACCACAGTGCATCATAGTGGCGTCTTTTGTGACTATACACCATGTTAGATTGGAGGTTTTTAAAACCTGCACGAAAAGCTGGTGGCGTCTTGAAAGGGTTAGGATACCCCTCAGATCCCATTAAGATTCTCCTTAAGATGCACCTAAGATGTATCTAAAATCTCTTTGAGATGTGCCAAGACATGCCTAAGATTCCACCCAAGATTCCCCAAAGATCCACCTAAGATGCCAGTAAGATGCCCTTACAATATTAATGTGCCTCAAAATTCATAGACCTTTAGCCTTTGTTCTATATAAAATCACTGAGATCCCACAAGGATTCCCCTAGTACATGCCAAAGACGTACCATAGGTGTGCCCAAAGAGCTTCCCAGATGTGCCTATGATGCACTCAAGTTGCATAAGACATGCATCTAAAATCTCAGAATTATGCCTCAAAATCCCCTTAAGATGTCTACAGTATCCTTTTTCCCTTTATCCCTTAAATGTCATACCGACGCTGACAGCCAATGCTGATGGCGGCCAAATTTTCTAACATGCTTAATATGGATCCTTATAGCCGTCATCAACAGTGTCAGTGGTCGGCACCGATGGCTGCACCAACAGCATTATGCATTGGTATCACGGGAAAAACTGAGCCTTGTGTCTTTTTCGAGATTTGCTGAGCAACAGCACATTATGTACAAACAAGCAAAGTTTTGTAAGTCACACTGTGCTCAATTGTGCTGGAGTGTGCGTCAATTTCTATGCGTAAATTGTATTGATGCGCAGTTCTCACTACTGCAGCGTGAAGGGTCTTTTCGCGCAGGTTGCATAACACCCCCCCCTGGCCCCTTACTGACCACTCCCCTACGCGACCAGTTACATGACAAGGCCGTGGCCGGTTGTACACCTGTGGGTGTCAGGGCTGAGGCAGTATCTATATTTAGCCTTGGCCTGTATTTAACTCCACAACCGCAGCCCTAGCATCCCTGCATACCCCTGGCCCCGGGCCCCTGAGGTCCCCGTGCGTAATTCTGGTGTTCTGACGGGAGTAGGATGAGTATAGGGCCGGGTAGGGTAAAGGGGGTTGCCCCTGAGGCCCCCGTGCGTGATTCTGGTGTTCTGACGGGAGTAGGATGAGTATAGGGCCGGGTAGGGTAAAGGGGGTTGCCCCTGAGGCCCCCGTGCATGATTCTGGTGTTTTGATGGGAGTAGGATGAGTATAGGGCTGGTGCTACCCCATCCCTCGAGCAGATGACTTGTGGAAGAAAAGAACATTTTGATAGGGTTTTCATGCCGATTTGAGCACTTTGAAAAATTTCCAAATTTGAAACATTTATGACTCCCAGTATGAGTCAACTATGGTTCAAAACTGACTCTAAGGTTGTAGCCCCGAGTGAGAATGACAATTCTATACATGTCAGAAAATTCTGTGATGATTACAACATTATCTAGAAATTTAGAAAGATTTTTCACCTTATTTTTATACTGAAAGACTCAACCAATGGATTTTGCTAAAAACTTGCATAAATGATAATTAGACCCACCTAAGGCCAAAAATGTCCCCTCATTGATAGAAATCATTTTACATATTTCCCGGCCTTTTCTCCTTGCCCCTGGCCTTCCCTTTATAGATAGCCACCCCTAGCCCCCTGATATTCTCAGGTTACAAAGAGGAGACCACTTGTGGTAGGAGAGAACTGTTCGAGATGGTTTTTATGTCGATTTCAGCACTTTGAAAAATTTCCAAATTTGAAACATTTATGGCTCCCATCATGGGTCAACTATGAGTCAAAACTGGCTCTAAGGTTGTAGCCCCGAGTGAGAATGACAATTCTATATATGTCAGAAAATTCTGTGATGATTACAGCATTATCTAGAAATTTAGAAAGATTTTTCACCTTATTTTTATACTGAAAGACCCAACCAATGGATTTTGCTAAAAACTTGCATAAATAATGTCCAGGCCTATTTAATGGTAAAAACATTGTTGAACTTGGGGGAATTTTCAGGGGCCCACCTCAGGGGCTCAGTAAAGGTGCCCAGCCTAATACTTTATAGTGGGGGATGGAGATGTCCTTCCAGTAGAGGTCTGGGCGGGGTGGAGTTATACCTGCCCCTCCCCACTCCTTTAATATGCTTCCTATGCCGATTTGAGGCTCAAGCCTACCAGAAGTACCCATCCAATATAGCTATGATATATTAGGCTGGGCACCTCCACCCATCCTTAATCAATGAGATGTCCCCCAGGCAATTTGATGCCCATAAATCCAACAATGTTTTTGGCATGAAATAGACCTAGATACCATTTATGCAAGTTTTTAGCAAAATCCATTGGTTGGGTTTTTCAGTGTAAGAATTAAGGTATAAATCTGTCTGAATTTCTAGAAAATGTTTTATTAGTCACACAGTTTCCTGACTAGTTTATAATGGTCATTCTCACTCGGGGCTACAACCTCCAATTCATTTTTCACCCATAGTTCACTTTTTATGGGATCCATAAATATTTCAAATTTGATATTTTTTCAAAGTGCTCAAATCGGCCTAAAAACCCTTCTAAATGATTCTATTTTTCCACAAGTAATCTGCTCCTTGCATCCTAAGATTATCAAGAAGCTAAGGCCGGGAAATGAGTAAAGTGACTTTAGCCTGGCCCCTGAGGTCTTGGTTCCTGAGGTGCCCCCTGATAATTTGATGACCATAAATCCAACAATGCTTTTAGCATGAGATAGGCCTAGATACCATTTATGCAAGTTTTTATCAAAATCCATTGGTTGGGTTTTTCAGTGTAAGAATTAAGGTACAAATCTGTCTGAATTTCTAGAAAATGTTTTATTAGTCACACAGTTTCCTGACTAGTTTATAATGGTCATTCTCATCGGGGCTACAACCTCCAATTCATTTTTCACCCATAGTTCACTTTTTATGGGAGCCATAAATATTTCAAATTTGAAAATTTTTCAAAGTGCTCAAATCGGCCTAAAAACCCTTCTAAATGATTCTTTTTTTCCACAAGTAATATCAGGGGCTAGGGGTAGCTATTGATAGAGGGGAGGCCAGGGGCATAGAGTAAAGGCCGGGGCTACAGTTCAGGGTTTTCCCCGAGGGCCTTACAGCTGGAGAACCCTGCTTCTTCTGACTGCAGCTCTAGTAGCTGGCTATGATCCATGTGTTATGCAACCTGCATGACGTTCAGACCGGCCCAGGTATACAGGCTGGGACAGGCTCAGTGGGTGGGGGTGGGCGGGGGTGGGGGTGGGGGATATGTTATGTAACCTGGCCCTGTGACTGCTGCTGCAGTTTGGCACTAAACTTTCACCTAACTTATTTTACTCATTTCCCGGCCTACACTCAATGCCCCCGGCCTCCCCTCTTTAATTAAAGTTATTTTACTAATTTCCCGGCCTGTTACATTATTGGGACCTACCTGAACATATCGCTGTCATATCCCGGCCCACTGTATATATGTAAAGTTATTTTACTCATTTCCCGGCCTCCAGGTGTTATTAAATCATACAGGAGGGGGGATGGCATACATGTATACATGTATACATACATACATACAGACATATATAATACAATATTATCTAGGTCATTGGGTCAACTTAAGGAGCTGAAAGATTAGTGGACCAGTCACTGGGACAGGGGTAGAGGTCTGGCCGCGACGAGGGTGTTATGTAACCTGGCGCGGCTGGGCAGGGGTGGGTGGGGTGGGCGGGGGTGACAGGTAAACTGTGCCCAAACTTTGCCTGCTGCTGCGCGTCAGTAGTATTGATGCCATTCTGGCACCAGTCATACTTTAAACTTGTGCATCAGTAGTAATGACGCATGCTGATGCACAGTGTACATAATGTGCTGTTGCGCAGCAAATCTCGAAAAAGACACAAGGCTCACTTATTCCCGTGTATGTCTTGTCCAGTTAGTATCGGTCGATGGTGGTGCCAATGGGTTGGCTGATGGGAATGCTGATTATCCCTTCCACTGGCCAAAATCAGTTAATGGGTATGGGGCTTAATGAAAAATCCCCAGCACAAACCTGTCAGGCACTGAGTAAAAGCTATGTCAAAGCATTACCCTCTTCAGTTCCACCTACCTGCGCAAAGGTATGTTTATGATAATTCTTTAGACCCCTCAAAATAAGACCTTTATGAGACCTCTGACTGCAAAATAAGACCTTTTCAATGGTCTAATAAATGACAAAACCAAAAAGAACATGCATGGGCACCCTGTAGGTGCATCTGATGGTAAGTTATCATGGGATTCTTGGTTATCCTGCATCACTAACACAGTGCCGTTGTCCTCCGGTCAAACCTGGAGAGATGAGTTGGTCATTTAGGCTAAGGTCGCCATTGAAATATATATAGGAAATTGCTGGGATGAGATTCAGATTTTTGGCTTGTTGACAATTGAAAGCCAGAAATATGCAAAATATTGTAGGTTTAACATTGAGTTCTTATGAAATCTGGGTCGCTAAGTCATCCACATGGAGATTGAAGGACTTCCATATATAGTCATATTTGGGGGTCAAACTGTTGTACACCTACTCGACAAACTAGAAAACCTATACATTTGAGCTGCCATGCAGTGTAGAATAAATAATGACAAGTATGTGGAAGATTGGGAGCATGGTGGGTGGCAGTGATCTAACCTGAAACTAGGTAGGGATGTACACATATTTTGCTGATTTTCCACACATTTCAGTCAATTTAAATCAGAATACATGTTAATGTTGATATTTGATTAATGTTACCAATCGGTTTCATTTGAATAAATTATGATAAACCCAGATATTCACGCTATTCTTCACACTATCACGTTCCCTACCAGTGCGGATCACAGACTGCACACTGGTATTGACAAAACAGTATTAGCTGATGTCAACATGGCACAGTACGTCCTGGTCGGTACGGTGGTTTCCATCCTCCACATTTCAGTGCTTTGTACACCTTAAATCAGCATCGACAATCATTATAAAGGATATATTATGGATTATCAGGGGCCGCCCTAGCCTTTTGGATTTAGTCGCCAAATTTGATTTCAGTCACAAGTTTTAGTATTTGGTTGTGAGTGCTATTGCCAAAAGGAAAAACCATCTCATGATTTGAGTCACCAAATGTAGTAAATTGTAGCTATTGGTGACCTGACACTTTTGTGGAGCGGGCCCTGGATTATTAATATTCAGAGTTGGTCCAGGTTATTATGAAATGAAGAATTACGTCTATATTCACAATCAGCATGGAGAGCAAGGGTAGTACTCTCTGCATGTCAATGGAGATGATGGCGGGATGATGGCATGGGCATCGGGGTCATAAATCTTTTTGCTTCTTGTTTTGCCAATAATTCCTTTCATAGTCTGCATATTTGATATTTTTTTCTTTTTTTTGTATTTCATTTGAATCTCATACAACACTTCGGCTTTACAGTATGTTGCCATTCTTCCAGTGGTCTTACAATTGTAATATTACACATTTAAATGTTTTCATTAATTATACAAGTCATTCAGCTGCAATAGCATTTAGAATCAAACCATGTAATTAGAAAAAGAATGGAGTAGCGATAGGGGTTGGAAAGCGTTGAAAAGCAAGTGCGCAACTACATAGGTAACTAATTAATCTACTAAATGGATAATAGAAGGGTGAAGAAAGATGAGAGGAATGAGGAGATGATGTGATCACATTGTTTGTCTACAAATTACATTGTTTTAGATCTTATTTTAAATTTCGAGCATAGATTTTTCTTTGTTTTGGTCTTTGAGGAGGGTTGAAATGGGGTAGGATTTAAAAAGGTCTTTCATTGTGACTTGAAGGAATGATAATCTGGAGTCTCTTGGAGGGGAGCTGGTACTCTGTTCCATAATTTAGGGCCTTGATATGAGAAACTTTTCCTGAATTTTTCATTATTAGGCTTTTTAATTGCTACAAGCTTTTTCTTGCTAGATCGAGTTCTAGCTCCAGTTGGATGGTACTTTTTCCAGGAGTTAAACTGATCAAAATGGGAGAGTTGATAAATATGAATGAGCATAATTATGTTGCTGGTATCTATCTTTTAATTTCTAATTTTTTGCTTCTTCATTAAGCTGATCCGATCTTACAGTCTGTTCCTTACCCTAAGCACATCTTAAAGCCTTATTCTGAAGCGTTTGGAATTTCTTCTTGTTTTTTTTGTGAAACATATCGCAACATTGATTATGTTATCAAGCCCGAAAATATACCTGTTTCGCATGTAATTCACGCGCTCAGCCTGTGCGCATTGACTCACAAGAGGCAGAGATGTACAGTCCAAAATTTATTGGTCAAATGATGACAACACACATATCGCACACCTTTTTATAGACTTTAGGGGGTTCAGGTGTGCGTATGTACATGCATTGGTCCATGCCAGAGACAGCGTGCAAATACTCAACATAAAGTGAATAGGCCAGAGTTTTTCAGTTTTTTAACTGTATGTGAATCTATAAGATTCAACTGGGACCTTGTGATGACGATCCTTCAGACCTTTCTTGAAACTATAGTTTGTTTGTGGAGTTAGTTTAACGTCTGGCCAACCCCTCAGGGTTCTTTTACCAGTCTGCACAAGGTAAAGCTTCTCAGCTAGTTTTACCCAACAGGGGTGGTGACCAAATCTATGACATGAGGTGCCTATTTGTAGCAGTGGGACCCAATGCCCTCTTTAAAGTGCTGCCACACTGAGATATCATGTCATAGGCCCACACAATACCCCACCCAGTCACATTATACTGACACCGGGCCAACCAGTTATGTTTTGTGGTTCATACTTTATACCGAGTGCCAGGCAAGCAGGGACCACTACCATGGTTAAAGTCTTTGGTGTGACTCGGCCATGGATAAATCCCAAGACCTCCCAGACTCAAAGCGCGCACTCTACTAACTGGGCTACTGAGTCTGGTCTCCCCATTTGTCGCCTTCTACGAACAGCAAGGGGCTGCTGAGGACACATTCTTCTCAGGAGGTTCCCTAAGGAACCCCCACCCCAGATCCCCACAGGGGGTCTTGAAATTATAGATGAGATCTATACACCCTATAGATGTTATAAACTGTACTTTCTTGGACTTGAAAATATGTACTACTGGTAGCTATGTTGAATGAAATAAAAGGAAAACAAAATTATGATCAATTTTGAGGTCATCTTTGAAACTAGTGCTTCTAGCTTGATTATTAAGGAAAATATTGCCATTTTAGTCTTTATTTTAAGAAACCTTTAATCTTTTGAGGTGGTTGCCATGGAAACTAGTCATTTATTATATTCTATGCTCAAGATATTTCAGTACACACCCCGAATCTATACACAATAGACTAATACACTTCAGATAAGATAGATTGTACTCTGTTATACCTTAAAATCTATGTTCTTGGTTGCCATGGTAATGGGAATGAGAGGGAAAGTGAAAAAAAATGGTCATTTTTGAGGTTGTTTTGGGTCACCATGGCAACTGAGTAACAGAAACAACCAATTTCAGTTTCTTATCCATCATAACTCTCAGAGTGCTTCAATTTGACATATTATTTGTGTTTCTATCTTGTATATTAAGGATAGACCCCAGTGATGGGCGGGCCTTTAAGGAAAGCATTAATGCCTCCCTTATCAATGGTCTGATCATAATGTGTTATATATCATTTAAAAGCTCTATTTTTTCTCTACCTCTTGATATAGATAGGGTTACAAAGTATTGTGAATTGCGGATTTGATCAAATAAAAATTGATTTTTTTACTTTTATTTTTTGAACACTGATATCTTGGTCAATATTAGACTGACATGTATAATATTTTACACACATATTTACAACTATCATATGGAGGGAACCGTGTCTCAGATTTTTGATTAAGGCCTTAGATTTTATTTTATGATCAAAAACGGCAAAAAACGGGAAACTTTTTTAGATTTTTTTGTGAACAGATTTTCTACATTTCATAAAAATAAAACTAGGCCCTATATGAACAATTTGAGACACGGTTCCCTCCATGTATATCCCAAGAAGGTCTACCAAAAATTTCAAAGTTCTAAATGAAATATTAAATGAGATATTCATGTTCAAAAATTAAATTTAAATATCATAATTTTTAAGTTTGCAAACCACCTACAGAGCTATCGTCCTATGCATTTTTATATAAGTTATATCAATAGATAAGCTTGACTATTGGCTATCTAATGATGTTTTCTGTTTAATAATACTCTATGAAACAAATATATGATAATGATTAAAGGCAGCCATGCCATTCACACTCCCATCAGTGGGGTCTATCCTTAAGAGAGATGCTGCCCAAATACTGTTAAATTTGAAATAACATGAATTTTGAGTTATTTCCATGGAAACCAGTCATTTAGTGCATTCTATGTCAATGTTTTGACAAAAAACACTCGTCTCCATGTAGACGGGATATGTACTCTTGAGATGAGATATGTTGTGCCTTGATAATCCAATATTCGGGTTGCTATGGTAACAAGAAGAGAACAGAAACTGTAATTATTGTCAATTTTGGAGTTATTTTTGGTAACCATTGCAACCCAGTAACCAAGACAACCGATTTCAGCCTTCTATCCCATAGAACTCTAGGAATGCTTAATTTTGATCCTCACTTGTGCTTCCATCTTGAAAATTAAGGAAGCTATGTCGAAAATACTGGTGATTTTAGAATTACCTGATTTTTGGGTGGTTGCCATGGAAACCAGTCATTTACTATATTCTGGAACACACTTTCTTTTAGTACAAACTATCAGGCCATGAAGTTCAGATATTTATCCGTCCAATGATGTATGAGTAGTATGATGGAGTCGCTGGCGCGCATAGTCAATGCTACTAAGTAGGTCAGTAGGTCACTACGACCGAGTTTAGGTCTAAAATAGGTTCATAGCTTAATAGAGACTTTGAATAATTAGGTCATTACGACCTACTTATAAAAGCTATTTTTGTAATTAGGTCAGAGGTCAGAGGTTAGAAATATTAGAAAACAGGGTCACTGAGAAAACATGTCAGGGGAAGAGCGCGTGGAACGACGTGGAGACCGGAGGCCGTAAGGCCGGAGGTCTGCACGTCGTTCCTCAACGCGCTCTTCCCCTGGCATGCTTTCTCAGGGACCCTATATTCTGGTTACGGCTAAAATATTACATATGTTCTGATATTTTTATTGCAAAGGGGGCGGTGCGGGCATTCCATGGGAGGGCTGTTTTAGGAATGAGGTGGAGACCGGAGGCACAGCCGGAGGTCTCCACCTCATTTCTAAAACAAACCCTCCCATGGGCTGCGCGCACCGCCCCCTTTGCAATTTTATCACTTATACTATTACTATTCGATTCGATTATATCTACTTTATGTGTATGTATTCGTTTAATATGATTTTGATAAAGTTTCGTCTTCATATTCATTAAATAATATTCGTATAGAAACTGAATATAGAGTTTTCGTGTTTATATTCATTAAATAATATGCGTATAGAAAACACAACATATAAAATTCGTTTATAAGTTTTATTCATTAGAAACATATATAGAAACATATTTACAGTGTCACAGATACATGGTGTAATCTTTTATTTACATTGAAACTGTTCACAAAGTGAAAAATATATAATACAAAATCATTTACACTGTTGGCATAAGAAAACATTGTTTCCGTTGCCTGGTAATAAACAAATTAAACAATGAGAACAGTTTCGGGCAAGTGTCCTTATCTTCGGCTGTTTCAGTTTCTCTTTGTTCCATGTGTGAGTGTATACATATGTGTGATGAGGATTTCTGACGGATTTAGCAATGGTATGGTGAAAGAGAGACTGTGCTTTGAAAAAGTTACAGTCTACTTCAGTCGCCAACACATTGTGACCGAAAACAGGATTCATTTGCACCTGGTATGAAAAGAAATTTTCGATGGCCTGAATGTAAATTGATTTCAGCTCACAGTGTAGTTGTATACATGTAAAACAGAACAAAGGACCAACAAAAGTGACATCGGAATCACGGATTCGACATTTACAAAAGGCCTGTGAAACGGCTGTCACTTTATGTTGCTCAATGAAAACCATAAGTGACTTTACACTGTTGACGGTGTATCTGGTAGTAACTCTGAAACATGAGTCTTGATGATGTTGATACACCGCCAAACAGTAGTCCTTGTGGTTATCGCCGTTGATAAGCTGGCTCGTTGCGAAACTATACCCGTCCCACATAGCTTCTGTAAAAGTGGAACAGGATCGGGTCGTACCAGTGGTGTGGTCTACAGTACTAACATGGTGTGGTTTCAGATAAAAGTCGCTGTACTGTGCGGGGATAATCTCCCAAAAGAAATATCCACTACATCCGCAAAGTACAGCCACTTTATCATTTTTGGGTATAAGTTGAAAATTAATGTCTGCTGATGGATAGTTAGAGTCGAGAGGACTATCCGGAGATTCAGGTCGTGACTCAGCAATATTGAGAAATGATAAATCGAGACCCCAACTAAGTGTGGTCTCGTTATCATTTGTTGATGAATCATTGCTTGCCAAATCGATTAGAAAATCCGAATAGCTGCTGTCGCTCATATTGAAGCTGTAATATAATACTGGAAACTATGGCTACACTAAGCAACTAGATGAATAAAATATGGGTAGCCAGTTATTTTTGTAGTATTTACTATTTAGTATGTACTAAGAAAATAACTGGTAGTGGGTAGACACCTTAAATTTCTCTGTGATTCGCTGAGATTTTCGCTGCCGGGAGTTCTACCCTAGATAAAGCCATGCATAAAGCCATGCATTTTTTTGTTTTCTCTGAGATATTGTATAATTTTTTATTTTTTTTAATATTTTTCTAATTTTTAAAGTTTTTTTTCATTTTCTTAAACAAATATTTATATTTCAAGCATTTTTTCTGTCTCTATGTGAGATTTTGTATAATTTATTTTTACTTTTATTATAATTTTAAAGTTTTTTTTCTTTTTAAACAATTATTTCTTTTTTTAATTTCAACTTTTGAATATTTTTTTTAATTTCAACTTTTGATAAATGATATGTACAAGCTTAATTTTCTTTTTCTTTTTATACTTTTTATATTTTTTTGTTGGAGTATTTCCTTCATAAATGATATATTTTGTAGTTATAAGTCTGTTATTTTTTCAGAATTAAAGAATATTTACAACATGATTGCCGAATTCCTAGATATCTAAGGGTATCGTGCTCACTCCGTCTTCACAAGTTTTTCTTTTTATATATTGATAACTTAAGCCTGTCTTTTTCTGTTTGTATGTTATTATATGATGATCTACAACTTTGAAACCAGTGTTAACGGCGTCCATCGTGATTTGTGTTTCGAGTACGGTGTTAAAAGATTCCATGTCAAGTATGTTTTGTTTCTGTATGACACCTTTACAGCTAGTTTTCTTTTCTTTTCCATGACCGATATAACATTTTGAATTTAGTGAAGTCATTTCATCTCCTTCCCATTCAATTTTGAATAGTCCTGGGGTCCGTTTATCATATTTTTCTCTTTCTTTACAACATGGTTGTGGAAACCATGGTAAATTATTTGTTTTTGCTATTATATATTGTTCCCTGTGATGTTCATTATCACAAGATTCTGATGGTAACCATAAGTGGCGTTCTCTATAATAGGCTTCTCTTTTTTCTGGAATTATTAATTCATCTAAAGTCTGTGCGCTGAGGGCGAAATACAGACTATCTGTATCCATTTCACAGAGTTCAAAGTCAGATTCTTCGATGTACTTTGATAAGAAGTCGTAGTAAAATTGTAACATTTTCAGTTTTGCGTATTGATATACCATGAAACCTATTTGAACTGGAAGGTCGTATGTTATTGACGTAGGGAGTGATGAGACTTCACATGTATCTTCACACAAGTCTTGGACATCTTGTACTGTCCAGTGAAGAGCTATTCTAGCGGCTTTTTCTGGTGTCATATATCGAGTGTTTGTGAAGTTTTGTTTGTTACAAATCGTTTTTCCATATGAACTGTTTCCTAGGAGTTTGTAGAGGTCAGAGAGAATTTTACAGTCAGGGTTTTTGTCGCCCTTTCTTCGTGCCTCTGTTACTTGATCAACAAATGAGAGAAACGATTTCTGTGGTATGTATTCAACTAGTAAGTGAACTTTTGTTACGATTAAGCCTTTTTCTAAATACCATTTAAGTAGTGGTGAACCTAATAAAATATTTTTTGCAAAATAACTTCCGATTAATTGACGTTGTGGCCTTTTGACTCTATCGTTCTTTAATAGATGTTGTTTCATGTGTTCTCCTACATCATCTCTTGACACCATTGTATTTTTGAAAATGGGCGTCATTTCTTCAAATTTGAATTTAAGGTGCTCAGGTGTGCGTATGTCCACCGATACTAGTCCAAAAATAGTCCCATTTTTTACACCGTTTATTATATCTATTTCAGAAAGGATATTGTGTGTGTTTGGAATCGGTATGCTCCACAGTGATTTACATGCTATAACACTGTTGTTGTTATTCTTGTCTTTGTTCCAGTCACATTCGTATTTCTCAATGACAGTATAACCTATTAGTTCTAGATACAGTGTTGTTTTAAGAGTTTGTCGACATCTTTCTGACATTAGTTTACGACCTTTATCAGTAGAGAGAGTGTTTTTATTCATGTGACACGCGTGCCCATGCCAGTAGCAACCATGAAATTGATACACGGTTTTTGTATCTGGAACCAGGCCGTCCACTCGAACTCTTTTTGTACCCACACTAACTTCCCCATGGTTATAAGCATGTAGTATTTTAACTTTGTCTGTAATCTCTCGAAACCGCAACCATTCTGTTGCAGCGCGACTGACTTTTTGAGATTGTTCAGGTTTGTAATTGTTACTACTTCTGCGGACTACAAAGTACCCCGTACAGTGTTCTTCACCCATACATTTAAGGTAAAGACTGTTTGCATCTACTCCTATGATATGACGGCACACTTTACTTAATGGTCCGAATGATCTGCCCCGTATTCGTGTCACTCCTGCTTTTTGATGTCTATGAAATATAATCGATGGACCACCTACCAAATTGCTTCTAATTAATTTGTGTACATCTTTGTCTGCCTCTGAGAATATAATGTAAGGAAGGCTGTTTGATGATGTGTTATCAAATAGAAATTTTAGTGTAAGGCCTGGAAGAGTCAGACCATCTTTGAACATATCTATTCCTCTTTCACTGAAAAATTTCATGTGTTGGTTTATAGCTTTGACAAAAGGTTCTACATCTTTGTTATTGTAATATATTAGATAATCTCTGAAAGTTGTCATTCCATTATCTTTCCACACTTTCTTACACTTGGCATAGTCTTCCGCTGATATAGAAGTACCCGTAAGTGAACTATAGAAAGCTGAGCGAGGTGGAAGTTTTAAGTTCCCTAGTTTTCTAGTTGATGTCATCCACTCATATGGAAAGAACCCTTTACTTTCATCTTGTAGGAAAGCTTTTAAATAGCTAGCATACGAGTATCCGGGAGCTAGATAATTTAACATGTCTAAATAAACACAGTTCTCTGTGTAGACAGCTATGTATTGATTACTCCTTTTTATGGTTTTCATCTCAGCTGTTTGCTTCTTTGCATAGAAGGAATGGAAATCTCGCTTTATTAGATTTAAGTCGTAGCGACCCGAATTGAAACCTATGACAGGTACTCTGTAAATATAGTTCATAAGACGAATTTTGATTTTATCTATTCTGTGCGAAGTTTTATTGCTACTCTTTTTTCCTATACTCTTCATTAGTGATTTAGGCACTTTTTTTCCTTCGGCAATCTCGTTTTTCTTATACTTTTCAAGCTTTTTTATTATGTCAGAGAAACGTGTTTCTACAACAGCTCCTATTTTTTCAGCTAACTTTTGTATGTAATCCAGAGTGTCGTGAACTATTTCATCATTTTCTCCATCACTTTTTCTTATGAAACAAACTGGTTTTTCCCACTCTGGAAAGTCACTTGCTACACTAGATGAAAGCGGTACATGGTGTGATTCGACTACTGTATTAGTTGTCTGAACATCACCTTTTGTTTTGTGAGAAAAATAACTTTCGAAATCATACACAATTTTGTATGGATATATTCGAAGTTCAGATGGTACTTTTATACCTAGCTCCTCCAGTCTATCAAATACAGATGGTTTGTTTTTGTAAATACCACCTTTGTAGATGAATTTAACTTGCGTACAGTCGCTTTTAATGTTAGTGTGTCGCTTAAGATTATACTCTGTTTCAAAGAGTCTTCTACACTTACGACACATGTGGAACTGTGAATATTTATTTAGATCGTTTACTAGACTGAAGTGATGGTCGTATAGATTTAGTGTCATAACTTTAGACTCATCCTCAACACTCATTAAATTTCCCTTTATACATTTTAATGTACAAGGTGTCCCCCTTTTAAATTTCTTTTTCTTGGAAGTAGTACTCTTCTTAGGAATGAGTGAAAAGACTCTTATCATAATGTTGTATTTGGTTTCTATCTGGGTCAATGCCTTAATTGAAATGCCTCTGAATGATACTTTAGTTTCATCAGGAAAACATTCTTGAAGTAGTCTTTCACAGTGGGATGTGTTTTTGAAAAGAAAATATGACAGACACCTAAAAAAACACAGGTAGTCTTTGTACACCCGTTTGCTCTTTGGATTACGATGAAAATGTTGTAAACCCCGTCTACGTAGGAAATTCGGAATTGTATCCAATCTTCCTATTAGACCATCCTCTCTACCTTGAACCCTTACTATGTAAATGTTTGCGTTTACATTACCCACTAGTCTCCAACTTGTGTCAGCTCTATTGACACTCCATTCTTTATCGCGTAAAAAACTTATTACATCTTGCAAGTCAGAATCATTTTTAATATGTCTGTAATTGCTTTGCTGTTCGTGCTCTAACCAAAATAAAGAGGAGTTATTCACTGAAGGATGGTAATACATAACTTCTCGATCTTCTGTATAAATCTTTTCTTCAGCAGTTTCTGTTGTTCCTCCATTAAGTCTTTCAAGTAATGCACCTAAAGATATAGCTAGTCTATATTCGAAAACTTGGTTCTGATGTATTTTGTTAATAGCCTCTATTATCTCTTCAACTGCTTCTTTCATGTTCAGAGTTGAGAGTCTGACATTGAAAATTGATTGAACACTTCCTAGGAGAACTAAACCGTTTGCTATTGACTTAAAGTTTTTAACATAAGTGTCGTGATACCACCAATAACTACCTATAGTTGATGGCATTACTGTTGTTTCTATATCATACTGTTCTCTTACGCATGTAGGTGAAGAACAGATCACCTTTCCAGAATGTAAAGAAAAATTGCGAGGACGACGTGGCACGTTACACATCGGACAATTTATATTCTGATTCATTTTCTTATTTTTCGACTTAATAACTATATAAATATACACTTATGTTCTAGCTAGTTATTTAAAAAGCTGACTAAATATTTTTGTTTGAAGCTAACTATGTGCTACACTAACTATGCGCTAGGTGAATATATAAAGCTGACTAAATACTTTCTTTGAAGCTAGCTAATATAATATCTACAGCATGATTAAATGTTTTCTGTGTATATAAGTATATAGGCAACCACACCACACCATGTATAGTTACTGATATGTTTTAAGACCACACCTACCTGCCCTTGGTGATTACATCATGTTTCTGTGATCTATTCGGACTGCTTTAAGTCATTCAGGATCTTTGGTCCCAGCGTGCTGACCAAGTCGAAGAACAGTGCGGATGGCACGGTGTGCCCCTGGTCTTTCGGAGGTGCGTCGTGCACCCCGCCCGAGTTGACCCGTTTCTCCAGCTGCTCCACGTAGTAGCGGGACCCGATATGGATCTTGGCCTTCCCCTGGTAGGTGGTCACGATGACCCAGATGTTGTGCGTCTTGTTGACCTCCTGGACGTAAGGCTTAATAGTCGGGATGCCCTGTTCTGCTTCACCTGAGGCCCGTTCGTACTGCTGGATGATCGTTCTTGCGGCGTCGAGAAGGTTCTGGAAACCTGTCTTACTCAAGTTGATCCGGCGTTCGTAGGCTCGCTGTGGGTACTGAATTATGGCGACCTGAAAAATATAAGCATAATTTTGTTTTGAGTTATATGTATAAATTTGGGGCTCTCTCTCTCTCTATATCTCTCTCATTCTATTTCTATTTAAACTATTATGTATTCTTTACTTCTATTTCACATTAAATAATTACAATGAAAGTTAACTATAAACGAAGTACATGTTACCTGAAATAAAAATAATGATTCTATAATTTAAAATCATACTTACCCCTACAGGATCAGGTGGTCCATACACATGGATGCAGGTGTTCTTGAAGGCGTCACTGTTGAGGAAATACACCTTCTTAGCTTGCGTGACGTAACCGTCCTTGTAGTCGACGTCCAATTCCAGTGGCCAGAACAATCCGGTCAGGTCTAATACAGGCGAGAGAGGGGTGGCTTTACTCTGCTGTGCCTGTAGCTCCTTCAAGACCGCATCAGCATACTGCTTCGCTAGTTCAACGTCCACTGCCACTGGTTTACCTTTCTTTGCACGAGGTTTCCGTTCACCAGCAGGCTTCCGTTTTCTCGGCGGTGCCTTTTTCTTGTCTGTTGGTTCTCCCTCCGACTCTTCTTCGATGGTGATCGGTACCGAAAGAGCTTCGCCGTCTTTCGGTGGTGGCACGTTTTCTTTGTTGGAGTCGTCTTGGAGGGTAGCGGCGGCGGCGGCAGCGGCGGCGGTGGTGGCGATTGTGGCAGTGACAGCGTCAGTCAAAGATGCAGGTGGCTCGGGATTCCACAGATCAGAAATATCGTTGTATAGACTGGCATCAACAGCGTTGACGGTGATGGACGTACCTTCGCCTACATCTGTAATATAGCCAGATTGAGTGTCCATGGACGAATCTGTCGCATAACCCCCAACTGCAACAGGAACGTAACCGGCGTCTTCTCTCGATGGAAACACTCGGTATTGATCAAAGTATTCATCAATGACCGAATTTCCAGGAGGGGGCTGCTTCGGAAGTCCCTCCTGAGCGGAGGAAGATGTTGAGGTCTTTCCACGAGCAGTCAAACTTCTACGTCCCATCATGAGAGTGTTGAGAAGACTCCAGCCCATGAGTCTTTTATACAAAAGTTTACTATCAACGTCGATTAAACGTAGGACGGTTTTTCCATTTTCACAAAGTTTTTCATGAGCGTCGTCCGTTATTTTATTCGTATTTTGTTTTGTTACCGATAAGCAGATATCACTGAGTACATGGTTCCATTAGTGACGCGACGCGAGAGTCTGACACGTGCACTCCATAACAAAATATTCAAAATTTACATGTATCGGTTTCATTGGAGATACGTATTGTGGTCGTTAACAAAAATGATAATATACGCTCTCAGAGACCCTCTGAGATTCATTTCTAGACTTGTCACCAATCGCACCAGTCTCATCATGTACATGAACGCACAACCCTCGGTTCAGCACCGTGTACCGCTGGCACCGCTCATTGGAAGACCATCTCATTTTCGAAATGCGCTGGTCAACGTGCCTTTTGCGCGAGCATCAGGTATCTGTGGAGAGCATCATTGGGTGAAATACATCTGTCCGAGAGATGGAATGTATCAAATTGAGGGTGAAATTCATCCAAACATTTTATTTCAAAATTGCAAACTTCTGAAAAACATTCGGCTAACCCAACAATCACATCTAACGCTCAAAGATATGATAACCAAGAAACCTTGTGTTGTCGGTTTACCGACAACACAAGGTATCTTGAGCCACATTTTTGCGCGACACTCTGTCAAGGAAACAGTGCAGAGACGTTTTTGGCGTAAATCAGAAGCAGATCCTGATGGAAAACCCTCTATATTTCTGCACGCTGATATTGTTATTCCCCTTATCAACGCAACCATCCGATATCCTGACAAAATAGTGAACACCCTTGACAACAACAAATTCTTCTATGAAAAAGAGTTCGATACAGAAATCGGACATGGTCAGGAGGGTTGTGACCATATTGTGAGGGTTGTCGGAAGGAATGGTAAAGAATCAAGTCTCGTGACGGCTTATTCTATTCCTAGATTTACTCCTACTCCTACTATCGAATATTAAAAAGAAAATAAAGATCCTCTTATGCTCCTCCAGACTATTCGGTTTTCTACCAAAAGGTAGAAAACCACCCTTCAACCAATCTCTTTTATTTTCACACTTATAACGTAAAGACGTCCGTTTATTTACTATACAGATCTATAAATCATGCCATTATTTATGTTGCCATTGAAACAAAACGTTTATGTAGTGATAAATTAGACGCTGGTTAGGTTTATCTCCTGCGACATACGAGCTGATAATAAAGTTGATACTATCAAGCTTGTAACTCTAACCACACGTTAACGGTTATAACCACTTAATCAAAATAAAAACACAAACGCCTCAAACGGCGTTCAACGCTTTTCTTGAAAAGAGAAAAGGGGGTGCATAAAGCTCACCCCTTTTCTCTTTTCAAGAAAACAAAATGCGCGCCGCTCCGCTCGCGGGTGATCCGCGTGGCGGGCGCAGTTCGGCGGTCGGTGCATTTTGGGTGGGAGGGTGCGTTTTGCACCCGACATCCAGGGGCTGTCCCATAACAAAGACTGATCAAATAAAAAACAAAACGTATGGAGAGCGTTTATGGTTCGGTTTCATTAATTTGTTATTCTTTTGTTTTGTGAAAGAGAAAAACCCATGTTATCACAGTTTACACTTTTAATTTGGTATTCTTTTGTTTCGTTTCGCATAAAAGATTGTTATGATGCCATCTCTTTTAATTTGACGTTATTTTATTTCGATCCTCATAAAATGTTGTTATGACCACATCTCTTTTCATTTGTCATTATTTTATTTCGTTACAGGAAAAACACCCTTATGTTATAGAAACCAAACAAAAAGGATTGTTTTTTCATTAAAGTGTCATTCAGTACATTAACCTTCGACCGGGTAAGACGTGTTATAACTTAAATAGAAAAAAAATGGAAAGTGTAAAGGAAATCGCATTTGACCCAAGACTACAAGGACCTTTCACATGTCTTATCGCTGGACCTTCAGGATGTGGTAAAACACAATTAGTGTTTGAAATTATAGAAAAGGCGAAAACTGTAATAAACCCACCAGTCGATGAGATTATATATTGCTATGGACAATGGCAAGACGTTTTCAAGAAGTATCAGGGAAAAGTGAAATTCAACGAAGGTCTACTTTCAAGAGAAGAACTTTTACATAAGAAAAAGGATTTATCTCAACATTCTCTACTTATAATAGATGATCTGTTAGATAAAGAAGATGCACCTCTTATAAGAGATCTATTCATAAAAGGTTCTCACCATAGAAATATGAGTGTTATATTCATAACTCAAAATTTATTTCTGCCTAATAAGGATTTCAGAACACTTAGTTTGAATTCTCATTACATGATAATTTTCAAAAATCCAAGAGATATGAGTCAAATTCACGCTTTATCACGTCAAGTGTTTCCAACTCATCCACGTTTTCTTACCAACGTATATAACGAAGAAACATCGGCGAGACACTCATATCTAGTGCTGGACTTCAAGCAGACTACACCCAATACACTAAGGGTGCGTAACAGCGTGACTACACCTCTCAAGACAACTGTATTCATTCCTACTACACGGAAACAATGAAGGCTAAACAACTCGCTCTCATAAAGAAACATCTTCCTCTATTGCGACATCTGTCTAAATGCACTGGTAAGGAGTGTAAACATATAATGATGGGAATGTCTAATGAGGTGATAAGGTTGATAGCGCAAATAGGTGTGAATATTATGAATAAAAACTTGCACATCTCCAATAAACAAGCAGTCGGTCGTCTATCGAGGTACAAGACACAACTCAAGGGTCTTACCAAGCCTTCAACTACAGTAGGACACAAACGTAAGATTCTTGAACAAGAAGGTGGTTTTATTGGTACTCTATTGGGATTAGCTGTTCCACTCATATCCAGTCTTATCGGAGGCCTTACAAGACATCATTAGGAGAAAATGACAAGCTATAAACGAATGCTGCTCGTTCATCCAGATGTGTTGCAAAGTTCTAACAAAGTGGAAATGGAGAGTTCAACTGTTTCTGGCAAAGTTGATTCTCCACCTCCTGCCAAAGAAAGTGACAGGGATTCCTTTTTCGAAAGGTCAATGGTAAAAGAAAAACTTGAACCTACAGCGCCTACCGTGGAGGTGTTAGCTCGTTTACAAAAAGAAATGAGTCGTGTATTGAACGATCCAACGATGAGCAGAGAAGAGAAACTAGCCACATACAATGATCTCATGAACAGGTCCTCCATCCTTTCCTCTAAAGCTAAAAGTATGTTGTTTTCAACATCGCACCTTTCACGTTCTCCTTCACCATCTCCACCACCTTCTCCGACTATCATGAAACCTAAAAGAGTTTCTACAAAACCGAGAGGACTACTTATGCCGAAGGTACTACCACATAAGATGGAAAAAGCACTAGAAAAAGTTCTGGGTTCTTACCATAACTCTGTGCGTAATCTCTACAAGACCTTGGCCAAATCACGAAAACAGTTCACAAAGGACGGTCGGCTCATTCTAGGAGACACACCTATAGATGAAACACATTTGATGAATCTTCTTTCGAGTGCAGTGCGACCGACTACTAAGAAGCGAGCCAGCTTACCGGGGCAGAAACAATTCGTCCAGATTGTTAAGAAGTTAAATCCGAAAATGAAATATATAAGGAACTACAACATGAAGGGTTCCGACAGTGAAGAGGAACATGAAGAGGTGGAAACACCTAGGCGGAAAGAGAAGTCTCCTCAACAAGAAGGTCACGGGCGAAGTAAGAGACATCGACACTTTACAGTAACACCATTTGTAAAATGGTCTACAAGGCTCTGAAGAAAGATGTGGTTAAACACTTCACTGATCCTAAACAGCCAGCAAGCTTCACAAGTGCATCCAAAATAAAGAAACACTATTTCAAAAACACTGACATAAAGCATATTGAAGATGCCCTTGAATCTGTTGATGCTTATACTAAACATAAACCATTCAAGAGGCGGTTTCCTAGACGTAAAACACAGACTTTTGGAATAGATAAACAATGGCAAATGGACTTGATAGATATGCAACAGTTCAAAAAGTATAACAAAGGCTATTCATATATAATGGTTGCCATAGATGTCTTCTCCAGATTTGGATTTGCACAAGCTATAAAAAGTAAAAAAGCCACAGATGTTACGGAAGCTTTCAAAGTTATGACAGTTAAAAGATGTCCTAAATACCTTCAAACAGATAAAGGTAAAGAGTTCCTGAACAAAACTTTTCAGGATTACTTGAAAGAGACAGGTGTATCTTTTTTCACTGGAGAAAATGATGACATAAAATGTTCTATAGCAGAAAGGTTCAACGGGACCTTACAACAGAAAATGTGGCGATACTTCACTCACATGAAAACCTACACATACATAGATGTACTTCAAGATCTAGTGCATTCTTACAACCACACCTTTCATTCTACCATAGGAGGTCGACCGGTAGACGTTAATAAAGATAACACCGATCGATTGTTCTATCATTTGTATGAAAGAGTGAGAGCTAAAGATTTAAAGACGAAAAGAAAACCTTTAATGAAAAGTGGTGATAGAGCACGAATTCTAAGAAAAAAGAAAACCTTTAATCGTGGATATGAACCAAATTGGAGTGAAGAAATATTCACTGTAAAGAACCCAGACTATATTAAGGGGTATGAAATCGAAGATACCCTTCAAGAAAGAATAAAGGGGTGGTTTTATCCTCAAGAGGTTCAGAAGGTAAAAGTTACTCCGAGGAAGCAGTACACTGTCGAGAGCATCCGTAAATATAGAGGAAAAGGTGCTAAAAGAGAAGCACTCATTAAGTGGAAAGGATACGGAGACAAATTCAACAGTTGGGAACCAGTCAAGAACATACAAAAATGGATGTAACCTGCACCCTACCCAGTAACTCATCTACTAAGACCTTTCCAAACAACACTCTGAGCACTTACAGAGTTCTTTTACAAAAGTATATGGTACTACCAGCTGACACAGACTGTGCGTTATCTGAAATAACGCTTCCAGTAAAATGGTACAATGTGCGAAAATCAACTTTCTACCTTCTCAGCGCAGAAGCACCGTCAGAAAAGAAGAAACATAACACCGCACCAACTAGGGCAAGAACTTCCCGCGGTTCTGATGAACGGCCTTCTTCTGAATCTCCTGCTACTTCCACAACTACACCTGGAACTGCAGCTGGTTCAATTGAAACACCGACAGTACCAGACCCTGATCATGAAGAGTCTTCTGGAGCGTTTATTTCAGATGCAGTGTCAGCTGTAAGAACAGTTAGTGAGAGTATAGCTCCTCCGACACCAAGTTCTCACACTTCCGACGGACCTACACCTCCTAAAAAACCTAGAGAAGGAGTTACTCCATTACAAACACCTCCGACAAGGTCCGTTGAAGCTATCACTCGACTAAAGCGTGAAATAGAGAGCAGTAGGAAAAAACGTGACAGAGAACCGTTCCTAACAGACATGTTTGATACTGATTTGGTAACACACATGCATGAAACACCCCCGAAAAGAAAACTAGAAGTTGAAATGGAGGGAATTGAAAAAGAAGAAAACGATGACGATGACGACCAACCAGAGCCCACAGAAGTATTCGAAGAAGCTGATGCTGATGAACCAAAAAAGCTGCCTCCCACATTGAGTTACATCGATTCATTAGCAAGGAAGCACTTTCCAGGAAAACGGTCTTACGCTCGTTTCTCAATGGAAAGCGGGCGAGTGGAAACCAACAAAGATCTGATCAAACTCCTGAATAAAATAATGAAGAAAAATATACCAAAAGTCATCAAGAAAATGAAAGAAGAAAAGCGAAAAATTAAAGGAAATGGTCCAGATGAAATATTCTCTTATAACGAATTCACAATGAAAACACTTATTGCACTGCCTTCCAACACAATGCTCGTCATACCGGAAAACCTTTCTTATCAACTTGGTTTCGAAGGAAAAATATACATGGGTAGGCGCACACGAGCAAAACAAATAACAGATGTCAACTACAGAAACCATACAGTCTATGTCTACTCTGACATTATTCACAACGGGGTAGTAGGAGATACTGAAGCGCCACTTCTTCGATGTATGGCTGTAAACAACTACTCTCAAAAAACAATGGACACAATAAACTTTCCCAATTTGATTTTCCATCCTCTACGAATAACACATTTCAAAGAGATCGGAGTGTACTTAAGAGACAGTGCAGGCGAACCTATACCATTTGAGCACGGGGAAGTGTCGGTAGTACTGACCTTTAGAGCTCTCTCTCATCCCTATAGTACATTAGTATAAGAAGGAAGACATTGGAAAATGGTGAGTTACTATATGAACGTGCCACCCTTGTATTCATCACCAAGAGGTGAATATGGCCAATATTATAAGCGTTCACAATTTGGAAGTGGACAATTACCTGCTTTCGGTGGAGCTAAAAGACAACGTGGCCACGGAATATTCGGAAGTATAATGAGATCGGGTCTTCCGATGATAAAGAAGCTCGGTGCGTCAGCATTTAAAGCAGCCGTCCCCACCATCGTCAAAACAGGAAAAGGTGTTTTTGACGATGTCGTGGCTGGAAAAAACTTTAAGAAGAGCCTCGTAAAAAGGTCAAAGAGTGCAGGAAGTTCCTTAATGGACACAGCATTCAGTGCAGCCAGAAGGTACTTAAACACTGACGACGATGGCCCTCCAGCCAAACGACGCCGAGCAACGCAAGGTGCAAGACGTGGTAACGGGAAGAAGAAGAGTGTAGGTAGACGTAAGTCTACCCTTTTCTAAAGGGTTCATCATGAGTCTCATTCACCCCTGTGCGGCAACATGTGCCGTAGGTGAATTGGATTTACACGCACTACCTATATCACAGAAAGATATTCTCCGAAGTCAATTCGTCAAGAAAACAACAAACAACGCTCTCACTGACACCACAACTTGTTTTGACTTCACCTTCGAACCGAGCAATCTTTACACAGACCTCAGCGAAGCTGAACTCTACCTAGAGTATGTAGTTCAAGCAAACGACGAAGCTGCCTTAACCATGGCACACGATGCAGCTCCAGTCAACAACTTAATTCATTCACTTTTCAGCAGCATGCAGCTTCTCGTCAACGGGGAGAAGGTAACTTCGAACAATGAAGAGTACTCCTACAAGTCCTATCTCATCGACCTCCTGACGACGGAGGAGGGGGCCAGAAAGTGTCGCCTCCAAGGTTGCCAGAACTGGTTCATGGACACCCCGGTAAAAATGGACACCAGAGGTGCAGCCAACGCAGGTTGGAACTCACGACGAACAGTCCATGTCGGAGCTGTTAAGTCTATGGTAGCAAGACCACACCTCGATTTGTTTACTCAGTGTAAACTCCTACCCTCTCACTGCGAGATCAAACTCGTCTTCGAACGTCAGCCCGCCAGCTTCTACATGCAGATGGCCGCTAACGAGAGTTACAAAGTCGTCATCAAGAAGGCCGAAATGACCATGCGCCAAGTTCATGTCAGGGACGAGGTGGTGGAGGTACACAATAAAAGTGTACGCGACCCCAAGATGGGACCCTTCAACTACCCGATCACCAGGAGCAAGGTCACAAAGCACACCCTCACGCAAGGTTCATCGGAATACACGTGGACCGTCCCCGACACAACGCAGATCCCCACGGGGGTGATTATTGGCTTCGTCAAAGAGTCGGCCAGCTCAGGGAGCAAGACGGAGAATCCGTTCAACTTCAAGCACTACGACGTAACAGAAGTAGCCTTGCAGTTCGACGATCAGAAGTTCCACGTGAAGACAGACTTTGTCAACGGAAACGTTAGCAGAGCCTACAGTCAACTCTTCAAGGAGACTGGACTATTAGCTTCGGGTCACGACTGCGGTATTCAGTTATTTTAAGAACGGGTACACGTTGTTTGCTTTCGACCTGACCCCCGACCGAACTCCGGAGGACGCCCGCATCAACCTGCTGCGACAGGGAAAGCTGTCGGTGTCCCTGAAGTTTGCTGAAGCGCTGGGTCACGCGGTTTCAGTAATTATGCTGAGCACTTATGACAGCTTGATCCAGCTCACAGCCGACCGATTGCCGGTCACTGACTACGCCATGGTGTAGAACTGAAGATGGTTCTCAAAACCTCAGAATTGAACAAAATTCTACGTAACCATCCCCACACAAATAGATATTTCCTTGGAACTTTTCCCTCTGATAGAATACCAAAAAAACCACAACCCTTCACTTGTTTCATTAGCAACACAGATCCTCACAATAAACCAGGGGAACATTGGGTAGCATTTTGGGTATCACCACAAGGGAAAACTTTCTATTTTGACTCATTCGGGTTACCACCAATAGCTATAAAGCACATCTCGTTCTGCCAACGTTCGTCATACGGTATCTGGGAGTATAACCGACAACAACTACAAGCACTCACAAGCACCACCTGCGGAGCGCACTGTGTTCGTTTTCTCGTAGAAACATGTCGCACTCTCAACCCCTACGTCGCACTGTCAGCGCTAGGTACCCCAGCCATGACAAACCTAACGGACAAGACAGTTCTTTCTTACATGAACTTAAACCGGTGGAAATGGAGAAGACGGAAACACCAGATGTTGAAACGCTAGAAATGTGGTTATCTACAGATACAGCGGAAAAAGGAGAGTCATCAGAAGAAGAAGATGTAATACTGGACATGCCTAAGAGACGTCCCATATCACTAGGTCGCATGCAACGTGATCTGGAGAACACCATTGACTGTGTGGAGGCCCTGTCGTCTAATGTTGACCGATTCCTCTTCGCCGTTACCAACTTGCAAAGTAAGCTGGAAGAACTCACAGAACGTTCAGCGCAATCTAGAGGCTGTGGTTTCTCATGCTCCAACAATTCCTTCGCCCTTTAAGAAAATAACTGACCAAGGACAATGAATTATAGATAAAAAGCTGAAAAATGACTGCCCAAGGACAATGAACTATAGCTAAAAAAACTGAAACATTTTCACTATATAGGAAATGTATGAAAAACCAAAAAAAGTATAAAATATATGAAAAAACATAAAATATTTAACAATTTTTTAAAAAATCTAAAAGAAACGCAATGTATATATGAATTATAATCCGCTTTTTACGATTTTTAATAAAAAATAACTAAAAAAAATGTTGTTTTGTTTTATTTATTATATGTAATGAATAATAAATGACATAAGCGTATACAAACTATATACAAAAAAAATGTAAAAATAACGAAAATAATAGAACATCCGGTAAAATTATCCGGTAAAATATACGTAGAAAGTATATATAAAAAAAATGAAAAAATAACGAAATAACACATACGTTCCTTAAACGTATTTTTAAAAGTAGGTCACGAAAGTAGGTCGTAATGACCTAATTATTCAAAGTCTCTATTAGTCTATGAACCTATTTATGCCCGATGCTCACTCGTACTGACCTAGTGACCTAATTAGTAGCATTGACTATGCGCGCCAGCGACTCCATTATACTACTTGTATGACATGCTTTGTTATATCTCGGGTTGGGGTTTTTCCTTAAATAAGGCTCTTTTTGAGTTTGGCCGCTCTACTATTAAGGAAAATATGTCAATATACTGGCAATTACAACATTTAGATATCTATTATGTTGGAACTGAGTTTTGGAACACTTGATAAACTATAACACACTTTTGAAAAAGATACTGCTGGTCCTTAGTCCTTGTGCATCTGGTACGTGCCCCAGCAAATCTCCACAAGCAAATTAAGGTCAACAGTCACGCTCCAGTGGAGGCTAGACAAAAAAGGCTCATTGTTGGAGGGTTATTACATAATGCTGATAAGGCCTCTGCAGACGCTTTGTGGTCAGGGATGGTTCTTTCAATACTAGGCTCTATGGGCAGGGCACAGTGGGGCATTCTTATAAGAAATCACACTACACTGAGTTTTACTTTGCAAATCCTGTAGCCAAGCCCATCCTCCTGACTCACATCAACACCCTTTAATTATACAATCAAAACATGCCTATCATGAGGCCATGATTTACAAAAAATCTATTTTTAGTTTTGCTGACAACCACAGTTGTACAGACTTTGAAAGTGTCAACGTTGGCCAGCATTTCACTTGCGGGTTGGAACTTGTAGATGGCCCCCAAAATCATGGACACGCCTTAGTTCTGCTGGACACTGTTGAGACATTCTTAATTTTTTCTATATACATAGTCATAAACACTCAATCAGGGTTAGCACTGATTTGGAACAATCAAATTCCATGACTTTTCCATGACTTTTCCAAGACCAATTCTGATTTTCCAGGTTGACTTTCCAAGGTTCAAACAATTAGAACCAATATAAAAATTATACAATTGCACTGTAGTAGTGCAATGATATTAGTTATATTGTAATGAGTATGTGTAAAGGTTTTCTGCGTTAAATCTGGAATGGTTAGATAGAATTAATGGGAAAGTTGTTTGTGCAGAGATGGGGGTATCGGAATACCCATTAACCACCTGGATGCCATGTCTCCCGCTGATACGGTAACCTGAGCTCCCTGTATCTGGGCCGAGCCGCTATGCCTTCTGATCTAGGCTTGCTGTACTCTGGGTCGATTCACATACAACCACAAATGGCTTCCATTCGTCAGGCCTGCAGCCCTGAACACATATAGTGAAACACTCACATAAGAGGGCTGCTGGTGTACAGACACCCATTGGAAAACGAGCGCCTGTCAGGGTGCGAGTCGGTTGGGCTGTCTGGAATGATTAATGGACTTGTTTGTTCAAACTTGCCTCATATAAAAGGACGCAAGCACGTACGCCGCCAGAGAGACAGATTGAGGGGCTAGGGAACGGTATGTCGCTCCGACATTCGGGGTGACACTGGGGTGACTATGGCAGATATGTGTGAGGAGTTTGGATCACCTCATCTCTCGGCAGACTCTGGACACTTTTAGGGACATTCGGCTAGATAGGGATCTTAACATAATAATCTGGACCTAATTTGGATAATGGAAATCCTGGGATGGATTCTCAAAACTGTAAGTAGATCTGATGTGTGGAGCATACACAGAGCATGGGTTTTAGCACCTTTCTATTGGTGGGGACTCGTGTGATGTGTATGCAAAGCACTCAGTATTTTAACATCTGTGTAAGCCCAGCCGGAGCAGGGGCAGACCTAACGCGCCCGACCCGCCACGGAGCCTCCATGGCGAAGTGACGGCCTCACACTATGCTACTCAAGGGTGAGAGTTGCTGTATGTTTCTATCAAACTTAATATATTAAACAATAACTGTACCTCAGCCAAGCGAAGTCTGTGTTTTGGATTGAGCGCACCAATTCATGGACTTTCTCTACCACTTTAACATTGTATCAAAAGCAAAATTAAGTTCCCCATATTATCCATAAGTTCCCCATTCATTAACCCCCATTAAGTAATAACACCTAATAAGCACCACTATCCACCTGTTCCAGCGAAAGTGATGCAACTAGGCCTCCCAAGGCCAAAAAACCCAAATAGGAATAGCATCAAATACTATTGTATGCATATAGGCTAGGTGTTGGGGCAACCTATGATATGGGTGAAATCCGTTAAATATGATATCCGTTGCCATGGTAACCGAGGAAAGTCGGTAACCTGATGGGGTGTGATGCGCGTCTCAGCATTAACTCCCAGATATGGATATATGGTCTCTCTCTATATATGTTATCCACTTTTTCAGAATATTATTTCATATATGTAATGTACTTATATAAGGCTATAATATAAATAAGAAATATTTAGAATATCTGTACAAGTCCTCGAGAAGCAGCAGGTACAAATATGTCACTTTTACTGTATTTTGCAGGTTTTTTAGGTTCTTTTACATTACACTACATATCAGATACTCCCATTTAATAACTATAAGCATTTACCAGGTATGCATTCATATTTTGTTTCTTATAAGGGTTGCCTCTAACTCGGAAAAACATTTTTTGTTCTAGGTTCATACATATTTCTATAGATGGGACTTTATGTATGCCACCGTTAGTGCTGAGAATCTCGCCGCTAGTGCTGAGAATGTTTTTGTTACTGCTGAGACGCCAATGCAACAGACAAATACTAACTATGTCCAGTAATTACTGTTTTTGACTGTATTATTGTATCTGAATCTGCTAAACCTTGCACGTTATGAATAACATACGTATTTCTGCTATATATGACAGTCAATTTATGTATGTATATGTCCTAACAATTTACTTTTATGGGTGTTTTGTCTTAGGAATTAGCTCAATTCTACCAATATCTCCTGCAGTGTTTAATTATGTGGCATATTTAACTGGTTTCTTAGCAACTAAATAATACCTTATGATGTATTTGAACTATTTTCCCATAAATAAGTATGCTATGCATTGTTAGTAGATGACTACAACGTTATTGCTGAGGCACGCCTGTTATTGCTGAGACGCGCATCACCCCGGACTACAGTACCAAATAGACCCCACCTGGTTTCTTGTCATCTATTAATGGTAAATGCCTTTATATCTTCATAATTCCTGTTTAAATCATCAGACAACATGTTTGTGTGGTTGAATACTGTAAATTTTTTCCTTAATCATGCATTCAATTTTTTTTTTCTCTATCATTCTTCACAGATAGGTGTTCATTTCATGGTATCATAAAATCTCTCATTCAAATCATTGTGAAAATGCTGTTTTCACAGTCTTATATCATTCTTTACATATTAATAGTGGTATGGCTGTACCTTAAAATTGTTTAACAATGAAAATTTTCACTACCAGCACTCCAAAATGTATGGAATCCGTTACTGCTGAGACGCGCATGATTTTTTTGTTAATGCTGAGAATTCATTTGAGTTCGGTGACAGTTCTGTGCAACTCCACAAGAGATAAATTGATGGTATTTCTGTCTATATATGTATAAGGAATAAAAACACATATATCTACAAGTTCTGTCTTCCTTATCTTTCCTGGCAATGGTTATAAAACTTGACGTAGGTGCTAATTTTGTAATAAATTGTTGTTTTCCTGCGATGCACCTCTACATTAATGCTAAGAAATATGTATGCAATTATGCCATTTAGCATTCAAAGCATAAATCTTCGTATTTCCTCAGTAAAACTTACTCCAGACAGTAATACTTAACTGGAGTGTGATACATAATGGCCAGGCATCTGTTAATGCTGAGAAAAATTAGTGCTGAGAAAAATTAGTGCTGATAATTCTGTCCACTTTTGTCTTACTTTCTCCTTGTTAGATATGTCTTACAGAGGTCTGCATATGATACTTGATTCTCATGTTCCCTTTCTTTTTCTTTCCTCTTTTCCTTCAACCTTTGGCTGGTCTTTCTTGGCTGTTCCACAAGTCTCGCTACTACAGTTGCTTCAGGAGTTGTTTTCGTTTTCTTACTTCTTGGTTCGTCTTCCTCGGACTCATCGTCATTGTCATCGTCATCGTCATCTTTGCCATCATCCTCAGAGGAAAAGTTCACCATTTCACTATAAAAGCTGTCATCATCCTCGTCATATTCCTCTTCTGAGTCTTCTTCTTCAGATGATGACTCATCTTGACGGGCTGCATTATATGAGAAGGCCTCCACCACCGGTTTCCTTTGGTTTCCCGTCTCTCTCGTCCACTGCGCGTCCACTGGGAGCAGCTGCCCAGTTTCCTTAAAGCAACATGGCTCGTAACAGGAGGTTGGCCGTAGGAACACAGCCCCGCGGTGGTAAGTGGCCTGATGGGCCTTCATGAGGCCGTGCACTGGTTTTGTGCTCCAGGTTTTGATCGTATGCTCTGCATCTTTCACGTTGTTCTCGTCTGCATAGAGCAGGTGCACCTTCTTTGTTTCGATGCTAACCTGCTCCATAAAATCCTGAGCATCTTGCACTGCACCGCTTGTTTTCACAATGCGGTCGGCCAACGTTTTCAGGCCACCTCCCACCCCATCGCAAGGGCCCTTCCCATGTCCAGCCTCCAGCCAGTTCCATGTCACTCTCAGGTTGAACATGTCGGGAGCCTCGCGCAGGAAGTTACACACATGGCGGTTCCTGTACTGGCTGGATGGCGAATCAGATATGACGTGGAGGTGCTGCAGATCAGGAATTAGGTCTTCTTCAATTTTCGGTATTAGCATCTCGAGGAAGGACAGCGTGGTGGCGAAATTGTGGCACAGCACAGGTGAGATTCCAGCAAAGGCCTTACTGCTGAGAACTCGATCTCCATCTTCAGACTTGCTGATGTAGTTCACCACCATGGGATGAATCGTCACCTGTGCTTTACCGTAGAAGACACGCGCGATTTCCTTCATATACGCTGCATTCCCATTCTCGGCGTAGTCTACCTGGACCGTGCAGTGGTTTTCGGGCAGCTTGTCCTTCAACAGGTTGACTGCATCATACTGTGCGTGCACCCGATAAGCGTGTTCACGGAATGCAGGCAAGGCACTCATGATGAGCTCTTCCATTTGTTCTTTTGTACCCTCCTTCTTTACCAGTTCGGTGTGTCTCGTCGTCATCATCTTGTTGGTTTTTTTGTCCATGTACTCTTTCTTTTCAGTCACCCACGTTTTGTAGGAGATATTGTCCTTCTCTGACATCTGGATGTTGCTTCTGACCTCAGCATTATCCATCTTCAGCAGTGCCGTTGTAGAGGATGGAAGTGTGGGGACACTCTCTATCATCAATCCCATGTTTGCATGATAGATGCATAGGCAGACATGCCTCTTCAGGAACTTGCACAGCTTAATCGATCTTTTGTTCTCCTCCCTGGCAGAACAGAACAAGGCCAGAGAGACTTGTAGGGAAGTCTCGGTGCAAAATTTCTGATGGAGGTTTCTGAGCATGTCTGTCAGGGCAACAACTTGTTCTTGCCCTTCTTTGTTCATGCGCTTGTCAGGCATGCTGTAGGAGTTGTCTTCTCTCCGCAAGAACTCTTTGATGGCAGCTTTCTTTGAGAGGGACAGTTCTTTTCTTGCCGTTGACTTTGGTTTCTGTGCTTTATATACGTTGTTTCTGCATAGGCCTATTGCTTTGGATATCGCACTTGCAGAACCATAGTAGGTTTTGGTGACTTTTTGATGGTACAGCTTCTTTTTGATGGAGGTAGGCTGGTGTGCTACCTGTCCCACGGCCTCGCACAGCACCCGCACATTAAAGAGTCGTTCTTTTGTTGGTGTTACCCCCATGTCATGCATAATGTCGATGGCATTTGTCCTAGGGGAATTTGTTGACAGGTTTGACAAGTCGAACCGTTGCTGCTGAGACTCCCGTTGTTGCTGAGAAAGCTGTTCTTGTTGCTGAGAATCGAGTTCTTGCTGAGGTTCTGGTTGTTGCTGAGAATGAGTGTTGACCTTTTCCTGCTGCGAACTTATAGAGTCGACTGCAGGAGGCACCTGTCTAAGCTGCTCCTTTAGTGCATGAAGCTCTTCTTTTAGATTCGACACTGTCTTTTCTGCCTGAATCCTAAGGTTCCTTTCGGCACTAAGTTCTTTTTCCAGGGAACGCATGGCTGATTTAAGTTTTCTCGTAGCCGGATGCTGACTGTGCCAATACGCAGTACTGTTGCCATGAATAAGGAAATGACATAGCATTCAGTAACATAGATAGAATACAATAACACCACATTCTCATTAAGAACTCTTTAATACCAAACAGAACTAACATGAACGTTTGCAATCAGCATATATTTCTTGTGTAGTAGATCCGCCACTGACATTAAAATCGAATAGATAAGAGAATTATTGCACAATTATAAAAATTATCAGCAGTATCGCATCCATGAAATTTCTTGGGAAATCACAGATATAATTGTTGTCTCGCAGTCCGTATTTATCTGGTATTAAATTAATTTTAAAAGTCTAATAATTAACATCTGGCCACATAGTTCTCTCTGGTCCATCATCTATTCTAAAAGTCCGAAAATGTTACACAAAAAGTTCTTGATTAAATAAATACGGGAGGATCAATATCCACCTCCAGGCCTACACAGCTGTAAAGGTTAACTAGTCCTTGTTGGCCTTTGACTTAGAAGGACGTCCACGTTTCCGACTTTTCCTGCAAATCACAAATCATTATCGTTAGCACTGAGAATGAAGCACTTTTTTTATTAATGAAAATGTTTTATTACACATAGAAAAATGCATTCCTATTGTTCATTAACTCATTGACAGTAATTACTAAAAATAAAAAAGTTCACGACTTAGGTCCATTACACTTACATGCGTACCATCATATATGTTTACATAACTATGCAAAATACGTATACAAATATTAATATGATATATATACCTAGGGGGGGACTTCTTCGTATTCTCCACTGCAGGTTCAGGGGTGGAAGGGTCGTCATGTGCCTCCTGCACAAACAGGCGTCTGGGAGTTCCCTTCCTTCGCCTGGAACCTGCAATAAATATTTCTTTCCTGTCTACATGTGCCACTATATAATTCACAAAACTAACCTCATGTGAAATCCTAATCTCAGCATTAATGGATACATGTATACCTTAGCCTAGATGTATGAGTTTTTGTCAATATATTAAACTTACCTCCTCGACTGGGCTGTGATGTCCCTCTGCCTGTTGCTGAGGTTGCCGCACTTGCAGTTGGGATGGTGGCGTCTTCACGGGGAAGGGATGCTAGTACAGCTGGCACGTCATCCACGCTGCACTCGGCCTCACCCACAACATTGTTACCACTCATTAGGGGAATAGTGACTGGCAGGCCTGTAACAATAAAAAAAGAAAATATAAAATTTCACAACACGTAATTAATGCTGAGGTGAATAAAATATATCATGCCAAGTGGGGACAAAATAATACTGAGAAATGCAGAATGTTGTAAATTTTTAGCAATGAGACAAATATTGTTTGTATCTATCATCTATTAACTTGTCCGCATTACATTGAATAAAAATACTGCCGAGGATGAAAACATGCAGTTAGTGCTGAGAGTTACATTGACATTACTGCTGAGAATGTAAACAAACCATCAAGCTGTTTCTTGAATTCATCCCAGGTCACCAGTTTCCCTTGCAGTCCAGACTCAGGAGAGTACTCCATAAGTGTAAGGTCTGTCTTATCTTCATGGTCTTTCAAGGGCACCTCAGGAATCTCGCGAACTGCAGCAGTATCTGCTGCAAGACAAGCAGGGGGGATCGCGTGGACCTCAGCACTAACTGTCAGGTTTGTGTTGGCTGAGGATTCCCTCTCATTGTCTGGAGTTGATGTAGTAGGTGGAGTAGTTCCCTTAGGCGTGGAGGGAGTCTGCACCTCAGCAGTAGTGGGGGACGACATAGGGTTTTTACGTTTCCTCCCCTTCTTGGAGGTACTTCCCTGAGGAGAAGTAGACACAGTCTCCTCTTCCACAGGCTGCACTTCAGCAGCAGAAGGGGATGACTTAGTTTTCTTACGCTTCTTTCCTGTTTTCTTTGGAGTCGAGGGACCAGCCTGATGGTCCACCTGCGGGACCTCAGCAGTAGGAGTTGACGCCTTTGTAGTCTTCCCCTTCTTTCCTCTTTTCTTAGGAGTCGAGGTTGCCTGATGCTCCACCTCCGGAACCTCAGCAGTAACAGGCGACGAGTTTACCATATTGTCCTGGTTGGGTGGGGTTTCCTGAGGAGGAGTTGCCTGAGTGGCTTCCTGTACCTCACCGACCTCAGCAGTAACAGGCGACGACTTTTGATTCTCGTCTGGTGTGGTGACTTGAGGAGTGGAGGGAGTGTCCTTCTCAGCACTAACTGGTGCCTCAGCAGTAGTAGGCGAGCAGTTCTTTACGATGTCCTCGTCGGGTGTGGTGACTTGAGGAGTGGAGGGAGTGTCCTCCTCAGCACTAACTGGTGCCTCAGCAGTAGTAGGCGAGCAGTTCTTTACGATGTCCTCGTCGGGTGTAGACACTTGAGGAGTGGAGGGAGTGTCCTCCTCCACCTCCACCTCTTGTGCCTCAGCACTAACTGGTGCCTCAGCAGTAGTAGGCGAGCAGTTCTCTATGATGTCTGCGTCGGGTGTAGACACTTGAGGAGTGGAGGGAGTGTCCTCCTCCACCTCCACCTCTTGTGCCTCAGCACTAACTGGTGCCTCAGCAGTAGTAGGTGAGCAGTTCTCTATGATGTCTGCGTCGGGTGTAGACACTTGAGGAGTGGAGGGAGTGTCCTCCTCAGCACTAACTGGTGCCTTGTCGGGTGTAGACACTTGAGGAGTGGAGGGAGTGTCCTCCTCCACCTCCACCTCTTGTGCCTCAGCACTAACTGGTGCCTCAGCAGTAGCAGGCGAGGACTTCTCCAAGTTGTGCTCGTGGGGTGTGGAGACCTGAGGAGTGGAGGGAGTGTCCTTATCAACCTCGGCCACCTCAGGATAAGTGGTGCCCTTCTTGGGTGTGTGTGTCTTAGAAGTGGAGGGAGCGGAGGGAGACTGGTGCTCAACTTCAGCCACCTCAGCAGTACGAGCAGATGCCTTTGACTTCCGAGGGCTAGTACGTCTGCTTCCTGAAGTGGAGGGAGCCTCGGCCACCTCAGCAGTACGAGCAGATGCCTTTGACTTCCGAGGGCTAGTACGTCTGCTTCCTGAAGTAGAGGGAGCCTCGGCCACCTCAGCAGTACAAGCAGATGCCTTTGACTTCCGAGGGCTAGTACGTCTGCTTCCTGAAGTAGAGGGAGCCTGCACCTTAGCAGTAACAGGCGGTGACCTATATGTCTGAGTCTGAGAAGTAGAGGGAGTTGAGGGAGACTGCTGCTCAACCTCAGCAGTAGCAGGAGATGCCTTTGACTTCCGAGGGCTCGTACGTGTAGGAACTTCTTTGTCTGTATGGATATGAGAACTAAATTAAATTTTCAGCAATAACGTCCACTACTGAAGGAAAAATATACAGGACCAAAAATTGTAAATTCTATTGGAATTATGAAATTGATTGAGAGATGTGATGTAGTACTGACTCGTTATCTGCCACAAATTTAAAACAAATAGACCTTTCACATTTTAATGCTGAGACATTACATAGAAGCCAAAAAACATATGCGTACCATGATATACAACCAAACCGCCACATATACAGACATAGAAATCATGTTGATTTTATTGTATGAGAAATAAAATAATAAGATAAATGTATTGACGGGTGAGAGGAACATGTAAACATTTTAGAGATACAGATCTTTGTACTTACTCAACACAACACGTAGATTAAATGGCTGTTTCTTCTTTGTTGCCGGTTCTGCCTCATCCACTGCCTCATTTGATTTCCGCTTCCTTTTCTGAGGGAGGGCTACAGGCTGCTCGGCATCCTGCTTCCTCTGGCGTTTGCTCTGCCTCTGGCCCTTAACTGGAATGGGTTGCTTTTTGGCCTTGGTTGAAACGGTCTTGCCCTTCTTCTCTGTGAATTAAAAGTAATATTAAATTTGTGTACAGATAGAGGTATAGATAGACATGTGTACATGTTGTGGTTATTAATAAATGCTAAGGAATTATTAGACTGAAGAGGTGGTAAACGGTGTTGAAATATTTTATTGCTGAGACTTTAATGCTGAGGTTTTTACTGCTGAGATTTTAAAAAATTTGATACCAGTTCTATACATGTACAGCTTACTTTTTGAAATTCACATACATGTCATACATATATACTTGTAAGTTTTTCCAACACAATGATTCCAATACAATATATACCTTGCTTAGTACCATAGGCCCGCTTGTTTCTTTTAAGTTGCAGCACATGCTGACTAACGGTCATGGTGGCCACCTTGGGACGGTGTTTCTGTAGCAAATACAAGTTCAAGAAATAAAGACATGAGAAAAAAATAAACCACAGGACAGGTTAAATCCGACATCCAATTGCAAACAGTCGTGAGCCCTACCAAAAGAATACTTATAAATTTCATTGATTTTGAGGTGTATTGTTTTTCTAATAAACTTTATATTTAGACAGGTAGGAATGGATACTTACAGCATCTTTTTTTGCCTTCTCTTCCTTGAAGTCCTCATTGTTTTTCAGGCGGTCGTACCTCTTCTTGGAAGCTTTCCTATTTTGTTCCTTCCTATGTTCTTTCCGTTCCGCGTCAGTCATGTCCTTCAGGGCACGCCTATGTACAACCTTCTCCTGACCGGAATTTTTACCCGCCATGGCGTGGGATGGTGGTAAGTGTGTACCATATAACGTGAAACCTATAAATATAACACAAGATAGGACTATAGTGTTCACATACCAGCACCTCAGCAGTAAAATTACAGTTATTGCTGATGTTTTTGAGACTATGCCCACCGGCGTTCCCAGAAATCGGCGCTTACATTGACGGTAATTATCGAAAAAATACTAATATTTCACACATGGGGAAGATAAATATGTAATACGGGATATCCCTGACAGTTATTCTTGCAAACTACATGCATCACATGTCTAAATATACATGATAAATCATCATTTTTGACGAAATAGTTCGTTTTGCTTACCTTCGCGCGTCTGTAGTAAATCCAATATGGCGGCGGTATACACTAGAGTGCGCGCAGGGAGCTAGCCGTCGTAGTTAGTTCGACCGCTGCTAAACAGACGGCGCCAGCATCGCGCCAGCATCGCGGGGAAGCCCCCTCTACGTTAGTGCTGAGACGCGCATCATGCTTATTGCTGAGACGCGCATTGCCAGGGAACATGAAATAAGCTTCTCCTACCCACTGTAATGTATGTACATGGTAGGCCTTCCATTCATCTATTGCCTATATAGTTTAGGAGATGTTGGATATAGAGTATATAGTTAAATATATTAATTGGGGAAATGGCACGGAAATTAAGAAATCTGTTATTGCTGAGACGCGCATTAAACGGGGATCTCAGGATGCATTCTTGAGCGTACTGTAAGCCAGGTATCATATTCAAAGTCACAATAAAAATTGTGGAGGTAGGGCATACTAGTCCGCTTCTTATGTGCTACATTAGGTAAGGGTATATATAATTCCTAAAATACTGTGATGCTTCAAAGCATTAATGCTGAGAATGGAAATTTTCCACTTTACAATCACTCATTTTGGTCCTGTGCCTAAAATATTGGGTTTATTTTAGTAAATCCGGGTATTAATGAAACCTGATGTAATTTAGAAGCATATAAACATTAAAAAAACAATGTACATGGCATGTTCTTTATGTACTGATTGCATGAAATGAAAGAAAGGTGTTCTAAATGTCAAAAAAGGCCATTTTTTGCATGTTTTTGGCCCACAGTTCCTTAAATATCGGTCACAGATAGGTAAAACCTTTGTTACCTTGAAAGCTCTCATCGAGCCGGACCCAATAGGATAAAAAATAATAATGCAAAAGCATTTGGGAAACTTCCAGGTCAGAAAAACCTGATTTTGGCCTAGTTGCATCACTTTCGCTGGAACAGGTGTATCACAACAACTACATATAAATTAACCACCAGCATTCACAATTAACAGCCTCCCATCACCCCTATAACCATCCTATCCTCACCAGAATATGTGACAATTAAATGAGTGCAAGTGCTTTCCAGGAAAGATCCAAATACCTAAGGAAGTAAGGCAAGTAATAATTGTTATCTCTTCCAATATCAAGAAAATTAGTGTGCCTTTGCCTGATAAACATTAAATGAATTCATGATCAGTGTGGGCATTTCAATCCCCTCCCCCCAATTATACAGGAAAAAATTGATTACGTAAAACCCCATTTATAAGACACATCTTATAAAGGGAACTAGGGTAAGGTTTGTAACCTAAAAGGAGGGGTACGTCTTAAAATTGGGGTTATGTTAGAAAAAATCTGAATTTTATATAAACTGTTATATCCTGTTTGATTGAGAATGATGCTTAATATTTAAGACGAGTAAGTGTTGAATACAAGACCCTGTCATGTCTTGATAATTTTTTCTACAAAGTAATGATGGAAAAACAATGATTAACTGGTAAAAAAACCCCATTATTTTCTCCTTTTGAGACCTGGAAAATCTTATAAATGGGGTTTCCTGGGACCCATTGAAATAGAACTACAAGCCTCTTCAGGCTGAGTTAGGTACAGATTGGGGGGGGGGGAGCATGCCAGGTGCACGACCCCCTATTTTGGTTCATATGTGAGCAGAAAAAACAATAGCTTAAGAAAAGGAAAGAAAGAAAAGAACAGACTGAAGGAATACGGACAGAAGAGAAGGAAAGAACAGGATGCCCAAACTTAGCCGTTGAATGCACCACATCTACGACTTGGATTTGTTTTTAACAAAAAGACAATGTTTCTACTCAGGCGGTAACCCCCAACAGGAACTTATCTGGTCTACCCGACTGCCCATTGTGGCCGTGTTCAGTACTAATATAAACCAAAATGGCGACACAGCGGTGAGTACACACTCTTGATCTTGGTATATTTGTCACCCCCAGTCTGGCCCGCTTATGTACAGTCAATTATATTTCGCAATCCACTCCCAAGAAAATAGGTTGTTGAATCCTGTAAATCATAATATAAAAAAGAAGTGTAGGTCGTTCTTCCAAATTGGGCTTACAAGGAATCCCTCGGCTGGTCGGGCGATAATATGTGACAGTCAGAACTGATTGAGAGTCTACTTCTGTCATACAACAAACAGCCAGACCCTCGACCCCTCAGGGTCTCTATTTCACCTTATCCAGTGGTGGACATAAGTCTAAAAACCCAGTTGGGTCCCTAGCTTTCCAAATCTAGGGGTGCGTACCAAAATCTAGGAGCCCTGACATATATATAGTCAGTTTGTCTTTAAAAATACTATGTTTTATTGTAAAACATATCGAAATCTGTAATTGTTTTCCATAATCTTTTAGGGGCCAGAGCGGCCCCTAGGCAAGACAACCTAGGAGCCTGGTTTTTAAGGGCCTAGGGCCCCCCGGCCCATGGTTATGTCCACCCATGTTAACTATTATCATCCCTTTCATTTATATTGTAGTTTTTTCATGAACAATGACCAAGTGCAGGACATCCAGTGCCCCGCGATGGGAAATCTTGACCCTTGTGCCCCTGGTCTGGGGAGGGCCATGTATGTGTGTAAGTAGTCATCTCAAAGAGCTTCCAATAAAAAAAACAATGCTATTTCTGGTTCAGGTGACAACAGAGACGGAAAAAGTTGTGTAACTCAATCAGGGCTTAACAAAACGCATTAACCAAATCTTTAGCATGTAATGAACCAGTAAACAACGGTTGTATATGCACATTTCCACTTTTTAGTGAGTAATAAAAGGTCATATCTGAAAGAAGCCAATGCTATATTCTAAGTGAAATATGATAATTCATACAAAATTAAAATATCTTAGGATTCAGTTTTTCACACAACTGTCATGTAAACCTTATTTTACAATTTTATGGTTAACTTTATAAAATCAAAAGAAGATATAGGAATGTAGTTACAAAATGTTGGATACAACCTTTGTTTACTGAAGTAGTGGTTTGGATGGTGAGTAATAAAAGGTTGTATCTGGGCTTCATTTAAATGTGATAGTGTAAAAATCATATAAATCTTGGTTTTGTGACACTCCATGGGAAATCCAAGCTTATTGCAGGTATAGATAAGCTTGGATTTCCCATGGAATGTCACTTATAATGATAAAATGTTGCCAAACCTAGTATATTGGTGGTACATGAGAAACATTATTCTTGTGAAATTTCTGTTAGTTAAATTGATTTAATCTGTATTTATCTCAAATTTATGTATGCCAGATACGACCTTTTATTACTCTATAATTTCCAACTTTCCTCCTTAAAGTTGAGTAATAAAAGGTTGTATCTGAAATATATTCTTATTTGTTACCATAGCAACATCCTAACCATTTAGATACATTCATATTCTTGACCCAAGGATTTTCGGTATGGTATTGTACCTATAAATTGTATATCATGATGATTGGCTAGCAATTTAAGATTATATAGCCCTTCTAAATATATCAATTTCCTTTAATTACCAATTTCTCAAAATGAGCATTTGCCAGATACGACCTTTACTACTCAGCCAACGAATTCCGCCTCGGAACGCGATCAAATGCGAATTTTGATCGAAAGAAAGGTGACATTTTTTATCGATTGGACGCCGGCGGTTCGGGCAAAACCGACGCCAACCAGTTTAACTCCAAGTCCCCTCCTGTCGACACCCCAGACGCCGTCGGGTCAGGATAGCTTGGCCCCTACCAGGAGCAGGCAGGCCCCTAAGGATGGTGCGTTAGTGGGGGTTTTGAGGGGGACAGGGGGCCGAGGTGCCGGTAGTGGGTGAGGGGGCTGCCTCTGAAGATTGAGCGTTAGCATTGACAGATCCAAGGGGGGACAGATGGGCCTTGTCCCCCTCCCCCCCCCAAAAAAAAAAAAAATAAGAAGAAGAAAGAGGGAGAGGGAAGAGAAAGGAAAAGAAGAGAAAAAGGGAGGGGGGCCGACCTGTGAGAGCTGGTGAACCTTATATATGGGTTAGATGGGAGGGGGCCTGACCTGTGGAGGTTGGTAGACCTGGTACCCCCATTCCCTGGAGTATCTGATGCACATCAGCGTTCTAAAATCACAGAGAAAGGGGTGGTTTTGCATCTTTTGCATGGTGTAAGTAGGCAGTGTCCTACTTTATGTAAGTTTTGGACAAATATTGTAAAAATATTAACTAAATATTCTATCTTTTCAATAAAGTACATATACACGGGAAAATGTGAGCCTTGTGTCTGTTCCGAAATCTGCTGCGCACCACCACATTTAGTAAGTCGGGCACAGTTATTGCAATCAGTCTGTGCGTCTCTGGTAAATTATCTTCACAATCTGTTTGTGATGCGTCTCTGGTATATTATCTTCACAATCTGCTTGTGATAACAGGTGCATAACACGGCGCAGTTCAACTTTGCATGGCCTGCCCGTTTACAATGTCAACTCCCCTTTGATACTTTGCCGACGTCGGGCGTCAGGATGTGCGCGACAAGGACGCTGATCCCCCGCCTGCAGGAGAGCCGTTTTGTGCACAAGTTTTCCTGATCACCACAGTCATACCAGTCCCACCCACTGGCACAGGAGAGTTGCGCACACATGTAAAAGGACGAGCAGGGTGTTACTGTGCTGCAATTGAGCTAGACCAGTGCATCAATATAACCAGCCAAAGTTCACATTAAATCCCCTATGTCTGCCATGCGTCTATGTGCGTCCATACCATTAAACCGTGTAAATCAAATACTCCTACAAAATACAACCCATACAGCTAGCCATACTAGGCCTAGACGTCCCTATGACAGACACATTCTGGATAGTTTCTTCAGACTTTTCTCTAGACTAGCCTAAGTTGAGGCCCGGACACATACAGTTGGGTATGGGTCAGTTGGTGTATATGTAATGGGCTTAAAACTAGAATGTTGGCAATTCTACCGCCAGATCCGTCAGGTTGGTAATCATGAGATGTTGAAGTTGAGCAAGTAAACTGTCTAGTCTGTAGTGCCAGTTACTAACAAGGAATCTTTCGTATATTTTCGTTCTTGAAAATGACTTTGTTTCTAAAATGCAGCATGAAATAAGCTTTTAGATTATGTCTTGTTTGTCAGTCTCTGACAATTATTTCTATAATAACAAGGTGAATGTCATTAAGAAAAAAGCCTACTACTCATTTCTACCCTAAAATACTGTTATATTTCACAAGTTAAATTGGTGTAGTGCAATTACGGTTAATGCTCACTGTATATGTTTTATTTCTTATTAAAAATGTACTCTGTTTATCTGACCAACTGGTCATTATATGTGTCATCCCTCAGGTAAATACCTCAGACTGGCTTTTCCCCGACAGTCGGGTCTGAAGGACTACCGACAGTCGAGTTGGTATATGTGTCCTGGCCTTTAGTCTACATGTTAAGGCCTAATATGTCTATAAGGCTGACTTTAAGGCCTCTGTGTCTCCTCCAATAATTACTTCAATTTATCTTGTTATTTGCAACCTTTTTTATAGTTTTTAGCATAAATGGTATGTGTCTTTATAGAGTTATCTAGTTTTCTCATTTCCCGGTACACTCTTCAAACAACACCGGCTATGTTCCTACATACATAATCAGGCTTATCATTTGCCTGGTTATCTAATTATAAACCGAACCGTCTCCCATTTATGTGTCCAGACCAAACAATAATCTCAAACAATCTCAAACTAAGTCAATCTTTCAAATGTACATTTTTTATTGAAACTAACACATTTTCCATATATAACTTTGTTTTTGTACGAGCACTCTTTATAATAGCACGTTGTGGCAATAAGTAATATAGATGTTTACACGTATTAAGTAAACAGTAGGTAAATATATACAAGCATTTATAGTTTGTTCTTAATATTCTATATATCATAGTTTAATCAGCGGCAGTCCGCCAACTATCCGTATCTAGCATCGTGCATTCGCTCCCTCCCTCTTCATGAATGATCAAGCTATCTTAGGTAGCGGTTCTTGAATATAAACAACATATAGCAGTCACTCATTTAATCATCAACATCTTAAACCACAATAGTTATCTAGGCGAATAGGCAATAATTTAACCACCCTCAACTTATAATTAGGCCACAATAATTTTCTTTATCACTTGTGGTATGGATAACCACCAATCTAGAATAAATAAGGTATAAGCACAATTATTGTCCGGATACAGAACCAACTTTATGGGGGATACAATAATACTTTAATAACTGTAGTTGGCGTATGGGATCCAAATCTTGAACATTCCCCTAAGGTCATTAGATCCTAAAAGTTATTTTCCTCTGGTAACACCCCGGGCTAATGGTTAGGAAATTTCAAACTGCGGAATTAAACATACACTTAACTTATCTATTCATTTGCACACTTGTCACATATGATCTCCGACCCCATGATCTGAGCTGGCTCATACTGCCCACACGCCGGGTGAAATACATTTTTCATTTCAAATGTAGTAAAAACAATATGACACAAATAAACAATACAGAGGGTGTCATATCTTGGGGAACTATACAATCAGTCAATAAATCCCCCTTGTAATACATACCTATATTTGGTGTCGAAGAATATACCACGCGGGGCAATCACACTGGTGTCTTCGTCGGAGGCATCCATGTCGACATCCCGCTCGTTTGTCAGGTAGTCCCAGTCTACATAAAGGAATGATGAAAATATAAGTATTTAGTAAAACCGCAGGCAATAGTGGCCCAGGGGACATGTTTTCATCCCGAGTTGGAGCCTCAACCATCCTTAGTTGCCGTCTCGGCTTTAAAGGGGCCGTCGGTGTCTCCGGTGTCCTCAGCCGTTTCGGTGTCTCGGGGTATGGTCTGAAACAACAGTAACAGCATTTCAATAAAACTTACGCTCAATAGGCATATCACCTATACTCTGTCTAATATCAAGGTCATCAAAGGCAATGCTAAGAATAAATTTAAGTCACTCCTCTGTCAACAAGCTAAGACAGATTATAGGTCTCGGAAATACAAGCCTCAGCCCATGTTTGCTTAGTGGGCCATCTTGTAATCATGGATCAGCTGTTCCGTTCAGCTGTGACCTAGATACTGTTGTTTACACAGATTATGACTGTTCCCCAAGCCCACAAATTAAAGGAGTTATTTAAAGTCTAGCAAATCTTTTATATTCAATCGTATCCATTTCCCATTTACTCACCTTACTCCTGATCTAGAGGATCTGTCGTTGAATGCCATTTCTGGATGTCCGCACTGATAGTCGAATGTAATGCTCTTTTGCTCGTCCGGTTGGGTTAGTCAGGAATTAATTAGGTCAAGCGTGGGCAGAGTCTTATATAACCACGCGCCTACCGACCTGGGTCAACGGAAGACGCCGCTAAAAAAAAAAGTCCCGAGCTTAAATAAGGGATATTTTGTAACTTATGAATTCTTGTAGCTACGTTATTTATACAAATCATCTTTTCAAGTACCTAGCTACACGTATCGTATGTGCATGAAGTAGTGTTTTTCAATTTAACGCGTACTCCTATCCCTATCTTGTAATATTCTCAACGAGAATTAATGCGCCCCACTGCGATTGATTATCCGCCAATGAAACACTCTCACTCTCTCTCTCTCTCTCTCTCTCTCTCTCTCTCTCTCTCTCTCTCTCTCTCTCTCTCTCTCTCTCTCTATATATATATATATATATATATATATATATATATATAATGGCAAGCATGCAGGTCGTGTAGGCGACCTGAGGGGATATCATACCAGCCAATTGGTACAAAATACATCAGTGATTATCAATCAAATGGTATAACCGTGATTATGAAACTTTGCTGATTACTTGGAATGTGATCATGCTTCCCTACCAACTACGGGAAAAGAAGAATTCGCCGAAATATACTCGTACACGTAAATACACTCGTAAACCTGAGACGCCGACAGTAACAACAACACCTGGTGAAGAGGCCCCGGTCCCGGGCAATATGTCAACAACCTCTGCGAGTGACCCTATATCTCTAGGACAAGAAAATGAAGGCGATATTAAACTGTTATTACTTGAACTATCCAGGGATATGAAAGGGCTCAAATCTGACATCCATGGGAAAGACCATCAAAACAACAGAAGAATGGAGAAAATCAGAGAAATCTGTGGTTGAGAAAGCTGTCAGACTCAAGTTAGACCAGAATGCGCATATCAAGGCTAAACTGATGAATACCAATGCAACGAATTTTTACGAATGCACCCTTCATCCAATCTACGGCGCTGGCCTTACCCTACAACAAGCACAACGTGATGGAATCAAAGTCCGATCTACACACACCAACTATATGGGAACTATCCTCACGAACCTAAAGGAAGAATTCAAGCAGTAACAATTGTTCATGTGAACTATGTTTGAGGTACTTATTGTATCTGACTTCCGTGGATTTGCACTACAAAAACGCCTGGAATTAGCCAAATTGGACCTGAATGATGTTCACATTACCATACTGGCTTACTCAGGTGCTGGGATCTCGGCTGCTATTGATAAAACATTTAAAGAAGTAGGGGACCACTGGTACGATCTAGTGTATATCTTCACTGGTGTAAATGATTTATCCCTGTATCATGGTCCTAGAAACATTACACCTAAGTTCTCTGATCGGTATATTCTGGTCAGAGACTTAATTGAGCTGTATTGTAAAGCTAGATTTAAATTAGATATGATCTCGGATAGGGTAATTATCTGCGAGCTCATTGGGTTACACTTTGGATTGTATAATCAGTCTGTGTACCCTGACTTCGAATCTGAGCAGACGGAACTGAACTCAGGAATCATACTTCTAAATGAGCATATCAGGTACCTTAACCAAGCCAGATCCGTCTACAGCTCCAATATTGTGGAATATACACACAGACAACGTGAGGAAGGTAATCTGCAGCATAGATACTCACTCACTACTTACGATGGTATTCACCTCAGGTATGAATATTCAGCCAAGATCCTGACTAGATTCATCCAGGGAATCAAACAACTTCTATCAATTTAATGTAAGTTACTTATATTTGCATTCTTTATTGTCTAATAGTTGTTTTTCAGTCATGGTGCAGCGATATTCCACAGACCTCATCATATATTGTGTTCTTGACTGTTTAACTGTCTTAACTATTCTGTTATGGGGGTTATAGGCAAGGCCTATCATGGTATAATCAGCCGCAGAGTCTGTTGCTTAGTTACGTCCCTAGTTATGTGACGGAATCGGTGACGTCACGGTGCGTTCAGTGACGGTTACCAGCCATTCCTCACGTCGCCCTGTGAATTTTTTCTTGGAAAACCTGTCCGTGAGACCGCCAACGATGTCGGTGAAGCCTAAAAAATGTAAGAAGTGTGGAGTAATCCACAAGGCCCCGTACGATGACAAGTGTGAAGGTGCCCCCAGCGAAGATCGTGACGAAAACAACGGTGCAAGCGGTGCAAGTGGTGCGGGCGGTGCGGGCGGTGCGGGCGGACTGTCAGCAGCGGCCAAAATGATACAAGATCCTCGCGAAGCTATCGTGAACATCAGCTTTCGCCTGAGCCAAGTCGAGAAGGCGAACAGGGAGCTAATAGAAGAAAACCGCCGCATGTTCGAGGAGAATAAAAAGTTCAAACGCCGCAAAGCAAACCCAAAGTCATCAGACGAAGACGAAACAGTCTCTAGTGCTGTATCATCGCCCACCGAGTCGTCAACGGGGTCAGGAACGTCAACAAGCGACGAGTCCACTTACAGCTCATCCAGTGACAACTCAGCTCACCGTACGAAGTTAAAGCATAAGAAAAGGGCCTCAAGGAAGGTAGAGAAATCACATCGTCGCAGGCATCGTCCAAAATCCAAGTCCAAGAAGCTGAAAACGCTCGGAATACTCACATCACCAATACCTGTCAAAAGGTGAGAACGTAAGATCATTTGAGAAGCTCATGTCGGTAAGCCTGCAAAATCTTCGCGACTTATACAACAGCGGTGCAGACGTGGATGGGTTCGTAGGGCATCTCATAGTCTTGGCCGACAAAGCCGAGACTCACTACTACAAAGTGGAGAACATCATCAACTACGACAAAGCTGTGCGTACCTCAGCCGCTGAGGGTGGTATCAAGAAATTTGCCTCAATCGACTCCGCAATAGTGATAAAACATTTGAGCTACGACGCGGCGACAGCACCCAGAAAGCAGGTCAAGAATGACAAACCAAAAGGTGATCGTGTATGCTACAAATTCAACGGTCCACACGGCTGTGAGAACACCACCTGCCCATTCCGGCATGCATGCCGTACGTGCAATGACAACAACCACGGCATGTACGGGTGCAAAAAGGGCAAAAGTCAGCTGGGCAACTCGTCAAACAGCAAATGAAGTTGAAAAATAGGTAATCCCCATCACAATGATCTGCCTAATGAGACAACCGAGCACGGAAAATACATACCTAAGGGTAAAACAGAGTCAGGGAGGGACTTCATCCCGAGTATAAACGTGAAAAGTGACTGTCTCATAAATCCCATAGAAGCAGATTACATATTAGATCCAATACATTGTACACCGCCCTTATGGGGGTTTGGAAATGCTGATAATGTAGATTCATTGGGTCAAAGGGAGGGGTTTTTGCCCATCCCACCTAGTGAGGGGGGTTTAGAAGTTTCTTTAGAGGAAGCTTGTATTTTAGGCACCTGTACTTGCCAGCACTATTTCGGCAATAATATCTCACCACTTAAACCATGTAGATTTGCAGCCTTTTTATTCTCTGGCCAATGTACCTTGCCAGAAAATGCTGTTAAAATAATATGGAACGGTGTATGTGACAGGTTTCGCATTGTTGATAATACTGATTTTGATGGTTATGTATGTGAAAATTATAATTCAATTCTATCTGATGTTGCACATCAGAAAATGTCGCGTATCTTGGAGAGGGACCTGTTGGAAGGGAGAATCTCTGAATGTATCTCACAACCCAAGTGTGTCCACGCCTTGGGAGCAGTATATAAGCCAAACGGCGACATTCGTCCTATTACAGACTGCAGCTTACCACTCGGCCTAAGCATTAATAATTTCATGTCAAAAACATGTGAGAAATTCTCATACAAATCAGTCGACCACTTTGCCCAAATGTTGGAAACAGGGGATTATATGTCAGTTACGCCCATAGCAAACGCATTCAGAGCTGTCCCTATCCATCCTGATGACTATAAGCACCAGGGATTTAAGTGGGATTTCAACGATGGTGAGGGTGAAAAATACTATCAAGAACATCGCTTAACTTTTGGGTTAAAATGTGCCCCATATCTCTTTGATAAGCTCTCATGTTTAATTGTTGATATTGCGAATGCAAACGGGATTACAAAAATTACAAATTATCTGGATGACTTTGCGATAGCCTCAAATAGTTTGGAAGGTTGTAGATCTGATCAACTTAAGCTAATATCTATATTTAGGAACCTTGGCTTTAGTATCTCATGGCCCAAGGTGGAAGCACCATCTCATAATGTAAAATTCTTAGGAATTGTTATTGACTCTCAAAAAATGAACTTATCCTTACCAATGTACAAGATCGAAAAATTGCTGAGTGACATAAAAATAATCGAGCGTAGAGGTACAGCCACTAAGAAGGATCTAGAGAGGTTAGCGGGTCTAATGGCACATTGTGCTAGCGTTGTGAAAGGTGGTCGTACCTTTAGTAGGCGAGTTTACGACTTATGCGCCACCACTCTTAGGGGATGTCGTGTGAAATTAAGTCAGGAGATACTAGATGATTTTTCATGGTGGAATAATTTTTGTTTAATGTTCAATGGCTCAGCAAAAATTATACCAAGGACCAAATCATCAACAGTTATAACAGATGCATCCATGTACGGGTTTGGGGCTTGGTGTGAACAAGATTGGCTCTGGGGTTCATGGCTAGAAGTACCACAACCCCATCTAAAAATACATGATCACCAAGTGTCAAAACCAATGTTTGAAATACGCAAACCAAATATTAACCTGTATGAACTGTGGCCTGTCTTAGTTGGGTTGCAGAGATGGGGCCAAAACCGTAAAAATTCAACCATTGAAATTGTTACCGACAATAGTCAAGTTCTTTACATGCTAAATTCCGGACGTAGCAGTAACAAACGGTGTATGTCTTGGCTAAGAGAAATATTTTGGCTATGCTTCGTGTACAACGTGGACATTTTTGCTACTTACATAAGTACTAATGACAATGTGTTAGCTGATGCTCTGTCTAGATCAAATTCGGACTTAAAATTTCATCAAACCTCTGATATTTTATGTGAAAGGAATATGTGTTGCAACGGTCACTTTATGTTCCAGAACCGTCCGTGAGTGTCTTATCAAAGCGGGCTGAGGAACTAAATGAAAATGCCTATGCCGGGAACACGAAAAAGGCAAGGATATCACAGGAAAACAAGTACTTAGAATTTTGTGAATCACACAACCGTGACCCACTGGATCTCAACATAAAATGGACAATTTACTTCATCGCATACTTGCCACTGACCATGGTATATAACTCGGTTGTAAATTATTTATCCGGTGTCTCAAACTTCTTAAACAGAAATGGGAAATCACGGATCAATTATACCAACTACGCGATTCAGCAAGCCATAAGAGGAGTAAAAAGACTATCCCCAATTGGAAGAGGGAGGGCGAAGCCCATGTTTCCTAATGACTTAATGAGAATTTATTACAAATTGAATTTGTTAAAAATTGGCGATCTAGTCTTCTGGACCGCTTTAGTCCTATCTTTCAGGACTTTGTTGAGATGTTCAAATATTTGTGGTATTAAGCACTAAACAGTATGGAACTGATAATCAAAAAATCTGTATCAAGGCAAATACAAGTACAGTACTTTGCCCCGTTTATTGGTTGAAGGAAATAATTAAAATTCAATCACTGAAACCAAAACACAATTTGTTCAGGATTCCAGTAAATGAGGGATTCAGGAACATGGATCAGAAATGGTTCGCGTCAAAACTATCAAAGGTGTCCCACGAAGCAGGCCTAGGCCCCGGCTACACACCGCACAGCCTAAGATGGGGAGCAGCAACTTACATGTGCATGCTAGGTTATGACATCGCACATGTGAAAAGAAGGGGTTGTTGGAGTTCTAACACCGTGTTTAATTATATTGATCCTTTAATTTCTCAAATGATGCAGTCAGATTACATGTTCTCTCTCAGCCTACCTCAGTAGGCAGGTTTGGGCTGTTTGGCAGTTATTATATAAAATATGTGAAGTTTGCCCAAACCTGCTTCTGACTTGTCTGTTCGATGCGCTCGATTATGGGGGTTATAGGCAAGTCTGTTGCTTAGTTACGTCCCTAGTTACGTGACGTCATCGGTGACGTCATGGTGCGTTCGGCGACGGTTACCAGCCATTCCTCACGTCGCCCTGTGAATTTTTTCTTTATTGTACTGTTACTATTGTATCTACTGTTATATTATTGTATGTCTGGCAGTTATTATATGAAATATGTGAAGTTTGCCCAAACCTGCTTCTGACTTGTCTGTTCGATGCGCTCGATTATAATAATTTACAGCTCAATGGGTGCAGTGATATTCCACAGACCCAATGAGATTTTGCAAATAATAATAAAACGGAAATAGCTTGAGTGCTGTGATATTCCACAGACTCATTATGATAATAGGTCGATTTGATATAAGTCATACTGGTGCAGTGATACTTCACAAACCCGGTCAAGATACCATGTTAATCATTGAAATCTACATACCTCAGGTGCAGTGATATTCCACAGACCTGCTTATTTAAAATTTAATAAGTAATATAGATTATTGCTGTCAGTCAATCTGCTGCTCTTGTAAATTAAAATCACTTAGTTAGATTAGATTGATAATATTGCTGGTATTCCTTCTTCTTCTTTTTTTTATTTTTATTTTTTGTTTATTTTGTCTTTGTCTTGTGAAGTTCGCATATATTGCCTTATGCTTCACTTATTATTGTTATTTGATGGGTTTTCGTTTATTTGGATGGTCATAGGGAAATTTGATTAAACAGGTAGTCCGGTTTGTTATATCTATCCTAAATGAGTCGTCCTAGTGATTTATCACCTAGTAAAAACAGGGGCTTTCATATTGCACATTTAAATCTACAAAGCCTTAAGAATAAATATGATCAATTCAAAATCTATGTAGATGAATTTGATTTTTATATTTTCACCTTTAGTGAGTCGTGGCTTACAAATGAGTTTCCTGAAAATCTTATTGAAATTCCAGGCTACTTTATGATTAGACAGGATCGTTCTTGGTCTGAAGATGGTATTAATACTAAAAAAGGAGGTGGTATTGGTGCGTATGTTAAATTATATATCATTGCTTCTAAAACTAAATATGAATGTTACAACTTAAGCAATGAACATCTAGAATTACTTTGGATTCATGTTACTATGAAGAATTCACGCAATATTGTCATTGGTATTGTTTATAGGCCACCTGCTGGAAATTCTTTAGTAGCTACTGATTTATTAGCTGATTCAGTTAATGACTTATCTATTATGGGGAATCATGATATTTTTTTCTTATTGGAGATTTTAATATAAATTATTTTGATAAAAAAAGTGATGCCATGAAACATCTCCATCAATTTGAATTGTTAACCAACTTAAAACAGTATATCAAAAACCCAACCAGACTCAATAATTGCATTGATTTATGCTATACAAATTGTGATAGTGTATCTGAATCTGGTGTTCTAGATATGACTTTAAGTGACCATGATTTGATTTATATAACCAGGAAGAAAGCAAAACATCCTCCTAAATTAATCAGATTCAAAGGGCGCTCATACAGAAACTATGATAGAGATGCCTTTCAAACGCTACTGACTGGTTCTGATTGGACCGAATATTGGTTACTTGAAGATGCAAATCTTTGTTGGGAATTTATATTGAATCTAATAACTACAAAAATAGAAATCCTTTGCCCATTAAGAAATTAACAATTAAAAGGCAAGCAAGAGGCATGGGTCACCAATGAAATCCTTGAATTGATTTTTGACAAAGATATGGCCTGGAAGCAGGCCAAACTGACTGGTGACATTGATGATATTGCCTATGCAAAAACTCTCAGAAATCAAGTCAAAGCTGTTATTAGAAATGCTAAGTCCAATTTTATTCAGGATTATCTGGTCGATGACAATGTAAGCACAAAGAAATTTTGGGAAAAAATTTCATCTGTCACTAAATCAACTTATAAAAACAATACCTTTAGCTTAATAGATCAAGGAAATGATATGGTGATTGATGATATCAATACCGCTCATTTTATAAATTCCTACTTTACTGATATTGGCCCAAAATTAGCTGAAACTTTTGATATGCCCTGGACTGATGATATTCCTGATACTCTTGACCATCATTTGCCAAACTTGTATTTTACAGTTGAAGAGGTAAAAGCTGTAATTAATGAGATAAATAATTACAAATCATCTGCTATTGAACACCTTTCTTCAAGAATACTTAAGGATGCTTTCCTTGCTTTAATACCACAATTACACTATTTATTTAATAAATCCTTTGAAACCAGTTTATTTTCTGATGCCTGGAAAATTGCCACTGTAATACCATTGCAAAAACCAGGTGATACTACTGATGTAAATAATTTAAGACCTATATCATTATTACCTTTACCAGGCAAATTATTAGAAAGACTCGCTCATACAAAGATTTCGACATATCTTGAGGCCTCAAACCTATTATTTGTATCACAAGACGGATTTAGGAAAAATAGATCTACTACATCAACAGTAGCAGATTTTACTGATGATATTCTGTTGGGGCTTAATTCAAATAAATATACTGTGGCATCATTTATTGATCTAAGGAAGGCCTTTGATACCGTTTCCCATACAATTTTGTCTTATAAATTACACAAGTTTGGTCTTGACCAAAATATAATAAGATGGTTGATAAATTACATTACAAATAGGAAACAAAAATGTTTGGCAAATAGTATAACCTCTTGTACTCTCAATGTAACCTGTGGCGTTCCCCAGGGCTCAATTTTAGGACCTATGCTTTTTCTGTTATATATCAATGATTTACATAATAACTTACATATGTAACAGGTGAAATTGTATGCTGATGACACTGTTATTTATACTACCAATACCTCAGAAGCTACTGCACATAATATTGTTACTCATGACCTGGACCTCCTGTTAGATTGGTGTAATCACAATCAACTAACAATTAATTTAAAGAAAACCAAAATGATACTGTTTGGTACCAAGAATATGCTGAAAAGGTCTAGCCATCTAGATGTATATTTGAATGGAACTCCTATTGAATATGTAAAGTGCTTCAATTATCTAGGTGTGAAATTGGATAGCAAACTAGACTTTGAACAACATGCTGCTGAGTGTATTAAATTGGTTTCACACAAAATCTATCTGCTTTCAAAAATAAGGGTATTTTTAAATCTTGAACAAGCTATGACTATTTGTAAGAGTAAAGTGTTGCCTTATTTTGACTATGGTGATATTTTCCTTATGAAGGTCCACTCTAAGACCATAGATAAACTTCAAAAATTACAAAATAGAGCCCTCCGATTAATATTAAAAAGAGATACAAGATGTAATGTTTGGCAATTACACCACGATTGTAAAATACCCTACCTAGCTGATAGGCGAAATTGTCATTTACTAAATCACTGTTTCAAAAGAAAATTAAATCCAAAGTATATAGCCAATCCAGTGAGGGAAACCAGGTTGCATGATGCCACCGTGTTCATTCAACAAAAGGCAAATAATGTACCTTTTCAGAGGAGTATACTTTTTCAAGGTGCCAAAGCCTGGAATGGCCTGGATATTGAATTGCGTAATGCTGATGAGTATGCTATATTTAAGCAAAAAACAAAAAGCCTTATGCTGCAATTGGTGGTTTGATGATTGGCTTTCAAAATCTTGTAGAAATTACCACTATTTTAACCCCCTGGTTTATTAAAATTTCTTTAATTGACGACATTTATACCTTAAATCATTTAAATATTTATCTCTGATCTACCTTTCATCATTACTACTTAAATTTGGGTTGGTGTCTATTTTCTTTTTTCTCTCTTAAATTCTCACTACACGTTTTGTAAGGTACATGTCTAAGATTCTCTGATTCATAATGTATCTTCTTTAGGATACTATTGAAAAAGAAAAAAAATGTATCTGCAATCACATGTTGTATGCTTTATACTATGTAGTTGTATTAATGAATGTACTGAGGATCAATGAAAACAGGCCGTTGGCCTATTTGTACTCTCTCAGATAAATAAAGTATTTAAAAAAAAATATATATATATATATATAAACATATATACATATATACATATATACATATATACATATATACATATATACATATATACATATATATTGTTCTTTTCAAACTGCAACCAAACAAATGCAATAAAAAAATGCAAACTCTGTAGTGCTCATTGTATCGTACAGTTACCAAATGATTGAATGAATAATTCATTCTTAGAACAGAACTCGAATGGCGGAGTAGAAAGCAAGTATCAGTTGGACATTTATTTCATATTAGGATCCCACTCAAGTTGCAGTTCCCAATTTACAATTTGGAGTAGTCGAGGTAATAATGTTATTTCAAGGGCACATTGTGAAGTATTTGTATCCAGGTCATAGGTAAGTGTCACCAGTATACCTGGCTCATCTGCTGCAACAGTAACCAAGTTGTAGCGCAGAATTGGTTGCTTTAGCAGTCTTTTCAAGAACAAGTTTTTCAAAGGATTCACTTTGACTGACCTTTCCAGTGTCGATTCTTGGTCTGTTCTGCTGTCTATGACATGAATGTCCGTACTAAGTTTGTAGTCTCCTCTTAGGAACAAGTCGCGTTCTCTGTTAAAAAAAAGATCACCCTCTGTGATAAACACGTAGTCAGTGCAATGTCCCGGGAACGTAGCAAGTTGAATCAACACATTCTGGGTGTCTGACAAAAGCAGGTAAACCTTAAAGTTATCATGTTTATATATGCCAATTAATCTTGCACAACCCCAAATCATGATGGCCAGTGCCAATAGAGATACCACTACCATAAGCAAGTAGAATTGGATTCGAATAAAGGCGTTGCAATTTCCACAGAGACTCTCTTGTTCTTGTTCTTCTATTGGAGCTCTTGGTACTACGGTAGACCCATATTGGTTAAGCATGGACTCCAATCGGTTGTGGTAAGGCAGCGGGGTCATTAAAAGTAATGCTTCTCCGTTGTTAGGTCATCCATCCTCATTGACGACCCCCATTCCTGCTGACCTGGTGTCGTTGACCTTTATTATGTCTCTCAACCGCTCCATTAACTGGCTGCCTCGTAGGGGCTTAATATTTCGAGCTCCCGTCAGGTCCCCTTCCAGCAAGAGCAGGACCAATGGGCCGTAGATACAGACTAGAAAGAATGACAACCAAAGGGGGGAAAATCAATAAATGTCAATTAAATGTACACCGATCTAATGGACAGTTTTTAACTTATAAAAACTAAGTTTTCCTCAGTATATTACAGTAAAAGACCTGCTTTGACCAATAAGGGTAAACCAATTTGGGGGTTCAGATTCATTATATCCTTTAAAGGGTATGGTTGTACGGTTGTAATGCATTTGTCCTGCTCACCTGAAAAGAGTTTCATCTTGTCCAGCGGTCTGTGGGTCAGCAAGGAATCCAATCAACAGACAGAGTTGGATGTCAATGTCTTTCTAATAAAGCCAGTGAGTTATATATAGTGCTCACATTGGAATAATGTTTGGTAAATGCAACGGCATCACTCTCTCTCTCTCATATATATATGTATATATATATATATATATACATATACATAGCAGAGACCCCTGCTCAACTATTTACCACCATTCAGAGTACGTGCGGAGGTCAGCGGGGTAAAGAATGGGTAAAGAATGGCTGCAATTTCTGTATGACACTTTTTTGTCAATAAAATAACTTCCACACTATTAATGCTTGATTGTTCCAGCTGCTGGCCTGTTTGAAGTGTGGTTGGGAAATTTATTCAACTTTACACTTACATCAGTTGATTGTATATGCTTCAGACAAAAACAGAACGCAAAATCTGACAAACAACCATATTCTTGCCTTCCTTAACAGCTCCAAAGCGACCAGTGATTCGCATCACTTGCAGGAAGCATGCCCAAGTGGGATCCTCATACTTTGAGTGCCTCCAGATGGTTAACGGATGAATGAAGGGATTTGAATCTCTAGCCTCACTGAACCACTGAACCACGGCAAAGAAGTGTTCTCTCCTTAGGCCAGTCACATCACACGTCATGGCATGTCTCATGAAGTGCTTGATAAGACATGGCAATCTTGGCTGTCGCCATCTTGATCTTCGTACCAGTTGGCCATGAACCAACAGAACCTGAGTCCTGACCTTTTGACCGGACATCGTGCCAACATAGCTATTTGGTCCGTACTGTACAGTGCTGTAACTAAGACAGTTTTTGGAGAACGTGTGTTTTTAAAGGAGGCGGGATTCAGTAGGGTACATTTTCCTGTATGTTTGCAGGAGGAGAGCGTAATTGTCTGGTTCCAGCCCTTTTGTCTCTCCTGTCTCGTTGGTCTCAAAGCCGTCCATGTTACTCCAAAGGTGTTCGCAGTCAGCAAGCTCTGATTTCGGGACTTGCATTGTATCGAGGACTGTGGAAATTGGAGTCTGTATCTTGTGTCAGAGAGGCAATAATTCCTTCTTGTACTTGGCCGGCATTTCACTTTGCATATGATTGACGGTCTTTGCGAGAAAAAATCTCTTAATAAACTGTTTGTGAATTTGTTGTTGTTTGTTTGGAGGTCTCCTACAAAACGTTTTTAGTTTTCATAACTGAAAAGCCATGTACTGGGCGCAGGCCTGTAGTCACGCAGACAGTCCTTCAGATGACAATGAAGATGCATGTTGGGGGTAACGACCTTCTTCCCAAACTATACCTGGGTCTCTTGGCAGTACTAGAGATAGTCTTTATGTGCTAAATCAATCTCATGGTCTGTTATGCATGGCTGACATAATAATCTAGTGGCCATAACGAACCGCTGCCATGTTTTCAGGTGTTTCTTTGCCAAAAGACCTTGGAGACAATATCCGGAAGAGACAGTAACCCAGCTTTTCCACTCTTTGGCCCTCCACATACCAGCGTTAGAGTTGATGTTGGTTACGACCAGGTCATCTGGTAGTCCTTGCTTGAATTTTTCCAGTCATTCATCAATAATGAGTATCTTCTGTTTGGTCAGTGCTCCAAGCTTTTCCCACATTCTCCACGTTTTCTTGCCTGTACCTGAAATATATTGAGCAAAACATTTGGGTGTTAATCTAATAAATGCTGACTTGAGTGATCTAATTAAAATAAAAAACAGTCGGATTCCTCAATACAAAACTTAAGTGTATATGAAATGATTGTTCCTTGAAGACTCACCCAGTAGGATGTTGTGCATCACAAGGCACCTCCCAGCAAGTAGCGCTGCCTGGGTAAAATCAATAATTGGATAGTATGTATAAGGGGCTGAGCTGGCAAGCGAAGCCAGAGAACACTACCTGTTTGGATTAATACGAATCTATACGATTCGGGGTTCGGTTTTAGCCATGTAAGCAGACATCGGGTGACTTGGATAGGAGTTTACCATTGTGCTGCTGTACTAAGACAAGTGGACTCTTAGGACGAAGCTAGCCTTGGGCAGTGTTGAACAAGGGCCGGATACTTAGGCCATAATGCACCAGCCATTGTATGCCTTTGGAATAAACACCAATAAACTTCCTCTCAGCCAAGCGGGATTTGTTTTGTAGATATGAACGCCCATTTCACGGATGTAGTCTGTCACTTGACTAGCGACATTAACTGAGACAATATTAGGCAGTCTGAGTAACAATTAACTGTAGCTTCCCCATATCTAAAGTAACACCCATAAACACCACTAGCATTTAATATGGTCCCCAAGGATGTTGATAAAATCTAATATATTACCTTGTGGAGGTCGGTAGGTATTTCCAATAACAATTTTCCTCTGATTTGGTATTGATACGGACAACCACATGATCTCAATATCCTTACTACTTGTATTGAAAAAATTCAAGTCACGGTTATATTTAATTGAGTTCTTGAGGTTTATAGCAAGTCCCCCACCTTTTTTTGGTTGTGTAGAATTATTGTTACTTTTAAAAGAAGTGTCCAGTATCAGTGTACAACCTGCTGGAATTTTCTAACTGTGGAGGAAAGGAACATATTTAGTTATGAAACCTTTAAAAATAGACAAAAGTCAAAATTGAACCGAACACTTAACATTTTTATATGAAATACCTATAATTAATTAACATGTGCATTTTGAGGCCAATTTTCCTAGGTTATCCCTCTATTTACTGATTGGACCACCCTCTAATATAGGGGGTTGTGATCTGTTGATGATAATCCCCATTCATTCACTCATTCATTCATTCATTTAATCATTTAATCATCTAGTTATGAAATCCATTTATTGATTCATTCGTTATAATTTATGTATATGATTAACTTGTCTTTTTGCGTTGTATAATATTATTTATCTTGTTATTTGTATTTACTGTGTAGTGAACTCCTTACTTTATGTGTATTGTATTTTTCATTACCTCTAAATTTTGGATTGAGAAATTATCTGTATTCATATTACATGTACGTTAATTTATGTGAATTTTCTATATTAATTGTTTCTTTCACTATCTTTAAATCTTCTAATGACAAAATCGTTTGTGCTTGCATTGCATGTATCTTTCTCCGAACAATAATAATTATGTGTATCCAACTTTATTGAGTATGCTGGGTTGCAATGAAAAATGGCGTCTCGCCAAATTGTATATTACCAGAATAGATAAAATGCTTTAAAAATAAATAATAGAACCAGAGCTCATAAGGCCAGGAATGATTGTATTACTTTAGTCAGACTGGCAAAAGAAAATTATATCAAGGAAAACTTGAATAGAGACAAACAGGACTCACACAAATTCTGACAGCACATTAATAGATTATTACCTGGCATATCAAATAATCCATCTATATTTATTAACAATGAATTAAATGAGCCAATTGAACCTGACAACATAGCTGATTATATAAATGAATATTTTGTGAACATTGGCCCTAAATTATCTGACAAATTAGATAATCCAGAACCCTAAGAATATACCCAACTTGAAAATATCCTAGCAAATTTTGAAACAACCCCTGAAGATATTACCAAACTATGTAAGGAAAAAGAAATTTACAAATCATCAGCTATTGAAAATTTATCCTCAAAAATACTTCGGGATGCCCTTTTGATACTTAATGATAAATTTTTTCATTGTGTTAACTTATCTTTTAGCACTGGCATGTATCCAAAATCTTGGAAGGTAGCATCATGAACATAGACAACATGGCGCGAACCGGGTGAGCGGGTGACAGTGCACGGACGGTAATTTACGACTTTCTGAGTGAACCAGGCCACAAAACCTAACCAAAATTCCTCAGTTTGTCTTGTTAATATCAGGGAACACGTAGATATCACCTAAATTCACGTAAATTACATATTTGATACGTGGGATGCCACCGAAAACTAGAAGTTGGTCATCGATTGAAAAGGATAGCGGTGAGGACCCGGATGATCAGACGTCAACAATAACAAAAAACATGGCGGCGCGCGGAGAAGACGAAGCCGGTAAGCAAAGTACTGAAGATATTCTCAACAAGATCCTCGTAAATCAGCAAGCTGCCTATACAAAACTCGAGAGTAAACTCACGGGAATTGATGAAAAACTTGAAAATTCGCGAGAAGTACTGGAGAACTATATGGAGAAGAGTGATTTACGGCATGATTCGATCGAAAAACAGATGATCGGAGTATTGGACGATGTCAAGCTGCTCAACGGGAGGGTGAAAATACTCGAAGAATCGTTGAAAACCACATCTGATGATCATCAGGATACTCGTGATGAACTCAAAAAAACTCGGGATGAACTTAGAGAAAAATCAGTGATTCTACGAAAACTCGATAGGAAGTTTATGCAAGAAGAGGAGGAATTGAAGACGTGCCTTCTGATTCTTGATGGCGTAAGTGAAAAAACTACTAAAAAACCAAAAAAAATTGCCTTGGATCTTCTGAATGACTAAGGAATCGAACACAAAGACAGTGACATTGTATTGGCCTATAGACTGGGCTTGTTTAACGAGCGTGCATTCCGACCTAGATCAATTAGAATACAATTCTTGAACAGTAATACAAAAGGCGAAGTGTTCAAAAATGTAGGTAAACTTAAACATAACGATCAATGGAAAGGAGTGTTCATTAATGATTCTCTTACCCAACAGGAACAGAATGATCGTAGAGATCTGAGATGTGTGTATGCGGCAATGAAAGCAAAAAAAACCGATGTTAAGCTTAAGGGAAACAATATTGTTATTGATGGGAAAAAATATACTCACAATGATATTCATGATCTGCCTCATGGGGTTACCATGGAATCAATCAAGCTCAAAAAGGTCTCTGATGGGGTTGCATTTCAATCCCATTTTGTGTATTTAAGTAACATGTTTCCATGCCAAATAAAACACGAAGGGATATTATATAAATCATCCGAACACTTGTTCTATGCAGAAATGGCTAGATACCATGGGAGGCTTGACTTGGTAGATGATATAATAGCAGCCCGGGACGGGTATCATGCAAAGCGGATAGGAAAAAAAATCAAACCCTGGGAAAACTGGGACAGGGATAAAATCAAAATTATGAGGATGATTATCCGATTAAAATTCGAACAAAATCCTGGGCTAAAGGATAAATTGCTCAACACAAAAGGATACCTATATGAGGCAACAAAGGGTGACTCTTTTTCCTGTGGTTTGTCATTGGCCGAATGTGATCAGATCAGCATAGACAAGATTCCAAAGGAGAACTGGTTAGGTAAACTACTATGTGAGTACAGGGATGAGCTGCTAGGTTGACTTATCAGGTCGAGGTATTAATATTGTATTGATTTAAATACTTTGTCTGTGATCCCTCTTTGGGAAATGATACTATAATCAATGCAAACATATTTTATGATTGTATCGTTTGGCATTTGCCACATCAGAAACGCATCAATCCTATGTAAAATTGGTAAAGTATTAACTTGAGGAGATCATTGGATGGTGAAAATTACCCTGATTGAATGTCAAATGCTGTTACCTGTATTAGATTATTTAAACATGCTGGCCATGATTAAGTGTATAATTAATTTGAATTAAAATCCGTCTGTTGTACTGTATTTTATCTTTTTGCCATTTGATTTTATATTTTTTCACTCGTATCATCTGCTTCGTTCACTGTTAGAAAATCATAACGCTCTTATAGTAACTTGGAGATAGGGGAATTATGATCCGATCCTATCTGACAAACTTTATGATATATTGGACTAGGAATCCAACAAGTTCGAAAATGGGATTTAGAATAACATGATTAATTTAAGAAATATCAAAGGGATGCATATTGGACATTTAAATGTACGAAGTATTGTTAATAAATGGGATTTATTAAGAGAAACTTATGGTAAAAGTGGAATAGATGTAATTGGGTTCTCTGAGACTTGGTTACATCATAGAGATACATAAGATAGAGTGGAAACACTGCCTGGGCTGACTGGTGCATGTCTGTCTCGGTATTCATATGCAAATTAGCACTGATAAGACCTGCTACAGGCCAAAAAGCATTGGTTGGGCCACACCTGCTTGGAGAGTGAGGTGTTAGAAATGGATTTCACACCTTTTTTGGTCTAGGACTCATATGCTCTTCACAATTCAAATCACTACAATCAAAATGTACACAATAGAAATGGATGGAAAACAAAATTCTGATTCAAAAGATACCAAAAATGACATGTTTATGTCAATTAGGAATAAAAATATTGACTAATGAAAATTGAAAAAAAATAGAGAAAAATTAGAAATTAGTCAAAGTTTGGGAGTTAATTTTAGGCAAACCACAAGTTGGATATCCAATTAAGCTTTTATACTACCATGGGTAGTTACACTCTATGTGAAATAATTGGTTTTATATGTAGGAAAATTTTTTAAAAGGCCAAAATCTGACTTTGAAGAAATGTCGGAATTAAATTGTATATTCTCGGGAAAAGTGACATGTAGCCACTTTAGAACCCCAAATACCATTTTATGCCCCCCACAGAACCTAATTAGGTTAAAATGGGATAGGACATTGTTTCATCAATCACACTGGTGAATATTAGAGCCATAAATAGCATATAAATGGGTTTTTGGGATTATCACTTGACCCATTTGAGCCAATGTCAGAATCCAACGAGTTTGATGTGATGGAAAATTGACAAAGTTTGGGAGTTAATTTTAGGCAAACCACACGTTGGATATCCAATTAAGCTTTTATACTACCATGGGTAGTTACACTCTATGTGAAATAATTGGTTTTATTTGTAGGAAAAATTTTTAAAAGGCCAAAATCTGACTTTGAAGAAATGTCAGAATTAAATTGTATATTCTCAGGAAAAGTGACATATAGCCACTTTAGAACCCCAAATACAATTTTATGCCCCCCCACAGAACCTAATTAGGTCATAATGGGATAGGACATTGTTTCATCAATCACACTGGTGAATATTAGAGCCATAAATAGCATATAAATGGGTTTTTGGGATTATCACTTGACCCATTTGAGCCAATGTCAGAATCCAACGAGTTTGATGTGATGGAAAATTGACAAAGTTTGGGAGTTCATTTTAGGCAAACCACACGTTGGATATCCAATTAAGCTTTTATACTACCATGGGTAGTTACACTCTGTGTGAAATAATTGGTTTTATTAGTAAGAAAAATTTTTAAAGGGCCAAAATCTGACTTTGAAGAAATGTCGGAATTAAATTGTATATTCTCGGGAAAAGTGACGTGTAGCCACTTTAGAACCTCAAATACCATTTTATGCCCACAGAACCTAATTAGGTTATAATGGGCTAGGACATTGTCTCATCAATCACACTGGTGAATATCAGAGTCATAAGTGACATATAAATCGGTTTTGGGGATGTCACTTTTCCCAAGAACGTACAATTTAATAACGACATTTCTTCAAAGTCAGATTTAGGCCTTTTAAAAAATTTTCCTACAAATAAAACCAATTATTCCACATAGAGTGTAACTATTCATGGTAGAAACAATAGCATAATTGGATATCCAACTTGTGGTTTGCCAAAAATTAAGTCCCAAACATTGCCAATTTTGCATTACATCAGACTCTTTGGATCCTCACATTGGCTTGAATGGGTCAAGTGATAATCCCAAAAACCTATTTATATGCCACTCATGGCTCTAATATTCACCAGTGTGATTGATGAGACAGTTTCCTATCATGTTATAAACTAATTAGATTCTTTGGGGGGAATAAAATCATATTTTGGCTTCTATAGTGACTACATGTTACCTTTCCAGAGAATATACAATTTATTACGACATTTCTTCAAAGTAAGATTTTGGCCTTTTAAAAATTTTTCCTACAAATAAAACCAGTTATTTCACATAGAGTGTAACTATTTATGGTAGCTTAAAAGCTTAATTGGATATCCAACTTGTGGTTTGCCTAAAATTAACTCCCGAACTTTGTCAATTTTCTATCACATCAAACTCGTTGGATTCTGACATTGGCTCGAATGGGTCAAGTGATAATCCCCAAAACCCATTTATATGCCACTTAGGGCTCTGATATTCACCAGTGTGATTGATGAGACAGTTTCCTATCCCATTATAACCTAATTAGATTCTGTGGGGGGCATAAAATGGTATTTGGGGTTCTAAAGTGACTACATGTCACTTTTCCCGAGAATATACAATTTAATTCCGACATTTCTTCAAAGTCCGATTTTGGCCTTTTAAAAAATTTTCCTATAAATAAAACCAATTATTTCACATAGAGTGTAACTATTTATGGTAGCATAAAAGCTTAATTGGATATCCAACTTGTGGTTTGCCTAAAATTAACTCCCGAACTTTGTCAATTTGCTATCACATCAAACTCGTTGGATTCTGACATTGGCTCGAAGGGGTCAAGTGATAATCCCAAAAACCCATTTATATGCCACTTAGGGCTCTGATATTCACCAGTGTGATTGATGAGACAGTTTCCTATCCCATTATAACCTAATTAGATTCTGTGGGGGGCATAAAATGGTATTTGGGGTTCTAAAGTGACTACATGTCACTTTTCCCGAGAATATACAATTTAATTTCGACATTTCTTCAAAGTCAGATTTTGGCCTTTTAAAAATTTTTCCTACAAATAAAACCAATCATTTCACATAGAGTGTAACTATTTATGGTAGCATAAAAGCTTAATTGGATATCCAACTTGTGGTTTGCCTAAAATTAACTCCCGAACTTTGTCAATTTTCTATCACATCAAACTCGTTGGATTCTGACATTGGCTCGAATGGGTCAAGTGATAATCCCAAAAACCCATTTATATGCCACTTAGGGCTCTGATATTCACCAGTGTGATTGATGAGACAGTTTCCTATCCCATTATAACCTAATTAGATTCTGTGGGGGGCATAAAATGGTATTTGGGGTTCTAAAGTGACTACATGTCACTTTTTCCGAGAATATACAATTTAATTCCGACATTTCTTCAAAGTCAGATTTTGGCCTTTTAAAAATTTGTCCTACAAATAAAACCAATTATTTCACATAGAGTGTAACTATTTATGGTAGAATAAAAGCTTAATTGGATATCCAACTTGTGGTTTGCTCAAAATTAATTCCCAAACTTTGACAAATTTGTTATTTTTCTCAATTTTCTTCAATTTTCATTAATCAATATCTTTATTTCTAATTGACATAAACATGTAATATCTGATATCTTTGGAATCAGAATTTTGTTTTCTATTCATTCCTATTGAGTACATTTTGATTGTAGTGATATAAATTTTGAAGACCATATGGGTACTAGGCCAAAAAAGGTGTGAAGACCCAGTCTCACACCTCACACTCTCCAAGCAGATGTGTATCAACCATGTCTCTTTTGCCTATCCTGGAGAGCTATCCGAGACAAGGAAAATCTAGAAACAACACTAGTTTCCTATCTATGTTATGTATGTCTATGGTTACATGACAAAATACCTTCTGACTTATTTAAAATAAATAATGATTTTACTTTATCAAGATATGATAGACAGTGGGGAGACACTAATACAAAAAATAAGAAAGGAGGCGGTCTTTGCATGTTTATTCAAAATAAATATGATTTTTCGGACACTTTATATTATCATCTCAATGTTAGCTTAATTGATTGTGAAATGCAATGGATTTCTATGAAACAAAAGCCGTCCAAAACCATTTTAATTTGTAATATTTATCGTCCTCCACAAGGAAATGTGGATACTTTCATGGATATTTTGGAAGATAAATTACAAAATCTTAATCTGAATAAAATTGAGATTGTCATTATGGGTGACTTTAATTTAGATTTTAATGATTCCACAAATCAAAAAATCAACGATTTTAAAAACTTAATTAAAACTTTTGGTCTAAGACAGTTAATAAAAAATCCAACCAGAGTGACGATTAATTCGAGCACTTGTATTGATTTGTTTTTAACAAATTCTAATATAATATCAAATAATCAAGTGATTGACTTAAATATAAGTGACCACTCAATGATCTTACTCACTAGGAAGAAACTTAAAGTCCATAGGAAAAAAATGGAATTCACCGGAAGATCTTATAGAAATTATGATAAAAACCAATTTCAAGAAAATCTGAGAAATTCCGATTGGAAGAAATTTAATGAAGAGGCTAATATAACTAATAAATGGGACATATTATATTCTAAACTTATCAAAATGATTAGCCTTCAATGTCCTATAAAAACATTCAGGATAAAACAAGTAAAGGACCTATGGATAACTGCTCCTATTCTTGAATTAATTCATGATAAGGATATAGCTCTAAAGGATGCTAAACGTAGTGGTAATATTGATGACTGGAATAATGCTAAGAGACTTAGAAATGACTGTATACAGCGTGTAAGAAAAGCTAAAGCGGACTTTATTAATGAAAAACTTGATGAAAACCAACAAGATCAGAAAAAATTCTGGAAAATTATACAAAATGTTTTACCAAATCAAAAATCACAAAATGCTGATAATATTAATCTAGTTGATAGTGAAAGGGGTGTACCTATTGCCAAAGATGAGACTGCTTCATATATAAATAAATATTTTGTAAATATAGGTCCGAAGTTAGCTGAAAATTATACTGATGCATGGTCTTTTAATGGACCTGATACAAATACGGAATTGAATAATATACATGTTGAGATTGAAGATGTAATTAATATTTGCAAAAACCTGAATGTTAACAAATCTTCTTGTGTGAAGGATATTAGTACTGAGATTTTACGTGATGCCTTTTTAGCAATTCCTGATAAAATTTGTTTATTATTTAATCTTTCTCTCGACATTGGAGTTATCCCCATTGATTGGAAACAGGCGATGGTGACACCATTGCAAAAACCTGGTTATAAGACTTTGGTCTCAAATTTAAGACCTGTTTCAAATTTACCTGTGATAGTTAAGATTATTGAGAAAATTATACATAAATATATATATTCTTTTTTACAGGAGAATAATATTTTAAATGAAAAGCAGGGAGGTTTTAGGCCTAAGCACTCTACCACTAGGTCCACAGCATTTTTCTTAGATTACATATATAAGGCTATGAATGACAATAAATTTACTCTTGCTGTGTACTTGGATATGAAAAAAGCTTTTGATACTGTTAATCATGATATATTAATTAGGAAATTACAAAAAATTGGTATAAAAGGCTCTTTATTAAATTGGTTAAAAAATTACTTATGTGATAGACAACAATGTACTAAGGCCAATGGAATTACTTCATCATGTGATGATATAAAATGTGGTGTGCCACAAGGCAGTGTGCTAGGACCTCTTTTATTTTTAATTTATATCAATGATATTGTATATTGTAATGAATTTACTGAAATCTCTTTGTATGCAGACGACACGGTGCTATATTTATGTCATACTGATCTGGATATTGCTTTTACTCTAATGCAGAATGAATTGAATAATATCTATCGTTGGTGCTGTAAAAATAAATTATCAATGAACTGTAAAAATATTGTGTATATGGTATGAAAGCAGTAATTAAAAGGAATAAGAATTCAAATCAAATTTTGACAATGAATGAAACTGTCCTCGATAGAGTCTGCTCATACAAGTATCTAGGATTTATTTTAGACGAAAATGTGAATTTTAATAAGCACATAACTGAGCTGACATCATTGGTTGTACATAAATTGTTCTTGCTTTCTAAAATTAGGAGATATATAACAAAGAATGCCTGTATTTTAATATTTAAGAGTATGATCCTACCATTGATGGAATATGGTGATATTATATATTCAGGTACGACTCAAGCAAATTTGAATAAACTATCAAGGTTATTTTTTAGAGGCTTACGAATATGTAATAATGATAATAATAACATTGATAAGAACAAATTATGTAAAGATTTTAAGATTGCTAAATTAGAAGACCGTCGGCAAGTTCATTTATTGAATTTTATGTATAACTTGACAAATTCACCTGAGTTGATCTCAGAAATAGATGTGAATACTAGAAGGAGACAGGCTAAAATCTTTAAGACATATAAGCCAAATAGTGAAAAAGTCAAAAATAATTGTCTTTACAAGGGTGCTTTATTATGGAATGAACAAACTGTTACTTTAAGAAATTTACCTGATTATACTGCTTTTAAAAATCAGCTCAAAAATACATTAACTGAGAAAGTTGTCTTATACTGATTGAATTTCCATATATATGTACCTTTTGCCCGTTTTTAACTATGTTGTAATATATATATAGGCTTAGCCTTGATAAATTTTGTTCCTATTCATAGATTGAGTTTCCTAAAATGCCAATGTTTTTAATTTTGGTATAATGATTGGTGCTGTTATGATATAATTCTTATAATACTGAAATTTTTATCACCATAATGAATTCAAACTGTAAAGTAATTCTGTGATATTATATTGGTTTCTTATCCAATTGGATTTGAAATAACTCAGATGTAAAATGAAAACAAGTTGTGTACTTATTTTATGTCTGAATAAACAAATTGAATTCAAAAAAAAAAAAGGTCACCCCATTGTTTAAAGGTGGAGAGAAAAATAAAGTTAATAACTTTAGACCTATTTCACTACTGCCCTTACCTAGCAAAATCATTGGAAAAATAGTACAAAGACAATTTACACAATTCTTAGAAGTTAATTCTGTATTAAATAAATATCAGCACGGCTTCAGAACATCACATTACACAATTGACACAGTTGCACAATTTACCGATGATATATCATTGGCATCTAACCTAAAACATTGTACAGTATCAACTCTCATAGATTTTCGTAAAGCCTTTGATAGTGTTAATCATACCATTTTACTTAAGAAGCTAAAAGCATTTGGTATCATAGGTACTAATTTAAAATGGTTTACTTCCTACTTGACTGACAGACAACAACAGGTTAGTGCAAATGGTGTATTATCCCCAATGCTTACTATATCATGTGGTGTACCTCAAGGATCTATACCTTGTTCCTACTGTATATTAATGATATTAATAACAAGTTTCTTAGTGCAAAAATCAAACTATTTGCCGATGATACAGTACTTTATGTTTCATCACATGAACCCTCAACTTCGAGAGAGTGACTCATACATGATCTGAATGTTTTAACAGAATGGTGTATAAATAAGAGATTATCTATAAATACTGGAAGAACCAAAACTATGATATTTGGTACAAAATTTTTTGTTAATAAACCTTATCCAGTTAAACTAATCCTAAATCAGGATAATATAGACGTTGTTAAAGAATACAAATACCTGGGTATTCTAACAAAGTGACATATAATTATCATATTAAATACATTTCAGGTTTAATTTCCCATAAAATATATTTATTATCTAAGATACAACATTTTCTTACAGTTGACGCTGCATTGAAAATTTATAAAAGCAAAACTCTACCTTACTTTGATCAAGGCGACATCTTGTACACTGACATAAATAGTACAGATTTAAATAAACTACAACGACTACAAAATCGAGCCCTCATAATATGCACTAATTCACACTTTAGAACAAACACTGAGATTTTACATAATTTATCTAAAATGCCAATGTTAGTACACAGACGTGTCTCACATGTTTGTAACTATGCATATTTAAGAGCACAAAATAAAGAAAATACCAATTTTATACCTTGTGTAACCAGACAAAATACTGCACCAATTTTGAAATCTTTTAAACCAAACAATAGAATTTAAGAATACAGTGTTTATCATAACCCTTTAGACCCCAGGGATTGCATTTATGAATTAATGGATTTCCCCAGGATTCCCATGGATTTCCCTCCGAAATTCCCTTAATTGCATTTAATTTTTGAGGTTCAAAGGCTGACCCAACCCTATCAATTAAAAATATAGAAATGGAATTGGTAGCATTGGCACGGAAATTAAATCAGCTTTTGAATGATACATTGGCCGTTTTTGTGTGTTGAATAGTCATGGAAATGTTATGCTTTGGAAAATTTTGGAAAATTATTGAAAAATGTCCGTTTTTCCGGGCGGCTACGGCCGGATTGGGGAAACTACCCTCGGGCGGCTACAGCCGGATTGGGGTCTAAAGGGATAAGTCTGCTAAATATTGGAACAAGTTGGATCCAGATAGTAGAAACTTACCTGATTACAAAAAATTCAAGGCCAACAGGAAATCCTGGTTAAAAACTTAAATACCGTAATTATTAGAGTCCTAGCTCAACCTATGTTATTTCTTTGACTGTACGGAATTATTTATAAATACTGACATGTTATGCTCACCCTTATTAACAAGAGTAAATGTTGCTTACGAATTTGTTTTCTCAGCTGAGTCGTGCTACATGCTCATTCATTGTGAAACTTGAATGGACCTTTTATCTTACAAATAATATCAAACCTGGACTACACCCATTCCTGAGTTGTGTTTCATGCTTAGAAAGGGTGTAAATTTATTTGTGACTCGATTTTCTGTAAAATCAACTACATTAAATTCTGAGCGGTGCTTCCTGCTTGCAATTTACTCTGACTCATACTGAAACAATTATTTATGAAATTAAATTTTCGACTTTGTCAATTCCCTTTCTGATACCAAAATTATTCATGAAATGATTACTACTGAATTAATCTTATAATATTGATTGTATTTGACCAATCCCTAATCAACTTTATAACATCTTGTACTGACTATTTGAAAATTATTATTGATTCACATACCTTTACTGTAACATGTTGTACATAGTGTAAAAATGTTATACCAAATATTGAAATCAGATCTAATATATTGTGACACTCGATGACATTGTAAATATACCTGAGCGTAATGTATTTTCCAGTATAAATAAAAGGAATAAAAAGAAAATATAAAATAAAAAAATATATATAACTCACTGGCTTTAACAGAAAGACATTGACATCCAACTCTGTCTGTTGATTTGATTCCGTGCCGACCCACAGACCGCAGGACAAGATGAAACTCTTTTCAGGTAAGCTGGGCAAATGCATTACAGACGGTATAACCATACCCTTTAAAGGATATAATGAATCCTAACCTCCAAATTGGTTTACCCTTATTGGCCAAAGCAGGTCTTTTACTGTAATGTACTGAGGAAATTTTAGTTTTTATAAGTTAAAAACTGCCCCTTAGATCAGTGTACATTTAATTGACATTTATTGATTTCGCCCCTTTGGTTGTCATTATTTCCAGTCTGTATCTAAGGCCCATTGGTCCTGCTGTTGCTGGAAGGGGACCTGACGGGAGCTCGAAATATTAAGCCCCTGCGAGGCAGCCAGTTCATGGAGCGGTTGAGAGACATAATCAAGGTCAACGACACCAGGTCAGCAGGAATGGGGGTTGCCAACGACGATGGACGACCTAACAACAGAGAAACATTAACTTTAATGACCCTGTTGCCTTACCACGACAGATTGGAGTCCATGCCGAACCAATATCGGTCTACCGTAGTACCAAGAGCTGCAATAGAAGAACAAAAACAAGAGAGTCTCTGTGGAAATTGCAATACCTTTATTCGAATCCAATTCTACTTGCTTATGGTAATCGTCTCTCTATTGGGACTAGCCATCATGATTTGGGGTTGCGCACCATTAGTTCGGATATGCAAACAAGATAACTTTAAGGTTTACCTGCTCGTGTCAGGCACCCAGAATGTGTGGATTCAACTTGCTATGTTCCCGGGACATTGCACCGACTACGTGTTTTTCACGGAGGGTGATTTTTTTCTTAACAGAGAACGCGACTTGTTCCTTAGTACGGACATTAATGTCATGGACAGCAGAACAGACAGAGAATCAACACTGGAAAGGACAGTCAAAGTGAATACTTTGAAAAACTTATTTTTGAAAAGACTGCTAAAGCAACCGATTCTGCACTACAACTTGGTTACAGTTGCAGCAGGTGAGCCAGTTATACTGGTGACACTTACCTATGACCTGGATACAAATACCTTTTCTCCGAAATGTGTTCTTGAAGATAACATTATTACCTCGACTACTCCAAATTGTAAATTGGAAACTGCAACTTGAGTGGGACCCCAATATGTAATAAATGTGTAACTGATACTTGATTTCTTCTCTGCCGTTTGAGTTCATTCGAACAATTGGTAACTGTAAGATTCAATGAGCACTACAGAGTGCACCATATCTTAGGTACCATTTGCGTTTCTTTTAATTGCATTTGTTTGGTTGCGGTTTGACAAGAACAATATATATGTATATATATATATAAGTATATATATATGTATATATATATATAGAAACTAAATGTATAAACACATTGGGGGAGTAGGATTTAATAATTTCTTCCAATGCTCTGCCCACAATAGATGTACAGGAATGTACATTAAACATTTATTTGGACACTAGGCTAATGGGTGGACTTGGCTAATCAATCGCAGTAGGGCACATCAATTCTCGTTGAGAATATTACAAGATAGGGAGAAAGGAGTATGCGTTGAATTGAAAAGCACTACTTCATGCACATACAATATGTAGCTAGGTACTTGTAAAGGTGATTTTTATAAATAGCGTAGCTACACGAATTCATAAGCTAAAATAATCCCTTATCTGAGCTCGGCACTTTTTTTTGGAATTTTTTCCACCTGTGTAAACAACAGTATCTAGGTCACAGCTGAATGGAACAGCTGATCCATGTTTACAAGACGGCCCACTAAGCAAACATGGGCTGAGGCTTGCTATTTACGAGACCTATAATCTGTCTTGTCGACAGAGGAGTATTCAGAGGAATTAATTCTTAGCATTACCTTTGATGACCCCGATATTAGGCAGAGTATAGGTGATATGCCTATTGAGTGTAAGTTTTATTAAAATGCAATTACTGTTGTTTCAGACCATATCCCGAGACACCAATGACCCCTTTAAAGTCGAGATGGTGACTAAGGATGTTTGAGGCTCCAACTCCGGACAAAAACATGTCCCCTGGGTGACACCTTTGGACATGGAAAGCTTCACAAGGTAATTGTTTTTTATTTATTTGTTTTATTTTTATTGTCAACAATATAGTACATAAGTTATTCCTAGGCATCGATGTGAGATGAGTTGAGAATTAACCCCACTAAATTAGTACAATCTTTAAATTTATTGCAGCGTGGATCTCTTTGGCAGCAGCCCAGGGAATGGTAGTGTGCATGGCCATTCTGACTGGGAGTGCTGCCTATGTGGGGAGCGACCCTCAAAGGTAAATTTTGCAATGATTACCAGTAAGGAAAATTAATTATAATAGTCTCACTGTGTGGGTTCTTGCAAAAAAAATAAGCGTAGCCTGGAGGAGGAATTATCATCTGTTGGATAGTCTGCATTTAACTTGACTACAAAAGATTGGATCAGTCAGTGCTAGGCCACTATTGCCTGCGGTTTTACTGAATACTTATATTTTTATCATTCATTTAGGTAGATCGGGACTACCTGACAAACGAGCGGGACGTCGACATGGATGCCTACGCCGAAGACACCAAATATAGGTATGTATTTCAAGGGGCATTTATTGACTGATTGCATAGTTCCCCAAGATAAGGCACCCTCTTTATTGTTTATTTGTGTCATATTGTTTTTACTACATTTGAAATGAAATATTCTAGTAACAAGTGGGAGGGAAGAACTGATTCCATGTTGTTGCATCTGGACAGATTTATACCATATTCCACATAAACCCTGGTTTCAGATAAAAACTGGTTCTGTTGTTAAGACCATCCCACATTGCCTTCACAGAGTTTATAGGGTTATTACCTGATGTGCACCTACTGCCAAGCAGTATTTCTACCGGCGTGTGGGCAGTATGAGCCAGCTCAGATCATGGTGTCGGAGATCATATGTGACAAGTGTGCAAATTAATAGGTAAGTGTATGTTTAATTCCGCAGTTTGAATTTTCATAACCACTAGCCTGGGGGGATACCAGAGGAAAATAACTTTTAGAATCTAATGTCCTTTGGAGAATGTTCAAGATTTGGATCCCATATGCCAACAAAAACGCTTACTGTAGTATTATTGTGTTCCCCATAAAGTTGGTTCTGTATCCGGACAATAATTGTGTTTATAACCTATTTATTATAGATTGGTGGTTATCCGTACCACAAGTAGTAAATTTAAAGAGAATTTGTGTGGCCTAATTATAAGTTGATTAAATTATTGCCTATTCGTCTAGATTATTATTGTGGTTTAAGATGATGATTTAATGAGTGACTTCTATTTGTTGTTTATATTCCAGAACCGCTAACTAAGATGCCTGGATAATTCATGAAGAGGGAGGGAGCAAATGCACAATGCTAGATGTGAAGAGAATGTGGACTGCCGCTGATTAAACTATGATATAGAATATTAAGAATAAACTATAAATGCTTGTATATATTTACCTACTGTTTACTTAATACGTGTAAACATCTATATTACTTATTGCCTCGCCATACTATTATAAAGAGTGCTTGTACAAAAACAAAGTTATATATGGAAAATGTGTTAGTTTCAATAAAACATTGTACATTTGAAAGATTGACTTTGTTTGAGATTGATGTTCGGTCTGGACACATAAATGGAAGACGGTTCTGTTTATAATTAAATAACCAGGCAAATGATAAGCCTGATTATGTCTGTAGGCACATAGCCGGTGTTGTTTCGAGGATGTACTGGGAAATGAGAAAAACTAGATAACTCTATAAAGACACATACCACTTATGCTAAAAACAAAAAAAAGGGTTGCAAATAACAAGATAAATTGAAGTAATTATTGGAGGAGACACACAAGCCTTATAGACAGCCTTATAGACATGTTCGGCCTTAACTTGTAGGCTAAAGGCCAGGACACATATACCAACTCAACTGTCGGTAGTCCTTCAGACCCGACTGTCGGGGACTAGCCAGTCTGAGGTATTTACCTGAGGGATGACACATATAATGACAAGTTGGTCACATAAACAGAGTACATTTTTAATAAGAAATAAAACATACAAAGTGAGCATTAACAGTAATTGCACTTCACCAAATTAACTTGTAAAATATAACAGTATTTTAGTGTAGAAATGAGTAGTAGGCTTTTTTTTAATGACATTCACCTTGTCATTATAGAAATAGTTGTCAGAGACTGACAAACAAGACATCATCTCAAAGCTTATTTCATGCTGCATTTTAGTGTCAAAGTCATTTTCAAGTAAGAAAATACATGAAAGGTTCCTTGTTAGTAACTGGCACTACAGACTAGACAATTTAGTTGCTCAACTTCAACATCTCATGATTACCAACCCGACGGATCCGTTGGTAGAATTGCCAACATTCTAGTTTTAAGCCCATGACACCATACCCAACTGAACCATACCCAACAGAACTGTTGAGTTGTGTCGGTGTATGTGTCCGGGCCTCAACTTAGGCTAGTCTACAGAAAAGTCTGAAGAAACTATCCAGAATGTGCCTGTCGTAGGGATGCCTAGGCCGAGTACAGCTAGCTGTATGGGTTGTATTTTTTGGGAGTATTTGATTTACATGGTTTAATGGTCTGGATGCATGTCAACGCATGGCAGACATAGGGGATTTACCGCGAACTTTGCTCTGTTATTTGATGCACTGGTCTAGCACAATTGCAGCACAGTAACACTGTGCTTGTCCTTTTACACATGTGCGCAACTCTTCTGTGCCAGTGGGTTGGACTGGTATGACTGTGGTGATTGGCCATAATATGCCCTGTGTTAGGAGGCGGGCATTAGGACTGTGGCCACCCGGGAAAACTTGCAAATTTTTTTTTTTTTTTTTTTTAATTGGATCTAACTATATCACCTTACAGTACTCTTCCTATAGAGAATAAGATGGCTCTCCTACAGGCTGGGGGTCAGGCCCCTTTTCGTGCACATCTTGACACCCGATGCCTGCAAAGTATGAAAGGGGAGTTGACTGCATAGGCGGGCAGGCTGTGCAAATTTGAACTGCACCGTGCTATGCATCTGTTATCACAAGCAGATTGTTAAGATACTATACCAGAGACGCACAGACTGATTGCACTAACTGTGCCCGACTTACAAAATTTGGGGGTGCCCAGCAGATTTCGACAAAGACACGAGGCTCACATTTTCCCATGCGTCCTCATCAAGTTAGCGACGAGCCAGGTAATTATTGGCACGTGTAAGTTTCTAATCCTGTTTACCAGAGCTGTGTGCGTGGAAGGAGCAGAAGCACTGTCATTTTGCCAAGATTTCAAGTTGAAATAAATTTGTTATAACTCTTGTATTTCAATCACCCACAGCTGTCGCCCACAAACTGGTTGGACAGGAGTATGTGAATGCGTGACTCCCCTGCTGATTCAGAGCATCTCTCAAACCCAACACTGGCCCAACATCAGGGACTTCAATTCAATGCCAGGGTAAGGAACTGAACTTTTTTTCATTGCATTCGCACTATCACTAGTCTCACTAACTATGGGCTACCCCGTTCAGTCAGGTGTTTGATCTAGCGATATCATGGTTGCGGATGCATCCAACAAGCCTGCAGACGGGATGGGAGGCAGATGGTTCAAGTCATCATGGACAGGTTGTGAGACGGGAAGTCGAGGGAGAGTCGTCATCGTCTCAAGTCCCCCAACGGTTGCAGTCTTACCAGACTTAAGCATTGCAACCCAACTCTAATATGAGCTGGATGCCATAATGTAGAAATAAGCCTAACACAAACCTTGGTGCGTCATTGCCCTGCTTCTCTTGAAGTACATGGATATTGATCTATGCCTAGGTATAGTTAAGACATGCACTAAAGCATGCCCAAGAGACTGTACTAACCTGAAATATATACAAACAGCAAGAAGGTGCATTATAGATTCAGTCTTTGTCATATAGCTTGGTGATAACACAGAAAACAGACAGTGAAATGCTGTGAAATAAACGCTGAATAATATCTGAAGTAGCCCCTTATGCTCAAGGTAAAAGTGTGTACCGTCTGATAACATAACATCTCAATAGTATAAGGTCTATTACAGATGTGAAAATCAGGCCCTAACTGTTACTCTCACCCGGTGTGTATGGCGTCGTTCCTCAGAAAACTGGTCACCACTGGAGGGGGGGGGGGGGGGCTGTACGAGGGGCTTCACTTTGTGCACTTAGGCCACAGGTGCATTAGTAAGGTAGGTGGTCGGAGCGATTCGCTTTGAGTTTATTCAGTTGGATGTGTTGAGCATCTCATGCCAGTTCCACTCCAAGTCCGCATTTATAGTTGTATCCTACCGTCACCCGCAGTCTTTGTTGTTTCTGCCGCTCAAAGGTCGACACAGGGGAGCGTGAACAGTCGAGGTATCAGAGGGTTTTGGGCCGTGTAGGAGTGTAAGGGGCTGTCTGGGGTTAAACTACTTCCCTTGTCGCATGTCCGAGACCTTTATAAGGCGCTGAAAAAATAGACAGTGCCATTATATCCTGGTCGTGTGACTGCAGAACACATCGCCTGTCCTCCGGTTCTCCTCCGTTCAAGACATTTGCCATGGCCATCCGCAGCTGTATGAAGGTCACTTTAGGCCATCCCCCTGCCTGTGTGGTTTGCAATTTTATTGTGCGACCCCACCATCAAGCCTTGATGGGCCAACAGTGTACCTTCTGGCGCCATCCCCACTGTCGGTCTCTTGCCTTGTTGTTTACAGACTCTGTCCAGGTTGGCTAAGAGTTTGACTGTCAATGCCCAATGTGCACCCTGCCCCCACACTCAATCTCCACATCCTCCAAGGGATCCAGGCGGGAGAGCATGCCCAGCTGCACGAGTTGCTACTTTTCTGACATTATGAGTGAAGTTGGAGAACTGATGTCCGATGACGTTTTCAGTCCCCACTCAGTTGATTTGAGTGTCAATCAGCTGATTTCTCTCTGCAACCAAGGGATCCAGGCGGGAGAGCATGCCCAGCTGCACGAGTTGCTACTTTTCTGGCATTATGAGTGAAGTTGGAGAACTGATGTCCGATGACGTTTTCCAGGACTTCATCGCAGACAAGGAATTCCTGGCAAGTTTGTTGGTGGGTGATTGGACTGTGGCCTCCACCAACGGCGACAATCCTGCCGTTTCCATCAACAACCAACTTCCTGATCACCTAGCCCTCAAATACCTACCGGCTGCCATGGACTCTGCCCATGGTAAGTAGAGTGCATAAAGACTAAAAACAGTAAATTAAATAATCTGTTGTGCCTGTCATTCTGTTGGATTGGTCTTCATTGAGGATATTTAGGACTGGCAGTCATGAAGAAATAAGATAAGCTAGTATTGGGATTAGTTTGGGCTAGAGTAGTGTCGAACCATTAGGTAAGTGAGAATGCATTATAACTTGTTGCTAATCATTTATCTTTATCTTCGATTACAGACTCGCTGACGGATGTGGTGCACTCTATACTATGACCGGGCTTCCCCTCAACAAAAATAATAATTACTTTATGTAAACTTACCGTGGCTTCTTCGGTTTACTTGTGTCACCCTCCGATCCCGAAGCTTTATGTCTGAAGAATAACCTAGTGTGTAGGCATGCGAGCCCAAAACCTGTATAGTGGTGCGACCATTATGCCTGTGGTACACTTACAGTGATTAGGCGGAACCCTCTGTCTCCTTTAGGAACCGCACCGATAGCATGAACACAATCCGGCACCATATCAGAGATTCGTACTTCCCTTCCTTCAGTTCCCGATGAATCAAGGCGTCAATACATTCAAAAGCATCTCCCTGCAAGACTGAAGAGTAGTTATCACAATTGTAAATGGGAATGCAATCATGAGGATTAACTATGTAGAACCTTTCTGATATCCCAAGGATAGTCTCTGAGGCGTGTGTCATTTTCAAAAGAAAGTTCATGTTCCCACGATTACCAATTCATCTGAGTCTGTAACCCACCTATCATGTTACGATTAGCACAATCAAAAAGGGGTATAGTATGCAACCCAGATTGGAAAATAACTGGGGCGTAATCACTGGGTAATTCCATCATATCGAGTGAAAGATTACTTGAAACATCATCGCTGGTGAATAAAGGATTCATGGTAACGCTCACTGGGTCACTAGTCCCCATGTTTGAAGAGGCAGTTATCCCGATACTAGGACAACTAGACTCGGACCCTAAATAAGACGCTTGCTTGACCGGGTTGTTACAGGGATCGTCTCCCCCCCATACCGCTGGTATGAGGGGGGAGAAGGTCGGGTTGAGTCTTCGAGTGTCAATCAGCTGATTTCTCTCTGCAACCAAGAGCATGGTGGTTGCCCCCACATGAGTGACAAATATGTTTCTTACTACATGAACCCGTACACTTTTTAAAATTGTACGAGTAGCAGACGTCCTCGGGAAACCCTTCTGGAACACCTGAGGGCTTGTCAGATGAATCATCTGTTTTATCAGTAGGCTTTCATGTCCATTTGGATTTGCAGGGTTTATCCTTGGAGCAGGGAGGGGCAAGGTTACCAGCATGAAAGTGAGAGGCGACCCCAAGTACATCCCCAGGACTGAAGGTGTCTTCATCCCTGGATATAACATTGGACACAACGTGACGATCATATTCTACGTAGGCACTGTCGACAAACTGAGATGCCATTGCCTGCTGAGCAACAAATTTACAGTGACCGATGTATCCCTTGTGATCCCCGTTCACTTTCAGTAGGTGCTGGAGTACACAGAACCAGCCGTACACTAATTCCCTGTATGTAAGTTTTGCGTGATCAATCAGCTTGAGGGACACACCATTCTTTACATGTTGTACGTAGTATTCAGGTTTAAAGTGCATACATTGTAACTTTAATTTTGGGACATAGCAGCAGGGTCTACAGCAATAGAGAGCTCGAGCTTCTCCAAGGCGTCAGTCAACAGCCCTGCAACAGCTTTGGCGGGAGAGGGATCCTCGTCATGGTCAGCACCGTCCACTCCTACTGCGCCCATACCTAAAGTGGGCTGTTTAGGCTGGGGTGGGGGTGACGCAGGCTGGTCGGGTGGGTTTGGCAGCAGGTTTGGATAAATTCTTCTCGATAAGTTCCAACCGGTGGAGCACAGTGTCCATACTTGTGGGTTCCCTGCTCCGTTCCCTAAAAGATCTAAACGATTCATCAAGAAATTCCAAATATTTAGGGTCAGACCTATCCAGAAAGTCACCGGACATTGGTTTACCTTGTGCCATTCTCACAGACTCGTCACCTGTACAGTACAACCCAAATGGCGCCGTGTGCCGGCTCCCACATGCGCCACAATGTTTTACCAGTGCTACTTTGCAATATTTACCGAAGGGTGGCTCATGAATCCTTGATATTCCTTACGAAATTCCAATTGATATTCCTTATGATATTCCAAGAAAAACATATTCCTGGAAGCAAGTGTCTATCTACCTCTTTCGGTTGCTGGTAGGGTCAGGTGTTGATCTTTGGCTCCACCCAGCGGCAGTGTGGGGTGGTGCCATCTGACTTCATCTCCCCTATTTATAAACTATGACAATGACAATGCCCCCACGAACTATGACATGACATTAAAACACTAAAAAATGTTAATATATAATATGATAAGGCTAAATCTTTTTAATCAATAGTAAAATATGTAGTCTTCCATATTTAATCAGTACACTAATTCAACATTATCTACTATCAATTTTTTTGTATAGGACTACGAAATATATGCCCCCACAAACTATGACAATGCCCCCACGAACTATGACAGCACATTAAAACACTAAGAAATGTTAATATATAATGTGATAAGGCTAAATCTTTATAATCAATAGCAAAATACGTAGTCTTCCATATTTAATCAGTATAATAATTTAACATTGTCTACTACCAAAAATTTTGTATAGGACTATGAAATATATGCCCCGACAAATTATGACAGCCCCCACGAACTATGACAGGACATTAGATATCCAGAAACTATAAGAAAATATTTCTAAAAATGAGTTGTTTGAAACCAGACATGTATGCAATAACACAGAATTAATGGTGGTGAAAAATTATGCCCTTATACCCATTCATTCTTGAAGAGGAGCATGGATATACTATTATGAAAAAGTACACCACATAAGTATTTCTGAAAATATCACATTTTCACAATAATTCTTTGAGTTTCATGATAATATACACTTAAGAAGGTTCCTTAATAAAGGTAAAGTCTGTTTGTATTGAAATATGACAAAACAATTTAAACAATTTTCATATATTTTCAAATTTTAGGACAAAAACATGAAATTCGGCACATTTCGTGAGAATTGATAATATGCTCACATATCTCTCTCAACATATATTTATCTGTCTAAGTGAATTCTAATAAAGTTTGAGCCCGACATCTGTTTATATATTTATATGTCTAAGTTAATTATTTATAAACTTAGAGTTTCCACCAAGTGTTTGTTTGCGCGTCTCACGGGAAATTTTTGAACTCATACACAAAGTAGACTTGGCCCTGTTTGAATCAATTTGCTCTAAACCGTGTCAAGGAGTGTATGTCTTACTCCACCATTAACTGTGCATATACTATTGACACTGCAGCTACAAAGTTTAGCACCCCCCATGCTTGGCACACAGTGCCACAGGAGGTTGCATAACGGTCCCCCCCCTCTTGCCTGTAACCCTGGAGCTGCCACTAAACTTTCACCTCCTTAAGTTGACCCAATGACCTAGATAATATAGTATTATGTGTGTGTATATGTATGTATGTGTACATGTGTATGTGTGTATGTATGTATGTATGTATGTATGATACATGATAACTTGTGGATGAAAAGAATCATTTAGGAAGTTTTATATCCCTCTTTAGAGACTGGGCGTTGCTCTGTCATGCTGACGGGGTTAGGAGGGGTAGGGGCCCGGGAAGAGGTCAGGGGGACGGCCCTGGTCTCCCCGTGCGTTGCCCTGTCATGCTGACGGGGTTAGGAGGGGTAGGGGACCGGGAAGAGGTCAGGGGGACAGCCCTGGTCTCCCCGTGCATTGCTCTGTCATGCTGACAGGGTTAGGAGGGGTAGGGGGCCGGGAAGAGGTCAGGGGGACGGCCCTGGTCTCCCCGTGCATTGCTCTGTCATGCCAAGCCCATATCCAGGGGGGGTGACGTGGGGTACGCGTCACCCCCCCAAAAACTGGGCCAGGTCCACTTTTTCCCCTCCTGGCCTTTTCTCCCCCTTTGGTACCCACAAAAAAGTCAGTTTTTCTTTCCCCTCTCGGCCCTTTGTTTCCCCTCCCGGCCCTTGATTTTTCTCTACTGGCCCTATGTGTGCCCTCCCAGCCCTAAGGGACCCCTCCTGGCCCTGTGTGTCCCCTCCCCTCCCTTTCTTTCCCTTCTCCGCCCCTTCTTTCCCCTCAGTCCGGCCCTGTGGGTCCCCGACTCTCCCTTCCTTTCCCCTCCCGGCCCTTCCTTCCCCCCCCCCCCTGGCCCTGTGGGTCCCCTCTCGGCCCTTGCTTTCCTATCCTGACACTGTGTGTCTCCTCCCGGCCCTAATGGACCCCTCCTGGCTCTGTGTGCCCCCCCCCCCCCTCCCCCCCTCTTTTCAAAAACCTGGATCCGCCACTTTACATGTCAATTTTAAAAACCCGCCATGTCGGCTGCCATCCAGTAGTCAACGTCTCATAACACAGGGGATTAAGGACCGGTCGGTCAATGTGGGCTTAGGGTCCTGGCCTTGGTCGGTCTATGTTGACTTAGGGCAGCGTGATGGCTGTATAAACACTAATGCGTTGACTAACCCATCTATAATAGTGCACCGTTGAAATCCCTGTTTGGGTGGAAAACTTGAAGGCAAATGATCAATTGTTCTTTGGATTTGTGCGTACATGCTGTTAGTAGGGAAAGAGTTTCACAAATTACTTGCTATGTATAGAGTGTACGCAGCAAAATATTCAGAAAGGCTAAAATATTCAGAAAGGCTAAAATATTCTATTCTAAATAATTTTCTGTTTTCTATGACAACTTTGTGAGTTCTCAACTAATTTTAGATCTGTTTTCACCAACGCATTCCTTATAACATAACCTTTCTGGTGATATCTCATATATTAGCATTATGATTTCTTGATGAAAAAGTATTTGAATATTAGAAATAGTTTTCGAACACTAGATTACATGTCGTAAATGTGAACATCGCTTGTACATAGGAACTGTACATCTATTGTGAATTACACTGACATTTGTGAGGCATTCCAATACTCAACAATAAACTTACTCTCTGCAAAGTGTTGTTTGCATTTTGGACCTGAACTTCCAGACTGTAGACTAGTTCTACCCTTGGCTAGCATAAGTGAAGTAACACAGATTAACGATCAAATGTAAGAGATAAAACCTCGTTATCCCAAATGTGGTAAAATAAAGACCCTAAACAAACAATAGCATTCAATATATTTAAGGGAAGAGCCAGTGAATATAAAACAATACATTTTCATGATCCTTATTGTCCAAGGAGTAATAATGCAAAGTTTTATATCAATACCTATAATACTTTCTATTTTATGGATATTTTTCTAAATTTCAAGCAGTGGTTCCTGAATGCACCTGGAGCACCTGTTCAGTGCACCTGTCTGTGTGTGACAAACAGATGTGATAAAAATTTAGAAATCCAGAAATAACATAATCTAGTGATCCTAAGTTTTTTTTCTCAAACCTATAACATTTTAAACCATGAGATAAACTCATTTATGGCAAAGATTTGCACTCCAAATGTTTTTTCGATAAATCATAATTTAAAAATTTTTAAAAGTCTTTTTTGTGTGACGTCACACACAGACCTGTGTTTCTGTGTGCATAAGGGATTTTTTTCTTCTTTTTTTTAAAGTATTTTATTACCCTGAGATATACAATTAGGCGTAGTAGCCTGTTTTCGTTGCATCTCAGCATTCTTTTAATGCGAGTAACACAAACATTAAATAACAGCGACCAAACAGTATGAACAATTCAGACATTAGTATCCAATTACATAATCAATTAACATTGAATCTAACATAACATATCCCTCCCCAATATATATATATATATATATATTGGGGAGGGATATGTTATGTTATGTTATGTCCCTGGGACAATGGAACTCCCTCACACCTGCAATATATATTGAGCAACAATCAAAAATATGTGGTGAGCCCTGTTATAACCCTAGAGATATAAGATATCTCAGAATATAATAACATATTTTCCATAAATATAATTCATTAATCAATATATAAATGCTGCATCTCTCTAATTTAACATTCAATCTAACAAATGAAACATAAAATATTCAAAATTGAAATTTCACTGGCCCCTCACTTTAAGCTGTTTTTTTTGGACAATGAAGCTTGAAAACCCTTCTTTTATGTTTTCCTAATTTTATAGTTTTTGTCACATGGTCTAGTTTCCATGGCAACCAATTACTTCATCTTTGCACCATATGTACATTTTGACATTCTTTTAACATTCCTGTAACCCTGGCAACAATATGCAAAATTTGTGAAAATGTTATCTATCAAATAAAACTGCACACAATTTCATCTTTAGACTAATTTGAGCTTATTTTACTATTTTTGGTCATTTTCTATGTAAATATTGACTGTAGACCTATCAAAGTGTATGTCAATAAGCTTGGAATTTGCATGGAATGTCACATAATTTAACTGCGAGTCAAAACCATTGGTAGGCTGATTCGAATATATGTCAAACTACAATAAGCGGCCTTCACTCTGTGTGCTATGGAGACATGAGTAGAGCCAATAGAGCCAGAGGATCACGGAGGGGAGTACTGCCTGAGAGGGAATCATATATTCTGAGATCTTCCAAGCCATCTTTGGACGTCCACTCACAAAAGGCCAGTATGGCGTCGAAATTCACAAGCAGGGATGACCCGGACTATCTGTTGTACCTGGAAGATCAGCTAACTAAGGCTGCTTCGACTCGTGAGGAGGATTCTAAGTTAATACATTCCCTGATATCTCAGATGGATAAACTAGAGTTTTCTACCACACCTAAGCCGCCGGACGTAGGCAGGGGTTTGTTGTTCACCCCGGGGCACAACTCCAACACCCCTGGCTGCACTGAGGGTTTGCCCCGTCAACATGTTGGTTCAGCGGCTGCAGACGTCCTGTCTGCCCCGTTGACAAAGGCTCTGGAGCAGCAGTATGTGGCCATCGACCCTACTCCACGATCATCTACTAAAGGTTTGTTGTTGCGTCCTGAGTATTATATTCAGCATAAGGACAAGGGGGTAGCAGTCAAGTCTCTCGACCATACCAAGTTATCTTTCAAGGATTGATGAGTGGTATGGGGAGGGTTATGCTGCATTTCTCTACCAATAAGGGCAATTTACAGGGCTACAACTACCTGGTCAAGCAGGCTGCTGTTCATTATTTCGCTGATTTAGCCTTTGTCACCTATGATCGTTATGTTGTGGATCAGGTCGTCAACGGGGACACAGAGAAGTTCCCCGCAACGGATCTCCAAGCTGTCGCATCAAGCTTTCACGCTGGTAATCTGCTTCCTCCTCCACCGTTGGCCAATCGTGGATATGGTCGTGGCAATTTCAGGAGGGGGTGCAGGCTCTATGGCAGGGATGCCAAACGCGAGCGTGTGGGCCAAAATTCTGCAAATAGCATGCCTGAAGGTTTCCCGGAAGATATATGCTATAACTTTAATTACTGCTCCTGCACTGGGAATAACTGCTGCAAGCTCCATGTGTGACATAATTGCAAAGGGGATCACAAGGCGATCATTTGTGTATCAAAGAGGTGAAAAGTGTTTCCTTACGGAATACAGATTCAGAGGACTCTGCCCATCGTGTATCTTGGGTTACCAGCTGTGATGCTTATAATACACCTTCCGAGGATGCCAGCGGTAGTTCCCCTGTGTTATTTGATGTGGAACCGACGTGTTGTGTTAGTGAGGATGTGATCCTGGCCAGCGGTCATAGTGTGTCATCTTCCCTTACGTATGATGTTATATAAACACATGATCCCGTTACCACGTCTGGGTTGCCTTCCACATATGGGTCATCCAATCAAGTGCTATTTGAATCGCCTCAGTTACCTTTCATCGGTCAAGTACCTGTCTAGGAGGTGCGATTACATCATCAGTCTAGTCGTGCTGACCGCTCTCAAGGATCAGCTGATCCGCCGTCAGCTGTTTCTGGTTTACACCATGGTGATCAAGGAATATATACGTCAGTTCCTGTTATAGAACGAATGTGTCTGATGGATATACGCTTGAATCCAAGACATCATATTGGAGGTCTGAATAAGCCTTCCTGGGAATATTATTTGTTCTATGAGTGTGATCTTTCTAAACGGGAATTTTTGTTGAATGGTGTCACCAATGGCTTTGCCATAGTTGATGAGGAATTTATTGACCCATACTCCTGCACAAATTATTCATTCCGTTTTCCGTTTTGGTGAATGATGTCTTTTCATACGTGGATAAATTAATTCACCAGTAGTTGTCCGAAGGAAAGTATGTGTTGGCGGACTCATATCCCCGTTCATGCTTTAGGAGCTGTACCTAAACAAGATGGTACATTCAGACCTATAACGGATTGCCGCCGCCCTGAGGGAATGTCCATCAATAACTACACGTCATCTACCTTTCAGCCGTTTAACTATATAACGGTGGACAGTGTAGCGTCCTTTTTGACTCCGGGCTGTTATATGGCGTTCGATTATATAGCTTCTGCCTATCGGTCTGTTACAGTGAAAGACAGTCAGTGGACTTACCAAGGAATTAACTGGCCTATCAACGGTGAAAATATTCCATTAATGGACACGAGGCTGTGCTTTGGCCTGTATTGTGCTCCATTCATTTTCTCCGAATTAAGTGGTTTTGTGACGCGCACCATGAATCGTATGGGTTTCACAGTGATGGCTAATTATCTAGACGATTTCTTGGTGTTTGGTGAATCTTTAGCTGAGTGTCAGTAGGCTCAGTTGGCTCTGATTTGCCTGTTGGGAGACTTAGGATTCATCGTATCGTGGAAGAAGTGTTCCTCGGCGTCCACTCGTGTCAAGTATTTGGGATTACTATTTGATTCCTTGGAAATGTCCCTGAGTTTGCCACATGATAAGCTGATTAAGCTTCACAAAGAGCCCCTCGGACGACCTCTATGTATATGATCTGTTGCAGTTAATCTGGAGGATCTTGATGCGGAATTATCTTCGGTGGTTGGTGAGGCTTGGTCCAAGAATACGTTGGCGACCAGAAACTCTCAGTGGTCCAAGTACTTGGCCTTCTACCGTGGCGCTGGCCTGACACCCTTACCAGCTGACTGCCAAACTGTGTCAAGATTTTTAGTGTTTGTTGGGAGGTCCTGTAAATATTCAACAGTGAACAATTATTTATCGGCTGTTCTGTCGCTTCACAAATTCTACGGATATCAGGCAGACTTCCGGGATAATTTCCTAGTAAAGATGGTACTTAAGGGTTTGAAAACCCAGTTAGGCATGGAGGTTAATCAAATGAAGCCTCTCACAGTGGACCAGCTAAGGCTAATTCATGCAGAATTTGTGCATGCCTCCCAATTGGATCACACATTATGGGGTGTTACTGTGCTAGCCTTCCGTTCCCTTTTGAGGAAATCTAACATTGTGCCGGATGGATTGTGCAGATCGGACCATGTGATACATAGGCATGACATTGATGAGACGATGCCGTGGGGTATAATGCTTCACGTACGACCATCCAAGACAGTGCAGTGCAAAGAATATGTGTTGGATATCCCTATATACTTTGTTCCTGATAAGGTACTCTGCGCTGCTTCTGCTGTGTTAGAGCATTTGGCTACTTATCCAGGTTTGGGTGACGGACCTATTTTTGTGAAGCAGGTGAATGGACAGACTGTACCTGTTGACTAGAAGGACCTCTTGTCATTTTTGAAAAGGGGTGTGACCTTCCTTGGCCTCTCATCATCTGAATATGGCAAGCATTCAATGCGTAGGTTGGGATCTGCATTCCTCCATGCCATGGGTATTCCCCTGGAGGACATTATGTCTTTGGGGAACTGGAGGTCTTTGTCGGTCCTGGACTATCTAGTCACCCCGCTCACCCGAAAGATTGACATTCGGACGCATGTGGCTTTGGTCCTTAAGTAGTTACAGTGTGGATTTTTGCGCTTACTTTCCCCTTTGTTTCGTTGGGATTTGGCGGACTTACTTTCGCCGGCTACAGGCCAAAAATAATTTACTGTTCCATGTCACCTTCTTCGGTTCATTAATAATTCATGTCAAACTATAAATGGGTACTGTTTATGGTGATATGAATATGGTTGAGAGAGAGAGGGTGCTGCCACCTGCTTGCTTATATGTGTACCATGTCACTTAGCAACCCTGCTTTGTTTACCAGTGCTTTGGCTGGCCAGCCACCATTTACTCCCCTCTCTCTCTGGTTTTGTTTCCATGTTTCTCCAATAAACGGCCATCACTAAGAAAAAAAAGAGGGCGGACCTACTTTCGCCGGCAACAGGCCAAACTTAATTTACTGTTCCGTGTCACCTTCTTCGGTTCATTTATAATTTATATCAATATAACAAAAAGGTAATTCTTGTTCTGTACTGCCAGTCTTGTTTTTACCGGCATATTAAACCAAAAAAAACAAAAACATATGCACATCATACACTTTCTAATGGATGACAAGGTTTTCCCTGAAGATAATTCTTAATAGTAGAGCGGCCAAACTCAAAAAGAGCCTTATTTAAGGAAAAACCCCAACCCGAGGTATAACGAAACATGCCTTACCTCATTAGAAAGATAAATATCTCAACTTTATGGCCTGATAGTTTGTACTAAAAAAAGCGCGTCCTGGCTTATAGTAAATCACTGGTTTCCATGGCAACCACCCAAAAATCAGTTAATTCTGAAATTTCTTCCTTAATTTTCAAGGTAGAAGCACAAATGAGATATCAAAATTAAAAATTGTTAGGGTTCTATGGGATAGAAGGCTGAAATGGGTGGTCTTGGTTACTGGGTTGCCATGGTTACCATAAATAACTTCAAAATCGACCATAATTTCAGTTTCTCTTCTCTTCTTGTTACCATAGCAACTGCAAATATGGGTTTATCAAGGAACAACGTACCTCATCTTAAGATTACAAATCCCCTCTACATGGAAACGAGTGTTTTTTGTCAAAACAATGATTTGGAATTCAGTAAATGACTGGTTTCCATGGAAACAACTCAAACTTCATGTTATTTCAAATTTAACAGTGTTTGGGCAATTTCTCCCTTATTATACAAGATAGAAACACAAATGATATGTCAAATTGATGCACTCTGAGAGTTACATTGGATAAGAAACTGAAATTGGTTGTTTCTATTACTCAGTTGCCATGGTAACCCAAAATAACCTCAACATCTTTTTTCTCACTTTCTCTCTCATTCCCGTTACCATAGCAACCAATGAACATAGAATTTAAGGTAAAACAGAGTACAGTCTATTTTATCTTAAGTGTATTAGTCTCTCGTGTGTATATTTGGTGTCTGTACTGAAATATCTTGCGCATAGAATATAATAAATGACTAGTTTCCACGGCAACCGCCTCAAAAAAAATAAGGGTTTTTTTAAAATAAAGACTAAAATGACCATATCTTCCTTAATATTCAAGATAGAAGCACAAGTAAAACATCAAATTAAAGCACCCTGAGAGTTCTATTGAATGGTATATTGAAATTGGTTGTCTTGGATACTCAGTGGCCATGGTATCCACAAATAACCTCAAAATTTACCATAATTTCAGGTTTTCCTCCTGTTTCTGATACCAAAGCAACCATAAATTTAAGGTATAACCAACCAACAACTATCTCATCATAGGGGTGAATGTTCTTCCTTAAAGATTTGAATGAAATTATTTCAAAACCATCCTAGAAAATATAGTACATGACTTGTTTCCATGGAAACCATCCAGGTTAGCTTGCACAAAAGTCATTGTACATAGGAAATATTAGTAGAATCCTTTTATGTATAATACATTTTGCTTGAGAATTTAGACGAAAGGGAAAAGTCACCTGATGAGAGGAAATTATAAAAGAATTGTAAAGAATATTCAAAAATATATAAGTATGTGAATGGCAGACACTGCTGGTATTTGATATACCTGTATAACCACGGGAGGCACAAAGCACATCCCAGTAAGTATTGCTGCCTGGGTTAAATCAATAATTGGATAGCATATATAAGGGGCTGAGCCGGCAGACGAAGCCAGAGAACACTACCTGTTTGGATCAATATGAATCTATACGATTCGGGGTTTGGTTTTAGCCATGTACGCAGACATCGGGTGTCTTGGATAGGAGTTTACCATTGTGCTGCTGCACTAAGACAAGTGGACTCTTAGGACGAAGCTAGCCTTGGGCAGTGTTGAACGACGGCCGGATACTTTGGCCATAACGCACCAGCCATTGTATGCCTTGGATTAACACCAATAAACTTCCTCTCAGCCAAGCGAGATTCGTGTTGTGGATATGAACGCCCATTTCACGGATGTAGTCTGTCACTTGACTAGCGACATTAACTGAGACGATATAGGCAGTCTTGAGAAACGATTAACTGTAGTTTCCCCATATTTAAATAACACCCATAAACAACCACTAGCGTTCAAGCTAAAATTCATCAATATTTGAGCTTTTTCTTTCTTAATATACAAGATAGAAACACAAATGTCATGTCAAATAGATGCACTCAACAAATTCTATGGCATAGAAGACTGAAATGGGTTGTCTTGGTTATCCAGTTGACATAGAAACCAAAGATGACCTCAAAATTGATCATAATTTTGTTTTCCTTTTATTTATTTCAACATAGCAACCAGTAGTACAAGCTTTTCAAGTCCAAGAATTACAACCCATGACATCTATAAGGTGTATAGATCTCATCTATAGTCTCAAGAAACAGGTCTGAAGGATAATCATCACAAGGTTCCAGGTCGATCTTAGAGAATCACATATGGTTAAAAAGAAAAGGAAAAACTCTGGCCTACACCTTTTTATTTTGAGCATATAATATCAAATAGATTAAATATGCAGACTAGGAAAGAAGTTATTGGCGAAACAAGAAACAAAAAGGTTTATGACCATGATACTGATGCTGTTGACCTGCCATCATCCATGTTGACATGCATGCGGAAAGTACTAACCTTGCTGTCAATGCTGATCTTGAATATTGACATAGTTCTTCATTTTATATTGACCTGGACCAATTCTAAATATCAATAATCCATAATATATCCTCCATAATGCCTGTTAATGCTGATTTAAAGGTGTACAAAGGGCTGAAATGTGGAGGATGGAGACCGCTGTACCAACCAGTCCACGCCATGTTGACATCAGCTGACGCTGTTTTGACAATACCAGTGAGCGGTCTATATCTGTGATCCGGCCCCAGTAGGGAAAGTGATGAAAAATAGTGTGAAGAATAGCATGAATATTTGGGTTTATATCAATTCATTTCAGTAAAACAGATTGGCAACATCAACAAGATATTGACATTAACCTGTATTCTGATTCAAATTGACTGAAATGTGTGGAAAATTTGGCAAAATACGTGTGCATCCCTGAACTAGTTTCAGGTCAGACCACTAGCACCCGCCATGCTCGCAGTCTTCACCCTACTTATCATAATTTATTTCACACTGCACGGCAGCTTAGAACATATAGGTTTTCTAATTTATGGAGCATGTGTACAGCAGTTTGCCCCCCAAATATGACCATATATGGAAGTCCTTCAATCTCTAAGAGGATGAATTGGGGACCCAGATTTCATAAGAACTCTATGTTAAACCTACAATCTTCTCCGTATTTCTGGTTTTTGATTGCCAAAGTCAACAGTACTGCGTTGCTGGAGAAAAACTAATTTCCCTGTTAATACCAACAGCTATACCAAAAGAAATTGAGTATCCCAAGAATCCCATGAGTACTTACCATTAGATGCACCTACGGGGTGCCCACACATGTTTTTAAGGTTTTATTTTGGTTTTGTCATTTATCAGGCTATTAAAAACGTCTTATTTTGCAGTCAGAGGTCTCATAAAGGTCTTATTTTGAGGAATCTATAAAGGAATATATAAAGGAATCTATATAATTATCATAACCATACCTTTAACAGGTACTGAAGAGGATAATGCTTTGTCATAGCTTTACTCACTGCCTGACAGGTTTGTGCTGGGGATTTTTCATTAAGCCCCATGCCCATTAACTGATTTAGTCCAGTGGAAGGATGAATCAGCATTCCCACCAGCTCACCCATTGGTAGGGCCGTTGACAGACACTGACTGAACAAGGCATACCAACACACAATCAGCTCGGTTATATGCAACTTTCTAGATACGGGAAGATGATGTAATATCGGCACCCCCAGTTGGTCTCAGGGCCGGAAGGGAGGACAGTTCCTTGGTCAGACATAAAGAGGGTATTTGACCCCAGTCTGAGCAGCTCAGTTCTGATACCTCCTGTGGGGATTGGAGCAGTTTAGAATTAGGTAATGGTGTAATCTTTGGCCATAAAAACACAGTCAATGGGTCATTTTGTCCCCATGATCAAGAGGTTTATGTACAAAATGGTAATCAGTCAGTAGGGGTCTTTGACTACAGGTGGGTGCTAATTAATGCTACCACTAAATACCCCTCTAATCTCCCCATGGGATGGGGATGGTTATTTTCAGGGAACTATGTTCTCCCTATATTAACCAAACTTTTTTGTATAGTATTACTTTACACATTTATGGAAGTATTTCCAGTGTTTTGATCAATGGACAGATGAGGATTCGCTTTTTCCAAATATATAATCTTTCACCCCTAAAAAGATTATATTCCTTGTCTAAACTGGAAATGAAATATATTTCCTATGCATTTCTATAGTTGGGAGGGGATAGGTGTCCACCCTTCCGGTGTCTGGACAGGCAGGGAACAAGCTCCAGTCCCTTAATATTGCGGTAAACCCGTAGGTCGAAAGACGCGTATTGGCACAGCCATTGATGCCAACCACTGATACTGCTGTTGTGGCCATGTGAATCTATATTAAGCAAGTTTCAAAATTTGGCTGCCGTTGGGGTCAGCTGTCAGCATCTGTATGGCGTTTAAGGGAGTAAGGGAGTGAAGGGATAAAGGGGTAAAAGGAAAGAGGGTACCTTAGACATCTTAGAGGGACTTTGAGGCACAATAGTGGGAGGTTGGATGCATCTTAAGCAACTTGAATGCATCATAGGCACATCTGGGAGGCTATTAGGTGCATCTTTTAGGCACACCTATGGTACATCTTAAGCATTTACCAGGGGAATCCTTGTGGGATCTTAGTGGTTTTATATACAACATAGGCTACAGGGTCTATGAATTTTGAGGCACATTTTAGGGGCATCTTATTGGCATCTTAGGTGGTCTTTTGGGGCATCATAAGTGGAATCTTAGGCATATCTTGGCACATCTCAAAGAGATTTTAAATGCATCTTAAGGGGGATCTTTATGGTATCTAAGGGGCATCCTAATGTAATCTCAGGTGCATCTTAGGCATATCATTAGGGGTTCTTAGGACCTCCATACAGCATTTAAGGTGCATGTTTGGTGTATCTTAAGGGGATCAATTTTGGGATCTTAGGTGCATCTTTTAGGGAGATCTTTGTGGGTTCTTAGGGTGGATCTTTGTGGAATTTTAGGTGCATCTTGGGCATTACAGATACATCTTGGCTACATTTTAGGTGCATCTTTGGGCCATTTTGCAGGATCTGTTTTATGATCTTAGGTGCATCTTTAGGGCATCTCTGGGAGATCTTTATGGGATCTAAGGGTGCATCTTTATGGAATCTCAAGTGCAACTTGGGCACATTTCTTTGGAATCATTATGTGATCTTGGGTGCATCATTGAAACATCTTGGGTGCATCTTAGGGAATTATTCTTGAATCTATCTGAGTTGCCTCTCTGGAGGTATGAAATATCCAGAAATTAGGGAGGATATTTCCAGATTTTATAGTTCAGAAACTAAAAATGTGGACATATTCACCAGGAAACATATGTCTATGGTTTAAATGGCTTAGAAATGACAAATGTATACATTGAAAAGCAGAACTGGTGACTTAGGTTGAGATAAAAACTTGTGTTCATACTGAAGTGGCAAAAATCTGGAAATCCAGAAAAAATGAAGGGAAAATGATATCTCTGATCTTAGGTACATCTTCTGCAACCCAGAAAAATCTTAGATGCATCTCAGGTGAATCTTTCTGGGATCATAGGGGGATCATTGGTGTGTCATAAGCAGATCTTTATGGACCCTAAATGCACCTCATGGGCAAGTTACTAGGGAGTTTTAGCAACCACGACGCATCTCAATACTTTGACGTATCTCAAAACTTTCGACCCACATTACAGACTATCAATGCAAGATTCATGAAAGGTAAACAGTTATTTATTGATATCACAGGCAATGAAATATTTCTCTATGGATATAATTTTGGCATTAGTTATTACATCTGTAGTAAGAGATACGTTGCGTTTGCGTTTTGGGATGCGTTGGGGGTTGCTAAAACTCCCTACTGGCATCTTGACATGTAAGGGGATCTTATGACCATCATAGGGGCACATCTTAGATGCATCTAGCTGCATCTTTGAGCACCTTATTGGCTTATATGTGACCCCACACCACTAAATGAGGCATAAATCTCTGTGTAAGGTCCTGAAAAAATGGCATAATAAGAAAAAAGATGTCAAAAATTCAAAAAATGTGTTTTCTCCAAAAATCCCTTGAAAAACATCCCAGGAATTCAGTTAGCTAAGAAATGTATTGGAATATTTGATTTCACATGCATATTACACAGTGTTTCCTGGTTGTCAAAAATATAATCTATAAAGATTTGCATTGCCATGCAGTTGTGTCCAATCTTTATGGCAATTTTTCTCTTATTAGCTATTTGTGATGCCTTATACTTCAAACACTCATAATTTGAGTTCTATATATGATAGAAACATAATTATTTCACTATTATGAAGGTAATGTAGTTTTCTCCAAGGGTCTACCAAAAGGTCAAAAACTCATGTCTGCAACTTATGCATCATTATGTGGTGGGGGGTCACATATATATAGGAGATCTTTGAGTGATCTTAGAAAGATCCCATCTTAGGCACATCTGAGGTGATCTTAGGACCATCAAAGGGGCATACCTTAAGGATAGACACCAGTGGTCAACGGCCAATTCAGAAAATCACAAACGTATCATTTGATATCACTCTGATCGTAACATGCTATATATCATTGAAAAGCCCACATTTTTCTCTATCTATTGATACCAATAAAATTATCAAGGAATTCAAATATGAGATTCTATTAATTTTGAACTGATTTTTTCACCTTTATTTTTTGAACATGGATATCTTGGTTAATATTCAATTTGCACGTATACAATTTTGCACACACCTTTATAACATTCATTTGCAGGGAAGCGTGTCTCAGATTTTTATTTAAGTCCTAGATTATATTTTATGGTTAAAAACGGCAAAAAACGGGAAACTTTTTTAGATTTTTGTGAAACATCATTTTCTACATTTCATAAAAACTTAACTAAGGCCTAAATAAACAATCTGAGACACGCTTCCCTCCATATATATATAAAGAAGAGGTATTAGAAATTTGAAGGTTTTAGGTTGGATATCAAGTGAGATATCAATGTTCAAAAAATATATCTGAAAATTCATATTTTCAGGTTTGCTAGCCAACTGCACGTCCGTTATTCTATTCATTTCTATATAACTTATATTGAGAGATAGGGTTATTTATTGGCTATCTAATGATGTTTCCTATTTAATGATAATATAAGAAATAAAGCTTTTGGTTGTGAATAAAGGGAGCAGCGTTATTTGCGCCCCAACCACTGGTGTCTATCCTTAAGCCCATATTCCACTATCCAGTGTTTTGCTTGTAGTGGGCTGTTTTAATCACCATTGCAATTAAAACTAGTATCTGCAAGGTGGAATGTAGGGAAGTGTTTGCATTGGTACTTGTGGTAGTACTTGCATTGGGTCCAGCAAGTACCATCACAAATTATTTTATATATGTTTTTTTATGGATTGCTTGCTGTATTGCAATTGGATACCAACATGTTAATATCTGAAATGGAAATGCTTGAGGTGCAAGAGCATCCAAATTGATCCCGAACAGATAGTGTAATATGGGCTTTAGGCACCTTTTAGGTGCATTTTAGGGGGATTTTAGGTAAACCTTATGGGGATCTTAGGCATATCTTAGGTGCATCTTTGAGCCATATTAGGCACATCTCAGAGGCACCTTACGGGGATCTTAGTTACATTTTTCGGGCATATTAGGTACATCCTTTGGGCATTATTGGACCATATTAGGCACATTTTAGGGGCATCATAGGGGGATCTTAGGTACAACTTTTGGACATATTAGGCACATCTTTTTAGCATCTTTGGGGCATATCAAAGGCATCATAGGCACATCTTAGATGCTTTTGAAGTGCATCTTAGGCACCAGGGACATCATAGAGGGATTTGAGGGATCATAGGTGCATCTTATGGTAAGTACTTATGGGATTCTTGGGGATATTCAATTTCTTTTGGTATGACCGTTAGAATTTACAGGTAAAGTAGTTTAAACAGGTACATTTTGACTCATGAACTTCATTTATTATCTTCATTAGACATTTTATATTGTAAGAGAGATTAGAAAGTTTTAGCCGGTTGTAAAATCAAGCATCTATACTGAACATTAGTCATTTCCTTTTGATGATTATCCTCCAGGCCCGTTTCTTGAGACTATAGGTGAGATCTATACACCTTACAGATGTCATACGTTGTAATTCTTGGACTTGAAAAGCTTGTACTACTGGTTGCTATGTTGAAGTAAATAAAAGGAAAACAAAATTATGATCATTTTTGAGGTCATCTTTGGTTTCTCTGTCAACTGGATAATCAAGACAACCCATTTCAGTCTTCTATGCCAGCCAATGATATGACGTTCTAATAACTTTCTAATAACGTTCTGGATTGGTTATTGTTACGTTACACTGTTAGGTTACAGCGACGTTCTTTTGATGACTCCCAATTACATTGCTGCAACCAACTGTTGTGAAGTGACATTGCGACGTTCTGAGAACTTTCTTGTCCATTATTTATAAGGCTGGGACTTAATAAGAATGTCACAATAACATTCTGTTTATGTGTGGTTGAGACCTCACTGAATGATGATGTCACAATAACATTCTGTTTAGGTTAGGGTGACACCTTACCTAATAAGAGGGTCACAGTAACCTTCTGTTTAGGTAAGGTTAAGGCCTGACATACTTAGAACTTCACAATAACATTCTGTTTAGGTAAGGTTGGGGCCTCCCCTGGTCAGGAGGTGACAACAATGTTCTGTTTAAGTCAGGTCTAGACCTCACCTAATTGGAATGCCACAACAACATTCTATTTCAATTTGATCTTGACCTAACCTTACCAGAACGTTATAATAACATTCTGTTTTGGTTAGGTCACAACCTCACAGAAAAATGATGTAACAGTTACGTGACATTTTAGTAAGTAACAGACAAACCAAAAACGTATAGTCGCATAACGTATGGGTCTACTTGACATGACATGGCAAAGTCATTTACTATATTTTCTAGAAAGGTTTTGAAATAATTTCATCCAAATCTTTAAGGAACAGCATTTACCCCTATGATGAGATAGTTGTTGGTTGGTTATACCTTAAATTTATGGTTACTATGGTAACAGAAACAGGAGGAAAACCTGAAATTATGGTAAATTTTGAGGTTATTTGTGGTTACCATGGCAACTGAGTATCCAAGACAACCAATTCCAATATACCATTCAATAGAACTCCTAGAGTGCTTTAATTTAATGTTTCACTTGTGCTTCTATCTTGAATATTAAGGAAGATATGGCCATTTTAGTCTTTATCTTAAGAAACCCTTATTTTTTTGAGGTGGTTGCCATGGAAACTAATCATTTATTATATTCTATGCGCAAGATATTTCAGTACAAATCCCAAATATACACATGAGAGACTAATACACTTCAGATAAGATACTGCACTCTGTTATACCTTAAAATCTATGGTCTTGGTTGCTATGGTAACAGGAATGAGAGAGAAAGTGAGAAAAATTGTCATTTTTGAGGTTATTTGAGTTACCATGGCAACCGAGTAACAGAAACAACCAATTTCAGTTTCATATTCAATGTAACTTTCAGAGTGCATCAATTTGACATATCATTTGTGTATTAAGGGAGATACTGCCCAAACACTGTTAAATTTGAAATAACATGAATTTTGAGTTGTTTCCATGGTAACCAGTCATTCCCTGAATTCACAATCATTGTTTTGACAAAAAACACTTGTTTTGATGTAGAGGGGATTTGTACTCTTGAGATGAGATACGTTGTTCCTTGATAAACCCGTATTTGCAGTTGCTATGGTAACAAGAAGAGAAGCTTAAGAGAAACTGAAATTATGGTCAATTTTGAAGTTATTTCTGGTAACCATGGCAACCCAGTAACCAAGACCACCCATTTCAGCCTTCTATACCATAGAACTCTAAGAATGCTCAATTTTGATATCTCATTTGTGCTTCTACCTTGAAAATTAAGGAAGATATGTCAAAAATAGTGTTGATTTCAGAATTAACTGATTTTTTGGTGGTTGCCATGGAAACCAGTGATTTATGATATGCCAGGATGCACTTTTTTTAGTACAAACAATCAGGCCAGCTGAAGGACATAGTGCAGAAATGGAAAAAAATTGGTTTTAGCTTGTTATACCTCCGGTTGGGGTCAAGTCCCAAAAAGCCTCCTTGGCCGCAGTACTATAAAGTAATGCGATGAGACAACAAGCCAATTTTTAATGTAAAAGTCATTGCCGACATATTGTCTGTTTGTAGAAATGAGAAATACCTATTCTTGTGTAGCCGTATAGAAAAGACAACACACTTGCCGTAAACAAGATCATTAAGTCAATGGAAGATGGCCCAGTCCCAAAAGAGCCACTGCGCTGCTCACCCGTTAGAGTGATTGAATGAGGGCAGATAACTCCCGCACACTAAATGCCCTGGCCATGCATCCAGGATCATCACCTCATATGACCCCTCTTACTGAGGTCATCACTGGACACGATGTGCATTATGCCCACTTGGTACAATGGCCTAGCTGTAGAACCTTTACAGCTTGCCAAGATTCAGAGGAGCACAGACAGATTGGTTCCTGATTCTTTTTTTTTGTGTGTGACTGAAACCAAGAAAAACCTCGGACGTTTTAAGGAATTATTGGACATTGTGTTATATTAGAAACAAAATACATTCTTCTTAAACAAATGGACATTTAGGATATTTGGGACTTCGATATTTGGAAATTGTTTCAAAGTTTGTACTGACATTAACTTTGGAAATATATTTGTTTTGTTTTGCCACTGCTCATGTCCATAAAGGAGTGCCTTAAGCTTGTTATTAACATGCTGAGTTGAGTATTTTATTACTTTTACAGTTCTACCATTTTGAGCTAGCTTATTCTCTCACCTATGGTCATTATCCCAAACATATTACTGCACAAAGGTAGAGATTAGATCATTTACTTTGTGCATGATCATTGAATTAGTGCAAAGGTCACCAGTTGAATACAAAATAATAAGAATTCCTCCAAATTACTTAGTTTATGAGAATACCTAGCATAGATATGGCAGGTGCCGCTGGTAGGTGTAAATATACCTGACGACAATGCTCACCGGGGCACACCTCCCAGCAAGCGCCGACGCCTGGGGTAAAATCAATATCAGACTGTTTTAAAAGCAAGAGTGCAGTGTAAGAGGGAGAGAGAGATCATTAGCGTTTGGATCATATGGATCGGGAGATTCGGAGGGGTTTAGATAGCTTAGCAACTGCAGGGACATTTGGTGACTTACACGGTACTATCGCACTACGGCTGAAGGTGAGACTAGGCGGACTCTAAGGAGGAAGCTTACTCTACCCTAAACTGGAACTGTTATACCTTGGAACTTATTACCATCACAAGCAACTGTACGCATCACCATATCCATCAATAAACTTACCGTACTGCCAAGCGTTGTTCATGTTATGGATTGAGCGCCCATCTCGTGGACTTACTCACCGCTCGACTAGCACCCATCAAAACAACATTAACAACAGTAATTATATCGGACAATGCACTATAATTATAATTAACCATAAACAACACTATAGCGTTCATTACTCTGACTAAACCGTTCAGCCCAAGTTAACCATTCATAGTTCTGGTCAGAATTTACTCGATTTTTCTGACTAGTCCTATTATGTGATGGCTTTAGAGTTTGATTTGACCAATTCCTGAAAACTTCAGGCAACATCAGAGTCATATGAAACACTTTTGTAAATTTTGTATAAGGAAATAAACACCATAACCATCTTTTTTTTGGATTCATTTTTATTTAGGGTTAGAGGATCGCCATAGATGATTTTAATTCCTTTCCCTCCAAACAATACATTACATAGACAATCAAATCCAAAGTAAACAATCTTGGTATACAGTTACAAGATATACAGGTTGGGTGAAAACACATTTATGAAAACCATTGTGAAAACCATGTCAAAACATTTTAGAAGTACGAAAGTTGTATAAATATACATGTATTGGTGCAATAAGATATTACAGGTCGAGGCAAAGCTTCTAATTATTTATATGATAATTATGTATTTGAGCATTTCAATGCAAAGACATTTCCTTTTTCTTTCCTGAAATCAAAATTTCATGACCTCCCTATCCTCATGTTTAAGGTTTCCTTTTGAAATAATTCATTCTCACACCAGTTTATATTTGAATCCTATAGTGTGATCCTTAGTCCCATCATGACCAATATCAATGGTTTTCTGAATTATGAGGAGGATTCCATTGTTTTGACTTGCTATCCTAAGAACTGTGTTCAGTCGATATTACTGCTACCACATTGCACGTGCTCGGTAACTTTTCCGTCTCTGCATCTTGTCATGTTTCAGCCTGCAAATTATAAGAATTGACAGCCGTTAATTAGTTCTAAAATACACAGTATTCACTCACTGGACTTCCCTGGCCGTAATTAGGTTACCACTTACTCAATACATTCTAGAATATTAAGCAAGTAGATCACATCAAACCTAATAACAGAATGTATGTGAACAGTTGTTTATTAGTTTAACTCTATGAAACAATTTATTCTTTTCATTTGTTTATGCCTATCCTCAGGATTCAAAATTATATCATTGTTTACGTGTTTATAAATGTGTTGTCATAGAAATTGTAAATCTACCATGTTGGAAGAGAGGGTGACCATCAAACATTCAAGTGACAACGCAAAATAAATTAAGGAAAACTAATTTACATCTGTACCAGATGGTGTCTGGCTTGATTTCTGATGGTCAACAATATATGTGACCGTCCATGTGAAATTGGGGCTTATTGACATGCACTTTGATAGCTATACAATCAATATTTACATAGAAAATGGTCAGAAATAGATAAATAAGCTAAAAATCGTCTAAAAATGGAATTTTGTGTAGTTTTATATAATAGATATCATTATCTAAAATTGTGCATTTTGTTGCCATGGTTGCCAGAATGTTGAAAGAATATCAAAATGTAGATATGCTGTTAGGATGAAGGAATTGGTTGCCATTAAGCTTCTGTGTGTAATATTCAAAAGCTGTTTTCATATTAGAATGTTTGAGACTTCTACATTAATCATCTATAGCATCTATAGCCCCAAAATCGCATGGACAGTCAAAAATCTTAGTTAGCTTTTGTCAGCAATGGTCACATCATAAACAGATCATAGCAATCAACATTTTTAATTTTTATCATGTGTGTAAAAAGGCTGTTGTATTTAAACTCGAAAATCACCCATTACCATTGACTTCATTAGAGAAAATTCACATTTTCCCCCATTGTAAAGACACTACTGTTAACATCCTTATCAATCACAGTAGTTTTTTTCACTCTAAGCAAGGTAAGTTTCATCTTTTTCAATATTTACCATTTTTTAGAAGGGTTTTATACTAAATTAAAAGCGTTTAAAAAAAGAGAGGAGCAGCTATTTTAGAATTTGCAAAGTTGATCTCATATCACTTAAATTGAAAGGAGAATTGTTGATTATGTGCATCTTCTTAGTGTATTTATTTCATTTGGATGCAAACACTCCCAAAATGTACAAATGTACAATCACATATTAGTTCTTGGATAATCCACAAAGTGGCCTCTAGGTGAACATTCTTCAAGTCCAAGTAATGTGTCGGGGAGAATTATTTAGTGCACCTGAAGATAAAAGTAAATAGTTGATTCCATCCATACAATTCATTCCATCCATCTCATCTCATAAGCAAAGGTCCGTAATACCCAACGGCTAGTGGGAGCGTCACCTTCCGTCAAACCTTCACCGGAGACCTTTGGTGGGATCTCCGTTGTGTCCTGTACTACGTCTGTAAGGCTAAAGCCTAAGCTATTCCCCATCCTTACTATCACCAATGGTAGCCGTAGCTACTGCTTCTAACACTACCTATGTAATTCCGACATGTATGTTAGACTATTGCTCCCGTGTGTTCGTCTTGAAGTCTATGATGGTCTGTTCCCTTGTCTCATACCTTTATGTAGTGTCAGCCGTAGGCTAGGCACTAAACTCAGGTACCCTCTCATCAGATTCTCACTAGTCCCATATATTCCTCATTTATACTTATGCTAAAAGCTAATCTTATTACTAGCCCTATACTAACGTCATCGTAAATAGTAGAAACTATTGGCTTCATAATGTCCTCCTAAGCTAGATTCTTGATCTTCCACGTAATGTAAGCATAACGTCCCCTAGCAGTCTTCTTATTGCACCTATGTCCCATGTATACCTGTGCGTGCCTGTCTAGGAGCGAACTAACTCAGTTATCACTATCTCTGCATGGAGGCACCACCATCTACTACAACTTCTATGCTATATCTAGCAACAAAACAGGAGCACCGCTCGGTACCTTGCTACGACATTAGTTCACCAAATCACAACGTTCTCATGTCAAACTTAGAGAGGTTACAACATCTAATGTTTTCTCTGTATGTAAAGAAGTGTTGGCCTGGGAGCACTCTCCAACACAACACCACCCCTATCTTGAGTCATAATGGTCACAGAGGTGCATACTTATCTGCTTATCTATGAACTATAAGAGTGCATATGGGTCTGAATAAATAGTCCAATGCAACACTAAGTTCTCCCCATTTGTCCCTAGAAGGCAAATAGTTTTGATTAATTTCAGGAGGTCAGTTAGGCCTACTGGGACCACCACCACCACCTGGAGACCTGAGGCTTAAAATAGACATTGGGCCAACAAGACATAGGACATCGCTTATGGCGGGTGGTTCAATAGGTGGCCTCTCATTACGGGATGGTCCTTTCATGACCTACTTATTTCTTACACATTTCTTAGTTTGAGGACCAGGCAGACTTGGATGTAACTACAGTCTGATTATGTGGTTGATCATGGGGGCAATCCCCGGAAAGCAGTCCCCCAGACACTCCCACTTTCAGGGGCACTGGTAGAGCGGCAGCGGTGACAAGGGCCTTGACTTCAGAAGATGACTGGGGGCTTAGTCTGTGTGGATGTTAAATTACAGGCCCGTAACCAGGGTCTACTATGCGGGGGTGAGGGGTGGCGAGAATCCCTAAATGGAACTTTTCTCATAATATCAATAATCTAAACCTAAAAAAAGGGGGGGGTGGGGGGGGGGTGAGGTTCTGAAAGTGGAACTTTTCAATATTTTCCTACTATTTTTATCGGTTTTTACATTAATCTTTTGAAGGAAATGTCGAACTTTTTAAGGAATTTACTCTGTGAGAGGGTGGCCCACCACCCCCTGTGGCTGTGGGCCTGTTATCACTCGATTAATCATGTGTTCTTAAATATATTCTTACTCTTAAGTGACGAAATCACTTGAAGTATACTAAAGAATATTATAATTCTGTTTGCACTGTGTTCGGTGCAATACCTTAAGAAATAGAATGGACAAAATGATAAAGACAGCCAAAGCCAATGTTGAAATGACATTGAAAGAAAATCACAATAATTATAGGAAATTTTGGCGAGAGCTTCAAACATTATTAGATCCATGAACTTTTAGAGAACATAAGATCAAAATTTAAGGTGGAAATGAGTATATACATCTCGGATTCGGATATGCTAGATTATATGAATGATTATTATGTTGAACTTGGGAACGATCTTGTAGATGATGAGATATTTCCTTTTACAGATACTGAGCCTATAGGACCACTTCTTAAATACTCATTAGAATGTTTCAATACTATAGACCTTGTGCAGACGTGGTCACGTTATCACTTTTTGGTGATCACCACGTGGTGATCATGACCACGTGGCTGTGAAATAATACAAAATTTATAAATTCTAACCGACAATGAATGTTCACTATGATTCACTTAGATTATTATAAGTAAATTGTCCATAAATATATATTCTAAATGCTTTCAAACAGAAAAGATCAACGCTTATGAATTGATTACCAATATGGCGGCCTCCTCATTTCAGGTGTTGTGATGTCATCTGCACAACGTCTATAGAGATTGGAAAGTTGGAGACTCTTATTAAGGAGAAATATTATATTTAAACCGTTGGGTCATGAGGAAAATATTATGTCCTCTAAAATAGTTAAAATGTACATAGTACTGTGGTCAACCATGTACATTTCACTTGACCCAGTTCCGGCTCAGTGCACATTCCAATCAACTCAGGACCAGTCCATTGATGGCAGGGAAGTACTCATGTATCAATCTACTTGACTGGCCCTGTATCCTTAGTAATGTATCATTAAAATGCTTTATTCACTTCAACAGTTTTTGTTCTGGAATATACTGTATTCATTGGACAGAAAAATTCCTCGAAACTATAGAAGTTATGTAAACCATATTTACAAAATGCAACCCACTACCCCCTTCTATTAAAATGAGTATGTCCTGCACGTACTTCATCAAATAACATCATTTCTTGGGTATAACTTGATGGTCACATGGGGTATTTCCCAAAAGTATTTTAGTCATTGAGCAAACCAAAACAAACCCAAAATGTTGAAAGCATTTTTATCCATCACAATGTGTCTTATGGCACATGAATGGATATGCAGGCCACTTTAGAATCATCAAGGAGTTTGTTGAAAATGTTTATACATTTTCATGAGTTTGTGACAATTTGTGTAGTTGGATTGGTTATGGATTGCTTTAACTGTATGTTGCATTAGTCATCTATCATTGTATACATACATATAACCAACCTCAAAGGAAGTACTCGAGCGGTTATCACCCCGAACCAGGACCCCAATATCAGCCTGAGGCCAGGGCCCAAAGGGCCGGTGGAGGGCTGATATTGGGGTACCGGCGAGTGTTGATAACCACCCAAGTACTCCCTTCGAGGTTGGTTATGGATTTATTATACCTTTTCTGTTAGAGCTGAGCTCCCAAGGAAGCACAGCAGTCAGTGATGGTGGGACTGTGATGTTACACATTTTTAAATGTTTGTTAACTCTTTTGATATCCATCAAATCCACAAACAGTAAACAAGTCAAATATAGCGAGGAACGTTGTGCAGATAATGCATATGTTAGATTTTTTATTTCTCAATGATTTAATATTTTTTTTATCAATTTTAGTAAAATAAAAATATTGCCCTGCAGGGCAATACAAGGCTGGTTCTCACCCAGGTTTGTATCACCCTGTGTTAAACTCTTAACTACTAAACTTGTATCACCCTGAGGCATAATAATTGTAACATTGCCATGTTAAATAATACATATCTGATAATATTAGCATATATGTATAAATACATCAAAATTAAATCCAACTTGTCACGTCTGGAAGAACAGAATATAACCTGAAGCCATCAAATAAGATATTATTATTATTACTGACGTCATGGAAATTGCCCTGAAACGATGTGAATAATCAATTGTTCTGGGTGATATAGCCTTTCTGTTTCCATAGTTACAGAGAACTGTTCACATGTCATAATAGATATCCTGAGGTCCAATTGTTGGATCACTTGCTTTTTCCTTGCAACCTCGAACACTTTTTGCCTATTTTGAACTTAGTTTTTAGATTAATTTGAAGTATGATTATGAAACACTCACAATGACAACATTAAATATATTGTAATCACAGTCGTTACCTGGTGAACCAAAGTTCAGTTGTAGAGAGAGTGTCCTCACTCATCTTTCTTTGTTTCCAGTACTCCCTATACCAAGAGACAAAATATCCGACACCTGCAATATATATCACTTTGTTGTTAATTGATCAAATTTAATAGAGCTCTTATAACTGACTATTGTGATGTTGTCATTTTTTACAGTATTCATCATGTCTGGGCTAACATAAATTTTAAACGATCCTAGATGTATACATGTACATAACTATATATTATATTTGTATATAATATACAAGCTGTGGCATGGTTCTCTTTGTAACAATGTCTAGGTGAACTAAAAATTTCAAATTCAGTTACTGTCATGCAAGATGTAAATAATTCGCTGCAGAGAGCCAGATAATAGCAACATTGTAATTTACCTTCAGTGAGATTCACAACGGGATTGAATCCCAGAAGTTCTTGTGATTTGGAAATATCAGCCCAGGTTTTGAATGATTCAGATGGAGGTAAAGGCAAGATTTTCTGCAACATAATTTTATAAAATTTCAGGATGATTCTTGCCGACCAGTACATCAATGTGGTGCTCATATCTGTGAAAAATTCCCCATCTGCTAAGTATTCAGTCATAGAATTATATAAATATTTTTTAGCCTCTGACAAGTCTTTTGCTTTAACATAATCTTATCTAGAGATTTTCAATGTTCTCATTCTGATTGAGCTATATATCTGTTAGCAAATGCGGTGATCTTGAATTGTATCATAATGCATTGAGAGCATTTCACAAACATGGTGTAATTATATCCCTGGTTATTAAGTGTCTTGATGTGCATCACACCAGAAGCACTCTGACACTTTAACACCTCATCCTAAGAGCTATCATAGTTATCAGTTTTGATGCAGAGGGTATTTCACCACAGTGTGGGACAAAAATTCTATAGATATCCAAGGAGTTCCGACCCAGTGTACCAAAAGCCGCTAAGAAAAACTTCAACCACATTTTTCTTGGAACCAAGTTTCCAGCCTACTGCATATAGGGAAAACGGTTACTCAGCCCCTATTGGATTACCATATAGAAACACAATCGTTTTATCAACTGGCAGCTCTCTTTGAGTCAAACAACATATCTAGCTAATTCTCGCTACCACAGATAGCTGATTTACAGTATTCTGAGTACCTGCAGGCTAATTTGGACCAATTTTGTCGACAAAAGCTTTGAAAAACCCATAGAAAATAGTCAAATTATTGTCATATATTCATCTATAATCAATGAATTTTAGAGGACAACTTAGAAAATATAAAACAAATGTGTATACAAATCAAAAAATAATGATCACTAGTTTCTCATCATATTTAAGAGCAAATGATGACATGATTAATGAAAATTCTCATGCTAAAGCCTTGTGGTTTGTTGACATATTACCCAGCATGCATCATGTTTTAGGCCAATCTGCAGGTGTAACACAAGGAATATGCTATCTATGGTAGGGAGAATTAAAATTTGGTAATAATGTAAGATTGCATCACATATGTCAGATTGCATCACATATATATCTGGGAAAAGGTACCTATTGTCAATTGATCAGGGCACGAAATGACATGAAGAACTGGGAAATGTGTCTGCATATTTTTTATTGTAAAGAACCTACTCTTTCAAATGCTGCAAACCATTTTAATATATTCCTGATATAAACTGAGATAAAAAGGTGACCCTACCAACCTCTTATACATTGAGAACCCCCTTTTCGTAATTGCTGTCTTTATTTCCATGTTATGGCAACTCAAAGTTTATTATGTTTAGCAAAAAATTAAGTTTCCTAATTTTTAAGAATATTGAAAGTGACATAATGTTTCACAGGAGTGCTTGTTTTACTGTTTTCAGTTTTGAGAAAACATTTGCTACATCACCTATGAAAGTTTCTTTTCATTTTTTATATTTTTTTTAAATTGTAACCATGGTAACTTGCTAAACTAAATTATGTTTAAAAATTCATTTTCATTTTCCCATAATGCATTGCTTATGACTATTTTGAATTATTAGTTCAAAATTTTCTACAAGATAACATAAAAATATAGTTGTCCCATAATATTTCGTGATCAATGTAATTAAGAGGCCATTTCTACCAGACATTGCCAGATTCGGCCAAAATTGAGCATAATGGCCTGTATTGTAAGTAGGGTTGTGAAGGAACTACATATCATAGAACAATAAAACAATGAGTGGAAGTATCCCTTGGTCTTCAGAAACATTATAAAATATTACTTTTGGCTACACGTCAAGTAATTATTTCATAATATGAACAAAGTTCCAAAACTGGTGGCCACATGGTGGCCAAATATGACAATAGGTACCTTTTCCCAAATACACTCCCATAGGTACCACACCTGCAGAAAGTCTGGCTGGAGATTAATCATTATATTGGTCTCAGATAGACCGTGTATTCATGTTTCCTTTATTTTTTCTTTGGAGGAGGAATGACATTCTGATCAAGGAACTTGAAAGATTAATCTTCTTAATCTTAGTATATCAAAATTCCAAAAAAATACTGCAACAAGTGTACCCAGCCAAAATAAAAAGGATGAGATTCACGCATATTACCTCCCCCCATAATTTGGCTTTTTTATATCCCAGCACGAATACTACACATGCACTTGGGCCACCCTGTGAGACAACTGTGTGTGGAGTCCTGTTGTTTTTAGCACATTGGTAAGGCCTCTTATTTCACCCCCGATACATAGTCTCCCATCTTTTAACACTGACGGTCACCTCAGAGCCGGCCCGGGCGATACAACGTTTATATCACCCCGGCGTGACCTCAATAGAAATAGCAATTGTGTTTTATATCTTTAACCAAAAAATAGTTGGTATGCTCACACTGAATCAACTTTGTCAACGTATAAGTAGATGATGTACATGGTATTTGTTTTGACTTTATGTTTCTATTGGCATTGTAATCAAGTGTGTACAAAGGGCTAGGGTATATAAAGCAGGGTCATACAATATACACTACTTTATTGAGTCGCTTATGTTAATTCACTTAGAATAAAGGAAAATGCATTAAATGTGACCCGTTTTAATAGCAATGCCAGACGAAATTACAGATTTAGTTCTATCATAATATGGATCTTTTGGGAAAATTTGGTGTAAGTATTATTTACACCAAATTTTTTCAAAAGATCTCATGATTCTATGTTTTTATTTGATAATAATCGGATGAGCCATTCAAGAGTTATAAGCAATTTCATCATGTAAAAATAGCCAAATTATCAGGACACGGCCCTATATAAATCCTATGTTAAATCCAATTAGAAATGGACCCCTGATTTGATAGAATTTTAATTTTTGAAAATCAATAACTTTTGATCAAATAGTCGTATAAAATTGATTCAAAATGCACCAGAAAGCTTGGATTTTAACCTTTTAAGCTAATATCACAGCTGATTATGTGTTAATAGCTTTGAACCACGGATTTTATTTTGAAAAATAAAAATTGTGTGGAAAAAGTCAGACATTCAATATTCCAGCTGTAATAACTCATCAGTTAATTATTTTAGAAACTTTATTCAAAAAGTGTTTGGAAAATGAATTGTACTTGTATTAACTAACTGCATAATTAGACAAGCTTCTATTGGCCTAAAAATGATAATTTTTCTCAGAAAATATAAAATCTGAGACCATTTAGCAAGGACTGGTTCCCCTACCTTCAGTTTGTCAGAAAACTGTTTTTGATAGTTACACCATAAAAAATAAATTAAAAAAGTGTTATATAGGTGAAGTATTGCTCTTTTCAGAACATATAACAGATCAATTGTTATCCCTAGTCTTGAACCGCGGCCTTTTGATTGAAATTACACACTTTGAGATGTTTTAGAGAGCCTAATAAATCCCATGTACAGATGTCATTCACTTTTACCTAAAAGCAACAGGAATGTAATGAAAAAGTTTAGATATCTAAAAACTACAATTTCTCAGCTTTAAAATGAGACCAACTTTATCAATTTCTGACAGGAATAAGTGCTGCAAATGTTAAAATGTTTAAGATAGGTCCAAATTTTGTGAAAAAATCGGAAAATACAAGATTGAAAGGGTACAAAAAAGTCATTGTGCATAGAAAATATTAGTAAAATTATTTTATGTATAATACATTTTACTTTGAGATTTTAGATGAAAGGAAAGTCACCGGATGAGAAAGAAATTACAATAGGAATTCCAAAGAATATTCAAAATTACACAAATACGAGAATGGCAGATGCTGCTGGTAGGCGATATACCTGTATAACCACGGCAGATGGAGAGAGCCTCCCAGTAAGCAGTGCTGCTTGGGTTAAAATCAATGATGGGAGCAGTATATAATAGCCTGAGCGGGTAAGCAAGGCCAGAGAACACTACCTGTTTGGATTGCTATGAATCTATACAATTCGGGGTTTGGTTTAGCCAAAGTACGCAGACATTGGGTGGCTTGGATAGGGTTTACCATTGTATGGCTGCACTAAGACAAGCGGACTCTGTGGACGAAGCTAGCCTTGGGCAGTGTTGAACGAGGGCCGGATACTTGGGCTGACCGCACCAGCCATTGTATGCCTTTGGATATACACCAATAAACTTCCTCTCAGCCAAGTGAGATTCGTGTTGTGGAAATGAACGCCCATACCGCGGATGTAGTCTACTACTTAACTAGCCACAATAATATAAACTAAGATGAACAGACTAGACGAGAGTTAAAGGGAAGTTTCCCCATATCAATAGCAAGACCTTTAAAGAACCACTAGCGTTCAAGGGTGACCTTCTGGCATTGCTAGTTTTAGCGAAATGAGTGTGATGTCGCAGAAAGTGAAACTGAGATATGGGCCTCCGAAGTTGGAATTCATATTTTTTATCGAAAATGTTTTTTTTTATCTCATGTTCAAATCTCCTATATCAGAAGTCTTCAGAATTTTTTTTACCCCCCAAAGCTAATTCTAAGTCCCTCTAATTAAACCCCCAAGTTGCGCAACACCTCAGTGATCTGAAACAAAAGACCCTCCCTTCACGCCATTTTCCCCTAACTTCGCGGCTCGCCTGTCGGTCTGGTGCCCATCCCAACCCCATGTTCCGGGTACCTGTTGAAAGTGCACGAACTGGCCATTGTACTTGTTGCCTATCTCCCATATGGGCCTAATGTAACTCTTACCTTGTGACCTTTACAGCATCAGCCAAAACAAGCTGACATCCGTCTTAAAATGGTACAAGACCGATGGGGTGGTGACCAGGCAAAAGAAGACTGGTAGGCAAAGGCAACTACAAGAATCCTCCAGTTGAAAGACATCAGGCTGGTCGTTGGCTTCATCGACTCCTATGCCGAGACCAACGCCCTTGTCCTGCCTGGCCATGTGTCCTCCCACAAACAGGATGACATCCTCCTCCTCCCCTCCTCTTCCACAAAGGCCAACATCTACAGGTTGTACAGAAACACCATGGAGGAGGCTAACTTCAGGTGTGTGGCTGACTCAACTTGTGGACACCTGTGGCTCCAACTTCTCCCTCACATAGTATGTTCCCGGCCTATGACTGACCTCTGCTAGGAATGCCAGCGCAACAAGAGGGATATCTGTGCCTCTAGTAACCTACCTGACATTTTGAAACAGGCCAAGCTGAAAAAGCAAAAACTTCACCTCAAGGTGGTGGCTCGGGAGAGGGCCTTTAATCAGGACATGGTAAAGTCTGCCAAGGCTGCCTACAAGGAAGCAGAGTCCCCTCCTCTTGGCCCCCACCCCCCTTGTTCTTCTGAAAAAAAGGTCCACATCAGTTTTGATTATGCCCAGCAGGTCTACCTTCCCTCCTTTCCTATGCAGCCTGGCCCACTGTATTTCCTTATCCCCTGCAAGATTGGGATTTTCGGTGTCTCTGCCAAGGCGATCCCCCAACAGGTTAACTATTTGATCGACAAAAGCCATTGTGTTAGTATGGGGTCAAATGCTGTTATTTGATACCTGCACCACTCTTTTGAAACATATGCCTTGGGGGAGAAGGCGATGGACATGCACTGTGACAACTGTAGTGGTCAGAACAGGAATAAGTTCATGCACCAGTCCATTTCCTTAAACTTTTTGATCACTGGGCACATCGTGTTTGCTCCAGACTTGCTTAAACAAAAGGTTCGTTGTGAGCCAGTCTCGAACTCCATGGAGATAGAGGAGATTGTGCTTAAAAGTACCCAAAAACGTGTCAACCTTGTCCAACTCGTGGGGGATGAGAATGGAAAGGTGTTTCTCGTGTTGTATGACTGGCAATCGCTTTTTACCCCTTTCATTAAACTAGTCAAGGGCATAAAACAGTATCATCACTTTGTGTTGTCTGACTAGAACAAGGGCCATGTCACCTTCAGGCAGTATGCTGACTGAGCCCCCTAGACCTTCAAGATGCTGACTGTCACCCCTGAAGCTGTTCCCCAAGAAGGCCCTCAGCCCACCCTACCCCCTAGGTTCCCTCCCAGACATTTTGCAGCGCTGGCATGAACAAAAGTTATGTCTCTAAACACATGAATTTCTGGTATTTGTTATCTAGAATAGTGTAGAATGACTATTTTAAGTTTCAGGACCAAGGATGGATTAGAAGTGTACATTGCTAGGGTTTTATCGGAGGACAGGGGTAGCGCGTGGTAAGAAAAACTTTGAACTCATTTTTCTCAGTTTCTTATACCCGCATAAGCACGGTTCTTTTTATATTTGCCGCAACTTATCTCAGCCCCTAGATAAAGGATCTAGACATGCTATGTCTCATTTGAAAGCTAGGAATTGGGGTTTTCTGATGTTTTAACCGACTAAAATTTGACCCCGTGTGTTATGCGACTCAATTTGCCAAAATGGGTCACAAATGTGAAAAAGATAGATATGTTTTTCTTGTAATAACCTGATTTCATATTTATACATTCTATATTATTATAAAGGTAATACGTAATATTGGTTTTATTGTAAACATGATATAATTATGCCTTATTCAGTTAAACACAAGATACGCCTTATTCAGTTAAACATATCTTGAATTTCTCAGGTTATGCAATATGAATGGATCTACTCATATCAAAAGATACTTCCCATAAGGCCATACAGCCTTATGGGAAGTATCTTTTGATAATATCTTTTTTTTCATCTGGGGTTTGTTCTGCTGTTGCTGTTATCTTTTCATTAAGAGTAAAATTTCTTTCTACCTCTGTCTAAATATCCTTACCATATTTGCCCTCATTCCGAGCTGTGCCTCAAGGTTTCTCACAAGTTTTGGAACACTGATTGGGTGACCGAAGCCAAGATTAAAGATCTCTCCACATCGCTGGGGCTCATGGTCTAGGCTGGCCAAAATACCATCCACCAAGTCAGTAACATATGTAAAGTCTCGTTGAAGTGGAGTGTCCTCCCTGTGCAAAGGAAAGTAAAGTTATTGAATATTCCAAACCTTTGGTACAGTGTGGTTGAAAGTGAAACAGCCAAAAATTGTGATTTGTTTCTCAAAAATCTATCGATGTTATATAGTCTCCTAGTATAGAAATTTCTTTAAGTAGATACATAAACGAAACTGGACGGAAATCACCCGAGGCGGAAATCCTATCATGACGAGTCTGAAGGACGAGTCGTGATATGATTCCGGAATTGTAAAGGTTAAATGAAGGTTAAATGAAGGTTTCCGGAATTGTGAAGGTTAAATTATGTACATAGAAAACATTTGAACAAGTATAAACCACCTGTGAACAATGAATTTATTCAATCAGTCCCATTCAGTTGGAACTATATGCACGGCGGACTATGTTTGATGAAGGCGCAGAGGCGATTTGACCGACTTCACCCCGACTTCAAACTTTCTGGTATTCGTATGCGTCTTGCCATGAGTGATGCGGCTATGGTTTTGAAAACTATTCAATAATTTGAGAATTCTTATAGTTTATCAGCATTCTATCAAGTAGGTGAAACATATGCGATAATATTTATCCATGTTTATGCGATAAATTTATTCGACTGGGCCGATTCTCTTAGAACTATTTTCGCGGTGGACTACAATTTACCTGAGTGATGAGGCTGAATGACCTACTTTCCGTTTGAACAAGCCGACAGTTATTCTCTTTCTGAATTCATTCATTTTTCGGTGAAAGTACTGATCCTACGAGCCATTCCTGCTTGCTGCACGTGGATAACATACACGTGATCCATGAGGACGTGTGAAACATATGTGTCATAGCCTGAATATGGAGTTATTTGGTTTACAACATTGGGTATTTTACTTGCCAGCTCGCGCACCCGCCGCCATGCTTGCAGCTCGCCAAGGCCCCCCTTTTCCATCCGCCAGAATTGCTTCAAAATATTACATATCTTCGTGGAGAATGTGCTAAATGCATGGAAAATGCATAGAGAACTACATGGGTGAAAGGCAGATGCCGACAATCAGTATTTATTTACTTCAAGCCTCCTAGCAACAGGGCCCTGCAACTGGCCCGGCAACAGTGCAAGTACAGGCGACCTCCTCGAGCCAGGTCTGGTTGTGTCAAAGGTTCAGATTTCTTATATAGATTGAATTTTACAACTTAAACCCGGACAAATTGTATCAAATATACACAATAGGTACTTTTTTTTTTTTAATTATTTTTATTTCAGAATCATCATAGACAATCTTCCTTCCCCTCCCCTATGGTAGTTTACATCAAGGTTACCATAGCCCGGGGATATTGATACTACATGAAGTCTATCTTGGTCATATATCATGGATGGAAACTCATTTTTGGTGAAATCACATTTCAGCATTGCAAGTAGAGCAGTACACAAACATGGAATTGGAAACACAGTCATGATAACACATTATTGGTGAAAAAGATGAGACAGATGAATAATTTATGAAACAGGGTAACAGGCAATTTAATTCTGACCATCACTACCAACATAGGGATTTCTATAAATAGTTTTTAATTTAGATTTCAAAAGTGATTTGTCATTTTGTACACGAATATTATTAGGTAAGGCATTCCATGCAAACACAGCTCTGTAAAGAGTAAGTCTGTAGCACTTTCTATTTAGTATAGTCAGAAATTTCAATATTGGCCTATCATGCAACCTAGTATACAAAGGTCTAGTGTCTACATATGATTCTATTTGAGTCAGTTCAAAAGCATACAAAAGCAAATGATCTCTACGCCGATATTCAAGTTGAAAAATGTTTGTTTTCCAATGTAAGGTCTCAGTTTTCAAACGCTCCTGATAGGGAAGCCAATACTGACCGTAAATCACTCAAAAAGCATCGTTTTGCAATTTTTGTAATTGGTTATTGGTATAATTTATGCCATGATCATAAATATAATCAGCATAATCCAATAGAGGAAGTATCATTGATTTATATATAGTAAGGGCAGCAAAAGGGTTTATGTAATAATGAATTTTCCTTAGATATTTTAATTTACTTTGAACAAGTGAAACAGTTTTAGATCGATGGTAGTTAAAATCTAATAACTCATCAAAGTTCAGTCCCAGGTAATTAAAAGAGGTCACATTATCAATAGCCACACCATCAATAACAACATCACCAACAATATCAGATTGATCATGTCCATGGGCTAGCCCTGTCCTCCTCATCATTGGGTATATAATCATCCATTTAGTTTTAGATTTATTCAATGTTAATAGGTTGTTAAAGAACCACAAGTTCGCAATGTCTAATTTTGGATTTAACTCAACTATTGAATTAACATAGATGACAGCATCATCAGCATATAATTGTAGATAGTCTTTTAGTGATTCTGCTAACACAGAGCCTTGGGGAACACCATAAGTAATACTCTCACTGGAAGAACAAAAGCCATTTATTGAAACTTGGTGGCTTCTATTAGATAAGTAAGACCTAAACCATGTTAAAGTTAATCCATGTATTCCAATAATATTCATTTTTGACAATAACATTTGATGATTTATAGAATCAAAAGCTTTACTAAGGTCTAACAAAACTCAAATAAGTTGATTGATTATTGTTTATGTTAGAGTAAATCTCTTCCAATAGTAAGGTCATGGCAGTTATAAAAGATTTTCCTTTCCTGAAACCATGCTGCTTTGGGGTCAGAATATCATTTGTTTCTAAACAAGACGCTCCGCGTCTCGGCTCAAAGAACAGTCTACGCTAGGCTGGTCGACCGGCCGGGTTTAACAACAACCTGGCCAAGCTCGCTAGGCTAAGTTTACGTGGCCGTCGCTACGTTCGTTGCCATGTTAGTTGTCATGGGGATATGCGGTATGACGACGTTGTTGGTTACATCACAAATTTTGCGTGATAGTTAACTTGTCATGTTTTCACAGATGATATACCCTCACTTAAATATTATTTCTCAAAGAACTAGGTCTGATAGTAAAAAAAACAATTGAAATTCCAATTCAGAAACCATTTTGCCGTGAGTTCCTTCCTCAGGATGCTGGGCGGTGCCGGTGACGGTAACATCATCAACGTCATCACAGCGACTTCGAAGTTGTCACATGCAGTTCTTTGAAATTATTAAGTTAATACTCATTTCTTTTGTTAATAAGAATAAATGACAAAATAATCATACCTAAGAAAGAATACTTCGAGATTTAGATTCAGATCTCATTTTGCCGTGAGTTCCCTCCGCTGGATACAAATCCGGCAGGAGGATGAAAGATGTAGCCACAACTGTAAAAACAGGTTGAAACCAGCGAAAAAACATGGCGACCTATGGACGAAATCTCGTTTCCACAGCGTTTTTAAGAAGGGGGAATAATTATTTAATCTATTGCAGACAAGTTTTTCTAATATTTTACCCGGCAAAGGCAATAAGGATATTGGTCTTAGATCTTTTACAGAGCCAACTGAAGTTACTTTTGGGAGAGGTATTACCACTGCCTCCTTCCAAACACCTGGAAAAATACCTAATCTCAAAGAACAATTATACAGCTTGCAAAGTCTTTCTGGGTACAATTTAAATGCATCTATTAAAACATTTGACCTGATATTTTTGATGGCAGACGATTTATGTACATCAATATTGTTTAATACAATCATCAAATCATCTATGGTAATATTATATTCCAAGAAATCGCCATGAAAATGCAACTTGTCCAAAGTGTTATTAAGTTTGTTAAGACAATTTTGTAAACCATCATGTCTAAGTATTAGTGGATTTGCCATGTTCTCTCCAACTTGAACATAGTAGTTATTAATATGATCAGCAAGACCCTCACCTTCCAGTAGACCACCCTGACCATCATTTAATGACAAGAACGAATTACCTTCCGAAGCATCTGGAAAAATATCCCTTATTTTTTGCCAAAACTTTTTTGGAATATTTTTATTCCGTTCAAGGTCTTGAGTTATGATAGTGGATTTAGTTTCTTTGATTAATGAGCGAATACAATTACCCAAGAAACGTGCCATATTCAAATCATCCTCATTATCAACACGTCTCATAGCTCGTTTGTAAAAATAATCACGATCTCGCATAAATCCAAGAATATCATTGTTAAGCCAGGGTGGTCTTGATTCAGGAACCTTTAAGTTTTTAATCGGACAAATTTATCAATTGAAAGAGTAATATTTACTTATTTGCTATGAAAAATAAAACAAATATATATAAGTATAATTGTTCAACACATAATGATCGATTTTACCTTAGAATATTTAAAGGTTTAAAATAAATAGATTGAAGTATTTTCACTATTAATTCATTCCAGCGCCTGCAACAGCGCCCCTCAGTCCTGCAACGAGGCAGTTCTTCCCTGCAACAGTGGCATGACGCCTCAAGGATGAGTACAACTTTCTCATTTCTTATATATATTGAATTTTACATCTTCAAGAAAGACAAGAGGCTTGGAATCTTATAAATATTATTCAACTTTGAATATTTCCTAAACTACGTGGAGAATTAACAGAATGTTTCACATTTCTCCCGAATTTTTCAGATTTTGCCAGCATTTTGCCCGGACTTGTAAAACAAAGTGGAATTTACAGAATGTTTCAGATTTTGCCCTGATTTTGCAGATTTTGCTTGGATTTTGCCCAGACTTCATATTGGTTGATTGTTACCACTGTAATAATTGGAATTTATGTTAACAGATCCATGGAAGACTGCCCCAAGACTGGGATAGGCTTGATGTGGAGGACTGGAAGAGGGGCCCAGCCTGCCCCTGCCCCTGGGTACCTGGAGCAGCAGGGACAATGGCCATGTCCATGGATCCTGCTACCGCCTGCCCTGGTGTGGCCGCTGCCTGCCCTGGAGCGGCCGCTGCCTGCCCTGGAGTGACCGCTGGACTTAGGGATCTCACTGCTGGACTTATCCCTCCTGGAGGAGTTGTACTGTGGGGTGATGCTATGGGAGGGGGCATGGCACCCTGCCTCATAGGAGAGGTGGTAGGCCTTGGTGGTTCAATTGCTGGCCCTCCTGGAGGAGTTGCGCATTATTCACCTTGGTTTGGGACAGGAGGAGGTGCTCCAAGGGCACAGGACACTGGCCTCCTCCTGTGTGACAGTGCTGTGGATGCTGTGAGGGCAGGGACGACTTCACTGTGTAGTGTCGCTGCAGGTAGGGCCCTTTTCTTTGAGAATTGTGCCCTTTCCTGGTCACTCTGCATGAGATCGAACATGTCATATTGCATATTCATGTCTGCTGTTGCATAATTGTTCAGGCTGGCCACATTGCTGTGACCTGTCAGCTGGACTACCACAGTGGGATTCACTCCACTGTGGAGCAGGTCAGTCGCTGTTTTCTTTCTGATGCTGTGGTTAGTCAGCCTCCCCTTCAGATAACAGGCCTTTGCCATTTCAGGTACAATCTTGCGGAGTGGTGCACACCAAGAGGCTGGTTCTTGTACCAGGTCCTGGACCTGGGGCTCTTGTTGATGGCCATGAAGAAGGGGCTGTCAGGGGCCATCATTTGGGTTGGCCGATGGGACTTGAATATTTCATACATATGGACTGCGCACCTCTCGGGATGTCTCTCGTTCTTGAACAGTTTAGGCTTAAAATGCCTGGACCTGTCTAGTCTTGGAATGGCGCTCATTGAATTCCAGGTAGATGTACCCATTTTCATCCTCCACAAACTTTATGTGCCCCCAGTTCATCTGCCGGTCTTCATGCATGCCCCTCAGCCCAAAACACTCCACCAGGTAGATGAAGAGCCCTCGTTGGAGAGGTTCTGGGCTGGTTTTAGAGATGGCCCCCTTCTCCCAGAAGATGTTCATGTGTTGTGCAGTGAGGGGCTGGGATCTGTATGGGTTTGTTCCCATAGCCCTCTGCCTTGAGGGCCTTCCTCCGGGTTGCCAGGACTTCCCGGCTACTCTGGAATTCCGGGGAATCCTTTAGAGTGTAGCCGTACTTTTTTTTCCTTTAGATGATGGTTGATGGCCCGGTGCATACTTGTCAGGGTGTCCGGTTTGTACTCTTCCCCATCCTTCTTTTTACAACCATAAAGAAGGCCCTCACCATATCATTGAGGGTTGAGGGCAGGAGCGCCATGAAGTCCCCATATCCTTGTTCCAGACAATACTCGTGGAACCTCTTGACCACCTGTTCTGTCTTTTTGTGTTTTTGTTTTTGCCCGAGTCAATGTAGGCCTGGATGTCTGCCTCGTTCACCCCTCCTACAGCTCCCTCCTCCATGTCCGCTCCCATGTCTTCATCCATGTCCTCCTCCATGTAGTCCTCCTCATCAGTATCTGAAAGTTAATAGAAACAGGGAAGATGAAAATGGGTGTGTCTACAAAATGGGAAATTAATGAGCACCACTCTATGACCAGAGAGGCTGGTCAGGGGGATCCCAGGCATTTTGGCCCTAAACTGTAGGTGAATGAGAGAGTTCCTGAGAGGGGGGAGTATTATCTCCTTTACTTGTCACGTACTTGTCACGTACTTGTTACATACTTGTCACGTACTTGTCACATTCATGTCACATACATTACACACATTTTTACATGCATTTCTACTCGCACTTTACACGTTATTACATTCACTGTAGGTAGGGCTAAATGATTGTTTGGGTGGGGCAAATGCTTACCTGCTAGGAGGTAGTCTGGGTCCTCCATGTCATAATCATGGAAATTAATGTGGTCGGACACCTCTGGAGGGGTTTCTGCCACATCTGGAGGATTTTCGGTCGGATCTGGAGGGTTTTCTGAGGGCTATGGAGGGTTTTCTGAGGGCTGAGCAGGGTTTTCTGAGTGTTCTTCTCTGTACACAGTGATGGTAGGGCTGGCGGGAGGGGAGTGGTCCCAAAAGCGTCAGGTGCCTCAAAAACCTCCGAAACTCTGTTTAAATTCGTCTCACTGATGTCGGAATCGAACATAAACATATCCCTGATGTCTGCATCTATTAAATCCATACTAAACTTCGTTTCTGACGTCATTTCTGATGTTTTCGCCATTTTTAATTGATATTTCCGACATTTTTAGCCGTCTCGTGGGTTTGTTTTGACATCTATGACTGAATGCAACGCGTCCGTCTCACATGATCAAATCCACGGGTCTCATTGGTCCATTAAATAGGTCACCGTAGGTAAATGTCAGGTCAGCTTAGGTCAGAGGTCAAACTCTCTGTGTGTCCATGTATTCTGATTGGTTTAAACTAGGTCGGACTACTTTTCATATCACCACAGTCCACTGGTTCACTGTATGCCTATTTGGCAATTCCAGAAAAGTATAATAATTTGGAGATACTGAACCTCAACAACTGGTTATAATAGGTCAATCAGTAATGAATATCGATAAATCATTTGGGAGGAAGAGGTAAGTTATATTAGGTGAAAAACAAGGGATCTTTGACAGCTGCTTTTGTTCACATATATGTGTCCGTGTGTTCTGATATTGCATGAGATTTAGATTGGACCCACTGCCCTCCCTCGCCTCCACATTGTTAAAAAATATGTACCTTTTGACAGTTATATACTGTAAACCTCAACAGTGTAATACATTAGACAGACATTAGGTCAGTACACTTTTGCCCCTACTAATTCAGTTATCAGGTCCGGGCTAACACAAAAAGTCGGAACGACTCGTGAAATCAGGACGTCCCATTATACTGGGCCACAGGTCGTCCTGTGATTTAGGAACGGCTGAATAAAACTAAGAATATCAATTAATCAAGAGATTTGCTAAATATAGTAAATGTGTCACAAATTTGTATTTCTAATTATCTTTCACTTTTAATCTAAAGTTTATTGTGCAGATTTTTTCGCAAACCACAAAATTGAGACAGCCTATGCCTTATAGTACAGGCAGGTATGGCCTGGCATGGGGAAGAGGCCGGGCAAGACTTACGTAACCTGTCCCCGCCCGGCGACACACCCTTAGTAGGCTAATTTTAGATACTTCTCCCGGTGACACATGCATCCAGGGCCAGCCCGGAGGGGTCAGATACAACAACAGAAAGGCGGGGAATATCAATTAGCCCGACTTATCAGGACGTCCCGGAATTATGGGTCGTCCCATTTAATCGGGACGACCAGAGATTTCGGAACGCTCCTTTTCCTGTGTTAGCCCTAACCTGGTTTTGTACCACAGCTGGGCTCTAGCTCCCTACAGGCCTCCATAGCTCAGTGGTAGAGCATAGGCTTCATATCTGAGGGGTCCTCAGTTCAAGACTCGTCAGGTTATCAAATACTACTATGCAGTAGTAGTACTATCAGTAGTAGTGGTTTGCAACTTCCCCTTATATTTTTGGCCACAATTATTAAAATAGTGTTTTCATACGCTTAGGAATTTGGAGCTTTGTGATTAAAAATGTTAGATTTTTAAGTGTTTGTAGCGTCATTAAGATAATCACCTCATTGGCCTGCTGATGTATGCAAGATGTGTGCAAGGGACAACTCTACTATGTTCATGTAATATTCATACACTTTTATCAGGATATAATCAATCTAACGGGATTTAAAAGCAAATAGAAACATTTTGACTTTCACGATGCCTAAGGTCTACAAAAGAATATTAATGATAAGAATACAAAATACATATAACTAAATTTTATAGTTATTTTCTGGGTTGATTACCCTATTTTCTTGTTTAGGGATAGGTGAACAAATGCTGAAGGGGTTGGAATCACAAGATTTAAATTTTTCAATGAATACAGCCATGTTCTTGATACTTTTCACTGTGTACCGGCTCCAATTTCAGAAACATAATGGGGAGTAAAGCTGATACACTACCAAACTTAAGTCCCCATATTCAACACTATTAGATAACAGGTGCGTATTATGTGTTTTTCCATATGAAATATTTATAGTTTTACATTCTGAATTTGTAGTCTTATTCCCGTCATGGGTAGCCCTGTGGTCAGGGGTGTCTGGTGACCAGCTGCAGATGGTTATGTGATCTGGGGGAAGGACGGGGGTTGGGCGATAGACACAGCATGTGGTCTCTGTTTTTGTGGAGCATTAAATTATTCCTACAGTGATGATAGAAAAGTCTTGAAATGATAAATGAAAGTTGGATTTTTTTCTATGGAAAACATTCTTTAACATAATTGTGAACAAATTGATATGTTAAAAGTCAAAAATGAGCAATAATTAAGATAAATACAAAATTCGGAGAATTAAACAAATAATAATATTTTAATACTCGACCCTCCCTTTATGCATGCAATTCTTCGCGCATGAATTTACAGTTTTTTTCTCATGGACCACTTTCATCTCTGGAAGTCACGTTAGCTTATTACAGGGGTGCTAAACACTGGCTTTCCCTACCAGGACATATTCATGAATTAGATAATATTTATATAAAATAGTACTGACGATGACAATTAAAAATAATGAAAAGAAAAAAGGCGCCACCACGTGGCGAACTGCCGTATGACGGACGATACGTCAAGTTTACCAAGGCATTTACATGATTCGAACCCGCGCAGAGAAAACGCATCAGGTCGTCAATGAACTGACTTATCCATTTCACCGCCGACCTGATGCTGCAGGTGATTGATTTTCAGACGGGTAGGTTCCTCCAAGGGCCTTACAATGGGGTCAAACATTGCCATTTCTCCAGGTCTTCACAAATCAAGGCTCCTGCGCCGCTAAAACTAGTAATCTGTCAGGATAGACTGGGAGGGAGGGAGGGAGAGAGCCCTGCGTGATGGAGGATTAATCTCCAGGGCCCGACCCGGGGGCCCGACCCAGAGACCGCCTGATGGTGTAACCCTTACCGGGCCACGCCACGCCACGCCCCGATGCACTGCGTATGTCAACCCCGGTCTCAACCGGTGATTCGGACGGAATCTGAGCTGTGTTGCAGTTTGGCCCCTGAGTTTGCCCCAGTCTGAGAGGCGGTCTCTGTGGGTCGTTACAGGGGTGTGCACCTGCCGGCTGGCTTAAAGCCTACAGTCTGTACCAGAATGTATTGAATGGGGGGGGGGGGGTGTTGACACTCAATCCGGCCTTTATTTTTTTTATAGTTACCAATCTGGGGCGGATCCAAGTGGGGGGGGGGGGGGTGGGGGGGCAGGCCGGGCATTGCCCCCCCCCCCCCTCAAATATTAAATGATGTTTGTTGGGGGGGGCCCCCTCCCACATACATTCATGTTTTTGCCCCCCTCTCCCCCCCCCCCTTTCCTCCATTAATTACACTTACCAGAATGTTGGCATCTCTGTATGTGTCGCTGGCCGGAGGGGTCCCAAAGCTGCCCAGATTTGTGTGTAAATTAAAATTGACAGGAATTAATGTGGTTTAATGAATAATTCTATATATCGCTAGTGGGGGTACCGGGGTACCGGGGTAGCATACCTTTGGATACAGGTTGTCAGATTAACTGTGAGAGGTAGGCACATTAATGGAATTAACACGTTGAAGCTGGAAAGGGGGGATTGTTTTGTTAAAGCCGCACCTACTGCAATGCAATAGTGTGAAACTATACTTTGTGCTAGGACGGTGTTAATAATACTATTCCTGCAGGAGGGCTTGTAACATGAACGCACATCGAGGAATAAATTGGTGCAGTAAAACTTACGCGCCCGTTTAAAAAGTTTAGGATAGTCGTTTTAAACCGGGCGAGAGTATAATGATACTTTGCTGTTGGAGGGTTAATGGTGGAGTAAGACATACACTCCTTGACACGGTTTGGAGCAAATTGATTCAGACACGGCCAAGTCTACTTACTGTATGAGTTCAAAAATTTGCCGTGTTTGTGCTGACACTCACTGGTTGAACTGAGACGTTTGTCTCTGACACAATCTGCTGTGCACAGTCACAATTTGCGCAATGAACAGCAGTGTATATGTATATGTGTCATTACTACTGATGCCCAGCAGCAGGCAAATTTTATCAGTATGGCTGATGCCTGAATGGCATCATTACTATTGACGCCATACATCAGGCAAATTTAAGGCAAAGTTTAGTTATGCAGCAGTCACAGGGGAAGCTTACATAACACCCCCCTACACCGTCTGTGACTAATGAAACATTTTCTAAAAATTCAGGCAGATCTTACCATAATTCTTACACTGAAAAACCCAACCAATGGATTTTGCTAAAAACTTGCATAAATGATATCTAGGCTTATCTTATGCCAAAAATGTCCCCTATTTAATGGAAATCATTTTACATATTTCCTGGTCTCCAGCCATTCCCTTCTGCTTCCCCTATTTGATGGAGTTCATTTTACTCATTTTACCGGCCTCCAGACCGTGCCCTCGGCCTTCGAGGCCTGTTGAAATAATTTATTACTCATTTCCTGGCTTCCAGCCATTCCCCTCAGCTTCCCCTATTTGATGGAGGTCAATTTACTCATTTCCTGGCCTCCAGTGCATGCCCATGTATGAATTTAGTTTAATAAATGATAATAACAAAAGAACCTTGAAAAAATAACTATATTAACTTGAGGAGGGAAAAGTTTAGTGGCAAGGTTACATAACAGTCCCCTTGCTGAATGTCGTGCAGGTTACATAACACATGGGTCGCGGCCAGCTACTAGAGCTGCAGTCAGTAGTAGCAGTTCTCCAGCTGTAAGGCCCTGGAGCAATTGAGCAATTTAAAAAAAAATCAAAATTTGAAATATTTATGGCTCCCACAATCGGTCAACTATGGGTAAAAACTGGCTTTGAGGTTGTAGCCCCGAGTGAGAATGACCATTCTATACATTTCAGAAAATGTTGTGACAATTACAACATTATGTATAAAATTAAAATGTTTTGCTGTTTTTTATACTGAAAAACTAAATTAATAGATTTTGCCAAAACCTTCCATAAATAATAATCAGGCCCATGTAATGCCAAAAATGCACCCTCATTGATGAAAATCGTGTTATTTATTCCCTGGCCTTCACTCCATGCCCCCAACCTCCCCTCTATAAATAGCTGTCCCTGGCCCCCTGATATTCTCAGGTTACAATGAGGAGATGACTTTTGGAAGAAAAGAATCATTTATTATTTCACCCCTAATGGCGTAGTGTTCATACAATTTCTATTTAAACGTCAACATACTCATCCAGGGGAATGACAAAAATAATATACCCCTGGTTTAAACTCTTAAGTATAGGGAGCAGGGGAATAACTAAAAGATATTCCCCTGGAAAACCAAGGAAACATTTGGCCACACCCCCTTTTCTGAGCTGAACCAATAGTAATACACAGAACCAGGGGAATAACTTTTAGCTAAGCCACGCCCCCTTTTTCTATCTTCCAATCAGAGTGCACCAGTAAAATATCTAGGTCGTGTAGCTAGGTCGCATTGCTATGCCACAAAATTCCTTCATTTGTTTACATTTTTTCGTAACCATTGTAAATCAATATCTCTGTCAATTCTTGATCAATTTCCGCAATTCAAAGGTTATAATGAAGAGATATGACTATTTTAAATTTCTTGTATGGTTTATAGGTTCATACAAAGTCAAATAAAGCCAATACAGATAATACAGGTAGCGTTGCTAGGTCGCATGATATGGCCGTTTGTTTACCTTTTTTCGGAACATTTATCTGTTGATATATCTGTTGATATAACATCAATTTTCACATTTTAAAAGATGTAAGTTAGTGAAAAGGACACATTTTATGTTTGTCTAGATTTATTGATGTATGGGGTTTGAAATAAATCCAGTGCAGACCTCGGATTGATATCAAAAAAGTTATTGCCTTGGTCATCATGATCGAGGGACGAAGCGTAGTCTAAAACTATGTGTCAAAACTGACTTCAAAATTGTAGCCCCGAGGAAGAATGACCATTATTTTCATTATGTCATACCTAAGTTTAGGCATGGCATATCCTCCCACTTATAATTACAAGAATTCATCAAATCTATCATATAAGATATATTAATATCATAATTTCTATTAACATACACATCTTATGTCTTAATTATAATAATCAAAAGATATATCATATATGCATATTAATTACTTCATTATAGAGTTTATGGTAATTAGACAGTTAGCACTCCCCCTGCCCTGATTGGTCAGTTGTAATTAGGTCACTGACCAGAGGTCAGGTGGGAGGTGCAGGTATGCTGTAAGGGACACTCTGGGTCCAGCAGCTGAAGACAACACACCATGTAACCACTAAGAAGCAACAGGCCTTTTGGCCCCACTCCTGGTTCTGTAGAAAATATATTTTACATCAACTACAACATCTCCTGCCTTCAAGTCTTCTCTTCAATTTATACCACACAAAACCCTATGTTCACAATGGTGGAGAACGATTGCGCACATTTACCTGCTTTAACTTATCAGTGCATTATTCAAATCATATACAAAATGATCTGTTCATTAATCCATTGCTTATGCTACCTATACGTTCACTCTGATTGCCTGCACCATTTATGGTGTTCGAGCCTGTTTTTAGAGTGGTAAAATGTGAGTGTAAATTTTGCATGAATTAATGTATATAAAGTCTAAACGTCAACACTTCATACAAAATCAAATCATTTCCAAACAGACTGATTAACCATAGAAAAGGATTTCAGTCCACAAAAAGTCCCGAAACAAAATGCTGATTAACCAAATTAATTGGATTTCAGCCGGTCCATAAGGCATGTCTTACAACTGGATTTAAATTGCGTGTTATCATTTATGGTTTCGCTGCCTGGATATACTTGCCAGATTTGTTAAGGCATGTTTCACCTCTCATATCATTATTTTGACAACTTGACAATCAACAGATCATGATTTAGATTTTAAAAGTAAAGAAACAAATGACAACAACAACAACAACAACAAAAATTTGAGGTTGGAATAATGATTTACAAGAAAATGAGATGAAATGAAATAAAATTTCTCACTGAACATTTTACAACAATTTGAATTTTCTGCCCTAAAAGATTTTCTAAATTGAGTTTCAGAAAGACGGTAGATGCTGTGACAGATGCCCGACCCTCCCACAGATGCCCCAACATCTAAACTGCACAACAACAAAAGGCCTCTAGACAACCTAAAATAGACAACCAACAGGACAACCTGCAATATTCAAGGCGACAACATCGTTGGAAATAGGAGCGAAATTAAACTCGCCCCTAAAACAATGTACAATCAATTGAACTCACAAAAATTACCCAAATATCTAGATGATAAACAGTCAACAGAATTCAAATGCAACATCAATGCCTCAACTACTAGAACTTCAAAATGGACAACAACAACAACAATGGACAATATTACCTTCCAAATACTTTCACTGCATAAAACTAACCCATGTCATATGTTCCTTATGTCTAATTCTCTACTTTGAATTCAGCTAGGATTAAGAATTCCCTTTTCAGAGATTTAGACAGGAAATTCAGTCAGGGACACTAATACTATTCATAATCTATACAATTCTTATCAACCTTTAATTTTAAGGTTAGGTGAATTTAATTGTATTAGATTTTATAACCTTGTCATCTGCGACCTGGTTCAGGTAAATTAAAAATTAAATTAGAAGAGATAGATAAGCCTATAAAAGTTAAAGCTTTCATTGTTTTAAAATCCCATGCTATCATTATATAATTGATATCTAATAGAAGATCACTATCATTGTTTAGAATACAAAATTCCAGGTGCACATGAGAAAGAACAAATAACATAAACTCTGTATTCCCTAAAATATCAACAATTAGAAATTCAGAAAAACTAATTTATTTGCGCGGAGCCAAATTTTAATCAGGGAAGGGGGGCATTATGTCATACCTAAGTTTAGGCATGGCATATCCTCCCACTTATAATTACAAGAATTCATCAAATCTATCATATAAGATATATTAATATCATAATTTCTATTAACATACACATCTTATGTCTTAATTATAATAATCAAAAGATATATCATATATGCATATTAATTACTTCATTATAGAGTTTATGGTAATTAGACAGTTAGCACTCCCCCTGCCCTGATTGGTCAGTTGTAATTAGGTCACTGACCAGAGGTCAGGTGGGAGGTGCAGGTATGCTGTAAGGGACACTCTGGGTCCAGCAGCTGAAGACAACACACCATGTAACCACTAAGAAGCAACAGGCCTTTTGGCCCCACTCCTGGTTCTGTAGAAAATATATTTTACATCAACTACAACATCTCCTGCCTTCAAGTCTTCTCTTCAATTTATACCACACAAAACCCTATGTTCACAATGTCAGGAAATACTGTGACAATTACAACATTATTTAGAAACTAACAACGATTTTCACCTTATTTTTTTTACTGAAAAACTCAACAAATAGATTTTGCTAAAAACTTGCATAAATTATATCTAGGCCTACCTCATGCCAAAAACGTTGTTGCATTTATGGGCATCAAATTGTCTGGGGGTCACCTCATGGGTTAAGGATGGGTGCAGGTGCCCAGCCTAATACAGCATAGAAACCACATTAAAGGAGGGGGACGGGCAGGTATAACCCCGTCCAGCCCAGCCCTCTATACTGGAAGGACACCTCCAACCACCACTATAATGTATTAGGCTGGGTACCTTTACTGGGCCCCTTAGGTGGGCCCCTGATTATGCCTCCAATTTCAACAATGTTTTTAGGATTAGATAGGCCGGATTATCTTTCATGGAAGGTTTTAGCAAAATCTATTGGTTGAGTCTTTCAGTATAAAAAAAAAGTAAAATTATTTTTAAATTTCTAGAGTATGTTTTATTAGTCACACAATTTACTGACATGTACAGAATGGACCCTCTCACTAGTACCCGGGGCTACAACCTCAGAGTCAGTTTTGACCCATAGTTGACTCATAGTGGGAGTCATAAATGTGCACAATAGGGTATTAGTGAAGTTCTTTTGTGTGAAATATATGCTGCTTTATGAATGAGAATTCTGATAAGAGACAGAAGTCACCAGATGAGAGGGAAATTATAAAGGAATTGTAAAGAATATTCAAAACTATATAAGTATGAGAATGGCAGATGCTGCTGGTAGGTGATATACCTGTATAACCACGGCAGGCATAATGCATCTCCCAGTAAGTAGTGCTGCCTGGGTAAAATCAATAATTTGATAGCATATATAATGGGCTGAGCCAGCAAGTGAAGCCAGAGAACACTACCTGTTTGGATCAATACGAATCTATACGATTCAGGGTTTGGAATATTCAAAACTATATAAGTATGAGAATGGCAGACGCTGCTGGTAGGTGATATACCTGTATAACCACGGCAGTTGAAGAGCACCTCCCAGCAAGCAGTGCTGCTTGGGTTAAAATCAATAGTGGGGCAGTATATAACAGTCTGAGCCGGTAAGCAAGGCCAGAGAGAACACTACCTGTTTGGATCAATACGAATCTATACGATTCGGGGTTTGGTTTTAGCCATGTACTCAGACATCGCTGACTTGCATAGGAGTTTACCATTGTGCTGCTGCACTAAGACAAGCGGACTCTTAGGATGAAGCTAGCCTTGGGCAGTGCTGAATGAGGGCCGGATACTTAGGCCATAACTCACCAGCTGTTGTATGCCTTGGATTAAACACCAATAAACTTCCTCTCAGCCAAGCGAGATTCGTGTTGTGGATATGAACACCCATTTCATGGATGTAGTCTGTCACTTGACTAGCCATATTAACTGAGACCGAGCTCGACACAGACGGATCTGATGAAGGTGACAGCCAGCCTGATCAACAGGTGGTCGCTGCAGGAACCAGAAACTTAGAATGGCCACAAGAGTACAAACTGAAGAGCAGAGGAACGTATGTACCATATACATTAGGAGTTAAGTACCAGCCTCAAAGAGAAGTACAATCGGTAGAAAGTGAAGAACGTGCGCAGCAGAAGTCACCACGTCACAATCATTAATCCCGAAAACTTTGACGCCGCAGTGCAGGCCGCAACCAGGTTAGAGTCCTTAGAGAGAGGTAAGAAGGGAAGCAGGTTGCTGGCCGTGGCTAACACCGCCAAAGCTAGCGATGATAGAGCAGAGTCGCTCGATGCAGATGAGCGACTGCTAGTCAGTAAGTTTGACAACTTAATGGCCGTATTGAGCAAGACAAGATCTTGGAATGTGAGTGAGAATGCTCAACCAAAAGGCAGTAGTTTAAAGAAAGATGATGGGCTAGAGAAAGGTGCTGAAGGAAGATATAGTCCAGGAGCGCAGAGAAAGGAATGGCAGGCGGGATCTTGGCAGTCTAGTCAGAGTCCTAGAGGAGAACAGAATAGGTCTCAAAATCCACCAACAAGAAGCAATACCCCTAGTCAAGAAATGTTAACAAGACCTAGAATAACCTTTAGAGATGACACTAAGGCACCTAGTTATGAGAGTTATGGAGGACGAAGATTTGCTCAGGGGTTATGGACGTAAATACTCTATGATACACGAAAGTGCCACGCACAGCACTGATTCCAGTGGGTGGCTACAGGCGAGGCTTGACGAAATACGCCGAGCTGCTAGAGCAGCGGCCATATCCCGAGCGAGAGCCCGCGCTGACTACCAAGCGAAGCAGGGAAATTGGGTAGGAGGTCCACCTCGCCAATAGAAGTCGAATTACATCTGGCGGATGGACCGAGAACCGATGAAAACCGTACTATCCTTCTTGGAGTTGAAGTGGGAACAACTAAAGTTAAAGCATTGGTAGACACAGGTGCTAGCGATTGTTTTATATCGAAACAATTTAAGAAACGAGTAGAGCCCATTAGTATACACAACGTGTTCTATGGGACCAATATTGAGGTAAATGTAGCAAATAATTCCACACAACACATTTTAGAAACTGTTAGGCTTGAAGTTAAGATCGGAGGATCTAGAGTATTTTTTGATTTTCATGTAGTAGACACACTGTGTCACGACATGGTAATAGGTAGGAATCTGCTAGTAGCTTTAAAAACCGATATAACATTACCAGGACCATCCGTGAAAGTGTTTTGTGGAAACCCCATATCAAGCCTTGAAGATTTGGAAATAATGCCTTTGCACAAAGGTTAAATCAGTTACTTTGTGCATGATCATTGAATTAGTGTAAAGGTCACCAGTTGAATACAAAATAATAAGAATCTCTCTAAATTACTTAGTTTATGAAAATATCTAGTAATGGCAGGTGCCGCTGGTAGGTGTAAATATACCTGACGACAATGCTCACCGGGACACACCTCCCCGCAAAGCACCGACGCCTGGGGTAAAATCAATACCAGACTGCTTTATAAGCAAGAGTGCAGTGTAAGAGAAAGGGAGAGACCTTTAGCGTTTGGATCATACGGATTGGGAGATTCGAAGGGGTTTTAGATAGCTATACAATCACAGGGACACCTGGTGACTTACACGGTACGACCGCACGTCGGCTGGAGGTGAGACTAGGCAGACTCTAAGGAGGAAGCTTACTCTACCCTAAACTGGAATTGTTATACCTTGGAACTTATTATCATCACGAGCAACTGTACGCATCACCATATCCATCAATAAACTTACCGTACTGCCAAGCGTTGTTCATGTTATGGATTGAGCGCCCATCTCGTGGACTTACTCACCACACCTACTTGCACCCATCAAAGACAATATTAACAACAGTAATTATCTCGGACAATGCACCATAATTATAGTTAACCCTAATCTACACATTAGCGTTCACCTTATCACGAACAAATCATTCCAGTGGAGTGTTGGTATCTGCAATAGATAGCCCAGGGCTATGCCATTTATTGCGAGCTGAGTGTAACTGCACCAGTATTAGTAGAAGGGGGAGTAAACTTAGAGGGTAGGCAATGGTGGTTGAAAATAATGAACCCGTTGGATAGGCCACTGCAAGTGATGACCGGGGATGTTTTAGCATTCTGCCAGCAAGGGAGAGCTGCGCCGGGCCAAAACGGGCAGGCGCAACAATTCCTGAATTACCAACATATGAATCAGAAGGGAACGCCCCAGGCCGTAACCAACATGGCTATGAATGTCATGGGGGAGGTCATTATGAGCGTTGCCATCGAGAAGGCTCCCTCCGAGAGGAAGGGGAATGTTGACAAAATTAACTCCATAGACTTATCACAGTCTTGCCTTAATGATGCACAGAAGGCAAAATTTCGAACAATGCTGAGACGGAATCAGGAAACACTTACATTTGATATTACTGAGTTGGGTCAATGCAAAGTAGCACCTACGGTACATGGTACATGGAAATTAAATAAATTGTCGCCTCGAGACCGTATAGATAATCACCAAAAAAGATGGATATAATTGACGAACAAGTAAAACAGCTCATACAATTGGGGGTAATTGAGCCTAGTGAATCGGCATGGCGCAGTCCATTAGTAGTAGAACAGAAGAAAGATGGGAAACCTTGGTTATGTACCGATTTTAGGATGTTAAACATGATTATATTTCAAGATAAATTCCCCATGCCGACTGCACGCTCACTATTCCTTTATATGGCTTATAAGAAACCCACTATATGGTCTGCTTTAGATCTTCTGAGTGGTTACCATCAGTGTGTAATAGAACCTAACTCCTGAAAGTACACCGTCTTCGAGACCCCTATGGGGTTGTATCAGTATAAACATGTACCTTTTGGTCTGGTGGGAGCACCGTGGCAATTTACTAAGGTAATGGCTATTGCTCTGAAGGGTTTGGTACCTAGGGTATGTTTGGCATACTTAGATGATGTAATAGTATACGATTCTATGTTTGAAGAACATCTTTATAGTGTGGATTTAGTATTACAAGCATTAAAACGGGCAGGACTGAGGCTGAAACCTTCCAAGTGGGAGTGGTGCAGTTCCGAGATTAGTTTCCTTTGACACAAAGTCAACGCAGAGGGTTTGAGAACACAACCCCAAATTATTGATAGAGTGAAAGCTTTTAAGCGACCCCATAATGTGAAAACCGTGAAATCTTTCCTTGGATTATGTAACTATTATAGAATATTCATGCCGAAATTTGCCGAAATTAGTGTTCCTCTTAATGGGTTGCTTAAGACAGGGATATCTTTCTAGTGGACAGAAGAGTGTGAAAAGTCTTTTCAGAACCTTAAGAAAAGTTTAACCTCCCCACCACACCGGACACATCCTAAGATCGGGGGACACTTCTATGTGCTGACGGATGCATCGGACTCCGAGTGCGGTGCTGCAATCTGCCACCGGCGGAAGGGGCTCTACCACCCGATAGCCTTCTGGGGTAGACCATTGAGAGAGGCCGAGCTGAACTATACAGTCACCTAGAAAGAGGCACTCGCCGTGGTGAAAGCGTTAAAGAACTATGAAGATATGTTACGGGGAGCAAAAGTACCAGTGGTAACAGACCACAAACCATTAGTCCCACTATTACAAAACGCTTACAAGGCTCCGTCCACCAGATTAAAATAGTGGGCACTAGCTCTAACGTATTTTGACTTTGAGATAATACATGAACCGGGAGCAACACATTTTCTGCCCGATTACTTATCGCCCATGTCTGAGTTTGAGCCTGAAGTGGGATGTGAACTAATGCCTCTAAATACGATACAAACGGAGATAGACTTTTCGTTAAGACAGAGAACCCCACATTTTAAAGCACTAGCAAAGTCTATGGAGAGACTGCAAAGGGCCTGGCAATGGGTTCAATGTGATTTTATAGGTCCACTGACCAAAGCGAAAAATGGGTCAAAGTATATCATGACCTTTATTGACCTGTTGACGGGATGGCCCGAGGCCTTTCCCACAAAAGACTCTACTGCCGCCACAGCGGCCAAGGTATTCTTACATGAGATTGTATGTCGCTACGGCCGCGTGGAGAGGATACATTCAGATAGATGGGCAACATTTCTGTCGGACCTATTTACTGAAGTAACTACACAAATAGGGTGTAAGCAGACATTTACCACAGAACGGATGCCCATGGGCAATGCCCGAGTGGAACAAATGCATAAAAGTTTGGAAGATATAATAGCATGCTATGTGTCGGACGACCATGGCGTCTGGCCTGATCTGGTACCCATTGCATTGTGGAATTTAAGATCCACTGTGAGTGTGTGCTCCGGCATTGCGCCTTACTCTCTATTGTTTGGGATGGATCCTGTTAGCATGGGATTTCCAACTCACAATGAGAGCCCTGCGTCTTTCAACGATAATGAAACTTTCCTTGACATTAGGGATAATACAGCTTTAATTCTACACATTGCAGAAGATGTTATTAATGCCTATGAAGAAGACTTACTTGGTGTATATGTATGATCCCCTGTTCGCAAGTAATAGATATCTGGGCCCTTATAGGATTGAGGAGGTGAAGGCTAACCACATAGTAAGATTGACATGTTTAGCTATGGGAAAAGAAGTCCCGCATCTTGTAAATATATCAAAACTGAAACGAGTGCATGTTCCCTGGAACCCTGTAATATCGGAGGCGATAGATGAATATAACGTGCCAAACGAACCAAACAAGGGAAAACAGTGGCAGCAGGACCAACCCCTGGCAAGCCAAGACGAGGATGCATCCGAGTCCGTCGCAGGTGGGGCCCTAACCATGGGAGGATTCGCTTCAGCTGGCAGTGAACCTTTGGTCCGGAAAACCGATGAAACCGATGATAAACAAAACTACCAATCCTTGACTCTCTTGAAAGCAGTAAGGAGCCCGGGACAAGTGAGGCTGCCGCCGCTGTCCAGCCATCGGGAAAAGCCGCCAGGACAGTCTCCCGAGACCCACGGTTGCCTGTAACGCCCGAAGGTATGACCGGTGAGCCTAGTAACGATGTCACCAGTACGGCTACCAAACCCCAGAGCTCACCAGAAGTGTCGGGCGGGTCTCCCCGCAGGAGGGGACGACCCAGAAAGACCTCGGCACAGGATGGGTCCCACACCACCGTGGTGGCAAACGAAAGCACTCAGCACGAAAATACTCCAAACAACCCTCACTACAACTTAGACATAGAAAACCCATAAACTATGGAGAAACTGGTAACGAAGGACAAGAATAAGTGGTCAGTGCTAGAGTCTAGCGGTCCTGGATCCGCTAGCTCCGGAAAACAATGATGAGAAAATAGAAAACATTACAATGAATATAATATGTGTTCTCCAAAAATGCGTAGAACAAGCTGATGAGAAACATACATACTTGTGTAAATACTATGAAAAGATGAAAATTGAAGAACTTATAAACTATGATATTAAGTGTAAGGTACGCCAGGAAAATCCATGTAGTGGCTAGGCAGAACGAGTCTGTAAGGCTATTAAGCTACGGACTCGGCCCGTAAAAGCCATTAAGCTACAGACCCTGTGCATAAATCCATTAAGCCACGGGAGTGGTGACGTCATATAGGAAATGTGTGAAAAACGGTCAGGGGTCTTGTCTGTACAAAGGCTACCATGACAGTGAGCCAGTGGGCTCACAGTGACATGTGACCTAGCTGCCTAATTTATGCAGCCCTGTGCAGTGTGCAAAAAAATCCCAAGGTCATTGCCCAATCTGCAAACCTAGACCTCCATGGTAGCATGGTGGAGAGGTGCGGAATGGATTTGTAAGGACACTAGGGAAAGCACTGGCAGTGAGAGAAGCCTTTTCAGGTCTAAAACACTGGTAACCGACCCAGTGGTGGGCCGGTAGCACTAGGGGACTGTAACACGGTTTCGGTGCAATACCTCATCAGGCCTTATAATGTATTCTCGGTGTCCGCTTGTGAAAGGGGAACTTGACGATGAATACCTGCGGGCTGGGCGAGACGGGTCGCAAGTGGAAGTATCGGTCTTCAGTTCTCCTGGCGTCGGCGGTGTAAGTGAAGGTCGGTTAGGCAAAGTAGGTCGGTTCCATCCCAAGAAAAACATGAACACTGGGGTCGCAAGGTGGTGCAGTCGGGGGACTGGAAATCATATCATTCAATATGTGGAATTTTACGTGGAGAGTCCCAAGACTTAGCCACGCCCTGTCGGCCTAGCGATTAGATTGGTAACCCGTGTCGATGGAGTTAAGGCCCTTAGGTATTTGCGTGATCAGATCGTGGATCCAGTCAAATTCCAATTGTAGCCTTTTCTCGGTTGTGCCATCACGGCTCGGATTACGGTTGACAAATTCCAAGGCATGTATTTCTACATCCTTGATGCCATCATGGCCGTGCAGGTTGAAGTGGCGTGAGACTTCGGTTGACGACAGGTTCTTGCTGATCTGGTAGAAATGGCTCTTGAAACATTCCTTGAGAGCGTTTTTGGTGTGGCCCACATATTGTTTGCCACATTTCTTGCAAGAAATGCAATACACCAAATTGTTGCTGTTGCAAGTGACGTTTTTACGTGCGCTGTGTTTTCTCCGGGTGGTGTTTGAGTGTATAGTCCCCGAGATGTTTATCTTGGGGCAGTACCGGCAGTAAGGGCGTTGGTCCCTTTCGTGTTCAGGCGCCCGAGTGTGGTCACGCGAGTGAGGACGGGTGTCTCTTGTTATGTCACTTTGACGGTACCTGTCAGGGGAGTGGTCCCTTGACTTCCTATCGGTAGAGCGGGTGCGACGTTCGTGCTCACGGGTGCAGCGTTCGTTCTCCCGGTGGTTACTGCGCGTAGCTTGTGTGGACGTGCCGGATTCAGTGGCACGGCGTGGGGGGTCTCTGCAGGTGCTCTCCCGACGGCCGCGCATGCTGCTCGCCGAACGTTTGTGTTTGGGTCCCTTGTTGGAGGATTTGCCGCAGGCTGCTCCAGTGGGGCGACGGTGGGGTGGGCGGTCGGGGTGGTCAACCGCATTGTCGGACTCCTCCGTGGCAGAGTTGTCACCTCCCCCTACCGGTGGGGCCTTCTGCGACCTCCTCTCAAAACGAAGAGTGAGTGCCTCAGTGAGGGTGGGCTGATTTTGGAGAAGCCATTGCCGCCTTTCACTGAGAAAACGCGTAAGACGGGCCGCCTGTCGACTTGCTGGGGAGTGAATTGGTCCTACAGTCGCTTGAGGATCTCCTTGCCAGTCTTCTCCTCCTTCAGTTGGTCTCGTCTGACGTGTTCCCTGACGATCTCCATGACCTCGCGGGCGGCATTAGATCTAACTTGGAAGGTGTCTGAGGCCGTCTTTTCGTCTCCGATCGCCCAGGGTGGTAGATCTATTGTGCCAAAAGCCCAGTGTGTGTTGGTCCCTGAGGCAAGAGCTTGGTGCAACCAGGAGTACCGGCACTTCTGTTTGTCTGCAGTTGCTCGTGCTGTGCGGGCCCGGTACCACTCCTTGGATTGTTCCACGCTCATTGATCTCGGGAAGTCGAACACCTCGGGTGGTTTCTGTGGAAGAGAGTGTGTGGCGTGGATGTCAGAGGTGATGTCTATCGTACCAGGGGTGTAGACAAACATACGGAACTGATTGGGTGGATTTTGTGCAGGTGCTGAAGTCTCTTGAGCAATGTTAGTGTCATCAAGAACAACAGGCATGCATTTCACCCTTTTGACAACATGATCTTGATTTAGGTCAGCATCTCGGTCAAGCGGGCATTTATTTCCGCGGGAGGGAGAATTGATTATGAAGGGAAACTTGGACGTGGCTCCTGGAAGAGGGGCCACGTCAAATCTTACCCGCTTGGGTGTGGCGCGATTCAGGTTACTGTTGGAATCCTCCAGTGATTCCAAAATGGCCAGTGTGCTATTAGCTGGATCAGATGCCTCAGTAGTCCCGACCGTTGGGTCCGCAGGTGAGGTGCTGATGTTGTTGTCGGTTGTGTTCTGTGTGGTTTGGCTGCAGTCGAAGTCGAGTAGTTCGCTCGGAAGTTTATGACGGTTAGTGTTGGTGCAGGGACAATCGTTAAGATTGTCGTGCACCGTACACATGTTGCCCGTGCCAAATTTTGGTGAGGACATGAATTTGAAGCCATAATTGAACAGATCTCTGGATGTCCTATTCGGGGTCGTGTGGGCACGTCGCTTGCAGATGCAACCAATTCTGCCTGTCGTCCCGGAGGCAGGGGATACGGAGAGAAAGCTCCCCGTCGACCCGGCCCGGTCAAAGCGAGCCCCAGCGGGCTCCCCGTTGACAGCGGGTCACGCGGCGAGTGGGGGAAAGGAATCTTTGGTATTTTCTTGTGATTCTGCCCGATTCTTTCGAGTCGAGGAGGGTATGCTGCCCTTTGTGGGCAGTTTGACTGCCCCGTTAGGCATATACAGATGATTTTTATCAGCATTAGGGGCCGGGAAGGCAGAGAGGACGGAGGGAGAGCTCCCCGTCGACCAGGCCCGGTCAAAGCATGCCCCGGCGGACTCCCTGTTGACAGTGGCGGAGGCTGCGAGTGGGGCTAAGCTTTCATTCGGATTATTATGCAATTCTGCCCGATTTTTTCCAGTCGAGGAGAATTTGCTGCCCTTCATGGACAGTTTGACTGTCCCATTAGGCGTATGTGGGCAGTTTATTAGGGTATACGGGGAGAGGGCGACCCGCCGACCCGGCCGGTCAAAGCAGGTCCCGGCGAACTCCCCGTTGACAGTGACGGGGGCGGCGTGTGAGGGGAAGCAATGTTTGGTATTTTCATACAATTGTACCCGATTCTTTCAAGCCGAGGAGAATTTGCTGCCCTTCATGGGCAGTTCGACTGCCCCATTAGGCATATGTGGGCAGTTTGAATCTTCTTTGGAGGTGCAGGGGCCCGGGTATAAGGGGAGAGAGCTCCCCGTCAACTCGGCCCGGTCAGAGAAAGCCCCGGCGGGCTCCCCGTTGACAGTGGTGGAGGCGGCGAGTGGGGCTAAGCAATCTTTGGTATTTTTACATATTTCTGCCTGATTCTTTCGAGTTGAGGAGGATTTGCTGCCCTTCGTGGCCAGTTCGACTGCCCCATTAGACCTATGTAAGCAATTTGAATCTTCGTTGGAGGTGCAAGAGGCCAGGTATGAGGGGAGAGAACAGACGACCTTATGGAAGACTACCCGTACTCTATAACTGATTTTAGTGAGAGTCTAGTGAGAGTCTAGGATTTTAGTGAGAGTCGGCTGTCTGCAGGTACGATGGTCGGACTTCTCTAGTGAACATTGCCTTACAACCATGATGCATTATGTTTGAGGAGTCTGGGAACCAGATGGACAACCCATACTGAAGCCAGATGAAACGACTGACTTTACAGCACCATTGTTTCTATGCCCATTTATTGAACAGTTTACTTTAGAGGAAAACTTTCATATAGTATATGTGCCTATATTATCCCAAGAAGCTGCACAATTCCGCTACACCGGAGTGCCCACGGTAGGAATTAAGTTTGTGTGTACTAACTGTATTAACAATACCATACATGCCAAAGTGTGTTGGCCAACACCGGTACATGGTGTGGCCGAACAGAGCTTGCTGCTGTCCACCTTGTATCAGATACACTCTAGCCAATACTCAGTTGAACGGAGACGTTTTCCCTGTGGCATATCGTTGAGTAGAGGAGTTGTTCCTAACATGGGACAGTGCTTTCCCTGCCGGGCCCAACGCGCCCCGAGTGACCAGCCTGTGCTCGGGGTGGGTGCCTACGGACAGTGTGTTACACAACTAAGGCATGAACACAAATCGATCCGCAAGGTGAAACCACACAGAGGGAAAGTCTTTCTTAGCACGATTGGAATATGAACAAATAATATAGACTTAAGCAATACAAATATAGGTTTCCTGAACAAAAATACATGCCAAAAAGTGAATACAACCAATCAGGCATGGGAGGCAGGTCAGGCCACTGTTGGAATAGCCGACGCAACTCGTAGTACATCCGGAGCAAATCCTTAATGAAGTCAATGCTTCGCCCTGAGAAGGTCGATGCGGGTGCTGCTGGAGTATTGTTGTCTGCGCCGGTGGGAGGCTTGCCTGAACCTGTGGACGTATCCAGAGACAATCCAGGAAGTCCAAGACTCGCTACTAGTTGGCCCAACAGGTCACTGGTTGACGGAGTTGAGGGGAAGGGAGCAGTAGGTGCGTCAGGAACGAATGTGGTGAAGAGGTGCGACAAAGACGTTGGTGAACTAGCAACCATCCCGAAGGACGATAGGGGTGCGTCGGGAGGACCGGATGGTGTGCAGATTGGATCAGCGACGGTGTGCGCACAGCCTGGCCGGGTCAATGGTGGTCCGTCAGGGTCGAGGCGGATGTGACTGGGTAGGAGAAAGGATGAACACTGGGGGACGCTATCCGCTCACCCGATGTCAAAGGAGCAGAACTCAGCTGAGGCCGCTTGGCTGGGGAAGCTCCCGCATCCGCGAATTGATCCGGAGCAGAGTGGGACTGCTGTGGTACTGCCTTTGCCAAGAGCGACTTTCCCTGAGCCACAAGACCGGTCACAACGTGGTCCAAGTCGGACGCTGATCATCCGCCATCCAGTCCAGAAGAGGGGAACACACCACAGTGCCCTCATCATTTCCACTTGGTGAACTCTCAGAGGAGATTAGCGTGGGAACATCTCCGACTGGCCATTCTCCGACATCAGGCTCGGGATCAACCGCCTTTTCTGGAGGCGGCTCCCTGGCACTGGAGGGAGCAGGATTGAGCTCTGGAGTGTTGGGAGGTCAGGAGGAAGGTCTTTCTGGCTCAGCGGGAGCGCCAGCCACTGGAGGAGACGAGCCGGTGGAACCGAAGGTTGAAGCAGGTGCACCTGAGGGTCGGGGTACCGGCTTGTCCGGAATCTCTCCCACCAGAGGATATTGATGGACCTTTCCCATAACCCGATCCACCGTCTCCCTAACAGAACAAGCTGCTCTGGTAAACCCTGGAGGGGTCCTTGGTGAAGAATACCCGCTTGAGCTGGGCAAGCGGACCTCTGGACCACACGGTTTGAATGAGAATACTCGAGTGTCGTGCGACAGACCGGCCACAGCAGGTGAAACATTGGAAGGGGGAGGCCGAGTCCCCGGCGTGGGGTGTGTCGATACCTGCACCACGGAGAACGAACCTCCTCACCCTGAGGGCGCGCTGTTGAGCCAGGAGACCCTGAAGAGGATACCTCATCCCTCTCCCTCTCTGCAGCGACGAGCTCTCCCTTGGGAACTACTGGGAGGAGTTGTTGTGGGCGACATTCGAGGCCGTGAGGCACCGACGGCCGCGTCACTGCTGGGTCTGTGTCTAACGGAGGCCTGAACGACGTACGGCATTAGAGGAGGCATTGCTACATCAGAATCCTATTGAATAAAAGGAGAGACTTTTCTCAAGCAGTATGAGGACATTGAGTTTGTAAACATGTTGAGAAAAGAGTCGAAGAAATCAATGGAGAAATCGCCAGAAACTGTGGTGAAGGTGGAGAAATTAGCAGGTAAGCCACTAGACACTAAAACACCGACGGAGGATAAGAAGCCGTCGGTGGTGGCTAAGGAAAAGGGAGTCGAGGTAGTTTTAGAGGAGGTTAGGATATACAGTTCTTTACAGACGCTGGAGGTGATGGAAGAATTATTAGAAAAGGACGAGCTGTTGAGATTTCATGTCGTCGTTGCAATCAAGACGGGAGATGGTACTCAATATAGAATTAGGATAAAAGACCTACCTGGTGCGAATCTGTGGGCTGAATTCCCGAAGGAGGAACCCCTGGACTTATCAGTTCGTAGACTATTTAAACACGGTTGAAGTTCACCGGGGCGAACGTCAAGGGGACGGCTGGTCAGACGGGAAATCCGGTCCAGATTAGCCTGTATGCTCGAGCTAGGGCCTAGAACAGCAGCCCGGCTGGTCACGGAGTGTGTGATAGCCGGGGTGCCTTCATTGTCCCGTATATGGAGAAAATAGCGACGACTGGGACGGAAGTCGTTAGACTCTAAGTACAGTATAACACCGTTGTCCAAGTGAGATGTACCTCCAACTCATCAAATCTTCCTCACCTGCCATGATGGGAATTGTGACAACAGATACGAAAAGGGAAGTACGTAGGAAACATAGGGACAATTACCCAACCCAACTTTGAAATAAGTAAGACTGGCAAGGGCACAAGCTTAATTATGGCACAAGGCACTTTGTTTAGGGATAGCAAACACTAAATAGACTTGCTTTATCAAATACAATTACAGAAAACAAATAGTGGAAATCTCACTTGAACTTTCTAAACATTGAAATGTGTAACACAAAACTGTACATAGTCGACAGAAGGAGATAATCACTGGGAGATAGTGTAACTAGTAAACACTTTAGGCTGTGAAATTGAATACGTGTTAAGGATAGACAACTGTGGGCAAGGCGCTATTTGCACTTTCTCCCCTCATTTTGTTAATTTTTGAGGTATAGTATCGTGTCATATACCAAAAGAAAGGTAATAATTTTATGTATCTAATGGTATGAACAAAGTGAATGTTTGATCAATATTTGCGACAAAATGAATTAAAAATCAATTTTTTTACTTTTATTTTTTGAACATGGATATTTCCTTTATCATAAGGGCTACTGACTTCAAACTTTGCATGCCTCCTTATAAGGTTCTAATGCAAGGAACTATGTCTCAGAATCTTTATTTAGGTCCTAGTTTTTATTTTATTACAAAAAACGGGAAACTTTTTGTCATTTTTCTATTCTTAATTTTCTAGATTTCATAAAACAAAAACTAAGATCTAAATAAAAAATCTGAGACACAGTTCCCTCTGAATGGTTATGAATTATAAGTATTCAAATTTGCAACTCTCTAAGTGAAGAATTCTCTGAGATATCAATGTTCAAAAAATTGTTGTTAAAATAGGTTTTTTCAACTTTCCGGTTTTGGTGCATAGGTGTACATAAAAATATATTTTTATGATTTATATCAACAGATAGGGTATCTAATTGGCTTTTTGCCACTATATAATATGAATATAAGAGATTAGGAATGCAGAAATAGTAACAAAATTACTGCGACCATAGAAAAACACCTCCTATCACCAGTTGTCTATCCTTAAACTACATAATGGCGAAGTTATCACTACTAACACTGATAGCAGCGGGGATCGCAATAATACTCCATGCGGATGGAGTTGCGCGAGTGCCTCGGTCTGCAGGCAACGATGCAATGCAGGCAGATACATTAAGTAGAAAACAGTATGGAGTGGTGTTAAAGCCTGGTAGGCTTATGTCCACTGCTGATGCAACACGCATGTTGCAGTGATTTAAAATAACGATTCTGAGGAAAGAATCCCAAAGGTATGGGTCACTTAACACTACAGAATGGTGTTGGATGACGGCCGATAATCATGGTCGTACCATAGACCAAACAACCTGTAACCAATCAACTCATATTGAAAGATGGTTAAATGCCACTGCGGAATCTCTAAGTGTGGTGCACGCGAGAGAACTTGCGGAAACATTGGCTGCATTGCCCCGTAGAGACGACTCTGATTATGTTAAAGGACTCTATAGAAATAGATCAGAACGGGGCTTGCTTGATTTTGTTGGAAAGGTTAGTTACCATCTTTTCGGAACGGCTATGGCAGAAGATGTAGAAACCAATAGAGACCTTATTGAGGTTATGGGAGAGATGGGGAACTAATGACGATCTAGAAAGTCTTGCAAAACAATCAAAAGGAAACATTTACTAATGTGCAAAGATTGGGGCAGCGATTAGATGCTCTTAACGAAGATTTTAAAGTGGCTACTAACAGTCTGAGAGAAAGACTGATGGTCCATGCTGACCACATACGTGCATTGACTTTAACGAACATGTTTACTACCATGATCTATGAAGATAGACTTGGCATGATAGTATACTTGCTGGATTTGATGAGACACACGATTGCATTTTGAATGGGCACACAGTCATTGCTGCAGGGTAAACTATCGGAGGAGCTGGTGCCGCAGTCAGCTCTCCGGCACGCTATATGCTTAGTAGATGAATATCTAAAGAAAGCGTGCCCACGCTTCAGAGTAGCATTTGTGGAGCCATCGTTTTATAGCGATAATGCGAATCCCATGTTCCTACAAGGAGAAACTAACATGAAAATCACCCACATTAAAGTGTATATCTGAATATTGTTGGTGTCTGAGGAACATTTGTTCAGGATATACAAGGTGCAAACTTTTCCCTTGCCGGTAACCATCCAAGGTACGCCAGAACGCGACGCGCTGCAAATTGGCGGACTGCCTCAGCAGATTGCAGTGTCGCTGAGTAGTAACTATTACATCCCTATGCCTAGTTTGAACTTTACAGGATGCTATGGACGCACTCTACTGGTGTGTAAAGACACTCCATACATGGAGCGAAGCACTGAAAATATGTGCATCGCAGCACTGTTACAGAATGACCACGATATTGTCAAGGCGAAGTGTGACTTGGACTATCTACTGAATCCTGATTTTGGCGAGATGGCTTTCTACCTTGATGATGGGAAAGTGTTGTTAGTAAGTGCCGAAACTGAGGGACAGCTTATCTGTGGGAATAGGCTGCTGATAACCAAGAAAATCAAACATTTTTGCAAAATGCGAATCGGATGTAATTGCGCATTCAAGAAAAAGGGAGCCTGGATCCCCTATAGTGTTCGCAATTGTCGACGCCACACCAGTGAGTATACCATCGAGTACCCTTCGAGCGGCTTACTTAAAGCACGGATGAGAGTGGAAACCTGGACACTCACCGTAATAAGCAATGAGGAACTGGAAGCTCCGTTAACTCTGGCAGAAGACCCGCTACTGAGGGAACTTAAAACGTGACTCAAGCGACTGGCCGAAGTATATATGTATCGCATCCCAATGACGGACCTGTTGGGACCCATCCAGGATAGGAAAGAAAGACTGAACAACGTGGGCCATGAGATAGACACTGCAGGTTGGTCCGCTTATACGGGATGGCCGGTCTATGTGGCTCTTATTATTGACATCGTCGTGATAATAATCCTGATTGCGATAGCATGCAAAATGAAGAAGCCCATCGCAGCGCTGTTCATGGCAGCCCGCGCTCCAGCCGCGGCCCAGGCGAGCAGGCTGAAAGCGTATTACCCCCCGACCTCAGCACCTTGTCCCCTTCCCTCGAACGTATCCAGTATGACAGGAGCTACGCTGATTCTTACCATCTTTTCACTAGCACTGTTTGTACTGTTTATGTGGTGGAGAAAAAGTAAAGACAAAAATTGTGACACGCCATACGGATTATACCTCGAGGTGGCGGCGCCATCTCATTTGAAGAAAGTATTCTTGGGAGAGATTATGATCCCGAATATGCTTATCTTCACGGAAGGGAACATCCTAGTGGAGGATATACTGGTTAACCGGCTATTCATGCAACATAAGATGATCGAAGAGGTACTGGAGCTATTTATGAACCCCTGAGACACACATCTAGAGATGCTATTATGGACTTACCTTAAATAACCTTTCCTTCAAACGAGCAGTTATGGTGAATGTTGTATACAATCTATCGGGGTAGGCGGGCCCGAGTCATGCAGGGGTGCATGATGACGGCCTCATCGGGTTTCTCTCTTAGACTGCGCAACGGTGCCCCGAGAAGCCTAGCGTAGACATTTTTCCTGATTTAAAGTGAACAGAATTTCCATAATACATGGCTTGGTATGCTAGTCTCGAATATACCAGACAGCAGTCCGAGTACATATACATAATTTGAAATTTATCAATCCTGTAAACGGTGTGCCCTCAAGTGAACCTCAATTTTGGTTTACTTGTAGCCATACCATATAGTAAAACTATTGAGAAGAGTTACTGAGTATGTATGATATCATTACAGCGTTCCAGGAGAATCGGGCAAGGCGTACTGCTGGCACAACCATAAGGCACCATGGATGGGCGTCCAACGACAGCCACCATCATCCATGGTACTGTCCAGGCACTGATAGTTCGACTGCGAAAGTGATTTGAAATAAGGGACAGAGTGCCAATTTGTTCAAATAGCCTTTTAGACCTGGAGATTATGTAAAACCTACATCTCTTTAAAAACTATTTGTTGCTGACTAAGATTGAACTCTGGACAATGGTATGGGACACAGATTTTGTTGGATGATGTGGGCTTGTACATTGCAATGATTATGGACGCTTTGTATGTTACGGATATGTAATACCTCATGAGGACATATTGATTTCTTGGTGCTTGATATCTTAATGCTAGGTGTATGTATTTTAAATGGTTGCATATCAGGCTGGACTTAGTTGATATTATGTCAAATTAGGATTTATGCATGACATTGCCTTAGAGTATTGATAGATTTGTGTAGGTAGTAAGTCTTCTTTGTGTTAAGATGGACACCTGAAGAGACATCTCATCAATGTACGGGTGATATTAGGTTTTGTGTAGAATTGCGATATATTGGCCAACGGGGTTATGAGACTGGTGATATTACTGAGATGCAAATCTAGCCACTTTCTGAGTGGTCACAGTTTTAGTTCCGTACGTATCTGTGATGTCGAGATGTGGTATCCCGATGGTCACTTGTCATTATGATACCTTGGTTCATTTCCATAGGTGGTTTCGATCCGGGTAAAAACTTACCAGAATTGACAAATTCCATATCTTTGAACTCTTCGTCTTTGTCCATGTAGTTGTGGATGAGAGAGTCAATCCTTTAAATTCTTCTCCCTTGTCCATGTGCTTGTGAATGAGACACAAGCTAGTGGACAGAGCTAACACTTACCAAGGGTTAATTAACCAAAATTTGCATCCTTCTGCATGCCTTTGGTATGGCACGGGAACGATTCTTTTCTTGTTTTTGTGTCGAGCAAATCCAGAGAAGATGTTCCTTGGGGAGCATCTGTCGTCCATCTATGTTCTGCACAGAAATAGGTGTGGGAAGTGTAGATACCCATTATTTCATTATTTAATACACATATCCATATAACTTACCGAATGCAACTCGGGTTTCCACCGAGTTGTATAATGGTGTTGCACAGCGCAATACACTCCGCAGAGCTCACACATGTATCGTGGGGCAATCCTATAGTCCAATAGACACAACCTCGCACAAGAAGGTGGGAATTTCAATCCTCTGTGGAAATCCTCCTCCATCAGGCACACCTGATCAATCTGGTGGGTCATAAGATTCACTTGGGGTTATTGGTTGTGAATATGTGACCCCACACCGCCAAATGAGGCATACGTTGCTGTGTACAGTTCTGAGAAAATTGCATAATAAGAGAATAAAGTCAAAAACTCAAAAATTGAGTTTTCTCCAGAAATCATCTGATAAACACCGTGGCAATGTAATATACTAGAAATTTGGGGGAGTAATTGATTTTACAGACATAGTACACAGGTTTCCAGGATTGTCCTTATTTTGGTCTATGGAATTTACATTGTCATACAGATAGGTCTAATCTTCAAGGCAATTTTTCTCTAATTAGCCTATTTTGATGCAAGATCCTTCTAACAATCATAACTCAAGTTCTACAAATGATACAAAATTATTTCAACATTGTAAAGGTTATGTCACTTTCTTCAAAGATCTAGCAAAAGGTCAAAAACTCATATCTGCGACTTATGCCTCAATATGTGGTGGAGGGTCACATATAAGGAACTTAACTTAATTAATCATTTTAGTTTTGCTGGAAGAGCTCACAGCCTGCCAGTCCCACTAGCCTATTGCTTTTGGCTTCTGGTGAAGGCTGGTGGCCCTCCAAGTGGTAGATGAGTTTTTGGTTGGGAGTTGTCAACTCCCTCTGGAACTCTGTCTGCGCACTTATAAATTCATTTGGTCGTCTCGCACCGGTAGTTTGTGTGAGAAAAGAAAACTTACCGGCTAGTCACTGAGGTGTATCAACGGTTGAAAGATTACACCTTAAAAGCGTGTGGATCCCCTAGGTCAATATTGTAGTAAGGAACAATAGAAAGCTTACAGAAAGGTAGATATAACAATAGGTTAGCCATATAACTTATTACACCGCCAGCTAATTAGTGTTAGGTAGTTAGTAAAATCACGGAATAGGGTAACTCAGGGAGTGAGTAAATATGAAAGAGCTTTATTTATTTATTTATTGATCCTCCATTTTTCTCTCATAGTGAGAGGATACGCTTGAATCATCCCATACTGGGATAACACACTAACCAAACTCCTTTTAATTGCATGAAATATATCAATTGTAGAAGCGATAACCTAATTTATCTCATTACATGCACCACTTGTGGTATACAATATGTCGGTCAGACCAAAAATACAATTATGACAAGATTTCAGGGTCACTTTAACGACATTAAAAATGACAACGACACTACTGTTGCGAGACACTTTAATAATTGTCCTCATTCTAATCCGAACGGCACTAACGGAGTGAGTATATCAGTTCTCAGCTTTATTCGTGACGCCGCGGATTCGAAAGATGCCCAAGTAACTAGGGACCGAGAAGAAAGAAAATGGATGCACCGTTTGGGTACCATCGTCCCTAGAGGTTTGAATTTATTAGATTAAACTAGTGGCTTCCCATTCTCTCCGGCTCGTCAAAAAATTATATTCTAATATTTGAGACCCGGAAGCCTGGTGACATTAATCATAATTAATTATGATTGGACTAAAGTCCTATCACTCCTAAATACATACCCTCCCCCCCAAATAAATTTAGTAAATCAACACTAAATTGGGCTATGTTTGGAATATCTATTTATCCAAAGGGGACCTCCTTTATCCAGTCTTTATTAAATATAATTTTAACTCTGGTTCTCAACACTGAGGTGACAATTGCTACCATTTAAGTTATCATAACACCTAACAAAACTCGCGCCTGATGAATTATTTAAAATGAAACTACAAGAAAAGCCTTGATTTTAACACATTTTATAGTGAAATCTCCACCCTCACATTCAGTGAAGTGAACAGAGGCTTACAACACTTTGTACAGACATAAACAAATGTCAACACACAGCCAGGATACCCTCCTGGCAACAACCATGACAACCACTGTGACTGTTGCCAACCTGGGCACATGCCACTATGGCAACATGCCTGTTGTCAAGGAAGTGATGTATGTACATTCTCTGTGTCTTAGCAACACAGATTTGTGGTAGCGCCGCGGACACGCACACTCGTCGTCCATACTGGGATAACCTGCAGATTTTTCTTTTTTGGATGCCAGAACCGTCTCAGGGCATCCAGGAGATAGACATCACTTGAAGAACACTCCAGTTGTTTTGGGGTATTGGTGCATCCATGTACTTTGGTCATGGATGAACCAGCATACCTAAACAAAATATGGGTTTGCACTATTTATTTTGATTTGATTTGCTTCATGGATAGGGATATCTTTACTGAGAATCCCTCGGTTGGAATAAAGAAGAAAGAACCATTTAGTTGAGAGGAAACCGGTTTCATCTTTTATGAACCTGGTCTCCTGTTTTAAGGGCCGTCGACTGCACAAAAGTCATTGTGCATATAGGGTATTAGTGAAGTTCTTTTGTGTGAAATATATTCTGCTTTATGAATGAGAATTCAGATAAGAGACAGAAGTCACCAGATGAGAGGGAAATTATAAAGGAATTGTAAAGTATATTCAAAACTATATAAGTATGAGAATGGCAGATGCTGCTGGTAGGTGATATACCTGTATAGCATATATAAGGGACTGAGCCGGCAAACGAAGCCAGAGAACACTACCTGTTTGGATCAATACGAATCTATACGATTCAGGGTTTGGAATATTCAAAACTATATAAGTATGAGAATGGCAGACGCTGCTGGTAGGTGATATACCTGTATAACCACGGCAGTTGAAGAGCACCTCCCAGCAAGCAGTGCTGCTTGGGTTAAAATCAATAGTGGGGCAGTATATAACAGTCTGAGCCGGTAAGCAAGGCCAGAGAGAACACTACCTGTTTGGATCGCTACGAATCTATATGATTCAGGGTTTGGTTTAGCCAAAGTACGCAGACATCGGGTGACTTGGAAAGGGTTTACCATTGTATGGCTGCACTAAGACAAGTGGACTCTTAGGACGAAGCTAGCCTTGGGCAGTGTTGAACGAGGGCCGGATACTTAGGCCATAACTCACCAGCTGTTGTATGCCTTTGGAATAAACACCAATAAGCTTCCTCTCAGCCAACTGGGATTCGTGTTGTGGATATGAACGCCCATTTCACGGATGTAGTCTGTCACTTGACTAGCGATATTAACTGAAACGATACTAGGCAGTCAGAGTAATGATTAATTGTAGTTTCCCCATATCTAAAGTAACACCCATAATCAACCACAAGCGTTCAGTATTTCCATATGGGAATGCAAGTTCAAGGAAATGTTGAAGGAGAATCGGGATGGGGATGCAGACTTTGTAAAAGGTTTGGATATCGAAGAATGATTGAGACCCCGAGAGTCATTTTTTGGAGGTCGCATGAATGCCAGTAGGTTGCACTACCAAGCGGGCGAGGGGGAAAGGATAGACTATGTGGACCCTACTTCCCTCTATCTTTTTGTTAACAAGTAAGGTAGATACCCCATTGGCCATCCTGCCATTATTCTGAAGGATTTCAAAAACATGAGTCAATACTCTGGCATTGCCAAAGTTGCTATTTTGCCACCGCGGAAGCTGTACCATCCAGTCCTACCATACCAATCCAATGGAAAGCTAAAGTTTCCCCTTTATAGGACTTGTGCAGACAATGAACAGCAAACACCTTGCGAGTGTAGTGATGACCAGAGGGCAATGTTTGGAACCTGGTGTACCCCTGAGATTCAAAAAGCCATTGACAAGGGGTACAGAATTCACAAGGTATACGAGATATATCATTGAGATTCAGTTGCCCAGTATGACAAGGGGAATGGTAAAAATAGTCTCTTCTCTGAAAACATCAACACGTTTCTCAAGCTGAAATAGCAGGCTTCTGGCTGGCTAACCAAAGTCAAAAACCCGGGGCTGAGGCCCCTGAGCAAGCTTTCACTCAACAGCTTCTGGGGCAAGTTTGCAGAGAAACTAGGGTATGGTCAGAGCAGCATCATTCATAATTCAGAACCAGAAGAGTTCTTTGGCTTGATCACGGATGCCAGAAAGGAAATTCTAGATTTCAATATCATGTCAAAAGATCAGATTCATATAAGCTTGAAACGCAATCAGGCATTTTCACTGCCAGACAATAAGACAAACATATTTCTTGCCACATCCACTACATGTTGGGGCCATTTGAAATTGTATGACATGCTAGACACCCTTGACAGGCGAGTTCTTTATTACGACACAGATTCAATAATCTATGTCACAAAGCCTGGAGAAGAAAGGATGCCTCTTGGTGACTTCCTGGGAGATCTTACTGATGAGCTGGGAGGGGAATGCATATACGACTTTGTGTCTGGGAGACCCAACTACGGCTAAAGAACCAGTAGGGGTAAGGAAACTTGCAGAGTGAGAGGATTCACTCTGAATTCCGCCAATGCAAAGCTAATGAAGTTTGAGGCTGTCAGAAAGATTATCAGAGAGAGCAGGACCAACCCAAACCAAGCGGTGACAGTTCAAAATTCCGAAATTGTTCGCAACAAGAAACGGCATAAACTATATAACAGAGTAGAAGACAAAAAGTACAGAATGGTGTACACAAAACGAGTCATCCAGCCACTTTGATACCCTGCCTTATGATTTCTAAGAATGTTGCCTTTACATGTGCCCTTGCCTTGATGTATTTGTACGTTTTGTTCGCTCAAAAATAAAAGACCAAAAATGAATGATGGTATATTATGCCCTATGTTTATACTTTTATAGATGTGTATGTTAATAAAGTGATATCGGCGACCTTGAAAAGCCAATATTGTTTTGCTCGCTCAAAAATAAATTTGTTAATATGAGTGATGAAATTTGTATATTATACCTAATGTATATACACCTATGTTTGTGTATATTAATAAAGTGATATCAGCAACATTTAAATGCCATTATTGTTTTGTCTCATTTCAAGAATAACCAACGCAGTATTGTCATGACCATTTTTAACTTATATTTTATTACTACATTCCATTAGTTCATACATAATTACATAACTCTAATATTAGGGTTTTCATCAACTTCCATTAGAGCAGGAAATACCACAAACACAATAATGGTTACTGGTTTTTCTAATGCCTCAGACAGTTTAACCCTTTCCTGACGGCCCCATAGAAAATCGATCATATATGATCGATGGTCACTATTTAGAGCATACTATCTATCATTTTCATAGCACAATGTTGTATTTTGAAATAAATTTGTCAAATATCATGTCCCTCCTACCAGATAATAATTTATACTTATTGACACTTATATATCAATTTTGTGAGGCCTTAATGGGGGGTACCTTTAGCAATTTTTGGACATCGTCGATGTGGGCCAGTCAATTCCCATCTAAAATTCTTAATAATTTAGGTTAAGAATGGCTTTTTTTAAAAAACATTGTCTTTTTTTCACTTTAATAGATTCTAATATTTACAGCATCATACATACCATTGCACTTTTTAATTATGTTTAAATTTTTTTTCTTTAGATTACAGCCAAATTTATTTCATACCACCAGATTGGAAAATGGTCAGAAATCAGCCATTTTGACCCATTTCCAAGATGGCCGCCCATGAAAATTATTATTTTGAGGTTTGATCTTTTATCTAAAGTATTTCTCAAGCAGTGTTACACAAAACTTCTTAAATCGGCCCTTACTATTATTTTATATCATTTTCATTATCTATTTGATCATTTCTCTTGGTTGAATTATATTCTATATCAAAATGAAAGTGATTAATATCATAAATTGCTATAAATTAGGGAAAATTCATGATTATAGGGCCACAACGTCCTTATACTTCTCTTCATGGCACATGCACAAAGAATGCAAATATTCTAAAGAATTTCATATCAAACGAAGGGAAATTGCATTGGGAAGAACTTTTATATTGGAAGTTTTTCTCTAAAATCTAATATTTTTGTTATTTCTGGCCATTTTAAGGAAAATAGCCCTTAAAATAGCAATTTTTCGAGAAATAGCACTGTCATTAAGAACGTCCTGTGGTTACCATGGCAACCGTTATTTGAGATGAAATTAGATTTTTAAAATCTAGTTGTTATGGGTTGTATATCAATATAAAATATTACCATAAAAGACTCATTAAGAAAATAGCAATTGGAAAATGAAATCTCCTGTGCCAGTTTTCTTTGTCAAAATCCATTTTGGTGCCGTCAGCAAAGGGTTAATCTCCAAGCGAGTATGTTCTCTCTTTATTGGTTTCGCATATTTTTCACACCAGTTTTCACACAAGTCAAACACATATAAACAGTATCCCTTTGGATATTCTTCTCTACTTATAGTATTTCCAAAGTTCATCATATTTTGGCTCCCAAAGAGTGTAGTATATGCTGATATGTAGTTCCCTGTCTTGTAGTTAGGAGTCAGAGGCACTTATGGCACTGATTTTCCTTCCAAGTAGAACCCAATAAAGGAACAGGACATTGACTCAAAGTTGTATGGGTTGTGTTTACAGTCTCCATTGAAAGCAGCTGAACCTAGCATACCCACAATGAGTCTATGGGGTGCGACTCCTTGGTACATGTCTTCTATTGTTATTCCATACTGTCCTTTGGCCATTGCATAGGCCTTTACATTGGTCCTATCATAAAAATATAAAGCTGGCTCCTTACGAATAGTTTCATCATGACATCTCTCATACAAATCTTTAGTGCTGCTTCCAGAATTTCAACCTTGTATTTTGGTGAAAAATTAGAACTAATGAGTCTGAATTCAGTAGTACTCGGCTAGAATCTAAATCCAACTTGCAGATTATTCATCAGATAGCGGTTGTGTTGACATAAATCAGCATAGACTGGCCCTTCCATATCCACAACAGTGCTTTTCTCCATGAATTCTGCCCTAGTAAGTAGTCCCGAGTTTGTACCATTCACAGCATTTGTATCCCCAACATTACCGACATCCTTGTAGTACATTTGAGCTCTGAGCTGGGACCATTTAGCGTCATCTCCAAAACCTAATAAAGTTTCAATGTAGGTCTTGTAGGGGTATCTTGTGGCCAATTCTGGTGAAATAACTTGTTGCTGCAGAGTCAAATCTAACTTGGCGCCAAATCAAATGTAGAAATAGGTTGACAGGTCCAACTTTAGCATTATCGTGTATGCCTTTACCCTCAACAGGGTCCTGACAGGGTATGTTTTTTCCATCAGCCATAAGAATCTTGCATTTGATCTTTATATGGGTGTTTTGAAAGTCTATGTATTTGTTGACATCGGGTGGGACATTAAACTCCAAAGGCCCATCAGAATTAAGAGGCCCACTAGGATGATATTCAATCCATTCCTTTTCTCCTTCACTCTTGTCTGTGGTTGGGCGGTAAAAAAGTGACAAGTTTTCATTATGAGCAGCCATTTTAGCATACAGTTGGTCGTGCTTTCTTGGTTTTTATGAAATGTTCACGAATCTGATTGTTGAAATGTGGACATCCTAAAACCTTTTCCGGATGCATAACAATAAAACATTCGGATATCATGAACACGTTTAGTCTTCTGTGTGTGTGATTAAATGTGAATTCATGACGGTGACAATGTTAAGAAAAAATTCATGACATGAATTTGGAACTGGTGCCTACACTGTTTATCGTAAGAAAAATTTGGGTTACAGGTCGGCTAAGTGACAGGTGGAGGTGTTGAAGACTTGCAAGGTTGACAGGGAAAACTGTTTTGAAGGGACTTGCCATAGAAGGCAAACCACTTGAGACTTGAATGGAATTTCCCATTCTTTGGCAGACACAGAACAACCACATTGAAAGGCATGAATGAATGATTCGCATCCAGGATGGGTTGTTGTTTGGTTGGGGCAACGTACATCAACTTTATCTATGTGAGACAACAAATAGGTCCCTGTTGCAATCACTTGGATGTTGGACCTTCTGATATTAGACTGAATGAACAATTTGAAATCACAATAAAGTTTGACAGACTCATGATCACGTAGGTAGTTAGAAATGAGGCACGACGAGGGAGAATGTCGCGAAGTGGTAGGTCATATTGACAATACAGAGAATGGCAATTATCCAGATGTGGGTTGGAAGAAACTGTGTAATGTATTGCAGACACCAGTAAATAAGCCAGTGTGTTGGTGAGGTGAGTATAATGCCCATGGAAGGCTAGAGGGAAAGTGTTCACCTTTAGAACCGTCAATATTTTGTCTAAGGAAATAACCGGAATCTTCAAAATAATTTTGAGCACATTATGCTATAACACTGGCGGAACTAAAACAGTTACACTTCTATACATGTTGCAGGTGTTTGGAATATAAATATTTGAATGATTGGACTTTGAAATGAAAAGGTACCGAATCTTCCTCATATCAGTCTCCGATATCAAAGAGATACTCCCAGCATGTTCTCCGTTAGGTCACAAATAGCCTGTAGCAGGACGTCAAGGGAGAAGTCCAGTTGAAAATCGAATAGACGCAATTCTCGCAAATCTTGCATCAACCTAACCATCTGAAACAAGCAGCCCTCGACGTTTCCCGCCATTTCCGTCATTTTCGGAACTTTTCGGCGGAAACGGCAGACGTTTCCGCCTATTTCCTCAAAATTTCCAGGCTGTCAGAGGCCAAATACACTTGTATCTATATGTTTCCTACCTTATCTATCCATTTCAAGCATTATTTCATGTTATTTCCTCCCCAAATAGACAGAATTCCATAAGAAAGATGACAGAAAAGTTAGTCTGTAAGTCAGTGGCGGCCATCTTGGAATGGGGCATGCTGGGTATCTGTGATGTCATCAGTGATGTCACTTCCTGACAACCACCTTAGCAACATTGGAATTTGAAGTCACTTTTGCTCTGTGCCCAGTACAGGACAGACATAAGTCATTTCTCTCCGATCAAACTTCATTAAAGTGATTGAAATTATGAATCCACCCAATCAACAAGGTTTGTTGATAAGAATTTATTATTGTTCTATGATACTAGAGACTTTTGGTGGCCTTTTGGCCTGAATTTGCCCTAAGTTTAGGGTTTGTTTACATTTTCTGACTCTGTCACTGTGGGCCTAGTGGGTGTGGCAGGGTGGCAACGACAGATCTGTTGCCACCGAATTGAACTTTGTTGTTTCCAACATTAGGGTTAGTTAACCAGGGTTAACTCCCCCTTAGATATCTAATGATGAATTAAGGCCTAGTTAGGCTGATTCAGCCAAGGTTGGCTGTGATTTTATCCCAACTTTAGGACTTTTCGGAAATTCTCCCTGGTGGAGCCGGTGGCACCCAGTTGCCAACATCTTCCACTGAACTTTCCACCACTATTAACTTAATCGAGAGATATTTTAACGAAGTAATTATTAGTAGACTTATATATTTCAGGCCTTGTTTGCCTATTTACTAGTAAATTATATATTATCGCCCAACTTCTAGCTAGCTATCAGAGAGGCACCATCGAACCATTACGAGCTTGTGCTATTAATTACCTCTCTGACCCTTGGTGTGTTGCACATCAATTCCCGGTAAGTAAATGTAAGCTTGGAGTCCTCGGAACATATTGTATATAGAATGAGTATTCCCTATGATGGCCTGGAGTTTCCAAGGTGGATTTCCAAGGTGGAGTCAACTAACTTAGGATGGCATTTATTTTGCCATCTAGGAAGCTGATTTCATCGGCATTTAACTGGTCAGCACAAGTCTGTTGCTTCAAGTCATCGAGAGTGGCCGTTCCAAATAACATCTCGGACAACTGGCCGATTTCTGGAATCAGAGCCCGCTGCTTCCTGGATTTGGCTGATGTAGGTGTTAGCTAGGCCGTCAATTCCAAAATTCCTTGCACTTGCCTCAGTCCATTGCTAACATCTGCTGCTATAGTCTTCCCAATTGAAGTTATGTTATTCAACATAAGTTGGATTTTTTGACACTGTTCGATGAAACAGCTGCCAGGGTAGCACCATGTTTACAATTTAGGTCGGGTGCCTGATGTGGAGAAGGAAGAGGTGGTAAAAGGATATCGACTTTGGTAGTGAAGTACTTATTACCAATGTGGATGGACGGTTTACTCTCAAATACTACCCCTTAGTTGGTACGAAAAATTGTGTACCGTACTGGTGCATATGCATGGCTTAGCTGAGACAGTGCCCAGAATAAAGAGTCCACGAAGGAGGAGTAAGGGTATGGTTGGAGCCATGTCTGATGCAGGCTCGAGACAACTTGAGTCTTTTATTACTTTCTCCCATTCACAGCAAGGAGTCTACAGAGAGTGGCCACCTGACATGTCATGGGTAGACATTGGTGCATAAACGTCACCTTAATGTGAAGAGAAAGCCGTGCAAAGAGTATAAGCTTAGCCATGCTAGTAGGCTTCCGTAAGGGTGTCAGCTTATTCTAATTGGAAGGCAGACTTCAAGATCAATTGTTGGCTTGTACACCAACGGCCGCTAACTAGATAAAAGGTTAAGATATTGATCCCCATCGGTGAAGACAATGGACAGATTTAATGTACCTAACTTAAGTTATGAATGCAGACTGAGAAAGCTTAAAAATGCCATTAAGGCCCGATATTTCAAGGTTTTATTTTAAGGTGATTGCTAGGCCGATTAGGCTCAAAACTTAAGGTTGGCTATATTTCAAAACACATTAGACCCAGTTTAAGGTAAATTCTTTAAGGTAGGTCGGGAGGTATCTTATATCCATACCATCCTTAAAATTTAAGGAAAGGTACGTTTAAGGTGAGCAACCTCCAGACATTTCAGGAGGCCTTAGATAAGGAATAAGTTAAAGGTAAGGTGTTTTAAAAATCGGTCCTAAGTCTTTTACCATACAGACAGTGAGTCAGTCGTAGAAACTAAGAAAGAGTTTTACTTTATCCCAAAATGTTGGAGGCCTATAGACGGAGTTGCTTAACATATAGATTTTCTTTTTTTTTTTTTTTAGTTATTTTTATTCTGGTAAATGGGTTCAGCATAGCTGTTCTTCCACCCGCTCCCACTTTACAAATAATTGTTCTAGTCATAGTGGGCGGGTAACCTATTACAATATGATTTCATTGACCAAACCTATTCCAGCCATTAAAATGGCATGATAGATGAAATGAGATGAGATGAGATGAGCACATACTGTTAACTAGCATGGTCATTATTGTATAGAAAAAAGGAAAAAAGGGAAACATGGATAATTGTTTTTACAACATTTTAGCAAAAGGATTTCTTATGGAGTGTTTCAAACGTATTTTACTCCTTACTTTTCCACTTTTTCTCCCAGCTCATCCCAACTGTGCCTGTGTGACTGTATGCTCGATATTGTTGCATAAAGCATGTATGTCTGTATAAAACTAAGGACATCTACCCCTCTTGTGTACGAGTCTAGTTCTTCGGTTAGCAGTTTATTGAATCAATTTCTCCATACATAATAATTGTAAATAATGACAGTTCATGCTATGCCATAATGTTTAAAACTGTACATAATGTTGTCCTTGTTACGTTAGATGCTCTGTAAATTGAACCATTTGTATCACCAGTTCATGTTATACTGTGATGTACAAAAATACTGTATAATTTTGTCCATGTTACATTAGACGCTCGGTGAACCAAACTATTTGTATCACCAGCTGCTGTAAGCGTACTCCTAAAGGATGGAGTCAACAACCCACCTTCAATCCATTTCAAATCATATTATAAACATACTAACTCAGGGTAGCCATCTCAGGGTAACCACGGTGAGCCAAACTATTTGTATCACCAGCTGCTGTAAGCGTACTCCTAAAGGATGGAGTCAACGACCCACCTTAAACCCATCTCAAATCATATTATAAACATACTAACTCAGGGTAGTCGCTAAACCTTTTTACAACAGAGTAGGTTGCTCCGACCTGAAGCACACTGCCCCAAGGTTGAAATGCTGTATACGAGTTAAATTCATGACACAGTCTAGGTTTGAGGGTGGCCGATACGGCCTAAGCCCTTACAATGAATCTGGGCTGTTCTATGAAACTGGTACCTGTTCTCAATTTCTCCTTTTGTACTCATATATTATTTGGCACCGAACACCAATAACTACATTTATAAGAGATGCTAAGGGATTTGCGCAGCTAGCTTTCAATACTCCTAAATGAATGAATATATGGCTACGGAGGGCAAGAAGAAGGGGCTTCAAATAATTCATCTAATTGTCCGAAGCATCATGAGCGAAAATAAGTTCGACCTTCTCAAACATCAGATTAGAGCTCACGAAGCTGACTTCTTCTGTATTACAGAGACTTGGCTAAAGGAGGGTTTACCTACGGACCTATTAACCATCCCGGGATATACAATAGCTAGACTTGACAGGCAGTGAGGTGACTGTGGCAATCAAACTAAAAGAGGAGGGGGGGTCCTGACCTATATTAAGAAAAATAACATTGTCTCTGAGGAAACCTACTCCCAAGCAACAGGGACATTGAAATGCAAATTATTGCTGTTAATAATAAACATGTGAGGAAGATGGTGATCATGAATGTGTACAGACCTCCTCAAGGGTGTTACAAAAACTTTTGTAAGATTTTAGGGGACACAATAGGTGCTGCTAATCTTAAGGACAACGTTGAAATTGTACTGCTAGGGGACATGAACATTAACTTTGCCGACAAAAGCCAACCCAGCACAAAAGAATTGACTCTCACCACAGAGGCATTAGGTCTCAAGCAAATTGAGCATATTACATGCAAAATCTATCACGAAGTGACTGTAGATAATGATGTACATTGTTTGTTATTATATAATTGAGGACATCTTGAAAAGCACATGATTGTATGTGATGATGTTGACAATCAAAAAAAAAAAAAAAAAAAAAAGCAGTTAATTAATAACACTATGAGATATAGCGCCACAGAGTCATGCATAGACCTGATATTTACTAACATAGACTATGTATCAAGCAGTGGAGTCCTAAACCTTAATATAAGTGACCACCAAGCGGTATACATTGTGAAAAAGAAAATTAAGAATACTAATAAGAAAATAACCTTCCAGGGCAGGTCCTATCGACAGTATGACAGGGAAACCTTTCAAACTGGGCTAATAAATGAAAACTGGGAAGATTTCTACTTGCAAGAAGATCCCAATCTGGCCTGGGAAGACCTATTCAATGTCATTAGTAATAACATACAAAAGATGTGCCCTCTTAAAACCATCAAAGTTAATGAACCGTGGGAAGCTTGGGTGACAAATGAAATGTGTGAGCGTATAAGGGATAAAGACCAGCTACTTAAAGGGGCAAAGCAGTCAGGGCTACCTGAAGACTGGGAAGCAGCCCGTAAGATCAGGAATAAGGTGGGAATGGAAGTCAATAACCTTAGGAAAAATTTCCTTATCAATGAATTTGAGACCTGTGGGGCTGACCATAAGAAATTCTGGCGCACGGTAAACTCTATAGTACCTAATGGAAAGGCCTCAAATGCCCAGATCTCATTGGTAGACCAGTCGGATGGTACAACAGCAGATGGGCCAATGGAGAGCTCCAGAGTCCCTGACTTTATAAACTAGCCTCAAAGTTCAACTCTAATTGGGAATTCTGTGGACTCAGAAATGACGCCAGCCTGGAAAAAGTAGTATGTACAGAAGCCGAGGTAAATAGGCTCTGTAAGTTAATCGTAGTAGGTAAATCATCGGGTATACCAAATCTCTCTGCGTTTGTCTTAAAGGACGCACTCTTGGTTCTCTGTGGTCAGCTTACACACTTGTTTAACCTGACTCTATCGACTGGCATCTTCCCAGATAAATGGAAAGTTGCCTCAGTTGTCCCGATCTTTAAGGGGGGGGGGGGGGGACCGCCTAAATGTAGAGAACTACAGACCGATCTCTCTGTTGCCAGTCCCAGGTAAGATTCTTGAAAAGATAATTCACAACAACATTATGGCCTTCTTTGAAGAGCATAGTGTACTATCCAATAGACAAGGAGGGTTTAGGCCAGGACACTCAACAACAGCGTCAGTTGCTGACGTCACTGATTATGTCTTTGAGGCCCTGAATGAGGGGAGGGTCACTTTGGCCACCTTTATTGACCTGAAAAAGGCCTTCGACACAATAAACCATGATATACTCCTAAGTAAGTTAGAAGAATATGGGATCAGGGGCTCTCTGCTTGCCTGGGTCCGAGGTTACCTCAGGGACAGGCAACAAAGCGTTTTTGCTAATGGTCTTGCTTCAAACTTATTGTATACTAAATGTGGTGTACCCCAGGGGTCCATTTTGGGTCCCCTGTACTTCATTGTATATGTTAACGATGTAGAAGGTGCGCTGAATATACCTGGACTGCAATTGTATGCAGATGACACTGTGCTTTTCCATTCGAGCGATCATGTTTCTTCAATAGTGGTTGACATGCAAACCACACTGAATTTGTTCTCGTCATGGTGTTAATCTAATGCACTAACTATCAATGTCAAAAAAACTAAATTAATAGTCTTTGGTACGAGACAAAAGGTTAAAAAGGCCATCTGAGTATAAAAGTCAATGGTCAAAAATTACAGCAGGTCCCTACCTATAGATACCTTGGAATAACGCTTGACAATACATTGAGCTATAATAAGCACATAAGCTCAGTCGTACGTACGACATCGCACAAGCAGTATTTACTTACCAAAATACGTAGATATCTAACTCAGGCTGCGGCCATTGCGATTTATAAAGCCATGATACTTCCCTATTTCGACTATGCTGATGTTATATTTGCTGCTGCAAGTCAAACACAACTTGATAAACTGCAAAGAATCCAGAATAAATGTCTGAAAACCTGTATCAAAACTAACCACTCAATTGATATTGATGTATTGCATAACCAGACTAAGGTGGCCAAACTAGAAAATAGGAGGATGGTTCATATTAGAAACTTTATGTATCTTAGACAACAAAGGGACCATCTTCTGGCTGAGAATGATGGCAGAACCAGAGCTCAGAGTGCACCTCTTTTTACTGTAAGACGACCAAAATTAGAGGCTTATAAAAGAAGTGTCTCCTATAACGGGGCTGTCAAATGGAACTCACTTCAGCCCATCAGTCGTAACTTAAACTCCTTCTTGTCCTTCAAATCTGAGCAAAAAAGGTGGCTCATCAGTACTCTGTAGTCTAGTTTCTGCGGTTATTCACGCTCTTTATGATGACTGCATGTCCCCCTACATCTCCACCGTTGCTATTCTTGTGTCATGGACTAATACGGCTGCCAACCCTATATCCAACCAGATCAGTATAACTGTACCCTTCAGGTTCTATCTTGGACACTCTTACCGAGTTTCCCCATTTTAGATGTAACTTGGATACAAGAATGCATGGAAAGACATTCACCATTGATTGATCATTGCTTGTATATTGTTGTAAGTTTCTAAGTGTTAATATCTGTAAAATTGACAGCACATGTGGATGGATACAATTGTAATGCTGGCATCTGAGGGAAAGACCGGCGTATGCCGACCCCAGAGTCAGGGTAAATAAATTGGAACAAAAACAGAAAAAAAAAAGAAAAAACTATTTTTCTTTCTCCACTATTAGAGAAATAGGTGCACTCAGGTTATTCCACCCCAGAATTGCACGATATTTAGGGTTCTTTACAACCTTGTAATGGGAGTATTTAGGCACTTTCAGAAGAATACCAGCCCTTCTACGTGTACCTATTTCTCTATTACCTAGTAGTTCCAGATCACATTTTAGGGTAAAAGCATATTGCAACAAATGTAAATATCTCCTGTGATGTAGTCTATATATCTCACATCTAGTATGTAAGACATCAGTAGGATCACAGTCATTATATGGCAAGTAAATTTGATTTAAAACAATCAAGAGACCTTGGTTTTGTAATTTCTGAAGTTTTTCATTAACAAATTTGATTCCAGTATCATAAATGAAGTCTGCATATTCTATAACTGGCAAAATTGTGGCACTATAAATCATCTTGGCAGCGAAAATTGTTAGATAGGATCTACTAATTTTAAAATAGTTCAGTCTCAGTTGAACTGATTTAAACATATTATTATAGTGGTTCATGAAAGATAACTTACTATCAATCAGAAGACCCAAGTATCTATATACCGAAATGTGTTCTAATTTCTGTCTTTTAATTTCAAAACTACAATTTTCTTCCACTTCTTTTTTAATAACTGATAAACGCATCCATTGTGATTTCTTGACATTAATTGTAAGTAGATTAGCATTACACCATTCTACCACCTTTAATAGATCTCGTTGTAATATTTTGCTGTCATGATGATAAAGTAGAGTGTCATCTGCATACAACTGTATACCACAATCCACTATGTCTGGTATATCATTAATGTAAATAGAAAACAAGGTTGAACCCAATATACTTCCCTGTGGGACTCCGAAAGTAATAGGTACAACATCAGATATCAGATCATTAACTTTGACACGTTGTCTCCTGCCAGTCAGGTAATTGTTAAACCAATTTACAGTTTTGTTATTCAAATTCAATTTCCTAATTTTAATAATCAGTTTTGGATGAGAAACAGTATCAAAAGCTTTTTTCAGATCTAGGAAAATTATATATGGATCTTTTTTTCATTAAAAGTTTCATAAATATCATATAAAAAGGTAGTTATAGCTGTTATTGTAGAGTGATTTTTCCTAAAACCATGCTGATAATGCGAAAATAAACCATTGGTTTCTAGGTAATGTTGTAATCTTTTCCAGATTATTTTTTCTAGAATCTTTCCTGGCAGGGGAGTCAGCGCTATGGGTCTAAGATCTGATGCCAAAATTGGTTTTGATATCTTTGGTAATGGAACAATGGTACTTAACTTCCAAGATTCTGGAAATAATCCAGTATTAACCGATGCCTTAAATATATCCAATAATTTTCTTGGGTAGCATGTGAAAACATCTTTCAAGACCATTGTTTTTATATTCGTCACCGCTGACGATTTAGTTATGTCTATGTCTTTAATATGTATCATTAGCTCTTCCTCCATTATTTCATCACCAAACAGATCCCACCCATTTGCATTGACAATATTAATATCATCGATAGTAGGAATACACTTTGATGCTAGGGTTTGTTTTATTCTGTTCAAGATTGGTTTTAATAAAGTTTGTTTTTCCTCTTTTCACACTTAAATTCACTCTATTTCTTAGATCATGTGCTATTGTCCAATCATCAGCCGTGTTAGTCCTTCTAGCCTTTTTGTATGCCCTATCTCGTCTTCTCATATCAGCAATAATATCATTCGTAAGCCACTTTGGTTTACTTTCCGGGACTATAAGTTTCTTAATTGGACATGTTTTATCAAGTAGTTCAGTGATTTTTCCAACATAGCAATCCCATTTTCTCCCAGGGTCCCCTTCATCATAAAATTTAGTCCAATCTAATTCATTAAAAAGTCTGCAGAAATTATCCTTATTATATTTCAAATATGATCTCCCCAACACCTATTTCTTTTTAAGTACATGTCTCTTTTTTTTAATGCAAACCAGTACTGGGAGGTGATCGCTAATATTATAATTTATAATATCAGTAGTCAAACGGTCATTACTAGCTTCTGAAAAAGCCAAATCAATCAACGTCTTAGTCAAGTGGGTTTCCCGGGTAAATCCCTTAACCAGCTGTACTAAGTTCATTTTTTTCCTCAAAGTCCAATATTTTTTTCCTATCTGTCCCTTTCTTCTTTTCTATATAATCAATATTCATATCCCCCATGATAAGAATACTATTTTTTAATCACCCCCGCCGCAAAGCGGCCACCTGGCCTTAGGCCAGGTGTGGGGTGGTTATGCCGTAGTCACTTTACATGGTTGATTACGACTGCCCGGTTGGTATCTTCTGAAGAAAACTAATAAATAGTTATTATTGATGGTATTTTTGATTACCATATTAAAAAAACTTCCGTAATTAATCATTTTTCACAATCAACTCCAAAAGTATTTTGATTTACTTGATATATATGATATATTTACTAGATTTCTATGCTGTAAAATTCACTTCCGCAAGTCGGCATCGGCGAATTTCGGCAGGACGGCGTTGTCAGGGACGTCGTCGTCAGGACGACGTCGTCCGGTTCATTGCCATGCAATCCTGGTGGCTTTGGTTACACTTTGCTGCGGATGTGCGTCAGCGACCTTTCTGGGAGCAAGCCCCTCCCCTGTTCTGAAATGCACGTAGTATCCATAGAAGAATACTTTGTCTAGGCCGCCGACCAGCTGCAGGTTCCTCTTAATCTTTCACAAATGCGGGTTAATAGTTCCCTGACTGCCCGTCGCCGTCGGCGGCCCACAACTAGCTCTGTGGACCCTTCTCTCATGGCAAGCTGTGTACGAAGGTTACGAGGTTAGGAGTAGAGAGTTGATCATTCGGCTAGCCCACAACAAGCCTCCTGTCTCTAGTCTGGTTTAGACCAACGTTGCCAGCCTCTTGTCTTTTGATAATCTGTTGCGAGCTTGCATGTTGAAACTGAGAGGCTACAGCGTGAACTACCTACCTCCCAGATTTACTGTGGGGTGGGCATACGTGGGAGAGTTTGATGGCTCTAGATCCCTAAAATCGACACAGTGACATGGGCATTTCTTAAATAATATTTTACATTCGACATGGGCCTTAGTGACATGCGACATGGCTCTTCCTCAAACTCAAAGCCACTTTCTCATCTGTGAGTTCACTGAGGTACGTCTGCTGACGTTAGCTTAGTAACAGCGTTAGTAGCGATGTGTTTTATGGGTCTGGACCCCTAAATTCGACACGGGGACAGGGCCTATTTTTTGCCTAGTGACATGCAACAGGATCTATTCTTAAATTCGACACGGCGACAGGGCTTATTCTTAAATTTGACAGGCGATATAGCTTATAACAGGGGCGGATCCAGGGGGGGGCGGACGGGCCTTGGCCCCACCCCCTCCCCTGTTAAATCATGTTTGATGGGGGGCCCACCCCCCCGTACATTCATGTTTTTGGGCCCCCCCCTCTACAAATTCCTGGGTCCGCCCCTGTATAATGACAATCGACAGGGGCTTTCCTTAAATTCGACACTGTGACAGAGCCATTTCTTAAATTTGACATGCGACATCGGGACCCCCCCATCCATACCCCCTGTTTTGCCCTTTCAGAATGTAATAACACAACGCATTTATTAAATTTGACATGTGATTTATATTATGCTTTTCCATGAAAGAAAAATTTGATTGCCCTAAAAAATTTCTGGGGTGATTAAATTTTTCTGGGGTGAAAACCCCATTTTCTTGTTAGAACGGTCAAGTGGTCGTATGACTACTTTTAGTAGTTTCGAAATTCATCAACCTTCCCATCTGGTGGTCTTTACGTCAGTAATAGGAAAATTGGTTTGTGCATTCCTACCTTCAGTTTTAATGTAATCAACTCAATATTTGAGTTTACCACATTTGCCTCCAAAGAGAGTAGTTCATAGTTAATGTATTCCTTGATATATATACACAAACCTCCTCCCCGTTTATTTCTGTCCGTTCCCCTATCCAACCTTACAAGATTAAACCCTGGGATACTTACGTAGGAATCTGGTGTTGTAGTTTGTAGCCATGTTTCTGATAACATGATTACATCACACATATTGAGTTCTAGCGCAATTTGATCAATTTTGTTATACAAGCTTCGTACATTAAGATGTAATATCTTAATGCCCCTACTCTCTTTTATATATTTTATGTCTTGTACAACCATTTGCCTCTTACCAGGATCCCTTGTCGATTCCAACTTCTTTCCATATTAACCACATTATGATGATATGAATTGATATGAGGTGAAAAATGAGTTAGTAGTATTAACATTTAGTTTGTAATGAAGGTGTGGTGACAGAGGGGGTCTCATACAATCATAAGTGTGATATTATGGTATCTATCTATTCTCTCCATGCTCATGGAACAGGTAGAGTTGATCCATATGAGGCTCCTCTTCATCTAATATCTAATTTTAATATATAGAAATATAATAACATGATCAAATGCTGAAATCATCCTTTGAAATTGTTCATTTCATAGTATTTCAATGGTCCATGCGTCACTTTCCCTATCATGCTCATCGAACAGATTAGGTGACGAAGTCTATTCCAAGCATTGTTCATACTTCATCTAATATTCAACTTTAATATATATGGATATAATAACACGATTGAATGCTAATATCTTCCTTTTAGATTGTTTGTATCAAGGTGTTTCAGTAGCCCGTGCACCAATTTCCCTATCATGCTCATCGAACAGATTAGGGGACGAAGTCTATTCTAGACATTGTTCATACTTCTTATTGTACTTGTCGTTGTTAGTCAATAATTCCCATTATGCTCATCAATCAGATTGAGATTTTATTTCCATCCTGTGTGTAATATGCCTTACCAATTCATATCATGCTCATCGAACAGATTATGAATTATAGATTAGTCAGGCAGAGACAAATCTCTTTGACACAATAGTCCTTCATTTCGTTAGTGAAATGGCACCAGTCAGATAAAAATTTATACTTGTGGGACCAATTCCCCTTTCCCTTACATCGATGTACTTTTTTGCAAAACCAGGGAATGGGGGAATTTGTGTCGTTGCTGCTGATCATTACTTTATTTGCTGCTGTTACCATCTCATTCAACTGTCGCTGTACCTTTGGATCCGTATAGTCCTTGTTATAAGTGCTCAAATCAATACCGATAGTTGGCGCGACAATGAATTTAATCCCTGGGTGAGCCATTTTAATTTTCCTTAAGCACTTATCAAGTTCTTTCTTCGTCCTTCTTTGGATTTTTTTGACACTCTTATATCTGGGGATAGCCCTTCTCTCCTCGTCAAGGACTGTAATACTACAAATCCCACCTGCTATTATCACTGGGTTTTATGTATTCCTATTCAGAGCCTGATGAGCTTTTTTGAACAGTCTTCTGATTTCTGCCCCTTTTATCACCTCTACTGTTATAATGCCTGGGGCTGCCCTATCGAACTTTTCCTGTAGGCCCTCTCCACTAGAGTCCATCATCAACAATACAGGCATATCTTATTTAATCGATATTATACTAATCACGATATATACAGTATTTACACGTTATGGGGTAACTGGCACTTAGCTGAGATAGACATTAGATCGTCACGCCGACGGCTCCTGACTGTACGCTAGTTGACGCGGGTGTGTGTTCCCCTCCGTCCACTATGGCCGATCCCCTTTCCGCCGCCGGTAGCCCTGCGTAGTCCAATTTCCTTGTCAGTGTAGTCGCCATATTTAATTTGACTGCCTCCTCAGTTGCACCATCTAACCCTTTGGGCTGCGCAGGGCGTTCTGGTATTTCCCGTGTGTTCTCCAATTCCCATATGGTCGTGTGTTTTTGGTTTTTTCACGAGCCCACGGTCCTCTTCTCTACACTCTGTTCGCAGCTCTTCCAACATGTACCCGCAGACGTTACGACCTGGTGCTCTCGGCTTGTTGAACAGTTTACTGTCTATGGAGTACCCAGTGGCCCACCGTTTATTTCCATTACACTCCAGCAACGTGCGCGTTCCAGTTTCTAGCAGCATTTGTCTCAAGGCAGGATTTTGTTTGTATTTCTCTCTCATTATATATTTGAGTTCCTGGTCATCAATATCATTCCATCCTGGTGCCTGTATCGACTGTCCAAGGGCTTTCGCGGTATATGGATTTCTTGTGTCTAGAATTTGTTGGGCTATTTTACTGTTCTTTGCATATCTTGCTTTCTGGTAGTTTATGGCCTGTTCAACCGAGTAGAATGTAATGCCTTCAATTTCAAATTGACTTTCAGACATATTCGACAGTGGCGCCAAGTGACCTTGAAATCCTACTGCATCCTCTTCTATCCGAGTTTTGGTTTTATCCAATTTAATCTCCTCTGGAAGTTGATCGAGCTGGTTATGTTGGTAGTATCGGTCACCAATTATTACCCCTGTACCACGTTGCTTGGCATTGAGGCCTTTCTTATTGGCAATTTTCACAATGGAACGCGATTCTGTTTTCTGCTTGAATATTACAGCATTCGCATCTTCCTGCAGCCAGATCGTTTCTAGGTTTTGGTGTTTTCTCTTTTATTTTTCATGATGTGATCTCTCTGATTTAGTGACTTCAGTGTTACTAATATCGGCTTGACAGACTGCCCTGGCCTGTACACTCTCTGTTAGAATTCTATATCACTCGTGTTCATGTTTGGAATGATTGCAGAGAAAATATCCACAGCTATTTCAGTTGTTGATTCTTTCTGCATCTCTTTCACCCCTACTATTAGTATGTTCCGTCGTTTGTTGTTGTGGTCAAGGTTTGCCATTTGTATTTCGATGTTGTCCAATCTGCGCTCCATATCCCTCCGCTCACCTGCCATTCTTTCTGTTGCGCCTACCAGTGTTTGGTTTTCTTTTTCAAGTTTTACTATTCTTTGTTTCAGTTCCGTTGTGTTTTGGTGTGCCACATCTACGGATTTCTGCGTATTTACTGCAGAGACAACCATGGATTTTAGTGTATTACCCTGTTCGTTCAATTTTGAATTTATTGTATTCAACATTGCGATCAGCGTTGAGTGCGGGGGGTCAAGGCCGTGGTCAGCGGTATTTATAGCTACTGTTTTTGGGTCTTCCTTCATGCTCTGCTTCTACTATCGACGTTAGGACCTTGTTTAGTATCTGCCATCGTTTTTAATATTTGTGTATCGATCGGCTTATCACTATGTGAACGAGGTTAAAAAATGTCATCTATTCCCTTATCACCAGAATGATTTAGTACAGACTTATCTTGTTGGGGTTTTACTCTGTCCTGTAGTGGTACGTAGTCATTCTCCGCTAGTGTGGACGCCATTGAACTTTTTGACCGGGTGGTTCGTTGTGTCATATTTTGAAGTCCTGATTTTACTCAGATCCTTGAGTATCACTTCTCTATGGTGATTTCCTGTAAATGCCCAGCCTCTTATACGTATTTCCTTTCTTTAATCAGTCCATATACTACACTTTTACCATAGAAATTATATCATTTCCGTGATTACCCCCGCTCTGTACTCAAGACACGTCCGTTCACACCGCCATCACAGATAGATTGAGTAGGTGAGGGAACCCTGCTATATATCTTTAAAAAATATTGATTTCTGTACTATCAGCTTGGTGTTACAGAATGATTGTTAAGTGGGTAGATATGGAAGGTTCAACAAAATCAACAAAAGGATTTGCCCGGATGGGTGGGAGGGGCGAGGGATGGTAGGATGAAATATACCTGTCATAAATTTAGGTACAAGTGTGACTTATGTTATTACCAAGACCGTGCCCCTGCCCTGGTCAGATGTCAACCCATTTTCCTGTGGTAGAACCTAGCCCGGAAAACCACAGGGGGTACACAGGGGTACTTGCGGGTAATTTTGGGTGTTAATCGATTAAGGCCTGGAATTAGCGGTCATTAGCTCATTTCTAAAGGATTCAAGACTGTGTCACGCATTGTGGATTGGTTTTAGTGACACACCTGAAGCCTGTATCCGTGTATGCAAAGCCAAAAACCACACTTTATCGCCCATCAAAATGAAAAAATTTTGATTTTATAAAGAGTTAATTTAAAATAACCAACTTTGTGAAAATACGTTTCTTTACTTACTGGCAACTATCTTGTCTTCTGAGTTCAACTGGCTCTCCAGGGGCCGATCTGCCAATTTTCAAGCCCATTGAATGGAATCACATTTCTTGTTCGGAAACGGCGACAGGCCTGTGAATCGCACTCACCCAGTGGGCCCCTAGAGGCCCATACAGTTAAATATAATAGTGCCCGCCTCAACATTTTTGTACACAGACAACCTCAAAAGAAATTAGCGGGGAAGGGACTTCAAATTTTTGGTCTTTTTTTAATTTTATGAGTTCGCAGGGACACAACCAGGACCTTTATACCACGATTGCATCTGGGTTACATTTAGTAATCCAATCAGACACTAGAGGGAGCCTATGATGGACACTTTGAAACTTTGCCACCGTTCAGAATCGACCGGATTTATTATCAAAAGGTTATGCAGAATGTGTGTGTGTGTGCATGGCCGGGCAGACCCACTAAGTTTAATGATGGTAAAATAATGACATTTTCTATTTCAGAATTTCTCATTTATTTCAGAAGGTGATTAAGGCAACATTTGGGTAAACCGGCCACGTGATATGATAAGGCCTTTCAGTTATAAAGGGTGGGTCCAGCGACAGATCTAATACAAAGGCTCCAACTCTTTCGATTTTCAATGAGATTGCCGATTTTTGTTACCTTTCGTTACCTTTTCTGAAACTCCCGATTTTTCTCATAAATATCCCGATTTTTTTGGGCCTGAACAATTGTTTAAATATGCACATGAAATTACAATTTTACTCAACATAGTCTATGTGCATATACAAAAGGGAAATTAGTCTGTTACACCCACGTCCTCACGGGTTCACCATGCCCCCTTCTGCACTCTTCATTTTATTGGGTCAAAACATACTTTTGACAAATGAAATTAGATATTTCTTATTAAAATGCAATACCCTTTTTCCATAAAATATAGCAAATTTTTTATGGAAAAAGGGCTAAAATATTGAGATTTTCTATGGAAAACTCTAGCACCATTTTTTAATTTAAATTTGTTGTATTATACCGCGTCGTACCCTTTGGGAGGTACTAGATCTGGCCCTGCCTCAATGGCAAGATTAAAATAAAATTCCATGATTTCAAATAAAATTTACCCACCCTTTTATTTTCTAAAATGAAAAAGATGTCATATTGACACTCTGGAATTGGACAATGGGGTGCTGGGACCAGCCAGCCAAATGCAATTTATTCAGAGTTTTGTACAAGTTGCTCATTGTAGTTCCCCTGTCTGGGAGCCCAGTCTAATGGATGAACGAAAAACATCAAGGCATAATGGGGATTTGAAACCAGGGCCATGAGGAGTTTGCTGGTATCCACAGATCCACAGATCCACAGGGAGGACTAATACGATCAAGTCGGGAACCAGCGTAACACGTCTACAGGTCCTTCCGGTTCGCTGAGGTCAAATACGTCGAACCTACGTATCGAAAACCAATGTGGAATTATGATGATTGAGGTGACTTGACTTCGAAAGAGACAGATAAGTGACAAATGAGGGCGATCGAAATTAATAACTTGTTGTATTGTGGGTTTTCAAATTCAGAAACCCCACTAAAACACAACTCCTGGGGCTACAAAGTGTCTCTTTGGATTACAAACACCTTTGTCATCGCCACGATTGGAAGGACGGTATATATGTCGCAGACTTCTAATCTGTCGGGGCTGGTGGTGCAACTAATGAATTGTCACGAATTGGAGAGCACAGATGAATTCGCCAGGCCTGGGTGGTAGGTGATAGTCGAATTCTTGTGGACCCATTTGGCTATCACCTGCCACTCTAAATTTTCCATTTTATCGGAAGGTCTATTGGATTAATTGACCTGATTTCAATATAGATAAACTATTAATAATTGAGAGATGCCAGTTGTCAGATTATTTCAGGTTTTCATGTATTTTCTGATATTAGAATATAAAAATTATCTCTGCAAATTCTTAGAATTTACTTCCAGTACAGTCCTGATATAAATTGGAAACATTAGGCCTACAAGGTCCCCCAGGCCTGACCCAGAGACCGCCTCCTGGAGTATCACTTACTGGGGCCTGCCCCACTCCCTCCCTTGTTAGGTTTTTGCACAGAAACGAGGGTCCCTGACTTATAATTATCAGTGGCGGATCAAGGGGTGGGGGGCAAAAGGGGCAATTGCCCCCCTCCCCCCCCCTAGACCAAAAATGGACTCTCGTCAGTTTGCCAAATCTAAGGAGAAATTTTGCAAGCTAAATCATTCGTGGGGGGGGGGGGGGGGGAGGGGCAGATATATTGCCTCCCCCCCTAGAAGACAGACTCTGGATCCACCCCTGATTATTTTACCTAACATGGGGACATCTGACAAGGTGGCTGTAGGTACCGATGGGGGGACAAACATATCAGAAAATCTCTCAAATTCAACCTCAGACCCGTTAGCAATTGCGCTAGGACTCAAAATGCCCTATGTAGCTAGCCACTGTGGCAAATTTGCTGCTGGATGGCTTCGTCATCTTCACAATTGATTAGCCATGAATTTTTACTCATTCTAAAAGGCAAAGGAAAAACATATATGTTCACTATACTGTAACTTTTTGAAAATTTGCTAAATTTATCATGGAGGTCCATGAAGGGTCTAGTTTCTTTTTTCCAATAGAAGACAACAAATATCTGAATTCTATCTGAATTCTATCTCTTATTATCATACATGAATCTAAAGATTTTTTTATTTTTAGCAAGCTTGGGGGGGATGTCTTTCTGACAGAGAATCATGGATAAAAATATTATAATAATCAGAGTAATATATGTATATTGGGTCATCAACCGCGCGATACAGCACCAGTTAATGCACAATACAAAACAACCTAAACTCAGATTTTTACTGTGATATATCAGTTATAGAAACATTTATTTCATTTTGAAAGAAAAAATGCATATTTTCGTAATTTCAAGAGGTTGGATTATAAATGGGTTGTCAATATCTCGTCTATCGCATTAATTTATCTAAACAAAATGTAAAATCAGAATTTAACTAAGATTTGAAGGAATGCACAAAAGTCATTCTTTTTATGAATAATACATTTTACTTTGAGATTCTAGATGAAAGGGAAGTCACCGGATGAGAAGGAAATTATAAAAGGAATTCCAAAAGAATATTCAAAATTACACAAATATGAGAATGGCAGACGCTGCTGGTAGGCGATATACCTGTATAACCACGGCAGTTGAAGAGCGCCTCCCAGCAAGCAGTGCTGCTTGGGTTAAAATCAATAGTGGGGAAGTATATAACAGTCTGAGCCGGTAAGCAAGGCCAGAGAGAACACTACCTGTTTGGATCGCTACGAATCTATACGATTCGGGGTTTGGTTTAGCCAAAGTACGCAGACATCGGGTGACTTGGATAGGGTTTACCATTGTACGGCTGCACTAAGACGAGCGGACTCTGTGGACGAAGCTAGCCTTGGGCAGTGTTGAATGAGGGCCGGATACTTGGGCCGAACGCACCAGCCATAGTATGCCTTTGGATTATACACCAATAAACTTCCTCTCAGCCAAGTGAGATTTGTGTTGTGGAAGTGAACACCCATACCGCGGATGTAGTCTACCACTTAACTAGCCACAATAATATAAACTAAGTTGAACAGACTAAACAAGAGTTAAAGGCAAGTTTCCCCAAGTTCACAATAAGACCCATAAACACCACTAGCGTTCAGGAAAAACAATACAAATTTCTAATAAGGTTCATACTGGTTATAATATATAAGTTATTGCATATAGATATAATTGCCAGATTGAGTGTGAGAGGTAGGCACATTAATGGAATTAACACGTTGAAGCTGGAAAAAGGGGATTGTTTTGTTAAAGCCGCATCTACCGCAATGCAATAGTGAGGCTAAACTATACTTCGTGCTAGGTCAGTGTTAATGATACTGTTACTGAAGGGGGCTTGTAACATGAACGCACATCAAGGACTAAATTGGTGCAGTAAAACTCACACCCGTTTACAAAGTTTAGGATAGTCATCTTAACCGGGCATGGAATATAATGATACTGTGCTGTTTCAGGGTTAATGGTGGAGTAAGTCATACACTTATCGACACGGCATATAGCAAAGTGATTCAAACAGGGCCAAGTCTGCTTAGAGTATGAGATCAAAACTGCCCTGTGATTGGCAGAAATATACCTAACATGTGCTGTGCTATGAGTAACATTATGATACTGTGCTGTTGCAGGGTTAATGGTGGGGTAAGACATACACTTATCGATGCAGCATATAGCAAAGTGATTCAACCAGGGCCAAGTCTGCTTAGAGTATGAGATCAAAAAATGTCCCTGTGAATTTTGACATCTCCCCGAACTAACTGGTTTGATTTTTCTTTTCCAGAACAGCAACTCCATAGGCCTGGGGTGCCTGAGGGTGCCGACCGTTCCTTTTGCGCAACACTGATGATGGCTGCTTTGTATTGCGCAAATTGCTTGTATATATACATTTTTACCATACCACCAGGGTGATATTTTTTTGTATACATAATTATATTTATTCATGCCCAACTAGATTTATTGAATAAAACATGTGCGTTTGCAAGAAGAACTTTCTTGAGTCTGTTGTTTTGTCTTAGAGTAGAGGCGGGATGTCTGTGGTGAAAACACGAATATTCGGTATAGCAGAGTGAAAAGTTGAAGAAACTTTCTGGGTGATTTCAATGTTGATATTAATAAATTTAAGTGGGGGTCACTAAAGTGTAAAGAATTAAAAGATACATTGTCTACTTTTGTTCTAAAACAACATAGAGAAGATAGTACCTGCCCACTCTATAATTTTGCCATATTAGATTTAATAGCTTCAAACTGTGAACATGTAAATCAAGATGGTACTTTAGATTGGAACTTAAGTGATCACCAGCCTGTTTTCACTAATATTAAGAAATCCAGTCCTAAGAAGAATAAAAGTGATTTTATAGGAAGATCTTATAAAAAACTTTGACTGTGTTGCTTTTTTAATTGCAATAGAGCAATGGTGGAGAATCATGCTCCCAGTTCCTTGTATTAACATTATTAAAAAACAAACCTATTACTATGGTGCACAGCTGTGGAACTTTCTAGCAATAAATATAAGACAACTTGAACATAGGGCACACTTTATAAGAGAGATTGAGACTCTTTTAAACAAAACCATCAACTATAATAAGTCTTTGGAGAATGAGTAAGTAATTAAACTTTCTTGTCTTCTCCTGTCCTCTCCTGTTATGCTAATTTATCTCTGGAAATTACTGAGGCAATTTCTGTGATATCATGAATCCTGACTGTGCGCCATTACCCTTCATGTGTTATGAACAATGTTTTCTTGTCTCATTACATCTCATTATCACTATTATTAATATGACTTAGCTAGCATGGAAATTGTAACACCCTTAACTTTGTTCCTGTTACTTCTCCTGCAACCGCAGCAGAATTAATGTAGATCAACAATGCTGGGCTGTGCAGGAAATCAGACATGTAGTCTGAAATCCATCTGGTTGAAAATAAAATGGTTTAAAACAAAATGGATAAGTTAGATCATTGATTATAAAGACTGAAATAGTAAAGAAAGTTGAATTAAATGAATTTAACGACCTAAATATACTCGAAAGGATTGTAACATAAACATTCAAACCATGTGGTGGCCGGTTCATAATTTCCCTCAGGCCCCACGCCACTGCCCTGGGACCAAAAAATGATGACTTAAGTTTAAACTACAATTACTTAAACATTTCACCTATGAACATTTGTGTTAAGATATGCTTCTTCAAAAATCATGTGATTCATGGATAAGATATTAGATATGTAGGGAAAATCACATCTTGTAGTTAATTAGTTAGTTCCCTTTGGTTCAAAGAGGACACATATGTGGCCCTTTTTTTAACTCAGTGGCTAGGAACCAGAATATCTACCAAAATGATGTGACAGATTCTGCGGAGACATCGCCTGTAGGTTTCAGCAGTGACTTTCATTTGATTTAAATCCTACGAATAATCCTACAAATCATGGCACAAATATATACTATAGGTCTTCCTAGCTTTGTGGGGACTGAAATAACATAATATAGAGTGGGACAAAAGCTTTAGAGGGCAAAGCCAGGCCTGCTTTGCGTTTAAAAACAAATTGTGAGCGAACAATAAGGTTATGCCCAGGCCAAAACTGACACCGCCTATGATTAACCTTTTTACACTCTTATCTTCGACATTGGGTTTAATGGTCTGGACGCACCTTGATGCACGGACGGACGTAGGTGATGGATGCGAACTTTGCACAGTTCTATTGATGTACTGGTCTAGCGCAATTGCAGCACAGAAACACTGTACTTGTGTTTTAAATCTTGCTTGCAACTCCTCTGGGCCAATGGGTGGGACTGGTACGACTGTGGTGTTTGGGCATCATTTACCTTGATGCTCGGAGGGAGGGGATTAAAATATGTGAAAAGAGGATGTCTTCTGCAGGCGGGGGGTGAGATCCATTGCACGCACCTACTGACGCCCAACGCATGCAAAGTATCAAAGGGGAGTTGACTTCATAGGCGGGCAGGCAGTGCTTAGTTAAACTGTGACGTCCTGTGCACCTGGTATCACAAGCAGATTGTGAAGAATCTAGGCCAGAGAAGCAAAGACTGACTGCACTAACTTTGCTATTTGCGCAAATTGTGATCGCGCACAGCAGATTGCGGCAAAGACACACGTGTCAGATTTTGTTGTGAGTGGGAGTTCTCAATAAGCCCAAGGGATATTCCAAATGAAGCTACCATAAATGGTCAATCCTCCATTGGATCCCAAAACAGGCTTCTTAGGCAAACTCAACTGATATACCAACACTCAGGTGGATAAAACTCTCAGTAAGCCTTAGAACAGTATGTTCACCTCTGCCCAAGGCTAGAGACCTCAGCAGGCCAATATCTAGTCCCTGTATAGGCAGAGATTCAACTCTGTGAAAGGTTGGCCAGGCTTCAGCACCTGGCGGCTAGTTTCTACCTTCCCTTAGGTACAGAAAAGGTGTCCAAGCGTTTTATCACACTTGATCAACTTTGCAGGAGAAACCATGCAACACGAGAAATTTTTGATCTCATACTCTAAGCAGACTTGGCCCTGTTAAATTCAATTTGCTATAAACCGTGTCAAGAAGTGTATGTCTTACTCCACCATTAACCCTGTAACAGCAAAGTATCATTATACTCCACGTCCGGTTAAAATGACTATCCTAAACTTTGTAAACGGGCGTAAGTTTTACTGCACCAATTTAGTCCTTGATGTACGTTCATGTTACAAGCCCTCCTTCAGTAACAGTATTATTAACACCGTCCTAGCACAAAGTATAGTTTCACACTATTGCATTGCAGTAGGTGCGGCTTCAACAAAACAATCCCCCCTTTCTAGCTTCAACATGTTAATTCCATTAATGCGCCTACCTCTCACAGTCAATCTGGCAAACTGTATCCAAAGGGATGCTACCCCAGTACCCCGGTACCCCCACTGGAAATATATAGAATTATTCATTAAACCACATTAATTCCTGTCAATTGTAATCTACACACAAATCCGGGCAGCTTTGGGACCCCCCGGCTAGCGACACGTGTACATGATTACAGAGATGCCAACAGTCTGTGAAGTGTAATTAATGAAGGAAAGGGGAGGAAGGGGGGCAAAAACATGAATGTACGTGGGAGAGGGCCCCCCAGCAAACATGATTTAATAGTTGAGGGGGGGGGGGCAAGGTCCGTCCGGCTCATCCCCCCCCCCCCCCGGGATCCGCCCCAGATTGGTAACTATAAAAAAAATAAAGGCCAGATTGAGTGTGAACACCCCCTCCCCCCCCCCCACCATCAGGCGATCTCTTGGTCGGGCCCCTGGGTCGGGCCCTGGAGACTCATCCTCCATCACGCAGGGCTGTCCCACCCTCCCGGTCTATCCTGACAGAGTACTAGTAGTAGCGGCGCAGGAGCCTTGATTTGTGAAGATGTGGAGACTGGATATGGCAATGTTTGAGGCCCTCATAAGGACCGTGGAGGAACTTACCTATCTGAAAATCGATCAACCGCAGCATCAGGTCTGCGGTCAAATAGATAAGTCATTTGACTGTCCACCTGATGCGTTTTCCCTGTGCAGGTTCGAATCCTGGAAATGCCTTGGTAAACTTGACATGTCGTCAGTCATATGGCAGTACGCCACCTCGTGGGTAATCTGCCGCCTTTGTTTTTTTGATAATATTTTAGTTGTCATCATCAGTACAAAAACTGTTCTTCCAGATTATATAATATATATATATATATATATATAATGACAAATACATATATAATATATATGTATTTGTCATTATATTATACAACAATCAATCCATGGGTAATTTGAACAATAGTACCAGTATAATTCTTGACAACTGAGAAAAGGACACAACCACCCTGATATTTCTTATGTTAGTTACCAAAAATCAAAATACATCATGACATAGTTGAACTAATTGGAATGCAAACAGACACAGACACAAAAAGAGCACAAATTTCACCATACCATCCTCAGCCTAAGCAAAACCTCAAACTTCAGTTGTGTAATTAACAAACATTTTAACTGCAGATTAAATTGTATTTTATATATTATCTAATTCACGAATATGTCTTGGTAGGGAAAGCCAGTGTTTTAGCAACCCTGTAATAAGCTAAGGTGACTTCCAGGGATGAAAGTCGTCCATGAGAAAAAGACTGGAAATTCATGCGCGAAGAATTGCATGTATAAAGGGAGGGTCAAGTATCAAAACATTATTGGTACATTCTCAGAATTTTGTATTTCTCTTAATTATTGCTCTTTTTTGACTTTTAACATATCAATTTGTTCACAATTATGTTAAAGAATGTTTTCCATAGAAAAAATCCAACTTTCATTTATTATTTCAAGACTTTTCTATCTTCACTCTAGGAATAATTTTATGCTCCACAAGAACAGAGACCACATGCTGTGCCTATCGCCCAACACCCGTCCTTTCCCCCAGATCACATAACCATCTGGTCACCAGACACCCCTGGCTACCCATGAGGGGGATAAGACTACAAATTCAGAATGTAAAACTATAAATATTTCATATGGAAAAACACATAATACGTATATTTTCCTTGATGTTAAGACTAAGAATGAACAATAGATACAAATGCTCAGTACATTCTGATATGAAATATTTTTCTGACAAAAAGTGTGAACAAAATGTTTTATAAATTTATGTGTGCAATGCCAATGGGACTCCCCATATGAAGTCCCATCCTCCACTTGTTTTTTTATTTTTTTTTAATTGTATTTTTTATACCGGCTGAGTTCACTTTATTAAATGTTCTTCCACTGCAGTCCTGTGGACCATCTGGGCACAATTCCGTGCAGGGGTCATCCAAATGACCTTTTTCCATGCATGCTGCACTCCATGGGACTCGAACCCATGAAGGGCCAATGCCAACAAGTGGTACCAACGCCTCAACAACGTTGGCCACCCTGACCCCTCCTTTCTCCTTTTCCAGTTTTTACTGGGAAGGGATTTAGTACTGTGGCGTATGCCTCAGGCCCGGGGGGGGGGGGTCACTGACTCTTTGAAGGTTACTACCCACTGCCAAACTACCGCCCCTGCTTTTTGTCACCGACCACTCCTGAATTCTAGTTCACCGCCCCTTGTCTATCAGTACTAGCCTATATCTCTGGATGGTTCCTGGTTGAAATGTTTAAATCCATACAGTCAATTACACTAATCTATAAGTTATCATCTGATCATGATGGGGGACTCACTCGACCCATTTTATATATTTAACCAAAAAGTTAAGCAAAGTTGATACCGGTTGCTACTTGGATGGTTGCTAGCCCGGGTTAGAATCCCAGTGGTCAATTGCAACACACAATTTTCGGTCATGGTCGTCTATGTTTCAATTTAATCAACCAGGTGTCTCTGGAGTTAATATCCGTGTACACTATACTCCCTCTTCGCTTCAGCCTCGTCTATTCTTATTAGGTCAGCCACCTAAGTAGTATGCCGTGACATTGCATCAGCCCTCGTAGTTGTTGTTTAAAATGCCCCTTCCGGGGGTTCTTATCGGCGAGCCGCGACACTGGGCAACGCAGAGCGCGTATGTACTAGATGAGCACTTCGTGTGTTCGAACCCCTCTAAATTCGCTAGGCATGCCTAGCACACGTTCGTCCGATCCCCAGTGTCACTGTGACACTCGCCTCCTTTTTTCATTTCCACATTAATTCAGGGGTGGGCATCCTGTCGCACTGTCGCACAAAAATGCGACAGAGACCTCAAATTGTGCGACAGGAGGTTTCTAACTAAGATATATATCTGATAAATGTATAACCCAAAAGTCTGTACACTGTTTTCCTGTGGTAATCCACCACTCTAAAAAGCATGTTCAATCCTGAAATAGACTAATATCACTTAAATATTATATACACTAGGTCCAAATGCAGAGATATGTTAGAGAATGACACCATTGGACAGGTCTAGTTTTATATTATAGCATGGTTCTACTCAATCTTTTAATTAATGATTTATAAACATCTTTACATAAACCCTAGTGAAATATCAAATACATGTATATTCAACGCTAATTTAGATTCAATAAGTGGCTGGATTATCTCAGTCTCAAGCACCCCGTTCCCCCACCCAAATCCTTCTGTGTAATATAACTCTTCTAACCACTCCACCAAATCATTGGTAATATTAACCCAGCAGTGTTCTCCTTATAATATTGAAGAATGCCCCGTTTTTGCCGACTTTTTGCCCTAAAAGTATCACTGTTTTGCCTGAAACGATAACTTTTAAAGTCCTAAAAACAGGCCCTTTTCTTGAAATATGTTACCCAATCGGATAGGGGTTATAGTCCCTGTTGGAGGCTCAAAAAACATAAATCTGCATGAGCCCCAAAAGTTTACTCATTAATGGCTATAATTTATTTGAATTAGAGGGGTTTTCTTAGAGAATGCTTCAAATTATTAGGGCTTATTTACATAAGATTAAATGAGAGGCGACCGAGACTGGCTCTCTTGTTCAATTATGAGGGAATTTGAATTATCATGGCTTTGAAATACTGAGGTTTTACTATCATATTTATTGAAACCAGATATATACGTTGATCACTTTCAGACATAAATCTGTGTGATTTCAAAACATGTCAATATTTTAGTCATCTAATAATTTGTGCTGAGAGGAAAAAATCCAAGAGCTTCTGGGGGCCTTGGCGGCCCCAAAACCCCCTGCCTTCAGAAACTCTGCTGGAAAATACCTTTGGCATTAAGTGACCCTTGATAAACGTTTGAGCCCTTGGTAAAAACGAAAATGAATTAGCAAGCAGTCATAGGAAATTAAAGTAGTAAACTATTTACAGCTTGGAACAAAATGCCTCTTTTTGTTTATAATGGTTTGGATAACTTATAATTTATAAGTTATAAAGGTTGGGTTAGGCCTGCATGTATTTGAAACCCGGAAATTATATTTAATACGAAATCAATACAAGGCCTTCACCCTAACTCTAGGAATCCTACATGATGTAATGCCCACTAACGGCCGCCTATTCACACCCCACATCACCCCCACATCATGTAACCCTATACTACCTATAAACAGAACAGACCGAGGGGGTACGAAGCCTGGGGGGGTGGGGGGGTGGGGGGGGCACTGACTCTTTGAAGGTTACTCCCCACTGCCAAACTACCGCCCCCACTTTTCATGACTTACCCCTCGAGAATTTTAGTTGACCACCCCCTATTTTGGGGGGCCTCAGGTCAACGCCCCCCAAAATCAAAGTGTGTCAATACCAGAAAATATACAGAAAACACCAAAATTGCTCAAGAAAACTTCTGATAAAATAACTTTAGTCTTTTTTGGGTGAAATAAAGTAGCAATAAGGCTAATTACTAGGTTATTGCCCCTATACTGTTCTATGAATATTGTTCTCCGCCCCCCTATTTTGCCATAAAAGTGGCTGACCACCCCTCAATTTTTACGTTCACCGCCCCCGCTTGGTGGGTCCGTTTGGCAGTGGGTACCTTTTCAAACCCAAGTGCCGCCCCCCACCCCCCCCCCCCCCCAGGGTACGAAGCCAAAATTATTTCCCCGAGTCAGAGCGCATCGATGCGTTCAGGGCTTCGGCTTTGGCTGAGTCATCCCCGAGGTCTGTTCTTGTTTTATTCTATACAATAACCCTGGAAAATAACCTATTAACCCATGAAGCGGGCAATAATTAATTAAGCGGGGAAACAATGTTGGATTATGTCCCTGAAGGGAAATGACGCTGACCATATGCATTACCCAAAATTTACTGGCGGGGAAGGACAATGATGAAGGTATAGGCGCTACGAAGTTGGTATAGAATAAATTTAAATACTGATCCTCTTCATCCTGCACATGTACAGCTGCCTACCAACTGTATATCTCTATGATCATGAGTTACATTGTTACCCTGCCCCACCCACCAGGGCACATTTTTTCACGTAACCGACAACGTGACCCTCAGTTTTGGAGGATGTGTTGCATTTTGTTATCAACAGGCCTAGGGTGCAGGCGCATTGCATTAGTTCCAAATTGAGTGTATTCGAACCAGCGCCCATTCACACATAAAACTTAGAGAATAAACATCTGAGTCATGTCGACCCCTCCTCTGGAAACCCTGGAAAGTCCACAGTCACCGGGACCTTCTCAGGAGGTCAATCCTCCCACGACATTCACTACAGATTGTGATACAAAAAATGTTCGAGAAGTGTCACGGGTTTCATCAACCTCATCACAATCTTTGCCCATCCAACAGGCAGCTGACACTAGGCCTCCTTTGAAAAGAAATCGCGTAACTGTTCATCCATACTGTCGCGCAATGAGCACCACTACCACGTATGATCGTAGGAGGTCTGTTCTCCTGGCCCGGGCTTCACTCTCTCTGCTCGTGCTGCGAGCATTATCAAGTCAGCTGGGAGCCCATACCCATAAGAGTGGCAACCCATCACCCCCTCCATCCAAGTGAGGTAAGAAATAAACTCTTTTTTTTTCCAGCAACATCCCTGTAAAGCGTGTACATGTTTCGGTTAATTATCTAAGAAACCATTTCATCTTTCCTTTTTTGGTATTGCATTTTCAATAACCTACTACTTACTGATCTGCTGCTAACTTTTGATCCTAATTACATCTTTTCCCTGTACCTAGCAGTCTGTGCCAGAATTTACTTTCCTTCTCCATCTAGTGCTAATCACCTTCTATTTAATCATTTCAGTGGCGCCCGTCTTCTGAGATAGCTCTTCATGGTCAGGGCTTCTGAATTGATCAGCATATAATTCTTCTGAACCTGGATGGTCCTCGTCGACATCGCTTTGCAATTTTTCCTTTGGTCGCTATCTGGTGGACCAGGGCCAGGGGCGGATCCAGGAATATGTAGAGGTGGGGGGGGGGGGGTGGTCAAGTCCCCCCTCCCCTCCCCTGGATCGGCCCTTGATCATCAGTTCTGCGTGGTACGATTGAATTCATTTACCTCATCAACTCTGTCAACGTACGTCATAGTACTAGTGTAAACAATTAATTGTAATAAAAGAAAGTTTTCACGCGATTTAGTGCCTTTTATCATTTTTTCGCGTCAATAACTGCATTAACGGTCCCCTATAGATGTGATGTAATAAATAAAAGCCCTTAAAATGACCCAACTAGATGTTAATCGAAGAACTTAAAATATTTAGAATTTAGGCATTTAGACTGTAAAAATGAGTGGGGCCGGGCCCTTCCCAGCCTCTTCCCTGAATCTTCCATGTTAGGTTTTTGCCATCAGTGCCCAGAAACAAGGGTCCCCAACTTATAATTATTTTACCTACTAATGGGGACATCTGCCGAGATCTATATTAATATAAGCAACTCCGTCCGTAGGCCTCCAACTCTGGTTGAAAAAATATAAAATCAAAAAATATAAAATCAAAATTATTGTACTTTCTATGACAGAATCACTGCCTGTTGATAACTTGAAATTTCTTCACATTCTTATTGATTAGCCATGAATTTTTACTCATTCTATAAGGCAAAGCACCTGCTGGGCTCAACGATATTTTTTTCAATATATTAGAAATCAGGATTTATTTTCCTATAAAAAAAGTGGTATTTCTGACTTGTCTATGGCGAATTATTTAGGTCCTATATGCAGGAGGGAGGCGCTTTATTAATAAAGGATTTCCTTTTCATATGCACATTTGACGTATCCATTATTTTCCCAGGGGCCCATCCTGTAGTAGGCCGCTATTTCTTCAGAGAGTCCAAAGCCGACGGGGGGTTCCTATGAAACGACTTCCAATACAACAATACAATACAATATTTTATTCACAGCCCTAATTGAGGCAAAGGAAAGAGATCGGTTAGCCGATAGTTACCTGGCATCCCCGATTAACAATAGAAAGAGTCAGCTAGCTACAAGATGATAACACTAAAGACTATGAAACAGATCAAGGGGTAGTATTATACAAAGTGGACGGGTAGCACCACAGAAATTTGCGTGATGATTTGCGTAATGGTTAGCACCATAAAATAATTAAGTGTAATGGTCATCAAGAGTATCCCCTTTGATAGGGATTGAATAGTGACATGGCTTGGCCATGGTAGGTATTTTGAGGTAGCACCTTGGGAATAAAATACTTTTAACATGGCGACTATGTTGTTTAGAGCTGACTCTAGGCTCCAAAGGTGTACCTTGCCGCACTACCGATATTTGATGCTTTTCCCTTAGGCTTAGGGCCTGCACTCTTCTCTGGAGCCGCATGCTTTTGTTTTTAGAGGATTTTGACTTTTCTGACCGACATGTAGGTTTTGGGAGATGTTTAGATGTTTTTCTTTTTTGTGGTCTAGCCTTTCGGCCACATTCTTGTCGGAATTTGGCCATGATAATGCTGCAGAATTCTGTCAAATTGTATAATGTTGCATGGTTTTCATTTGAGAAGAGCGCTTCCATGGTTAGGGCATTTGGACGTCGCAGGCATGTGTCAGATATGTACATCAGTCTCTCTTTGGCAAGGGATCGGCAGTTGAATAAGTAATGAAACTCATCACAGGACAGGACAGGACAGGTTTCACACCGGGACACGCGTCTATGATGACCGCGTCCAGCTGTTGGCCATCTTAGGCGGCGCATGTCAACTAGCTTCTGTGTCAGGTCCCTCATAGGAGTACCGCGGCCCGTGGCCCGCGGGGTAGTCTGCACTTCTTGACACGTGACGTAACAGGCCTCAAAAGGGGCGGCAGTCATGGTGTCGCTGATACCCCTAGGATGTAACTTATGGTAACTTATGGTGTCGCTGATAGCCCTAGGACGTACGTAACTTATGGTAAAAGTCTTGCCTCATCGATAAAAGATCGCTTTCGCCAGATCATGTGTCCACAGGGGGGCCAGCCGGGGATGTATAAATACGGTGTGGCATATGGCTATAGATCACTTGAAAACTTGCTGCCACCAGGAACGCATCAACTGACTATCGTGACTCTGTCCTGTCCAAACCGAGTATGAGCTAGTGCAGGATGATCACCAGCAGCCCAAAATTGGGTGGCGCACAAATAACAGATCTTGATCTGTCTCAGGATCTGTCTCAGTATCTGTCTCAGGATCTGTCTCAGGATCTGTCTCAGGATCATTCCCTGTTCCCGATGGATGTGTCTCAGGTGACCAATATTGTTGACGAGAACCTGGAAGCGTCCGGCTCTTCGTCCACCTCCTCCATTTCCATACCATCTATGGCCGATGTGTTGGCTAAGATGGAGCGCCTGGAGGAGAAGTGCCGAAAGGTCGAGTGTGAAGCGTCTGTGGTAAGAGCAAGGGCGGAAAAGTTGGCCATGGTCCAGCAAGCCAAGCCAAGCCTGCCCAAACATCCTTGGCATACGAACCGAAGCCGAGTAATGCTATAGCTGTAAGTTTCAAAATATGTTTTAACGGCTCCTTATAAAACTTTACATATTAAAGATAGTCTTGGTTTATCAATTATCGACATATCATTTAGTAAGTAATCCAATTCCATCTTAACACGTCACACACTGAAATATATTTACAATTCATTGATTAATGATTGGTTTCTTTTGTTGTTTCTAGTATTCTGTTCATTCCGCTTACAAGGGCAGGTGCAGGGAAAAGGCGGGCTTCAGGCTTACTGCTGGGTAGGTTCATGAAGATCATATAACGTGATAACGATGTGAACAGTGGAGACCTTAATATTGTTTTCAGTAAGGAACGGTAACCATTGATGTAGTCTTAAAATATCGAATCCCGAATAGAACCTTTGCCATTCTAATCTAATTCGAGGGATAGAGCACGTGCACCCGACGTGATGCCGTTCATGACTTGAATACATCTCATTATATTCCTACATTCAGGGCGGGGATCAACCATCCACAAAACGCTGCGATTATCCAGGATTTGGTTGATAACGTCAGCACCGGCGAAGATGCCCCCCGACCCGAGGTATTAAGTAAGTCTGATCGGTAGCAAGTTTCCCTGTTAACTAATTACCTGTACAGGTACATTAATGGATCACGCTCCTCCTAGTCATCTTAATACCTAAATTCATGTTATCAGTAAAAGTGTTCAAATACCTATGTAATCCTAGTCTATTTCATGAATAGTACGGTGCTTTCATTTAACATATAAGAACGCTTTATATCCTTTTCTCAAGTAGTGGCTTTAATTTTTAAGCAGATTTCATATCAATATTTATAGTCGCTACCCAGACGTATTTCCGCACTCAGCAAACCAGGGTGAGGCGAGAGTGGAGCGGGAAGATCGAGGAGAAAAACAGAAAGGCCAACCTCCGTCACCATCTCACCCAGGTAAATCAATTTTGGTCCAAAGAGAATGCGTGCTCGTGCAGGCATTATTTGGTGAAGCCCACATCCTCATAAGTACTTTTCTTATAGTTGCCATCTCATACTATTAGAGTGACCAATTGCAACACTTGTTAATACTGCGCGGCACTATTTAAATTCCAGCAAGTAACATTCAATGATAAACAACTTCTTTGTGTTTGATGTTGTTGGCCAAGTATGTCTTAACTGTATTATATATATAATAACCTTGCAGAAGATACAAAGACCGCAGGTCGCACTGGAAGAGCTTGTTCAGGAGTGGGACGAGGATAGGAGGTCGGCCATGAGGGCCGTCCTGACCCCAGACTACACTAGTGATGAGGAGCGCGTCCGGGATGGGACGGTCAACGCAGCGGATGAACACTCCCAGCAATACTACCGCCTCATCAAACCCCTGGTGTGGGAAAGTGACGAGCTGAGAGGCTATAAAGCGCACCTAGACAACAAAGAGGACTCTGTCACCACCACACGTCAGCAGGCCGTCCGATTAGCTGTGGTGCGCTCGCCGACGTGCGACCCAGCACCAAAACGCCAACAGCCTCCTCCCGGCACCCCAGACTGGGCAGTGAAGCCTGCGTATCAGTTTGGGGGCGGCGATGCCTAACACCCCAGCTGCTCAGAGATTCTCCCCGCCATTCAGCCATTTTGCCATAATTTGTTCAATTCGTTATATAAACTGTTCTCCAAAGTACTTTGCACTTCTTGTTTTGACTTCGATCTTATTATTGACCCCTGGCTGCTAAGCAGGGTTGTTGAAATGTAAAACTGACTTGCTAAAAATACATCGGTACAATCTAGGTACAATCTGTAGGTTACAAATATAAAGGTTCAAAAAAATAGTTAAAATCGACACCATCATTAGAGCAAACTTTAAATTACTAGTAAAAAGTAACCTCTATATAAAAAGATTACTACGGTTGTAAATATAAATATCATATCGCTCTAGCCAACTACGATGATTTAGGAATAAACTTGCAATTGTGTCATCTGTCGGTCTTTAGATTGTCAGCAACACTACATAAAGTAAAATAGCATGACATGAAGGTACCAGCTGTACCAGAGACTGAGTACTAGTAAACATCTGCAGCTCAACAATTCAATTGCAACCTGCACACGGCAACCTATATGTAAATGGTAATAGATATAGCCCGGTGGCCTGCACACCATACACGTACATGTGCAGGTGCACATAAACATCAGCTTTAAATGCACCAGCTAATAATACATAAGGAACAACCAAAAAATCAAAAAACACACTGCATACTTATCATAGGACTAGGTCTGAAACTGTACAAGACTGTACTTTGCCGATTAAACACATTTCTCCCTGCGACATGTTATGTATATATATATATATATATATATATATATAGGTAAATATTATTTCAAGTGAAGCAAGTGAAGAAAGACTGAATGAAAGGGGCCATCTACTCGGCCTGGGGAATTCGAGCGGTCATTTCCAGCTAGCAAGTCCGTGCAACCATGGAGACTGGTTTTAACTTTACTCTCTCTAGTGCCACGGGGCGGAGCTGTCACTTCAATTCTCCAGTGTCCCTTCTCACCAGCGTCTACATCAGGACTGGTTCCGCATCGCTCTCAAAACCTTGAGGACCAGGAGGTAGGTGTTGGTATTGATGCATGTTGGAGTGTCCTGAAGAATGTTAAGTGTAGCTATAGGCCATGGGATGAGCAGTTCACCGCACGGCCAGTCTTCCTGAAGCAGTCCAGTCCGGGTCCCGCCAGTACTAGTACATAGGTAGCCCCCAAGTATTAACGCTCCTAACCCTAACCGCCCCTAGAACCCAAGGCCAGATATATCCCCATTCCCATTCCCACCTGCCCCACCCAGTCACCCTTTTCACCACTTACCACCTTACCTCACACCTTACCCCTTCAACCCCGTCCCCTCCCAACCCCTTCTCTATCCCTCTTGCCCCTCCCCTGTTCCCTACCCCCCACCCCTCTCCCCTCCCCTCCACCCTATCCCCTTCTCTACCCCTCTGATCCACTACTATAAGTTATGAAACTAAGCTAAATTAATTAATTAAACTATTTACAGAATGTACAAAAAAAAGCTAATTGGAGTTGGATGGGCTCGGCGGTGGTGGTACCGGTGGTGGTGGTGGTGGCGGCGGGTCAGGGAGTTAATTGTTGGAGTCAGACGGGCTCGGCGGTGGTGGTGGTGGTGGTGGTGGTGGAGGCTATGGTACCGGTGGCAACTGCTGGGGCTGGGGCTGTGGCAAACTGAGGATGACAACCTGGGCCCCAGCGGGCGGTCGTACATACCTAAAATACAAAATTACAAAATTACAACATATTGCCTTTACTTTGCTTCTAAATAAGGATATAAGTACGTACAGTGCAAGTTGTTCATGGGAATTTTGGACTAACATATTTACATGTCCACTGACTTTTAATTCTGCAGAGTATGTATAATAAGGGTCAGGTAACTTGACGGTACCTTTTTACAAGGAAAAAAAGTTACACATGAAATGAATGGATCAGAATTGATTCTAATAATAATTTATGGAATTCGAAGTTATAATTATATAAATAATAGAGTGCTAATACTCACTGTTCCAGAGGGGCTGCCCCGGCCCCGTCACCACCACCGCTCACCACCAGAAAAACTATGCCGGGCCCCACGTGCTGGTGGTACACAAGGCCTCTGAAAATTGAATAGTGAAGCTTAAGGTCATTTCATGTGTATCAATAGTAATCAGCAGCAACAGAAGAGTAACTTCAAGCATGTAAAACTAGTTTTCGAATATGGAATAATCAGGTACACCTGTACTTAAATCCCCCTCCTATGGGGGTTGACCACTAAATTCGACACAGCGACACGGCCCTTTTTGGGCTTTATGACAGGCGACATAACTAATTCTTAAATTTGACACGGTGACAGGCCTAGGGCCTATCCTTAAAATCGACATGTGACATAGCTTATAGTGACATATGACAAGGGCTTTTCTTAAATTCGCATGGCGAGAGGGCCAATTCTTAAAATCGACAGGGGACATCAGGACACCCCCCATCCAGAGCCCCCCTCCTGGTCCTATCTTACTCTGCCCCTTCCCGTCCTTGCATTGTCCAGGGGCGGATCGAGTGGAGAGGGGGGGGGTAGATTTTGCGCTAGTGGGGGTCGGGAGATCGAGTGATCGGGAGACTCACGGAAAATCCGGGAGATCTAGAGTTGACAGGTCTGTACTCAGTGTGGAGTAAATTATTATTTGTCGAGGCCCGTAAAAAGTTTTGGCTGGGCCACAAGATTATCTGGCGTAGGGCACTAGGGGCCCAAACGGCCCACTAAAAACCATCGACAACACCCGGGTGATAACAATAATTATTACAGATTTCTATAGATTATAAACCATTGTTCTTGGGAAAATAGGGAACATTACTAAGAAATAAAGTCTTACTGTGGTTGATGCCTGGCCGCGGTTTGATTAGCCATAGTGATTTGCCGAGGTGATTGGCCGAGGTCTAGATCAGCTGCAGATCCGTATCCTCCAGCTGCAGGGTTCTGGTTGCTTCTGGGCCTGGGGATTGAAATTTCTGTAATCTGTTTGTCAAAGACGTTGACGTAGTCTGATATCTGACGTCAGGACGTACGATGTCAGCGAGGAGCGCAATGTGAGCGTGAGAACTTAGTTAATTAGTGGAAAACGACGCTGTTTATCTCACACACGTATGTTCACACGATATATATAACGCGATTAAATCACATATTATCGAAACACAATAAGGAATCGGCTGCTGCAAAAGATACACTGGTTTTATATAAATTCTTGTTCAAAGATCTTGTTCAAAGACCAAAGAGATAAGTTAAAAGGCATAACTACTTAAACTGCCATTTTATCGACTTCATGTTCCAAAATAATTGACGGGGAATCACCTGAGAAGGGGAAGAATCAACTGGGAAGGGGAGAGGGGGGTGGGGGGTATTGGCTGCACAGCTCCCCGTCCCCCTTGATGGGACCGCCACTGAGAAATATTATTTTAATAAGATGGCAAAGTAGCTTGGCCACCCTCGCCAACTCCCACTGGAAGACATGTGTGGGACTAGTGACGGACGGGGTCAGTGTACCCCTTAGTCTACCCAGAGAGAGTAAAGTTAAAACTTTAACTTTACTCTCTCTGGTCTACCCTAACCCGGCCGACTCAGGGACAGGTTATATAATGCCGCCCGCTCTCCGGCCCACGTGCACACCACCTCTCCCTTAGGGGTTACACATTTATGGGTTACAGGTCCGCAGCCAGCTTTTTTGAAAGTGGTGATCGTTTATTTACTAACAGTTATTTTAGCGAGAGAGGGGTATGATGTTAATTTTGGGCTAAAACATATATTTTTGTATTAATTTTTTAGGATAGCATATTAACTGAGGACTTAACATTTGCGCATGCAGTGTCGCAGTGTGGCATTGTTGATTTTTAGGGTCTACACCCCCTCGGTTGGGCCCACATGCTGAATGTGAAATTTGATTGGGCCGCGGGTCCAGTCTACAGGCCTAGGACTGCAAGAGACAGTGGATCATCGATGCTGCGCATGCAACGTATAATCTTCCCTTTCTTCTTCCCGATCTTCCCGATCTTCCCGAAGATGTCACAAGATCATGAAACCAGGTGGGTCAGTGTGTTGCGTCAGTAAAATAACTGTTGTTCAGGTTTTGGGGGAGAATGAGTTGGATGAGTTGGAGGCGGGGATTACCCCTCCAGGGACTCGAGGTGGAGTGTTTGTAAACAATGCTATAGGGGTCAGTCATGGTCATGAACACAGCTGCTGTACGCGGAACAGGTGATCGATGTTTTCCCTTTTCTAAACGGACCCGCGTGTAAACAATTGGGAACCTTTTAATTTATAGTGTTTTTTTTCGCTCATTCCAGCGCTCAAGTACTGCAGGAGGAGGAGGAAGAGGAGACCCACCCCTCCACACCACATGGTGAGGACGGGGAAACCAATTCCACGGAAACGCCGCTGTGCACGCCGAAGTAGGTTTCAAATGTTAATACTGTTCATGAACATTTTACAAATTAGTGACATCCAACAGTAATAAAAACAGCATGTATAATAGTTGAATGTAGTAACCCAAATCATGCCCGGCTAATTTACACTTAAGAAAAGGACTTTACTTTACCATGGTTGAATTTAGTTATTTTAGAAGGCATAACTGGTTATTTTGTGAAAAATTATGGAGATCGCCGGTTATTCTCTATGTTCACTAATATATAGCTGGCAAAGAGAATGTCCACATCCGGAGTGTCATCCACACATTTACTCTATTTTTTCAGATGGACGTATAATATATAGAGATGATTGACCCAGTTCTGATAATTGTTTTTTTTTCCAGGGCGGACTACCCTCGAGGAACTCGACCTCGCGACCATACACCCAAACTGCATCTCAGACACAGAGTGGACGTGCTGCTACTGTAATGGGCACCCATCACAGGTTCGTAAAAGTTAATTGACCCGGTGAAGCTCAGGGGAAAAAAATAATGTATATATCCCAGTCAGGAAGCTGGCCATCAAAAGCTCATGATATGATGGACAGGAAATAGTCAAACTTACTCCAGACTTGAGCAGGTTGGGGCTAATGTAGGAAAACAGGAACGTCCTGAAATCTCAGGACGCCCCCCTCCACCCCCTACCACGTGCACCCCGGACCCACGCTGGCCCCCGGTCAGCCGCGGTCAGAAGTAGGTCACCCCTCCTCCCGTGTCCACTCCCCGGCCCCGGGAGGGTGGACCCCCGACAACACATCCTCGAACACCAGTCCCCCAGCCGCCACTGGTAGAGCGGCAGCGGCGACAGGGGCCTTTACTTGAGAAGATGCGAAAACAGGACCTGGGCCCAACCCCTCACTTTCATAACCTGATTTATCTGTTATTATGAAAGTTCAGTGTTTCTAAAGTATACCATGTTTTGTGATATATCATCCCCTACATGTATACCAATTTGTTAGTCTGAGCAGCTCCTTATAAAGAAATTAGAGTTTGACAGTTGGTTTTACTATAGGATATAGAGGGCCACTCTGTTAGGGTCCAGGACCAGTGTCCAGGGGGGGGGGGGTCCCCGCGCAAATGACATAGGTAATGTTGGTGAGAATACGGGACAGCCTGAGAAGTCAGACTGGCCTGATAAACTGGGCTAATTGATATTACCCGCCTTTTTATTGTTGTATCTGACCGCTCCAAGCCGGCCTTGGAAGCCTGTCACTGGGTTAAGTACCTATAAATAGCCAAGGGGTTGGCTATATGAGATGGCGCCACCGTAACGTCAACAACGCGTAAATCGCGGAGCTCCGACGACGGACTTTAACATCAATTTTCACTAATTTCCCCTCAATCCCCAACAACGCCACTTGGTAAGCTATTAGATATCATACCAAAGACCACACAAAACGAGTGTCAAGTCTCCTGATTACGTACTTTAGTCACAGTATCGATTTTTGTGTTTGGTAGTTTTGGCGCGGATTTTGGTTGGGCGAAAATAGCAGGAAGCACCCATACCCACAACACTACAGACTTGTTAAAGCATAAACTGAGTACTATAAAGCTTTCTTTATGTAGTATTAGGCATAAGCTTACCTATTTGGGCTTTGTTTTGCTAAAATATAGTCGTGGTAAAGCCAAATACCAGAAACTGAGTGCCAAGTAAGTGAAAATACGGGAAAATGGTGAGCAGACTCTTAGTGAATAACTGAGAACTCAAGATGAAATTAGTGGTGTGATGTTGGTGTGACGCGCGTCTCAACGCTCCTGGCGAAAACCGGTAAAAAGAAGAGAAGGTAGGCTGTATATCTGGCGTGATATGAACATCGATTCAGGTATTACAATCAGAAAGAAAAAAGTGCGAAGTTGTAGTACTATGAGCGATAAAGAAGGAAACATGGCGGCCATTGCTGTAAATAAAAACATGAGTGGGTCTCCGGAAGCTCCCGAACTTGAATCGAATGATCTTGACGAATTCCTCAAAAATAAAGAACTGACACTTGAAGATATATATCGATTCAACTATGATATGAAATCTGAATTCCTGACAAAGATCGATCAAATTAACGAAAAAATCGAAAAACAGAAAATAACCGACGATACACGCAAAGCCGAAACTGCCCAACTCCGTGCTCAGGTTGACGAACAAGCGAAACAACTGAAACTGGTTACCGACAGGCTGGCGAAGTGCGAAGCGGCCTTGAACTTTCAACAAGTGAACATCGAAGAACACCAGAAACAGTTTGATAACATATCCTCTGAAAAACGGAGGCATAACCTAATATTCCATGGAATACGTGAGTCCGAGCAACAGGCACCGAGGGCGCAGATCAAGGAACTGTTTGAAGATATCGAACTTCCGTTCGGAGTTGAGGAGGCCGACAGTATTTACCGGGTAGGAGCCAAAACAAAACAAAGCCAACGGCCGCGTCCGATCTTCTGTGAGTTAACACGTAAATACAACAAAGGGGAGATCTATAAGAGGTTACAAAAACTTAGAGATAAACCCAAATGGTCAAGGGTCTCTGTGACCGACGATCTCTCTCCTGAGGATAGCAGAAAAAGGCAAAATCTTCGTGATATTTGTAACCTGGCCAGAGATAAGAAAATAGAAGCAAAAGTGAGTGGGAATGCCCTAGTGGTAGAAGGGAAAAGGTACGGGTACAGGGACATCGACAAACTGCCGCACAACCTAACACTAGCTGATGCCAAAATCATTAAATGCAAAGGAGGTCTAGCCTTCCAAGGCCCAAATGCATATATGTCAAACCTAAGCCCAGCCAAGTTTGAGTATGATAGTGTCAATTTCAACTGTGTTGAACAAGCGCATGTGTACACCAAAGCCACGGTCTGTAACCAGGAAGGCATAGCAATGCATGTACTTGCACTTGATGACCCCTTCAGGATTCATGCACTTGGCAAACTCGTAAAAACAACTAAAGAATGGGACGAGATGGAGGAAAGGATGCTGTATGAATTCAATCTTGTGAAATACAGGCAGAATCCTAAACTTGCTACTGCTCTTATTGATACAGGGGAAGTGCGACTCTTTGAGGCAACCAGAGACAAGAGGTACGGATGCGGGCTGCCCCTGTCCCAAGCAAGAGACATCGATGAAAACAGCCCTGGATCAAACAGGTTTGGAAAAATCTTAGAGCAAGTACGCAGTGATATCAAGGAACTTCTTCAAGCCGAGTGATAACTGACTTAATACTAAAACAAAATGGCAAGGATCGCTGTGATCTGTGATGAGCGGGGAAAAGACTTTCAGTCTGCTTTTGACTATACCGCAACTTTTGTCGATCCTCCTATGACATACGAAATTTTGTGCTTTCCAAATGCCTCCTTAATGAGGGGAACTCAACTAGCAGTCCCGATACTTCAAGACCAGCATCAAGACGCAGCTGTTGTTATGTTAGGTCTTAATGACTTAATTGAAAGACATTTAAATGGGCATATCAGCCCTATCTATGGTGAAGTAGGAGCTGCTGTTGAAATGCTAACTAACCATGTTGTTGAGTGTAAAACTGAGCTAACTCAAATATGTAACCCAGTTGTCTTTTCCCACATAGCAGGGGTAGATATAAACAGGTACAACGGCTACGCAACATCGTACACTGAGAAACAAGACGTGATAAACTCTGCTGTGGTACACATCAACCAAGCCATTGTATCGATAAACGGAGATGACAACTACTTCACTCCAATGCTTCAAGACTCTATCCACTCCCTACATCACGGTGAACGATTTGCTAAATACCATAAATTCTACGATGGGTTGCACTTGCAATACAACACAGTGAACACCTGGGCTGAGTTGGTTCAGAAGGCCATGATAAGGAACTACAACAGGTATTACTATGGTAACTAAATGTTGTGATTTACTATTCATGTTAAATTATTACAGAACTAAAATAACTTGAACAGAATCAATAGGACGCAGATTATTGTAACTACAACAAGTTTTAAATAAATAAATGGTTTCACATAGTCCATAGGACATATTAATAACTACCTGTATTTGTATCGTACTTACTCATGTTATAAAGTTGACCTAGCCCATAGGGCCAAACATAGAGTATATGAGTTAAGACTCTATATTGTAACTAGAAAGAGTTCTAAATAGATAAGTGGTTTCACCTAGTCCATAGGACATATTGATAACTTTTTTGTATTTGTATCATTTTTACTCATGTTATAAAGTTGACCTAGCCCATAGGGCGAAAAACCATTGTTATCAATATATTTGTTATAATATGTCTTTATTTTCTACTTATTTTCTATCTTGCTTATGATGTATTTGTAATGTACTTACTCATGTTATAGAGTTAACCTAGCCCATAGGGCCAAAATTACTGTTATTAATATAATGTTACAATATGTCTAAGTACTTATTTTCTATTCTATTTTGCTCATGATATTGAACTGGTTATCAATTATGTGACCTAGCCCATGGGGCCTCCTGTATCCATGTATTGTTACTTTTGTTAGCCTACAAATTGACTAATACTATATGTACTTAATATGAGAGCGGTGATATATCAACTTACACCACCATTGTAACATTGTCATGATATATTGTATTACCTCATATGTCCCCAATAACTCTGATGCTCATACAACTTGTTCATTGAACATAGAACAGCTGTTGAATCCGATTTTTCTTAAATGTTTTCTGATAAATGACTGAATTTTTCAACAATAGAGGACTCCATATTGCACATTTAAATGTACGCAGCCTATGGCCAAGTATTGATGAAATTAGGTTATTTTTACAAAGATCTGAGATTGACTGCCTGACTTTATCTGAAACCTGGTTAAGGGATGAAATGCCAAATAGTATGATATATATACAAAGCTATTCATTATATAGACTAGATCGGCAAACGATTGACCCCACAAACTGTAACCAAAAGAAATATGGTGGTGGTCTTTGTGTATATACAAGGACTGACATTGTTGTTGATGCTCACAAATACGAAGAATTGAATATTAGTACTGCAGATATAGAACTACAATGTCTCCAAATTTGTCCTCCAAATCAGAAAAAATATATTCTCCTGAATGTGTATAGACCCCCTAATGGTAACCATACAAAATTTCTAGACTTAATAGACGAAAGACTAAATTTAGTTCAAAGTGCTACAACAAATGAAATTGTTATGCTTGGAGATTTTAATATCAATTTATTAAACAAGAAAGATATTACAAGGAAAAATATGATACATACAACTGACAATTTTGGCCTAAAGCAATATATTAAAACTCCTACAAGGTATTCACAAAATAATAACCCAACCTTATTAGATCACATTTACACAAATATTTCAGACATTGCACATGTTGGTACGTATTCACTCAATATTAGTGATCATGAGATGGTTTATATTACAAAAAAGAAAGCCAAACTGATTAAGAAAAAATTAAGTTTTGTTGGACGTTCATATAGACAATATGATAAACAAATTTTTTGCAATAGACTTTTGAATTGTGATTGGGACTCATACTATGATATTCCTGATGTGGATGAAGCTTGGAAGGTAATGCGAAATTACATAGAAAATGCAATTGATCATTTATGTCCAAAAAAGGTAATAAATGTGAAAAAGGAAAAAGATCCCTGGATATCAGATGATCTTATAGAGTTGATACATGACAAAGATGAACTGTTGAGAGTTGCTAAAAGAACAAATCTTGATGATGACTGGCAAGCAGCTAGAATAGCTAAAAATTTAGTTACACGAATGATCAAAAATGCAAAGAAGGAATTTTTGACAGATCAAATTGAGCTAGACCATGATAATCCAAATAAATTTTGGAAGGCAATCAAGACATTATTACCAGATGAAAAACCTGAAACAAATATTAAACTAATTGATAAAACATCTGGTAGTGACGTACCTGATTTAGAGGTAGCCGACTATATAAACAATTTTTTTGCAACAATCGGTTCTTCAATAATGAATGATGGCACAGGTGATTGTGCATGTTGGGAATACCATGGTATCGAGCTTCCAAAGACTTTTAAGTTATTTGCTGTTACGGAAAAGGAGGTGGCATCTGAAGTAAATAGTATTAAACTATGTAAACCTTCATCAATTGACCATATATCTACTAAAGTACTAAAAGATGCTTTTCAATGTCTAATCCCTCAACTTACTTATTTATTTAATCTATCGATTGTCACATGTAAATTTCCAAGTGAATGGAAAAGGGCATATGTTACACCTCTTCCAAAGGGTGGTGACCCAACGGATGTGAGCAATTTACGTCCAATTTCCTTGTTACCCCTCCCAAGCAAACTTTTGGAACATTTAATTCATAACCAGATGACCGCTTATCTTGAGAGCTTTGATATTCTAGATTATAATCAAGGTGGCTTTAGGAAAAATCACTCGACTACCTCCACCACTTCAACTTTTCTTGATGATATTTACAGTAACATAAACAATCATAGGTTAACGCATGCAATATTCATAGATTTTAAAAAAGCGTTTGATTCAATAAACCATCAGTTAATACTAAAAAAGCTCTCTAGAATAGGCTGTCATGTGAATACTACATCATGGTTTGCTTCTTACTTGAATGAAAGATATCAACAAACACGAGTAAATGCTCAGATTTCTGATATGGTAAGTGTGACCTGTGGTGTACCACAAGGATCGGTGCTCGGTCCACTATTATTCTTGATTTTTATAAATGATATTGGTACAGCAATCTGCAATAATTCTTATAAATTGTATGCAGATGACACTGTTATTTATACGAGTGATAATGAACTCACGGATCAGGCATGCAGAGCTGTGTTACAATCAGACTTTATTAATGTGTTAAAATGGTGTGATATTAATAAAATTAGAATTAATTCTTCTAAAACAAAATCTATGTCTTTTGGTGGGAAGTATCATATAGATAGAGCTGAGGAACTGGAAATTTTTATTGGAGACACTGTTTTAGAAAATGTTCCCCATTATAAGTACTTAGGTACTTATGTTGACACTTGCTTAACTTTTGAAAAACAGATAAAAGAAACTTCAAAAATAGTTTCATATAAGCTTTATTGTCTCACAAAAATTAGGCAATTTATAAATACCACTACATCAATCAAACTATACAAATCGTATATACAACCCTACTTTGACTACAATGACATATTTTTTGTAACAGCTCCTGCAAAGTTTTATTGGAAGTTAGATAAATTACATCTGCGTTGTCTTAGAAGATGCCTGCCTGAGGGTGGAAACTATGATAAGAATGAACTGTATGTACTGACTCAGGTGAATTCTCTAAAACAACGTGCTGATGCACATTTGTTAAAATTGATGTATAGAAGATCAGCACAGGCACACTACATTAATGTTGATGTAAATCCAACTCGTGCCTATGATGCGGTAATACTGAAAGTTCCTTTTCCAAGAAACGAACAATTTAAAAAGAGTGTGATTTATAGAGGTTCAGTAATGTGGAATTCAACCCCCTCAATAGATAGAAGCATAGGTGAGTTCTCAAATTATAAATTACATCTTAAATCATTACTTAAACAACAACTGGTTTAGAGATATTATACATGTTGTTCTATTTTATTAACTATGTTCTGAGTGATTATATGAGGTGATCCCTTTTGATTCAATATTAACTGAATAGAAAATTTGTAAAAGAAATAATAGGGTATGATCGTGTATGAGATATCCCTAAGTGAGAATGCTGAATGTCTTATTTTGTTTAATTTGGACCTAAACCGTGAATGACGGTCCTTAATGGAAATCCATGCACGTTATTATGATTTAATATAAGTCAATGTATGTATTTGATATGCATTGAATGTCCGGCGATAACACAGTGAATTTGTATATCATCATATTTAGTGCTGGACCAAGGTGAAAACCGTGCCTTGTTTGTGCGATCCTTTCTTCAGAAATAAAATGTGAACACAAAAAAAAGGGTGTGTCGCAGACCCCAGGGATGGTTATGTAATGCTGTCCGGCCTGCTCCTCCACTGCGGCCCATTTACACAGTAGTAAGGGACCATAGACAGACTGATTTTTTGCTTTGCAAAAAAATGTGCACATTTAACTTTAGAGGTAAATACCTAAATAATTGGAACTACTAATTTATGAGATATTTACCGAGTGGGAATTTTCAGTAACTCTCTCTATTAATTACAAGTGTTAATTGCATTCAAGCGTTCAAAAAGCCAAGGACGATGGGAGAACCAGGATAGGAGGACATGTTTAGTGGTGTGAATGCATATGGGGTCATAAACTTGCATGTTTACCAGACCCACGCATGGTATAGTACTGTTATTGCTTGATGTCTACTACATTCAAACGTACTAATTTTCAGATGGAAGCGGCTTATTTGAAACAGCAATTCCAAGTGGCGATGAAGGATTATTACAGGCACGGCGTCGACCTTCAGCCGCGGTCAGTTTACTTGGGCCGATTGTACAGGTAGGCTGTTTAAATTTGTCTGAGAGAAATTAGGAAGGGCATAACTTTATATTTGAAAGGGGTGATATGTAGGTACAGATAAACGCATCACTTACAACAATTTCATTAAAAGAGGCCGACATACTGTGTAAAGTATTTGTTGGACACATCTACCTACTCAAGATCCCGCCTTGACATTTCAGGATCTACATTTTTTTTTTTTTTTTTTTTTTGATTGGTTTTTATTTAGGGTTCGGGGATCGTCATTGACGATTTTAATTCCCCTGCCTCTCAAGAGAAACATTACAATATTCATTTCATTTCCTGGAGTAGTCAATTTCGTACATTCGTTGACATAGTGTACAATAAGGGTGAAAACACATTATGAGATCCATTTGGTGAAAATGAAATGATAATGGTGATAAGGTATGAGAAAAATAGTTGTTTAAGCTTTTTCAGGTAAAGTTTATGTATATGGATTTTCAAAATACAATTCAATTGTGTCTTTAAGGAATGACTTTGATTGACTGTTCCTTATTAATGGAGGTAATACATTCCATTGCTCCGCAACTCTATAAATAACACTACGATAAAATCGTTGGTTATCAACTTTAGGGAGAGTCAATAGAAGACCATCATGATGTCTGGTAACTATATCCCTATTATCCTGGTAATTAGGATCTTGCACAAGGGTATAACCATACAATATCAAATGCATTCTTCTTCTATAGGTCAAAGTAAACAATTCAGCATTTCGATGTAATATTTCAGATCGCAATCTTTGTTGATATGGAACAATATATTGATTATAAACAATTCGCAAAGCATCATTTTGTAGTTTTTGTAGTTGGGTGTTCATATAGAGGATGTTTTGTTCGTATATAAAGTCACCATAATCAAATATAGGTAAAATCATAGTTTTGTATATAGTAAGAGCTGAATGTTCTGTTATAAAATATCTAATGTTCCGCAAATATTTTAACTTCTGTTGAACCTGTGAGACAACCTTGTTTCTGTGTGCACAGAAGTCAAGATTTACATCTAGAATAACTCCAAGGTAATTGAAATTACTTACTCTATCTAATTTAGTATTTTCAAGTGACAATGATAAATTCACATTGTGCCCTGTCCCCCTCCTTGATGGATCAATGTACATCCACTTGGTTTTAGATTTATTTAGGTTAAGTAAATTATAACGGAACCATTTATTGATTGTTTCTAAATGTTGGCTCAGTAATACATGACTGCAATCATGTACAACTGCATCATCCGCATATAAGATAATATTATTCGGAAATAATAGACCAAGTTCATTCACAAACACAAGGAAGAGGACAGGGCCTAACACAGATCCCTGTGGCACGCCATATGGTATAACCTTGGTTGACGATGTATACCCATTTATAAATACATGTTGTTTCCTGTTACTAAGGTATGAGATAAACCATTTCAACGTGTTCCCCGTTATACCAATGTATTCCATTTTTGTTAACAAAAGATCATGATTTATAGAATCAAAAGCTTTACTCAGATCTAAAAATGATATAGCAGTTGGTGATGAGACATTGATATTGTCATAAATTTTGTTAACTATAGCACTTATTGCTGTTGTGGTCGAAATTTTTTTCCTAGAACCATGTTGTTGGGATGTTAAAATATTATTTCCATGCAAGTAATTGTTTAATCTAGAACAAACAATTTTCTCAAGTATTTTCCCAGGTAAGGGCAATAAAGAAATCGGTCTCAATTCCTTTACGTTTTTAACAACCGAAACTTTTGGTAACGGAATTACAGTTGCATGCTTCCATGCATCCGGTACCACCCCTAGTAATATAGAGTTGGTGTACATTTTACAAGCTCGATACAATTGGGATTTAAATGCATCAATAATCACAGACGACCGTACATTAGGAACTGCAGAGGATTTGGAGGTATCTATTTTATTCAAAATAGTTAATAAGTCCTCAGCAGTTATCACATCTTGTAAGAAGTCACCATTCAAATTTAATCTAGTCGATGTAAGTTTAAAATTCCTGATGCAACTTTCAATTCCTCCTATAGAGTTCAACATTGGGCTTGCCATGTTAGCTCCTACATCAACATAATAATCATTTATATATGTAGATAGGGCCAAATCAGTCACCATTTCATGGTTCTCATTTTCTAGAACCACAACAGTATTCTGAACATCTGCTGTCGGAAAAATATTATTAATTTCATGCCAGAATCTTTTAGGGTTAAGGCGATTATCAGTTAATTTTTGCTGGATCACTCTAGCTTTTGAGTCCTTAATGGCAGTTGTTATGCGATTTTTTAGAATATTTGCCATATTCCAATCATCTACTCTACCCATACGTTTAGCTCTGTGAAAAAAGTAATCTTTGTCACGCATTAGCCCAATAATGTCATCATTTAACCACATAGGTCGTTTACCCGGAATTTTCATTTCCCTTATGGGACATATCCCATTCAATGACGTAACAATGTTATTCAGAAATATATCCCACAATATACCAGGGTCATTCATATTCATATCATCAAAAACTGTCCAATCACAATCTGTTAATAAATCCTTAAAAATAGTACTATCATACCTGGCATAGCTCCTCCCAACTACTGTCCTTTTGGGAGTATACACAGTTTGCTTCTTCCTTACCATATAAATTGGCATATGATCACTAATATAACAGCTCAATATGCCTTTACTAAGTATATGAGGACAATCAGTATATATCACATCGATAAGAGTAGAGGTACTAACTGTGACACGGGTAGGATTCTCAATGATCTGATTTAAACCCAGGCGTTCTGATAAACGATGTATTTTAATCCTATTGCATAAATTTTTATTAAGATGATCTATATTCATGTCTCCAACAATTGTTGTTTCCATTCGATTATTTTCTTCTTCCTTAAGTATATCATATAAGTAATTAGAAAACACCGTTATAGAACCAGTCGCGGGTCGATAACATAATAGTAACCGAAGTGGCTTAATATTTGGTATTTTTATTATAAAGCTTAAAATTTCATAATCCTTTGTTATGATATTTAAATTTGGCAACCATAGTTTGTATGAGTAAGTGTCACGTAAGTATAAGCACAGTCCTCCACCTCTCTTATCAATGGAACTATCTCGATCAAGACGGATTAGATTATAACCATCAATTGCAATACTAGAATTTGGAATTTCTGATGAAAGCCACGTTTCACAGAATGCTATTATATCGAATGTACCAAATAAATGTTTTACTTGATCTATTTTATTAAACAAACTTCTGACATTTAAGTGTACAAGTTTCAATCCTTTTAAGCCTCGTATATTATCTAAAGTATCCATAACTTTAGTTTGAAGGTCATCTCAACATGCAAATTACAAAGTCCTACATAGTGTACAATGAGAATGAGAATGAGATGATGATGATGATCAATAATCCCCCCCTTCATTGTAGCTGACCGTTGGTACATAACTATAGGAGTGATGGGCCCAGGGGTCCATCCAGGAAAGCTTTTCCCATTATATCTAAATATTAGTCAGTTTGTCAATAAGTTCCCAAATTTCTCCTACAATATATTTTATGGTCTTCTTTTGGGTTGCAAAATGACAACCGTCATTGTCAAGATACTTGTAACGGTGTTGCCATCGTCTTCGGCCCAGACAATGATGTATCCTGGAAGCGGTCTGAGGAGTTGCTATACCATGTTCATCATTTAGTTGTGTATACGCTGCGTTCAACGTGGTAACACTAATGTTCATTTTGAGTTGATCAGACTTGTCCACTTCTGATTTATTGTATTTTGACATGTCAATACCTATGATTGGCAAGAATACGATTCTGCATTTTGGGTTCAGTTCCTTTGTAGAAGTTAGACCAGTGGAAATATAGTCCATAATTTTCCTCACAATCTCATCTGGTGAATCCTTTGGCATATGTAGGTATCTAACACCGGTTTGTTTTATACTGATATTACAAATTCCCCCATAAACTAGAACTAAATCAGCTGCATGATCAAAGTTGTAGATATCCTTGACTTTCTTCATCAAAGTAGACATGCGAGCACCAGGCATGATATGCATTATAATCTTTGCGCTTGTCATTTTTTTCAAGGCAGACTCGATAGCCCTACCTCGAGAGTCTGATACAATATACACCTTGACCATAGTGCAAACCACTTATCAGCTAATACAGAATATTCTCCCCGTCGCGATGCAATGGTGGAGTTTTCTGTACCTTAACTATGAGCACTGGTCAAAAGAAATGGGCTATCGAGGAGAAATAAATGCTTACAGTACCTTATGTCCACGGGTCAAAGTATAATATATATGCGTTATAAATCTTTTGTTTCAAGTCCTGGTTGTCAGTTCCTAGGGCGTTATGGGGTATATCAGCAGTTGCGTGATACAGGTGTGTATGCTTCGCATGTCAGCCGGTGTGTGCCGGGTACCACCCGGCACGCCGCGGTCGGGAGTAGGGTGGTTTATGCGGTGCCAGCTGTACCCATGACCAATTTGTACTCCTCTGGGAATAGGCCTTTTAACTCTGTGCGTATCTCCATCAGAATATTACCCATAATGTTCTGACCCTTATAGCTTTTCGTAGATATCTGATTAGAGTTTATGGTACATCCTGCACCCCACTTTGGATCAAGGGTAGCCTCCACAAGGATATCATCTCCAGTTTCAAACAACAGTCGGCGTAAGGATTGATTTTGGAGATATTTCTCTCGCATTACTTCCCTCACTATGAGCTCTTCTCTGTCATTCCATGCTTTGCAATATATTGCTTTCCCCAGCTTCTTTGCAGTATAGGGGCAAGGTGTATCGTAGATCTGTTCCATATATTTTTTGTGCCCAGAGAATTTGGCCTTGCCATAGTTTATGGCTTTTTCAGCTGATTTGTAGATTAAGTTCTCTATCAGGATCGGAGCTGGGTGCATATTTGATAGGGGAGCCAAGTGACTTGCAAAGGCGGTTATATTCCCTATTTTCCTTGTTTTGGTTGCAGCAATTTTAACCTCGGGAGGTACATCATCACTTAGGTTTGTAGGACCATAGTAAATTCCGTCAAGAATTACACCCATACCTTTCTGTTGTGACTTCATACCAGCTCTCGTGGCTAGGTCTACTACAGTTCTGGCATCATTGCGCTTTTTCTTCACTGTAGGGTTCATATCTGCATTTACCCAGATCTTTCTCATGTTTTCTATTCTGGATAGTTCCTTTTTATTGGTAAGCAGGTAGTCTCTCAGCTCTAGTGAATGTAGTATGACCACGATGGTTCTCATACCTTTCTTTGGTCCTGACCTATAAGCAACGTCAATGGAACTTTTTGACATGTTGGGGGCCAATTTCGAGAGGATATCAAAAGCTATATCCTTAGGAGTTTCCCCTTGCAATTCTTGTATCCCATCCAAACAGATATTTCTCTTCTTTGATGAGTTATCAAGTTGCACCACATCAAATTCCAGACCCTGCATTCGGCGCTCCATATCCCTGACATGCGATTCAAGCCGTTCAACAGTGCATTGAAGCGTATCATTATCCTTTCTCAGTTTGGCACACGCAGCTTTGTTGTCATCTATATCTTTCTGTGAAAAAGTTAATGAATTTTGTGTTTTTGTGCATCTCTCGTTCAGGGTTTTGATATCGTTTGACTGTGTGTTCAACGATGCTTGTATTGATGCTAGAGCTGTTAGTACTGGGTCAGTTTTCTCTACATCTATCTCTCCATTAGGTTCTTTTTCTGTTTGATTGTTTGGCGGGATTGACAGCGGTACGGCAGGTTGTGAGAGACTTTGTTTATGTTTACGTTGGGTTACATTTGTGGTCAATGTATTAACTACCGAGTTGAAGTCATTGCTTGCACCAAAAATATCAGAAAGATGAGGTATATCAGACTTATCTGAGGTATTGGAGGACGTTGAGTTCAGTCCGTTTGCCAGTAGCACTTCTGTAGGGCTAGTAGGTTGTGTAGTGACGGCCTGGGACGCCATTTGTACATCGGTACGTGTGGTCGTTGGTATTTTCCGTATTTCCTTACAGCCAGACTATAAGAATCCGTAATTCCGTTTTATACGTGTTCTTTGGACCATCATGGGTAATCACAGTCTCTTTTAAGTCGACATAGTTGTTTTTTACTACGGATGTTCAACGATTATGATGGACCCCTCAGCAACACTCGTCTAGCATGTTAACGCCATGATTTTTGCATGAGATGCCATAACTGCGGAAATTGCTGCCACGCGGACTGCTCGGATTTTGCGCCAGAACAGATACTGGCGCGTCACTACTTATGTGAGTGGGGCGTCGGGGAAGAAAACACTGTTCATGATTGGCCATGGAACGAGGATATTGATGCATGGATGGCCAACTGACGCTTATATATGATCCTTTTTTATAACAAATTTGTTTCTGATATTCCAGCGAAAATAAACCGTTAACGTTGTACAACAAATCATTTGGTTTCTGGCATGTTTATATATGTAACCTACCTAGACAGACGGGTTGATTTCGAAATAGTAGTTGGGATGGGATAAAATTCACCAAGTTTAATTTTTAGGTGTTGACACTTCAAATTGGAAATTGCGAAGCCATTGAGCACGAATAAAAGATGGTTTTTAGATGACATTTTTACTACAGAAGGTGACTAAGACACACTTGAATAACAAAAAGGATTAAGATAGAATAATATGTTTCTGCACGTGGCCACTAAAACTGGAGGGCGTATACGATACGATACGAAATTATGGTGACGGAACAACATATAGGAATTTGTTTTGGGTAAATAACTTTTTTTATTACAGAATATGAGTTAGATGCGCTTGATAAAATAAAAGGAATATGATATAATTATTGTTTGGTGGTTCAATAAGATTTACAAGACTAGGAATTATTAACAGATTTGAATTTTTGCTTGAATAAAAAATAACGCCAAAAAATTGCCCTCCCCAGGGACAAGTCTTTCGGATAAGGCTCCAATCTCAAGAATGGTACTCTCTGCCTCGTCCTCCGTCAAATTGGACGTCTTATACAGCCGCATGCAATTGGTGGGTGGGGACATCAACGGATTGCCAAGGTTGCAGTCCACGGCCTTCTTTTCTTCCCCCTTTTGACCGTCATCTTCCAAGATGACCACTGGTTCGCGATCGAATATTTTTGGACTTGTGGTTGGCTGAATATAGATCGGAGATATATATATATATATATAGAGTGCATGAGTGCGTGACAACGTTAACTGTAAATTAAATGAAACTGAAAAACGCTACAAAACCCACCCAACTCTACAGGGTGCGATGGGTAGGCGGTAACAAAAACAGACTATTACAAATTATCTTTTAAATATCTTTAGTAAAAGAGAATGAACTATTGAAGTGGTGTGATATAAATGTAACTTACACGGAGCTTAAGCCCCAGGCTGCGCTTGCCCTTAGTCGGATTAAGATTCCAAGAGGTCATCCTTGCTCGGCTGTTGATAGATGAATGAGCTACTCGCTCGGCTGAGTGCTACCAAGCGCTGTTTGCATAAGTGCAGAGATTACACACAAACTGTCCTTTGTTCTACTAGATTTGAGGGAAAACCAATCTTTCAGGTCTAACCACATGGCCAGTGTCAGGAGAACTGCGGAAAAGCGCGCCCATTAAATTGGTGCTTACATGGAGTGTAGATACATTAAGACGCCGCCAAAGTTGAGCGTGTTAACAGTATTATGAGCTACACGGACTTTTGTGACACAATTATAGTTAACACACTCTGACTAACACTTCTCGACACGCCAGAAGGCGTAGGGAAACTTACAAAGTAGGAGCAAAATATTACCAAGAATATACGATTCCTGTGCTATAAGTGACATTATGATATTGTGCCCTTTCAGTGTTAATGGTGGGGGAAAACTTACACTTATTGAGGCGGTATATAGCAAAGATATTCAACCAGGGCCAAGTCTGCTTAGTGTATATGATCAAAAATTTCCCGTGCAAGTTATATATACAATTCTTTTACTTAGTGTAAACCCTTATCAAACTACACATTTTGACTGCATTGCAAACATACAAAACCTAACACTTATATCTAACTAATGACATAAACCTTTCAGTGTGCAAACTTAAATGTAACACAATATGGTGTCTGTCCCCACCTGGTGTTAACTGTTAGACTCAAATTTGCAGACCCAGGGGGCTGCTACAATATTGCTAATAAGGCAGGCAGTCGTTGATCCTGTGAATGACATCACCTTCATTATTACATCTGCACTTCTCGGCATCTCCATCCACCCTAAAAACAGTGAGCTTAATCTTGCTGTACTTTGTTGGTGCAAGGGTAATTTCTCTGCACACTTTCACAGAAGCCCTGTGGGAAGGATATAATTTGAGCATGCAATAAAATTATTCACAGTGTACTAAAATCATAATCTTTCAGATACGTGACACAATACCCTGTAATCAGTATAAAGAACATCATTCTCTTCATTAAAAAATTTTTTTTTTTCTTTTTCCATGCATTTCCTAGTCCAACTTAATAATTAAATACACACCTCTATTCTCTTTCACATGTATACAACTTCATTGTGAACTGGAAACACTTTTCTTGGCCCAGCATCCAAAAGCACGTCTCGTACTTGATATCAAGATCAGCTGAACCCAAGTTTCAGTCATGACTCAGATATCATGTCATAGACATATATTATGATATCCAACTCAGTTGCATTTTACTGACACCAGATCACCAGTACTGTTTCATGGTTCTAACCTCATACTGAGTGCCAGGCAATCAGCAACCAATAGCATCTTTAAAGTCTTCGGTGTGATTTGAGCTAGGATACTACATATTGAACTTATATGTATAACCATTAATTCATTACTGGTTGTATAAATTGAGGACAGGCAACAACTAGTGCTGCCACCTACCCTATGTTTCTATTACTACTACTATGACCCTCATGTTACAGGTCATTATTCACCTGTCCTCCACTCCATACACACGTGCCTTTTTTCCAATGTGAAGTAATAAAGTTGGAAAAAAAACAACTACATATTACATACTACATATTGAACTTATATACAGTAAACTACACAAATCTAAACGTTGGTCATAACTTTTTCAACAAACTATCAACTTTAACGTTAACATCATAACCAGGTAGTCATGACCTAGTGACCCACTTAGTAGCATTTACTTTGCATGCTAGTCGCTTCCTAGATACTACTTGTATTCAAAATTTATACAGCAACTATCTATATAGATTTCAATGTTTAGTCAATTGTTGTGAAAGATGTATTGTATGGCGTTGCAATCTAACTATTCTTTTGGTATATTTTTAAATAAGTTTGATCAAACTTACGATTTCTGGAACACAGGCAACTCTGTTGCATTCAGTATAGCCTTCGTAAACTGGTAGACTGCCATATCTGGCCTACCCCAGGGTCCATATACTGTGAAAAAGCGGAGACCAATTACTCTAAGAGAATGGCTGTGGCAGTAATGTGCACTCAGCACTTCATCCATCTTCTTTGATGCAGCATACATATTGCCAGGCTCGTCAGTTGGTGTATCCAAAGTGAAAGGGACATTTGAATTCTGCCCATATACACTAGAACTTGATGCATATATAAATTTTATTGTCTGAAATCAGGAAAATATATAACAATATATAGTCATCTCATTTCACTTCACACCCAACTTTGGACATCTGAGTGTCAGTATGGTTTACTGAAATATGCAGGTTCGATCTGAATTATCAGGAAAATCAATTCTATCATGCATGCACGATTCAATACATTATACTGATGGACACTCAGCAGAAAACACAATCGCCGAGGTCCAAAGTGTCCTTGTGGGTATGGGGTTTAAGGGTCACACGGGTAAACTGATATGCCAAGCAAACTTGAATAGTAGTGTAATATGCAAGCTTGCCACAAGAGAAATATGTGAAAATGTAGGTTCATCAAAGTTTCAGTTTGTGTTACATTTGTGCCATGAGTTTGTACACATACATCAAAGTATATATATATATATATATATATACATATGCATATGTCTCCATCACAAGGAGATTGAGGATAGAGGTCATTTTTGCAAATTGCAATCAAAAACTTTGATTTCCCCTCATCCTTTCCATATTCCAATTGACTGGATGATTTCAATAATCTTTGTATGTTGTATAAGTTAAGTACAATCTGGATCTAATGGAAAATTTGCGTACCAAAACAGGACAGATGTACACATGCATCTTTAGTGAAAAGTGCTCAGCAACAAGCGCTATACATGCAATGGAATGTCTGTGGCCCGTTGCACAATGGGATTCGTAACAACGAAAATATTGTAAACAACGAAAGAGTTCCTTGTTACTTTTATCTTAACAACAATGATTTTGCAATATTTTTTTTCTATATTTAGAATAGCCTCAAAGAGCTGTACCTTTGACTGAATTTTTGCTAAATTTCTTTCTAGTTTAGAACAATTTACAGAATTTAATTTCATTCATTACATCCCGAGATATTGCATTTTCGTAACAAGGAAACTTTTCGTTACTAAGCAAATGTTCGTTGTGCTTTCGTTGTTTTATCTTAGTAACAAAATTCTATTGTGCAACGGGCCACTGTGTGCATCAACAGTATTATATATAATGTATCATTGTATGTAAATCTCTGTGTGTTTATTATACTGATGCTCTACACTGTATTTGTGTGTTAAATTATTTCAAATACAGGATATTAATGCGCATCAATTCATGTGCATTTATTGTATTGATGTGCAGCTCACACTACTCAAATAGGCTGTTACATAACAAGTATAAGTGCACATATACTCTACTAGCACCCATAATCGGCCCCTGAGGCGTGCTTCCCAGCCCAGGCCTCTACTAAAGAACTTAGTTATGATGATTCAGAGAGGTAGTGAATGGTGGGGACACTGTTACCATGATATTTTAACTTGAATTTACCTGGTGGGGACCCGCTTTGGTTTTTATCTGAAGTTGTTAAACCTCAAATGAGAGGGTTGAAAGTCAGAAACAATCTCAAATTAAGATATGGCCGCCACGCAACACTCTTTTGCAATCCCTTGTTTCTCCTATGTTAACAGAGTCACATCCTCTGATTGGTTAATAGAATCAAGGGATACCCAAGTAAACTAGGTCATGCCTATGATTGGTTAAGAGAGTCACGTGATGACCTAGTCAACTAGGTCACTATCATCTGACCTCATTGTCTAATTGGTCAACCATGTCCATGTGATATGTAAATTTATGTTAATTTATGCTAATTTATGCCAGAAAGTAGGTCATCATTACCAAGTTTCCGCCTTCTATAATCAAGCTATGAACCTAGTTATGACATCATTTGCACCAGAAATCACATTTGACTTACTTAAACTATAACTCATGGCCCTTGGCCCTTGGCCTCCTCTAAGCCTACATCTCCTCCAGGAGGGATGACAGTTGTAGCAGCAAGGCCTACCACCTCTGCTATGAGGCAGGGTACCACGCCCCCTCCCCCGCAAGCACACAGTATAACTCCTCCAAGGCAGGCGGCCACTCCTTCCGGGTGGGCAGACATTCCTCCAGGGTGGGCGGCCATCACCCAAGGTCTTGTAACTGTAGGCCAAGGTCCGGCAACTTTAGGCCAAGGTCCGGTGACGGTAGGCCAAGGTCCTCCAGGGGGGGCGGTGGCTGCTCCATGTCCAGCGGTGGTCACTCCGGGTCAGGCAGCGGTCACTCTGGGTCAGGTGGCACCATCCATGGAGATCGTACCAGCAGCTACAGCTGGATCAACTGCCCTCTTCCAGTCATGACCCTCCAGCCTGTAACAAGCCTCAGCGCTGCTAAGTGGGGCACTATTCCACGGATCTGTTAAAATAAACTTCAATTATTACAGTCCAAACTATCAACCAATGTGAAATCTGGGCAAAATCCAAGCAAAATCTGAGAAATCCGGACAAAATCTAGGCAAAATCTGAAAAATTCTGTTAATTCCCAGTTGTTTTCCACAAATTCTAAGAAAATCCACATGATTCTCCATGTAGTTTAAGAAATATTCAAATGTTGATGATATGTACAATATTCCGGGGGCTTAGGAGTGGACGTGGGGTGGTCTTCACTGGACGACGGCTACCGCAACAATGGATGCATTCACCCAATGTTACCACTATAGACCTTATTGCCTCTCTCTCAGTCAGTGATCTGATTGGTCAGCTCACACTGGGATGCATGTGTGTTAGAATTGAACAATCCCATGTGGGCTATCGTGCTGCCATCTAGCCTCAAAACCTGGAGCAGGTTTTTTAGGGCTCCCAGTATTATGATTTAAATACTGGCGTCACTGCTGTATATTGTTGGCCCTGTCGGTGTCAGTGTCTTGTTAAAGAAAAAGACACCGGTGCATCTCATGTGTATGAGAAGTGAACAGGGGGTCATTGGTACGGTTTCGGTGTAATACCTCATCAGGCCGTATTGGGGGTTTGCGGTGTCCACAATATAGGGATCTTAATTGGTGTGGGCGGGTCCAGCAGGGCTCGTCGTGTTTCCAATATAAGAATGCTATATGGCGGTAAATGGTTTATAGGAGGCGTAAGGTCTTTCCCATCTTGTAAGTATATGTATATGTGGTCTGCACGGCTACGTTGATCATTGTTCACTTGGGAATGGTGTTTGTTTATAGTGTGTATAATTTAGTTGACGTTGTGTATCCGTAGTGACGTTAAGATTCAGGCAGTCGGGACCAAAGTTTGGGGTTAATATACCGTGTCTAGAGAGTTTAGTCCCTGCGGTATTTGTGTACGGAGACGTTGAATCCAATCGAACTCGACATGTAGTCTCACCGTACTGGTTCCCTCCAGGTTGCCGTCGGCGTGGATGAAGTCCAGTATATGGATCTCCACGTCTTCCAACCTCTCGTGGTCGCCTGAATTGAAGTGTCTAGACACCTCGTTGTTCTCTTTATTGTGGGCGATATGATAGAAGTGGTTTTTGAAGCGTTCCTGGAGTGTGTTTTTGGTTTGGCCAACGTACTGCTTGCCGCAACGTTTGCAACTGATACAGTATACAAGGTTGTTGCTCTTGCAGTTGACGTTGTGGCGGCTGATGTAGCGACGGCCAGTGGTGTGAGACCTCACCCGGCCACTATCGTTCAGTTTGGGACAATATCTGCATTTTGGATTATTGCATTCTTTCTTCCCTTTCTGAGTCACTTTTTGCTCATCGGTATTCCGCCGCGGTTTCAGCTTGGATTGGACCAAAAGGTCTCTCAGACTTTTCGGTTTCCGATAGCCTACCCGCAATTTTCTCAGGTGGATGGAGCGGGTGCTCTTTGAGCGATCCAACAGGTCCCAAGTATTCATCACCTGTTCTCGTAACCCATCATACGTGGGATTGTAGGTGGTTGTAAGGAAGACTGTGTCATCCTGTTTTGTATGGGATCTGGGATTTTGAGGTCTCGGTTGCAGTAGGTCTTCCCTTTTGTGTTTAGCTGCTCGCGAGTATGCCTCGCTGATCAGCTCCAGAGGGTACCCTTTCTGCAAGAGGAGAGCAGCTTTGCGTGCGCAATGTTTGACGAAATCTCCATGTTCACTGCAAATTCGTCTGATCCGCAGGAACTGTCCATATGGGAGGCCCCTCTTACAATGGTAAGGGTGGGATGAATCATATGGTAGGTAATTGTTACGGTCAGTGGGTTTGCAATACAGGGTCGTGGTGATGCATTTGTTATCACTGTGGACCGTAGTGTCCAGGAAATTGATACTTTCCTGGGACCATTCTGCTGTGAATTTGATACTCTCATGTACCGTATTCAGATGATGGATGAATTTACGCAGATCCTCCAAACCATGTTGCCATATGCAGAATATGTCATCAATGTAGCGGTACCACACCATGGGTTGTTGGGTATAGGTGTACACAAATCTCTCTTCGAAGCAGGTCATGAAGATGTTCGCGTACGAGGGTGCCACACGTGTGCCCATGGCCGTGCCCCCCACTTGGAGATAGTTCTTCCCATCAAATTGGAAGTTGTTGAAGGCGAGGACTTGGCCTAACAACTCTACCAAGGAAAGATTCTCTGGCTGTGAGCCGTCATGCCGATGTGCTGAGAGAGCGTCATACGCAGCTCGACAGCCTTCAGCATTTGGGATGTTGGTGTAAAGGGAGGAGACGTCCAGGGTGACCAGGTATTCAGTGCCGGTTAAGTCGGGGATATCGCTTAACTTTCTCAGAAAGTCGCTGGTGTCCCGTATATATGACCGGCCATGTCTCACAATCGGGGCCAGGAACCTGTCAACAAAAGCAGAGATGCGTTCTGTAGGACTCTCATTGGCCGATACGATTGGTCTGCCTGGGACCGGTCGTGTCTCCTTATGTATTTTGGGAAGTAGATACAGTTGGGGCGTCCGGGGGCATGCAGTGACTAGAAACTTCTTAGTCTTTTCTGTAATTTCCCCCCTTAGTCGCATATTCTCCAGCTGTGCCGATACTTTCTCTTGGTGTATCATGGTGAGGTCAGTAGATTCTTGTCTATAGAAGTTTTTGTCCGATAGTTGTCTCTCTCCCTCTTTGACATAGTCAGTCCGGGGGCTTGTTGAAGATGTAAAAATCAATCGATGTAAGAAACGAGAAAGTTGTACTAACCTTAGACCCCGCCACAGTTGCAGGGAAGAACTGCGTTGTGAAGGGCGCTGTTGCAGGCACTGGATGGAATGAATTAATAGTGAAAATAATTTAATCAGTTTTTTTTCAAACTTCAAAAATATTCTAAAGTAAGATTGAGCATTCCACATTGTTCTCCATGTACATAATTATGTTATGTATTTCATAAAAAAAGTACTTTATTGGGTTATTTAGTACGAGTTGAAGATGTAAAATTCAATCAATATAAGAATTCTGAAAGTTGCCCTGACCTTTGACACAACCTGACCTGAGGTCGCTTGCACTGCCTGTTGCCAAGCGGCAAGTGCTGTTGCAGGGCCCTTTTGCCAGGCTGGTTAGAATTGAATAAATCCTTAATGTCATGCACTGCCTTTGTTCCACGTTATTCTCCATGCATTTTTCCATGCGTTTGTGGCATTCTCCACATAGATATGTAATATTTTGAAGCAATTCTGGTGGGTGGAAGGGGGGCCCTTGGCGAGCTGCAAGCATGGCAGCGGGCACGCAATGTTGGCGAGTAAAATATCCAATCTTCTAGGCCGAATAACTCCATAGTTAGCAGATGACACATAGATTTCACACATCCTAGTAGATCACGGGTACCTTATTCACGTGCAGCAAGCAGGAATTGCTCGTAGATTCCATATTTTCACTGTGAAATGAAGAAATCTGGAGGAGCAATTTGGGGTCTTCGCGCCATAACTGCCAGCCATACTCCTTTCTCGCTTCTGATTCCCTTGTAATCATCACTCTGACTATAGCATTCTGGGTTTCCGTGAGTACCCTGATGACAGCTTGACCTAGATAGGAGCGGCACTGATTGATACAGTAACATTACTTAATGAAAAAAGGCTATAATCGGAGCAATCATTACTTGGGGAATGTGAAGCGACAAAGGGTTATGAATTGCCGGCTTGTTCAAACAGAAAGTAGGTCATTCAGCCTTATCACTCCAGTAAATAGTAGTCCCATGCGAAACGCAGTTCCAAATGAAATAGGCTGGTCATATAAATTCAGCACATAAACATTGATAAATATTATCAGATGTGCTTCATTTATCATGGATTATTATCATAAAGTGTAAGAAAGTCCAAATTATAACAGAATTTAGATGTTGATAGTGGGAAGGTGCGTATGAATATCAGGGAGCTGAAAAGTGGGCGTTAAGTCGGACGAATCCCCTCTGCGCCTTCCTCAAATGTACTCCGCCTGCGGACGTGACCAGATATTCTTCCCGCCGAGTCCAATCCTGTTGTCCGGATCCACATACGAGTAGGGTTTTGTCTATGTATGCCAATGACCTATGGCTGGAACCCAGTTGCCTAGAAAAGTCATTCTCCTCGTAATCAATTATTGTTGTATGTTAACCTCTCTCCCGATATGTGTGCCGGCACGACACCCCACGGGCAAGCCATTTACCCTCCTGCACAGGGCACAACTCTCAAACAAATGGTCTCCCATGCCAAAGAATCAGTCGGACTGAGACCAAAAGTCAAACCCCTTACATTTAGGAGAACAGAAAACCCCACTTCCCTAAATAATGTCATCATTCCATGAAAGTAATGTGTGTTTTCTAATGTCGTACACATGTCATCACACCAGAATGTAATGAACATAACACTTACATGTAAATGAAAATGTAAAATTAGAGTTTTCATGATGGATATGACTGTATGACTTACACATTATATTATGTTGTACAGGTGTACTACTGTGTAAAAACTAATACAAGATGCTGATATTTTACGGAAACCCAATTACCAATATTGCATATTATAAAGTAAGAACAGTTGTCCTGTTTCCTTGGACATAAATATGAAACACTGCTGAAACCTTAAATCCATCAAATGTGAAACAAAGAGATGTTATACGGCCCTAATCAGCCCTAATGCATGTAATTTAAAAATCAAAGACATATTTAAAAAAGACTAACCGGATAGTTGGAAAGAGCACTCAAAAGTGAACATTGACACTGGACATTGGACCTGATGTAGGTCTGTGGATTGACCAATGAGTAGCGAACACCAGCTTGGGCTGCGAGGTGGATGACATGTGTTAGATTGTGTTTGTTCAAGAGTTGCTTGAGAAAGGGTTTGGTGCATATATCCTCATGATACATTTCTACACCAAGGGTGCTTAATATGTGTCCTCTGTCCTGGAAATAGAAATGGAAATACACCATAATATATAGAATGCTTATCTTAAAGGGAGCCAAAAACAATATAACTGACAAAATTTTCAAAACTGAGATAAGTATAGAAATATGTTATGAGTCTAGTTAAAGTCACTGGTAAGGTATTAGCTGTGAAAACTAGCTCAAACTGAAGTAGAATGCCACAAGAGATGGTAATATTTGCATTTGTTTGTAAACAAACCCTATTTTTGTGGATCCAAATTAATTGATTTAAGCAAGAAAAACATGTTTTTACTTTTTTTTTACAAGTTTCATGGTTTAAATTTTAACATAGGCCAGGAATAGACTCAAGGAATGGATTTCCATGATTATTTGAGTTTGAAAAATTTCATTGAATTTATTGGTTTTGGCTCCCTTTAACACTTGTATGTATGTTTTTCTTATATTGAAATATACATACAATATTTCAAAATCATGTTGTGACAACGTCATTTCCACAATGTTATGACAACGTTACTTTAACAACATTGTCACAATGTTGTTGGAAAACATAAATTCAACATAGAGGTGGCACCATTGTCTAAAAAGTACATCCTTTTAAAAAACGTTTATCTTTTGCTGATGAGGACAAGAAGTTGGTATTTGTTTTGAAATAAAACTCATAAATAATGTATCCTAAGTGAGGGAATATTAGGAATATGTTTATTAAAGTTTTAATGCTACGATATAGTTTCATATACAGAGGGGTATTTAAGTAAAAGCTCAAGAAAAAAACACCTTTTCTGTAGCTTGTCAACATATTAGGGTTTTTTCAGCCCTGAGAGCTATAGGTTGTACATTCAACAGGTCATTAACCTGATATGATCTAACAAACATGATCACTATGCTGGTTTCTAGATGCTTATACTACTCCCGGCCGTCGTACCTATTGTTCACTGGGTAGGTTTCTGAGCATAACCTCCGATGTTGCAGGCATGTTAGGAGGTTATTTGGTAACCTCCGGTGGAGGTTATTCAGATAACCTCCGGAGGAGGTTATTTGGGAAATAGGAACACTGATAAATAGTTATATATCGGAAAAGTTTCAGGTTGCAAGTTGTTGTTGAGATTCCAAACCTATACCCTCGGATGTATAGTCCAAGAGGCTAACCGCTACTCTATTGTGGCAGATGGTATGCTGGACAGACATGCATCTCCATATGCACAGACAACAGTGGGTAACATGACAGAATGGGGCCCCTGATGGTGGGAGGGGGTTTATGATGTCGCATGTCTATTTTAAGAAATGTCAACGTCGCATGTCTATGTCACTTACTTTTCTTAATACCCCATATTAGACTCAAGAAATGGTCATGTCCACACGTCGATTTTAAGAAAGGCCTATGTCTCATATCTCTAAGGCCTATGTCAGATGTCAAATTTAAGAAAGGCTGCTGTTGCTTTGTAGAATTTAGTAGTCTAGGGCCATCAGAATGCATGCTACATTCTGCATCAAGATAACTGTCCACAGCAGCTTGAATTTAAGAGTATTGATGCGCAGAGTGACCTTGCATACACTGGTGTAGTGGGATTTTCTACATTTCATGGCTTTGATAATGATCAAAAGTACAGTTCGTGAGTCAAATGTACATCTGAAACTTGTGCATTGACACCATGTAATATTTTTCTAAAAATTAATGCTGCTGCTTTCATTCCCAAATGATTTGATTAAAATAAAAAGTATTTTTCACCCATAGGCTTCCATGTTAAAAATTCCCATTTTCTAACTTTGATATGATAGCTAATAATAGTGTAACTTTGTGATCTTTAGAGGTCGTAGTATAAGCTTGTAAACCGCCTTGGAGACGGAGGTTATGGTATAACCTCCTCGGCTAACGCCTGGGAGGGTTATATACCATAACCTCCGTCTCTGCAGCGGTTTACTATCACAAAATGTACTATGAATATATACTTATATATACGTATATATATATAAATATATACATATATATAAATATATATACATACTTATATATACACAAAACAGATCTCTCTATGCGTGTTGGCAGGCCGGCAGGCTGCAGGCATCTAGTTAATGGTTCTGAAGGCACTAGAGCCCCCTACACATTTATATCCATATAAAGTGGTTTATATGATACATATATATACTTATATATACACGGAAATAAACCCTTTTCAAACCTATCCCTTAGGTAAACATTAGATTGACATATTGCAGCATCTTGATATTTTCAGTTAATCAAAGTTCTACAGTTTCATAACTTATGCTACCATCCCCTTGAGAACAGACAACAGTCTTTAAGGGCTGATTTGCAGCACACACGTTTATTTCCATATACATTGCTCTCGACATGTAGATAGAGACGATATAATTGAATAGGCAAGTTAGCACTCGAGTTAGTGATATCAACCATAAATATTGGGTTATGTTAGCCTGAAGGAATATGAAAATAGAATATTCAATTTCAATTGTTGAACACCAACATCTTGCTTATGGAACGTGTAGAAAAAATTTAAATCTACAAGTGGATCTTTGTCTTGGATTTCTTATTTACATCTGGGTTAGTGTTTTTTAATGTAGTACAGCAATGAAAAGAATTGAGGACAAAGTTATCCATTTCTTTGAAATACAATGAAAACTATAGAGTCTGAATAGTCATTGTGAGAGAAATAACGCTAAACATGATTATTTTGTATATCTTATACCTTTGTAAGATATGAATTTTGCCCTATGAGTAGTAATCTAAAAGATTTTTGTGAAAAGTGAAAAAAAAAAATTCTGAGTGTAATGTCCACAATTCTAATACATTTGCACTGAATATAGCAATCACTAGAGGCTGTATGGTGGTGTTTATTGAGCCTTGTTGTAACAACTCGTAACATTATATTGTCACAACCAAACTAATATAGACTCCTAGATATGTTGCAGCAATGTTGTATGTAACTTTGTGGAATTACGTTTTTAAACAAATTACCATTTTTACAACAAACTGACAACTTAAATATAAATTATTTCAGACCTGGGATTTTTCAAAGACAATATGTTTAATACTCAAAAATGTGACAAAGATTACCTTAAAGTTTATGTTGATTCCTTTTTAGTTCCTAGTGAAAACTTTGTACTTGTTGTTACAATTCTCTATAGGCTAGTGGTCAAGGTGTTGGACTCATATGTAAAAAGTCGTAGGCTCAAATCTCAGATTGTTTTTTTCTGTAGTATATGGTGAATATAGATCATAATAATATTGTACGCTCACATTATTAGCTGATTATTTCGTTTAGGGGTTTTATCTCTATAGATATGATGGAAAAGAAGTTTGTATGTAGTTGATACATGTTCATTATGTTGCAGCAGTTGGAGGTTAAATCCTGGCCACTGATGCAGAAGACGGGCATTGTGATGTCTTGAAAAGCACAGAGGTTGTGCCTTATACAAGAAAGGTGATTATTATATATCAAATTTGTAGCGCCTATACCTTCATCATTGTACTGCCCCGTTAACAAAGGTGCAATAACGGAGGGCGTTATTGCACACTGTGCAATAATAAAAAAATATTGCCCCATAATTCTCCATAGGGCAATAACGGTGTTTGCCGGCATGGGAACTACATAAACAACCCTCAAACCACGCCAAAATTGTCTTATTTGATCAAAAAACAACATGAAATCGATTTATTTACCAACAAAATTCGCCATCTTGTCTTCGTCTGACCTAGTTTTCCCATGAAACCCCAGACGGCGGGGCAGTGGTAGTTTCGATTGATTTATTTCCTTTAAATTCATTTTCATGCATTATAGCGCATAAATTCATCAAAATATTGAAAATAATGCATGAATTAACAAAAATAATACGTTAGAATTCGTAAATAAGACGTTTGTGTGTGGAGGGATGGAAATCTCCGGTGTGGGAGGCAAGGTTAGCATTAACATGGCGGCCCCCAGCATCAGACGCGGACGAGATAAATAAAGAGAATTTGACTTGTTTTTCATGGGTTCATGGGTTCATGGGTTCATGGGTTATTTTTTGGGTTATTGATATATAATAAAACAAGAACTAACCTAGAGAGCACTCAGCCGTGATTATTGCGCCCTTGTCCAAGAGTCTTGGGCAAAGCCTTCGACCCTTGGACAGTGGAGCAATAGTCGCGGCTTCGTGCCCCCTTGGTTAGTTCTGTGTATCTATTTTTTTTATTTTATTTTTTTATTATTTCATTTTTATTCTGACATAAAATCGGAAAGATTTTTTATCCGATCTTCCTTCCACGCCAGAGTGGCTTACATCAAGATAACTATATATATAATTTGTAACAATTGTTAACAATCTTAAAACTAACAAATGATTTTTTAACTTTAGTAATTAATTAGTTATGTAAGTAAACAATGAAAGAGATTTATGAGTTTTTGTTTTTTGATGAAATGAGATGGATTTATAAATCTTAAATTATGTAGTTTTTGTTTTTAAGTCTTTTTTAATCCAGTTTTGAATGATTCAGAATTATCAATATTTCTAATATCCACATCTAAATTATTCCATAGAGATGCTCCTCTGAATTTCACACTTTTTTTTTTAGAAATCAATTCTTGGAAAATCAGTATGTAATAAAATACCATCAGTGTATCTTAGTTCTCTCGGACGAATATCTACATAAGATTCATTTTCTGATCTTTTATACATCATTTTTAATAAATGTGCATTTGATCTATCTTCTAAGCTATTTACATTAGTTAGTTTATGGAGCTCATCTTTTTCATATTTTTTGTTAGAAGGTAAGCAGTTTCTTAGACATCTTTTTTGAAGATTGTTTAATTTTTCAATACATGTTTGATTTGCACTCATAAAAAATATATCACTGTAGTCAAAGTATGGTTGAATCATACTTTTATAAAGTATGATTGAGGCTTTTGTAGTCATGTACTTTCTTGTTTTTGTTAACATGTAAGATTTATATGAAATCTTACTTGTTAAATTATGTACCAAATGCCACCACAATTAATGACCTTAGACCAATATCACTCTTACCAATACCTGGAAAAATTACGGAAAAGCATGTCCATACACAAATAATTGACCCCATGCAAAATGGGTTCAGGGTAAACCATAGTACTAATGACACAGTCTTCAAACTTTTCATTAAATTAATAGAGGCTATTAGATGTCGACAACCCCTAGTAGGTATATTTATCGATTTTAAAGAGCTTTTGACACCATCTCCCATCAAAAATTAGTTAATAAATTGTACCAATATAATTTCTCAGAACAATTAATTGAATGGATAGAAAATTATCTATCAAATCGCACACAAAGTACCTTTGCAAATGGGGTAAGTTCTAAAACACTCCCCATTAAATATGGGGTACCACAGGGCTCAATATTGGGGCCTCTGCTTTTCCTGATCTATATTAATGACATAGCAAAACTAAGCTTAACCTCTGAAATGTTACTATATGCTGATGATACCGTCCTGACGTGTACGGGACCAAATCTACCTGAAATAGTTTCTAATATGCAGGAAGACTTTAATAAAGTCTGTTACTGGTGTAATGATAATAAACTTACTATAAATGCTAAAAAAACTAAGGTGGTAATTTTTAATAATAGACAAAACACATTGAATACTGCACAAAATGTTATGATTAAGTATAAAGATAAGCCTCTATCTCAGGAAAGTCAATACAAATACCTTGGTATTACATTGGATCAGGAATTAAGTATGAGACCCCATATTGATAACATGTGTAAACTGGTGTCTGATAACCTACACATGTTACGTTATGTCCGTAAATATGTTTCTGACAATCATGCTGTACAAATTGTAAAATCAATGATTTTGCCCTATTTGGATATGGGGAACATGTTATATACAGGTGCTAATCAGGCCGACACCAACAGACTTGATGTATTGTTTAATACATGTCTAAGAGTGGCACATAAGGTCAAAAATCCCACCACTGTATCACGATATGAATTGCATAGTCTTTCAAATACCCTTCCACTCGAGTATCGTCGAGAGCTATGTCTTCTAACTACAGTATACCGTTTGATCTCCACAAATAGTATTCCCTTAAAACTTGCCTTGCGGGATACGCGACAGACTTTGGGACCATTATTAGAACTGAAATTTACAAATCTTACTAAATGTTTAAGATCTCCTTATTATGTTGCTGCAAACCTGTGGAATTCATTGTCAAGTGAGACGAGGCTATCACCCAATATGAACAATTTTAAAAATATTATTAAAACACAGCTGAGAAGTAGATATAATTTGCTACATCAAATATACAACTAGAATAGCTTGATCTATGGAAAGATTGTTTCTTTCCACAAATGATTGATGCTGATATATTGACTTTGTACACGATGTATGATACAATCACCCCATTTCATTACCATAATTCAATCGCTAACAATAACATCATTTGTTAAAACATGTTGTAAATACCTCCCTCATTACTGTTACTCTGAGATATAATTTATTCTTGTGCTTTGATGATACACACTGTACGCAAGAGGAAGACCAGATGTATTTGATCTTGTTACAGTATAATAAAGAATAATACCCAAAAAAAAAAAAAATTATTAATATGTTTTTGAAAGTTAAGACTTTCATCTAGGATAATTCCTAGGTATTTGTAATGTTGCACTTGTTCAAGTTTATTGTTTCTAAATGAGATCAATAAATCTGATTCATAAATTAATTTTTGTGGTGTGCCAAAGATCATTGTTTTACTCTTATCAGCATTGATGCTTATTGAGTTTTTATCACAGCAGGTAATTAAGTTATTAAAATCATATTGAAGTTTGTAGTTGCAATCAATGCTTGATTCTTCACTCATAAATTACTGCATCATCTACATATAATTTGTGCTTGCTATGTGTCAATGAAAAATTTAAATCATTAATAAATACTAGGAATAATAATGGACCCAAAATTGATCCTTGTGGCACACCACAACATACATCACATGCATCAGATAAAATACCATTTGCATAAGTTTTTTGAGTGTGATTAGACAAATAATTTTCAAACCAGCCCATGGCTGTGTTATGAATACCTAATAAATTTAATTTTTTAATTATGATTTTATGATTAATTGAATCAAATGCTTTTTTGAAGTCAATAAAAATAGCTTTAGTTACTTGGTTATGTGAGATATTAAAATAAATATCATCAAGGAGTTCAGAAGCGGTTGCAGTGGTACTCTTATTTTTCCGAAAGCCTCCTTGATTATCATCTAGTAAATTGTTTAATTCAAAATAGTTTGATAATTTTTCATGAATTAGAGATTCTAATATTTTTCCTGGGAGTGGTAGTAGTGAAATTGGTCTATAATTACTAATATTATTTAGATTACCCTGTTTAGGTATTGGAGTTATTTGAGCTGATTTCCATTCTGTTGGAAATATATTTGAATATAGAGATAGATTGAATAGATAAGTAATTTGAGGTAGTAGCAATATAAATGATTCTTTAATTACTTTTGATGAAATGTTATCTATTGCTGAAGATTTACTAATATTATTTTTTTTTATATGTTGAAGTACTTCAAATTCATTTAACATTTCAAATTTGAAAATGGTATTACTTTTTTCAGCATAATTTGACCATTCGATACTATGTTTTTTTGCTAAGTTTGTTCCAAAATGAAAAGTAATTGTTTATATGAGAAGCAGTCTTTTCTGAGTCAATTTGACAGCCAGATTCATCAATCAGATTAATGTTATTAGTTTTTTCTTGGTTTGGTTATCAATTATTCAAATTTCTCCAAATTTTTTTAGAATCATTTTGATTATTTTCTAGCTCTGTCAATATAAAATTCTTTTTGGTTTTATTGGTCAATGACTTAGTTTTATTTCTTGCAATTCTTGCTTTAATGAAATCATCTTTTGAAGCAGTTTTTTTTTTGCTTTTTTTAGTAAGTTATCTTTATTATAAATCATTTCCAACAATTCATTATTAATCCAGGGTTCATTGGTTTTTTTGATAGTGATATTTTTTAAAGGGCAAGATTTATCCAAGTAAGATAAAATTTTAGTTTTGATGAAATCCCAAGCGATATTGACATCTTGTAAATTGTAATAATAAGTTCCAATCTTCTCTGTTAAAATGATCTTTATATGATCTACCAATAAAAGATTGTTTTTTTTTTTTTTTTTTTTGCTTTTTTAATAGTAGTATAAACCATTTCATGATCACTTATGTTCAAATTGATTGTTCCAGATTGTTTTATTATATCTGAATTACTAAATATATAATCAATTTGAGTAAGTTTATTATTGATTGAGTATCTAGTGGGTTCATCTATTAATGAATTCAAACCCGCTGATTTAGTTATGTATAAAAGTGTATTCACATATCTATTTTTTTTATCCAGTTGATTTATGTTTAGATCACCCATAAGAAAAGTTTTATTTTTTAGTAGATCGATCTGATTTAAATTTTCTTTTATGTGATTTAAGAAGTTATCTATGTTTCAATTAGGGGGTCTGTATATGTTTGCAATCAATATTTTTTTTTGATATTTTGGTTGAATATATAACCATAAAATCACAATATCCTCATTAGAGATGTTTTTGCATAGAATATCTGTAGTAAAAAAATTAATATCATTTCTAATAAATGCACATACACCACCACCTTTTTTTTTATTTGATGAGTTAGATATATTTGATATTTGTCTATCAAGTCTAATGATATTATAGCCTTTTAGTTTAATCATTTCATTAGATATCATTTCATTTAACCAAGTTTCAGATAGACTTAAATATCCAAAGTTATTTTTTTCCACAAAGATTTTAAATAAGTTTAGATTGCTTTATAAACTCTGAATATTTAAGTGTGCTAGATGTAGACCAGGTTTATTGGATTCTGGTAAATAATCACCTTTTGTTGTTGATAAAGTTGATAAGTTCCTTAAGGAGATTCATCATTATGATAATTTCAAAAAATATTGTATTAGAGATATCATACTGAATAAAAGATTAAAAAATTCAGTAGTGATATTAGGATGATAATGAATAAATGATTTAATTTTGATTTTGAATTTGATTAGTGATTCATTTTATAAAAAATATTTATTAAATTATAAATTATTTCTTATAATTATTTTTGTTGTTTATGATTTATAGAGAGGTTGAGAATTTGCACTCTTACCGGAATTTTGTAGAGCTTATCTGAAATAAATTTAACTTAAGTAAGATTATTAAAAATTGTGTTAGTAAAAGTTCATTGAGTTCAAATGTCAATTAAAAAGGTTCATTGAATTAATGCACCATCATATTTTCAAGTCCAATAAAATTGGATGAACGAATAATTACAATTGAATTGAATAGGTACCACATTGGTCACTGATAATAAGGGTAGATGGTTGAAAGAAAATGTACCACTTTGGTAACATTTATTAAAACAACATGAAGAGAATGTAATGTAATCAACACTGGATAATACCAGTAAATGATCAGTTAATTATTCTAACAAAAGTACCACTTTGGTAGCTTTTATAAGTAATATTTATACAAAAGTATCACTTTGGTAGCTTTTATAAGTAATATTTAGGATTATGAAATTGATTAAACAAGTACATGTATCATTTACAAATACATCATGACAAATTAATTCAGATCAGCTAGATGTACCACTTTGGTAGCATCATACTGATTTTGAAGGGATTTTGTCATAAGATATAGTTAATTTGAACATTTATGAATATTTACAATATATAAACAATTAAAAATCTTTTTAATTAACTTGATGTTTAAACTACATTTTTGTTTAATACCCCTTGGGTAATTAAACAATTATAATCAGACTAATTTGATGAGAGAATAGTTTTTGTTGATGGATTTTCTGATTTGTTTGGCCCATTCTTGAAGTGTGCTGTATTTTTGGTGCAAACCATCATAAAGTTTATGTGTTTTGCAAATTCTTTTTCCATTTGTCAAGTAGTAAATGGAGTCCTGCAACATGGGAGTGTACATCTCATTATCTCCATTTATTGAGATAATTGACTGATTCAAGTGAGGGATGGCATCATTACAGATGCTTTGCATTTCTTCAAATTCGTTGCTCATGTCTTTGTTGTAAATTCCATAGAAAATTCCAATGAGTTGAGGGAAAATTACATAGTAGCTGAATTTGTTCAGTTCATATTTTACATCTGAATATAGATCAGTTAGGTCATTTACTAGAGATCCAACATCTGAATAAATGGGCACTGCTTTTCCATTTTTCAGTTTTGACAAGTTGTTGACACCAACCATATAGTAGATCATCAGATATTTGTTGTCCTCAATATGATTTTTCACTTTTTGATAGGCAGATTGTATGGTTGCTCCTGGGATTATCCAAACGGTAAAGTTAAATTTTGAGAAGTCTGAGGTGTCATTTTTTTGCATTTCATCAAGTATTTTGTTTAGTTTTTTCCCTCTTGAATCAGTTATGATTAGAATTTCCATTCTGAATATAGTTTATATCACTGATGATGCTTGATATTTTGGAAATTCAGTTCTTCAATTTTTCAATTTAGAGCGAACCTCTTGAAGAATTTTTCCAAGAACATTTTTTCCAGGTTTTTCAGCACTGATTTCGTGAATTTGTGAGAGAGTTTTTCCACAACCGTAATGAAGATCCTTTGTTGCTTCAAAAAGATTTTTCTCTTTGGTATCAATCAGCCTTTGTGCCAAAACTGGATTTTGTTCAAATTTGATGAAAACAATTTTTTCCTAGGATTTGGTCTTTTTCTTCTGCCCATTTCTGATTTTGTTTGATTTTCTTGGCAATTTCTTTGATTTTATATGGGTCGTTAGTTAATAGAATAGTTGCACTGGCTTGAAGATCATTGTTTTTAGATGCCTTTATGAATGCAAAAGCTTGTTCAGCTGAGGTGAACATTTTGTTTTTAAATGTGAAATTTACTTTGTAGAAGTTTGACAAGTAAGAATCCTGTCCCTGGAAGGCAATCCCATTTTCAAAATTAATAGTTTTTGAGTTGGCAAGGCTTAAGTTGTGTGGGAGATTGTCAATTTGAGAATATGAATACTTTCTGTCATCTATGATGAGGAAATCGCCGCTTACCCTTGCTTTTAGACCGTTTCTTCTTGCTGAAGCTGCGATTGATCGGAGATTTGAATGGATTCTGCTTTGTTCTGGCGAACTCACGTTAACACCCTTCCATCTAGGGATTTCTTTCAGGTTTTTCAAATTTTTCAGAATTTCCAATTTGTCAGAAAACTTCACAAAAGAGATTAAGATTGGTCTAGGTGTTGTTGCATGTGGAGCAGTTGTAGTTTTACGTTGTCCAAGTCTGAATCCATTGTCGATTACGTTAGGGCCTACGTCAGATTTTGTATCCTGGAATAAGCTTTCAATCGCCGATTTCACTAGAACTGTCTCTGGAATTCCGTGAATAATCAGATGGTTCTTCCTTTTTTCATCCTCGAGATGCTGAATTTTAGAATTTAACTTATCTATTAGTCCTTTTTGAGCAGAAACTGAGGCCTCCAATGCTTCAGTACGAGCGTTGATGACCGTTATGTTTTCGTCGTGAATGCTTACGTCATTCTTGATCTTCTCGATCGAAGCGTTCCAACGTTGTATATCCGTTTCTATTTTTTCAAGTTTTTCGTTAGATTTGATGGTTTCTGACTTAAGGTTTAATGTTTCCTTACTATTTGCAAGCATTAGATTGTAAAGATCTTCAAGATTTGGTTTCAGTTCGTCCGTTAAAACGGATTTACTTTTTGACGTTACCGCTATGTTGTCAAGGAGATGGGCCGCGACGTCATCGTTTTCACGTTTCGTCGATTCGCTTACTTTTTTGCTTTTTCCACAAGTATTATCCGCCATCCTGATGAATTTGGTATTTAATCCTTGTCACGTTATGTTTATGAACTTGTTAGACAATTTTCAGATATAAGATCCTATTATTGATACGTAAATTGACGATGTATTCCGGAGCGCAGATTCAGGGTCGACTTACGCTGTCGCCATAGCAACCTTCTTCACCTAGCATCTAGGCATGCTGCGAAGATAGTGTAAAAGTAAATCCAAACTATAGAGCACCCACAGAATCGGAGTTTAATAAGTGCATATGTGACCCGATCTGACATAATGAGTCGCAAGTCGTGGAGATACGAATTTGAGTTAGTAAGATATGTTCCTCACCTCGAAAAGAGCTTCATTTTGATACCAAGATTGTGTTTGTATGATGATTAGGGCCAAAGTTAGGTTTTTCCCTATACGCGGTAGGCTGGAAACTTGATTCTGAGAAAAACGCGTTTGAAGTTTTTATGTGCGGATTTGGTTACACTCGGTCGGAATTCCTTGGATACCACTAGAAGTTTATCTCCCACCAACTTGAGACTTGAAATATACATTCTAGACTAGTTGAACTACAAAATACTCTGAAATCATGCTTTAGAAATGGAAACTTTAATCATGCCACTTTGTAAAGATAGAGTACAATTCCTGTAAATCTGCGCCTGAAAATGAAAAACTGAAGCAAGAGGGCAAGCTCAAACAGTCACAATACCTGTTCTAGAAGGCTGAATTGAAGTCACAACGATTTGTAAAGAGTCTATGGGAATGTTCAAGTGTATTTCAGCCTGTTTTTTCATAAATAATAAGTGTCATAGTTCCAGGTAAGTTGGATAAAAGTTCCATAAAGTTGAAAGATCACAAAACGTCTTTGTCAGTAAACTGTGAGTCTAAAACAACTCAAAATATTAAAATTCGAACTATATACAGGTATTCTAGTCTATGATTCTAGTTGCTAGAGGATGTAGACCGACCACGCCCCCGCCCCCGACTTTGGCTGCGTTTACGTTTGGGTGGGGGAGTGATCTCTGGGGAAGTGTCTGAGTCTGAGTCTATTTCCATTTCACGTCGCACTTGGGCTGCTCTCTCTGTGTCTGAGTCCTCTGAGCCCGAGTCAGGGGTTTTTCCTCGACCCCGACCGCGACCTCGACCCCGACCTCGATCCCGTCCTTGCCCCCGACCTCGCCCACTTCCTCTACCACGACCCCGTCCTCGCGCCTCCTCCTCCTCCTCCTCCTCCTCCTCCCCTGCATCTCCACCTCCACCTGCTCCTGAGGGCCCTGGACCTGGATCTGGCGATGGGTCCCGCCACCTTGGTGCCTCTGCTGCAGGCTCAGGTTCCGTGGGCTTGGGGCATGTAATGTCTTTGGTTTCCTCTGTGCAGAAGTCTCTGATGTTTTTGAAGAGGTACCACTGCCGACGAAGGGGAAGCCCAGGGGAAGGTGTGAACGGTGGTAGGACCTTTGGGACGGCTCCAGGGTCCACAGTGAGCACATTCACTTCCTCCGGCTCAGAGTCAATGTACTGTCGGACGGTAACCTTCCCGGGGCTGTTTGATGAGAAGATAAAGTGGTGATACTGCTTGATCCCTTTTATTGGCCGGGTGAACGGGGTCAGGAAGGTTTGCCAATTATAGGTTGGGACAAAGACGGCCCCATCTTCTGACCCACACAGCTGAGGGATGTTGACTTCTTTTTGGGTGCTGTCCCGGACCATCTTGGCCAGGTCAGCAAGGCAGGACACCTCGGCACGGCGGAACCGCTGCTTGAGGAGACCGAAGCACCAGTCGGGGGCAAACTTGGTGTGGCCGGTTATGAGAAAGTTCAAAGTGATCTGCTTATGCAGACCAGTCAGGACCCGCCACATGAGATAGCCAATCACGTACTTGTTCTTGTTTTGCCCACTGCAGTTGTCACAGTGGAGGTCAAGGAGGCGTACACCGAGGGAGTAGGTGGCAAAGTAGTGGTGGAGGTAGGAGATGACAGCGTTTGAACCCTTGCTGCCGCAGTGGGACTCATCAATAAGCTAGTTTACTTGACGGGGGATGGCTTCAGCACACACGCCAAAGCTGCCTACTTTGCGTGGGGCAAGGAAGTAGAGGGGCCCTGGCTGCATGGGGGAGGAGGGGAGGTGGACCTGATGTGCGTAGTCGAAAGATACATGCACCTGGATGTCAGAGGAACAGGGAGTGTGTGGCCCGAGTGCCGGGCGGCCTGCCTCGGCATACGCCTGCTTGGCAGCGGTAGTCAGTTCCTGGTAGAACTCCCCTTCCTTGGCCACCACATCCAGGTGCTTCTGCTGCTTCTTTAACTTTGCCTGCTTAACTACTTCGGGGAGGTTAGAGGAGTAGGAGATGTCACGGTTGTTCCTCTGACACTCCCAGCACAGGTCAGTCATGGGGCGAGAACACACAATACGGGGTAGCAACTGGCGCCAGAGGTTACGGAAGGTGGTGACGGCAACCTGACGGTGGGCGTCCCCGATGGCCTGTAGATAAAGTTTATGCACATCTACCTTCCTTGTGCTGGAGGGGAGGAGGAGGATGTCATCGCGTTTGTGCGTGGAGACTCGGCCGGGGAGGACGAGGGCATAGGTTTCGGCGTAGGAGTTGATGAAGTCGACCACGCGGCGGATGTCTGCGAGGTCGAGGGAGTGAGTGTTGGCCTTGTGTCCGCCTGACTTCTTAGTACGGGGTACGACCCCGTTCTCCCGATACCACTGGCTGATGGCGGTCATCTTGTTGATACTGCAGCTGAAAAGCAAGAACACACAACTTACAATTGGAAATGAAATAATGTTGGACATGGCAGGTTCGGTTACATAAAAATAATGTTTGGTTACATAAAATATTATGTACATGTTAATAAGTTACAGCAGGACACAGGTTTAGGAACTACTTAGACAGAGAATGTTAGCTGCAGTGATGAATAATTACCTGTAGAGAAAGAGCAGGGTGTCCCGGCAGACCTTCCTGCCCCCGACGGTGTAGTGGCTCTATTGGTGCTGCCTGGGACCCTTGCCCTTTTTTACCCCTTCTTCCAGGTCGACAGCTGTGCCGAGGTGTCAGTACAGGCACTTGTAACGCCCAACAGGAGCATGTCCTTCTCCCCTGGAATGGAAATCCGACACAGAACTTTAGTGATGTACGAGCAACTGACTTTGTGAAAAAAAAAAAGTTTAAGAAAGTTTAAGAGCATTACTCTCGGCCGGGTCTACCCCTGAGGTCACTGAGGTTACTTGGCCTAAAATCTTATGTCAATGCGACAGAGGAAAAGTTACAGCCTCCAGGTGGTCATACAGGTATTATAGATGACAAACTATCTTCATTTAAGACGGTTAATAGCATGGTTATTGGCCGCACCTGGAGTCAGCTGGGTGACATCCTGCCATTTGTCCAGATGCTCCGCCGTTGAGAACTGGACACAACACGGGCCGTCGTTGTGGTACTTACACGAGCACCTAAACATGACAAAAGTCCACATTAATGTCAAAGATATGTGAGGGCACCCCTATAGATTGAATTAGGTTCATTAGATGGCCGCTAAGAACTTTTACTTAGGCCTGAGAGAGCATAACGGTCAAGGCCGTCCATCGTTCAAGTGCGAGACACCATTAAGTAGGTCACGGCGGCATACTTTCAGTAATTGTCGATTTTGAACATAAAGACAGATAGAAACATGAAAATAATTACGAGATATCTTAGAAAACATGTTTGGGCAACTTCTGATGGCCGGACAGGTCTAACGGTTTGGTATTTATATGAATTTTCAAACGACACAACTTGGGCAATTTCGATCGCAAATCACAAACAAGCATGGCCTACCTAAATTTCTGGCAACTGTCAGTTTCCTCCTGCAGCAGTTGGTCCTTCGGATCAGTGATAACCAGGGGCTCATCCTCGTCCTCCAGTGTATCCTCAGCCTCCTTCAAATCCTCTATGTCCTTTTCAGACAGGGTAGCATCCTCCTCCCCCTCCGATAAGTCCCCATCGTCCTCAGCAAAGACGAAGTAATCCTCCACGAGTTCTCGCCATTGATCGTCGTTGGCGCCGCCATGAAGATTATTCCGAACAATTGTATTTAGCGCTGCTGCCATGGCCTCCTCACGCTCCTTGGGGGTAGCCATCGAATCCTAACAATCTTGGGATCCAAACTGCACTTGCAGTTCAAACAATAACACACTAATTAACACGTTAGGCCTCATTGAACGCGCACCTGCTTCTGTCGGTCGGACCTTTAAATTTCACAAACAGTCGCGCTTCCGGCACGCCGAGGGCGTCTCAGCCAATTAGAGCGCTAGGATCGCAACACGTGACCTCCTTGACAACGATTGTTTACGGCAACGGCTTTTGCGATCCGCCTTCTGATTGGTCCATCCCCGTCCCAATTCAAAATCCGACGATGCGATTGGCTAGAAGAGGTCCCGCGCTTTTCGGCGGTACCAAAAGTTCTTGGGTTGTCGACTCCTAAAAGCGGCTCGCAAGTCGGCAAAGTTGATAAAAATCGGCGTCTCAGGAGCCTTTTGTTTTAACTCACTGAAGCAGAAGAACGACTTTGGGGGCCATTCTAACAAACTTAGAATATTAATTTCATCAAAATATTTTGGGAAATGATAGTCCTGATATAAAAGATTAAGAAAATGCAAAAAAGTCATTTTCGATGGTGGGGCCGATTTCCGACTTCAGAGGCCCATAATTATCTCAATTTGACCGCGCGCGACTTGCGACTCATCGGGTCACATATATGATTAATACTCATCGGGTCACATATATGGGTACTAATCTGCCTGAGCATGAATTGTGCAGTATAACTAGTATATTGGAGGGGCTAGCATGCATAAGTCAAAGCTAGTTTCGCCTCAAAAAAGATTCATAACTTAATCTAAGGATTGGAAACCTAGGTCATTACAATGTACAGACCTCCTAGCCAAAGATGTGATGCTATTATAACGGTGCAGCAACGTTCTGGTTGGTTCTGTATTTGGTTGTTGTTACTTTCTTTTAATGACTCCCAATTACATCACTGAAACGTACTGCTGTAACGTTTCATTGTGACATTATTATTACATTCTAGTTATGTTCTTCAACCTAAACACAATGTTCTTATAATGTTCTGTTTTGGTTTTTGTCCCAACCTCACCAAAATAATTATAATGTTACAATAAGATCCTGATTTGGTGAGTTTTCAACTCACCATCAATAACGTAATTGTTATGTGCCATCTTGATAAGTAACAGACTGACTTAAGGATAGACAACTGTTGATAAGGGGTGTTTTGCAAGTGTAGCATTATTCTATTTGCTGTTTCTGTGAAATGTAACCCCTTTACTTTTATTATATATCATTAAATAGCTACAAGCAAATGCTATCTATTGATATAAATCATATGAGTATGTATGGAAGGGCACATTCGCAAGAACGCTGAAAATTGGAAAAAATCGTTTTAAACAACAATTTTTTGAACATGGATATCTCAGTCAATAATGCATATAGAGCCTTGACATTTTGAATGTGTGTACATGATACCCATTCAGAGGGAACCGTGTCTCAGAATTTTAGTTAAGCCTTAGTTTTTGTTTTATGGATTCTAGAAAATTGAGTTGCAAAAAAAGTCCAAATCCTTCCCGTTTTTTAACAAAAAGTAAGGCCTAAATAAATAATCTGAGACACGGTTCCTTAGATTACAATGTTGTGAACATGTACATAAAGTTTCAGGTTTGAAACGTTGGTATCAAGGGAGAAATTCATGTTCAAAAAATAAAAGTGAGAAAATAGCTTTTTATTTTACCATAATCTCAATCAAAGTATGAAAATTCTTTTAACTATGCCAAAAGATAGAGAAAAATATGTGCTTTCATTTGATGTATTCCATTTTAAGATAGGCTGGATATTTATTTAGATATCAAAGATTTTGTAAAATGGCTGGTACCAACAGTTGTCTATCCTTAAAAAGTATGGTTGCAGAATGGTTCTGTTATGTCCCGGGTTGGCTGGATACTAACCCCTGCAGAGATCAAAGCATTGCTGCATCAACATTCTCTCCTCAAGTTCCATGGCCATAATGCTCTCGGAAGAGAATGTATAGACCAATGACCAATATTGGCTAAACAGCATTGAGCATCAGATAAACAAACAGACATTGATTGCAATGTCAACGGCCCTAAAATCATGAAATCTATTTCTTTTGCAATAAGTAAATGATTTTTCATATCTGAATCCATTAATTACACAAAATAAAGAAGACACAACTGTGTCATATTCAGTCTGTGATATCCATATGGTGCGATTTTGGCCCTTGCCCTAGTGGGCGCGGGCAAATCATGTTAGCGATTAATATCAATAAAAGTATCTTCTTATTATATTATTATACTTTTCCGGAATTGCCAAATAGAGATACAGTGACGGACTGTATTATACAGATACAGATTTCATATCTGTAGACTCTACAGATACAGAAAAGTAGTGCGACCTACATTAGACCAATCAAAATTGCAGAGAGTTTGACCCCTGACCTATGCTGACTTGACATTGACCTCGGTGACCTATATAACGGACCAATGGCAAACGTGGATTTGATCATGTGAGGCAGACGCTGTGCATTCAGTCTTCACAAAGAAAAACAACCCCAGCAAACAGCTAAAAATGTTGGAAACATCCATTAAAAACGTCAAAAACGTCAGAAATGACGTCAGAAACAATGTTTAGTATGGATTTAACGGATGCAGATATCAGGGAAATGCTGATATTCAACTCCGACATTAGTGAAATGGACTTAAACAGAGTTTTGGACGTTTTCAAGGTGCCTGACGTCTTTTGGGACTACTCCCCTCCCGCCAGCCCTACCATCATTGTGTACAGAGAAGAGCCATCAGAAAACCCTCAACAGCCATCAGACACCCTTCCAGAGCTGTCAGACTCCCTTCCAGACCCATCAGACAACCCTCCAGAGGCATCCGCCCACATTTGCTTCCACGATTATGATATGAAGGACCCAGACTACCTCCCACCAGGTACGCCTAATAATGATATGCATCATATGGCCCTCCCAAACAATCATATAGGATTACATATGAACCCTAATCTACCCTACCTACAGTCAATGTAAAATTATGTAAAATGTATGTAATTTACATGGAAATAACATATAAATTATGGGTAAAGTATGGGTAAATTATGGGTAAAGTAAGGGACATATTAGCACCACCGGAACAGGTGGTCAGGAGGTTCCACAAGTACTGCCTGGAACAGGGATTTGAGGACTTTGTGGCCCTCCTGCCCTCAACCCTCAATGTCATGGTGAGTGCCTTCTTTATGGTCATAAAAAAAGAAGGACGGGGAAGAGTACGAACTGGACACCCTGACAAGTATGCACCAAGCCATCGACCGGCATCTTAAAGAAAAAAAGTACGGCTACACTGTAAAGGATTCCCCGGAATTCCAAAGTATCCAGGAAGTCCTGGTAACCCGGAGGAAGGCCCTCAAGGCGGAGGGCTATGGGAATAAACCCAACAGATCCCAGCCCCTTGCTGCACAACACATGAACATCTTCGGGGGAAGGGGGCCATCTCTAAAACCAGCCCGGAACCTCTGCAAGGAGGGCTCTTTATCTACATGGAGGAGTGCTTCAGGCTGAGGGGCATGCATGAAGACCAGCAGATGAACTGGGGGCACAAAAAGTATGTGGAGGATGAAAATGGGTATGTCTACCTATAATTCAATGAGCACCATTCCAAGACCAGACAGGGCCAAGGGGACTCCAGGCACTTCGCGCCTAAACTGTTCAAGAATGAGAGACATCCCGAGAGGTGTGCAGTCCATATGTATGAAATCTTCAAGTCCCACCACCCACCCCAAATGATGGCCCCTGACAGCCCCTTCTTCATGGCCATCAACAAGAGTCCCAGGGCCAGGACTTGGTATTAGAACCAGCCCCTGGGTGTGCACAAACTTCGGAAAATTGTCCCTGAAATGGCCAAGGCCTGTAAGTTGAAGGAGAGGCTGACTAACCATTCAATCAGGAAGAAAACAGCGACTGACCTGCTCCACAGCGGAGTGAATCCCACTGTGATAGTCCAGCTGACAGGTCACAGCAATGTGGCCAGCCTGAACAATTGCGCAACAGCTGACATGCAGAGTGACCAGGAGAGGGCACAACTCTCAAAGAAAAGGTCCCTACCTGCTGCCACACCTCACAGCGAAGTCATCCCTGCCCTCACAGCATCCACAGCACTGTCACACAGGAGAAGGCCAGTGTCCTGTGCCCTATGTGCAGCTCCTCCTGCCCCCGACCAAGGTGAACAATGGACAACTCCTCCAACCCCTTCCATAGCATCACCCCACAGTACAAAAATTATAAGGATAATTCTACACAGGCAGTCTTTGACGGATCTGTGAACATAAAGATTAATTATTACAGTCCAATCCAAAAGCATAAATCAATCTGAATTGTTTTACACCTATTTTAAAAACATCAATGTAATTCTCCATGTAGTTTAGGAAATATTCAAAGTTGAATTATATCTATAAGATTCCAGGCACTCCTGGTCCTTGTTGAAGATGTAAAAATCAATGTAAATTGCAATTGTAAACTGAAAGTCCTGCCACTGTTGCAGGGAATAGCTGCGTCGTTGCAGGACTGAAGGGTGCTGTTGCAGGCACTGGAATGAATTAATAGTGAAAAAAATTCAATCTGCTTTTTTCAAACTTTAAATAAATTCTAAAGTAAAATTGACCATTCCAAGTTGTTCCCAATGTACATATGTTACGTAGTTCATCAAAGTAATGTACTTTATAGGGTTATTTAGTATGTTTTCTCTGAGTTGAAGATGTAAAATTCAATCTATATAAGAATGTCTAAAGTTGTGCTGGCCTTTGACACAACCCAACCTGACCCGAGGAGGTCCCTTGCACTGTTGCCGGGCCCTGTTGCAGGGCTGGTTAGAATTCAATCAAATGTATTGCATATTTAATACTGAATGTCAAGATCTGCCTTTCACCCACGTAGTTCTCCATGCATTTTTCATGCATTTGATGCCTTCTCCACATAGAAATGCAATATTTTGAAGCAATTCTGTCGGATGGAAGAGGAGGGTTCTCCAGGTAGCACTGGCCAACATGGCACCGGGTGCATGTGTTGGCGAGTAAAATGTCCAAAGTTCTTCACCGATTATCTCCATATCTAGAGGAAGACACGTAAATTTCACAGGTCCTCGTAGATCACGGGTATCTTGTTCACGTGCAGCAAGCAGGAATTGCTCGTAAATTGCGTGTTTCCACCGTAAAATGAAGAAATGCAGAGGACCAATCTGGTCTCTTTGCACCATAACCACCAGAAAGCTCGAACAGAAAGTAGGTCATTCAGCCGCATCACTCCGGTAAATTGTGGTCTGCCACACAAAATAGTCCCAAATGAAATATGGTGGTCGAATAAATCTATAGCCTAATAGGTAAAATATATTATGTAATATGTTTCACTTAGACTGCAAAATTGCAATAAACCATAACAATTTCCAAATTATCCAATAATTTTCAAAACCATGGCCGCATCACTTGTGGCAAGATGTGTAAGAGTACCAGGGGGTCTGAAGTCATGGCGAAGTCGGTCAAATCGCCTCTGCACCTTCATCAAACATAGTCTGCTGAGCATATAGTTCCAAATGAATTGGCCTTGTCGAATTAATTCATGGGATGAAATGATTAAAACGAGCCCAATGCTTGTTCTATATATATAATTTAAGCTCCACAATTCCGTGAAAAGTATAATAAATACAAATCCAGACTTGTCTGGAGATACAGATGGCCGGGTCACCCATGGTGGGAAGGCAGATCACCCGTGGCGGGAAGGCCGATTAATACTTGTCCTCTGGACGAGTACTAATCGGCCTTCCCGCCATGGGTGATCCGGCCACCTATATCTCCAGACTCGTTTGGTTTGTTTATGTATAGATCATTCTTAAAAACGTGAAAGTATTTGTAAAGTTAATTTCAAAGGCAGATCATGAGGAATCATTTTTAGCCCACCTACACAATAGAGGTATTATAAAAATTACTAATTTAACCACTGTTAAAGAAAAATGGGACTTGAGGAGCAATGCCCTATTTGAATTTTCAAATCCATCAAATAGAAGCGACCATGGCTTACACCTGAACTACTGGAACTTATAAAGGACAAAGATTGTGCTTCAACAGGATAAAGATTACAACACAATGCTTCATTCCTAGTTATAACAATCAGTCCAACCAATCCCCAAACCCACATACATAAAATATCTAGAGGTGAACAAATGATTTTTGGGCAGCCCCCAGAAAATCCCATCTGTGCATATGCAAACATCGATCCAGGTGTTTATGTAATTATATATGTATATATTTTTGGACAATCAGCTCAATGCTATTTAATCAGGAGCTTTTATTCATATACCCTTCCATGCTTTGTATCAAGGTGAATGGTGGACATGTGATTATCGTTATGGAATGTGAACTTCCTACAAACCCACATGTATAAGGAAAATTGTATGTGCAGAGCCCTTACCATCTGCACCCCAGCCTGCAATAAATAGATACATACATATAACCAACCGAGAAAGGAGTATGAGGGCGGTTATCACCCGGACCCGGGACCCCAATATCAGCCTGAGGCCAGGGCCCAAAGGGCCGGCCGAGGGCTGATGTTGGGGTCCTGGCTTGGGGTGAAACTGCCCGAGTACTCCCCTCCAGGTTGGTTATGGATTTATTATACCTTTTCGTTTAGATCTGATCTCCCAAGGAAGGATGCACAGCTATCAGTAATGGTGGGGCTTCACAAGGCCAGTGCAGTTGTATAGGAAAACTAACAGAGGATGATCGTACGACCCTGAATACGAGGTGGGTGTCGAAAAATTACAGCCCGAGGCCGTTAGGCTGAGGGCTGTAATTTTTCTGACATCCCACCGAGTATTCAGGGTCGTACGATCATCCGAGGTTAGTTTTCCTTATATTATATATCATAATTACTGAGAAATTCAAGAAATAACGCCGTTTTCACGAGAGGAGCAAAGTGGGCCGTACGGGACGTCCGCCATGTCCTTCAGTAACCATCGTTCTCATTGGATCGCCGGACGTCCCTACGGACCGCCCTTGCCCTGTTAGACCCCTTCCCATTGGCTAACGACATCCCTACGGACGGCCCCTGCCCTGTTAGACCCCTTCCCATTGGCTAACGAGTCGTCGTGTGACGTCACACTGGGCGTCTCAGCAGACGACCACAAAATGGACGGGGAAACGGACGGCGCCGTTTTTGAATTTGACATTTCGGACCTATTCAACGTGGAAAACGTCCCACAACAGCCAAATAATGAGCAAGAAGTGGACGTACGACCCCCGGACGACCCTGAGGGACTCCCGGACGACCCCCAGGACATTATTGACGACTATATAGCGTCAAAAAGGAACCCAGAAACGGAGAAAAAATCCAAACGGGAGGCCGCGGCCTTCCAGAAATGGATCGTTGACAACCATGACGACCCTACTCCCCTGGAAAAAGTGGAACCAGCCAGGCTCAATCTTTATTTAGGGCTCTATATGATAAACGTCCGTAAGCAGGACGGTACGAGCTACGAGCCTGGCTCGTTGAGCTCCATGTTCGGCTCAGTTAAGAGATACCTTGAATACCAGAAATACGGGCACAACATAGTAACATCTGAACTTTTCAAAAGTGCCAGGGACGCCTTGGCTGGTAGGAAGAAGGAACTCAAGGCAGAGGGACTTGGAAACTTTCCAAACAGAGTGAGTATTTCAAGTGTTTTCGACGTTAATAGTTCCGCCGTACGACCCGAGGGTCGTACGGGTCGTACGATACATCCCTATTTAATATTCAAGTATGTTCAAGTGCCAGGGCCCTCCAGTACTGACTGACCCATCCCCACCTCCCTGTGATGGTTTAAAGTCAGAATGTCAACAAAAGTGCCACGCCCCCCTCCCCATAACACTAGCCTGCCTATAGTGAAGCTAAAACATGGGAAAACCGCCAGAAAAAGCGGCCGTACGACCCGAGGGTCGTACGGGTCGTACGATACATCCCCATTTAATATTCAAGTAAGTTCAAGTGCCAGGGCCCCCCAGTATTGAATGTCCCATCCCCACCCTCCTGAGATGGTTTAAAGTCAGAATGTCAACAAAAGTGCCACGCCCCCCTCCCCATGTACTGGCCTGCCTACAGTGAAGCTAATATATGGAAAAGCTGCCACGCCCCCCTCCTAAACTGTCTAATGTGAAGCTAAAACATGGAAAAAATGCCACGCCCCCCTCCCAAACTGCCTAATATGAAGCTAAAACATGGAAAAAATGCCACGCCCCCCTCCCAAACTGCCTAATATGAAGCTAAAACATGGAAAAAATGCCACGCCCCCCTCCCAAACTGCCTAATGTCATAAATAAATATATTTTTTTTACTTTCAGGCCGAAGGATTGGAACCGGAGGACGAGGAGAACCTCTGGGACAAGGGCATACTTGGCTCCCACTCCCCCAGGACCCTCAGGAACACCCTGTGGTTTCTCTGCAACAAATCCCTAGGCTGCAGGGGGAGGCAGGAGGCCAGACAAATGAGGTGGGGAGACCTCCAGCTGAAATCCAACATACATGGGGAGTATATGGAGTTCTATGAGAGGACAACCAAGACCAGGCAACTTGGGGGAAAGGCCAGGAAATTCCTGCCCAAGCTGTGGCCCAACCTTTCAAAACCTGAGCGGTGCCCCATCTACTTGTACAGGGAGTACAAAAAGCACAGGCCATACGATATGCTGGAGGAGGATGCCCCTTTCTATTTGGTTGTAAACGACAAGCGGGCCCCACATTCCCAATGCTGGTATCAGCGCCAGGCAATGGGCAAGAATGAACTGGGCAAAATAATGAAGGAACTGGCTAAGAAGGCAGGAATGGAAGGCAAGTACACAAACCATTCCACCAGGAGGACCTGTATTAATAAGCTGATGCAGGCAAATGTCCCCCCAGTCATAGTTCAACAGCTGTCTGGGCATACCAACATCCAGAGTGTGTTGGGGTATAGCACTGCCTCACTGACCCAGCAGAAGGCCATGTACAATATCACAAGTAACCAGGATATTACAACAGGCCTACCTTCTGCCTCCATTGCTGCGCCTCCTCAGGTAAGTACAGTTCCTAAGGCAAGTTGCCTTGTCCTGGTCCATAGTGTTAATCCATAGTGGAAATATAAAAATGTAAAAAAATAAAAAGCAGGAAAAAAAAAAAAAAAAAATCGGCTGCCACAATATAATCCATGGTAATCAAGCACATCCAGCGTTGAATAATAATAATAATAATCCATGATTGCAGTGGGAGACCATCCAGCCGCCTCTAGCTGCCCTGCAGTCACCGCCTGTAGCTGCCCGGTCACTCCCCTCAGCTGCCCTGGGTGCCCCGCCGCCGTCAGCTGCTCCTCCATCAGTCCGGCCACGCCCGTCGGCCACCCTGGGTGCCCCGCCGCCGACCCCGGCTGCCCGTCGGCCCTCGGCCGCCCTGGGTGCTCCTCCATCAGCTGCCCGCAAGAGACCGGTCGCTGCCCTGGGTGCTGCCCCTCCGTCGCCCAAACGTCCGTATCAGGTCCAGGAGCCAGTGGAAGACCATGCAATGGTAAGAAAATAATCTTTCACCAGTAAACTGTAGGGATAAGTTAATTTTTTAAAATAATAAAAATAATATTAATTATATTTTACAGGCCCTCGCCATACGGGAGGAGGACTGGGATGAGCCAATGGAGGGGGAGACTGCCCTTCCCGTGCCAAGACTGCCCACCGCTGCCCTTTCAACTCCTGCAGCAAACCAACGTGCTGAGACCATGCTGAGAGGCCTTTTCTCTGGGGCAAACATCAGTGGTGGCACATTTAACATCAATATCAAGATGTAATTCATCAAAAGTTGCCGAAATTTTCCTTGTTCAAAGACATTCTCTGTTACAGTTATATCTACACTTTGTTCCTAAAGAGAAACCAGTATAGGTTTCTTCTTTTGCACCGGCGGTTTCATCCCGCAAAGACGACGCGAAGATTCAAAAAGATCTGAAATTGTCGGAAATAAAACTTAAGAATTCTCGACAAATATGCGTTTCTTCCACAAAAAATTTATATCTACGTGATCCCTGAGATGCCAGCAATAAAATAAAATAGGTCTAAACGCCAAAATATGCAAAAGATTTTCAAAAGAATCGATCAAAAAGGCATTCTTACCGTAAGCCAGCGTGCGGACATCCTCCTCCTCCGAGTGTTTTACCGAATCTGGCGCGAAAGGAGGTCACGTGCTTCCGCCGTCCTTCCGGAAAAGCCCGAAGTCCACCGAATGCTTTTTTTTCATCTTCTCGCTAACCGCTTGTATCGATCTATAATTCATTATATCTGTCTAAATTGCGCTTAAATGAAATAATATGATATCGATTTTGCAAAATAACCGCTAAAAAGATTAAAATTGACACGCCGATGTCCGCCGATGTCCGCCGATGTTCGCCGGAATGGCCCGACACCTCCTTGCTCGTCTCGCCGGGTACAAGCTTCAGTCCAAAATCCAAGATGGCGACCGCGGACGGCGAAGGAGGGTGGTCCGTACGAAGAAATACTGACCAGTGTGCCGATACGACGAAAATATTGCCTCTCAGTGTCCGGTGTGTATTCGTAATGTATTTTGGCATTGGTATATAATATTTGTAATATACAATCCTATGCATGAAAGGGTTGTTCATTGACCAGGAGGTAAGCTTCCTTAGTTATCCCTTTAGACCCCAATCCGGCAATAGCCGCCTGAGGGTGTACTCCCCAATCTGGCTGTAGCCGCCTGGAAAATAATTTTCCATATATTTCCAAGGCAAACACTTTTATGAGTTTTCAAGAGACAAAATTAACCAAGATATCATTGAAAAGCTGATTTAATTTCCTTTCCAATGCTACAAGTTTCACTTCAATAATGTTGATTGATCGGGAAGGGTCAGTCTTTGAACTTCCTCAAAATACAAGGAATTAAGGGAATTCTGGAGGAAAATTCAGGGAAATCCCGGGGAAATTAAGCAATTTGTATGCAACCTGTGGGGTCTAAAGGGTTATATGGTCTCACAGACTGGAGTAGTCCCAATGTTCGTCACCAGATGTTACCAGACGCAATACTAACCAAACCCATAGATCCTCAAGATCCATGTTGATCCAAATGTATATCAGTAGTTCTGCTCCTAACCGGCCGTCACCATTCTTTATATTCCTTAGATTATTGATTTTTCCCCTCAGGTAGTGCTGCCGCTGATAGACTGTTCACCTGCCATTACCAACATGGGTTTACTATACCCATCAGGGGCACTACCCATAATAGCTTTACTGTGTGGAATTATCCTTATAATTTTGAAATGTTTTGCAATATACCATCTGCAGTCTGGTGACCTTTTATTGATTTACCATTCCATTCTTCATTCCACATGGTATTTGATTGCTACTTCAGTGCAATACTTTTTTTCTTTTATTTTTTACTATACCATTATGATTATAAAGAAATATACTGCCTCCAATATGATGTTTAATTTGCCGTAGTTATAAGCACATTTCCCTAGATGCTGTGTAGAGCCCCGTCAATCCTTAATTCAATAGATCTTTTGAATCTAGTCACTAAACATGGTGCATAAATTGTGAAGAAATACTCACAATTTTTAATTGAACATCATAGTAATCATTGAAGTTATCTATGCCTATGACTGTTGTGTCAGGATGTTTAATGAGAGATTGGGCCACATGAAAACCAATAAACCCTGCTGCACCAGTCACCAATATACTCTTTTGTCCAGTTGATTCCCGTGTCTTCCGAATGGAAATATTGCCTGCAGAAAAGTAATTGATACATGATTAATGAAATATACTTTGATACAAGATGTTTTAGCTCTTCATATTAATTTTTGAATTTTAAACAAATGCTTCAGTACTGTGTTAAGAAAAAAAAGTGAAATACACCATGTTAAACCCAACTCCGGGTATCAATGTTGCTTTTATTTTTTGATAGTCAAGTGTGAATCAACATGTTTTGGTTGGCAAAGACCTTCTTCAGGATTATAATATCATATTTCGCTGCTTGGTATATCAACTTTTGACGCTGTTAAAATTGTAACAGTGTAGAAAATCTAATGAGTAGGACTTAGACTTTGTTCAAAGTTCAAATTTTGATGATTGGAATCAGTAACATAGTCCTTTCAAATTATACAAACGTGTGTTATGAAGACCAAAGTAACATAATATATAGGCTTTTACATATTTTTTCAAAGGTTATTAAGTTTTAAGATATAACACTTTTGCAAGTAAACAGTTTAAAATAAACTTGATCCGATACACATCGACGCAACAACAGTCTCATGGAATAAATGTGATCCAAAAGATTTGTGTGTGTGTGTGTGTGTGTGCGTGTGTGTGTGTGTGTTCAGAAATCAACCAGTAGACAAGTACCTGGGATTTTATTTTAAGGGTGAAATTTACCAGCAATCAATAATGCCTAACTAATGATAAAATGCTTATTCTTAATATTGAATTAATACTGAAAACGGATGTTGTCTAAAAGTTGGAATCAATATCAAAAGCCTTGATCTTGATTCCATGCTTTTATGCTGATGTTGTCTTGATATTTGATTTCAATATTTTCAATTGTGAAACAATTCTTTTTTAATATTGATTTACAACTGACATATCTACGTATCTCACAGGACCAATGGCCAACTGTATTTCTTGTTTGGGTGCTCCATATGAGTCAGTATATAAAAAAATATTTGCTTGCGTTATTCAGTTTCATTAATATTGGTTCTTTTGTTCATCATGTGCATAAGTATGACTGAAGCTTGTAGGGTTCGTTATCATTGTTGCCCAGCAGCTAGCAAAATTTAGCTGTGCCATATACATAATCCTCACAACTGGGACAAGCTGCTATTATGTAATAGGCCGACTGGGTTTGGGATGGCTGGTGCAGATTGGAGGTGGGGGATGGGAGGGTGGGGGGCTGGGGAAGGTAGTGGTAGTAACCACGGCCAGTCACGTGACATAGGTGTGAGTCTTGTGATATTCCTCATGGAGTCAGGGTTTCCGTGCTCCTATATGAAAGGAAGTTTGGGCTTCTTGGCTCAGGCCAACTGAAATCTCAGGCAGGAGACCAGCATGTAAGATCGAGAGTCATGCCTCATGCATGAGGTTGAACAGACAGGGTGTTTGGTAGAGCTTTTGGGGAGGCTGGGATTCATTCCACACGGTTGGAGGCGCCCGAGAGGGGCATTGTCACGGCGGTAAGGGGGGATGCGTCTCTATATCCAAATGAAGAAAAAGAGTGGGAGAGGCTTGTTGGGTGGATGGTGTCGGGCTCAGGCCAGTTTCGGATGTTCTGTCTGACTACCGGCAGTTCCAGACATTAGGTAAAATGGGCCGTGGCTCTCGATTAAAGGATGGTAGCGCTGCACAGAGCGGGTTGCACCTTCGTTCCCTTGGTTCCGGGCCGACTGCCTTTGATTTCAGGCTTCCATACCATGCCGGTCTTTCAGGCTAAAGTGTGTTCTTGGGCCATTTCAGGCTTTCAGACCATCTTCAGGCTCTCAGGCTAACTTCTATGTCATTCGGGATCCCTGGCTAGGCTTTTACCTGACTACAAACTTCTACTCTTGAAGATCCCTGGTTCAGGCTAAGTGGAAGGCGGTCCATTCCAAAGAAGAGGCGTGTGAACACAAGGAATACTATTAGAGAACTGTTTATTTTGGGCCATACTGCCCCTTAGTGACAGGTCATCTCTGATTGGTCACTTTGATCATGTAACTTACATGACGTCCTTTCCGGTCAACACTGTTTTTTGGTCATTTCAGGCTCGATCACAGATTCCAGTCTATTTTTGTACACATTTCGATTGATTACATCATTTCATTATTAGCCAACCATTACCACATTATTCAAACATTTCACATTACAAGATGATTCTGCACGATAATTATACCCCGATTTCTAACATTATATTTTCCATACCATAAGGATGAAATAGACAATTCATCACAGTCCTATACTCAGCCTCTGAGGTGTGCAGGCTGGCCTAGGCCTCTTTCTATGAAAAGCCACCCATACACGTTTAATATTCCTAGAATGCAAAGAACTTGTGGTATAAAAGAATTGTTTAATAGGGTTTATATGCTGATGCACAATTTGAAAAATTTCCAACATTGAAATATTTAAAACTCCCATAATCAGTAGTCCAAGAGATGCGGCACTTTTATTTATGTGACTGAGGCCGAAAGGTTTGAAGGTGGTTTCCTAACCAAAATTTTCCATAGAATTCAAAAATTCATTTCTTGGTTGCCAAAGCCTCCAGATTTTGGGTGAAAAATGACATTTTCCGAGAAAAGAAAGCATTTTCTGAGCAAAATGATAATCCCAATATTTCCTTCTCAGCTACCCTTAAAACAATGTTGAAAAGTTGTGTATGTAATCAAATTGAAGGGTAGGACCTAGTGATCAGGGGGAATGAGCAAAACTAAATTAATTGGTTGGTTACCATGGTAACAAGTGATGGCTTTGGTGGAAATAGTCAAAAAATGATTAAATTCTTTTTTCCGTTACTATGGTGACCACCAAATGCAAGTTTTCAGTCGAAATCCTCTTTGGTACATTCAACAGCATCCAAATCTGGATGAATATGGCAAAAATGATGAACTATATTGAATAAATTGGGTCTAAATTGAGGTAATCTGCTGATAAGTGACAATTTCATGAAAATTACAACATTGATGTGCATTGACAAAATGATGGTTTAAGGCCATCTAAAAGCACCTCAGGTGTTTAATTACTAATTCTGTAATGGGAATTACATGGACAAATCAATAGAAGCTAGGCAGGTGTCAAAAACAACATGGCCACCTCTTGTTGGAAATAGGCTTGTATCTTATTCTTGAATGGATAGAAAGACATGGTTGGTGTCTATATTAGGAGATTCAAGGTCCAGGAATTTTAATTTTAATCTCAGATTGTTTGTCAAATTAGGTTGGCATGCCAAAGCTTCATTCTTGTAAAAATCCTGGATTGTTTGACTAATTAGGTTGGTGTGCCAAAGCCTGATTTCTGTGAGGACTGATGGAAAGTTGCTTGATTATTTATGGTTATGTGAACTTACCTAAGATTATTATATAAAGGTTGTTCAGGTCACCTAGACAAAAGTTCTAGCTGTTATCGTATTAATACATGCATCTTATGGTTCCTCCATTTAAAATGGGGATGGGGACCTTATCATTCATTATCATCATCAAATCACTCATCATAGATGTAACACTTAGTTGTCATTGCAGCATAAATGATTAAAAATAGGGTTCTGGAATGCCAGGAGCTTATGGGGAAAACTTGACTCAATTAAGGTTAACCTGTCACAAGACAACCCCAATATCTTCTCTATTAACAAAACCTGGTTATACGATAGTATCCCTAATAGCCTTTTGAACATCGAAGGGTATCAGATTATAAGACAGGATAGGAGTACTCTTAAGCTCGCTGGTAATATTAAGCGAGGAGATGGCCTATTGACCTATTACAAACAGGAGATGTCAGCCATTTCGTTGGTGAATGGTTTATCCTTTGTAATGAAAATGTTGAATTGTCAATGGTAAAACTGGTAATGAAAAATACTAGACCTTACTACATAGTCTCCACCTATAGGCCATACAGTCACTCAAAGAATGCCTGAGGGGTCTAAGCTTGCTAGGGGATGCCCACGTAATGGTTGGAGAGGACCTTAACATATATTATAGTAAAGCTGACACAGAGAGGACCTTAACATATATTATAGTAAAGCTGACACACTTAAATGCAGGAATTAAAGCAGCTTGTGAACAATTTCTCCCTGAAACAAGTAATTAACAAAACAACCAGACCACTATATGGTACAGCTGTACTAGACTTGATTTTGACAAATTCTGACCTTATAGATGACCAAGGAATTATGGACTGGAATCTTAGTGACCATGTCCCTGTCTATATTATCTTGAAAAAAAACATACCTTCAAAGCCTAAAAGCAATTTCACTGGTAGATTGTACCTAAACTTTGATCTGGAAGATTTTGCAAGAGAAGTTCAGGCGGTAGACTGGGCGTAATTAAATAACATAACAGATGTTGACCTAGCTTGGAAGTTCATCTGTGACTCTATATTGAAAATAGTCAACTCAATGATACCTATTAAAGAATTTAGAGCCAAACGAAACAAGCCAGCATGGTTAACACGGGAGTTGATAGAAGTAGTATAATGGAGTCACTAGCGCTCATAGCAAATGCTACTAATTAGGTCCATAGGTCAGTACGAGGGAGCATTGGTGGAAAATAGGTTCATAGACTAATAGAGACTTTGAATAATTAGGTCATTACGAACTACTTTTGTGGCCTACTTTTGAATATTACGTTTAATTATTGTTGTATGTACTATTTTGTTATTTTTTCATTTTTTATATATACTTTATACATATATTTTACTGGACAATTTTACCGGAAAATTTTCTTCATATGATTCTCGTTCTTTTTATAGTTTATTTGTATATAGTTTGTATAGTACTGTATAGGTTTATGTTGTTTTATGATAGATAATAAAGAAAACATAAACACAACATTTTGTCATATTTTTATTAAAATGAAAAAGCACATTATGGTTTTTATATATACAAGGCGCTTCTTTTAGATTTTAAAAAGTCATAAATAGTGTTTTTTTCATATTTTTCTACAATTTTGTAATTTTTTTTGTTTTTTCATAGATGTGCTATAATGCTATAATTCTTAGTTCTTTATGTATATACTTCATTGTCCTTGGTCAGTCATTTTTTCTTAGATAGTAAAGGAGTTGTTGGAGCATGAAAAACCGCAACCTCTAGATTGGGCTGAACATTCTGTTAGTTCTTCCAGTTTACTTTACAGGTTGGTAACCGCGAAGAAGAGTCTGTTGACACTGGCTGACAGGGCCTCCACACAGTCGATGGTGTTCTCCAGATCAGGTTGCATGCGTCCTAGTGTTATGGGACATCTTTTAGGCAGGTCCAGTACTTCATCTTCCCCTGATGTCTCTCCTTCTTTGTCCTCTGTATCTGTAGATAACCACATTTTTAGTGTTTCCAGATCTGGGGTTTCCTTTTTGTCCATTTCCGTCCATTTAAGTTCATATACGTAATCACTGTCTTGTCCGTTAGGTTTGTTGGTGCTGTAGTACCTAGCACTGACAGTGCGACATAGGGGCTGACAGTGGGACATGTTTCTCCACAGGTGGTCCTTGTGAGTGTTTGTAGTTGTCTGTTATAGTCCCAGATACCATATGACGAACATTGACAGAATGAGAGGTGCTTTTTAGCTATTGGTGGTAAACTAAATGAGTCAAAATAGTAAGTTTTACCTAGAGGTGATACCCAAAATGCTACCCAATGTTCACCGGGTTTGCTGTGAGAATCTGTGTTGCTAATGAAAGTCAACGGTCGGGGTTTTCTGGGTATTCTATCAGAGGGAAAGTTCCAAGGAAATATTTATGTGTGAGGGGATGCGTTGCGTAGTCAGTGACATCCAATTAAGATCCCTATGTTGTGGACACCGCGCATGTTAAGACATGGCCTGATGAGGTAATGCACCGAAACCGCATCAATGACCCCCCACACACTTCCCATAAACATGGGATGCACAAGCGCCTTGTCACAAACCTGGCATCGACACTCTTAGGGTTCTACTCTCAGCAGTACACCCCCCCCCCCCCCCCCGATGGCCTGAAGTAAATGAAGGATGTAAAAAGTGAGTGTCTTTCACCTGACAGGTGACACCACACAGTGTCTGGCACTACTGGGATTGTTCCACACACACTACACTCCCACCGGCTGTGTGCCAAACAATCACAATACTGACTGAGAGAGAGGCAACCTGGTCTTCAGTGGTAACTTTGGATGAATGTATCCATTGTTGCGGTACCCGCTGGCTGTGAAGACCACCAATGTTCAACCTATCCATCGTATTCACCTCTTGGTGCTGTGTACAAGGGTGAGGCGTTCATATAGTAACTTACCATTTTTGCACTGTGATGGTTGTCACACCAATGTACTATAGGGGTGGGAGAGCCCTAAAGGTGAGTACTACTGACACTTCCCCATGCTCAAATGGTATAGGTTGCCCTGCACTGTCTCTTAAGTACACTGAGATATCTTTGAAATGTTTATTCACAGAGGATGGAAAAACAAATCGGGAAAGTTTATCGTGTCCATTGTTTTGGGAGAGTAGTTAACTGCCTTACATCAAAGAAGTGGTGCTTCAGTATCTCCTACCACCCAGTTGTGAATAATGTCAGAGTACACATAGATTGTCTGGTTTCTGAAATTGAAATCTGTTATTTGTTTTGCTCGTGTGCGCCTACCCATGAATATTTTTCCTTTGTAACCAAGTTGGTAAGAAAGGTTTTCTGGTATGACGAGCATGGTGTTGGCAGGGAGTGCAATAAGCGTTTTCATTGTGAATTCGTTATAAGAGAAAATTTCATCTGGATTGTTTCCAATATTTTTTCGCTTTTCAGATTTCAGTTTCTGGATTACTTTTGGAATAATTTTCCTCATTATTTTATTCAGGAGTTTGATGAAGTCTTTGTTGGTTTCCACTCACCAACTTTCCATTGAGAAACGAGCTTATGAGCATTTTCCTGGAAAGTGTTTCTTTGCCATTGAATCGATGTAACTAAATGTGGGAGAAAGTTTCTTTGGATGATCACCATCAGCTTCTTCGAACACTTCTGAGGGGTCTGATTCATTGTCATTGTCATCGTCTTCTTCTTCTTCTTCTTTTTCAACTCCCTCCATTTCAACTTCTAGCTTTCTTTTCAGTGTTTCATGCATGTGGGTCACCAAATCAGTATCAAACATTCCTGTTAGGAACGGTTCCATGCCATGATTTTTCCTACTGCTCTCTATTTCTCGCTTAAGTCGAGTTATAGCTTCTGCCCACCTTTTCGGAGGTGCTTTTAATGGGGTAATTCCTTCTCTAGGTTTCTTAGGAGGGCTAGGTCTGTCGGAAGTGTCAGAACTCGGTGTAGAAGCAGGAGGAGATGTTGAAGTAGTAGTAGCTGTAGAAATTGCCTCAGCTGCCCCTGCAGCTAACCTTGCAACTGGAAATAGGCCCATAGAAGAGGTGTCAGGGTCTGATACAGGAGGTGTTGCAATTGAACCAGCTGCAGTTGCACGTGTAGGTGGAGGAGTACTTGGAGAAGGAGAAGAATCGCGAGGGGCACTGCAGGAAGCTCTGGTGTTAGTTGACACAGTGTTTTGCTTCTTCTTTTCTTTTGGTGCTTCTTCAGTGAGAAGATAGAAAGTTGATTTCTGCACATTGTACCATTTGACTGGAAGTGTTATTTCAGATAATGCACAGTCTGTGTCAGATGGTCTGTGCCATATACTTCTGTAAAAGAACTCTGCAAGTGCTCAGAGCGTTGTCTGGAAAAGTCTTGCTAGAAGCATTACTGGGTAAAGTGCAGGTTACATCCATTTTTGTATGTTCTTGACTGGTTCCCAACTGTTGAACTTGTTTCTGTACCCTTTCCACTTGATGAGTGCTTCTCTTTTACTATGTTTTCCTCTATATTTAAGGATTCTCTCCACCGTGTACTGCTTCCTCGGAGCAACTTTCACTTTCTGAACCTCTTGAGGATAAAACCACCCCTTTATTTCTTCTTGAAGGGTATCTTCAATTCCATATCCTTTAATATAGTTGGGTTTCTTCACAGTGAATATTTCCTTGCTCCAATTGGGTTCATGTCCACGGTTAAAGGTTTTCTTTTTTCTCAGAGTTCTTGCTCTATCTCCACTTTTCATTAATGGTTTGCTTTTCTTCTTCTTCAAGTCTTTATCTCTGACTCTTTCATTCAAATGACAGAACAATCGGTCGGTGTTATCTTTATTGTTTCCATGTAGTAGGAATGAAAACATTTGTTTTCAGAGGTGAAATCACACTGTTACGCACTCTTTAGTCCAGGAGCCAAATAAAAAAAATGACTTTTTTCTTCCAAAAAGACGGAGGATCTAAAAGTGGTTTTAAATCGTAGCCCATAACCTGAAGTTTACATTTTGACGTGTTGGCATTTGCACAACACGCACATTTGGCCGGTATCCATGGCAACGCATAGCAACCACAGAATTTTAAGTAACATTGTGAAAAAGTAGAAATATCAAAATAATTTTTCATACATGAGCAAAACTGTGTATTGTTGTACCTCAAACGAAAGCCCATGGGGGTAGGAATGTGAAAAGAGAATGGCTTTTGTTGTCATGGTTACATGGTTGCCATGGCAACCAAAAACATTTCAAAATTTCATCATTTTCACTACTTTTTCCTATGTTCTTTTTGTTATAATGATAATACTTAGGACAGGAGTGATAAAACTAACATTTATTGAAGGCACAAGAGTCCCCATTTTGTATCCATGACAAAAATTTCCATTTGTTCCATTTGTTACTCTGCCTAGCAACCAAGAAAATGTCAGTATGTGAATTTAGCAATCAGTCTCCATTTTGGGGGAAATTTGGTGGACTTTTGGAGATATATATAACAATTCTATAATACATATCAAACTTGCACTTGCTTATCATCGTTATTGATGAAGACTTGATACAATAAATCTTTTTTAAAGAAGAAGGAAGTTTCTAAGGCACTCCAGTTGCCATAGCAACCATGTGAAAGCAGGAGTTGAGCCATTTTCTCATGATGTCCCCCTTTTCTAATGACCTTTCATTTTTAGAAATGAGACCTGAATGTACTATTGCTAAACGTAATATAATATCAAATTTTTATGCTAATAAGGAAAACATTCCATTAATACTATTGGTCAAAACATCATTTGTTCCATTTGTTAGTCTGCATAGCAATCCCGAAAATGACATCATATCAATATGCCCATCCATGTCCATTTTGGGGCAAATTCTGATGGATATTGATACATTGTATACGCAGCAACTATACAAAATATTTTAAACTTTCACCTCCTTATCATCATTTTTAATGATCAAAGCTTTATGCAAGATATATTTTTAACATAAGAACGAAGTTTCTATGACAATACAGTTGTCATAGCAACCATATGAGTGGGGGAGTTCAGCAGTTTTCTTATGATGTCTACCTTTTCAAATGACCATTCATTTCTAATAATGAGGTTTGAATGTTTGTTGGATATGTGTTCATTCAATATCAAGTTGTTATGCTAAGGAGGAAAACATTCCATTGATACTCTGGGAAAAAGCTTCCATTTGTTCCATTTGTTACTCTGCTTAGCAACCAAGGAAAGGCCTAGATGGATCAAGTTGTCAGCATTCATTTGGGTACAATTTTGGTGGAATTTGTTAGATAAGTATAACAATTTTACAGAAGATATCAAACTTGCACATGTTATGTACTATGACTGCATGAGCATTTTTCTAGGCAAAACATCAAGTTGTTATGTTTAGAAAGAAAATGTTCCTTACATTCTATATGTAACCAGTGATAAATCCGATATAAATCAGAACTATTACAGGATCTAGGGTTAGGGTAAGGAGGCTGTTTAATAAATGCGAGCATAGTGTGTCCTATACACACAGCTGGAGGAAAAAGAAATAGCTATAGCAGAAGTGCATCTGCAGAATGAGCTAGAAGGAAAATACCTACCAAGTGCTTGTCTATCAAATGTCCTTGCTGTGATTTGCTGGGATAACATGATTCCCAAGTGGAGGCCCTTGATGGTAAAAGAACAACACATTGTTCTTCAGCCAAAAGCTGGTGTTCAGACCGTGGACAAGGTACTACAGAAGACTCACCGAAGGAAATGCTCTAAAACAGAAACAAGGACCAGAACTATTTAATTGGCAAAGACAAATGATGCCTCACAAAATTTAGAAGTAGAGTACAAAAACTTTACATGGTTAATGTCAAGATTCCCCATTGATGCCAACAAATGAGATTCTACTTTATCTATTTGTTATTTTGTTCCATCTTGGACAGCATTCAGTGACTCATGCTCAATGAAGGAAATAGCTTCCTGTATCACTGGATATTGCAACCCCCTAAAATCCTCAGGCTATGTACAATGCACTGAAAGGAAGTCTTGCAATGGCAGAAGAGTTGGGTCAGAGAGACTGTGTCATAGTCTTTGACCAATCAAAGTATGCTAAAGCCATTCAGTTTCTATGGCAAAATTAATGTCTTGCAGCTCGCATAGTCCTTTGCATTGACACATTCTATACTGCCTGCACATTTCTATATGTCATTGGCAAAAGGTTTTGGGATGCAGGGCTTACCAATCTCCTCATCAAGAGTGGAGTTCTAGCTGCTGGCTCTGTGTCTAGTGTACTTGAAGGAAGTCATTATAACTGTGCTGTCTGATTGCACAAGGTTAGTTTTTTTTCTGGAAGTACTCAAGCATATGATCAATAAATCTAATTGCAGAAAATATGTTGATTAAAAAGGAATATAAATCATACCATAAAAAATCTGAGAGAATGATACAGAAAATTTAATGAAAATGCTTTTACAGGTAATTGACTTAACACATCTTTCATTATGATTGCAGGTTGTCCTTGAAGCAATCTTCAGACTCTCCTGGCAGGATATTTGTTAATGGCTATCAGAGCATGACATCCTAATTGTAGATCTCATAGAAATGACCAATGATCTCACAAAGGTGAAGGAGTGTTTGGATTCAAGTGGTTTTGATTATCTTACAAGTCTTCCTCAGTTCGAGGTCTTATTCAACCTCTACCAAAGATATCTCACTGTACCCCAAGGTCCAATCAAAGAATTCTCGATCAGCTTACTGCTACATGAAGATGATCCTGCTTCTTCTGTGCTTCATCCGTGCATTATGAGAAGGTGATTGGGCTTTATATCTAGCCTGCATAAGTCAGATTTTTTCCCTGGGTCTTTGCATGTGACAAGCACCACTATGCAAGATACCTACCAGTGTATTGGGTAGAAATGACTCAACTAGAGGAAAGGCATCCTGATGTCAAATTGTTAGGGGAGAATTCACACCACAGAGAGGTCATGGAAAATTCACCAGAATCCCAATTGACCAAACCATTGAGCAGACAGTAAACTAGTACAAAATGTCCAGGAACCTACAGCTGTCCAAGAAAATCATTATTATTGGTTGGGGAAATAACCCCTTTAACAGTTTTCAGAATTTAAGGAGCCTTGTATCAGGAATGCAGTACTCTCCCATTTATGTGGCTACCAATGGGGAATCTGAAAATTGGCAGCATGAGAGGGGTGACCGTTGGTGAGGGGGAGCATATCCTATTGACATGATTTGAACAAATCCATATTACAAAAATAGGCTTTTTAGTTAATAAATGGGCTGTATAGAACACAAATGTCAGTATCACAGGCACTGTAGTCAAGTCTGACCACTGGTCTGTTTACCTGTTATATATACACTAAAGGTGGGAAGGTGGCCATGTTAGCAGCAGACTTATTATAGTCCAAGAGATGCGGCACTTTTATTTATGTTACTGAGGCCAAAAGGTTTGAAGGTTGTCTCCTAACCCAAATTTTTCATAGAATTCAAAAATCCATTTCTTAGTTGCCAAAGCCTCTGGGTTTTGGGTGAAAAATGACGTTTTCCGATAAAAAATAGCATTTTCTGAGCAAAAAGATAATCCCAGTATTTCCTCCCCAGCTACCCTTAAAACAATGTTGGAAACTTGTGTATGCAATCAAATTGAAGGGTAGGACCTAGTGAACAGGGGGAAAGAGTAAAACTAAAAAAATTGGTTGGTTACCATGGTAACAAGTTACGGTTGTGGTGGAAAATAGTCAAAAAATGACTAAATCTTTTTTTCCATTACCTATGGTGACCACCAAATGCAAGTTTTTGGTCTAAATCTTCTTTGGTACATTCAATAGCATCCAAATCTAAATGAATATAGCAAAAATGATGAACTAGATTGAATAAATTGGGTCTAAATTGACGTAATCTGCCGAAAAGTGCCAATTTAATGAAAATTAAAACATTGGTATATATTGACAAAATGATGGTTTGAAGTCATATAAAAGCACCACTGCCAAAGAAGATTGCTTTGGACAAATTCAACGCTCAAACCTAAAAGCATTTGATAATGCTTTCATACCCAGGAGGTCAAAAACTACAGAAAATGAGAAAGTGATCAAGGCAGACAGCACACTTTTTACATGTCTTCTCATTATTGCTCAGGCTTAGGGGTCCTATCTGCAGCACCTACAAGAAAAGGCTGCTTTGATAATCCATGTGACAAAAAGGGGTCTTCAACTGATATCGTAGCTCCTTTTGTTTTAAGCTGTTCTCTTGCTAGCTCCGGTCATTCTTTGTGGAACAAAAGAAAGAACGGGGATGTCCTATGGAGTCGCTTTCCTGGGTTTCAGGCTCAGACGCAGGGTTACAGACCGGAAATGGGAGCACTGAGCGAGTCAGGCTTCTTGGGGTCATGCCTCGCACAAGAGAGTGGGCTGAATGGTGAATCATTGAAGGACCAAACAGATTCCAGTGATTTTAAGAGGGAGGGCCGGAGAAGGCCAGGCATCATGAGCCTACACGTACGTTATACTTTGCGTGGGATCACTACTTTCCTACTCTGGTTCCTTGCTGGGACCAGAAAGCCGGGGTGTCGCCAATAAAAGAAGAGTCATAACATACTGGCTGTCTACCCGATATCTCGTTCCCCATGCCTGCTTGTATATTCACACTATCCCCCACATGTGTCATGTTCTTTGTTCTCGTGCCCAGGGAACCATTATTTTGTCCAATCACCATTTTAGCCTAAACTATGCTATTCTTCTTCCCTAGTTCTTTGTTCCCTGGATTCTTCTAGTTATTCTTAGTCCTGAGGTTTTTATGGCTAAGGAAAGGTGATTTGGAAAACACCTGTTGAGCATGAAACTTCCAAGCTGCCATTTGGCGCAGTGCACTAGTCCCACACCCTGAACTACCATCACCAAGGGAAATGGAAGGATCCTGACAGATAGGGACTTGCAACTTGATTGGAACAGTGATCCACCAGCACCAGTAGCCCTCACCATCCTCATATCATGCAAGTGCACAAAGAGTTGTGGGACATTGCTGCTCTTGCATTAAGGATAGACACCAGTGGTTGGGGTGTGAATTGCGCAATTCTCTTTGTTCAAAATTGCAAGATCTGTTTCAAATAGTATCACTTATCAAACAACATCATTTGATAACCAAAAAACAACCATATCTATGGATTAACTTATACAAAAATAGACAGAAAATGGTTGTGGAATATGGAAGCAAACTTGAAAATAACAGTTTTATTTTTTGAACATTGATAGCTCACTTGATATTTAAGGTAGAGCCTTGAAATTTTTAGTAGCTTTTCTTGAAATATAAAGAGAGGAAAGCGTGTCTCATATTTTTGATATAGGCCTTAGTTCTGTTTTTATGAAATGTAGAAAATGGAAATTCATACAAATCTGGAAAAGTTTCCCGTTTTTGGACGTTTTTGGACATAAAATCAAATATAGGGCCTAAATAAAAAATCTGAGACACGCTTCCCTGCATAGGATTGTTATAAAGATGTGTATGAAATTTTGTTCTTGTAGCTTGAGTATTAAACAAGATATCAATGTTCAAAAAATATAAGTGAAAAAATCTGTTTAAAATTAATGAAATCTCAGTTTTTGATTACTTTTCAATTTGCTTGGTATCAATAGATAGAGAAAAATATGAGCCTTCAAATGATGTAAAGTTTATTGGGATCAGAGGAATATTAAAGAATTCATTGATGATTTCTTGAAATTGCCGTTGACCACTGGTGTCTAACCTTAAAAATGGGCTCTGTGGTACTGATGCTTTTGGTTGTAAAGACAACTGCACAAACATTCCTATATTTGAGTCGCATATTCTGATGAGGAAGACTGAACACTAGCGCTTCAGCAATTATATCATTGTATGAAGGTGCATACACAATCACTATATCTTTCCCAGTGAGGAGTTCAGTAGATGTCTTTTTACAATTTGAAAACCAAGTTGTATGCCTTTAACCGTTTAGACCCCACAGATAACGTTCATGAATTGCTGCATTTCCCAAGGATTTCCGATGATTTCTGTCAGGAATTCCCAAAATTCCTTGCAATAAAGAACCTTCAAAGGCAGACCCTAACTTATCAGTTCGGATTATAGAAGTATGGTTTGTAGCATTAGTTAGGAGATTGAATGAGGTTTAAAACGATATATTGGTTGACTTTATATGTTGAATATTTATTAAACTGGCCCATTTGGGGGGAAATTGGAAAAATGATGGAAAAACGGCAGTTTTTCCAGGCGGCTACGGCCAGATTGGGGAAACTACCCTCGGGCGGCTATGGCCAGATTGGGACTTAAAGGGTTAATACACATGGCTAACTGATTGATAAGGAATTGTTTGCTTGAACACACAAGTCAGATTCAACACATGAATAGGATCAGTTGAATTAACCCAATCTACATATTAACCCTTTCAGGATGTCTGTATCCCTCAGGTATCACCAGGCCTAGCTGCCTGTAACTCTCAGGCATCACTGGTCTAGATGCCTGATGTCTGAGAGATACATAGAAAATATTTCAGAATTGTGAATTTGATGCTCAAAGTATATCAATTTTTCCATTTCAAACCGCGTAAATGTTCCATATTATGCACCATCTAACCATTACCATCTGGAAATAATTATTTCTGTTCATGTTTTAGCTTGTTATTGGTCTAATTTAAATTTTTGTGGTATCACTGGCATTTTTGGAGATATTCATTAAGTAAATTGGTGTCCATTTGGGACTATATTAAAATTTTGTGGCATCTTGGATGGGTTAATGAAGGCATGATAATTCAAGTTCAGGTGCGTTTATTATATTCTCAAATGACCATCAAACACCTGACCATCAAACTTCATCATGAAAAATGAACTTACAAATAAATAATATCTTAGGCTGTTGGTTGTAGTCCGCTTGAAGTCCAGTAATAGATATGAGTGTCTCATCGATGTTTCCTCGTTATATGTGTTAGTAAGAAAACCAGGATGAGTTGGAAACACTTGATGAGATAAAGCATGAACTTGACTCATATCTCTGGGATTTTTGAAAATTGTCATGTAATGAGAGTTCAGACTAAGTGTTCTAAAATCCTTATTCGGTAGAAATAAATTTTGAGTTATGAATGTAACACTCATATTTCTATGATGAGAACATTTTATGAATAGATCTCTTATAAGAGGAGCATCTTCTTTATCTAAGAGATAGTCTATTATAAGAAGAGAATGTTTAGATAAATCTTTTTTCCCATGTAAAAGTTCATCTCTTGAAAGGAGGCCTTCGTTGAATTTAACTTTTCCTTGATACATCTTGAAAATTTCTTGCCATTGACCATCACGGGAAGATTTTGATCTCATACACTAAAAAACTTGGCCCTGGTTGAATTACTCTGCTATATACCATGTCAATCAGTGTAAGGGATGTGTTCACACTCTTGCAGTGTCAATAGTATGGAGGTTACATAACAGCCTCCCCACCCACCCAACCCCGCCCAGCTGGGGACATCTATAATTAGCACTATGTTTGGTTGTCTAATTTTAGTTATTTCCCAGCCCTTTCTATGTCTGACCAGAGATGTTGGTAAAGGCCTAGACTGCAGAGCAACCCACGGGGAGACCTGCAGGGCTATCCCCCTGACCTCTTCCCGGCCCCTACTCCCCCTAACCCTGTCAGTGGCAATATCACACAAAAAATATAATTTTAAGTTTCAGTTATTTTGCAATGCCTATAGGATCTAAAAATAGTTTGGAAGAAAAGAATCATTTAGAAGAAAAGAATCATTTAGAAGGGTTTTAAGGCCGATTTGAGCACTTTGAAAAATTTCCAAATTCTAAATATTTATTGCTCCCATAAAAAGTGAACTATGGGTGAAAACTGAATTTGAGGTGGTAGCCCCAAGTGAAAGGGTCCATTCTATACATGTCAGGAAATTCTGTGACGATTACAACATTATCTAGAAAATCACAAGGATTTTTACTGTTTTTTTTACACAGGAAAACTCAACCAGTAGATTTTGCTAAAACCTTCCAGGAATAATAATTAGGCCTATCTTATGCCAAAAATGTTGTTGAATTCATGGGCATAAAATTATCAGGGGGCACCTCAGGGACCAAGCCCTCAGAGGCCAGGCTGAAGTCACTTTACTCATTTCCCGGCCCTAGCTCCTTGATAATCTTAGGATGAAAGGAGCAGATGACTTGTGGAGGAAAAGAATCATTTGGTAGGGTTTTTAGGCCGATTTGAGCAATTTAAATAAATTTCAAATTTGAAATATTCATGGCTCCCATAAAAAGTGAACTATGGGTGAAAACTGACTTTGAGATTGTAGCCCCAAGTGATAGGGTCCATTCTATACATGTCAGGAAATTCTGTGACGATTACAACATTATCTTGAAAATCACAACGATTTTTACTGTTTTTTTCACACAGAAAAACTCAACCAGTAGATTTTGCTAAAACCTTCCAGGAATAATAATTAGGCCTATCTTATGCCAAAAATGTTGTTGAATTTACAGGCAATGAATTATCAGGGGCCCACCTCAGGGACCAAGGATAGGTGCAGGTACCTGGCCCATTACATTATAGTGGTGGTTGGTTACCAACCGTCCCCCCCTCCTGTATTGTTTCTATCTTGATTTGAGGCTCAGGCCTACCAGAAGGACACATCCAATCCCACTATGATGTATTAGGCTGGCCACCTGCACCCATCCTTAACCCATGAGTTGTCCCCGAGAAAATTTGCTGCCAATATATCCGACAATATTGTTGGCATGAGATAGGCCTAGATATCATTTATGCAAGTTTTTAGCAAAATCCATTGGTTGGGGTTTTCACTGTAAGAATTAAGGTAAAAATCTGTCTAAATTTCTAGAAAATGTTTTATTAGTCTCACAGTTTCCTGACTAGTTTATAATGGTCATTCTTAGTCGGGGCTACTAGCTCAGAGTCAGTTTTGACTCATAGTTGACTCATACTGGGAGTCAAAAATGTTTCAAATTTGGAAATTTTTCAAAGTGCTCAAATCGGCATGAAAACCCTATCAAAAGGTTCTTTTCTTCCACAAGTCATTAGCTCTTTGCAACCTGAGAATATCAGGAGGCTAGAGGTGGCTATTCATAGAGGGATGGTCAGGGACATGGAGTAAAGGCTGGGAAATATGTAAAAGGATTTCCATCAATTAGGGGACATTTTTGGCATGAGATGGGCCTAATTATCATTTATGAAAGATTTTAGCAAAATCCATTGGTTGAGTCTTTCAGTATAAAAATAAGGTGAAAAATCTTTCTAAAATTCTAGATAATGTTGTAATCATCACAGAATTTTCTGGCATGTATAGAATTGTCCTTCTCACTCGGGGCTGCAACCTAAGAGTCACATTTGACCATTAGTTGACTCCTACTGGGAGTCATAAATGTTTTAAATTTGGATTTTTTTCAAAGTGCTCAAATCGGCATGAAAACCCTATCAAAAGCTTCTTTTCTTCCACAAGTCATCAGGAATTTGCTTTAGTAACAGAGTAATGCACGGGGAGACCAGGGCCATCCCCCTAACCTCTTCCCGGCCCCCTACCCATCCTAATCTCTTTAGTCCCACAGAGTAACGCACGGGGAGACCAGGGCCATCCCCCTGACCTCTTCCCGGCCCCCTACCCATCCTAATCCCGTCAGTCCCACAGAGTAACGCACGGGGGGACCAGGGCCGTCCCCCTGTCCTCTTCCCGGCCCCCTACTCCCCCTAACCCCGTCAGCATGACCAAGCAACACACGGGGGGACCAGGGCCGTCCCCCTGTCCTCTTCCCGGCCCCCTACTCCCCCTAACCCCGTCAGCCTGACAGAGCAACGCACGGGGGGACCAGGGCCGTCCCCCTGTCCTCTTCCAGGCCCCCTACTCCCCCTAACCCCGTCCTAACCTTTCTGTTTTTCAACAAAATTTAGAATGCAAATGACACCCAAAGAATACCAAAGAGTATACCTTACCTTTATTTGCTTTTGCTATGGAATTTTGTAAGCTAAATATTGATTATATTTGATTCTTGATTTCTTGTTTTTTTTTGCTATATTATCTAGGTCATTGGGTCAACTTAAGGAGGTGAAAGTTTAGTGGCAGCTCCAGGGTTACAGGCAAGGTGGGGGGGACCCCCTGTGAGACACTTATGTAATGGGCCATACCATTGACACTGCAAGAGCCCTTACACATCCCTTACACTTCTTGACACGGTTTATAGCAAAGTAATTCAACCAGGGCCAAGTTTTTTAGAGTATGAGATCAAAAATTTCCCGTGCATAGCAATATGTAATCTCAGCGACTGGTGGATTTATTATAACTTTCGCCTTTTCTATAATCTCAAACACTAGTTGAGTTTTACCACATTCTGAAGGTCAAGCGATAAGACATGTGAAAGGTCCTTATAGTCTTGGGTCAAATGCAATTTCCTTTCCACTTTCCATTTTTTGTTAAAGGAATATATAACACGTCTTACCCGGTCGAAGGTTAATGTACTGAATGACACTTCTAATGAAAAACAAGCCTTTTTGTATAGTTTCGATAACACAAGAGTGTTTTTCCTGTAACGGAATAGAATAATGACAATTCAAAAGCAATGGCATCATAACAACATTTTATGTTGAACGAAACAAAAGAATACCAAATTTAAAGTGGAAACTGAGATAACGGGGGTTTTCTCTTTTCCAAAACAAAAGAATAACAAATTAATGAAACCAAACCATAAACGCTCCCCATACATTTTTCTTTTTATTTGAACTGTCTTTGTTATGGGACAAACCCTGGACGTTGGGTGCAAAATGCACCCTCCCAAAATGCACCGACCGCCGAACTGCGCCCATGACGCCCATGACGCCGATCACCCACTAGCGGAGCGGCACACATTTGTTTTTCTTGAAAGAGAAAAGGGGTGCACTTTTGGGCACCCTCTTTTCTCTTTTCAAGAAAGTGCACAAAAGTCATTGTGCATACAAAATATTAGTGAAGTTCTGTTATGTGAAATATATTCTGCTTTATGAATGAGAATTTAGATGAAAGACAAAAGTCACCAGATGAGATGCGATACAGCACCAGTTAATGCACAATATAAAACAACCTAAACTCAGATTTTTACCGTGAGATATCAGTTATAGAAATATTTATTTCATTTCGAAGGAAAAAATGCTTATTTTCGTAATTTCAAGAGGTTGGATTATAAATGGGTTGTCAATATCTCGTCTATCGCATTAATTTATTTAAACAATATGTAAAATAAGAAATTAACTAAGATTTGTAGGAATGCACAAAAGTCATTGTGCATATTAGTAGAATTCTTTTATGAATAATACATTTTACTTTGAGATTCTAGATGAAAGGGAAGTCACCGAATGAGAAGGAAATTATAAAGGAATTATAAAGAATATTCAAAATTACATAAATATGAGAATGGCAGACGCCGCTGGTAGGTGATATACCTGTATAACCACTGCAGATGAAAGGCACCTCCTAGTAAGTAGTGCTGCCTGGGTAAAATCAATAATTGGGATAGTTCATACAAGGGGCTGAGCCGGCAAGCGAAGCCAGAGAACACTACTTGTTTGGATCGATACGAATCTATATGATTCAGGGTTTGGTTTTAGCCATGTACGTAGACATCAGGTGACTTGGATAGGAGTTTACCATTGTGCTGCTGCACTAAGACAAGCAGACTCTAAGGACAAAGCTAGCCTTGGGCAGTGCTGAACGAGGGCCGGATACTTAGGCCATAATGCACCAGCCACTATATGCCTTTGGAATAAACACCAATAAACTTCCTCTCAGCCAAGCGGGATTCGTGTTGTGGATATGAATGCCCATTTCACCGATGTAGTCTGTCACTTGACTAGCGACATTAACTGAGACTACACTAGGCAGTCTGAGTAGCAATTAACTGTAGTTTCCCCATATTGAGAAATAAGACCCATAAACAACCACTAGCGTTCAAAAGTGTTGGACGCCGTTTGAGGCGTCTGTGTTTTATATTTTAATTAATGACTTTGAGTGGATATAACCACGTAGCGTATGGTTGGAATTACAAGCTTGAAATATCAACTCGATTATCAGCTTGTATGTTACAGTAGCTAAACCTAACCCGCGTCTACTTTATCACACTACATAAGCTTTTTTGTTACAATGACAGCATAAATAATGACATGCTTTATAGTCCTTTATAGTAAATAAATGGATGTCTTTATATTATCAATATGAGAATAAAAGAGGTTGGTTGAAGGGTGGTTTTCTACCTTTTGGTAGAAAACCAAATTTAAATAGTCTGGAGAAGAATAAAAGATCTTTTATTGTTTAATAAGGAATGTACGTAAATCTGGGGATAGAAGTCACGAGACTTGCTCCCTCTGAGTTGTTCCTACCGACAACCCTGACAATATGGTCACAACCCTCTAGACCATGTCCGATTTCTGTGTCAAACTCCTTTTCAAGGAAAATTTTGTTGTTGTTGAGGGTGTTGACAACTTTGTCAGGGAATAAGACGGTCGCATTAATCAGAGGTATCACAATGTCTTTGTGAAGAAATATAGAAGCTCTGCCGTCAGGATCTGCTTCTGATTTATGCGATGAAAATCTGTTAACTCTTTTGTTAACAGCGTGTCGCGTAAATATATAACTCAAGATGGCTTGTGTTGTGGGTATACCCTCAACACAAGCTTTCTTGGTGATCATATTTTTGAGCTTTAGGTTTGGTTGTTGTGTCAAGCCGATACTTTTCAACAGTTTACAGTTCTCAAACAGAATGTTCGGGTGAATTTCACCCTCAATTTGGAAGCTTCTGTCTCTGGGACAGATGAATTTGACCCAATGTTCCTCTCCATTGATGTCTGCTCTTCGCATATACAGTACATAGATCAATTCATTTTGAAAATGAGAAGGTCTCCCTATGAGGGGTGCCTGTGGTACATGGTGTTCAACCGGGGGTAGCGAGAGCATGAACATGGTCAGACTGGTGCAATTGGTGAAAAGTCTAGAAATGAATCTCAGAGGGTCTCTGAGAACGTATATTGTCATTTTGTCAACGCCCATAATCCGTATCCCCAATGAAACTGATTCCTCATTACTTTTTAACTAATCGTTATCCAGTTGTTTCTTGCAAGTGCATGTGTCAGACTTTCGCCTCGCTTCACTAATGTATCCATTTACTCAGTGATATACACTTACAATACAAATAAAATAATGGATGACGCTTCAACAATGCTCATCAAAAACTTTGTGAAAATTGGAAAAACCGTACTACGTTGAACCAACGTTATAGTAAAATTCTTTATAAAAGGCTCATGGGTTGGGGGCTTCTCAACACTCTCATGACGGGATGTAGAAGTTGACTGTTCGTTCAAAGCCCTCTACATTTGCTGCAGCTCCCCCCTGCTCCAGCTGGGCTTCCTAATTAAGGAGCCACCTCCTGGGAATTCGGTCGTTGATGAATACTTTGATCAGTACTGAGTTTTTCCATGAAGAGAAGATGCAGGTTATGTAGCTGGGGGTTATGCCACAGATTCGTCTATGGAAACCCAGTCCGGGTACGTAACAGACAGTGGATAAGAATCGTCGATGCCTGCCAACAATCTTGCAGAATATGGTGATATTTCGGATTTGTGGAATCTGGAGCCTCCTCCCCCTTTGATTGATAGTTACACAGGGACGTTTTGATCTCATGCTCTAAACGAACTTGGCCCTGGTTGAATCACTTTGCTATATACAGTGACTATAAGTGTTAGATTTCCCCCACCATTAACCCTGCAACAGCACACTATCATTATACTTGCGGTGTGGTTTAAATGACTATCCTAAACTTTGCTCCAGGGGGTCAGTATCCCTGCACCAATGTAGGTCTTGATGTGCATCCATTTGAGTATCCCTTTTACAGTCACAATATTATTACCCTCGAACCATTGCAAAGGATATTGTAGCCTTACTTTTCCATGAGTTAGGTGCTGCTGTTGACACAACATTTCCTGCTTTTCAGCTTCAAGGTGTTTGTTCCATTAACGCACCTACCCTTTCACACTCAACCTAGCAAAGTGTATGATAAGGCTCACTCCATTACCACTGTGTCTCTTGCAAGCAGCAGCTGATTCATTTGGAGGGGGCAAAAGGGGGGTAAATGTGCTGTGACTGTTTCGGCCTCGTTGGCTGATCTGGGGGGGCGGGGGGGGCGATAAAGGGGCGGTTGCCTCCTTTAGACCAAGTGGAATTATATTGAATTATCTATGTATGTTGATTCATGCATATCTTGGGTAATTTAGTCCCTGTTTTCTATAGGGGGGGGTGTCAATTTCCGGGGTCTTTACCCATCTTGTTAGTGTCACAAACTATGACATACTATCTGAGTGCAGGGTGCAGGCGCTTGGAAGTCTAAAGCACCCCTAGGCTTTAGGAGTGAAAGTATAATTCAGTTTGGCAGGTATCTGGGTCCCTATCAATACTAGCCTATATCTCTGAATGGTTCCTGTTTAAATCCATACCCTCAATTACACTAATCTATAAGTCATCATTCCCATAATTGTGATCGGTGCCTCCCTTATTGCTCTATTTGTTGTTGCTGGCCCGCACTACACCCCTGGCCTTATTATGGGCCTTTCTTATATACTTATAAACAATTCTTTTCCATGAAAACATAAAATATCTTAAAATTCTAGATGAGTGCAAGCAACCCCGCATTACTTGCATCTGATGGGGGACTCACTCGACCCATTTTATATATTTAACCAAAAAGTTAAGCAACGTTAACACTGGTTGCTACTTGCATGTTCGCTGGCCCGGGTTCGAATCCTAGTGGTGCCCACATAATTTTTGTTCATGATCATCTATGTTTCAATTAAACAAACCAGGTGTCTCTGAAGTATAGATCCGTGTACACTATACTCCCTCTTCGCTTCAGCCTCGTCTATTCTTATTAGGTCCGCAACCTAAGTAGTATGCCATGACATTGCATCAGCCCTTGTACTTGTTTAAAAGGCCCCCTCTGCGAGTTTTTTTATGGGCGAGCCGAGACACTGCCGGCTATGCAGAGCATATGTACTAAATGGAACAACTAGCTTGTTCGAACCCTGCTAAATTTGGCTAGGCTGGCCTAGCACACGATCATCCTATTCCCCAGTGTCACCATGACACTCGCCTCCGTTTTACATTTACATTTTATAATTTATAAAGGGGGGGGATGGGTTATGCCTGCATGTATACGTATTTGAAACCCTGTAATTGCATTTAATATGAAATCAATTAATTCTGTCGACTCTTTGAAAGAACCTGCTTTGGTGCTTCCAAATAGGGAACTTTAATTAATTCTCTATGTAAAATAAACTTCTTAATTGTTCAAAATGTTTTCATTTTGGTGATCGATATAGTGTGGGTTTAGACACAGGCTTTGGTTGTGCATTACCTCATATAGGATGGCCGTGTCTGGAATCCTATATAAGGTAATGCCCACTAATGGCCGGCCTTAACCTATTGACACCCCACATCACTCCCACATCAGCCGCAAGTACGGCCTCTGATGTGTACCCCCTGTGGTTTTTGAAGTGCACCATCTTGGTAATAGTCACACTTGTACTTAAATTTGTGACAGGCGTATTTCACTGTACCGTTTCCTTGTCCCTCCCATCTGGGCATATCCGTTTCAAGTACCCCTATACTGATCCCCTTCATCATGCACAGCCACCTACCAACTGTATATGTCTATGATCACGAGTTACCCTGCCCCACCCACGAGGACACATTTTTTTCACGTAATCAACAACTTGACCCTCAGTTTTGGAGGATGTGTTGCATTGTGTTATCACCAGGCCTAGGGTGCAGGCATATTGCGTTAGTTCCAAATCGAGTGTATTTGAACCAGCGCCCATTCACACATGAAACTTAGAGAAGAAACATCCGAGTCATGTCCACCCCTCCTCAGGAAACCCTTGAAAGTCCACAGCCACCGGGACCCTCTCAGGAGGTCAATCCTCCTGGTACATTCACTACAGATTGTTATCCAAAAAATGTTCAAGAAGTGTCACAGGTTTCATCAACCTCATCACAATCTTTGCCCATCCAACAGGCAGCTGACCCTAGGCCTCCTTTGGTAAGAAATCACGTAACTGTTCATCCATACTGTAGCGCAATGATCACCACTACCACGCATGATCGTAGGAGGTCTGTTCCCCTGGCCCGGGCATCACTTTCTCTGCTCGTGCTGCAAGCATTATCAAGTCAGCTGGGAGCCCATACCCATAAGAGTGGCCACCCATCCCCCCCTCCATCAAAGTGAGGTACGAAATAAACTCATTTTTTTCCAGCAATATCCCTGTAAAGCGTATTTCCGTTAATTATCTAAGAAACCTTTCCGTTAATTATCTAAGAAACCATTTCATCTTTCCTTGTTTGGTATTGCATTTTCAATAACCTACTTATTGATATGCCTAATTACATATTTTCCTTGTATCTAGCAGTCTGTGCCAGAATCTACTTTCCTTCTCTATCTAGTGCTAATCACCTTCTATTTAATCATTTCAGTGGCGTCCGTCTTCTGAGATATTAGCAATAGGTTATATCTTATAATTATTTTACCTAACATATGGGGACATCTGCCGAGGTGGCCGTAGGTGCCGATGGAGGAACAAACATATCTAAAAATCTTTCAACTTCAACCTCAGCCCCCTAGCCAAGAGGATAAGTCACTTGACTAGGGATCTGAGGGTTTTCCCTTTCTGGTTTGAGTCCTGCCGCTGCCTTGGGAATTCGACGTGTCGTCAGTCATATGGCAGTACACCACCTGGTGGGAAATCAGCCACCGACCTAGAAGGGCTGGCTAGGCAAGCCAGTTCTCATGCAATCTATAAGTTAATATAAGCAACTCCGTCTGTAGGCCTCCAACTTTGGTGGATAAAATATAAAATATAAATTATTTTAGTTTCTACAACAGAATCACTGCCTGTTGATAACTTGAAATTTCTGCTTCTGTTCCAAATTTCCAAATTGTCAGCCCTGATCAGGAAATATGCTAAGCTGGAGCGTTGAATGTTTTAGACACCAGATCTCCATTCAGAATCAGGTCATGAATTGTTTCTTAACCTTCACAATTATTGATTAGCCATGAATTTTTACTCATTCTATAAGGCAAATTGTCTATGGCAAATTTTCTAGGTCCTATATGCAGGAGGGAGGCTCTTCCTTTTTATATGCAAATTTGACATATCCATAATTTTCACAGAGGCCCGACGGGGGGTTCCTCTGAAAAGACTTCTGTCTCGTTTCACACCGGGACACACGTCGATGATGACCGCATCCAGGTGTTGGCCAGCTGATGCCCATGTCAACTCGCTTCTGTGTCAGGTCCCTCACAGGAGTACGACGGCACGCAGCACGCGGGGTAGGCTTAACACTTCTTGACACATAACAGGCCTCAAAAGGAGTGGCGGTCATGGTGTCGCTGATACCCCGTGTACACCCGGTCAAGTGTAGGACGTAACTTATTGTAAAAGTTTTGCCTCATTGATAAAAGATCACTTTTGCCAGAAAATGTGTCCGCCGGGGGAAAAGCCGGGGATGTGGCATATGACTTGACCTTAATTGAGAACTTGCTGCCACGATGAACACGTCAACTGATTATCGTGATTCTGTGATGACCAACCCGAGTATGAGCTCGTGCAGGATGATGACCAGCAGCCCCAAACTTGGCGGATCGCAACCCATGGCCAACCTTGAATCGATGGATGTGTCTCAGGTGACCAATGTTGGTGACGAGAACCTGGACGCGACTGAGGATGAAAATGAGGAGAGCTCCACCATCAGCCACCACCTGAGTTCGTCCTAAGGCCAGCGTGCAGATGCGTCTGGATGTTTGTCCACCTCCTCCATTTCCCAACCATCTATGGCCGATGTGTTGGCTAAGATGGAGCGCCTAGAGGAGGAGTGCCGAAATGTCGAGTGTGAAGCATCTGCGGTAAGAGCAAGGGCGGAACTGTTGGGCCAGCAAGCCAAGCCTGCCCAATCATCATTGGCATACGAATCGAAGCCATGTAAAGCTACATGTGTAAGTTTCAAAATATGTTTTAATGTCTCCTTATGAAACTTTAGATGTTAAAGATAGTCTTGGTTTAGAAATTATTGACATATCATTTAGTATGTAAATCCATTCCATCTTAACACATCACACACTGAAATTTATTTACAATTCACTGATTATTTCTTGGGTTGTTTTATTGTTTCTAGTCATCTGTTCGTTCCGCTTACAAGGGCAAACGGGAAAAACTGAGCCTTGTGTCTTTTTCCAGATTTGCTTCGCACCACCACATTATGTAAGTCGGGCACAGTCTGTGTCGGCATTCCAGCGCCAAAATGATTAAATAGTCATAGTATGACTAATGCACCATGTTGTCATAACCCTACTTTGTCCGATGTCTCGTATTGCAGAAACCCATTGACGTCCCAAAATGCAGAGTCCTATTAACGCCAATAAAGCACAATGCTCCTGACGCTCAACTCGTGCAAAGTTGAAGCACAGCTTAGCTATGTTTCACGGGCATCCAATCAGCTTTGCTTACTGTCCGCAGTGGTTAGCGCCAAATAGACTGATGCCTCTCTACTCACGCTCAGCAGATGCACAGTGTCTGCATAGGAGCATTATGCTGCTTACATGGCTTTAAATGATAAGCGGCCTATACCTTATGCCCTATGCTCATGCGTCAGTGCCTCTAACGCTCATAGAGGAGGAGTGCTGAAATGTCGAGTGTGACGCTCCTTCCAAGCATAGCGTGTGTTTAATGATACTGTGTTGTAGCCCTGCGCGCTTAAGATACCCGCCACCCCAAGTGGGCTCGCTGACAGACATGCATGTTTTTTAACATTATATATGTATGCCAGTCCTCATAACAACCTTGGTACCAGAGTTATATATTAGTAATTGTCCGTCACCCATCGAAAATGAAGAACTGAGTTACCATTGGTTCACTTTACTTTTCTTCGCGATCAGTTTTTTGATGTTCAGAGAAACTGGGCTCATGGCGTTTAAAATAAGGGCAACCTCCACTAGTATCATCCGTATCAATATTTTTAAAAACAAGAAAATAACCGCAACTGTACAATTGGGTCATACATTGATAGCGTCATGATTCAAAAATAAATAGTCGAAAATTAAATTGACCAAAGCGGGTAATTAAGTAGGGTGCTGCATATAAAATTGTTTATTGAGGGACTCTGTACATAGCTAATTATAACATTCTCAGGTACAATACAACACAGAAGACGGGCTTAAATAATTAACCAGGCCGCGGTTATAACACATAATGTATGCACTACAGCGGAACCTTATATAATTAAAATTCAATGCAACAACAGACTAATACTGACATGGCCAGATTGTAACTTGCAAAACCATATGCTACAAATTTTATAACCTCTTTACAAAACGTTACAAATATTACAACCAAAGCGGGTAATTAAGTAACAGCAAATCCTCAAACGTACGACCATATAGTCCCTTCTGCAAACAAAGGTCAGCAGTCACGCTCAAGTGGAGGCTGCAGCTGGAAACAAAACTAGGTCGGAGTAGTGCGGCCCTAGGTTGGTAGAGGGTTATTACATAATGCCAATAAGGCCTCTCCTGATCCCTCCATCCACTCGAATGTTACTTTTAATTTTGAAAATATCTATAAAGTACTCGTCATAAAATTGCAATTATGGGCTACACGCATTAAAAAGATACATTCCTCCCCATCAGATTCTTGCTATAAAACTTAATGTCAGTGCTATATGGTCCTGCATATGTATTACTCTTATGATAACGTTAACTCTTCATCTAAACTGCGGGTTCACCATTGGTCTGGGGAGGCTGGCGCACCGTCCACTTGGGCACACCGGCTGGGGGGTTTGGCTGTTTGGAGTCTGGGTTCTCGGGTTAGTCGGCAGCCGGCCCCCGAGCAACCATTTCAGGGCCATCGTGCATTCGAGTTTGTCCAGCTCGGCCTTGACCTCCGTCAGCTCGGGGCTCTCCCACACAAACGGCAGTATGATGCGGGTCCTTGTGTCGTCGGTGGGGTCGCGGCCCTCCCCGCTGGTGTAATCCACCGTCAAGACCTTCTTGACCCGTTCACGTTTTTTCGCGTCCCAGTCAATGTTAAATCCAGGGTGGCCACTCGTCAACAAATTTTCTGAAAAGGATAAGTGGACCTGTATTAATTGATTGTAATGTAAAAAGATTGTCCAAAATACCAGGCAAATTTACTTAGTATCTGACCCTTTAAGGGTCCACACTTTACACCCACCAGAGGGACATGTACTACTGTTCTACATGTATTTATAAATGTATTGGTTAAATCATTAAATAGAACAACCAATTTCATAGCCACGTGAGACACTCTAACCACAGTGTTAAACAAAACCAACCTCGCCCCAATGATGTCGCATAAGTGACCTCTTCTTCCTACGATGAAGAAGTCCATTTCGCTCTTGGCGGGCCCTGGTGTAGTTTGTCGTGAAGTGTGCACTGCATGAGTTTGAAAAATAGTTAAATTAAGTTCGATTAGATTGAAGGAAAGGTTCAACGGCCTGGTATATTTGAGAGTGAATCATCTGCGTGTTATTACTTAGACGTAAATCATACATTAATAATATTAATGAAACTTAGAGTTATTATCTGCTACAATACTTACTCAGTATGTCTTCCCGGCTGTACTCAGGAAAGCCCAACTGGACGTCAGAGAGCACACTATGAGCCACTGCCTGGTTGTCGAAAACCAATATAAATGGTGATAAGGGAATGATCGTGGATGGTCATTTCAATTAGTTGCATTAATTTAAAAGTGGAAATATCAAAGGCAACATAATTCAGCATCTTGGGTCTCTTGACTTGTTGATTTTAAAAACTTACTGATTGCAAAAAAAACACTATGTAAATTAATTGTCAAATAGACGGAAAACTTATTTAAACCATGGGACTAGACAGATGATGGATATACTATCAAACCACCATAGAAACCAAAACCCATCCTTCTGACACGTCGAAGTTTTCATGTTCTGAAGCCTGCACGTTGTAGTTGTCGTGGACCCCACGCTGGAATAAGTGAAGAGAGGAAATTGTGATTACTTTTTCATTCGGGTGGACCATGACAATGCGGGTGCACGTGATTATTAAGCGTGAATGGAAGCGTGAACAACAACCGTAGAAAAGGTTTCCAACATTTCACCGTTATTGGGTATATATATGGTAAGTATAGCCTAACTTTTTGTGAAGCTAATGGCACTAGGTCCTTGGTGAGCAAGAAGAATATATATATACTCACGCTGACTTCCTTAATCGTCAGGGGCGTTAATCGTCGAGCTGGGCCTTTGGCCAGCGCTGCTGCCACGGCATCAGCCAAAGTCCTGTCTATCTGCTCCTGCATCGCCGCCTTGGTCCTCTCTTCGGCTTCCTTAGTGGCACGTTCGAGCAATTCTTGGACACCTGCTGCGTCATTTTCAGAGGGCATCAGCTGGCTGCTGCAGGTCCTGGTCGGCTGCCCGCTGCCCGTAGATACCCCGGTCGGCTGGCTGCTGCTGAAAGCGACCTGCTTGTATGACACATCAGTCCCAGTCTCTGACGCAGCCGAGTATTCCAGGTGAACGTTGAAGCTGGCCATGGACGTGCTTGCCGTTGACAGGGCCCTGGAAGTACTGGGCATGGGACTGCTTGTCAGGTTTGGCCGGGCGGGGTCAAGTTAAGGAACGACCCGTCAAGGTCGTGCAGCTGCATCTGCCCGGGGCCCATCCCCTGGTATACTAAGGTCCGGGGTGGAATCGAAAAGGTCTTGCTGCGACATGATGCTAGATCTGGTTGGTTATGTTCTCTTTGCTGGTAGTGCCGAGAGTGACATTATGCCAGTTCTTACTGGGTATTTGTACCCACGGGCGACCGGCCAACTGTGGTGGGCATGTGCCTTGGAGACAAAAAGAAATCACCACACATTCGACTTAGGGAAGCCCCATCGGTTGGGAGATGTCACGCGCATATACAGGGACTGTGTAAACGAGAGGGCTGGCGAAGAAAACACTTTAAAGAACGGGCTAGTGCGCGACCCAGGGAAGACAATACACAGGAATACTGTGGTACTTTGAAGGCGCGCAATGCGCTCTTTGATGCCAACATTACTCGGGGAAGGTGTGACCTTGGAGTTGACAAGGGGAAACCACCCTAATCATTGGGCACCGCCACCCCATTTTTGATGGAAACCCCGTGCCCCTATGTCTGTCCACTGAGTGTGATGGCTTGAACTTCTTCCGGAGAAGACACTAAAGAGACAGTGACTAGAACCCTAAAGCCAGTTGTGCTCCGTGACTGGATGAAGCCCCCTTCCCCAGTCGTACATGGTAGGGTCGCCCGGCAGTCAAGGGGTACAAATACACCTGCCTACACTGGACTCAGACACAACCTATTCACCATGGACATGGACGCCCTGCTTAATACTAGTCTGGACACCTGGCGCGCAGAACGGTCATGCGCAACGGCAAAACCATTCCCTATCAACCTAATCCAGACTATTACTTCTCTGAATTATCATGAGTTGTTGGTTCTGGGCTTGACCGTGTGGCTCGGGTAGCAGTTTTGTATGAGCTTTTTGAAACTAGTCAAGTCAGTCCGCAGTCTGCTGTGCAGTCGTTGAGAGTCGGACCCCGTGGAGTTCTGCTCTAGGATCTGCTGCTGGCGGGAGTTCATCACTTTATCACTAGCCCCCACTACGGCCGACACGCAAGTCATCGACAGGGTGGTGAGCCCCCCAGATGCTGCTCCAATGACCAGGCCTGCTCTCGCGACGAACTGCTTGGGTGTTTGATCAGGCCCAGTAATAATATGCACTTTGCCTCCAAGACACCACCAACCACATCACGTGTCAGTTGATCGGAGCTCAAAAACTGTACTATGTCACCGACATAGACTCGTGTGTTGGATACTAAGAGGACTGGTTACCACTTACCAAATAACAAACTTTCAAGCATGTTCATTTAAGACGGTGCAGCAGTAAACTGGAAGTTTTAGATCTGTAACCCATTGTTTCCATTTCCTGAAGTTTTTTTTATTGGAAACAAAGTCCGTTATCTGAATAAACTGGTTTGAAAATACACACAACTTGAATTGTTTTGAACGAGGTCCTGATTTCGTATTTTATTGCAACATTGACACAAAAAAGGTATAGTTCGCTAGTTGTGGGTGTTATTTTGCTCAGTTATTAATTCCAATTCCCAACTTCAAGGAAATTAGTCCTAAACCATAAGATGTTCTTTGCATTGACCCCGATCAACTGCACAGTGTGGCCGAACCATTACATTGTTTATATATCGTTCCTGGTTAGAAATGTATGCATTAATTCAAACTTAAATGCGGAACTCTTTGCACATGCATACACTTTCAGATAATGCAGAACAAATTACTGAAACATGGTGTTATTTATACAGAAACAGCCTTCACAGTGCATGCACATCCTAGCCGCCATTGTCTTACATGTAAAATTAACAACAGCACAAACATTATCGGTGTTAAAACAAAGGTTAGTCCAAAGTGTATTCTGTCCACCATGCTATGCATCCCAGCAGAATCAATAGAAGGATTCGAAATGTTTTTTGAACTCCTCGGTGTTCATTTTCATTTCCTCCATGTACGTTTTGAGGGAAACAAAATTCTGCTTCGCCTGCGCAAACAGGTTTTCCTGGCGACGTCTCATCTCCATGCTGAGGGGTAGGATTGGAAACGGTTTTGCATAAAAATGGTCTGGACTAACCAGTTTGCTGAGTGACACATTCAGGTGCTGGAGACTGGCCAAGTTCACCGGATACACGGTACATAGAGGACCTTGAGTTCCAGGAAGACAGTTAACATTAGATCTTGGAATGCTCCAGTCGTCTGCTTTCACAGAGCAGCCACATTGAAACGCGCGAACGCATGACTCACATCCAGCGTGCGTTGTCGTCCCGTTTGGACAGGTTATATTGACTTCGTCTATGTGCGACAACATGTATGTCCCTGTTGAAAACACTTCAATATTAGACCTTCTGAAACTCAGTTGAATAAATAGTTTAAAATCACAAAGTTGTTTCACGGAAGCATGATCGCGTAGGTATATTGCCATTAGGCGTGACGTCGGTGATATGCTTCTAAGTGCAAAGTCATATTGACAAAACTGCAAATTGCACTCGTCTAGTTTGGGGTTTGAAGACAATGTGTAATGTGTTGGAGAAATTAGTAAATAAGCCGGGGAGTGTGCGAGTCAAGTAAAATGCCCATGGAAAGCCAAAGGAAATGAGTTAACCTTTAGAACCTAAAACATCTAGTCAAGAGACATAATAGGAACCTTTAAAAATATTTTGAGCACATTACCATGTAGGGTCGGCGCCCCATGAACAGTTACACTCTTATACATGTTGACATTATTAGGGAAATGAACTTTGAATTATTTGTTTTGGACAGAAAAAGCTTGTGTATTTTGTTCATTTCGGTCTCAGTTATCAACGAAGGACTCAGCTTATTTTCCTGTAGGTTGCGTATATCCTGTACAAGAGTGTCAATGGAGTAGTCCAGTTGATAATGGAGCAGGCGCAGTTCTTGCAAGTCGTGCAATAACCCTACAATGTAATCCTGGGTGGTCATGTAAGATTGGAGTCCTTTGGAAATATTGTAAATGTAATCGTTGTTTTCCATAGTGGCGCGAAGTTGCAGTTCCAGGCTAGAGTCTACTACCTGCAGTACTGCAGTAATTTTCTCATCAAGGAATATGAGTTCGTCGGCAGTCATCTGGTCCGCATGAGCCAATTGTTGAATACCTTCTGTGGTCGAGCGTGGCAGTACCAAATAGAGCCTTGGAGGCCGTGCCAATTTCTGGTATGAGTGCCCGCGCCTTCCTGGACTTTCGCGAAAGATTGGTTGCACGAACGTGCACTTCAACAATTTCTTTCACTACAGTCCACGTTCGAACTTAGCGACTATTAAATGCCAATGCTTTGATATCTTTGATATGGCACTGGTTCCCCAAACCGATTCTTAAGATGGAGTCCCAATTGCAGTGGAAGGGAGGTGCTGACGGGGGAAGGGGAGGCTGAGGTAGAATAATATCGACCTCGGTGGTGAAGTAGTCCTTACCAATGTAGATTTATGGTTTGGTCTCAAAGACTACCCCATAGTTGGTTCAAAAGATGCTTTTTCCAGTGGAATGGGCAGCGCCTAGGCTAAGCAGAATAGTCAGCATGAGTGACGGTACTGTAGCCATACCTGGGTTAGTCTGAAGCAGGTTAGAAACCACAGGGCTCTTTATGTTTTTTTTCCTGACCCCCGACGGCAACGGTTTTCTCAGGGGCGAGACTATAAGGTACAGCACATACAAAACCATGAGCAACAGCGTTCGTGTTAGCGTTCACACTTAAGGAATTGCTTGTTAGGTGGTTTTCTAAACGCCCCCTGCCCCAATCCACCACCCAAATCCACCACATCCCCATTGCCAAGGTAACGGTACGAAATCATTTATTTTCAGTGCGGGCCTTTAACTACTGTGTATGTAAAATGTTTTCAAGCAGCTGGATTTCCGCGCACCAAGCAATGATTATAATTACCACGCTTTCCTAAATTTGCCCATTTGGTAGACAGGTATTTCGATTTGTCCTATAATACTGTTAAATTTCACTCACACATCAAATTGCCTCATTTATAGTGGTGCACGAAATGCGCACAAATAAATACTTTTAAACTGATATAAGTGCCATAAACGACCCCACAATATTACCGGGAAGCATACAGGAAATATGCTGTACTGTAGGGAGTGTCAGTGAACGAATCAGCCGGGAGCAACTGAGCCACTTGGTTTGCTGGGCTTGGAGTCCGCCCATTCGCACTGAGGGCATACCGTTCTGTTAAGAAATAGGTTTTTTTTAGCGGTGACAAAAGACAAAAAAAAATGGAATATTTAGAAACTCTTAAGTGAGTTTGGACATTATTTGAGGCATAATATACCCTCTAGAAGTAGTAGATAGTAATTTAGAGGAATTTTTCATGAAAATAAAGGTAAATAATTGAATTTTCAGTAGAATAAACCAATATAAATGAAATTGCTTTAAAATTAAGGAACAGTATGATGCATGAGTACTTGGAACAGACACGCAAACACTTGGTGGAAACTCAAAGTTTGTAACAAATGACGTAGACATATAAATATATAAGCAGATGCCGGGCTCAAACTTTATGATAATTAACTAAGACAGATAAATATATTTACAGGTGTCGGGCTCGCACTCGCACTTTCACACAATAGGTTAATCTAGATCTTCAGACGTACAGTTTCGGGATCGGAGGGGTACATGAGTAACTTAGACAGCAAATATATATATATATATATATATATATACAGGTTTCGGGGTCGCACTCGCATTTTTACACAAACCGAAGAAACAATGGTAAGTTTACATAAAGTAATTGCTATTATTGTTGAAGGGAAGCCTAGGTGATCAGGAAACGGAAGGATTGTCACTCTTGGCCATGGTGGAGGCCGCAGTCCAATCACCCACCGAGAAACTTGCCAGGAATTCCTTGTCTGACATGACATCCTGGAAAACGCCATCACTCATCAGATCTCCGGCATCACTGATAATGTCAGAGAAGTCGCAAGTCGTGCAGCTGGGCATGCTCTCCCGCCTGGAACTTGTCAGGAATTCCTTGTCTGGGAAGACGTCCAGAAAGACGTCATCGCATGTCAGTTCTCCAGCGTCACTAATAATGCCAGAGAAGTCGCAACTCGTGCAGCTGGGCATGCTCTCCCGCGGGGCCATGGATCTCTTGGAGGACGTAGAGGTTAAGCGTGGGGGCGGGAGTAGTGGCAGGGTGCACATTGGGCATTGACAGTCAAAGTTGCAGCCAACCTCAACAGAGTCTGTATACAAGGAGGCGAGAGACTGACAGTGGGGATGGCGCCACAAGGTGCACTGTAGCTGTTGACCCATCAATGCTTGGTGGCGGGGTCGCACAATAAAATTGCAAACTACACAGGCAGGGGGATGGCCTAAATTGACCGTCATGCAGCTGTGGATCTGGACGGCCATGGTAAATATCTTGAACGGAGGAAAACAGGAGCACAGGCAATGTGTTCTGCAGTCACGCGACCAGGATATAATGGCAATGTCTATTTTTTCAGTGCCTTATAAAGGTCTGGGGCACGCGACCAGGGAAGTCGTTTAACCCCAGGATGCTGACTAAGGAGCCCCTCCCACTCCTGCGCAGCCGAATACCCTCTGATACCCCGACCGTTCACGCTTCCCTGTGTCGGCCTTTGAGCAGCAGAAACAACAAAGAGTGCGGGTGATGGTAGGATATGTCTGCAAATGCGGACTTGGAGTGGAACTGGCATGAGATGCTCAACACATCGAACTGACCAAACTCAAAATGAACCGCTCCGACCACCTCCCTTACTAACGTACCCACGCGCCCTGAGTCCACAAAGTGAAGCGCTCAACTCCCCCCCCCCCCCCCCTCCAGTGGTGACCATTTATCTGAGGTACCATGCCATACCCACCGGGTGAGAGTAATGGTTTGGGTGTTTTATTCACATCTTTAATATTATATTATAGAGATTTATCTATGTTTGTTGATTCATGCAACTCTGAGGTTATTTATTGCCTATTTTCTATAGGGAGGGGGGGAGGGGGGGCGGGGGGGGGGGGGGGGGGGGGGGGGGGGGGGGGGGGGGGGGGGGGGGGCGGGGGGGGGGGGGGGGGAGCGGGGGGGGGGAGGGGGGAGGAGTTGCCATTTTCAGGCCTAGGGGTCTTTACCCATCTTGTTAGTGTCACAAAGTATGACATACTATCCCAGTTTTATAGCTAACGTTAACACCCCTAAGAGTGAAAGTAAGTAAGTTTGGCAGGTATCAGGGTCCCTATCAAAATTCAAATATTAATCCAAACCTTCAATTGCAATTATCTATAAGTAATCATTCCCAGGATTGTGGTCCGTGCCCCTCTCATACCTCTATTTGACCTTGCTGGCCCCGACTTTCTTATATACTTATAAACAAATCTTTTCCATGAAAACATAAACTATCAAAAATGTCTAGTTGAGTGCAAGCAACCCTGCATTATTTGCATCTGATAGGGGACTCACTAGACCCTATTTATATATTTAACCAAAAAGTTAAGCAACGTTCAGACTGGTTGCTACTTGCATGGTCGCTGGCCTGGGTTCAAATCCCAGCGGTGCCCACATATTTTTCGTTTTCACCTATCATTTATGATTTATTAAACCAAACCAGGCATTGCTGAAGTATAGAACCGTGTACATTATACTCCCTCTTCGCTTCAACCTCGTCTATGCTTATTAGGTTCGCAACCTAAGTAGTATGCCGTGACATTGCATCAGCCCTTGTACTTGTAGTTTAAAAGGCCCCCTCCAGAGGTTCTTATCGGCGAGCCACGACACTGGGCTATGCAGAGCGTATGTACTAGATTGAACAACTTTGTTTGTTTGAACCCCTCTAAATTCGCTAGGCATGCCTAGCACATGATCGTCCGATTCCCCAGTGTCACCATGACACTCGCCTCCCTTTTTCATTTCCATTTTATAAGTTATAAAGGTTTGGTTAAGCCTGCATGTATTTGAAACCCTTAAATTATATTAAATATAAAATCAATACAAGGCCTTCATAAATGATATGCATTATTATTAAATCCAGGTATACCCCAACGTCGCTCAATCACCTTTCTAAATAAATTAGAAATGCAGAAAATAAGGACCCCCCCACCCAGGACCGTCCTTAATTCTCTATGTAAAATTAACTTCTGAATCGTTCAAAATGTTCTCTTTTTGGTGGTCGATTAAGTGTGGGTTGGATACATGCTTTGGTTGGACGTCATACTTTAAGTTTCATATGGAACTCTCTGCAGTGGAGGTTTCCGGGAGGCTGGATGGGACATGTGACCACCTAACTCGACCCACTCATACACAAACAACATGGCGTGCAAGAAGTCCTCATTATCCGGTCGCTCTAACACCTGGACAATGTACCAGGAGGACCTGCTTATCGACTGGTTCGGAATGCACTCGAGCTCATACGAGAGGAGCACATACGGAACACAAACTCCACACAAGAACTGGGAAGCGTACATAAAGATAGGAGAGGAAGTTTGGGCACCGGGTAAGTAAACTCCGCCATTAGGCTATATCATTATCACTCGTACTCATACTCGTACTCGAGTCATAGTCTTAAAGTAAACATACGGTTCTGTTGCCGCGAGTTTTGGGCAATCGCATGCAGATGAAACAACTAAATAATATGATTTGAATATTGTAGCAAAAATTATAACCAATTGCGAAACCCACTGGCAGATCAAGACTTTATAAATGGGGGGAAGGTATGGGCACGCGCCAACGCACCCCCGCCCTCTGGATCCTACACTGAAAAGTAACAGGCCATGAATATTTAATTAGTGTTTTTCTTTTAAATTTTTAGCAGACGAAGTCAGGAGACACCTGGACACGTTGAGGGACTTTTACGTCCGGTACAAGGCCAATGAGAAGTTGGGAGTGTTGGCTAAGCCAGTTACAGCGCGTCTTGTCGATGTAGCGGTGCGCTTGGGGTTCCTTGTTCCTTCCCTTAGTGGACTCTCGACTACCTCATCCTATGAGTATATAGAAAAGGGTGAGCAATGTAATAGATGGACAAATTAAAAAGGGCAACCTTAGCTTGTACCGTACATTAAAGTATTTATTAAACTATAACCAGACCGATCACCAGACCCATCAATTTTGTATGTGATTAGTAATTTTAAAGTCTGGATGGTGATTGGGCATATAAATGCAATGGTTTCACAACTACAAAAGTTGACTAAACTAACATGTAACCAATACCGAACCAATATGAATTGTATAGTCTGTCAAATCAGCTAATTTGCATGGTTGTTTGCATTGCAGAAAGGAGCGCTAATTGTCGAGGCCAACGACCATGGCTGGCGGGGGGAGACACAACAACAATCTTGCCCGTCAACCAGTCGGCGCACTTCTTCAGGATGTGGGACAGCGGCCAGTGTACAGAAACATGTCACCTTTTCTGACCCCCTCCATTCCCAAGAAAATGAGCTTGAGGATGATGGGGACACCCAGTGGGCGCCTTCTCCTGATGAAACTTCAGGACATTGGAAATGACGATGTCAAGGAAAGGCTAAAGCGGCACTTTGCCAACCTGACGGGCGAAGCGCTGCGGACTGGGCAGGCGCCCGCAGCTCTAATAGCTGGAGAAAAGGACTTCCCCGAGTCGTCTCCCTCTGGATTTTTCCAAGGCATTGACGCCGATGGATTTCTGGTAACCGGGGAAATGGACTATGAGTGAACAACGTGTTATTGTACATGTGGTATTTATGACAAGCTGTGTGTTACCATAAATTAATATTGCTTAGGTAGCTCAAGGTTGTACCACCATCCCTACATAATGTGTTACAGGGTATTTTACAGTATTAGGATTTTTGTAAAGATATAGCCTTTTGGGTGGTTGTAAAAAGTATGGAACCACACGAAGCATGTGTGTAGCTATTGTACAGGTCAGAAATGACCCATGGCCAGAACCGGCGGGCCGTTCATTCAAATTTGGTCCTAGGTGATGGTTTATGTCATGGAGAGTGCAAGGCCATGTCGACTTTTTTTTGTAATTTAATTGTTTAGCATTTTAAATTTGTTAATGTGCCAGTCGGTCGGAGGTTCCATATATTCGGTTGAGCTGAGGGACTTTCCAAGTTTGTTTTGGTCTGGTTTGGGGTGAGCCAACATGAAACTGTTCTTTCACCAAGATAAGGCATTTCCCGTCCATTTACTATCTCTTAGATGTTGTATCCAGTGATACAATTATTTAACAAGATTAATGGCTATAGTTTTATGCAACTTTTTGGCACGACGTCAGACCAACACACAATACAAACGGTTTCGATTGCACCACGAGTTTCGTGTTTATTAAACTTAAATTGTGAGCAACTTCTCAGGAGGTTCATTGCCAATTCTGTCGTAAAAACTGAATGACATGGCATACGCCGGCCCTAGGCTTTCCACCCCAGAGCAGTACGGCATCCCGGTTGCCCCCAGGGTAGCCGGGCCGAGGGATTATCGGACCCGCACGGTTCAACTCTATAATGAGGGTAACCGTGATAACCAGGTGAGAAGGATCTGTAGAGATCATGAGGTGTGTCAGGATGGATACATGCACCCAAACATTCATTTTGGGAAATGCCGCCTCCTAGACAAAAAAACGATAAAACTCAACCAATTCATCAGTGAGGCTGAATTTGTCAACTCAATTTCGGCCAAACTTTACATACACATACCAAAAAATGCTGTTCGGCGTAAGCAGGACCAGGTTTTCCTGCACCAGGATATTGTTTCGTCGATTATAAGGGCGACACTGACCTACCCGGACAAAATTATAAATGATCATCAAAGGAACTCCTATAAAGTCGAGAAATTATTCGACACAGAGATAGGCCACCAAAGTCTCGGTTGCCTCTATATTGCCACTGTAGTGGTGGGGCTGGCCGAAACTTCTATGGCTGGTCAGGTTAAGGTGCATCACAACCTGGTGACTGCATACCCCTCTCAGACCTTCACTCCTCTCCCGGCCTAAAAAAACAGTGCAGGTGCGATAATCAATCGAAAATGCAAGGTACTCAATAGAGTGCCGACTTAATAAAGAAAAATAAAAAGTTCCTCCGTCTCCAATAAATAATGACGTACCTCCCAGTCTTATTCTTTTTTATTTTATTCCCTCCCTTCTTCTAGCCCTTGAACAAATAAAAGAGATGCTCTGCAAAAAAAAATATAAAATTATGTCACATATGCCCGAACGGCAAGAAAGATTGGGTTCTTTAATCTTACTCGTGCATTTTTGTGTAGAAGCTAGCGAAATAATATATAGGCATGTGATACACGGCAGTTAGAGGGCAGGAGAAAGACATATGTTTGGTCATTCCCACGGCTAGAGACAAGCGACCCATGCCATCGCTTTTTGGCCATTACTTCCATTACATTAAGATAGACCATATCAATTAACACAATAACATCAGCATTGGCCACATATTTATCGACATAACTTTTTAATGAATTAACTTTACTTAACTTAATACTCAGACGGCTCCCATGACCCTGCATTAACAAATAAAACCACAGAAATAATATGGACCCAACTGGATGTGGGGCTACAGTGGGGGATCCAGGGGGGGGGGGGGGTTTAAAGTAAAACTCGGCCTAAAAGCAATTAGCGAATTATTTTTCCAATAATGTACCCCCTTCTTTTTTTTCAAAATTCTGAATCCGCAAGTGGGCTATGTGGAACATGTGAGTTGGATTAGAGTATGGTGAAGCTCGGATAGGCGCATTAATCTTTCTCCTATCGCAACGCATGGATATCTAAAGAACCATTGGCTGCGACCGTTGCCAATGGCACCAGGTACTACTTTTCCAGGTGGCGTCTTCCAGTATACCCCAGGTAGGTAGGCGCGTGCAGGGTATAAGACTCGGCCCACGTGTGACCTAAATAATCTGTGACTAACGCGCCCGACCGAGCAGAAGAAGTAGCACCACATTCCACTATCTTTCCAACGACCATACCAAACAGAATGGAAAACAGCAACAGAGCTTCTATGTCTACTTTGAGTGCCAGGTGAGTAATTCAAGTCAATACCCTAGGGTGTCCAATAATTAACAGTTATAAAGCGAGTCCATGCCCTTCTAGGCAGTTCACCGTGTTGGTAAACATCAGTATCTAGGTTACAGCTGGTCGGAACGGTAACTGGAGAGCTCGGGTCGCGGACGAACTCGGGCCGGGAGAACTCGGGTCGGGGGCTAGCTCGGGCCGGGAGAACTCGGGCCGGTGTCTAACTCGGGCCGGGAGAACTCGGGCCGGCAGAACCGTCCCCCCCCTCCCTCCCCTGTCGGCTGTCACTGCCGCCCCCAGGAGATGGCGTTGATAAGGACGGGGACGGTGTGGGGGAGGGGGAGATGGCGTTGATATGGACGAGGATCGAGCTTATCAAGGGGGGGGGGGGAGGGGAGTGGAGGGGGGGGGGGATATTTTAGAGAGGATATATTTACATGTGTTATCTAACAAGAAGGTTAAAAAGGATGATATTTTACTAGATGTGATTGACTTTCTTACATTGAATTATAAAGGAAAACTTCGCCGGGGAAGCCAGCCTAAAATATCTGTCATATTATCACTTTTTGCACAGAAAAAGCACTTAACTTCCTCTAATGTTGATGCTTAATGTATAAGAGAAGAGATTTTGAAATAATTTTCATCTAGAAGGCATAGTTTGTGAGAAATGTAATGCGATAATTGGGGAATCCACCACGACCGGAAAGAGAATGACGTAGCATGGACCAAGATAATGTTGTTTCCTTGAGTAACTTCGGAACCAAATAAGATAGAATCGAAATTCAAAAAGCATAGTGTTCAGCTCATTACCCAGCAAACACGCAACACTCATGTAACGTTGTACAGCATAACCTTTTTCGAACATTGCAATTAAAACGTATATATACGCAACTGAGGACAGTCCCACGTATAGGTGTATAGGCTATAGCCTATACACCTATAGCCTACGTGGGACTGTCCCCAGTGGCGGCCCGACCTCCCCCGGCCCGAGATCGTCAGCGGCCCGAGTTCACCCGGCCCGACTTGGTCAGCGGCCCGAGTTCACCCGGCCCGACTTGGTCTGCGGCCCGAGATCTCTAGTATTCGGTCGGAACAGCTGATCTCTGTTTACATCCCGCCCCAGACCATCTGCATGTACAACACTGGACACCTACAACAGTGAATTCTGTGTATTTGCTCCGCGAAGTGTCTTCTTCGACACGAAGTTTAGGTATGTATGAAAATCCCAAGGGGTCTTATAATTTGTCTCATGATAGTAAGGTCCAAATTAATATAAAGCGCATGTCATCCCTCGTCTATCTATAGTCAATATATTTCGAACTGATGGCCGGTACTGAATATGAGCCTGCATCGATGCGGGTGAGCGAGGTTATCTGTGAGAGGTGTGCAACAGAATAGGTGAGTGTATGTTTAAGGTTAGGCAATTTTAACTAAAACACTGCCGACTCTGTGGTAGAACCCATATGCATGCTCGAAACAACTAAGACCTGGTGACCCATTGCAGTCATGGTTAGAGGAGTATTAGTTAATTGCACCCCTTAAACAGACTAGGGTGGCTAAAAGTGTGTTCCCTACATAAGGAGATGCATAAGGACTGTACGTGTAATGTTATATGTTATTAGTTATATCTGATTATATCGGCCGGGCTAATTTCAGTTAATGATTGTTGTTTGAGTCTGGACTCTGGAATGTATAACTAACTGTTTTACTTTTTCTTCCCAGAACAGTGACTCCATAGGCCTGCGTGTGCCTGAAGGTGACGACTGTTCCTTAGGCACCAACAATGATGATGGTTGCAGCTGCTTTATACTGTGCAAACCGATGACGGCTGTACTTATTTATATATATATACGTTTTTACTATACCAAAAGTGTGATATAGTTTGAGTTTACATAATATTATTTATTTATGCCTGACAAGATCTTTGAATAAACTATGTACGTTTGCAAGAAGAACTTCAGCGAATTTGTTGTTTTGTATATGTCTTAGAACAGAAGTGGGATGTCTGTTGCAAACACATGAATTATAGTTTTGGAGAGTGATAATTTGATGAAACTCCCTAGGTGGTTTGAATGCTTATATTTATATGCAATAAAGTACCCCCTGGCCCGTGCCCTGAGAAGACAAATGTAAACTTATGTTGAATTCACAATGCCTTAAAAATGTAGCCTATGACCATTAGGATTAAGATATGTGTTCTTTAAAAATCCAGATAAATATTTATGACATATAAGGGGGGGGGGTTGACCTGTAGGTTACGTCCATAACTTTAAGATCCATTATATGTTTCATGTAATAAATCATCCTACGACCGATGGTACTGATATATACAATAGACCTTTGTCAGGGCTTTATGGGGACTAAAATAACATAATATAGAGCGGGACAAAAGCTTTATCGGACCAAGTGAAGCCTGTTTTGCACCTGTTTTGCGTTAAAAAACAAATTGTGAGCGAACAATAAAGTTATGCCCAGGCCGGCATAAGTGTCAGTGACGAAGAATATGAGGTTACCCTCTTATCTTCGTCAATGGGTTTAATGGTCTGGACGCACGTCGATGCATGGTTGACATGGGGAATTAGAATTAAAATTGCCAACATTTTAGTTTTAAGCCCATGACACATGCACCAATTGACCCATATTCAACTGTATGTGTCCGGGCCTTGACTTAGGCTAGTCTAAAGAAAAGTCTAAAGAAACTATCCAAACTAAACTGTGTCTGATGTAGGGATGCCTAGGCTTAGTACGACTTGCTGTATGGGTTGTATTTTGTGGGAGTATTTGATTTACACGGTTGATTTACACGGTTTAATGGTACGGACACACAGCGACGCAAGGCAGACATAGGGGATTTAACGCTACCTTTGCACGGTTATATTGATGCACTGCCTAGCACAATTGCAGTACAGTAACACTGTGAATGTCCTTTTTACACATGCGCCCAACTCTCCTGTGCCAGTGGCTGTGACTGGTATGACTGTGGTCATTGGCCGTCATAAGCCTTTTGCTTGGAGGGGGATAGTACGCGGGAAAACTTGCACACAAGCCGGATCTCCCGCAGGTGGGGGGTCAGGGTCCTTGTTGCGCACGTCCTGACGCCTGACACCGGCAAAATATCAAAGGGTAGTTGACAGCGTGAGCGGGCAGGCTGTGCAAAGTTTTACTGCACTGTGCTATGCACCTGTTATGACAAGCAGATTGTGAATATACTATACCAGAGACGCATAGACTGATTGCACTAACTGTGCCTGACTTACATAATGTGGTGGTGCGCAGCAAATCTCGAAAAAGACATAAGGCTCACTTTTTCCCATGGCAGGTGCAGGGAGAAGGCAGGCTTTAAGCTTACTCCTCGGTAAGTTCATGAAGACCATATAACGTGATAACGACATGAACAGTAGAAACCTTAATATTGTTTTCAGTAAGCAACGTTAACGAATAATGTATTCCTGAAACCCGAATATAACCTTTGCCATTATAATCTAATTCGAGCTATAGAGCATCCGGCGTGATGCCATTCACTTGAATACATCTCATTATATTCCTACATTCAGGACTGGGATCAACGACCCACACAATAATTTGCACAGTTACTAGATCATCAGCATTATGGTAGGGCTCGCAAGCCTTTCCATGGAGCAGCTACGCGCCTACAAAGCCATGAATAGGGGTACCCATAAATGGTGTTGGTCCTGCTCGCAAGCCATACCTAGTACTCGGTACTACAAAGAACACGGAGGCACCAAATGTCTCACGCGAAAGAGAATGGAAATCAGCAAAAGTAAGTGGTGTAAACCGTTTGATTATAAGTTGTTTGTTTTTTCATAACTGAAGGGGCGTATACATGCCTTGTGTTGCCACTCTTTTTTTTTTCTCTGGTCTGTTCTAGTGTGATACTTATAAACGTACATTTGTTTCACAGGATCTGCAGATGCTCCTCCATATCAAGACATCCCGAATGAAGCTGAATCATTTGGATCTGACAGAAACGACGACCAGTCCACTGCTACCCACCCTACATTGGCGGAATCTAGGAAAGAGAAAGCTGTTTCTGAGGGGTCCGCTGGACAGGTAGCTTCAAGGAAAAGATCCCATGCCATCATGTCCGGCAAGCGAGTTCGCCCAACCGAGGATTTATCTGTAGTTCCCACTCAAGCGACAGCTGTTTCTGAGGAGCCCACGGGACAAGAAGCGTCAAGGAAAAGATCCAACACCAACATGTCCGGAAAGCCAATTCGCCCGGCAGAGGATGTACCCAGCCAAGCTACGGGGTCTTCTGGACCACCTGCCGTACATCAAGTCCCCCCCCTGAACAGATCTTAATCGTCCAAGGTTGATTTATCTTCCCTAGACCAGGTGGTAATCGCTCAACTCAACGACACAGGCGAGGTATGTCCGCGCCAACGGCCAGTGGTTGGTCGACACGGTAAAGAAATTCAAAGTATCATTACATGGACTGTTTTTTTCATTTTGCAGTGGCAGATTGCTAAACTCACGAGTGACACGGCCTTCACGACATTACTTGCGTTTGTATATGAAGTACTGTCCCTAGGTGGAAAGGAAGAATATGCACGTGTGCTTCGTAATGTCTTCCCTACAACCATGTTCAAGGTATACAAGTGGCTGGGAGTAGGAGAAAGTTCGTTCCAAGAGACGACTATTTGCTCCAAGTGTTACACCTTTTATCACGATGTTAGCCAGGTGCTGTACAGAGGCCCAAATGGCACTCAGAGAATCCGGCGATGCACAAAGAAGGTTTTCAATGAAGATAAACCATGTGGCACAGAACTTTTCAAACGAATCAAGGTAGGTGGGAAAATCCAATATGTGGGTATTGTCACCTACTGCTACAAACCCTTGGCTTGTAGTCTTGAAGAAATGCTTCAGCGCCTGGGATTCGAGAGGAAATGTAAGCAGTGGAGACACAGGAAAGTTCCAGAAGGATTCTACGGTGACATTTATGATGGGTCTGTATGGCAAAGGTTTGTAGATTACGGGTTTTTAGGAGTTAATGACAATTAGGTTCTGCAGATTAATGTTGATTGGTTCCAACCATTCTCTAGGAAGAGCTCCTGTTCTGTTGGCGGTATTTATCTAAAAGTTCTTAATTTACCCAGGGAAGAGCGCTACAAAATCGAGAACGTCATACTGTTTGGCATGATTCCAAACCTCCCAAAGGAACCTGCGGACCTATCGACATTTTTGCAGCCTCTGGTGGAGGAACTGAAGGTGTTTTGAAGACCCGGAATGGTCTTAAGATGCATTTGAATGGCACCTGGGCAAACGCGTGAAGGTTGCACTGATGAACGTGGCCGCTGACCTGCCCGCTGCCAGAAAGGTATGTGGGTTTCTGTCGCACGCAGCCTATAAGGGATGCTCCAAGTGTCGGAAGAATTTCAAGGGCAAACCCAAGCGAAACTATTCTGGTTTCGAAATGCATTTATGGCCGATGCGCACGTGGGGCTGTCATAGCAAGCAAATTCAGAACATCAGAGCAGCCGGTACACGCAAGGAGAAGAAGGCTCTGGAGAAGAAATATGGAGTTCGCTACACCCCATTCCTGGAACTGTCCTTCTTCAATCCCATCAAGTAAGTTAAAATCAAAATGAACCTCGTAACCTACATCAAACCTCGACTTTCATCATTTATTACATATACCAAATTTTTAGCCAGTAGTGCATTTGTAGTTGTCAAGCGTGGATTTAGGGCTGGGGGGGGGGGGCGTGCCAGGTGTGCGTCCCCCCCCTCCTCTTGCCCAAATTTAGATTTTTTTAATGTAAAACTCCTGCCCCAAAGGGGTCCAGGTGAAAATTTTCCAATAGCTCACCCCTTTTTTTTTAAATCCTGGATCCGCCCCTGGTTGTAGAGGGGGCATCGTCCTGTATATTGGCCAGTTGTTTTGCACCATCGTCTGCTAATAGCGTCCCTATCCTGTTACTTTATTTACAGATTCCTCTCCATCGATGTGATGCACAACGTCCTACTTGGTGAGTGTTCAAGGAACAATCATTTCATATACACTTATGTTTGTTATTGAGGAATTTGACTGTCTTTATTTTAATTAGAACACTCTAGTCAGCGTTTATTAGACTAATGCCCCAATGTTTTGCTCAATCTATTTCAGGTACAGCCAAGAAAACCTGGAAAATGTGGGAAAAGCTTGGAGCACTGACCAAACAGAAGATATTCATTATTGATGAACGCCTGGAAAAGTTCAAGAAAGGACTACCAGATGACCTGGTCGTTACCAACATAAAATCCAATGCTGGTACGTGGTCCGCCAAAGAGTGTCTCCAAGGTCTCTTGGCAAAGAAACACCTGCAAACATGGCAGCGGTTCGTTATGGCCACCAGATTATTATGTCAGCCGTGCATAGCAGACCATCAGATTGATTTAGCACATAAATACTATCTCCAGTACTGCCAAGAGACCCAGGTACAGTTTGGGAAGGAGGTGGTTACACCCAACATGCACCTTCATTGTCATCTGAAGGACTGTCTGCGTGAGTACGGGCCTGCGCCCAGTACAAGGCTTTTCAGTTATGAAAGGTACAATGGTTTTGTAGGAGACCTCCAAACCAACAAACGTCAAATTCACAAACAGTTTATGAAGAGATTTCTTCTCACAAAGACCGTTAATCATATGCGAAGTGAAATGCCGCCCGAGTACAAGAAGTAATTATTACCTCTGTGCCACAAGATACAGACCTCAATTCCCACCGTCATCGATACGATGCAAGTCCCAGAATAAGAGCTGGCAGAGTACCAACACCTCTCGAGTAACATGGACGGCTTCAAGACCAACGAGACAGGAAAGACAAAAGGGCTGGATGCAGACAATTACGCTCTCCTCCTACAAGCATACGGGAAAATGTACCCCACTGAACCCAAACTGCTTGAAACACACACGTTCTCCAAAAACTGTAATACTTACAGCACTGTAGAGTACGGACCAAATAGCTATGTCAGCACGATGTCCGGTCGAAAGGTCAAGTTTTGTTGGTTCATGGCCAACTGGTACGAAGATGAAGGTGGCGAATGCCAAGAGCGTCCCTGTGTTATCAGGTACTTCATGAGACATGCCATGACGTGTGATGTAACTGGCCTGAGGAGAGAACACTTCTTTGCCGTGGTGAAGTGGTTCAGTGAGAGTAGAGATCCAAACCCCTTCATTCGTCCGTTAACCATCTGGAGACACTCAAAGTATGAGGATCCCACTTTGGTGTGCTCCCTGCCAGTGATTTGAATCACTGGTCGCTTCGGAGCTGTTAACGAGGGCGAGAATATGGTTGTTTGTCCGATTTTGCGTTCTGTTTTTGTCTGAAGCATATACAATCGACTGATGTAAGTTTAAGTTGAATAAATTTCCCAATCACACATCAAACAGGCAAGCAGTTGGACTCATTAAGCATTATAAGTCCTTTTATCGACAAAAAGAGCGTCATACAGAAATTGCAGCCATTCTTCACCCCACCCACTGACCTCCGCACATACTCTGAACGGCGCTAAGTAGTCGGGCAGGGGTCTCCGCTATAGGCGGGGGTGCTCTCAAGGGCCTATTCCTTCTGACAATATCATGCAGCTATCCTCAGCTATCTCAACAATGGAGTGTACTCATAAGGTGTTTTTTTTGGTGTTTTTTTTCTATCTGATATAATATTTTTATTTAACGGAACACTTTGTACACATTAATAACTACTAGACAGTGTCTGTCTCTTCCATCCCTTACTTGTCGCTTCTAGTTTGCCACCCGTAGCTTTAGCCATACACCTTCTTCTGTAAACACACCTGCCCGCGCAGTCATGGTTTTAAGTTATGTAATAGATTCTTGCGCGAAAAGTTATGCAATAGGTTAGTTGGATTATCCGACACCTGGACTAAAGTGTTGTGAGGTTTATTTTACTGATATAAAGAGTAGTAAATGCTTTGCAGATACTAGGTATGAAAGGTCAGATATAAACCAAATTTACATACTCAGATTTGGGAAAACTATAAAAAAATATTAAATATAAATTTTGATATTTTGATACCAAGTAAAGATTAGATTTCTTCCCTTATATAGCAGCATCATAACCCAGGTTAACGGCGATGTAAATTCAGTTAGGAGAATCGCAAATGACTTTATTCCAGACCAACAGGCCGAAAAAAACCAACAATATTGCTATATAAACAAAACGCAATTTCTACAGATTAAAAATAATTTATTGTAGGGCAATCACAGGGACAATTCTAGCACCAACTATATATATTTAAACCCGGAAGAGGTTTGTCGCGCATAAAAAAAAAAAACCAAAAAAAAAAACCACGGCCGTCAGTTGCAGACCAGCTGCTAACCCTCACGGGAAGAATTTGAACTCATACATTAGACAGGCTCGGGCGTGTCTGAAACCACTTGCTCTAAAACGTGTCAAGGAGTGTAAGTCTTACTCCACCATTATCCCTGACACAGCAAAGTATCATTATACCACCCATAGCAGTGGGCGTGTTAGGTAATACTTTTGCGCCCACCTCAAAGTTTCCCTTGCCCTTCTGGCGTGTATATAAGTGTAAGTCAGGGGGTGTTAACTATATTGTGTCACAATAGTCCCGTCCGCTCATAGTTCTCTTCACACGCCCAACCTTCTCGGCGTCTTAACGTACCCACACTCCATTCAGACACCAATATAATTGCCAGCAGTGGCGTATCCAGTTCCCCCCCCCCCCTCAGGGCGGGAGTGGGGGGGGGGGGGGGGGTCCCCATGTTCGGTTGACCCCCCTCCGATTTCTCAAATTTTACGCAATTAAACTACCAATAAAGGGAATTATCCAAATTAGGGGGTCTCTGGAACCCATCAGATTTAGCAAAGTTTCTATGCCTATAGACCTATACGGGGAATGTGGGTTGTATTTGATGGCCGCGCTTTACCAGTGTTCTACTCTCACTGTACTTAGAAGTTAGTAGGCATTAAAAGACTGTGTTTCACTCCGATCTAGTATATTTGTAAATTTAGATGAAACATATATTATGACTCACATTATCTGTTCAATATACTCTGTACGATCGGCCGTAGACTGCCAGGTACACACAAAAAACATAGTTTAGCGTGAAGCTGTGATTTAAGGTAAATTCTAACCTATAGCTATCATGCTCCCGAGGTTAACTAGTGTTACTATATAAAAACAAAAATAAAAGGACATTTGACACAAAGTGTAGTTAAAATCTAGTGTACTATTTTATTGCTGAATCGATTCTATTAATCTTTATCCTCGGCGCACCACTCGCACAACACCTCGGAGCACATGATGCTGGCAGGCTCGCCCCCCTCACAGTCGGCGTGGTAGCACCGGCCGCAGTAGTTGCAGACCAAGTACATTCTGAAATATTACGGAGGCATGTTTAAATACACATTTTTTTAAATTGTGTGCACGAACTAATCGGACCATCATCAATCACAATTTTTAGTAACCGTACGAAATTCGGCGTTCACTCCAACGTCAACATTAAGATTCTATGCCCTCGTTATTTTTTGCCTAGTAGCATCATCGAAAATCATTGTCACTATATAATATTATTTATTATGAAAAAAAAAACCGGCGTACCTGTAGTTGCCATCCAAGAATATGGCCTGCGGTTGTGTGGCGTGTTGGTCTTCGGCAAACGTTTCCATCGCCTTCCACCTTTGGTCCGTTAAGTACTCCTCCTGCTCCTGAAAAAAATTGTGTGGTTATAGTTAAATGTGCAAAAGTCAATTTTGCACTTACTACATACCAGCGTGTCCCTCGTAATATTGGCAAATTTCAGAACAATTGTACTCGTGAAATCGCCCCACTCATCATTTTGTTTTGTTTATACATATTTCCCTTCATACGCTTACATGTTTTATTTCCCACTTAGCTTCATCGTGTAAATACAAATGTACCAACCTGGGTCGGATCCTCCGAACAGTAGACGCACGTCCACTCTGATGGGCCGTCCAGGAGCTGTTGTTGGTCGTGCGTCCTGGAAAAAATTTCAAAAATCATCACACCGTCCATCATTTCAACATAGGTGGTCGAAACTACCAAATCATCGGCATCTCAATTTTTCTCATCCAATCTCTATTTCATGTTATTGTGCCAGTCTGACAAATTTGCAATTTTTAAATTGTCCAAAAAAGAGCCTGTTGTTTCAGCATGTTACATGAATTCGAGCGACCACAACCATATCCGACCGCGAGTCCGTCGTCGGGTTTTAGACAGTGTGCATTATTTGGCATGACGATAGTCATCCTACCAGATAGTAAGTTAATTATTTTCTTTCCATGCTTCTCTTCCATCCCTGTCCATCAACAGTGTTGAACAATTTAAACCTACTTAGGGGTGAACAGGGGCGCGCACTCGGTCCATTGGGGTTCCGTCCAGATCGTTTCCTCCTCTTCAATATTTTTCTCCTCACGCGGTGTCCATGCCTGGGATTCCTCTTCCTCCTCCGACCGCACATGGTTGCTTGAATGAGCCAAAAAAAACAACCTTTAAGTGTCTGGAATTGGTTATCTACGTGTATGGGGAGAAAACGAAAAAAAATGGAAAATATCTACCAAACGTAACAGCTATTATCCACACAATTATACATTTGTTAACAAACACTCTATATATGGAAGTGTAACCCCCAAGTCATTCTCCCGCAAAGCCTGAAAAAACACTACTTCTCTATATAGGCATGTTATCTTATCAAATTATAGGCAAGTTATCTGATTCACCTACCGGGTTTTCTGCGCGGTCGCCATTGTTCACAATGTGGTGCTTGTGTTTAATATCAGCAAACTTCTGCGTACGTACGGCTTTTATGGTCGTGAGGCTGGCGCGGGACTGTGTGTGTGCACGTGGTGGGCACCTCCTTATAAAGCTGGTGCCCCCCCCCCCCACCCCCCCGGGGGGCAGGGTAATGAGGGGCCATCTAGGTCAGCCGAGCAGCCTGAGCGACCGGTGTCAGGTGTTACATAAGGTGTCACTCGCGCAGCGCAGCCCTGGCAGCTGGAGGTGCACGTCCTGACACCTGACTCAAGAAACCACCCGTAAATGCACACAGCCCCACACCCCCAGCCTGTGAAATAACTTCAGAAAACGTACCTCAAAGTCGCACATCCTGGCACCGTAACCTTGCGAAGTAATTTCCTACCTTTTATTTTAAATTTGAAAGTAGTCACATTATAAGGTTTAGGGCGTAATATAATTATTCCTAATAAAAAAATGTTGCTTTTGTTGGCAAAAGCGTCTAAATCACATAATCCTAACAATGCATATAAAACACCGGACATTGTCCGAAATTAAGCTGCTGCACCCTATAGGCCGGGCCTATAGGCCTTCACCCGGGGATCACACTCACACTCGTGAGTCTAGATCTGCACACTCACACTCGTGATTCTGCACACTCACTGCCAGGTGCGTTATTTTTAAGTTTTGCACTTTTTTTTATACATGTGCACACTTCTCATGGAATTTTTTCATTCCCATATATCGGGGGGTGCATATCCAATATTTGTGGTGCACAATCTCATTAATGATGCATACGTTTTCAGCTTAATTTCGGACACTACGTGCACGAGTTCGATATATCTATAGGTCCTCTAGATCTACAAGAAGTCGTGGCGCCGAAGGGGACATACGATCATATTTTCTTGTTCAACCACATATCCAAAATGTCCACTTATCCGCATACAGGCAGGAAAGATGCCCATGAAGGTTGCTCGAACTTTTCCTTGTGCCACATTGTATAAGGACTTATGTATCTGGATTCGACGGTGCTGGGTCGGTACCACTTCACAGCTGCAAACACATGTTGCCTCTTCTGCCCGGTTGCATTACATTGTATGTAATGTTTCATGTAGTGGGTGGCGATGCACGGTCGCTCCCGGGGGTCAGTCTGTCCGTCTTCGTACCAATTTGCCATTAGTCTAGACAACTTTTTACCACTGCTGGAATTTGTGCTGGAATAAGTCATGGGGCCATATTTTACGACTTTAGACTTCACGTAAACTGAAGGCAGAAATGACTTCTCTAGGATCTCCTGTTCTGTGGGGTACATCTTTTTGTATGTTTTTTTGAGCAGCTCAAGATCGTCCGAGTCGATCCACACATTTTCTTCTCTAAATGTCTCGAAGCCGTCGGGGAGACTCCATAGGCTCTCGCACTGCGCGAAATCTCGCTCATTGGGTACATCGAGTGTTTCCAGGACCGTTCTTGCTTTCTTCTCTCCTTCTCCCAGCTGGCAGTGTTTGCCAAATTTCCCCTCGTGTTTGGACGGCATTTCGGCGCGCGCCTGACTGACACGACTCATCCTGTGAAACCTCTCAAACAATTGTTTCTCTATCTGGCGATTGTTAGTCGGCACATCCCCCAAGTAACCATTATACCGCTCAAAACTGAACAGCCAAGTACTGGGAGCTGGACCATACTCCCGGAGACACTCCTTTAAATGGAGATGTAGATGCATGTTTGGGGTAATGAAATCAGAACCGAACTGGAGCTCTGTGCTCTTGCAAAAGTGCAATAGTTTCCTGTGTGCCTGTTCTATCTCGTGGTGTGTAATACAAGGCTTGCACAGAAGTCGAGTGGCTTCTACGAAACGCTGCCAGCTATGAAGCATATTCTCCGGCAAAAGGCCCTGGAGGCAGTATCCAGACGAGACTGTAACCCAATTCTTCCACTCCTTTGCCGTCCACATCCCAGCGTTCGATTTGATGTTAGTTACCACGCAGTCATCCGGTAGTCCCTCTTTAAACTGATTCAGACGAGCATCAATAGTCAACACCTGATTAGCGCTTAGTACAACGTCATCTGTTGAATTCTTCTTCTTCTTTGACAACTCTTTGTCGGTCCACCTCTTCCACATTCGCTTGGCAGTCCCTGAATCCCAATAATAAAAGCACATATGTGAAATCGGTATTGAAACCCCAATGAACTAATAGTCCAAATTAAAGGCAAATGCAAGTTCCATTTCAAACACATTATCAGTGCTAAACATTAATTAACGTTAGGTCAAGCTTCAACACTTACCCAACAGTACATTATGCATCACATCGATCGAGAGGAACCTGAAGAAATGAATGTCATATAATACAGTTACTGCTAATGGAAACATTTGTATTAATGTTTATTCAAATGTCAAATTAAAATTGTTAATATTTTGGTATAATTCTGTGTAAGATTGGCCTTTAAATTTGTTCGGCCTGGAGATTGAACTTACCTGATGGGATTGAAGTAGGGCAATTCTAGGAGGACACAGGAACGAGCTCCATACTGTTTCTCAAGTTTACTTTTCTCTCTCGGGGTGGATGCAGCTGTAATCTCACTCACTCTCTCCTTGTGTTGGTCCAGAGTACGAGGAGTCCAATTCGCCATGTTGAATCCTCCACGGTTTGAATTCTTGAATTCTTTCAGACATTTTGAACAACCCATGATAGCATTAGGTAGCAGGAAACCGCAGGTCTTCCTCCCTGCAGGCAGGTCGGCAGCAACGTTCAAAAGCGCCAACTTAACGGTCTTGCCATTTGGGCAATCGTTGGTTATAAGCCTTTTTCCCTGATGCCAGAATTCCTTGAGTTCGTTGACTAGGGGCCTCAGAAAACTGGTAAGGTCGGCAGGTTCTTTACTTAAGTTTGGAATGATACCGTATAGTATGACGTTCTCAAGTCTGTACCGCTCATTTCTGGGTAGGTTAAGTATTGTTAGGTAAATGCCCCCTACTGACATCGAAGCTTTCCGAGAGAATGGTTGAAACCAATCGATATTCATCTGAAGAGCCAAGTTGTTTTCATTATCAAGAAAGCCGTCGTTGTTCGCGTTAAATTCTTTCCATACCGAACCGTCGTAAATGTCAGCAAACACTCCGTTGGGTATCCTCCTGCCCTTCCACTCTCTACATTTCAGCTCAAAACCTGGACGTTCCATCATAACCTGCAAACTCTTCTCGAGCGACTGGAAACAGAATGTCCTGACTGGAAGGAAGGTAATTTCCCCCACAATCTTGGTCTCATAAAACAATTTCCTGTTGCAGCGTTTTAAATCATCACCGATGGTTGTACACCTAATGGGTTGCTGATTACCATTACGATCCGTGTAAAAGCCTAGACCTCGCACACGCTCAGTGGTGGACAACACAGAATGCGACAACGTATAACAGGCCGGGCAGCATACACTGATAGAGTAATTAGTCATCGTTAGGTCTGTACCCAACCATTTGTACATCATCCGCATCGTTTTGGGGAATACTGCCTCCGCTGCTTGTGAAACCCGGTCATTACCTGCTACCGTCAATAATTCACAAATGAAGCACATAACTTTAGCCATTTGCGTATCACTGGTGAAGGTGTGGATCTGCCACTGCAAAAGAAAGAACAGAACCCATGAAAATAGGCTTTGGATATTCTTATTAGGGGTACCACTAACAAGCCTTGCCAATGGGCTAGGACGACCCGTCCCGTCACCGAAAACCACTTTTAAGTGACGGATGGCCCTGTTGCGAATCTTGACTGCCTCTGGATCAAGCTTATCATTTTCTTCCGTTTCTTGGGAATCTTCCATGGTACCGTAATAGTCTTCCATATCATCACCTGACTCCTCATCGGCTTCCATGGGTACCGCCTCTTCAACAGGCTGATTGCGACCCACAGGCTGACTGTCTGCTTCTCCCGGATTCCCGACTTCAGCCTGCCACTGATTAGCAGCTGCAGCTTCTTCCCGAATACCAGCTCCAACCTGGATACCACCTTCAGCCCAAATTCCCGCTTCAACCTGCATACCACCTTCAGCCTCAATACCCGCTTCAGCCTGGTTACCTGCCTCAGCCTCAACACCCGCTTCAGCCTTGTTACCTGCCTCAGCCTGAAAACCTGCTTCAGCCTGGTTACCTGCCTCAGCCTGAAAACCTGCTTCAGCCTGGTTACCTGCCTCAGCCTGAAAACCTGCTTCCGCCTGGTTACCTGCCTCAGCCTGAAAACCTGCTTCAGCCTGGTTAACTGCCTCAGCCTGAAAACCTGCTTCAGCCTGGTTACCTGCCTGAGCCTGAATATCTGCAGCTTCGGCCTCAAGACCCACTTCTGCCTGATTGCCAGCGCGTTGAGGTAAACCAAATGGGAGTGGTTCTGCAAGACACATGTATAAGAATAAATTAAATGTACAGTCGGGTTTCAGAGTACAGACTTTCCCACCCAATGTTGTTTCTCTGACTCAAAAGCTATGATAGAAAGATGCATGGAGGGATACATATATATAACGTCCATTGTTCAAGTCATTCATTATTTGAACAATTGTTTAATTGTCAAGAAAAGATTTAGGCTGGCGATAATTTTCCAAACACTAACTGATCATTAAGAGTATAGTAGGTATTTGAAAATAATATCTATGCGCGCAAGCTAGCTAGGAAGGTTTTGAAGGATATTGATTTCAGGTGAAAGTGACTTTATCCTAGTTATACTATTTATCTGGTACTCACCATGCTCCATAAGATGCTTCCTGTTATATGTACTTTTTGAAACTGCACGTTTACATGTGTCGCACCATCGGTTTCGGCTAGTGTCCATATTTCTTCTGGTTTCTGCCTGGTCACTGGTCAGACCCTTGAAACACCACGATCGCGAGGCCATGGCGAACTTGAGTTAGACAGCAGCACTTCAGGGCGATGAACCTTCCCCATTTGCGACCGCGACACAAGTATTTATATATGGTACAGACCGACGCCTATGGTCCCACCAGCTGAAAGCCGCGAATTGCCGCGACATGCCACAGCCCCGACCCAGGGGTAGTTGCACTCGAGCTCCTAACCTCAGACACCCGTGTGAAATTAAAGCCGAGAACAGCCTGCCACAGTATTACCAGGAGATTACTGTCGCCTCGAGCCTGGCCGTCACGGTAGCGCGTTGTCGTGATTTGTCGGGCGCGTGAAGTTTCTTCAGCTTTCGAAACGCATCGTCCGCCGTCTGGACTGGTGAGGGCATGACACCTGCCATTAAAACCTAGGGTCTATCCATTAAAGGGCGGTGAAGTTTCCTCAGCTTCCGAAACGCATCGGCTGCCGTCAGGTCGACTGGTCATAGGATTTCATCTGCCTTGAAAACTGAGCTCGAAGTTTAGCTCGAAGGTCAAACCTTAAGCTTTCTGCTACTACTTAGGGCCAGCTTATTTCGTTATATAGTGCGTTTGGTGTACGGCTACGTGAATATCATGAGTGTCAAAATCCTGAGTGCCACCCTTGGTGAGAATCTTCTTAATTACTTTTGTTCTACAAGTGATACGAGTCGATGGCCGACTTTCCAAATTATTCAAAATAGGTAAAACATATGTATTCATTCTGGGGGTCGCCCTTCCTAATTAAATAATATGGCCAGTTTTCTGAATTCTAGGGTGTGGCCATATGGCAGTTATAGTTTATTCTGTCTGTTTGAATAGCCTGGCCATGGTAATTTGGAACGAAGGTGTTTGTTTAAAGTTGAGATGACAACCTTCATGTTCTCTTCTTTCTTTTTTTTTCAATATATAGCTGCCGCGTACTTGGTTCTTGTATCATGCGTGGAATTTGTTCGAGCTGCCAGTGGCGGACACTGGCCTAGGGTCGTTCACAATAAGCCTGGAGTAACCCGTACCCGGTTGGTCAACCTCACTGCTCCATTTACCGGTCACCCTCCACCAAAACACGATGCGATGACCGGCCTCACCTTTCATGACACCCTGCAAGCCTTGTTGGACCAGGACCATACCGTAACTGACACTGGATCTGAAGCCAACCCAGGAGACGGAAACATTAAAGAATTCCCAACTGTGGTACTTCTCTCTTCGTACACTCTTCTTCTTATCCTCGCCATAGCCATAATTATTAGCATATTCTTTGTTTGCTCCGGAATTAATCGCATCTTCGCAGATGCTCGTTTTCGTGTATACTTGCTTGTCTCGGGCAATCACAGTGTATGGCTTAAAATAGGCACGTTCCCTGGACATTTTGGAGATTATATCTTTCAAACAGACGATCCTATCACACTGACTAAAGCCGAAAATATATGCCTAGGCGCACGATACACATTTAACTGTGTCATCCAAATGACCGACTGCTATACCGGCACATCGACACGACTGCCCACACATTCAAAGGTTAATAAACTGAAGGACATCATGTTGACAAGATTGATGACTAAGGACATTATACGCTACCAGTTGGTTACCATGGGTATAGGCATAGGAGAGCCTGTTCTTTTGGGGAAATACCGGCCCGGTGAGCTTGCAATTAGTACTAATACTTCAGTCGACTTAAGCCGTGTTGACCTTGATTAAGTCTTGTGTGAAAAATGTTGTATTTTTGTGTGTTTACTACCAATATGCTGCCGAACGTGCGTCAATTGATACAAGTGTTATGGTTATAAATTGAATTTGTAGCTAAATAAAATTTCGGTTTTGGAAAGAGCAGTATGACGCTGACAAGAGCGCTTTTACTCTGGCTCGGGCTAGGGTCAACCCCTTAGGTAATCTGTGAGACAGGCCCCTAATTTAGGGGCCTGAGGCTAAACTAGGTCTGCAACCAAAACTAGTAGTGGAATTAAATGTGGTTAACGCCACAATCTGGCGATCGGGCTCCAACCGAAATTATGGCTATAGCTAATTAAGCTATCGTCCCTTAATAAATCTCGACACCTAAATTGACTTGTTTGTTTTTTAAATTATTAATTTTGCAATGTCACAGAAGCTCCAAGTTACCTATACATAACTCCCGGAGAACTCCCACTTTAAAGGGTTACACTATATGCGTGAGGTTTTTTTATTCTCTCACAGAAAGAATATAGGTCACCGTGCCATACAAATCCTAGAAAGTATTTCGGGTTCATCAGGAGACTACATGGTCACTTGTAAATTTTGATAGGTCCTACTGGCAGCGATGTATTTGATCATAATAAAATTTCTGAAAAATTACTTTTGCACCTTACTGCATGGAATCTAACTAAAAAGGATCCACTAGAAAAGAAGTAACAGTTCTTAATTAAAACCGGCTTCATGCAACATTATCTTTTCATGACTGCGAAATAAGTACGAAGAGATGATTCATGTCGCATCATTTTAAAAATCGTATATCGAGCTTATGTTTGTTTAAAATACACTTTTTATGATTGATTTATGTTATTATTGATAACAGGCCTAGGTGTCATTCCATTGCTCTTCTAATGGTAGAGACCTTGTACCATAACACTCATCAAAAAAGTGTTGTATTGTAATCGATTTCAAGTTCGTGGTCTATCTTCAAGAAATAGCACATTCGGGTTTTCAACAAAATGACAGGTCATTATAGTTAAATGCGTTTCGTATCGTAAATAAAAAGTATTCATAAATTTAAGATTCACTTATGAGAAGGACCTGGATAACGCGTACGGTTTTAGACTAATATAAGGCGAGTCTTAGGCAACCAACATATCTATAGAAATACTTCCCTGCTTATCGAGCATGCCACAATCAAAACAAGAAGCGCAAAGTTCTTTGATAAAAGTTTATAAAACGACTATACAATTGAAGAAAGTACAAAGACCTAACATACAGCGTGACACAGACCATACAATTAAACGTAGTGTAAAGAAAACATAAAGATGATAAACATAAACATCACATAAAATAGAGCTTTAAACAGACCCTTTAGAAATAAGTTAAATTGGCTGTGCATCGGCGATACCCGACCGATACGCGGGCTTCACCGCCCAGTCTGGGGTGTTGGGAGGAGGCTGTTGGCGTTTTGGATTATCGTCGGGGACATTTTTCCGCTTCTTTTCCAATCTAACGCCCCGCTGACGGCGGCTAAGTTCTTTAAACTCAATTTCGTCCAGGTGGGCTTTGTAGGCACTCAGCTCATCGCTCTCCCACACGAGCGGTTTGACGCGGCGGTGATATCGCTCGGTCGTCTTCCCGTCTCTGTCGACCGGAAAATAAAGTCCGCGCTCCTCGTCGCTCGTGTAGTCGGGGGTGAGGAGGCGCCTCACGGAATTCTTTCGAGCTTCGTCCCACGTTGTGACGATATTTTCCAACCCCACTATCCGTCTTCTGAGCTTCTGCAAAGTTAAAAAGACACTTTTTTATTTTAATACAGTTACGACATACTTGGTCAAGAACATCCAATAAACACAAACAAGTTTTTCAATATTTCAGTTGCCTTAATTTAAAAGCTGGTCACTGCAGTTAATTTCAAAAGCGTTGCTTTATCCTTGGTCTCTATAACATACAGGCACTTTTTATTAATTGTGTCATATCCATTCTAATTGTATGTCAAGATTATTGTCCAAGGAAGCAAGTAAGGTTACAGTGCTCTATAAAAATTCATAATGTAAAAAAATTATAATTGTTTCCCAAGTTTCAGTGTTACAACCATAAGATCATTTCACAGCCGGGCCCCCTGTCTTAAGCCAAATTGCCGATTCACAACTTCCCGGTATAGTTCCGACCGCAGTTCGTACGTATACCCCTTTTTGAACCGAGTGGGTCCCCAGGAAGTCACACCCCCTATACCATAGACCCCCAGTCTGTCTACTCAGATATCAAAGTAGGACATATCTTCGTTCTTCAAAATAGAAAACAACCCCTTTCCACTGACATTTATACCAAAAAATCGACCCCTTATTCTTCAAAACGCAGACATTTTGTGGCCAAGAAATACCCTTTTTTCGTGAAATTTCATATTTCCCAGGAAAAAAAAGACCCTTATTTTCATATCATGGATATTTGGGATGAAAAAGTAACCTTTTTTCTAGAAACAAGGACATGTGAATGTTGTCAAAATAGACCCTTTCTTCGCGTTTTTTAGAACAATGATGCGTATCCTTCCACCCAAGGAGTGGACAGACTGGGCATAGACCATAGACATTACTCTTTCTCCTCGGCTTTGCACTTGAAAAGTGTAAAATTTCGGCCTGCCTGAATCGAACTACGTCAAACAATGTTGAGAACAATAGTCCGCAAAAGCCATGATGTCAGGCGGGCCCCTAACGGTCACTGCACGCTGCTCCCGTGCCTAAACATGGGCCGGGCTGGGCCGGGGGTCCCCTCTATGAACTTTAGTAGGGCCCAGCTGTCAGATTTGCTATTTCCACTAATAATGCTCACAAACTTATGAAAACATGTATTTTCATAGGGGAACTATCAATGTGCATTATGATATACTTGAAAAGAAAAAGAGTTAATAAATATCAAAGTTATAGGCAATGTTATTGTCTGTGTGTACGGGTGACCGCGGTCCAGCCGGGTGTTATCGGTGCCCCCTCCAGGGCGGGCCGGGCCGGTGACCGGGGGTGTAGGGTTACCGGGGCCGGTCGTAAAAGGTTTAGGCCCAACACGTGTTGCGGGAGGGGTCCGTGACGTCAGACTTTTGTGGTCTATAGAGGAAGTCTGTAACAAAAATTTATTTACCTCGTTCACGTGGTGACGGATGATAGCCTTTTCATTGTCAGCCTTCATTCGGTTCTTCCGGATTCTGTTGGCCCTGCTTTGGAGGGTCTTGAAGTAGGTGTTGGCAGCAGCTAGAAAAAGAGGAAGGACATGAAGTATGCTTAAAACTGGAGCCATTAAGTAGACAAAGGCAATATAAAGGCAATAAATCAAGGGAATACATGTTAAAAATGCAAAGTGAGGGTCAACATATTATTCACGAATTAAAACCATCATTACACCGGTATTATATTTCTTTGTCCAGATAATAGAACTTACGTTTTTTTCAGATGACTGGGAGGATAACTTAAATTATAAAAGTAACAATTTACAATGTAAGTGGAGCCTATTTAGACACTAAAAACAGATTTCCAGCATTTCAAGCATGTTAAAATTTGTGTTAATTGAAGGACCAATACTTTGGAATCATGGACATTAGATGCATGAAATGTACAGCTGCAGGTTAGTTAACAAAGAAACTTGCTACCTATGGGACTTACCTAACACCTCTTCTCTGGGGGTATCTGGCCCCAGGCACACGTTGTCAACAACGGCCTTGATGATCGCAACGTTATCCGGGTGTTTGATCCCCGCCCTGAATGTTGGAATATATTTATATTGTTCAATTCATCGGCATCACGTCAAGTGCTCTATGACTCTATTAACATGAAAAAAAAACACAGCAAAACTTATATTCAGCTGCAGCTTCTGTTGTTCAGGAACACATTACCCATTGCTTACTTAAAAACAATATTATTTTCTGTACTATTCATGTTGTTATGACGTAATCAACTTACCCACGGTTCAGGTTGAATCCCCAAGCAGGCTCACCTCTCTTGGCCTTGTAGGCCGAACGAACGAGTTCCTACAAACAATATAATAAGCCAATAATTAATAGTGGACTTCTAACTATATGTCAGTGTACGAAATCATTACGGATTTTCGTTGTTTTCCGGGATGTTCCCTGGCGGCGCGGCAAAAGAGAAGAACATCAGGGCTATACTAGGAATGAGATCATTTCTAAACAAACCGAGAACTATATTAAACGGTAACGTTTTCAAGGTGAGATTATTAGTTAATTATAAGCTGTAAAAACAAACTTTAGAACTTACACATATTTCATTGCGTGGTTTGGGTGGTTTGTCAGCTGCAGCTGGCTTCGCTTGGTTCACGAGCACCTCCACCTGGGCCTTTGCCGCAGCTGCTTCAGCCTCCGCCCTTCGGCACTTCTTCTCCAGCTCCTCCATCCTGGCCAGCAAATGGGCCATGGACGGTTCAGCTGTAGACGTGGAGGGGCCGGACGAGGACGAGTATTCGGGCGTGAACGACCTTTGGGACGTCGTCGACGAGAACGACCCTTGCGATGTCAAGGGCCCGGGCGTGAACGACCTTTGGGACGTCGTCGTCGAGAACGACCCTTACGATGTCAAGGGTCCGGGCGTGGACAACGTTCTGGACGTGGAGCTGGGGAACCATGGATGGGATTGCGACGTGGAGGGCGTCATCCCCCAGGGCGTGGATCCGGAGGGCGTGGAGGGCGTGGAGGGCGTGGAGGGCGTGGACGACGATGCGGATGCAGTACCGCCTTGGGAACCACCAAGGCTAAGGTCCACGTCGTTGAGGGTGGATCCCTCTTCCGCGTACAGGGAGTCGTGAAGAGACTGATCCGCAGAGAGATCCTGAAACACATTCTGAGACCCATACTGACGCGCATCCTCAGACATATCCAACAGCAGAGTACCTACGCCTGCTGATGAATCATGATCGGTTATTTTCTCGCCACCCGGTTTGGGGCTGCTGGTCAAGATCCTGCATGAGCTCGTAGACGGGTTTGACAGAACAGCGTCACTATAATCAGTTGACCCGTTCATGGTGGCAGCAAGTTTTCAAGTGATCTATATAGCCATATGCCACGCCGTATTTATACATGCCGGGCAGGCCCCCCTGTGGATACATGATCTGGTGAAAGCGATCTTTTATCGATGAGGCAAGACTTTGAACATAAGTTACGTGGTAGACGTGACGGGGTGTGGACGGGGTAAGAGAGACTTTTACCATAAGTTACGTGCTAGCCGTGACGGGGAGTACATGGGGTATCAGCGACACCCTCACCGCCGCCCCTTGTGAGGCCTGTTACGTGTCAAGAAGTGTTAAGACTACCCCGCGGGCCGCGTGCCGCGGTACTCCTGTGAGGGACCTGACACAGAAGCTAGTTGACATGCGCCGCCTCAGATGGCCAACAGGTGGACGCGGTCATCACAGACGCGTGTCCCGGTGTCAAACGCGACAGAAGCCATTTCAGATGAACCCCCTGTCGATCGGCTCTCTGAAGAAAATAGCGGCCTATTAGACGTGCTTCGCACTACCCAGTGTAAAAACTTGTGAAGCCCCCGGCTAGAAGAAGTCGTTTTAGTTGTACCTTACCTAGCGTTTAAGTTGTCGACCGAGGGTTAACTTTTCGCTAAAGACTAGACGAAGCCCTTACAGTACCTGGGGGGTTGTGATGTCGTGTGGGGTGGGGGGTATAAGTATGTGCCTGTACTATACACTGGTTCAGAACAGCCACTTGATGGCCATGGACATCGAGCGACTGTTAAACGCAAGTCTGCGTCTGCGTCTTGTTCGGGAGGAAAGGCCAGTGCTGAGACCTAGTCACCTCCAACCCGCGGACCAATCCGACCATCAGTGGCTGCTTCTCTTGTTAGTGATATACCTGGGGTGGAAATTTATCGGTATCTTCTGGAAATTGGCAGCAGGCTGTCGCTCGTTGGCGCAGGGTCAACGTCGGAGGGCTACAGTGCAGTGCTGTCTGAGAATCTACTGCCGATGGGAAACGCTCCTATTTCCACTGGCTCCCATTCCCGCCGAAATGGAAGCCGTAGGAAGTGCTGCCTGCCCACGAATGATCATCCAAAGACCGAGCATCCTGTCCAAGGCCCTGACCGTCGCCTGGTCGGGCCCACTCACGGTTTATCTGAATGGCAGTGACGAACCCTTGACGTTGGAACTCCCGCAAGAAGTCAAGATTCCTCGTACGGAGCGCGTGCGCCTGAACAAATTTTTCAGGCACAGACTTTGTAGAGTGAGCGTTTGCCTGATAAACAACAGGAACAACATGGCCCAAGAACTACTCCCAGCCGAAAAACTGGGCTGCATGCCTGACGTAGACTCTTGGGTGTGATGAACAGTTATATAAAAGTGTACGATATGTTTGAAGTAGATATGGGAAAATTTTAATTGTGAAATGCATATGTTCACGAAGCTTTCGAGTTACATATGCACATTAGTGTATGGTCAGTAAATACAATTATGGGAAAATAGGCGAAACGTTGACACGTGGACGTCATAAAACCTTTTCCGCATGCATAACAATAAAACATTTTGATATCATGAACGTGTGTAGTCTTATGTGGCTGTGACTAATTATAAATGGGAATTCATGAGGATAATGTGAATGAATTGCAGCTGTACATGTGTGACGAAATTATGAGGGCGAGTATATATTCTAAACAACAAAAATCGAACATGAATGAGAACCGATAACTTTTGAGCTGCAATAAAAGGAAGAGTTAATAGCTAATGTATATATAACCAACTCAATTTAAAGTCAAGCGTCTGCATGCGCTTTGAATCCTACGTTGTCTGAAATACAGAATTGAGATGAAAACAAAAAGTGCTGGTACCATTATAAAAGTAAGTCCAATGTTCAACAGGTAAACAGTACCGTGCACACTGGGGGGGAGGAATGGTACGTGGGGAAGATGCAAGTCACCACGAAGTTTCTTGTATTCGACCTCATTCAGTCGAATCTCTTTCATGTATGTACGGAGGGAAAGGAAATTGTCTTTTGCTCGCTTAAAAATATCCTCTTGGCGGACTTGCATTTGCGGGCTAAGAGGTAAAATTGGGAATGGTTTATCGTACGAAAAATCCGGGTTCACAAGTCGGCTAAGTGACAGGTTGAGGTGTTGAAGACTAGCAAGGTTGACGGGGAAAACTGTTCTTAAGGGGCCTGCTGTAGAAGGCAAACAGTTAACACTTGAGACTGGAATTTCCCATTCTTTGGCGGACACAGAACAACCACATTCAAAGGCACGAACGCACGATTCACATCCAGGATGGGTTGTTGTTCGGTTGGGGCAGCGCACAACGACCTCGTCTATGTGAGAGAACAAATAGGTCCCTGTTGCAATGACTTGGATGTTCGACCTTCTGAAATTAGACTGAATGAGTATTTTGAAATCACAATAAAGTTTGACAGACTCATGATCACGTAGATAGATAGAAATGAGGCACGACGAGGGAGAAAGCCTGCGAATTGGTAGGTCATAATGACAAAACGGAGAATGGCAATTATCCAGATCTGGGTTGGAGAATACCGTGTATTGGGTTGCGGACACCAATAAATAAGCCGGTGTGTTGGAGAGGCGAGTATAATGCCCATGGAAGGCTGGAGGGAAGGTGTTCACTTTTAGAACCTTGAATATTTTGTCTAAGGAAATAACGGGAATCTTCAAAATAGTTTTCAGAACATTTCGCTGTAAAACCGGGGGGACTAAAACAGTTACACTTCTATACATGTCGCGAGTGTTTGGAATATAAATATTTGAACGATTGGACTTGGAAAGGAAAAGGTACCGAATCTTCCTCATATCAGTCTCCGATATCAAAGAGTTACTCAGCCTGTTCTCCGTTAGGTCGCGAATAGCCTGTAGCAAGACATCAAGGGAATAGTCCAGTTTAAAATCCAGTAGACGCAATTCTTGCAAATCTTGCATCAACCTGACCATCAATTCCCGGTTACTAATGTAAGCCTGGAGTCCTCGGGACAAATTGTATATGGAATGAGTGTTCTCTATGATGGCCTGGAGTTGGATTTCCAAAGTGGAGTCAACTACCTTTAGGACTGCATTTATTTTGCCATCGAGGAAGCCAATTTCATCGGCATTTACCTGGTCAGCACGAGTCTGTTGCTTCAAGTCATCGAGTGTGGCCGTTCCAAATAAAGTCTCGGAGAACTTGCCGATTTCTGGAATCAGAGCCCGCTGCTTCCTGGATTTTGCTGATGGAGGTGTTGGCTGGGCCGTCGATTCCAAAATTGATTGCACTTCCCGGAGTCCGTTGGTGACCTTCGCTGCTATAGTCTTCCCAATAGATGTTATGTTATTCAACATAAGTTGGATTTTTCGACACTGTTCCATTGAACCGGCTGCCAGGGTAGCGCCGTGTCTACAATTTAGTGCGGCTGCCTGTTTGGGAGAAGGAGGAAGTGGTAAAATGATATCGACTTCGGTAGTGAAGTACTCATTACCTATGTGGATGGACGGTTTACTCTCGAATACTACACCATAGTTGGTACGAAAACGGTTTACCGTACTGGTGCATAGGCATGGCTTAGCTGAGACAGTGCCCAGGATAAAGAGTCCACGAAGGAGGAGTATGAATACTGTTGGAGCCATGTCTGATGCAGGCTAGAGACCGCTCTAGTCTTTTATTACTTTTTCCCAGTCACGCGAAGGAGTAGACAGACAGTCGCCACGTGCACCTGGGATCTAAAGGTTTTGACCTCCGTGCAGAAACCTTACGTTAATGCCAAAAGAAAAGCCGTGCGAAGAGTATAAGCTTAGGCGTATGCTTGCTAGTAAGCTTTCGTTGGTTAGGGTGTCGGCTTGTTCTAATTGAATTGGAAGGCAGACTTCAAAATGAATTGTTGGCATGGGGTTCCTTAACTTGTGGATGAGAAGTGAGAAAGCCTGTAAATGCCATTACTGCCTGATATTTATAGGTTTTATTTGCAGGTGGTTTATATGGAGTTCAGGCCGATTTAAGTCTGGACTGGCTGAAATTAGTCTCAAACCTTAAGGTCGGCTTTATATCTAACCAGCTTAGACCCAGTTTAAGGTGAATTATTTAGGGTAGTTATATAGGCCGGGAGGTACCTTTTATCCATACAGAAAATGTTTAATGAATTTTTAATGAATCTCATCTCTCACGGATGACTTCAAAAGAAGTTAATTTCAAACACTTTTAATACTCCATCTATGGATGGTAAGGGTAAATGGTTTTCCGGGTGGGAGGGGCGATGGATGGTAGGGTGAAATAGGCCTGTCAAAGATTTAGCTACATGTGCTTTGCAGGCGAACGTAGGTTGGGTATGGAAGTGCCCGACCCAGCAGGTTCCCTGCATGGGGCAACTCTGGCCCGTGTTAACTCGATAACTAACCCCTGATTAATGGCGGGGAGTCCGTCAGATGACACCCAGCATGATACCTGTGTCGCTCTTGAGTGGGTTTGGTGTGAGTTATGTGATTACCAAGATTGTGCCCCTGCCCTTGTCAGATGTCAGAGGGGGGTACAGATTAGATGGGGTGCTTCCGGGTACTTATGGATGTTAATGGATTAAGGCCGGCCATGATGGACGCTTCCAAACTTTGCCGCCGTTAGGAATGGACCTGGTTTATTAGGAAATGTTATGCACAAGGGAACAGGGGAGCGAGGGATAGCTGCAGAATCGCGAAAATGCTTTCTGTCATGTTACTTAAAAAGTACATGGAACTTGTTAACTAATGGTCATATTTAACTGAGACAATTAATTTAAATGAAGTGTGATGCCCAGTGTCTCCTGTTTATTCAGATGCTAAGATCGGGAAAGAAGGTTATTTAGAATGTTTGCAAGAAGTATATATAATAAATTTATAATATTCGGAATTTAAGCCGGATCAGTCTCATTACCATTAGGACTATCATGTTTAAAAGTAGTAGTTGAGGAGAGGGTGGGTTCGAGCAGGTTTTTTTTTTTTTTATAATTTTCCAATTTTTTTTAGGGTCTTTTTGATTTAACAACTTTTCGATTACAAATGGAGAGTTCTCCTTTAAAAAGCGTAACGTCCCGATCCTGTTTAAAATAAGTTAACAATCAACCTCCTCTCTTGACATGACGATTAGGGTTCAGAGTAGTCCTATCCTTATCATTAATTTGATAATACAAGTCTGATGGATGAACGAAAAACGTAAGGCATGAAGGGGATTCGAACCCGGGGCCGGGAGAGATAGCTGGTAGCCAAAAATCCACCGGGTTCAATAATACGATGACGTCGGAAACCAGCGAAAAGCCGTCTAGAGGTCCTTCCGGTCGCAGGACCAAATACGTCGAAACTACGTTGGGGAAAACGATGACAGGCAATGTAAATTGAAGTTGATAGAGACACATCAGTGACAATTGAGGGCGATCAAAATTAATAACTTGTGGTATTGCTTGTTTTCCAAATCGGAAAACCCACTGAAACACAAGGACCGAAGCTACAAAGTGTCTCTTTTTGGTAAACACCTTTCTGGTTGCCCCGATTACACCCACGGTATATATATGTCGCAAACTCTGTAGGTTAGTGGGTCTGGTTGTGCAACCAACGATGAAATGCAATGAACTGAATATGGCACAGATGAGTTCGCCAGACCTGGGTGGTAGGATCTAATCGAACTTGATGCACTCGATTAGCTCCTACCACTCTAAATTTTCATTTTTTTCGGAAGTTTTATTTGTAATAATGGTGTTAAAATGACCAGATGGCCCACGGGCCGGTCAGGGGGGTTGCAGGGGTGGACCCAGGAATTTATAGAGGGGGGGGGGGCGGGGGGCAAAGCCCGTCTGCCCCCCCCCCCCCCCGGATCTGCCCATGAAGGACCTTAAAACAAAGTTAAGGTGGAGAGTTCTAGTTGAAATGGTAAACAATAAATAGGGCGAAATATACAAATTTAGAATAGGTTTATGAGGCTATAACTTGTGAATTGTATTAGTTAGCGTGTTTTATTCTGTTACTGAGTTCAGTAGCTAGGTTGGGAAAGGTTAACGTTGGGACCAAATTATTTTTGCCTTATAATGCTTACACGAGTCTCACAAGCGAGTTTAAGAAATCTGGTTTAAAACAGGCTTAAACCATATTTGCTTTTTGGAAATACGCCCTTAAAATTTTTAGCTACAAGTTTGGTTGAACTAACCCTATTTTTTTTTTAGAAATAGGCCTATTGGACATCACTTTCATGGGATGGAAAACCATTATTGATATGATATATGTGATAAGATTTCTCAAAAATATTACTTTCATTTCATGATAAGGGTTGTACCCAACATCATGGGAGACAATTGCTTCATTATTGATTAATCATAGAGGTTATAAAGTTAAATCACGCCTTATCGCTGTTTTTACGCATTTGATTAATTATTATGAATTATTTTGATTTTATATAACTTTTGTTTCTATATGTAAGGGCTATTAAAACTAAATGCGCTAATGATATAGGCCTACCAATGTGAGCGATACAACCCTGTTTTACCCTAGTTGTGTGCACACTATAGGCTACTCCTTCTGCGCTTCAGCCTCATCTATTCTTATTAGGTCAGGAAACTGAGTATTATTTTTGTTGAGCTTGGAAACCAATATCAACCGGCGTTTATAGATTATATGCACAAATGTGGGAAGGCCAGTGTAGCCCTGAAGTTGCCCTTTTTAAAGGTAAATGAATAAGAATGAACGGTCGGTGGTTATGTCGCGCATTTAAACTTTGTATGGCGGATTTTTATAGGCTCATTTTTGATAGAACACGAGAAGTAATATAATAAGAAATTCCAAACGAAATTTTCAGATTGTGGAGCCAAATTCCTTAATCCAATCGTGAGTGGGGGGGACTGGGTACGCCACTGCTGGCAATTATATTGGTGCCTGAATGGAGGGTAGGTACGTTAAGACGCCGAGAAGGTTGGGCGTGTGAAGAGAACTATGAGCGGACGGGACTATTGTGACACAATATAGTTAACACCCCCTGACTTACACTTATATACATGTCAGAAGGGGAAGGGAAACTTTGAGGTGGGCGCAAAAGTATTACCTAACACGCCCACTGCTATGGGTGGTATAATGATACTTTGATTTTTCAGGGATAATGGTGGAGTAAGACTTACACTCCTTGACACGTTTTAGAGCAAGTGGTTTCAGACACGCCCGAGCCTGTCTAATGTATGAGTTCAAATTCTTCCCGTGCCTAGAGTACAATAAATCCACCATAGACCTTAAAATGTTACATACATTAATAAACCCGTCAGGCAGAATATCTTCTAGGACTCCATGTGGTCCATTAGGCTTAAACGGTTTACAACTCGTAGAACATTCCCGTACCCGTATTATCGAGTACAAAAACAAATATATACATATATATATATTTCAACCCCTATGCGGATTTTCGCGCATCAACAATATATATACATTAAAAAAAAAAACACGGCCGTCAGTTGCAGACCAGCTGCTAACCCTAGAGCACACTAAATCCACGATAGATTGTTAAAATGTTATATACATTTATAAACCCGTCAGGCAGAATATCTGCTAGGACTCCATGTGGTCCATTTAAAACTCATAGAACATTCCAGTATTATCGAGTACAAAATCAAGTTGATACAAATCAGGCAACAAATAGATAATACCGGCTAGAATATTTACGACTCCAGTATATCAGTGAGTTAAAAGTACTAGTGTCTTATAAGTTGTGTGTTATCCAAGTTCCGTCCTAGTGTTCAAGCCAATATATCTTCATATACCAACATTATCATTAGAAGATTCAATATAGACGATTGCAGGTTGCAGAAGGCTTTGACGGTGTATGTGGCCCTTGTTGGCTCGTGTAGAGGGGTTACGGTTTGAGTCCAGACATGTACACTATAGCTAGTCTCTGGATGTGCAGCTGCACATCTCCGGGTCAGCCACACCTTAATTGCTGTCAACGCATTTATTGCCTAACAGGATTTGAAATGCTAAGCCCCGCCCACAGTTCATGCGTGCACAATTTTACTTATCCCATCGGAATGACAGTGGGCAGTGTTAACCTATAGCCTGCCAGCTAGTAGCGCGACTCTCACAAACCCAGAATACATAATATTGTGTGCCTGATCGACCTTACTTTTTCACTAACTAGTAGTAACTGTTCTGACCTATTAGTGTCAAGTGAAAATGTAATGAAATGTATATTTGAATTATCTACATATATGTGAATGTAAATATGTTAGTTTAAGATTAGAAGTTTCCTACTTAGTTTTAAGTATTTCAATTTATTGTGGTCTAATTTTCAATGATGAGAATTCTATCCACTTGAAGAATAATGAAAACTGGACCTGTACCGATTAATTATTAACCAGTATAAATAAATCTTTATTAAAAAAACAAAGATTTAAACAGAATAAAAACCGATCCAATAAAATACGAAAGAAGGAGTTTTTTTCCCTGACAAGCTTATTGATCTATATATATGTAACAGACTTTGTTTCGTAAAAAAAAAATTTAAAGCAGCATTTAGGCTTGTTATTTCGTAAATTAAAGTTAACCATAATATTATGCCAGTGCTCTTTTTTTTGGTATCAAACCCAAGAGTCTATGTCGGTTATATAGTCCAGTTTTTGAGCTCTCATCAACTGCCTCGTGATGGGGTTGGTACCCGTGTTGTCTTGGAGGCATAGTGCAGCTGTAGAAAGTCTTTTGCGAAACAACTTATTTAAGCGGAGGCGCACGGTCGGAGGAATTCCAAAATCAGTGGGCAGCTCGAGAGACAATTGCTGACATTCTCCAGTGAAACAAATTATCACTGGGCCCGACCAAGCTACCGTAATTCGTCGGGAGAGGAGGCCTGGTTGTTGGAGCAGCATCTTGGGGCTCACCACCCTGTCGATGATGTGGATGTCAGCCGGAATGGGGGCTAGTGGTACAGTGATGGACTCCCAACGACAGCAGATCCTTAAGCAGAACTCCACAGGGGCCGACTGTCGACTACCACACAGCAGACTGCGGACCGACTTGACTAGTTTGGAACAGCTCCTACAAAATTGCCACCCGAGCCACACAGTCAAGGCCATAACCAACAACTCATTAGGACGAGTAGTAGTCTCGATTGGGTTGGTAGGGAATGGTTTCGCTGTAGGCCGGGACCACTCTGCAAGCCATGTGTCCAGACTAGTATTGAGCAGTGCGTCCATGTTCATGGTGACTGGGGTTGTGTCTGAGACCAGTGTAAGCAGGCTTATTTGTACCCCTTGACTGCCGGGCGACCCCACCTGTACTACCTGGGTAAGGGGCTTCATCCAGTCACGAAGCACAACTGGCTTTGGGGCTCTAGTCACTTTCTCTGTGTTGGCTTCTCCGGCAAAGGTTCAAGACGTGAGCACTCTCAGCTGTAGTCGAAAGATGGGCACGGGGCTTCCATCCAAAAGGTTTTGTTGGTGACTGTGGCGGTTTTCTCCTAACGACTCCAAGGTCGCACCTTCCCTCGGTTATGTTGGCGTCAAAGAGCGCGAAACACACATTCAAAGTACCGCAGTAATCCTAGGTGTTTACTTCCCTAGGTCGCCAGCCCGTCAACAGTCCATTCTATAAAGTGTTCTCTTCCCCTTCACCAGCCCTCTCGTTTACACAGTCCCTGTAGGCGCGCCCCATCTCCCCACCGACGGGGCTTCTGTAAGTCGAATGCGGTTGGCCGGTCGCCCGTGGGTACAAATACCCAGGAAGAACTGGCATAATGTCACTCTCGGCACTACCAGCAAAGAGAACATAACCAACCAGATCTAGCAACATGTCGCAGCAAGACTTTTTCAATTCTGTATACCAGGGGATGATGACCGACAAGGATATGCAATTGGATGGGTCGTTCCTTAACTCTACTCCGCCACCACCAAACCTGACCAGCAGCCCCATGCCTGGTACTTCAAGGGCCATGTCAATGGCCAGCACATCCGATTTCAACTTGCGGCTGGAAAACTCCGCTGCTTCTGAGACTGGTGCCGATGTATCATACCAGCAGGCCCCTTTCACCAGCAGCCAGCCGACCGGCGGATCTACGGGCAGCGGTCAGCCAACCAGGGCCTCCAGCAGCCAGCCCACTTTTCTTCCACCAGCAGACCTTAAGTCTTTAGTAGGGCGACTGTTCAAGCAATGATCAACAGCACCACCAAGGATGCAGAAGAGAAGACCAGAGAGGCCATGCAGGGGGTGATCGACAGTTCCGTGGCTGGTCCAGTGGCTCCTGCATGTGACATGCTCTGCCAGTCTCATGGCCTTATATATTGAATTGAGGTTATGTATCTCGAAATCCTTAACTTAACTGTACTTATCCATACCCAACATCTACTTTATGGTACGAGTTAAATATTGTGAGCTACATGCTCTACCCTTCATGCTGTGTTTCCCATAGGTCACACATTCTTTGCTGACTACTCCCGATGTTCTAACCTTTTTAAATAACACAGTCTAAGTCTAATATGCACCATTTTCGGGTTAATGTATTAGTACATAGTCTTAGGCATGCTTTAGTACACGTCTTAACTCTGGTATTCATGGTTTGGTGGTAGGCCTCTACTCGACGGGAAGTCTGTCACAGGGTTTTCCCCATGCCCTTACAGCCGGCTGTAATGACCAGCTGTAATTCTGATCGACTGGCTGTGAACTGCTAAAGGTGGTCAAACTTATATTGAAATATACAGAAAAAGTAATTATGAATTAAATTACTGACCAGCTATCATATGATTGGGACGGAAAGAGCCGGCTATAATTATGCGCTGGGGACAACCCTGTTGACAGTGTACATGTGGGACTTGACACCAGATAAGGAGACTCTCCCTCAACTTCCCGTCTCGACTTCCCGTCCATGAGGCATTGAACACTCCTCCTTCCTTCCCGTCAACAGGCTTCTTTGATGCATCCGAAACCATGGTATGGTTAGATTAAACACCTCAGTAAACGGGGTAGCCCAGAATTAGTTGTACTAATCATGCATATGGTTAGTGCGAATGCAAGGAGAAAAAGTTCGGTTCCTTAATCTCATGGAGAAATGATGTCCTTGACGTTGGTGCAGTGCTTCGGGTCAAGGCCTAGGGTCGCAGTCCAGTCCTGCTGGGGTGGGGTCGCCTACAGCAGTAGCCTACAGCATGCCTTTTGGAATCGGCAGAGGAGTTGTGGATCAGCTGGGCAGTCTCTGCAAAAGGTCAGTCTGTCCAGATCCGCTTCTTCTAGACACAGCTGTCGAAAACAGGATTAGAATAAATTTATACTTTGATGATGCGGTAAATATGTGTTCCAGATTAAGGTTTTACTGTTCTTTGTAATCTATCTGCATACATGGGACTTTTTCTAGTCATAAAGTGAAGGCCGACAGGACCCAGACGCCCAGAGCCCGTCTCACTAACTATGCAAATACTTTGCTAACCAAACCGCACGACCTTCACCTTTTATACATACTCAAAAAAAATTAATGGACTTTTACCTGGTATTGGTTCAGTGATTGTGACAAGCACAGACTTCGAAAGGTACACTTGGCGGGGGGCCCTGGGCATGATTTCGCATCTATCACTTTCTCTTTTGAGCAGACGCTTGTAGGTGCAGTCAGTGGCCATGCACCTCTTTGCGGTATGATACGTCTCACCCCGCGCATCAGCTTGCTGTTGCAGACGTAGAGAGAGAGAGAGTGACTATATTATAAATCATGTAATTGTTTCAGGATAGTCTAGAAAACACAAAGGTGCATTAATTGATAAAACGCAGACAAGCATATATATACATCTATGGTTGCTTCTAGATTACACTTCCAATCATTACATAGCTTATCAGTACCAGATATTTCAAAAGTTGTATAATTCAAATGAGGGCTCAACTTTGCTACTTGGTACTTAAATACAGGTTTGCGAGATTGGTCCTGTTTTTCAGCACTGTTTAGTATACAGCAGCTTCGTTTTCTTAGACGTAAAACTTCCTGTTGAAAAGTGCCACTGTATGGTGTAGTTAAACAAAAGCAAGCCAGGCTGGGCAAATGCGCATCACTTTTCTATCATGACAACCAATGTGGTTTATCCAGTGGTTTTATCACCGTATCGTGTGCAGAAGCAAAAAGTCGCCAAAGTGCAGATGGCAAACAAATCACGCTGACGCCCATTTGCCAAGCCTAGGCCTGACAAAGCGAACAACTTAAAACTCTATGCCCTGACAGCGTCAGGACTGTACCAAGGCTGGTAGGGCATAACCTATTACAGGAAAGAACAGTCTGGGTCGTTAACCCCTTAGCAGCTCTAGATATGTTTTACCGTAAGAAACTCGTGCAAGCTGACGTGTATCCGGCTTATGGGGCTCCCACAAAATAAGCAGGACCCACTCACATTCTCCCATTCTAGCTTAAAGCCACCACCCTCTTCACAATGGATCTTAGCGACTAGTACGTCGTTTACAAAGTAAGGGGTCGAAGTCCTATGGCCAATGTCACCCTAACCCCCTATCCCCCCCCCCCAAAAAAAAAATACTAATAACAATCTTGGATAAATAAAAAAAATACGTTCTTACATGTACAAATCTAAACAATCTGAAAAACCTCTGGGATAATATATGTAAAAGACAGAAAGAAACAAACATCCTTACAAATATAAACAATCTTAAAAACTTCTGGAATATTTAAATGAAATTAGATTAGATGTGATTGACAAAATGATTATTAGTTATTGGAGTAAAAGATAATGATTTCAATGAATTGTTATTTGAATTTGGGAAATTACATGTAAATAACTTCCAACTAAATTTTTTTTTATTATCTATTCAAACGAACTTTGAAAAACAAAAAACAAAAAGAAAGGTGTCAGCTGCAGGCCGGCTCTTTGAGTTCAGGGACCCCGCCTAAGCCAGGGGCTCTTCCCCACCGACGGCAGGATGGTTAAGTTCCCCTGGACCAACATCCCCGTTAACCAGGGGTTGGTCTAGGGGAACATCACCATCCCCTTGGCCGTCCTGTGGGGCATCGGCCCCCGCCTCAGACGAAGCCCCTGAACTCGTGGACTCCTACCCCTCCGGTGACGGTGGCTGGCCAGCAGGGGGCGAAACAAAAATTTGGCCCTGCCCCGCTGGGAGAACCAAAATTATAGCCGGGACACCCGGCGGGGGATCGATGAAGCTGCGTGGTGGTAAATTGGCAACAACAATTTTTATATCGATGTCATTAATGAGCAACATAAAAACACACAAAGTTATATATTCAATATTAATTTAGGATTCATAAGTGCCTAGGCCTGTAGGTTACATACGTTCAATAGGCCTAGTTGGAGTATCCTTGTAATCAGCTGTCCGTGTTACATGAGTATCACATGCCCCTTCAATAATTCCACGATATCCAGGCTAATAACTGTAGTTCAGCTTTACTTCACTCCAACTTAGGGTTACCCTTTTATAAATAACCATGAAAGTTAGGTGACCTGTTGGAGGATATGGTACCAGGCATAAATGCCATAATGTTATCCCAGTATATACAAACTGAGGTTATGTTACTTACTGTACGGGCGCCCCCTCCTGGCCCGCCGCACGGACAAGGTAATTGTGCCCTGCTGGGACTTGGTAGGTAACAGCTTGGCTGGAGAAAAAAAGACCAATGTCATGTAGTTTAGGGTGGCCAACTTCTCAGTTCTCTGCAGACATGAACAGTAGTGACTTCACTCGGAGTTAGAAGGACCCATACGCTGGCCCTGTTGTCGGGTGGTCACTCTCCCCTGGCCGGGGAGGGTCACCGGGAGGATGGCTGACCTAGCTAAATTACAGTCGCGGGGTTGTGGGCCGCCGCCGCCTGACGACACACTGTTGATATCTTATCGGGCCAGCAGCCCCAGAGGGTACGCGGAATTATACAGCTGGTTGGCGTCGGTTTTGCCCGAACCACCGGCGACCAATCTATGAAAAATGTCACCTTTCTTACGAGCAAAATTAGTATTGGATTACGTTCCAAGTGGAATTAATGATCCTCATGGTGGTCGGTATCCTATTCCATCCTGAGGTGTACAAACAAGGGGCGAAACATGCCTACAAATGTTTGAAATGTGTTATTGAAATAAAGAGGTTTCATACTCACACCATCGCTTGCGCCATTTTTGTGTTGTTCTGATCATGTGACCTGACGGTGGCTGAGGTCCCGCCCTAGTAAAAACAATGTCTTTGTGTTAAAATCAATTCCAAGGGCCATCTTGATTACATTCTAAACATAAATTACGAAGGGATCTGGAAACTAAATGGAACTGTGGTGGCGTAGGGGCAAAGCACTGCACTAATAATTTAGATTTACCGGAAGAAGAAGATAAAAAAAAAAATTGTTGCCTGCGTACCTGAATTTGATGACATAGACGTGGCACTTTCCCGCCATAACACCAGACCTTGTTGTTTTTGTGTTCCGACACCGGCCCGCCGTCCTGTTCTTCCCTTCGAATTCTCTTCCTCAGAGATTCTCACCTCACACAGAAAGTCTCCACAACATCATCGGTCAGTTCCGAGCTGTACTGGGGTGAGCTGCAAAGCCAGAAAGTCATTTTTTGGTTCGTCATCGTGGGCCTCCTCTTCAGGAAAGGTGATAGACTTGTAGTGAACTTGCTCTTTGCGATCGGATGGGCGCTCCGAGGAAGCCCAACTGGCCGCCGGTCTACTTCTTCACCAGAATTGACAGAAAGTACATTTGCCGGGGCCAGCTACAAAGCCAGAAAGTCATCTTTTGGGTCGTCACCGTAGGCCTCCTCTTCAGGAGAGGTGACTGACCTTGACTCCACTGAGAAAATTCTGCACTTCACGCAGCAATTCCTGTACACTCAGAAGGTGAGTTGCACAGCTACAACTAACTCAACCGTAAGATTGTTTTATACATGCAGTGTTGGAAATTAAGGTGCGCCCTGCACCCGGCGCGCACAATTTTGCCGCCGGCTGTGTCATTTCTTGAGGTGTGCGCCCACAATGTGCCAAAACGAAGGAAATTTCATTTGGCTGGGTTCTGAAATTCCGGATCTCAATATATTAGGGATTTGACTTTTTTTTGGTGGGTTGTTTAATTTTTTTCTGCACGCAGAGGGTTTGATTTTGAACAACTTCCTGGATTTGACACAGGGAAAAATTGCCATGAGACATGTGCAGGGACATCTCAGGGGAAAACAGGGAATTTGAAAATGGAGTTTCGGTTACCCTGCCTTACATCATTGTCTTTTCATCATCACTTTGTAGAAAAAATATCAAAACGTCACAGAGTCTTGATTACAAGACCCTGTGATGCTTTGATATTTAATCTTTTCGGGTCTTAAAGATTAAGCATCGCTATCAATAAATGAATAATACATGGTATTACAATTGAATATCCTTATATAAGATTTAGATTTTTTCAAAACTAACCTGATTATAAGACGTACCCCTACTTTTTGGTTACAAACCTACCCTAGTTTTAGTTATAAGACGCATCTTATAACTGGGGTTTTAAAGAAATCACTATTTCGCTATGTAATTGGGTTATTACTAAATTACTAACAATTTTGTAAACATATATACACAAAACAAAAGCAAAACAGTTGATATTGATACCATTTAAACCACATAATAAAGTCATGCAAATTGAAATTTTGCAGACTTAAGCCTTGTTTAATTGTTTTTTATACCCTCCAGGACCACTGCCTTGCGTCAACTGTGCCCCGTCCACACAGCTACAATGCCACTGGACAGAACCCAGAGCTACAAGTTCTCCCAGCGAAGACCAGCTAGACCAGCTACAATGCCCCTGGCCATGAGGGGCCTTTGCTACACCGGTGGCCAGGGCCCTTCAGAATCAACCCTTGAGCTACAAGTTTTCCAAGCCAAGATCAGCCAAGACCAGCTACAAGCCAGCTACAAGTTCCAACCCCCGGGTAACAAGCTGGACAAAGTTGACACTTTCAAACTCTGTACAGCTGTGGTTGTCAGGAAAACTAAAAATAGAATTTGTAAATCGTGGCCTTGTGATAAGCATGTTTTGGTTGTATAATTAAAGGGTGTTGATGTGAGTCATGAGCCCGGGCTTGGCTACAGGATTTGCAAAGTAAAAGTCAGTGTACTGTTGTATTGTGATTTCAACCCACATTTTTTTACAGCATGCTCCAAAGTGTACACAAGTCCTGTCACTACCCACTATATAAATATATATGTGTGTGTGTGTGTGTTGAAGAGTAGTGAGTAGTGAGCTCGAATAAAACACACAAAAAAAGACCCACAATTGTCGGAGATAAAAACTTGTATATTATAGTGATTAGTTATGTTCTTAAGATAAATCCTTATTCTTAACAGTCTATTGTAATAATGTTAGTCTGAATTCATACCCTTCCAGTATGGTGTTTAAGTTATATGCATATACTTCAGCATTGTACAGCGTATTGTATAGCATTAGTCTCAACCTATGTATGTACTTATTGGTGTCAGATCAACTCTGCTAAGGTATATGTAACATTCTTGTATGAGCAGTGAAAACAGAACATGATGGGAAAGTCCAGTAAATTTGGTTACTCAACTTTGGCACCAATTTCTAGGCCCAGGTTCAGGTTGAATTTCACCTTCAGGTTAGATTGGCTGTCGGTATGGCGTAAAACACCCAACACACACTCACTCATAGGCCCTCCTTAGCTAAACCATATCATAGATACAAACACCCATAAGCTGAAAAGCATTACCTTGTGCAGTCTGACCGTCAGCTGGATAACCTGCCGCCCCAGATGGCCATGTGTGTCTAACAAACCATATGAATATATCCAAATGATTGATTTTATTATCATAACGCTGTCCTTCTCACATTTTCCCTTTACTGCCAGCACCGAGCGGTGTGTGTATCTGGTATCATTTTTCCTCCTAACTATATATTACGTATGATTTGTACAGTTAGGAGCCGAATATACAACAGAAGGATGTCTTATCATGGTATCCTATCCCTCGCTAATATATACACATAAATATTGTTTATGTCACTTGACGTCGCTTAAAATACTCCCCCTTGTAGTACCTGGTCAGATAGCCTGAACACATAGCCCAGGGGGGCCAGGTCTGTAGGGTCCCAGTATTGGGCCTCCTCCTTCCACTGGAACCAGTCTTGGAGGTTACGGCCGTCCAGTCCTCCTCGACGGGGTTCTGGTATTGTCAACGTTGTTGCCAGTGTATTGTGTGGTAATGTGATCTCCTTGTGTTGTGTATAAACCACAAAGTGAGTGTATGGGATATGTACAGCAAAATGATTTACAGGTTTTGATCCCCTGCTGTTTGCCCACCCTGTCACCTTCATCTCATAGATTCAATCATCAAAGACAGAATTAGTCAAAAGTGGTTTTCGCCATGAAAATGACCCTGGAGGTTAATACAGTGTAAAACACCCAACACTCACTCACTCACTCACAAAAAAAACCAAAGGGTTGGTGGGACATCAAACTAATTCCACAAACAATTTAAAAGAAAGAAAAACTATCGTTATACTTTATGAGAAAAAAACAATTATACACTATAGAAACAAAATGAAATTTAGCCTATTTATTGCTAACGAAGCGCTGCATATTCTGGTTAATTTCATCCATTTCCTCCTTATTGATGTGCGAGTCAAGGAGAAGGGCACAAAGTTTAAAGATACAAGACTCAGCTTTCAAAGCAGAGTCAATAAGTATCAGCTGAATGTGCAAAAAAACGTACTATTAAATGAGCTTTTTATTTTTCAATTCCCGGTCAGTGCTGTGATCCATCAAGGAATGAGGTACAGACCTGTTGATTTGGTCTACATCAATGACGATGGGCTCATCATGCCTCAGTTCCCCACCCAAGTTTAAAGCCTACTGGCATCACTGAACAATCAAACAAAAAGCCAAGAAGAGAAAACCACAATAAAGAAATTAAATGACCTTAAAAACTGTCTCAGACACACTAAAAGGAAAACCCCATGAAAGTCCTGCTAAAAATAAGCCCCTAGTAGACCCTCCTAATCATATAAGGCAACAGCCCCATGGAGGTCCGGGTAGGAATAGGCCCACAGTAGCCCCTGCTAATCGTATGAAGCAACGATAGGGGCAACCGAGCACTGACCAAGTGGTTCTTTGGGTTCAATTTCCGGTTAGTGCTGTGGTCCACTAAGGGATGAGGTACAGCGGATTTAGAGGTTTTGATCACCTACTGTTTGCCTGCCCTGTCACCTTCATGTCATAGATACAATCACCAAAGACAGAATCATCCCAACTGGTTTTCGCCATAAAAATGACCTTGCATGTCGGTACGGCGTAAAACACGCAACACTTACTCTCTCACTCTCCTGCCTGTTCCCTGATGAACTTGGCTAACAGATTGTGACTGGTACAGCTCCTACATTCATAGAAAATACCAACTATCTCCAGATAACGTCTATTACAAATCCTGCCTGTTCCCTGATGAACTTGACTGACAGGCTGTGACTAATTACTGGTTCCAGCCACAGAGAGCTAAATACCCTCGAAGCAAAGAGCTGCAAGCACCCGTGTCTCATTGTTGCGTGCAACATCCCTTCGCATCTCTTCCATATATCTAAAAAAAATCCATTGTGTTGGCCTATAACATGAGATGTCAGTGTGACAGCACTATAAAGAGGGCATTGGGTCCCACTTCAACAAATTGGCTCCTCATATCATAGATTCGGTCACCGCCCATTATGGCATTAAACGAGCTGAAAAGCTTTACCTTCGGCAGCTGTCATTTAGAATCTAAATACATGGACAATGTCATCTGAAACTGTCTCCACCAGGCCAGAATGTTCCTCGCTCTTCACCCCGGCCAGGGATGTCAAAAAAGTCTCCACCACACCCCTGGCTTCCTCGCTCTTCACCCCGGCCAGGGATGTCAAAAAAGTCTCCACCACACCCCTGGCTTCCTCGCTCTTCACCCCGGCCAGGGATGTCAAAAAAGTCTCCACCACACCAGTAGTCTCTCCACCGGGCCAGAGAGACACATTGTTCTTGTCCTCGCTCCTCACCCTAGATGGCGGTAGCGCTAGCGTCTTGCTCACTCACCTCCTCAAGGGTGTCCTCTCCTCCAGTACAGAGACTAGCCACATCACCCTGATCATCACTGCAACATGGCTTGGTTGTTTGAGGTGAACCAACAATAGGGTTGAACACCGTGAGCAGCATGTTCTGGTCCTCGCTCCTCACCCTGGCCAGGTATGTCAATGGTCAAGACAGTTGCCGGGGCAATCTACAACATCCAGAATGGCGTCACACGTGAAAAATCTGAAAGTCTCCACTCGACCCGGCCATAAAGTCACCTTTGTTTGTCTCGGACAACGCCTCGTGTATCTTGGGTCACCTGGCCACAGAGGACCTCAACTTCCTTGAGGCTGGAGTAAAGGTTATTCGGCCCTTCTGAAAAAAGTCTTCACCACACCAGAAGGGTCCTCGCTCCTCACCCCAGCCAGGGATCTCAAAAAAGTCTCCACCACACCAGTCGAGTCTGCACCCGGCCAGAATGGGTAACTGCCTCCCACCACAACAGGTAACCGCCTCCCACCACAACACCCGGATCACGTCCTGACCCGCAACAGAGAGGCCAGTCGCTGGGCATCATTGTTGTGAATTGCTGTTTTTGCCTCAGTAGACATTAGTGAGTAGAATTATTCACCAGTACCTTGCTCCTCACCCCGGCCAGGGATGTCAAAAATGTCTCCACCACACCAGTTGAGTCTCCACCCGGCCAGAAGGGTCCTCGCTCCTCACCCCGGCCCGGGATCTCAAAAAAGTCTCCACCACACCAGTCGAGTCTCCACCCGACCAGAAGGGTCCTCGCTCCTCACCCCGGCCAGGGATCTCAAAAAAGTCTCCACCACACCAGTCGAGTCTCCACCTGGCCAGAATGGGTAACCGCCTCCCACCAGAACAGGTAACCGCCTCCAACCACAACACCCGGATCACGTCCTGACCAGGGTTGTCCCGCAACAGAGAGACCAGTCGCTCTGCATCATTGTCGTGAATCGCTGTTTTCGCCTCAGTAGACATTAGTGAGTAGAATTATTCACCAGTACCTTGCAGATTACAGATCTCAATCCATGTTCCAGAATCAAGTTGCGGTATTATGTCAATTGTCAAGACAGTTGCCGGGGCGAGCTACAATGTCCAGAATGGCACCTCACGTGTACTACACAGAAAAATCTCTCCACTTCACCCGTAGAGCTTCCACTACACTGAGAAAGTGACTACACCCGGCCAGGGGTGTCAATTGTCAAGACATTTGCCGGGCCGAGCTACAATGTCCAGACTGGCACCACACGTGCACTACAATGAAAAATCTCTCCATTATCCAGCAACAGTGACTCATCTGTGGATGTTGGTACTCTTCCTGCCACCTGTGACTCATCTGTAACACTTGGTGTTGTTGTTTGTTGCTGTGACGCATCTGATGCTGTGGGCTGTGACTCATCTGTAGGCAACACCTCTGGCTCATCACAAGCTAACGTTGGCGCTGCGCTAACAACTGGTGAAACCACTATGGGACTGTCCTTCAGGTAATTGTCAAGACAGTTGCCGGGGTGAGCTACAATACTCTCCACCATTTTCATCCGGATGGCGGCAGCCTCTTCCTCACTCACCTCCTCAAGGGTGTCCTCTCCTCCAGTACAGAGACTAACTGAGACATTGGCGTAATGTTGACAATTTCAGAGGTTGGTCAAGACAGTTGCCGGGGCAAGCTACAATGTCCAGATCTCCACTACACCGGGTGGTCCATTTTCATCAGGATGGCGGCAGCATCAGAAATAATTGCGTCTTCCTCACTCACCTCCTCAAGGGTGACCATCTCTGCTCATGGACGGTTAAAAGTCTCCACTACACCGAGTCTCCACAAGACTCAGAAATAATTTCCATTTTTTGATCCCCTCCTGTTTGCCCGCCCTGTCACCTTCATCTCATAGATACAATCACCAAACTATTAGTCAATTAGTTCATCTGAACCTCCATCAAATTCATTTAAAGTTAAAGCAAACAATATTCTCCACATTAAGTACATATTTTGATGTATATATATTGAAATGTACTTATATCTCAATTAGTGAACGCAGACATTTTTTATTTTAATTTTTATTCCTTTTCTGGTATATTTTTTATCCACTTCGATACACTTTGATGTATTACAATACCATGTACATATTTTGATTGAATGTATAACATTCAATTTACGCTGGTGCTTTGCAGAAAACCGGTTTCAACCCAAAATTTGAACAGCATTGTTGTAAACAAATGTTAGTTAAAAAAAAGACTGGTTTTGCGAACTCTTTAATGATTGTTTGTTTAATAGAGTCCAAACTGATAAGGTGTCACTATCGTGAACGGGACGATCTGCATGTACAATTTCCAACCCGGCTTTATTTAAGTTCTTGGTGTGTATAAGAATACTTATATGGAAGTTAGATGTATGAAAAGGATTGCATGGTTTAAATGTATTACTTAGAACATTGTTATATTGCAATTATTGTTTGGGTATACGTAGAGATTCAACGCTAGGCGACAGACTAATATTGCCATATTGGCCACCGGGGCCCGGCCCACAAAGCCTGCAGAAAACATTATGAACAAGTATTTAGTACTGTCATTGTACAATTTTGAGTACTAAAGTTTCTTAAACAAAAGTGAATACAACCGAGTGGCTACTCTTATAAGAATGCCCCACTGTGCCCAACCCACGGAGCCTGTTATTGAAAGAACCATCCCCGACCACGAAGCGTCTACAGAGGCCTTATCAGCATTATGTAATAACCATCCAACACTGGGCCTGCTCCAACACGTTTCTTTGTCCAGCCTCCAAAGGACTTGGGATATTGAGAGAAGGTTGGAACACGGGCCTAGACACCTCTTCTAACATGACCTCATTTTCGATACCCAGGAAGAGGACCGGCTGATGTGTAAACGCTATCAATACGATGTGTAGTGAAGCCCTACGGGTTTGTCTCATGACAAGCCCGGCCCAATAGAGCCGTCTATGCGATCTTGTAGCGACCCCTAGTACCTGTCTTGGGGCCGTTTATGGGATGTGTAGTGGAGACGCTCAAGAGAAGGGCTGACTTTGAAATGAAAATTAATCTTTAATCTAGAGGGTCTGTATAATTAATTTCCTGGCCCTCGGTGGTCTATAGGATGAAGGCAAGCCCATACTGCAGGGTCTGCTGTGGGGGTGGGTTAAACTTTTGCCTATATATTCAATAATTTGAACTTGAAAAAGAAAGGGGGGGGTGGGGGATGGCAAGCAGTAAAGTGTGGAACTTTCCTTTATTTTCTTGCTAACTTTAGGGGCGTCTACCTGACATTTTGGAAGGGGAGGTGGACATTTTTGAAAAAATTCATTTGTGGGGGGGGGGGGGGAGGGGGCGGAGTAGTGCCTATATCTTCAATAACTTGAACTTGAAAAGTGGGGGGGGGGGGGGGGTGGCGAGCAGTAACATGTGCAATTTTTCAATATTTCCCTACAAATTTAGGGGTTTCTACATAACATTTTGGAAGAGCAGGTGGAACTTTTTGAAAAATTTCCTTTGTGGGGGGGTTGACCTTAAACACCTTACTACAAGTTCCACTGCGCGCTTAAGGTATTAAGCGCGCAGTGGAACAACACAGTATCATTAAACACACCCTATGCTTGGAAAGAGCGACTACCTATGAGCATAAGAGGCACTGGTCCATGATCAGAGGACAGGAGGTATAGACAGCTTATCATTTAAAGTCATATAAGAGGCGCAGTGCTCCAATGCAAACACTTTGCACCCACTGAGCATGAGTAAAGGCGCACCAGTCTAACTTGTGCTAACCACTGCGCACAGTATGGAAAGTTACATAAAGCCCATAAAACATAGCTGAGCTGTGCTTCAACTTTGCATGTTTTGAGGGTAGGGAGCACTTTGCTTTATTGGCATTAATGGGACTCTGCATTTGGGGTGTGAATTAGGTTTATGCAATACGGGACAGGGGTACAAAGTAGGGTTATTACCAAACGGTGCGTTAGTCATAATATGACTATTGAATCATTTTGGTGCAGGAAGACTGGCACGGACTGTGCCCGACTTACATAATGTGCTGTTGCGCAGCAAATCTCGAAAAAGACACAAGGCTCACTTTTTCCCGTGCGAGCCAGTGATAGCGCTCCACGAATCCACCCGCCGCGTTGACCATCCGATGCAGGCCGCGCTCCTCATAATTGTCTTTATGGTGGGGTCTTCAGACGACTGCGCCTTGTAGTTCACCCGGACCTCACGCTGGAATAAATATCTAGTGTTACCCAGTATTTCCACTTGCAGAGTATCTAAACAAGGTGGGCATGCACTGACAGATTACATAAAACTCTTTGATTGTACTCATGACCCTTCATTAGTTTACCTTTGTTGGTGTAAATTATTACAGATCAAATAGTATCCGATCGTATTTTTTGAACATGAATATACACTCTTCGGCTGTACTACTTCAATTATGCTAACTTGAAAACCTTGAAACATGGAGGGTTATTTTAATAGGCGACCAGCTAAATTCAAAGTAGAAGGAGAAAGGGCCGACTGTATACTCACGCTGACTTCATAAATCGTCCGGGGTGGCGGGGTGCGGGCGGGTGCTGGTGCAGGGACGTTGGAAAGCTGAGCCATGGCAAGAGCCACTGCACCAGCCACGGAACTGTCGATCACCCCCTGCATGGCCTCTCTGGTCCTCTCTTCTGCATCTTTGGTGGCGCTGTTGATCATTGTTTGAACAGTCGCCCTACTTAAGACTTGAGGTCTGCCTGTGGAAGGAACAGTGGGCTGGCTGCTGGAGGCCCTGGTTGGCTGACCGCTGCCCGTAGATCCGCCAGTCGGCTGGCTGCTGGTGAAAGGGGCCTGCTGGTATGATACATCGGTACCAGTCTCAGAGGCAACGGAGTTTTCTAGCCGCAAGTTGAAATCGGATGTGCTGGCCATCAACATGGCCCTTGAAGTACCGGGCACGGGGCTGCTGGTCAGGTTTGGCGGCGGCGGAGTAGAGTTAAGGACCGACCCATCCAATTGCATGTCCTGGTCGGTCATCATCCCCTGGTATACAGCAGAACTAAGGTCCGTGGTGGAATTGAAAAAGTCTTGCTGCAACATGTTGATAGATCTGGTTAGTTATGTTCTCTTTGCTGGTAGTGCCGAGAGTGACATTAGGCCAGTTCTTACTGGGTATTTGTACCCACGGGCGACCGGCCAACCGTGGTGGGCACGTGCCTTAGAGACAAAATCACCACACATTCGACTAAGGGAAGCCCCGTCGGTGGGGAGATGGGGCGCGCATACAGGGACTGTGTAAACGAGAGGGCTGGTGAAGGTGAAGAGAACACTTTATAGAACGGGCTGGTGACGGGCTGGCGACCTAGGGAAGTAAACACCTAGGAATACTGCGGTACTTTGAAGGTGTGTTTCGCACTCTTTGACGCCAACATAACCGAGGGAAGGTGCGACCTTGGAGTCGTTAAGAGGAAACCACCACAGTCACCAACACAACCTTTTGGATGGAAGCCCCGTGCCCATCTCTTGACTACAGCTGAGAGTGCTCACGTCTTGAAACCTTTGCTGGAGAAGCCAACACAGAGAAAGTGACTAGAGCCCCAAAGCCAGTTGTCTTTCGTCACTGGATGAAGCCCCCTACCCAGGTCGTACAGGTGGGGTCGCCCGGCAGTCAAGGGGTACAAAAAAGCCTGCTTACACTGGTCTCAGACACAACCCCAGTCACCATGAACATGGACTCACTTCTCAATACTAGTCTGGACACCTGGCGTGCAGAGCGGTCCCGGCCTATGGCGAAACCATTCCCTACCAACCCCATCGAGACTACTACTCGCCCTAATGAGTTGTTGGTTATGGCCTTGACCGTGTGGCTCGGGTGGCAATTTTGTAGGAGCTGTTCCAAACTTGTCAAGTCGGTCCGCAGTCTGCTGTGCGGTAGTCGACAGTTGGCCCCCGTGGAGTTCTGCTTAAGGATCTGCTATCGTTGGGAGTCCATCACTGTACCACTAGCCCCCATTCCGGCTGACATCCACGTCATCGACAGGGTGGTGAGCCCGAAGATGCTGCTCCAACGACCAGGCCTCCTCTCCCGACGAATTACGGTAGCTTGGTCGGGCCCAGTGATAATTTGTTTCACTGGAGATCTAGAATGTCAGCCCTTGTCTCTCGAGCTGCCCACTGATTTTGGAATTCCTCCGACCGAGCGCCTCTGCTTAAATAAGTTGTTTTACAAAAGACTTTCTACAGCTGCACTATGCCTCCAAGACAACACGGGTACCAACCCCATCACGAGGCAGTTGATGAGAGCTCAAAAACTGGACTATATAACCGACATAGACTCTTGGGTTTGATACCAAAAAGAAAAGAGCACTGGCATAATATTTTGGTTAACTTTAATTTACGAAATTACAAGCCTAAATGCTGCTTTAAACTTGTCAGGAAAAAAACTCCTTCTTTCGTATTTAATTCGATAGGTTTTTATTCTGTTTAAATCTTTGTTTTTTTAATAAAGATTTATTTATACTGGTTAATAATTAATCGTTACAGGTCCAGTTTTCATTATTCTTCAAGTGGATAGAATTCTCATCATTGAAAATTAGACCACGATAAATTTAAATACTTAAAACTAAGTAGGAAACTTCTAATCTTCAACTATCATATTTACATTCACATATATGTAGTTAATTCGAATATACATTTCATTACATTTTCACTTGACAGTAATATGTCAGAACAGTTACTAGTAGTTAGTGAAAAAGTAAGGTCGATCAGGCACACAATATTATGTATTCTGGGTTTGTGAGAGTCGCGCCACTAGCCGGCAGGCTATAGGTTAACACTGCCCACTGTCATTCCGATGAGATAAGTAAAATTGTGCGCGCATGAACTGTGGGCGGGGCTTAGCATTTCAAATCCTGTTAGACATTTTTGAACGACATCTACAATTTCAGTAACACTGTGCTTTGGTTGATGTAACCCGCGCCGATAGTATCACATCTTCATGTTTCTTAAATGTTATTACGAATTCAATTTCCAGTAGTGTCAGCCCTCCAGCCCACCAGACTGCTGGGGCTTTCCTGAGGCACACATTTCCACCTCACTCATCTTCTAGTGCCCAGCCATGCCACTACACACAGCTTCATTCCTGACTGGACGGTCCCTGGGGCGTGGACCTGAAGCTGCGGCTGACCTGTGGCTAACTTCACCAGTCTGATGGTCTGACGGGTTTAAATACTACCTTCGTGCAATAAATGCGTTGACAGCAATTAAGGTGTGGCTGACCCGGAGATGTGCAGCTGCACATCCAGAGACTAGCTATAGTGTACATGTCTGGACTCAAACCGTACCCCCTCTACACGAGCCAACAAGGGCCACGTACACCGTCAAAGCCTTCTGCAACCTGCAATTGTCTATATTGAATCTTCTAATGATAATGTTGGTATATGAAGATATATTGGCTTGAACACTAGGACGGAACTTGGATAACGCACAACTTATAAGACACTAGTACTTTTAACTCACTGATATACTGGAGTCGTAAATATTCTAGCCGGTATTATCTATTTGTTGCCTGATTTGTATCAACTTGATTTTGTACTCGATAATACTGGAATGTTCTATGAGTTTTAACCCGTTTAAGCCTAATGGACCACATGGAGTCCTAGCAGATATTCTGCCTGACGGGTTTATAAATGTATATAACATTTTAACAGTCTATCGTGGATTTAGTGTGCTCTAGGGTTAGCAGCTGGTCTGCAACTGACGGCCGTGTTTTTTTTTGTTTTTTTTTTATTGTTGATGCGCGACAATCCGTGTAGAGGTTGAAATATATATATATATATATATATGTATATTTGTTTTTGTACTCGATAATATGCGTACAGGAATGTTCTACTAGTTGTAAACCATTTAAGCCTAATGGATTACATGGAGTCCTAGCAGATATTCTGCCTGACGTGTTTATTAATGTATGTAACATTTTAACGGTCTATGGTGGATTTATTGTACTCTAGGGTTAGCAGCTGGTCTGCAACTGACTGCCGTGTTTTTTTTGTTTTTTTTTTTTTTTGATGCGCGACAATCCTCTTACGGGTTGAAATATATATAGTTGGTGCTAGAATTGTCCCTGTGATTGCCCTACAATAAATTATTTTTAATCTGTAGAAATTGCGTTCTGTTTACGTAGCAATATTGTCTGGTTTTTTCGGCCTGTGGGTCTAGAATAAAGTCATTTGCGATTCTCCTAACTGAATTTACATCGCCGTTACCCTGGGTTATGATGCTGTTAAATATGGGAATAAATCTAATCTTTACTTGGTATCATAATATCAAAATTTATATTTAATTTTTTTTTATAGTTTTCCCAAATCTGAGTATGTAAATTTGGTTTATATCTGACCCTTCATACCTAGTACCTGCAAAGCCTTTACTACTCTTTATATAAGTAAAATAAACCTCACAACACTTTAGTCCAGGTGTTGGATAATCCAACTAACCTATTGCATAACTTTTCGCACAAGAATCTATTACATAACTTATAACCACGACTGCGCGGGCAGGTGTGTTTACAGAAGAAGGTGTATGGCTAAAGCTACGGGTGGCAAACTAGAAGCGACAAGTAAGGGATGGAAGAGACAGACACTGTCTAGTAGTTATTAATGTGTACGAAGTGTTCCGTTAAATAAAAATATTATATCAGATAGAAAAAAAAACACAAAAAAAAACCACCTCATGAGTACACTCCATTGTTGAGATAGCTGAGGATAGCTGCGTGATATTTGCTTGTCAGATGGGTTAAGATGTGACAGAGTGAGAGGATTCCCTTGCCACTACAAAAGTAGCAGGTCGGGGCTCTCAAGGATAGGCCCTTGAGAGCACCCCCGCCTATACCGGAGACCCCTGCCCAACTACTTAGCGCCATTCAGAGTATGTGCGGAGGTCAGCGGGTGGGGTGAAGAATGGCTGCAATTTCTGTATGACGCTTTTTTTTGTCGATAAAAGGACTTCCACACTATTAATTATAATGCTTAATGAGTCCAACTGCTTGCCTGTTTGATGTGTGGTTGGGAAATTTATTCAACTTTACACTTACATCAGTCGATTGTATATGCTTCAGACAAAATCAGAACGCAAAATCGGACAAACAACCATATTCTCGCCCTCGTTAACAGCTCCGAAGCGACCAGTGATTCGCGTCACTGACAGGAAGCACGCCCAAGTGGGTTCCTCATACTTTGAGTGTCTCCAGATGGTGAACGGACGAATGAAGGGGTTTGGATCTCTACTCTCACTGAACCACTTCACCATGGCAAAGAAGTGTTCTCTCCTCAGGCCAGTCACATCACAAGTCATGGCATGTCTCATGAAGTACCTGATAACACAGGGACGCTCTTGGCATTCGCCACCTTCATCTACATACCAGTTGGCCATGAACCAACAGAACTTGACCTTTCGACCGGACACCGTGCTGACATAGCTATTTGGTCCGTACTCTACAGTGCTGTAAGTATTACAGTTTTTGGAGAAAGTGTGTGTTTCAAGCAGTTGGGGTTCAGTGGGGTACATTTTCCCGTATGCTTGTAGGAGGAGAGCGTAATCGTCTGCATCCAGCCCTTTTGTCTTTCCTGTCTCGTTGGTCTCGAAGCCGTCCATGTTACTCCAGAGGTGTTGGCACTCTGCCACCTCTGATTCCGGGACTTGCATTGTATCGATGACGGTGGGAATTGAGGTCTGTATCTTGTGGCAGAGAGGTAATAATTCCTTCTTGTACTCGGGCGGCATTTCACTTCGCATTTGATTAACGGTCTTTGTGAGAAGAAATCTCTTCATAAACTGTTTGTGAATTTGACGTTTGTTGGTTTGGAGGTCTCCTACAAAACCATTGTACCTCTCATAACTGAAAAGCCATGTACTGGGCGCAGGCCCATACTCACGCAGACAGTCTGTCAGATGACAATGAAGGTGCATGTTGGGTGTAACCACCTCCTTCCCAAACTGTACCTGGGTTTCTTGGCAGTACTGGAGATAGTGTTTATGTGCTAAATCAATCTGATGGTCTGCTATGCACGGCTGACATAATAATCTAGTGGCCATAACGAACCGCTGCCATGTTTTCAGGTGTTTCTTTGCCAAGAGACCTTGGAGACAATATCCGGAAGAGACGGTAACCCAGTTTTTCCACTCTTTGGCCGTCCACGTACCAGCATTGGATTTTATGTTGGTTACGACCAGGTCATCTGGGAGTCCTTTCTTGAACTTTTCCAGGCGTTCATCAATAATAAGTATCTTCTGTTTGGTCAGTGCTCCAAACTTTTCCCACATTTTCCAGGTTTTCTTGGCTGTACCTGAAATAGATTGAGCAAAACATTTGGGCATTAGTCTAATAAACGCTGACTAGAGTGTTCTAATTAAAATAAAGACAGTCGAATTCCTCAATAACAAACATAAGTGTATATGAAATGATTGTTCCTTGAAGATTCACCAAGTAGGACGTTGTGCATCACATTGATGGAGAGCAATCTGTAAATACAGTAACAGGATAGGGATGCTATTAGCAGACGATGGTGCAAAACAACCGGCCCTATACAAGACGATGCCACCTCTACAACCAGGGGCGGATCCAGGATTTTGAAAAAAAGGGGGCGTGCTATTGGAAATTTTTCACCTGGACTCCTTTGGGGCAGGAGTTTTACATTAAAAAAAGATCTAAATTTGGGCAAGAGAGAAATCCGCGCCTGACAACTACAAATGCACTAATGGCTAAAGATTCGGTATACGTAATAAATGATGAAAGTCGAGGTTTGATGTAGGTTACGAGGTTCATTTTAATTTTAACTTACTCGATGGGATTGAAGTAGGACAGTTCCAGGAATGGGGTGTAGCGAACTCCATATTTCTTCTCCAGAGCCTTCATCTTCTTGCGTGTACCGGCTGCTCTGATGTTTTGAATTTGCTTCCTATGACGGCCCCACATGTGCATCGGCCATAAATGCATTTCAAAACCAGAATAGTTTCGCTTGGGTTTGCCCTTGAAATTCTTCCGACACTTGGAGCATCCCTTATTGGCTGCGTGCGACAGAAACCCACATACCTTTCTGGCGGCGGGCAGGTCAGCGGCCACGTTCATCAGTACAACCTTCACGCGTTTGCCCAGGGGACATTCAAATGATCTTAAGACCATTCTGCGTCTCCAAAACACCTTCAGTTCCTCCACCAGAGGCTGCAAAAACATCGATAGGTCCGCAGGTTCCTTTGGGAGGTTTGGAATTATGCCAAACAGTATGACATTCTCGATTTTGTAGCGCTCTTCCCTGGGTAAATTAAGAACCGTTAGATAAATACCGCCAACAGAACAGGAGCTCTTCCTAGAGAATCGTTGAAACCAATCAACATTAATCTGCAGAACTAAATTGTCATTATCTCCTAAAAACCCGTAATCTACAAACCTTTGCCATACAGACCCATCATAAATGTCACCGTAGAATCCTTCTGGAACTTTCCTGTGTCTCCACTGCTTACATTTCCTCTCGAATCCCAGGCGCTGAAGCATTTCTTCAAGACTACAAGCCAAGGGTTTGTAGCAGTAGGTGACAATACCCACATATTGGATTTTCCCACCTACCTTGACTCGTTTGAAGAGTTCTGTGCTACATGGTTTATCTTCATTGAAAACCTTCTTTGTGCATCGCCGGATTCTCTGAGTGCCATTTGGGCCTGTGTACAGCACCTGGCGAACATCGTGATAAAAGGTGTAGCACTTGGAGCAAATAGTCGTCTCTTGGAACGAACTTTCTCCTACTCCCAGCCACTTGTATACCTTGTACATGGTTGAAGGGAAGACATTACGAATCACACATGCATATTCTTCCTTTCCACCTAGGGACATGACTTCACATACAAATGCAAGTAATGTCGTGGGGGCTGTCTCACTCGTGAAGTTAGCAATCTGCCACTGCAAAATGAAAAAAACAGTCCATGTAATGATACTTTGAATTTCTTTACCGTGTCGACCAACCACTGGCCGTTCGCACGGACATACCTCGCCTGTGTCGTTGAGTTGAGCGATTACCAACTGGTCTAGGGAAGATAAATTAACCCTGGACGATGAAGATCTGTTCAGGGGGGGGAATTGATGGACGGCAGGTGGTCCGGAAGACCCCGTAGCTTGGCTGGGTACATCCTCTGCCGGGCGAATTGGCTTTCCAGACATGTTGGTGTTGGACGCTTCCATTGACGCTTCTTGTCCCGCGGGCTCCTCAGAAACAGCTGTCGCTTGAGTGGGAACTACAGATAAATCCTCGGTTGGGTGAACTCCCTTGCCGGACATGATTGCATGGGATCTTTTCCTTGAAGCTACCTGTCCAGCGGACCCCTCAGAAACAGCTTTCTCTTTACTAGATTCCGCCAACGTAGGGTAGGTAGCAGTGGACTGGTCGTCGTTTCTGTCCAATTCAAACGATTCAGCTTCATTCGGGATGTCTTGATATGGAGGAGCATCTGCAGATCCTGTGAAACAAATGTACCTTTATAAGTATCACACTAGAACAGACCAGAGAAAAATAAAAGAGTAGCAACACAAGGCATGTATACGCCCCTTCTGTTATGAAAAAAAAACAAACTTATAATCAAACGGTTTACACCACTTACTTTTGCTGATTTCCATTCTCTTTCGCATGAGACATTTGTTGCCTCCGTGTTCTTTGTAGTACCGAGTACTAGTTATGGCTTGCGAGCAGGACCAACACCATTAATGGGTACCCCTGTTCATGGCTTTGTAGGCGCGTAGCTTCTCCATGGAAAGGCTTGCGAGCCCTACTATAATGCTGATGATCTAGTAACTGTGCAAATAAGGTAATAGTTAGATAGTCTTATACGTCATATGCGGACGCAGAAAGGTAACATATAGGCTTGGTGTTGAAGTCGGAAGTTGCTACCAACCGAGAATGCCGGACCAGGGCGACCTAGGTCCCTTGTTGGAGCCGTGGGAAATTCCAAACTGAGAACGCAGCATTCACGGGGAATTCTCAGTGGCTGATGTACAACTGTTCACAAGCCACACATGGGTGAGAGAAATGTGCCAAACAAAGGTGTCTCCAACTTGTATAACGTCTCCTAACCAACACATCAACGGAGAAGCAGGCTGAAAAGGATGACCCCCCTTTTTTCCTCACCACAACCTTCAACTCTTCAACAAGAATCCTCTGCGACCAAATAGGCAAAACATGGGACCTCCTGGACCGCTCATCATCCACCCGCCACCTCTTCGAAAAGGGATACAAGACAGGCTACAGGAAACCAAAGAGCCTAAGAGACATCCTAGTACGGTCGAAACTGCCCAGGGAAAATCCCACCGAACATTCAGTAGCCACACGGGAGAGAGCTACATGCAACAACAGAAATTGCCGATACTGCCCACGGCTGAACCACAGTGGCACGATCAAATCTCACATCACCAAACGTGACTACTACACAAGACAAAATGTTGATTGCAACAGCAACAACTTGATCTACGCCATCGAATGCAAAAAATGCGGCAAACAGTATGTGGGCCAGACCAAAAACAACCTGAAAACCAGGTTCAAAGCCCATTTCTACACCATCACCGGAGACCCTAGAAAGACCGAGGTCTCGCGACATTTCAACTCACCCGGACACGAGGGTCTGAACGACGTGGAAATATATGTCCTTCAATTCTGCAACTTGGCACCCGACAAGGACTCTTATCTTAACCGGAAGCTGAATGCGGAATTCCAGTGGATCCACAGGCTACGGAGCCTAATCCCAATGGGCCTCAACGCCATTGATAACAGCTACTAAAGAATTCTGTTGCTCTACATCTGATCACCTTAATTACGTCTAACCTACGACCTACCCAGTCACCCAATCTGTGATCTTATCGACAACAGGTCTTAACAAGGATGGAACGTCACACTGCCTAGTCAACGAAACATAAACCTTCACATTTGGATATTTGGTCAATCAGCTCTCTATGTTTTACCATATGCCTGAGTAGGACGTGCATGCCACGCCCTTAGCCAAAAAGATCCTGTGTGGACACCGTGTAACTCAACCTTACATACGGCCTGATGAGGTGTTTACCGAAACCGTGCACACCACCTGTTGACCCCCTATTTTCTCATCTAAACCTGGACTGCGTAAGACAGGTTTTGGGGGTTGCAGATTTAATTCTGCTGGTCAACCATGTTAAGATATCGGCTAGTATCCCCTATGGAGATCTCCTCACAAGTGGACCGTGTAGGACACTGTGAGGATAGCCCATCAACAACATTATATCAGATATCTTAGGTGAATACCCGGACCGCGTAGGACGGGCATTTCTCCACCCCTATCACATGTAGGTCATCTCATCACATCTGGACAGGTGGATAATAATCTGGACAATTTAGGAACTAAACGAAGTTTCCGACTTATGATATACAAGTAGCAGAGTGGCCCCTGCCGCCGCTACACCTCATTACGAGTTCTCAGTGTGGCCCCTGCCACCGGCACTCATCGCCCTAAACCTCACCACCCCAGATCCGAACATCCCTTACCAGCCCCAGAAGTTGGCGGGAGCATTCATGAATATTGATGACAAATGACCATGACTGACCAATCAGGTGAGCCGCTAGGCAGAGTGCAGTGTTGAACAGTGGGGAGTCCCCCACTACACGGTTGCCGTCCAAGGAGAGAGGACCTTTCGTTTTTCACTCTTCTACCCCAAATCTCCACTCTCCTTGTTACAACCAACACACTCCATCCAACTTTTTCATTTTTCACTCTCCCATTCCTTCCATTTCTCAGATCTGCCGACATCATGGCTTCACAACAGGAGCCAGAACCAGGAGAGATCGATGAGCAGGAGGAAATGGACCACACTACTGAGGCTCCACAAATCGATTTTGGAGCCTTCAACCCGGTACCGACACCGCCACAGAGACTCACTAGGAGAAGGGCTTCATCTGTAAGTAAAATCTCCAATGTGAATTCTGTAGATCTAAGGAAACCTAACCATTTGGATCTGGTTCCTCACTCGGTTCCGACGCCCGGGGCGACCGTAAACAAACCCGGGTGCGTTCGGAAAGACACGACCCACACCAAAGGGAAAACGCATAATTCCCTTCGATCGAAACGTATAAACGCATCCAAAACGCATAATCAGAGCACCCACACATCAGGGAAGGCTACAGATATGCGTCCCATCTCACATTATTTCGATAAAACGATCGAATCTCGCCTAACATTCGCGCCAAATCCGTCACCGCCGCCAAAACATGCGTTTCCGAATGCAACCGACGCGTCCCAACTCCCCGGATCGGCGGGTCGGAACCATCGAGCTGAAACGCATAATATCTTTTCGAAAACCGCACCAAATGCACCCAACCCGCATGAATCGCATAAACCAAGCCTCCAGGTAAGGACTGATACGCATAGTTTACCTGTTTCTATCGACATTTCATTAGAAAACCGCCCGATATCTTTGCCAGACAGGTCTGTCAAGCCTTCGCCTCACCACACGCCCGCCCCGGGCGTCGACGGGGCGGCGGACAGCTCCTACCCCTCCGATCGAGCTGAAACGCATAATTTCTGCTCAAAAACCGCATCAAACGCATTGAACCCGCATGAATCGCATAAAACAAGCCTCCAGGTAGACCCTGAGACGCATAGTTTGCCGGATTCTATCCATATTTCGCCAGAAAACCGCTCGACAACTCTGTCTGACAGCTTTGCCAAGCCTCCGCCCGATCAGCTGACAGCCCCGGGACACGGGATGACGGCGGACAGCTCCTCTCCCTCCGATCGAGCTGAAACGCATAATTTCTGCTCAAAAACCGCATCAAACGCATCGAACCCGCATGAACCACATACAACAAGCCTCCAGGTACACACTGAGACGCATAGTTTACCTGATTCTATCGACATTTCATTAGAAAACCGCTCGTTATCTTTGCCAGACAGGTCTGTCAAGCCTTCGCCTCACCACACGCCCGCCCCGGGCGTCGACGGGGAGGCGGACAGCTCCTACCCCTCCGATCGAGCTGAAACGCATAATTTCTGCTCAAAAACCGCATCAAACGCATCGAACCCGCATGAATCGCATAAAACAAGCCTCCAGGTAGACACTGAGACGCATAGTTTGCCGGATTCTATCCATATTTCGCCAGAAAACCGCTCGACAACTCTGTCTGACAGCTTTGCCAAGCCTCCGCCCGATCAGCTGACAGCCCCGGGACACGGGATGACGGCGGACAGCTCCTCTCCCTCCAATCGAGTCAAAACGCATAATTTTCGCTCGAAAACCGCATTAAACGCATTGAATCCGCATGAAACGCATGAAATAAGCCTCCATTTGGGGACAGAAACACATGAGTCGACGAAATTTCAGCATACTTCACCTGTGTCCCCAAATGTCACCTGTCACAAATCGGTTGTTTTGGGGCATTCGGGTCTTCACACTGTCAACATCCCTCCACCACCTATGGGAGTTCTGGGGAACCCGGCCGGTTGCACTGTGAATCTTAATCCTGAATCGGGTGAGTATTCTAATACTGACACAAACACTACTTTCTTCAATCTCCAACCGGGGGTCGATGACTCACATGAGACGACAGATAATAATCACAGCGATTGTATTATCTCGACATCAATTTCTTTCGAAGAACCTGTTGGTCCCCCTGGCAGTCACCCGAGCTGCGCTCAGCCACAGCCTAGTGACAATGAGCTTGACACCACACTTGACAATCTCTGCTATCTGGATACGTCAGTGAGATCATCCCTCGGTGAGGAGATTTTCAGCACACCTAGTCGCACTAAGAATGCCAAGGGTAAGTCCCGATCTAAAGTTAGGTTTGATTGTGATCCACAACTTACACCTAACAATAGGAAAGAAAAACGAGCTCATGATAACGACGAAGAAAGTATGTCCACTAAACGTTCCCGATTATCATCTCTCACTATAGACGCTAGTCATGATAGAAAAAGTTTCATCAGCGGAATCACACGGATCCCATCTAATATGGGCACCTACGCTTACGCTGTCAAAAAGGGCCTTAACGAACGTAATAGAGTCCCTTTCAAATTCAAACCAGCAGTCCGAGCCACAGATCCACATATATCTGATTCAGTTCCCTCTCTGTCCCGACAGCACGTCGTTGAGAACCACTACCTCGATGCCCTTGACGCGGTGTCGGAACCTAAATGGTACAAGGCGAGACGGGTCCTGACTGCAGCCGCGAGATCGAGCTACAGATGGAGCTGGTTGGCCCAGAGTTTCAAAAAACATCAACTACCAGACTGGGCCACTGGACTCGCCCCCCTGCCACCCTGGGCACGAGATGACAGCAAGCTGGAGGACACGATCTTCGATATACGGACCAGGGCAGCAAATGAGGTTCTAGAAGCGGTCCTCATACACACACGGGACCTTTCTTTCGCTCAACAGGCAGAGGGTGACAAGCTCCTAACCGAAGTTGAGCGCGCCTTCACGCAGAACCAGGTTGCACACAGCCGCGCCGACCTAACAGAATACACCGAAAAGGAACTGGTGACCCTCCAAAAAGAACTCAAACACAAGAAAGAACTCATGCTGCTCAATCAGCCGACCTTGAACGAGATGATTGAAATGCAACCGGAGAAAAGAGTTCACCCGAACCAGGTTAACAACCCAAGCGTGGCGACCACCAGCCAACCACCTCCAACGACACCATCCCGTCACTCCGACGCGGAAACCGATCAATCGCACGCACGACAGGTCATAACACGACCGACCAGACCAAATCGAAGCCGAAGCACCACCAGTACAAGCAATAGGGCCCCACGAGAACAACCATACACTTCACCAAAGCCAAACCGTGGACGTAGGGGAAACAGAGGAACCCTGCCAAGAGGCCGCCCACGCCCCAATGCGCCATCGACCAACAACACTCGCCCACCTAATACGGCGACGAGAGGCAATCGCCAAGCGAACCGGGGTGGCCGAATGACCTATCCTGATCCGGACCAAACACCGTCCAGGTCACACTACCAAGATAGGGAAACAACCGAATACCGCCAAGAACCTACGACCCCTTTTCGGTCACGACCCCGGACACGAGGTCCGATACGGAGGCATGGCTACGAACCCCCGCTCCACCATCCGTACGGCCGACACCAGGAGGACTACCAACGCACCTACCGTCCGGAATATCCAGAAGACCGACTACGAGACCCGGCCCCCTCAGAATACCGACCACTTCCGCTCGCCCCATATCGGGACCTAGGCATGGACAGATACCGGGACTATTACTATTAGGCCCCCATCTGAGGTCACCACCCCCCCACCCAACCGTTAGCTTGTTGAATAAATGCTCCGAACGCAACACGACTCAACCTCTTATTTCCAATCAAGTCACTAGTAACGGCCCACCGGCTCCGGCAGAAAACGAGTCGCCGAACACTCTAAAATCGGAACGCGCCGATTTTCTGCGGTTAACTGAAGCAATTCTCTCGGATACCACACCGATAGATAACGTCATAAACCTTTCAGACCATAACCTCACATCAGATGAGAAAAATGTTCTCAAAAATGGCCTCAAATTCTGCCCCACGCCAGGCGCGCCGGAACTTGGAGACATTAGACGTGATCTGGATAAATTCCACCGATCTCTTCGAATTAATTGTTACTTCAACAAAAAGAACATCGCTACTGACGGAGAAGAGGGGACCAGTACAGGCCCCTTCTCTGATGTTTCCAAAATCAAACTTAAATCAAACTCGACTTGGGTCCCACCCAATGGCCCGGTAAATCTAGAGAACATTATAAGCATCAATGAGCTGGATATTCTTAATTCAACAATCCACTCACCCAAAAGCTATAACCTACCCCGCGGCGAACGGGGCAGTATCCGCGCTTTAGCACGAAATACAGAAATTGTCATTAAACAGGCTGATAAAGGTGGGGCTGTCGTAATCCAAAACAAAAAGGACTACGTGCATGAAGGGGAAAGACAACTGAGCGACACTAGGTTCTATAGGGAAACTCCAACAGACCTCACGGTGACTCACAACAATCAAGTCCTCCACCAACTAGAACAGATGAGGTTACGAGGGGAGATAACCGAAAAGACAAAACAATTTCTAACGACAAGCGAGCCACGTACAGCGCAACTGTACCTACTTCCGAAAATTCACAAAGGGACAAAACCGGTCCCTGGTCGTCCAATTGTGTCCGCGAATGAGAGTCCGACAGAGAGAATCTCAGCGTTTGTCGACCATTTCTTAGCCCCGATCGTCCGGAGTGGTAAATCGTACCTACGCGACACGACGGATTTTCTCATGAAATTGAAAGACGTAGACGACCTAACAGGTTCCGAAATCCTTTTGACGTTGGATGTCACCTCCCTTTACACCAACATACCCAACAAGGATGGTTGTGATGCAGCCTTCCAAGCACTATGCAAACACCGACCACTCGGGACCCAGCCAAGCAACCTTTCCCTCCTAGAGCTTTTGGCACAGGTACTCACTCTAAACAACTTCCAGTTTGATAGTCGTAACTTCCTTCAAATTGGCGGCACCGCAATGGGAACAAAAGTCGCACCCTCGTACGCGAACGTCTTTATGTCGGATTTTGAGGAGAAATTTGTTTATACTTATCATCTCCAGCCGAAAATCTGGCTACGCTATATAGACGATATATTCTGTATCTGGCAACATGGTGAACAAGAGCTCGAGAAATTCACTGACCATCTGAACAGCGTCCATGACACCATAAAGTTCAGCGCCGAAAAATCGACCACAAGTATTAACTTCCTCGACACGACTGTTCAACTCAACGAGCGCAACTTGACGACCACCCTATATTGTAAACCGACTGATCGGAATAACTACCTACCTTTCCACTCGGCACACCCATACCACTGCAAAAAGGGCCTCCCGTACGGCCAATTCCTACGCATCAAACGAATTTGCAGTAAACAGATCGATTTCGTCTCAAACTGCGCCAAGAAGGCAGCCCTTCTGAGACAGAAAGGCTATCCAGAAACATTACTGGTCGAAGCGTTTGATAGGGCAAACAAGATTGATAGGTCAACACTCCTAACCAACACATCAACGGAGAAGCAGGCTGAAAAGGATGACCCCCCTTTTTTCCTCACCACAACCTTCAACTCTTCAACAAGAATCCTCTGCGACCAAATAGGCAAAACATGGGACCTCCTGGACCGCTCATCATCCACCCGCCACCTCTTCGAAAAGGGATACAAGACAGGCTACAGGAAACCAAAGAGCCTAAGAGACATCCTAGTACGGTCGAAACTGCCCAGGGAAAATCCCACCGAACATTCAGTAGCCACACGGGAGAGAGCTACATGCAACAACAGAAATTGCCGATACTGCCCACGGCTGAACCACAGTGGCACGATCAAATCTCACATCACCAAACGTGACTACTACACAAGACAAAATGTTGATTGCAACAGCAACAACTTGATCTACGCCATCGAATGCAAAAAATGCGGCAAACAGTATGTGGGCCAGACCAAAAACAACCTGAAAACCAGGTTCAAAGCCCATTTCTACACCATCACCGGAGACCCTAGAAAGACCGAGGTCTCGCGACATTTCAACTCACCCGGACACGAGGGTCTGAACGACGTGGAAATATATGTCCTTCAATTCTGCAACTTGGCACCCGACAAGGACTCTTCCCTTAACCGGAAGCTGAATGCGGAATTCCAGTGGATCCACAGGCTACGGAGCCAAATCCCAATGGGCCTCAACGCCATTGATAACAGCTACTAAAGAATTCTGTTGCTCTACATCTGATCACCTTAATTACGTCTAACCTACGACCTACCCAGTCACCCAATCTGTGATCTTATCGACAACAGGTCTTAACAAGGATGGAACGTCACACTGCCTAGTCAACGAAACATAAACCTTCACATTTGGATATTTGGTCAATCAGCTCTCTATGTTTTACCATATGCCTGAGTAGGACGTGCATGCCACGCCCTTAGCCAAAAAGATCCTGTGTGGACACCGTGTAACTCAACCTTACATACGGCCTGATGAGGTGTTTACCGAAACCGTGCACACCACCTGTTGACCCCCTATTTTCTCATCTAAACCTGGACTGCGTAAGACAGGTTTTGGGGGTTGCAGATTTAATTCTGCTGGTCAACCATGTTAAGATATCGGCTAGTATCCCCTATGGAGATCTCCTCACAAGTGGACCGTGTAGGACACTGTGAGGATAGCCCATCAACAACATTATATCAGATATCTTAGGTGAATACCCGGACCGCGTAGGACGGGCATTTCTCCACCCCTATCACATGTAGGTCATCTCATCACATCTGGACAGGTGGATAATAATCTGGACAATTTAGGAACTAAACGAAGTTTCCGACTTATGATATACAAGTAGCAGAGTGGCCCCTGCCGCCGCTACACCTCATTACGAGTTCTCAGTGTGGCCCCTGCCACCGGCACTCATCGCCCTAAACCTCACCACCCCAGATCCGAACATCCCTTACCAGCCCCAGAAGTTGGCGGGAGCATTCATGAATATTGATGACAAATGACCATGACTGACCAATCAGGTGAGCCGCTAGGCAGAGTGCAGTGTTGAACAGTGGGGAGTCCCCCACTACACGGTTGCCGTCCAAGGAGAGAGGACCTTTCGTTTTTCACCCAACTTGTATATTGGGAACTGCAACTTGAGTGGGTCCCTAATATGTAATAAATGTCCAACTGAAACTTGCCTTCTACTCCGCCATTCGAGTGCTGTTTTAAGATTGAATTATTCATTCTGTCATTTGGTAACTGTACGATACAATGAGCACTAGAGAGTGCACCGTAGGTACCGTGTGCGTTTTTTTTATTGCATTTGTTGGGTTGCGGTTTTCTTCTGTTCCACCCACAACAGATGTACAGGAACGTACAGTAAACATTTATTTCCACACTGGGCTAATGAGTGGACTTGGTGGAAATATAAGTTTCATTGGCAGGTAATCAATCGCAGTGGGGCGCATTAATTCTTGTTTAGAATATTACAAAAGATAGGGAGAAAGGAGTACGCGTTGATTTGAAAAAGGCTACTTCATGCGTATACAATACGTGTAGCTAGGTACTTGAAAAAGTGATTTGTATAAATAACATTATCATAGCTACAAGAATTCATAAGTTAAAAATATCCCTTATTTACACTCGGGACTTTTTTTTTGAGCAGCGCCTTCCATTGACCCAGGTCGGTAGGCGCGTGGTTATATAAGACTCCGCCCACGCTTGACCTAATTAATTCCTGACTAACACGACCGGCGCGGACGAGCAAAAGAGCATTACATTCGACTATCAGTGCAAACATCCAGAAATGGCATTCAACCACAAATCCTCTACATCAGGAGTCAGGTGAGTAAATGGGAAATGGATACGATTGATTATAAAAGATGTCCCAGACTTTAAATAACTCCTTTAATTTGTGGGCTTCGGGAAAAGTCGCGTTCTGTGTAAAGAACAGTATCTAGGTCACAGCTGAACGGAACAGCTGATCGATGTTTACAAGATGCCCCACTAAGCAAACATGGGCTGAGGCTTGCCATTTCCGAGACCTATAAGTATAATCTGTCTTAGCTTGTTAAGAGAGGAGTGACTTCGATTAATTATTAGTATTGCCATTGATGACCGCGATATTAAGCAGAGTATAGGTGATTTGCCTATTGAGCGTAAGTTTTATTGAAATGCTGTTACTCTTGTTTCAGACCATACCCCGAGACACCGAAGTGGCCCAGGACGCTGGAGACACCGATGGCCCCTTTAAAGTCGAGACGACAACTAAGAATGGTTGAGGCTCCAACTCGAGACGAGAATGTGTCACCTGGGCTGACACCGTCGGACAACGCAAGCTTCACGAGGTAATTTCTTTTATTTATTTCTTTTTTTTAATTTTCATTGTCACTATTATAAAATACATAACTTATTCCTAGGCGTCGATGTGAGATGAGTTGAGAGTTAACCCCACTAAATTAGTACCATCTTTATTGCTGTGCGGATCTCTTTGGCTGCAGCCCAGGGAATGGTAGTGTGCACAGCCATTCTGACTGGGAGTGCTGCCTCTGTGGGGAACAACCCTCAAAGGTAAATGTTGAAATTATATAGCCAGTTAAGAAAATTAGTTATAACAGTCTTCATGATCACTGCTTGGGTCCATGCAAAAATTATGTGCAGCTTGGAGGAGGAATTATCGTCTGTTGGATAGTCTGCAACTAACTAGACTAAAAAAGATGGGATCAATCGACACTCTGCCACTATTGCCTGCAGTTTAACTCAATACTTATATTCTAATCATTCCTTTAGGTAGACTGAGACTACCTGAAAAATGAGCGGGACATCGACATGGATGCCTTCGACGAAGACACGAGTGTGATTGCTCCGCGTGGTATATTCTTCGACACCAAATAGAGGTATGTATTACTGTTATTATTGTTTTTACTACATTTGAAATGACAACAATATTCTAATATCAAGTGTAAGGGAAGAACTGATTCCATGTTGTTATTAATATTTCTAGACGGATTTATACCATATTCCACATAAACCCTAGTTTCAAATTAAAACTGGTTCTGTTATATAGAGCATCCCACATTGCCTTTACAGAGTTTAGCTGATGTGCATCTACTGCCAAGCAGTATTCCACCCAGCGTGTTGGCAGTATGAGCCAGCTCAGATCATGGCGTCGGGGATCATATGTGACAAGTGTGCAAATGAATAGGTAAGTTAAGTGTATGTTTAATTCCCTCAATTTGATCTTTCCTAACCACCAACACGGGGGGGGTTAATAACTTTTAGAATCTAATGTCCTTAGGGGAATGTTTCAAGATTTGGAACCCATATACACGAAGGTGGTTAAAGTATTTGTCTAGATATTATTGTGCTCTTAGATATCGATGTTGATGATTAAATGAGTGACTGCTATATGTTGTTTGTATTCCAGAACCGCTACCTGAGATGCCTGGACCATTCATGAAGAGGGAGGGAGCGAATGCATGACGCTAGATGCGGAAAGTTTGCAGACTAGGATATAGAATATTTATAATAAACTATAATTGCTTGTACATATTTACCTACTGTTTACTTAATTTATGTAAACATCATTATAAGTTATAAAAGAGTGCTTGTACAAAACCGAAGTTATACTGTTTATGGAAAATGCGTTAGTTTCAATAAAAAATGTACATGTGAAAGATTGACTTTGTTTTAGATTGTTTGAGATTGTTGTTCGGTCTGGACTCATAAAAGGGTTCGGTTTATAATCAAATAACCAGACAAAAAGATAAGCCTGATTACCTCTGTAGAAACATAGCCGGTCTTGTTTGGAGAGTGTACTGGGAATTAAATGAGAAACTAGAAAACTCTATAAAGACACATACCATTTATACTAAACACTAAAAATTAAAGTGACTGTACATGTCGGGGACTAGCCAGTCTGAGGTATATATTTATCTGAGGGATGCCATATATAACGACCAGTTGGTCACATAAACAAAATTGATTTTTAATGAGAAATAAAACAGACATTGAGCATTAACAGTAATTGCACTACACTGAATTAACTTGTGAAATACAACAGTATTGTAGGGTTGTAGTGAAATACAAGAGTATTGTATGGTTCAAATGAGTAGTAGGCTTTTTTCTTAATGACATTCACCTTGTCATTAAACAAAATAATTGTTGGAAACGGACAAATAAAACATGATCTAAAAACTTATTTCATGCTACATTTTAGTATCAACGTCATTTTCAAGTAAGAAGATACGAAAGATTCCTTGTTGGTAACAGGCACTTCAGACTACACAGTTTATTTCTTAAATTTCAACATCTCATGAATATGATTACAAACCCGACAGATTGTCGGTAGAAATTAGAATTGCCAACATTTCAGTTTTAAGCCCATGACACATGCACCAACTGACCATTACCCAACAGAATGTGTCCAGGCCTTGACTTAGCCTAGTCTATAGAAAAGTCTGAGGAAACTATCAAGACTGTGTCTGTCGTAGGGATGCCTATGCCTAATACGGCTTGCTGTATGTGGTTGTATTCTGTAGGAGTATTTGATTTACACGGTTGATGTACACGGTTTAATGGTACGGACACACAGCGATGCATAGCAGACATAGGGGATTTAACTCAAACTTTGCACGGTTCTATTGATGCACTGCCTAGCACAATTACAGCAGAGTAACACTGTGATTATCCTTTTAAACGTGCACGCAACTCTACTGTGCCTCTCCTGTGCCAGTGGCTGTGACTAGTATGGCTGTGGTCATTGGCCGTCATATACCTTTTGCTCGAGGGGGGATAGTATGCGGGATAGTACGTGTGCACAAGACGGCTTTCCCACAGGCTGGGGGTCAGGGTCCTTGTCGCGCACGTCCTGACGCCAGCAAAATATCAAAGGGGAGTTGAGAGCGTGAGCGGGCAGGCTGTACAAAGTTGTACTGCGCTCTGCTATGCACCTGTTATCACAAGCAGATTGTGAATATACTATACCAGAGACACACAGACTGATTGCACTAACTGTGCCCGACTTACATAATGTGCTGTTGCGCAGCAAATCTCGAAAAAGACACAAGGCTCACTTTTTCCTGTGACTTTTTGTCTGAAAATTGTTTCACATTTCCACAAGCTGGATATTTCTATGAAAAACATTATTTCACATCATTGTGAGCAAAATGATATGTTAAAAGTAATAAACAACCAATAATTAAGGGAAATACAAAATTATGAGAAAATCAAATTACCAAATAATTATATTTTGGTCCATGATCATCCCTTTATTCCAGTTTTTTTCACGTGGACCACTTTCATCCCTGGAAAGACCTCACCTGTACTATGAAAAATTTAACCTTAAAAACTTGTATCTATGAGTAGATTAGTTATTTTCCAGCAATAACCCTAAACCAGTAAGGTGTGAAAGACAGACCTGGGTTACACAAATTAAATGAGTAGCTATCGGTACAAAATCCTGTATTTAATTTCCAAGACGTTAGCTGGCGCATTTTTCAGGCAAACCTGACCACGTGCACACCAGGTGGCGCAGGAGCAAAACGTAGGTTTTTCATATAGGTAAACAGGCTTTTTATCCGACTAAACATGATATTTTGCTCAGTTTTTTTATGTAAAGATAACTTGGGTTTCTCTTCCAGTGGCCATTTCCTCGTACATGTTATGATGAGGTGAAAAAGAACTTGAAAGTATGAGAACCAGGTCAGGGAGCGGTGATAGACACCTCTCCCACCGGAAAGACCTTTTAGTCACGCGCGGGAAGGCGATCACCTGTAACAACTCACTCTAGGGGATGACAACAGAAACATATCTGCAGGTCCTCGCTACACATCGCATAGACAGCTCTAGAAAGTCTGACAGCTAATTTTTTCCAGGGTGCCTAAGCGCCCTACTATCAAAACAAAAAGTAACTTGTCTAAAGTCACTAGACGAGCACCAGCTCTAATCGGCAGTGCAGTGACGTCAGTGGTGGATTCAGAGGGGGGGTGCGGGGGCACCCGCCCCTCCCTTTTTTCTGAAAATTTTGCATTTTTTAAATGTAAAAATTCGGCCAAAAGGTAATTAATGGAAAAAAATTTCAATAGCACGCCCCCCCCCTTTTCAAATCCCTGGATCCGCCACTGGACGTTGACCATAAATACTTGCAGGGTTCTATAATAATGTGTTAAATTCCAAAAACGGCCCTTATTAATTTAGGGGTGGGTGTGGTTCAAGGGCAATTCAGTGCCTCTGCTAAGAGCTGGGCCAAATTGGACTGGGGAGCGTCTTTATTTAATTCATACAACTCGTCATTAGGGGTCGCGCCATACCGTCGATGACGTGTGGTGGAGGACTCTCAGTAATTGAGACGGCTGTCATCAGAGGGCGCCCTGGTAAATCGTTTACTTTTTTGAGGCGTAGTAACAATTATTTTACAGTTTCGGAATATCTGATATGCCTTTCGTATTATTTAATTACGTGATTATGGTGAGATGGGACTGAGGCGACGCCCGACTTAAATATAATCGGTTTTAAAGGACTTGGGTTATTGAGAGAAGGATGGAACACGGGCCTAGACACCTCTTCTAACATGACCTCATTTTCGATACCCTGGAAGAGGACCGGCTGATGTGTAGCGAAGCCCTACGGGTTTGTCTCATGACAAGCCCGGCCCAATAGAGCCGTCTATGCGGTCTTGTAGCGACCCCTAGTACCTGTCTTGGGTCGTCTATAGGATGTGTAGTGGAGACGCACAAGAGTAGGGCTGACTTTGAAATGAAAATTAATCCCAGGGTCCTTTTCCTACAAATTTAGGGGTTTCTACATAACATTTTGGAAGAGCAGGTGGAACTTTTTGAAAAATGTCCTTTGTGGGAGGGGGGGGGGGTGACCTTAAACACCTTACTACCTTAAGCGCGCAGTGGAACAACACAGTATCATTAAACACACCCTATGCTTGGAAAGAGCGACTACCTATGAGCATAAGAGGCACTGATCCATGATCAGGGGGCAGGAGGTATAGACTGCTTATCATTTAAAATCATATAAGAGGCACAGTGCTCCTATGCAAACACTTTGCACCCACTGAGCGTGAGTAAAGGCGCACCAGTCTAACTTGCGCTAACCACTGCGCACAGTATGGAAAGTTACATAAAGCCCATAAAACATAGCTGAGCTGTGCTTTAACTTTGCACCTGTTGAGGGTAGGGAGCACTGTGCTTTATTGGCGTTAACGGGACTCTGCATTTGGGGCGTGAATTAGGTTTATGCAATACGGGACAGGGGGACAAAGTAGGGTTATGACCACACAGTGCGTTATTCATACTATGACTGTTTAATCATTTTGGCGCTGGAAGACTGACACGGATTGTGCCCGACTTACATAATGTGCTGTTGGGCAGCAAATCTCGAAAAGGACACAAGGCTCACTTTTTCCCATGATCCAGAGAGCAGGGGCGCATTTGCACATGCCCATGCCTTTCCCCCCATTTATAAAGTATTGATCTGCCAGCGGGTTTCGCACATGCACAATCAGTTATAATTTGTGTTACAATGTTCGAATCATATTATTTAGTAGTTTCATCTGCATGCGCTTGCCCAAAACTCAAGGCAACAGAACCGTATGTTTACTTTAAGACTATGACTCTAGTACGAGTGATAATGATATAGCCTAATTGCGGAGTTTACTTGCCCGGCGCCCCAACTTCCTCTCCTATCTTTATATACGCTTCCCAGTTCTTGTGTGGAGTTGTTGTTCTGTATGTGCTCGTATAAGCTTGAGTGCATTCTGGACCAGTCGATGAGCAGGTCCTCCTGGTACATTGTCCAGGTGTAAGAGCAACCAGATAACAAGGGCTTCTTGCACGCCATGTTGTTTGTGTATGAGTGGGTCGAGTTAGCTGGTCACATGTCCCATCCAGCCTCCCGGAATCCTCCACTGCAGAGAGTTCCATATGAATCTTAAAGTATGACGTCAGCCAGACACAAGGACATGCGAATTCTGTAAAAATAGAGCATTTCTTCGGGTTTTTTAGAACAATAATGTGTATCCCTTTGTAATTAGACTGGTGGGACTAGGACCAAAATAGTTGACGTAAAAATGCATGGAAAACCATAAAAGAACATGAATATGTTGGGGCATGTACTTTATTTGTAAATACTGTCGTCCAACCAAAGCCTGTATCCAACCCAGACTTAATCGACCACCAAAAAGAGAATATTTTGAACAAGTCAGAAGTTAATTTTACATAGAGAATTAAGGACAGTCCTGGGGGGGTTCCTTTATTTTCTGCATTTCTAATTTATTTAGAAAGGTGATTGAGCGACGTTGGGGTATACCTGGATTTAATAATAATGCATTTCACTTATGAAGCCCTTGTATTGATTTCATATTAAATATAATTTCAGGGTTTCAAATACATGCAGGCCTAACCCAACCTTTATAATTTATAAAATGGAAATGAAAAAGGGAGGAGAGTGTCATGGTGACACTGGGGAATCGGACGATCGTGTGCTAGGCATGCCTAGCGAATTTAGAGGGGTTCGAACAAACGAAATTGTTCAATCTAGTACATACACTCTGCGTAGCCCAGTGTCGCGGCTCGCCTATGAGAACCTCCGGAGGGGGCCTTTTAAACTACAAGTACAAGGGCTGATGCAATGTAACGGCATACTACTTAGGTTGCAAACCTAATAAGCATAGACGAGGCTGAAGCGAAAAGGGAGCATAGTGTACATGGTTCTATACTTCAGCGACGCCTGGCAACCAGTCTGAACGTTGCTTAACTTTGTGGTTAAATATATAAATAGGGTCTAGTGAGTCCCCCATCAGATGCAAATAATGTGGGGTTGCTTGTGCTCAACTAGAAATTTTTGATAGTTTGTTTTCATGGAAAAGAATTGTTGAAGTATATACGAAAGTCGGGGCCAACAAGGTCAAATAGAGCAATGAGGGGGGCACGGACCACAATCCTGGGAATGATTACTTATAGATAATTGCAATTGAAGGTTTGGATTAATATTTAAATTTTGATAGGGACCCGGATACCTGCCAAACTTACTTACTTTCACTCTTAGGTGTGTTAACATTAGCTATAAAACTGGGATAGTATGTCATACTTTGTGACACTAACAAGATGGGTAAAGACCCCTAGGCCTGAAATCGGCAACCCCTGACCCCCTCTCCCCCACCCTATAGAAAATAGGCAATAAATAACCCCAGAGTTGCATGAATCAACAAACATAGATAAATCTCTATGATATAATATTAAAAATGTAAATAAAACTCAAACCATTACTCTCACCCGGTGGGTATGGCATGGTACCTCAGATAAATGGTCACCACTGGAGGGGGGGGGGGGGGAGTTGGGCTGTACGAAGCGCTTCACTTTGTGCACTCAGGGCGCGTGGGTGCGTTAGAAAGGGAAGTGGTCAGAGCAGTTCATTTTGAGTTTGCTCAGTTCAATGTGTTGAGCATCTCATGCCAGTTCCATTCCAAGTCCGCATTCGCAGACATATCCTACCATCACCCGCACTCTTTGTTGTTTCTGCCGCTCAAAAGCCGACACAGGGGAGCATGGACAGTCGGGGTATCAGAGGGTATTCGGCTGTGCAGGAGTGCGAGGGGCTTCTTAGTCAGCATCCTGGGGTTAAACAACTTCCCTGGTTGCATGCCCCACACCTTTATAAGGCACTGAAAAAATAGACATTGCCATTATGTCCTGGTCATGTGACTGCAGAACACATCGCCTGTGCTCCTGTTTTCCTCCGTTCAAGATATTTTACCATGGCCGTTCGGATCCACAGCTGCATGACGGTTAATTTAGTCCATCCCCCTGCCTGTGTAGTTTGCAATCTTATTTTGCGACCCCGCCACCAAGCATTGATGGGTCAACAGCTACAGTGCACCTTGGGGCGCCATCCCCACTGTCAGTCTCTCGCCTCCTTGTATACAGACATTGTTGAGGTTGGCTGCGACTTTGACTGTCAATGCGCAATGTGCACCCCGCCACTACTCCCGCCCCCACGCTCAACCTCCACGTCCTCCAAGAGATCCATGGCCCGGTAGGAGAGCATGCCCAGCTGCACGAGTTGCGACTTCTCTGGCATTATTAGTGACGCCGGAGAACTGATGTGCAATAATGATTTTCTGGACGTCTTCCCAGACAAGGAATTCCTGACAAGTTCCAGGCGGGAGAGCATGCCCAGCTGCATGAGTTGTGACTTCTCTGGCATTATTAGTGACGCCAGAGAACTGATGTACGATGAGGTTTTTCTGGACGTCTTCCCAGACAAGGAATTCCTGACAAGTTCCAGGCGGGAGAGCATGCCCAGCTGCACTAGTTGCGACTTCTCTGGCATTATTAGTGATGCCGGAGATCTGATGAGTGATGCCGTTTTCCAGGACGTCATGGCAGACAAGGAATTCCTGGCAAGTTTCTTGGTGGGTGATTGAACCGCAGCCTCCACCATGGCCAAGAGCGACAATCCTTCCGTTTCCTGATCACCTAGGCTTCCCTTCAACAATAATAGCAATTACTTTATGTAAACTTACCATTGTTTCTTCGGTTTGTGTAAAAGTGCGAGTGCGACCCCGAAACCTGTATATATATATATATATATATATATATATATTGCTGTCTAAGTTACTCATGTATCCCTCCGATCCCGAAACTGTACATCTGAAGATCTAGATTAACCTATTGTGTGAAAGTGCGAGTGCGAGCCCGACACCTGTAAATATATTTATCTGTCTCAGTTAATTCTCATAAAGTTTGAGCCCGGCATCTGTTTATATATTTATATGTCTACGTCATTTGTAATTGTACTCATGCATCATACTGTTCCTTAATTTTAAAGCAATTTCATTTATTTTCCTTTATTCTGCCGAAAATTCAGTTATTTACCATTATTTTCATAATAAAATTCCTCTAAATTCCTCTATATTACTTCTATAGGGTATATTATGCCTCATATAATGTCCAAACTCACTAAAGAGTTTCTAAATTTTCATTTTTTTTGGTCTTTTGTCACCGCTAAAAAAAAACTATTTCTTAACAGAACGGTACGCCCTCAGTGCATATGGGCGGACTCCAAGCCCAGCAAACCAAGTGGCTCAGTTGCTCCCGGCTGATTCGTTCACTGACACTCCCTACAGTACAGCCTATTTCGTGTAAGCTTCCAGGTAATATTGTGGGGTCGTTTATAGCACTTATATCAGTTTAAAAGTATTAATTTGCGCGCATTTCCCGCACCACTATAAATGAGGCAATATGATGTGTGAGTGAAATTTAACAGTATTATAGGACAAATTGAAATACGTGCTACCAAATGGGCAAAATTAGGAAAGCGCGGTAAATATAATCATTGCTTGGTGTGTGAAAATCCAGCTGCTTAAAAACATTTTACATACACAGTAGTTAAAGGCCCGCACTGAAAATAAATGATTTCGTACTGTTACCTTGGCAATGGGGACGTGGTGGATTTGGGTGGCGGATTGGGGGTGGGGGGATTTTAGAAAACCACCTAACAAGCAATTCCTTAAGTGTGGACGCTTACACGAACGCTGTTGCTCATGGTTTTGTATGTGCTGTACCTTATAGTCTCGCCCCTGAGAAAACCGTTGCCGTCGGGGGTCAGGAAAAAAACTATAAAGAGCCCCGTGGTTTCTAACCTGCTTCAGACTAACCCAGGTATGGCTACCATACCGTCACTTATGCTGACTATTCTGCTTAGCCTAGGCGCTGCCCATTCCACTGGAAAAAAAACATCTTTCGAATTAACTATGGGGTAGTCTTTGAGACCAAACCATACGTCTACATTGGCAAGGACTACTTCACCACCGAGGTCGATATTATTCTACCTCAGCCTCCCCTTCCCCCGTCAGCACCTCCCTTCCACTGCAATCAGGACTCCACCTTACGAATCGGTTTGGGGAACCAGCACCAAAAAATGCAAGCAATCGCGGAAAAGATATCAAAGCATTGGCATTTAACAGTCGCTAAGTTCGAACGTGGACTAAAAGTAGTGAAAGAAATTGTTGAACCGACATTTGTGTAACCAATCTTTCGCAAAAGTCCAGGAAGGCACGGCCACCAAGGCTCTATTTGGTACTGCCACGCTCGCCTACTTAACTCCACAGAAGGTATTCCACCAACAATTGGCTCATGTGGACCAGATGGCTGCCAACGAACTCATATTCCTTGATGAGAAAATTACTGTAGTACTGCAGGTAGTAGACTCTAGCCTGGAACTGCAACTTCACGCCACTATGGAAAACAACGATTACATTTACAATATTTCCAAAGGACTCCAATCTTATATGACCACCCAGGATTACATTGTAGCGTTATTGCACGACTTGCAAGAACTGCGCCTGCTCCATTATCAACTGGACTACTCCATTGTCACTCTTGTACAGGATATTTGCAACCTGCAGGAAAATAAGCTGAGTCCTTCATTGATAACTGAGACCAAAATGAACAAGATATGCAAGCTTTTTCTGTCCAAAACAAATAATTCAAAGGTTCATATCCCTAATACTGTCGACATGTATAAGAGCGTAAGTGTTTATGGGGCGCCGACCCTACGTGGTAATGTGCTGAAAATATTTTTAAAGGTTCCTATTATGTCTTTTGACCAGATGTTTAAGGTTCTTAAGGTTAACTCATTTCCTTTGGCTTTCCATGGGCATTTTATTTGACTCGCACACTCCCCGGCTTATTTACTAATTTCTCCAACACATTACACATTGTCTTCAAACCCCAAACTAGACAAGTGCAATTTGCAGTTTTGCCAATATGACTTTGCACTTAGAAGCATATCACTGACGTCATGCCTAATGGCAATATACCTAAGCGATCACGCTTCCGTGAAACAATTTCGTGATTTTAAACTATTTATTCAACCGAGTTTCAAAAGGTCTAATATTGAAGTGTTTTCAACAGGGACATGTTGTCGCACATAGACGAAGTCAATATAACCTGTCCAAACGGGACGACGATGCACCCCGGATGTGGGTCATGCGTTCCCGCGTTTCAATGTGGCTGCTCTGTGAAAGCAGACGACTGGAGCATTCCAAGATCTAATGTTAACTGTCTTCCTGGAACTCAAGGTCCTCTACATACCGTTTCTAATCCTACCCCTCAGCATGGAGATGAGACATCGCCAGGAAAACCTGTTTGCGCAGGTGAAGCAGAATTTTGTTTCCCTCAAAACGTACATGGAGGAAATGAAAATGAACACCAAGGAGTTCAAAAAACATCGGGCGGAGCTGGACCTTTCGAATCCTTCTATTGATTCTGCTGGGGAGCATAGCATGGTGGACAGAATACACTTTGGACTAACCTTTCTTTTAACACCGATAATGTTTGTGCTGTTGTTAATTTTACATGTAAGACAACGGCGGCTAGGACGTGCATGCGCCTTGAAGCCCATTTCTGTATAAATAACACCCTGTTTATGTAATTTGTTCTGCATTATCTGAAAGTGTACGCGTGTGCAAAGAGTTCCGCATTTAAGTTTGAATTAACGCATACATTTCTAACCAGGAACGATATATAAACAATGTAATGGTTTGGCCGCACTGTGCAGTTGATCGGGGTCAATGCAAAGAATGTCTTATGGTTTAGGACTAATTTCCTTGAAGTTGGGAATTGGAATTAATAACTGAGCAAAATAACACCCACAACTAGCGAACTATACCTTTTTTGTGTCAATGTTGCAATAAAACGCGAAATCAGGACCTCGTTCAAAACAATTCAAGTTGTGTTTATTTTCAAACCAGTTTATTCAGATAAAGGACTTTGTTTCCATGAAAAATAAATTCAGCAAATGGAAACAATGGGTTACTAAAACTTCCAGTCTACCCCTGCACCGTCTTAAATAAACACGCTCAAAAGTTTGTTATTTGGTAATTGGTAACCAGTCCTCTTAGTATCCAACACACGAGTCTATGTCGGTGATATAGTACAGTTTTTGAGCTCCGATCAACTGACTCGTGATGCAGTTGGTGGTGTCTTGGGGAGGCAAAGTGCATAGTATTACTGGGCCCGATCAAGCGCCCAAGCAATTCATCGCCAGAGCAGGACTGGTCATTGGAGCAGCATCTGGGGGCTCACCAACCTGTCGATGACTTGCGTGTCGGCCGGAATGGGGGCTAGTGATAAAGTGATGGACTCCCGCCGGCAGCAGATCCTAGAGCAGAACTCCACGGGGGCCGACTCTGGATGACTGCACAGCAGACTGCTGACCGACTTGACTAGTTTCAAACAAAACTGCCACTCATACAAAACTGCCACCCGAGCCACACGGTCAAGCCCAGAACCAACAACTCATGATAATTCAGAGAAGTAGTAGTCTGGATTGGGTTGATATGGAATGGTTTCGCCATTGCGCATGACCGTTCTGCACGCCAGGTGTCCAGACTAGTATTAAGCAGGGCGTCCATGTCCATGGTGAATAGGTTGTGTCTGAGTCCAGTGTAGGCAGGCGTATTTGTACCCCTTGACTGCCGGGCGACCCTACCATGTACGACTGGGGAAGGGGGATTCATCCAGTCACAGAGCACAACTGGCTTTAGGGCTCTAGTCACTGTCTCTTTGGTGGCTTCTCCGGAAGAAGTTCAAGCCATCACACTCAGTGGACAGATGTAGGGGCACGGGGTTTCCATCAAAAACGGGGTGGCGGTGCCCAATGATTAGGGTGGTTTCCCCATGTCAACTCCAAGGTCACACCTTCCCGAGTAATGTTGGCATCAAAGAGCGCATTGCGCGCCTTCAAAGTACTGCAGTATTCCTGGGTATTGTCTTCCCTGGGTTGCGCACTAGCCCGTTCTTTAAAGTGCTTTCTTCGCCAGCCCTCTCGTTTACACAGTCCCTGTATATGCGCGCGACATCTCCCAACCGACAGGGCTTCCCTAAGTCGAATGTACAAATACCAAGTAAGAACTGGCATAATGTCACTTTTGGCACTACCAGCAAAGAGAACATAACCAACCAGATCTAGCAACATGTCGCAGCAAAACCTTTTCGATTCCACCCCGGACCTTAGTTCTACTGTATACCAGGGGATGGGCACCGGGCAGATGCAGCTGCACGACCTTGATGGGTCGTTCCTTAACTTGACCCCGCCCCCGCCAAACCTGACCAGCAGTCCCATGCCCAGTACTTCCAGGGCCCTGTCAACGGCAAACACGTCCATGGCCAGCAGGAATACTCGACTGCATCAGAGACTGGGACTGATGTGTCATATGAGCAGGCCGCTTTCAGCAGCAGCCAGCCAACCGAGGGATCTACGGGCAGCGGCCAGCCGACTAGGACTTGTAGCAGCCAGCTGATGCCCTCTGAAATTGATGCGGCAGGTGTCCAAGAATTGCTCGAACGCGCCACTAAGGAAGCCGAAGAGAGGACCAAGGCGGCGATGCAGGAGCAGATAGACAGGACCGTGGCTGATGCCGTGGCTGTTGCCATTGCAGCAGCGCTGGCCAAAGGCCCCACTCGAGCACCAAAATGTGCCCGAACGCCCCTGACGATTAAGGAAGTTAGCGTGAGTATATATATATATATATCTATATATATATATATATTCCTCTTGCTCGCCAAGGACCTAGTGCCATTAGCTTCATAAAAAGTTTGGCTATACTTACCATATATTTACCCAATAACAGTGAAATGTTGGAAACCTTTTCTAGGGTTGTTGTTCACGCTTCCATTCACGCTTAATAATCACGTGCACCCGCATTGTCATGGTCCACCCGAATGAAAAAATAATCACAATTTTCTCTCTTTACTTATTCCAGCGTGGGGTCCGCGACAACTACAATGCGCAGGCTTCAGCACACAAAAACTTAAAGTTTGACGTGTCAGAAGGGTGGGTTTTGGCTTCTGTGGTGGATTAATAGTATATCCATCATCTGTCTAGTCCCATGGTTTAAATAAGTTTTCCATCTATTTGGCAATTAATTTACATAGTGTTATTTTTGCAATCAGTAAGTTTTTAAAATCAACAAGTCAAGAGACCCAAGATGCTGAATTATGTTGCCTTTAATATTTCCACTTTTAAATTAATGCAACTAATTGAAATGACCATCCACGATCGTTCCCATATATATCACCAGTTATATTGATTTTCATTTTGGCATGCTCCAAGTAATTTCACAATTGTACCCGTTTCAGTGCGAAGTTTACCGACCCCCACAACCAGGCAGTGGCTCATAGTGTGCTCTCTGATATCCAGTTGGGCTTTCCTGACTACAGCCGGGAAGACATACTGAGTAAGTATTGTAGCAGATAATAACTCTAAGTTTCATTAATATTATTAGTGTATGCTTTACGTCTAAGTAATGACATGCAGATGATTCACTCTCAAATATACCAGGCCATTGAACCTTTCCTTCAATCTAATCGAACATAATTTAACAATTTTTCAGACTCGTGCAGGGCACACTTCACGACAAACTACACCAGGGCCCGCCAAGAGCGTAATGGACTTCTTCGACGTAGGAAGAAGAGGTCATTTATGCGACATCATCAGGGCGAGGTTGGTTTTGTTTAACACAGTGGTTAGAGTGTGTCACGTGGCTATGGAATTGGTTGTTCTATTTAATGATTTAACCAATACATATATAAAAACATGTAGAACAGTAGTACATGTCCCTCTGGTGGGTGTAAAGTGTGGACCCTTAAAGGGTTCGATATTAAGTAAATTTGCCTGGTATTTTGGACAATCTTTTTGAATTACAATCAATTAATGCAGGTCCACTTATCCTTTTCAGAAAATTCGTCGACGAGTGGCTGCCCTGGATTTAACAGACTGGGACGCGGAAATACGTGAACGGGTCAAGAAGCTCTTGACGGTGGATTACACCAGCGGGGAAGACCGCGACCTCACTAACGACACAAGGGCCCACATCATACTGCCATTGGTGTGGGAGAGCCTCGAGCTGATGGAGGTCAAGGCTGAGCTGGACAAACTCGAACGCACACTGGTCCTGAAACGGTCGCTCGGGGGCTGGCTGCCGACAAACCGGTCTGAGAACCCAGACCCCAAACGGCCAAACTCCCCGGCCGGTGCTCCCAAGTGGACGGTGCGCCAGCCTCCCCAGACCAACAGTGAACCCGCAGTTTAGATGAAGAGTTAACGTTATCATAAGATTAATACATATGCAGGACAATCGCACCATTATAGCACTGACATTAAGTTTTAGAACAAGAATCTGATGGGGAGGAATGTATCTTTTTGATACGTGTAGCCCATAATTGTGATTTTATGACGAGTACTTTATAGATATTTTCAAAATTAAAAGTTACATTTGGGCGGATGGAGGGATCAGGAGAGGCCTTATCCGCATTATGTAATAACCCTCTACCAACCTAGGGCTGCACTACTCTGACCGAGTTTTGTTTCCAGCTGCAGCCTCCACTGGAGCGTGACTGCTGACCTTTGTTTGGAGAAGGGACTATATGGTCGTATGTTTGAGGATTTGCTGTTACTTAATTACCCGCTTTGGTTGTAATATTTGTAACGTTTTGTAAAGAGGCTATAAAATTTGTATAATATGGTTTTGCAAGTTACAATCTGGCCATGTCAGTATTAGTCTGTTGAATTTTAATTATATAAGGTTCCGCTCCAGTGTATACATTATGTGTTATAACCACGGCCTGGTTAATTAGTTCTCCCCGACTTCTGTGTTGTACTGTACCTGAGAATGTTATAATTAGCTATGTACAGAGTCCCTCAATAAACGATTTTATATGCAGCGCCCTACTTAATTACCCGCTTTGGTCAATTTAATTTTCGACTATATATTTATCAATCACGACGCTATCAATGTATGACCCAATTGTACAATTGTGGTTATTTTCTTGTTTTTAAAAATATTAATACGGATGATACTAGTGGAGGTTGCCCTTATTTTAAACGCTATGAGCCAAGTTCCCCTGAACATCAAAAAACCGATCGCGAAGAAAAGTAAAGTGGACCAATGGTAACTCAGTTCTTCATTTTCGATGGGTGACGGACAATTACTAATATATAACTCTGGTACCAAGGTTGTTACGAGGACTGGCATACATATATAATGTTAAAAAACATGCATGTCCGTCAGCAAGCCCACTGGGGGCGGCGTTCCATTCCCGACAAACACTGCTACCGGGTACCTTAAGCGGGCAGCACTACAACACAGTATCATTAAACACACGCTATGCTTGGAAGGAGCGTCAATCTATGAGCGTTAGAGGCACTGACACGTGTGAGCATAGGGCATAAGGTATAGGCCGCTTATCATTTAAAGCCATGTCAGCGGCACAGTGCTCCTATGCAGACACTATGCAGCCACTGAGTGCGAGTAGAGAGGCATCAGTCTATTTGCCGCTAACCACTGCGGACAGTAAGCAAAGCTGATTTGATGCCCATGAAATATAGCTAAGCTGTGCTTCAACTTTGCACGAGTTGAGCGTCAGGAGCATTGTGCTTTATTGGCGTTAATAGGACTCTGCATTTTGGGACATCAATGGGTTTCTGCAATATGGAACAGGGGACAAAGTTGGGTTATGACCGCGCGGTGCATTAGTCATACTATGACTATTTGATCATTTTGGCGCAGGAATGCCGACACAGACTGTGCCCGACTTACATAATGTGGTGGTGCGCAGCGAATCTCGAAAAAGACACAAGGCTCAGTTTTTCCCGTGAAAAAAAAACAAGAAACTCAAATTTTAGACCTTTTCTGTTTATCATGGCAACCAAGTAGCTAGGGCAACTAGTTTCAAACATTCAGATTATAGAACTCTCCATATGCATAGATTTGACATCTCACTTGTGTTTCACTTGCATATTGAGGAAGATATGGCCAATATATATATTTTTTTAGATTAGCTATATTTTAGTTGGTTATGCATGGAAACCAACCATTTCCTATATTCTATAGATATCATCTCATCAGACTCCCTCATTTCATGAGGTCAGGATGTATACATTTCAAATACGTTCTTTTAGATTTATATTAATGGTTGCTATGGTAACAGAAACCAACCAGAAACTAAAATTTTGTTAAAATTCTAGGATTTTTCTGGTTACCATGGCAACCAAATTATTGGCAACATCCTGGATTTAAAGCATTAGACAGCAAGTACAAACTGAATAGTGTTATAGATATCTTGGAATGCAATTGGACAGTAAACTTGACTTAGATATGCAATTAAAAGACTAATAAAAATGTGCAAGTTACAAGTTAAGATTATTTAGGAAAATATGATGTCGACATTCAGTGCCCTGAAAGTCATGAAGATGGAGATAGAGCCATACATACATCATAGTAATATGTTCTACACTGGCTTATCACAAAGAGATATTGCTACTCTTGAAACCATACAAACGGCAGCAAAGAGAACTGTCTTTAATATATGTTGTCATTGTGACATTCACAACTATGAACTTTTTATGCAAGCGAATTTGTTACGTTTAAAAAGAAATAGACGTCAATATTTTTTATCAACTACTGTAGATACGTTAGTAAATGATAATGGTATCACATCATTACAAACTGAAAATGATATGACAAGAGCAGCCCAAGCACCTAGGATTGAAGATTTTACACCTAGAAAGACGAGGATGGACCTTGAACGAAGAGGATGGATGCCGCTGAGGGGTGATTTGCGAGTTGTGTGTGAGTGGTAGGATACAAGCGAAATCAAGATCGTACTAAATAAGGGAAGTGCAAATTATAAATTACTTTGAACATGAACATCCTGTGATCATATTGATAGAAGTAATTTCACTAATCTAAGTAATCAAGGGTGTTAAACACCAAAATCTGAAAGTCCATACAACTATTTGCATCTGCCATTTCATTTGTTTACCTTGACTACGAGTAGAGTAGTAAAATAGACTAATCTAAGTCTATCCCTGTCAGACAAATCGTTTTTTGATGACTTCCCTCCCAGGTAGTCAGAAAAATAAAAGAGGTATAGGAAACTGGAAAAGAAATCAAAATCTTTCAGATAAGGGGGAAATTCCGACCTCACAAAAAGTAAAATCTGAACCAAAAAAACAGAAAAGAATAAGTAAATATTAATTTTACTGAATCAAGTGGAGTACATGTCTAGTATTGGTATTGAGCTAGACTGATGTTATTTGTCTTTGTTTAATTCCAAGGATGTTTCGTTATTAAAGTTCATATCCGATAATATCCCATATCAGGGCGACTCATTGTTATTCGACTGCGTGAGGTTTTACCGTTTATCATTTATGTTTTACTTATTCGAAGATGTTAATAAATGTTTGTTATGTTGAAGTAAAGGGGAGTTCTTCGTGATTAATTGTTGAAGTAGCTAGCTTAGTCCAGGTAGATTGTTATCCTGGATCATAGTTCGTTCCTTAGTGGTAGAGATTCTAAGTAAAGGGGCTCAAACCTATACAAAGAACACACGCTTGGCAAGAGGTAAGTTTATCATATCCATGTAGACATTCTGAAGATACAAGTATATAGCTCTTCCATCCATACAATACATGCCATCCATCTCACAATGCTAACACATCAGTAACATTCCAACCAGGTTTAGCTATGGTTAAGCTTCCCCATTCGTAAGGTATATACCTCTGTAACTGTTGAGAGAGTCACCTCCCGTCTACTTGTGTCGGAGACCATCGGTAGGATCTCCGTCACGTCCAGTACATTGTCCGTAAGGCTAAGCCTAAGCTGTCCCAATCATTACTATCACCTAATTGTAGTGGTTACTACCATCTAAACACTACCCATGTGATCTGTATGTTAGACTATTGCTCCCATGTGTTCTGATCGAACTCTATCTTGGTCTGCTCGTCCATCTCAAGTCTCATACCGCTTATATAGCGACAGCCAAAGGCTTGGCGCTATACTCATTTACTCTAACACTTATAACAATGTTCCCTCTATCTTTCATACTTCCCATTCTTACCTATATAAAGTAATTCTATTTCTAACTATGCACAAACTAACGTTGACGACAAAGCCTGTTATCCCCAGTATTCTTTAGCTAGGTGTTTCAACTCATAACGTACCCATACAGGTTTTCCATTGCACGAGTGTCCCTTGCCGTATCTGTGCGTACCTGCAGGAGGGTGAGCCAACCCAGTTACAGCCTTTTATGCCTGAGGACGTTATTATTCTTTCATACATTCTACCTAAGCCACTAAACAGTGGCACCGCCTGGCGCCTAGCACACGTATCAGCATTACACGTTTTACTATGAATTCTTGCCAATACAAACGGATTTACAATATTTACTACTAATTCCTAAAGTCTATAATAATTCTTTTGCACTGGACTTCAGTGCAGTATGACCATACTGGACGAAGACCAACCAACTGGAACGGATGACCAGGGAGCAGCGATAGGTAAACACACTCAATACAAATTAATATAAAGGACAGGCAATTAACAACTTTGAGGATCAATTGCCCAATGACGGAGAGAGTGTAATACTGACCGACGACGAGGATTACAGTATACCGGGAGAAGAAGGTGAACCTATGATGCGCCTAGTGTCATAAAAGCTTGACCAACTACCTACAGAACACAACCTACAGAAAACTATTGCTAAATTAGCTTCTAAGAAAGAACTACATGAAATAGAAAAAAAGGTATCAATTGTCGCCTGAATGCACTAATAGTCATGAGGATGTATTCACAAGACGACTAGCGAACATAATTCACAGATATATGGGTCCCTATCATGATGTTCAACATTTATATAGGCGACTCTATTGTCATACCATAAAATCGGTAAGACATTTCAATATTATAAACCATATTATTTCTAAATATATTTGTGATTGGGAACTAGTATAAAATTATACACCATATATTCAAAATTAACAAGTACTAAAACTATACCCTTAGAGTAGTGTCTAACTACCCTCACAGGGTGCAGGTGGAGCCACCTTCCACCTTGAGCCTGACCAACCAATCAGAGCCCTGGAGGCTCTGCAGAGGGAACTTTGAATGCTCCACTCTAGGCAGTGGGGCTGGAGACACAGAGCTATGTACATGTGAGTTTTCATGGGCTTTGGCCTGATGCCATGCTCTAACCTACGAGGTAGTCAGGAAAATAAAAGAGGTAAAGGAAAGTTAGAATGACGCCACACTAGCTGACAGCAGGGGCCGCGCTCTAACCTATATGGGCTGATTTCACCAGGAAAAAGCTTGAATCCTGAACTGAAAAGTGACACATCGGATTATAAACCTACAGAGACAATTTATTGGACATTTTCTGAGAATAACGATGTCCTCACGAGGAAAACTGTCACAAAGTTCCAATGGGACAGGTTATAATACCCGTTCTATTGGCACCAAACCAGCGCCGGCACAAGCACCTATACCTGTGTTTACAAAGGAGAACCAGCCCACGTTGATGGACTTATACAACTTGATTCTTTCTTCGTCTAATAATCAAGGGCAGGACATGACGGAGATCAGGCAACAAATCACGCAGGTACATGAAAATTTGAATGACATGAAGAGTGAAATTCAAGGTAATACTGAGAAGATTGGCAAGGTGACAGCGGACATAAAAGGGCACACTAGTAGAATAGACTCTATTAATGACCAGATCTCCGATCAGGGCAAAGCACTTGATTAGCAAATAGAGTTGAATAGGGCACTTAGGGCTGAGATAAACGAACACATATCGAGAATTGAAACCCTTGAGAGGCACAGGGAAGAGGAAATATGTGGGAAAAAAGGAGGAACATTATTTTACATGGTTGTAAAGGAGATAAGGCCAGACATGTGAAAACTGTAGTTGAAGATCTACTTGCCAACCTAAAGGTAGGATTTGGACTAGAGGAGTGTGCAGAAATATATAGAGTGGGCAAGCCTCCAGTAGATGAACATTTTCCAAGGCCAGTTATGATACGATTGATTTGACCGATTAGGAAGGGTGAACATCCAAAATCTCAAAGGAAATGATCACTTGAAGGGAATTTCAGTAGCTGACGATTTAAGTGAGCAACAATTAAATGTCAGAAGATTGATGAGGGCTATTGCAAATCTAGCAAGGTTAACAACATTGAAGCCAAAATAGTGGGTAGTGCCCTAATAATAGAAGGCTGGAGGTACACACAAAGGGACCTAAATAGCCTGCCGCACGACTTGTCACTGTCTGCTGCAAAGACCCTAAAAATAGATGCTGGTATTGCCTTTCAAGGACCCGAGTTATTTCTGTCAAACTTTTTCCCGTTACCAGTTGTATTCAGAGGAAGGGAGTTTGCATTTAACGACCAGGCTTATTGGTATTCATGTGCTGAGTTCCATGATAAGAAGGACATTGCAGATTGTATTCTAAAGGAGAAAGACCCCTTTAAATGCAGAAGAATAGGCAAAGAAATCAGAACAAATCATGATTGGGACAATTGTAAGATCCCGCTGTTGAAAGAAATCAACACTGCCATGTTCAACCAGAATCAGTCAGCCAGGGAGAAGCTATTTCAGACGGGTGACCAGGTCTTGTGTGAGGCTACTTTGGACAAGGGGTTCAGGTGTGGGTATCATCTGCACCAAAATCATCTTATTTACAAGGACAGTACGAGTGAAAATAAATTCCGCTACATGTTAATGGGTATTCGTACTGGGATCCTTAAATCTCAGAATGCCTAATGTACGTGTAGTAGCAAACTCGAGAGGGGGAGGCCTAAAGGAAACTATTGATCAGCTGTGTAAGTCTGAACCGGGGCTTATTGACTATAATAAGGATGTTTGGCCATTCCCAGGTGCAACGTTACATGGATTACTTTCAAGGGCGGAAGAACATCTCAGACAATCAGATAAGAACTATGATATTATTTATGTTTTTGGAGGTGTTAATGATCTTTCTGAATAACATGGCTCAAAAATAATAACACCTATTTTTGGGGAGACGGGCAACTGTGTTGAGATTATCTGTAATTGGTTTTAGGTGGTTAGGGACACTTTGAAAGCGTATTGCCCTCAAATCGTACTGTGACCAATGATAGGTTTGAGCTTCTCTATGTATAGTTTGGCCACCGTTGGGAGACATATTGATTATCCGCTTCACCAAGTCTGTGTTAATGAGAGTGTCATTTTTTTAAACCAGGCTTTATTATCTATGAATATGGATTGGGAGTGGTTGTGCCCTGGATGTCGAATACTATACATATGAGGTCAAACAAATGGTTACTTCATAAATATCACCTCTTAAAGGATGGTATACACCCAACTAGTGGGATACGTGATTCTTGGGCCAAGGCTATTGTTGACTCATATTTCAAAAATATGAATTAGATAAGTATCTGTTCACTGCATGAACTAAAGGACTATCCAAGCCTTGAATAAGACGGGATGCTCCTTGGTTCAAGTATATATTGGTAATACTTAAATAGGACTAACAACTTAGAGAGTTACAATAATTAAAGCTTGATAGGTACAGATGGGTTGGAGTTGTGAGCCACTAACTGTTGATATTGTTGTGTCATATTTAATGACTATGTCATTTACTTACAGCGCTACTGAGGAGCCGAGTAATAAAAGGCATTTAGGCTCCATATGTATTTACTTTACAGGAGAGGCGACTATGAGAAGAGGGTATGCAATGAAAAATAGACATATTGTTATTGAGTGAATTACTTGAATAACAATGGCTTGAATGTAGCTCATATTAATATTCGCAGTTTAATGAATAAAATTGATAGTTTAAGAGTGTATTTGGATGGTAGTAGTATTGCAATTTTTGGAGTATCTGAGACATGGTTAAACTGATATATCCCGGATAATATCCCATGTATTGAAAATTATACTTTGGTACGAAATGATAGAAAGGGCAATTGCCCTACAGGTGGTACTAAATCTGGAGGAGGGGTAGCCTTCTATATCCGAAATGATTTGATGATTATGTCTAATGAATTTCACACATTAAACCAAAGTGATGGGAATATGGAATCTTTGTGGATCACTGTCAAATATCCAACTCTTAAGGCTAAAAATCTGTGTACTCTATATCGTCCTCCACAGGGGGATAAAAATGAATTTGTGAGTACATTGCATGAACAGGTTGAATTCATTTTGTCAAAATCTTCAAATGAGTTATATGTTATGGGCGATATCAATATTGATCTTTCAAACAAGAAGGACGTGCATGTTAAAAAATTAAAAGATTATATGACAAGTTTTGGATTAACTCAATGTATTAATGTACCTACACAATATAGTAAAAAATGTAAAACAATGATAGATATCATTTTTACTAATAGTAGTAGTATTTCCGATGCGGGCATTTGGGATATTCATATCAGTGACCATGAATGTGTTTTTGTCACTAGGAAAAAACTAAAGGTTGCTGGGCACAAAACATCATTCTATGGTAGGAGCTATAGACTCTCGAATGAAGGAAATTTTCAGACTGCATTGAGAAATATTTATTGGACTGATGTTATTGATGAAAATGATCCTGAGAAATTGTGGAAGATCTTTCAGCAATTAATTGAAAGTGAAATTGATAGCATCTGTCCAATCAAGGAGATTAAAATAAAAAAAGAAGAAACAAGAATGTGTCTCAAATGAACTTTTAGAACAAATTTATGATACAGATCAGCTGAGAATCTTGGCAAGGCGTTCTGGAAAGCAAGAAGACCGAACTTTGGCAAATAGAGCCAGGAATGATGTGAATGCTTTGGTGAAAGGTGCAAAGGCGGATTAAATACAGAATTTGCTTGTTAATTGTGGCAAAAATTTTAAAAAGTTTTGGGGTAATATTAAAAAAGTGTTACCTGATAACAAAAGTAGCCCCAAACTGTTAGTTATTAATGATGAAACAGGTGATTATGTACCAGATGTGAGTTTACCTGACCATATTAACGATTTTTTTTTCTAGCATCTTTAGGCGAAATATTGAAAAGAAATTGGCAACCGACTGATCATTGATTGCAAGACCTATTTCAATTAGAAACCATTGATTTGGACATGGTGATTTCTTTAGTAAAATAAATTGATCTCACAAAATCTTCTGCTATCGCCACCTTGTCGACATGAATACTGAAATTGGCTTTTGAAGCAGTACCCAAATGTGCACTAGATATTTGTAACAGATCAAGATTAGGAACCTTTCCTGACAGTTGGAAAAAGGTGATAGTACCACTCGATAAAGGTGGACTCAAGAAAACTCTAAACATTCTTAGACCAGAATCATTACTGCAACTTCCGGGTAAACTCTTAGAGAAAATTATTTATAAACAAACTTTTGCATATCTTAAAAGAATGGATATCTTGTCTGAAGTTCGAGGGGTTTTAGACCAAACCACTCAACCATTTCAACTGTGTCTTTTGTAATGGATATTATTAATGGCAACTCTGATAAAGGTTGGGCCTCTTTGGTTACCTATGTGTATTTAAGCAAGGCTTTCGACGCTATTGACCATAATAAATTATTTTCTTAAGAAAACTGAAGTACTTGGGATTTGGTAATTCTGCATTGAAGTGGTATTCTAATTATTTGACCAATAAAACTCAAAGAGTTATGGTGAACAATACTATGTCAAAAAGCAAACCATTGATATGTGGGGTGCCACAGGGTAGCCAAATTGGCCCGCTTGCATTTTTGATGTATATAAATGATGTGGCTAAAATAGTTAAGAAATGCAGCATCGCCTTATATGCTGATGATACGGACTTAATTAGTAGTGCCCAAACTGAGAAAGAACTAGTGGATAATATGCAAGTTGATATATCTGCATTTGAAATATGGTGCACTAAGAATAAGCTGTCAGTTAACTCTAAAAAAAAACAAGTGGATGATCTTTGGGCCTAAATCATTAACCAAGAAAATGGCTAAGCCTGTAGTACATATGGGTAATGCAAATTTAGAAATAGTCGACCAATATAAGTATTTGGATAGTGAACTCACGTTTGATCTGCATTTATCCAATATAATATCTAAGATAACAAGTAAGGGTTTCCTGCTTAGGAAAATCCGATCTTATTTAACAACTGAGGCTAGTCTTCCGATTTATAAGGCGATGTTGCTACCACATATTGAATATGGTGATATTTTTTTATTTACATGCTTCTGCTGGGAAAAGAAAGAAAATTCAGATCTTCCAAAACCACAATTTTAGACTGTGTTTGTCACTTCATCCAAGATCAAATGTATTAATCACACATAAATTGGTGGGTTTGCAATTTTTAATTGATAGAAGAAATGCACACCTCTTAAATTTTATGGATAAGAGATCAAGGAATCCCATGTACATGGATAATAGAGATTTGCCATTGACAAGGTATGATGGACCTATTGTTATTGTACCTGACTTAAGGAAATCTAAATCACAACTGCATACTAATTATAAAGGCGCTGTTACATGGAACGACTTACCAGTTGAGTTACGAACCATTCAAACCTATGATAAGTTTAAGAATAAACAGAAATCTCTGTTAAAAACCATGTTAGACCAAGCTGTTAATGGGCCAGTTCCCTATTAGTGGGGACTGTTTGTTGCTATGCCTGAGTTCTCATAGTTACCCATGCTGATATAAATGTGATTATTGAATGATATACTTCAGTGCTGTATTTCAATGAGGGTAAACTGAATCTGAATATATCAAAGTCCAGTATTTACCAGTCATCTTCGCTGACTGTATTTGTTACAAAAATGCATTATATGTGACCTTGAGATGCTGTGTTTTGATGAAAACCTTATTGTGTATGAGAAAAATACAGGATAAATAAAACGAATTTAAAAAACAAAACAAAAATAAAACCTGTGACTGAAGAAATAATACTACATCATCTCAACTCTAGTCCTGTCTTCAACTCTTCATTACTTCCCTAAACAACTATCCACAATTAGAAAGTACTACCACAAAACTTTAGAGTACTTCACTATGATGGGCTGCATCCCACTTGGTAAACTGCTGGATGTATCAGTCACCCTCTGGATCGTACCATCCGCCACTACTGGTTAAATTGGAAACACGTGTGAACTTTATGTGGATAACAATGAAGTTATATTATTGGATTATTGGATCAAACATTATGCTAGACGCAAATAAGTTGTTGCATAAAATGTGGGTAAACTAACCCTATACATGACATTGGAATGAACTGTTTGGCGCTAACTAAGGCTAGCATATGGGAGCTGTGCGTAGAATTAGACTTCTGGGATGATTTGATCAACATTAAGTGAAGGCAGTAGCGTGATAAAACGTAACCCAATACACGTCGTTGGAATAAACTGTATTACGCTGATTAATGGAATTAATAACATTTTGTGTCTCGACTTTAGAAAGAGGATGGATATATGATAGATCATGCCTTATTGACAATAGCTAATTGGACATCATGGGTAATCTAACCCAATATATTACCATGGAAGGACTAGTAATAAAAGTTATATATATATATATATATATATATATATATATATATGTTAATTTAAAATCCCATGAAAAGTAAATCCTAAACTAGTCAATCAATGGACAAATGCTATGGAACCTTCTTGTGGGTAATCTAAACCAATTACATGTGGAATCTATGTTGATTAGAAATAATTATACGTTGGAGGACTTATATCATATCACAGCAGAATAAACTAATTCTGAAATATTGGCAATGGTTAATTCAAAATTAATGAGATTCTATAATACTTTAGGTCACTCTTCACAAACTAATATATTGATGGTTATCTCTATCTTATGGCTACTCGTGCACCCGTTCATACTCATAACAACTACATTGGAACCTATAATAACCACGTTTCCAGTGCTCATTATAGAACGTAAAGGGAGTGATGGGAGGGTTATTCACAGGGGATGTGCTTGAAATGGTGTTGGTATTGGCAGTAGGCAATTTAGACTGATATATGAATGTACTGATGACACATAGATCAATCAACATGTTGGCAGAAATGTGGGGACTAACGTATGTACACTTTAACATGAGAAGTACGTGGACTAAACTAAGTCATTTACAATCTCTGATATCCAATACGGATATATGCACTCTAAGTGAAACTTGGTTATCGGAGAAATATAAAGATGAAATGTTATATTTGAAAGGTTATAAAGTATTGAGAAAAGATAGAACAATTTCTAAAAAGGAGGATGTATTGCATCAGTGGCGGATCCATAGGGGAGGGGGGGGGCAAAAGGGGCAATGCCCCCCCTAGACCAAAAATGGACTCTCGTAGTTTTGACAAATCTGAGGAGAAATTTTCCAAGGCAAATCATGGGGGGGGGGGGGAGAGCAGATATATTGTCCCCCCTAGAAGACAGACTGTGGATCCGCCCCTGTGCATGTTATGTACAGAATGATATGGCTGCCTTCTGTCAAATTGACACAGACATTACTTTTTCAAATAAGGATATAGAAGCACTTTCTGTATCATATATAAGACCTAACCACAAAAAAACAGATGATTGTTAGTATTTATCGACCACCGGATGGGAATTGTGATTATTTTTTGGATACTCTCTATAAAATAGTAGATTATTGTGAGCTTTTAAATATTGAAATTTTCTTGATGGGAGATTTCAATATTAATTACAATGATCGAAATAATTATAAAACGAAATCATCAATCAAATTTGAGAAATGCTGTGGGCTTAAACACTATATTTAAGTACCTACCAGGTTGGGTGCTAGACTCTCTACCACAATTGATCTACTTTTCACAAACAGTAATTATATAATTGATAGTGGTACATTGATAGACTGTTTCAGTGATCATCAAGGTATCTACTAAGTTAAAAAGAAACAAAGAAATAAGAGAAACACGTTTATATCCCAGGGAAGAAGTTATAAATATCACACTATTGAAAAACTGGATAAATTCTTAAAGAATTACAATCTTGAAGACTTAGTAGTTGATACTGATATGGTGCATCATTGGTCTGAACTCAAGAAATGTATGGATAGTTATCTAGATATGTATTGTCCAATACATGATATTAAGGTCCGTAATGAGGGTCCTCCGTGGTTAACCTTAGAAATGATTGAATTAATTAAAGACAGAATTTTTTTCATTCGAAGACATAGGCAACTGCAGCATCAGTTAGATAACGAGAATGAACCTTCCAGAACAAATACCCTAACTGATGATTTACGTGATAATCTAATTATGATTAGACGATTGCGAAATGATGTGAATGCTCGCATCAGAACTTCCAAAGAAATGTTTATTAAAACACACTTGGAGGAATCTTCAGATAATCATAAAAAATTCTGGCATGAGCTAAATAAATTATCACACCCTGAAAAACATATGGATACATACATTCAGATTCAGGGATCGGATGGTGCACTGTATGATGATTCAGAATTACATGCTATTATGAATGATTATTATGCGAATCTTGGGGAAAGCGAGGCCAAGCTCATACCAAGTGCACATATAGAATCAGATTATTCATATGATACGATTTTATCTGAGTTTGATGGCTTAGATACTGAGGATATGGACAATATTATTAAAAACATTGATGTCTATAAGCCATTTGGTCTTCTAAATGTTTCCACAGAATTGATTAAATTGTTTTGCCTTATGAATAAAAGAATATTATTGAATATGCTCAATAGATTTCCTCAATCAGGCATCTTCCCCACTGAATGGAAATTAGGGACGGTTACCCCCATTCCAAAACAAGGGAATCCATTTCTGTTAACAAATTGGAGACAGATAGTTATTCTTCCAGTGATAGGTAAAATGCTAGAACAAGTGGTCCACAGGGAGCTAAGTCATCACTCTGAACTAAACCATTTGATTTCTGCCGATCAGTTCAAATTCCAAAAGGGTAAATCAACCATGTAAGCGGTCATGACATTAACCAAGTTTTTATATGAACAAAAAGACAGACAGCAAATTGTAGGGTGTATATATGTTGATTTATCTAAGGCATTTAATCTAGTAAATCATGAATTGCCTTTACATAAACTAGAAATGGGTGGAATCAATGGGATTCGTCTGAACTGGTGTCTTAGTTATCTTGATACTAGGGAACAGATTACTAATATAAGGTGAACAAAAAAGTATCAAGTATTTCAGTGCAGAGAAATGGTGTCCCGCAGGGGTCGACCTTAGGTCCCTTACTTTTCATATATTATATAAATGACCTAATATCTAGACTAGAAAATAAACATGTGATCCTGTTTGCGTACGATATCGATGCAGTCCTTTTTGATTCAAGTAAGGATCCTATAGTATTGGAAAAGTCACTACAAGCAATGCTTAACCTGAATAATACGTGGTGTGTTCAGAATGGAATAAGATTGAACAGTAGCAAAATCAAGTATATGATAATAAATAACAGGATTGATTATAAATTTTATATTACAAGTATAAATAAACCTATAGAGCAGGTAAAGACCTATATATATCTTGGAGTCTGGATAGATGACAATTTGAGCATGACAAAACACTTGGATAATCGTTATAAACTGGCTCCTCAAAAGGTTTAAAAACTAAAGAAGTTGCGTAGATATATGTCCAAGGACACTGCCTTGCTTATGTACAAACAAACCGTGTTGCCATATCTAGAGTATTGTGATTTTCTGATTGATTGCTGTCCCTTGCATGAAACAACCAAACTGGAAAAGCTACAATACCGTGATCTGCGAATTGTTCACAATATTAAAAACCCCAGAGATATAAGTAGAAATAACCTTCTGAAAAATCCAAAATAAGTAAGTTAAAAACTAGAAGGAAGTGTCATTTACTCAATCTCATGTTTGGGTTTAAAGAGAAAGGCATTTAGTTGAAGGCTCAGGCTAGTAAAACAAGGAACCAGATATTACAACAGTTCTCTATTCCAAAACCAAGAACTGAAATGGCCAAAAAAATCTCCTTTTTATAGAGGTGCACATTGATGGTTAAAATTAGCAGCAAAATTGAGGGTACTAGACATGGCATCAGATTTAAAACATGCAATATAGAAGCATTTTCTTTAAAAATAGAATCCAAACCAAAATAGAGAATATCTATCACGAATATGCACTCATGATACTGTCATGTGGATTGATAATGAAAAAAATACAAAAGCTAGTTTCAATTACAATTTAGAGTAAATTGAAAGATGTCTGACAAAGATAGCATCCAAGTTATCCTTGTGTGATAAAAAAAATCCCATTTATATCATTGTATAATTTCATCAACATTGTTAATCAACTATGAAAATTGTGTACCATGAAATATGTTTGAAGTGTAAAGACTTATTATAATTCACCATGTAATATCTGGAAGAACAGATTTATCTGAAGATATTCAATAAAAATGTGTTTTTAAAAAAAAAGGTTACTGAAATCACCAGTCTGCACAAAGGTAGAGATTAACTCATTTACTTTGCGCATGATAATTGAAATAGGGTAAAGGTCACCAGTTGAATACCAGGGGACACTAAGAACTCTTCCAAATCACTTAGCTTATGATAATACATAGTATAAATATGGCAGGTGCCGCTGGTAGGTGTAAATATACCTGGTGGCAATGCTCAGCAGGGTACACCTCCTAACAGGCGTCGATGCCTGGGGTAAAAATCAATACCAGACTGCTATAAGAAGTGGGAACGCAGTGTAAGGGCGGAGAGAGATCATTAATGTTTGGACAATACGGATCGAGAGATTCGAGGGGTTTTAGATAGCTACGCAACCACAGGGACATCTGGTCCCATATCTTCGTAACTAATTTGGCTGATCAGGGAAAATTTGATCAGGGTCCCATGATCACAAATTCTTTCTATCATGAATAGATTTTACAAATAATAATTCTTCTTTGTCACAATTTTGCAATAACACAATAAATTTTAGTAAAAGGCAAAATCACTGATCATGGGACCCTGATCAAATTTTCCCTGATCAGCCAAACTAGCTACGAAGATATGGCCCCTGGTGACTTACACGGTACTACCGCACTACGGCTGGAGGTGAGACTAAGCGGACTCCGAGGAGGAAGCTTACTCTACCCTGAATTGGAATTGTAACCCTAGGAACTTATCATCTCTTCACTGGCAATTGTATGCATCACCGTATCCACCAATAAACTTACCCTACTGCCAAGCGTTGTTCATGTTATGGATTGAGCGCCCATCTCGTGGACTTACTTACCACTCGACTAGCACCCATTAGGAGTAATATTAATGACAGTGATTATCTCGGACAATGCACTATAACTATAATTAACCATAAACAATGCAAAAGCGTTCAAGTCTATTTGATGGGTAAGTTATTGAAGGAACTAGATCCAGAATTAAGAAAAATTGTGGATAAGGATTGTTTCAAAAGAGAGATAAAAAGTCTGTTGTGGGAATAATATATAGGTGGCATTGATATGTTATAAAGCATGAAATGGCAATGGCTACATCTTTTCATCATGAAAATAACATCATCTCATCTCATACAATGATAAGATTAGAGGGGAAGTTTTTTCATGTATATTATTTGATGAAAATATGGACAACACCTGAGGGTTCACAATGTAAATTTGTTATGGCTGGATAGGGGGGCAGACTAGGAAAAACTGTTTACCCCTACAAAGTTAAATAAAACTATTCAAGAAAACAAAAGAAAAATAAGGATAACAGGATTGATCTGATAATAATATCTATGAGTTTTGAGCAGAACAGCATCTTTTAATCATTAATAGATATGCATGCAGTTCCCTTTATTATCCTGCTCTAGTGATCGATAGTTCATTAACAGCAAAACTTGTTTCTTACCTTCATATTTATTATTTCTAATATGGTAAAATGTCAGAGTTGCAATGATATATAGAAATCCGAAAGAAAATCCCAACTTTCTCATTCTAAACACAGTGTCAGACTTAGAATACCTACTTCCAACCCTTCAGTTCGTGAAAAGATAAGAGTCTTACATTCTCTGTAGAACTCAAACTTTCAAATTAGAATCTTGATTACTCTGTTCCAACAGATTTTGCACAAAGTCTACAATATATTTTCATGAAGGTTATGCTGTAAACCTGAAAGAAGTAATATTCATAATTATGAAGACTATTGGTATTATGAAGGTTAGAAAACTGGTTCTGTATCTAGAAATATGATATACTCTCATATGCCAATAAGCAAAGAGAAATAATAAGGTATAATAATAAAAAAGAATTTGCCTGTTCTACTTATTCAAAATCAGCATGTAAGGAAGAACTTTAAATTCTCTAGATTAACAAATAATGGTTGTTATCTAATGTAATAATGATATTTTAATAATACGAGAAGAGTTATTTATTGCAGAGGATTTGGATATTGATATTTGTTTCAGAAGTCTTAGCATCTGTTCAGGGTTGGTTTGAGTTAAATCAATACCATCTGGACAAATGGCACCCTGGTAATCCCAATCATGGTTATTATCTTTCACCAGATCAGATCCTATTTTACTGAAAAATTCATTAATGTAGTTAGCAGTTAATTTACTGGCAATCAATTTGCCTGTGGTTGAATCCTTCAAATTTATGTTTCCATCTTTTTTAGTATGGTTTGGTAACACCATAGACAGTGACTTCGAAAATTCGTAAGGTTATGAAGATTTTCATTGAAATTATATTTAATTAATTCAGATTTTAAATATTTTATTTTATTATTGACAATATTTTTCCAATCATCTTGGTCCTCGGTATGCTTAGCTTTGATAAGAAGTTTATCCGTATCCTTAATCATCTCAATGATTTCTCTTGTAATCCAAGGTTCTTCACTGTCCTTGATTCTTAATCTTTTTATTGGCCACATACTGTCATGTTCCTCATTGATGCATTTCAGGATATATGCCCAGCATTGGTTAGGATCCATTATTTCATAGTAAAGGACCCAGTTTTTATTTAATAGGTTTAGTTTAAAATTTTCCTCATCAAAATTCCTATAGGAGCGGCCTAGGCAATCTATTTTAGGTATGTGGAGTTTAGGCTTTTTGCGTTGTACAACCACTGCTTGATGATCACTGATATTCAAATCTATTATCCCATAATCATTAATACATGCCGAGTTTGTAAGTATTAAGTCAATACACATATCTCTAGTTTTGCCTAACCTAGTACGTGTATTGATTAACTGTTTTAAACCAAAAGACTTGGTGACGACTAGCTTTAACTCCTTAGTATCAGGGGCAGTGGTATTTAGGTAATCTATGTTAAGATCAACCATTAAGAATACATTGTTTTTGATTACCATTGGATAAATCGGGTAGTATGTGAGTAAAACATTCACAAAATCTTTTATAGTATCCTTGCGGAGGGCGGTAAATATAACATAAAATAATTTTCCTAGTACGTGGTAATTTAACTTCTATGCATTGTATTTCAACATCTCTGTTAGTATTATTGAACTCACTAAACGATGTGTCAGAGAACTGAATTGGGTCCTTCGCATATAAACAAATACCTCCTCCATGCTTCTGAGTACCATTAGGTCTGTCAGTCCAACCCTTGTCATATCGTACTTGCATGTATCAGTTAAATAATCGGGTATATTAGGAGACGACCATGTTTCAGAGATCCCCAGTATATCAATTTCAGAATTTTGCAGATATACTAACAGGCTGTCGAATTTGTTCCAGAGACTTCTAATCACAGGGACATTTTGATCTCATACTCTAAACAGACTTGGCCCTGGTTGAATCACTTTGCTATATACCGTGTCGATAAGTGTATGACTTACTCCACCATTAACCCTGAAACAGCACAGTATCATTATATTCCATGCCCGGTTAAGATGACTATCCTAAACTTTGTAAATGGGCGTGAGTTTTACTGCACCAATTTAGTCCTTGATGTGCGTTCATGTTACAAGCTCCCTTCAGTAACAGTATCATTAACCCCGACCTAGCACAAATTATAGTTTAGCCTCACTATTGCATTGTGGTAGGTGCGGCTTAAACAAAACAATCCCCCCTTTCCAGCTTCAACGTGTTAATTCCATTAATGCGCCTACCTCTCACACTCAATCTGGCAAAGTGTATCCTAAGGGATGCTAAGGTTCACTCCAGTCTTTGTAGTATTCCCAAGCCCCGCCCCAAGCATTACTTGCTGCATGGGAATGTTGTCTAATGAGACCTCTTTTAGCCAAAAACTTAGTATTGGTGTGATTGTTAACATTCAAATTGGTATATGTGGAGTATTTTGTGCTGCAGCCCATATGCATGCGATCCCTGGATGGATTATATCTATATGGATTCAGAAATAACTTATATATTATAACCCATATGAAACTTATTTGAAAGTTCTTCCTTCAAATCTTAGTTAATTTCTGATTTTACATATATGTGACCCGTTTTGGCGAATTGAGTCGGATGTCGCACGGGGACGAATTTGAGTTAGATATACCATTAGAAAATACTAATTTTTAGCTTTAAAACGAAGTATAGCATGTCTAGATCCGATATCTAGGGCCTGAGATAAGTTGCGACGAAAATCAAAAGAACCGCGCCTATGCGGGTCTAAAAATGAGTTCAAAGTTTTTCTTACCACGCGCTACCGCGGTCCTCCAATAAAACCCTAGCAACGTACACTAAGTAGGCGCGGTTCTTTTTATTTTCGTCGCAACTTATCTCAGGCCCTAGATATCGGATATAAGAAACTGAGAAAAATGAGTTCAAAGTTTTTCTTACCGCGCGCTACCGCGGTCCTCCGGTAAAACCCTAGCAACATATACTTGTAATCAATCCTTGTTCCTGAAACTTTACATATTCATTCTACACTATTCTAGCTAACAAATACCAGGAATTCATGCGTTTATATACATAACTTTCATTCATGCCGGCGCTGCAAAAAGTGACAAAAATCCAGATCTGAAATAACAACTTAACCTAGAACGGCAAGCATAAAGGATCATAATACCTCATCTTGGCTGCTTAGAAACGACTCTGTGATGCACGGGAAAATTTTGATCTCATACACTAAGTAGACTTGGCCCTGTTTGAATCAATTTGCTATAAACCGTGTCAAGAAGTGTATGTCTTACTCCACCATTAACCCTGAAACAGCACAGTATCATTATACTCCATGCCCGGTTAAAATGACTATCCTAAACTTTGTAAACGGGCGTAAGTTTTACTGCACCAATTTAGTCATTGATGTGCGTTCATGTTACAAGCCCTCCTTCAGTAACAGTAGTATTAACACCGTCCTAGCACAAAGTATAGTTTCACACTACTGCATTGCAGTAGGTGCGGCTTTTACAAAACAATCCCCCCTTTCCAGCTTCAACGTATTAATTCCATTAATGCACCTACCTCTCACAGTCAATCTGGCAAACTGTATCCAAAGGGATCCTACCCCGGTACCCCCACTTAGCCAAATCAGTGGGAACCCATCAGTGTTCTCCTATCTGAAAGGTACCCCCTTTTCACGGGTTTTTGGTCAATAAAAGGCCCCTTTTTTCATTAAAACACAAATATTTGGGGCCTCAAACACAACCCTTTTTTCTGAATATGCGAAATTTTAGTCAGCTTATATAGATAGAATAACTTACTAAACTCGTTACTCTTAGAGGATTGAAAACTGTATGTACATGTGTTCCCATTTTGAAGTGATGTTCTCTGAAACTCCCAAATTTCTAAAGTGTGCATACATTGATTTTACAATACAGACTTTTTTTAATTAAAAAATACCCCTTTTTTCTAATTTTTGCGAATTTGTGTGTGAAAATACCCCCTATTTTCAATTTTCGCAGACATGCAAACTTTCTTTGAAATGACCCATTTTTGGAACACTGATGCGTATCCCGTGGTCCAGAAAGTGGGGGTACCGGGGATGCTACGGCTTACTCCAGTCTTTGTAGTATGCTTGCTGTATGGGAATGTTGTCTAATGTTGTCTAACGCGACCGCTTTTAGCCAAAAACTTAGTATTGGTGTAATTGTTAACATTCAAACTGGTATAAGTCCAGTACCTATTGTGTGCTGCAGCCCATATATGCATCCTATCCCTAGATTGATTTTGGACAATTTCAATGAATTTATTGGTTTTGGCTCCGATCCCTTTAATGGAAATATATAGAATTATTCATTAAACCACATTCATTCCTGTCAATTTTAATCTACACACACATCCGGGCAGCTTTGGGACCCCCCGGCTAGCGACACATGTACATGATTACAGAGATGCCAACATTCTGTGAAGTGTAATTAATGAAGGAAAATCAAAAGTTATATAAATATGTAATATATAACCTAGGAGCAAAGGATTAACAATCACATTATGTTTAAAGAAATAAGTACAGGGGCAGACCCAGGAAATTTTTAGAGGGGGGGAGGGGGGCAAAAACATGAATGTACGTGGGAGGGGGCCCCTCCAACAAACATGATTTAACAGTTGAGGGGGGGAGGGGCAAGGCCCGTCCGGCTCCCCCCACCCCCCCTGGATCCAACCGGCAGCTGCACACCCCTGGAACGACCCACAGAGGCCGCCTCTGAGACAGGGGCTGACAGACAGAGTGCAGTGGGGCATGGCCCGGTAAGTGATACACCATCAGGCGGTCTCTGGGTCGGGCCCAGCTGGAGACTCATGGTCATCCTCCATCACGCAGGGCTCTGTCCCTCCCTCCCGGTCTATCCTGACAGAGTGGTAGCGGCACAGGAGCCTTGACTTGTGAAGATGTCTAGACTGGATATGGCAATGTTTGAGCCCCTCATAAGAACCGTGGAGGAACAAACATATCTGAAATTTGATCAACCGCAGCATCAGGCCCATGGTCAAATGGATAAGTCATTTGACTGTGGACCTGATGTGTTTTCACTGTGTGGGTTCGAATCCTGGAAATGCCTTGGTAACGTTAACTCGACGTGTCGTCAGCCATACGGCAGTACGCCACCTGGTGGGAAATCAGCCGCCTTTTTTTTTTTATAATATTTTAGTTGTCATCATCAGTACAAATACTGTTCTTCCAGATGTTACAATTAAGTCTTGAACGCCAATGTGTAGATTAGGGTTAACTATAATTATGGTTCATTGTCCGAGATAATTACTGTTGTTAATATTGTCTTTGATGGGTGCTAGTCGAGTGGTGAGTAAGTCCACGAGATGGGCGCTCAATCCATAACATGAACAACGCTTGGCAGTACGGTAAGTTTATTGATGGATATGGTGATGCGTACAGTTGCTCGTGATGATAATAAGTTCCAAGGTATAACAATAAGCCCATCCCACATTGGGTATATCCTAGGGTTGGACAACGGTTGAACAAAATTACCGTCTAAGCCATCCTTGTCCCCTAGACTTGGGGTTACTGGAATAACTAAAAATTAAGTTTTTCTGAATCCCCAAGTTCTGACAAAATGTTATGATTTCTTAAATCTAACCAATTGACAACTTTGTAGGTTCACTAGCCAATCAAAACGCTGTATTTTAGGGAAAATAGGGTTGGACATTATAGGTTGGGCTGACAGGTTTTAACATTGGTTCCTATGGGGAAAAGGCCAATATATAAAGCTGCATTGTAGAAATTTTAATAGCAATTTCTCAACCAATCTACCAAGGTTAATTTTGTCTTACACTTGTGATGTGATGTGATGTTCGTGTACACTGGGATGGGCTTATTCCAGTTTAGGGTAGAGTAAGCTTCCTCCTTAGAGTCTGCCTAGTCTCACCTGCAGCCGACGTGCGGTAGTACCGTGTAAGTCACCAGATGTCCCTGTAATTGTATAGCTATCTGAAACCCCTTCGAATCTCCCGATCCGAATGATCCAAACGCTAAAGGTCTCTCCCTTTCTCTTACACTGCACTCTTGCTTATAAAGCAGTCTGGTATTGATTTTACCCCAGGCGTCGGTGCTTTGCGGGGAGGTGTGTCCCAGTGAGCATTGTCGTCAGGTATATTTACACCTACCAGCGGCACCTGCCATTACTAGATATTTTCATAAACTAAGTAATTTAGAGAGATTCTTATTATTTTGTATTCAACTGGTGACCTTTACACTAATTCAATGATCATGCACAAAGTAACTGATTTAATCTCTACCTTTGTGCAGTCTCTTGATAATCAATCTCGTCCAATATTATCGAATATATATATATATATATATATATATATATAATGACAAATACATAAATATACAAAAATCAATCCATGGGTAATTTGAACAATAGTACTAGTATAATTCTTGACAACTGAGAAAAGGACACAACCACCGTGATATTTCGTATGCTAGTTTCCAAAAACCAAAATACATCATGACATAGTTGAACTAATTGGAATGCAAACAGACACAGACACAAAAAGAGCACAAATTTCACCATACCATCCTCAGCCTAAGCAAAACCTCAAACTTCAGTTGTGTAATTAAAAAACATTTTAACTGCAGATTAAATTCTATTTTATATATTATCTAATTCACGAATATGTCTTGGTAGGGAAAGCCAGAGTTTAGCACCCCTGTAATAAGGTGACTTCTTAGCTAGGTAGGGCGCGCCAGGTAAGGGGATGAGGTAAGGAACGGCTCGACCCGGCTAGATGTTAACAACGTCTTCTAATCATTCTTAATCTAATCATCTGGGGTATACAGAAGGTTTAATTCAGTTTTGCAGGTATCCAAGTCTATCAATACTAGCCTATATCTCTGGATGGTTCCTGGTTGAAATGTTTAAATCCATACAGTCAATTACACTAATCTATAAGTGATCATCTGATGGGGGACTCACTCGACCCATTTTATATATTAAACCAAAAAGTTAAGCAACGTTGATACTGGTTGCTACTTGCATGGTCGCTAGCCCGGGTCCGAATCCCAGTGGTCAACACATAGTTTTCGTCATGGTCGTCTATGTTTCAATTAAATCAACCAGGTGTCTCTGAAGTAAAGATCCGTGTACACTATACTCCCTCTTCGCTTCAGCCTCGTCTCTTTTTTATTAGGTCAGCAACCTAAGTAGTATGCCGTGACATTGCATCAGCCCTTGTACTTGTTGTTTAAAAGGCCCCCTCCAGAGGTTCTTATCGGCGAGCCGCGACACTGGGCTACACAGAGCGTATGTACTAGATGAGCAACTTCGTGTGTTCGAACCCCTCTAAATTAAGCTAGGCTGGCCTAGCACCGATCATCGTCCTATATCCCCCAGTGTCACTGTGACACTCGCCTCCCTTTTTCATTCCTTTTTATATATGTTATAAAGGGGGGGTTACGCCTGCATCTATACGTATTTGAAACCCTGTAATTGTATTTAATATGAAATCAATTAATTCCGTAGACTGATCGGACTCTTTGGAAGAACCTGCTTCGGTGCTTCCAAATAGGGAACTGTAATAATTCTCTATTTATAATTAACTTCTTATTGTTTTCATTTCAGTGGTCAATAAAGTGTGGGTTTAGACACAGGATTTGGTTGTGCATTACCTCGTATAGGATGGCCGTGTCTGGAATCCTACATGATGTAATGCCCACTAATGGCCGCCTATTCACACCCCACATCACCCCCACATCATGTTACCCTATACTACCTAAAAACAGAACAGACCGAGGGGGAATGAAGCCAAAATTATTTCTCCGAGTCTGAGCGCATTGATGCGTTGAGGGCTTCGGCTTTGGCTGAGTCATCCCCGAGGTCTGTTCTTGTTTTATTCTATACAATAACCCTGGAAAATAACCTATTAACCCATGAAGCGGGGATTAATTAATTAAGCGGGGAAATAATTTTTGATTATTTCCCTGCAGGGAAATAACGCTGACCATTACCCAACATTTACTAGCGGGGAAGGACAATGATGAAGGTATAGGCGCTACGAAGTTGGTATAGAATAAATTTAAATACTGATCCTCTTCATCCTGCACAGCCGCCTACCAACTGTATATCTCTATGATCATGAGTTACATCGTTACCCTGCCCCACCCACCAGGGCACATTTTTTCACGTAACCGACAACGTGACCCTCAGTTTTGGAGGATGTGTTGCATTGTGTAGTCAACAGGCCTACGGTGCAGGCGCATTTTCTTAGTTGCAAATTGAGTGTATTCGAACCAGCGCCCATTCACACATTAAACTTAGAGAAGAAACATCTGAGTCATGTCCACCCCTCCTCAGGAAACCCTGGAAAGTCCACAGTCACCGGGACCCTCTCAGGAGGTCAATCCTCCTGCTACATTCACTGCAGATTGTGATACAAAAAATGTTCGAGAAGTGTCACAGGTTTCATCAACCTCATCACAATCTTTGCCCATCGAACAGGCAGCTGACACTAGGCCTCCTTTGAAAAGAAATCGCGTAACTGTTCATCCATACCGCGCGCAATGAGCACCACTACCACGTATGATCCTAGGAGGTCTGTTCCCCTGGCCCGGGTTTCGTGCTGAGAGCATTATCAAGTCAGCTGGGAGCCCATACCCATAGGAGTGACCACCCATCACCCCCTCCATCCAAGTGAGGTAAGAAATAAACTCTTTTTTTTCCAGCAACATCCCTGTAAAGCGTGTACATGTTTCGGTTAATTATCTAAGAAACCATTTCAACTTTCCTTTTCTGGTATTGCATTTTCAATAACCTACTACTTATTGATCTGCTGCTAACTTTTGATCCTAATTACATCTTTTCCCTGTACCTAGCAGTCTGTGCCAGGATTTACTTTCCTTCTCCATCTAGTGCTAATCACCTTCTATTTAATCATTTCAGTGGCGCCCGTCTTCTGAGATAGCTCTTCATGATCAGGGCTTCCGAATTGATCAGCATATAGTTCTTCTGAACCTGGATGGTCCTCGTCGACATCGCTTTGCAATTGTTCCTTTGGTTGCTATCTGGTGGACCAGGGCCAGGGGCGGATCCAGGAATATGTAGAGGTGGGGGGGGGGGGGTCAAGTCCCCCCTCCCCCCTCCCCCCCCTGGATCGGCCCTTGATCATCAGTTCTGCGTGGTACGATTTACTTCATTTACTACATCAACTCTGTCAACATACGTCATAGTATTAGTGTAAACAATTAATCGTAATAAAAGAAAGTATTCACGCAATTTAGTGCCTTTTATCATTTTTTCGCGTCAATAACTGCATTAACGGTCCCCTATAGATGTGTGGTAATAAATAAAAGCCCTTAAAATGACCTATCTAGATGTTTATCGAAGAACTTAAAATATTTAGAATTTAGGCCTTTAGACTGTAAAAATGAGTGTGGCCGGGCCCTTCCCAGCCTCTTCCCTGAATCTTCCATGTTAGGTTTTTGTAATCAGTGCCAAGAAACAAGGGTCCCCGACTTATAATTATTTTACCTACTAATGGGGACATCTGCCGAGATCTATATTAATATAAGCAACTCCGTCCGTAGGCCTCCAACTCTGGTTGAAAAAATATAAAATGAAAAGATATTCAATCAAAATTATTGTACTTTCTATGACAGAATCACTGCCTGCTGATAACTTGAAATTTCTTCACAATTATTGATTAGCCATGAATTTTTACTCATTCTATAAGGCAAAGGACCTGCCGGGCTCAACGATATTTTATTCAATAAATAAGAAATCAGGATGGTATTTCTGACTTGTCTATGGCAAATTCTTTAGGTCCTATATGCAGGAGGGAGGCGCTTTATTAATAAAGGATTTCCTTTTCATATGCACATTTGACGTATCCATTATTTTCCCAGGGGCCCATCCTGTAGTAGGCCGCTATTTCTTCAGAGAGCCCAAAGCCGACGGGGGGTTCCTATGAAACGACTTCCGTCCCGTTTCATACCGGGACACGCGTCTATGATGACCGCATCCAGCTGTTGGCCATCTGAGGCGGCGCATGTCAACTAGCTTCTGTGTCAGGTCCATCACAGGAGTACCGCGGCCCGCGGTCCGCGGGGTAGTCTTAACACTTCTTGACACATGACGTAACAGGCCTCAAAAGGGGCGGCGGTCATGGTGTCGCTGATACCCCGTGTACACCCCGTCACGTCTAGGACGTAACTTATGGTAAAAGTCTTGCCTCATTGATAAAAGATCGCTTTCGCCAGATCATGTGTCCACAGGGGGGCCAGCCAGGGATGTATAAATACGGCGTGGCATATGGCTTGACATTACTTGAAAACTTCTTGCCACAATGAACACGTCCACTGATTATCTTGATTCTGTGATGACCAACCCGAATATGAGCTTGTGCAGGATGATCACCAGCAGCCCCAAACTGGGCGGATCGCACCCCATGGCCGACCTTGAATCGATGGATGTGTCTCAGGTGACCAATATTGGTGACGAGAACCTGGACGCGTCCGGCTCTTTGTCCACCTCCTCCATTTCCAAACAATCTATGGCCGATGTGTTGGCTAAGATGGAGCGCCTGGAGGAGAAGTGCCTAAAGGTCGAGTGTGAAGCGTCTGCGGTAAGAGCAAGGGCGGAAATGTTGGCCATGGTCCAGCGAGCCAAGCCAAGCCTGCCCAAACATCCTTGGCATACGAACCGAAGCCGAGTAATGCTATAGCTGTAAGTTTCGAAATATGTTTTAAAGGCTCCTTATAAAACTTTACATATTAAAGATAGTCTTGGTTTATCAATTATCGACATATCATTTAGTATGTAATCCAATTCCTTAACACATCGCACACTGAAATATATTTACAATTCACTGATTAATGCTTGGTTTCTTTTATTGTTTCTAGTATTCTGTTCGTTCCGCTTACAAGGGCAGGTGCAGGGAAAGGGCGGGCTTTAGGCTTACTCCTGGGTAAGTTCATGAAGATCATCTAACGTGATAACGATGTGAACAGTAGAGACCTTAATATTGTTTTTAGTAAGCAACGTTAACGATTAATGTAGTCCTAAATATCGAATCCCGAATAGAACCTTTGCCATTCTAATCTAATTCGAGCGTTAGAGCACCCGACGTGATGCCGTTCATGACTTGAATACATCTCATTATATTCCTACATTCACGGCGGGGATCAATCATCCACAAAACGCTGCGATTATCCAGGATTTGGTTGATAACGTCAGCACCGCCGAAGATGCCCCCCGACCCGAGGTATTAGGTAAGTCTGATCGGTAGCAAGTTTCCATGTTAACTAATTACCTGTACAGGTACATTTATGGATCACGCTCCACCTAGTCGTCTTAATACCTAAATTCATGTTATCGGTAAAAGTGTTCAAATACCTATGTAATCATAGTCTATCTCATGAATAGTACGGTGCTTTCATTTAACATATTAGAACCCTTTATATCCTTTCTCAAGTAGTGGCTTTAATTTTTAAGCAGATTTCATATCAATATTTATAGTCGCTGCCCAGACGTATTTCCGCACTCAGCAAACCAGGGAGAGGCGAGAGCGGACCGGGAAGATCAAGGAGAAAAACAGAAAGGCCAACCTCCGTCACCATCTCACCCAGGTAAATCAATTTTGGTCCAAAGAGAATGCGCACTCGTGCAGGCATTATTTTGTGAAGCCCACATCCTCATAAGCATGTACTTTTCTTATAGTTGCCATCTCATACTATTAGAGTGACCAATTGCAACGCTTGTTAATACTGCGTGGCACTATTTAAATTCCAGCAATTAACATCCAATGATAAACATCTTCTTTGTGTTTGATGTTGTTGGCCAAGTATGTCTTAACTGTATTATATATATAATAACCTTGCAGAAGATACAAAGACGGCAGGTCGCACTGGAAGAGCTTGTTCTGGAGTGGGACGAGGATAGGAGGTTGGCCATGAGGGCCGTCCTAACACCAGACTACACTAGTGATGAGGAGCGTGTCCGGGATCGGACGGTCAATGCAGCGGGCGAACACTCCCAGCGATATTACCGCCTCATCAAACCCCTGATGTGGGAAAGTGACGAACTGAGAGGCTATAAAGCGCACCTAGACGACAAAGAGGACTCTGTCACCACCACACGTCAGCAGGCCGTCCGATTAGCTGTGGTGCATTCGCCGACGTGCGACCCAGCACCAAAACGCCAACAGCCTCCTCCCGGTGCCCCATACTGGGCAGTGAAGCCTGCGTATCGGTTTGGGGGCAGCGATGCCTAACACCCCAGCTGCTCAGAGATTCTCCCCGCCATTCAGCCATTTTGCCATAATTTCTTCAATTCGTTATATAAACTGTTCTCCAAAGTACTTTGCACTTCTTGTTTTGACTTCGATCTTATTATTGACCCCTGCCTGCTAAGCAGGGTTGTTGAAATGTAAAACTGACTTGTTAAAAATATATCGGTACAATCTAGGTACAATGTATAGGTTACAAATATATAGGTTCAAAAAAATAGTTAAAATTGACAGGGATGTAAGTTAACCATTTGTATTTCAAATGTTTCACACCATCACTCCATTATTATTGTAAAACTACAATTAACAAAACTAATAGGACTAGCTTGATCACAAGATTTATTCATTGACTAGAATCTATATAATAATGAAATCGAATAGAGCAAACTTTAAATTACTAGTAAAAAGTAACCTTGATATAAACAGATTACTACGTTTGTAAATATAAATATCATATCACTCTAGCTGACTACGATGATTTAGGAATAAACTTGCAATTGTGTCATCTGTCGGTCTTTAGATTGTCAGCAGCTCTACATCAAAGTAAAATAGCATGACATGAAGGTACCAGCTGTACCAGAGACTGAGTACTAGTAAACATCTGCAGCTCAACAATTCAATTGCAACCTGCACACGGCAACCTATATGTAAATTGTAATAGATATAGCCCGGTGGCCTGCACACCATACATGTACATGTGCACGTGCACACAAACATCAGCTTTAAATGCACCAGCTAATAATACATAAGGAACAACCAACAAATCAAAAAACACAGTGCATACTTATCATAGGACTAGGTCTGAAACTGAACAAGACTGTACTTTGCCGATTAAACACATTTCTCCCTGCGACATGTTATGTATATATATATATATATATATATATCTCTAGGTAAATATTATTTCAAGTGAAGCAAGTGAAGAAAGAGTGAATGAATGGGGCCATCTACTCGGCCTGGGGAATTCGAGCGGTCATTTCCAGCTAGCAAGTCCGTGCAACCATGGAGACTGGTTTTAACTTTACTCTCTCTGGTGAAACGGGCCGGAGCAGTCACTTCAATTCTCCAGTGTCCCTTCTCACCAGCTTCGACGTCAGGACTGGTTCCGCATTGCTCTCAAAACCTTGAGGACCAGGAGGTAGGTGTTGGTATTGATGCATGTTGGAGTGTCCTGAAGAACGTTAAGTGTAGCTATAGGCCATGGGATGAGCAGTTCACCGCATGGCCAGTCTTCCTGAAGCAGTCCAGTCCGGGTCCCGCCAGTACTAGTAGAAAGGTAGCCCCCAAGTATTATCGCTCCTAACCATAACCCTAACCCCCACTAGAACCCATGGCCAGATATATCCCCATTCCCATTCCCACCTGCCCCACCCAGTCACCCTTTTCACCACTAACCACCTTACCTCACACCTTACCCCTTCAACCCCGTCCCCTCCCATCCCTTCCATCCCATCAGGGGACAGGGAAGGGGTATGGTGAGGGATCAGGAGGATGTGGTGAAATGCCCCCCTCCCCCCTATCCCTCTTCCGCCCCCCCCCATTCCCTACCCCCCACCCCCCTCCCCTCCCCTCCACCCTATCCCCTTCTCTACCCCTCTTGCCCCCCGTTCCCTGTCCCCCTTGCCCCCACCCCCATAAAAAAAAACCATAAAAAACAACAACAAAAACAAAAACAAAAACAAAAAACTATGTATACTACTATAAATTATGAAACTAAGCTAAACTAAACTAATAGTATTTACCCCTATGATGAGATAGTTGGTGGTTGGTTACACGTTAAATTTATGGTTGCTATGGTAACAGAAACAAGAGGGAAACCTGAAATTATGGTAAATTTTCAGGTTATTTGTGGTTACCATGGCAACTGAGTATCCAAGACAACCAATTTCAATACACCATTCAATAGAACTCTCAGAGTGCTTAAATTTGATGTTTCACTTGTGCTTCTATCTTGAATATTAAGGAAAATATGGCCATTTTAGTCTTTATTTTAAGAAACCCTTATTTTTTTGAGGTGGTTGCCATGGAAACTTGTCATTTATTATATTCTATGCTCATGATGTTTCAGTGCAAACCCCAAATCTGCACACTAGAGACTAATACACTTCAGATAAGATAGATTGTACTCTGTTATACCTTAAAATTTATGTTCTTGGTTGCTATGGTAACGGGAATGGGAGAGAAAGTGAAAAAAATGGTCATTTTTGAGGTTGTTTTGGGTCACCATGGCAACCAAGTAACAGAAACAACCAATTTCAGTTTTTTATCTGATGTAACTCCTAGAGTGCATCAATTTGACATGTCATTTGTGTTTCTATCTTGTATATTAAGAGAGATACTGCCCAAATACTGTTAAATTTGAAATAACATGAATTTTGAGTGGTTTCCATGGAAACCAGTCATTTACTGTATTCCATTATCATTGTTTTGACAAAAAACACTCGTTTCCATGTAGAGGGGAAATGTACTCTTGAGATGAGATACGTTGCGCCTTGATAAACCCATATTTGTGGTTGCTATGGTAACAAGAAGAGAAGAGAAACTGAAATTATGGCCAATTTTGGAGTTATTTTTGGTAACCATGGCAACCCAGTAACCAAGACAACCAATTTCAGCCTTCCATCCTATAGAAGTCTAGGAATGCTTAATTTTGATATCTCATTTGTGCTGCTATCTTGAAAATTAAGGAAGATATGTCAAAAATAGTGTTGATTCCAGAATTACCTGATTTTTGGGTGGTTGCCATGGAAACCAGTGATTTACAATATGCTGGGATGCGCTTTTTTTAGTACAAACTATCAGGCCATAAAGTTCAGATATTTATCTTTCTAATGAGGTATGGCTTGCTTTGTTATACCTCGGGTTGGGGTTTTTCCTTAAATAAGGCTCTTTTTGAGTTTGGCCGCTCTACTATAAGTAGATCTAATGATACATAGATGTGGATTTAGGGGGTAGGGCTTGCCAGGCACACGCCCCCCTCCTTTTTTGGGCCTTTTTTGGGCCTTTTTTTGGCCAAAGTCTTTAATGTTATATTCCTGAAAATGTTGCTATATATTTTAAAAAGGGGGTTGGCGAGCAGTAAAAAGAGGAACTTTTAAATATTTTCCTACTATTTTTAGGGGTTTTTATATTAGATTTTGGAAGGGAAGGTGGAACTTTTGGAAAAATTTCCTTTGTGTGTGTGTGTAGGGGGGGGGGCCACGACCCCCACCCCCCTCCCCTTAGTTACGGGCCTGCAGAACTTCCCTAAAATGACCCTAAAACCTTGGGCTGTTGGGGGCTTCAGATTGCATGAATGATAGGTTATCTTTTCAAAATTTTCCTGGGGATGTAACCCCATACCGTCCAATGGGAGGGCCTTTCGGTCATTCCCTGGAAGAATACATATAAATATTGGGGAAAAAAGATCATCCTGTAAGGTCACTAAAGTACCTTGGAGTGCCTCAGATTACATGAACAAGAGGTTTTCTTCTCGAAATTTTCCTGGAGTGGACCCCCATCCTGGGACCTCCATATCCCACCCCCTAGAAGGAGAGGGGCCATTCCCAAGAAGAATAGCTATTGAGGAACAAATAACATCCATTTTGTAGTCACTAAAGTACCTCAGAATGCCTAAGATTGCATGAATGAGAGGTTACCTTTACATCTGTCCCCCCCCCCTCATTATAAATCCTGGATCCGGCCCTGGTCGCATTCACTTACTTTTAACAATTCTTTAGCCTCAGGTTAAATTTTTTATGAATTAAAGATTCTAACACTAGCAAACAGTGATAGAAAATGATGCACCAACTCCATGTCGAGACATAATATGCCTATTTCTTTTATATATCATTGTTTTGAAAGGTTAGGGCGAGGGTATTAAGTCAGGGTGCCCATGCTTTTTCAGAAATCAAAATAAGACCTAAATAAGTGTTTTATAATACCTTGTCGGGTACAAAGATAACACCTTTTCATGATTGATTTTTTTAACTTTTCTGTTTATGTTTTTAATCATTTGAACATTCTACTATAAAGAGGTAAATATGATAATAACAGGAGGAAAATTTCATCTTATAATAAATTGAGACTGACAAAAAATAAGACATTTCTAAGACATCTGGACAAAAACTAAGACCTTTCTAATAGCCTTATAAATTGGGGAACCAAAATAAGACTTTAAAAGACCTTTTAAGACCCCTGTAAGTGAATGGTCTCTGTGGTGCGACAGGGTAATCAATATGTGCGACATAAAGAAAAAATGTGCCCACCCCTGAACAGTTAAGTAATGCTGTTATCCAATACTACTACATTATTGTTATGTCACTGCATGTATAAACTTTAGTCATATCAGTTATGGTACAACACGAGTCACATCCAATCAGTGAATGTTCTGGGGTTTTATTTACTATCATTTGTTTACAACGATGCTGGTCAAATATCGGTTTCGACCGGTTTTCGGCAAAGCACCAGCATAACTTGAATGTTATACATTTAATCGAAATAAGTACAGGATTTTTCTGCAGGATTTGTGTGAAAAATCATGTTTTTGGCCCCCCCTCCCCTACAAATTCCTGGGTCCGCACCTGGACACTGTAGTCAGTGGCGGATTTAGGAGGTTGCGCGCAGGCTTTAACATTTATTAATACTTTGTTATTTTCCAATTCTTCTTTTTTGAAAAATTTTAAGAATACCAACCATAAACTAATTGAATAAAAAAAATCTTTTGAAAATGTTTGTGCAAGGAACCCTTTAATATTTATTTATCTTAACAAATTGAAATGGCATTTTAAACAAAATATGACCTTAATATTAGTAAATTATGATTAACATGGTTAAATATAGGTATTTAAGTAATATAGACGATAATCCAAGACTGCAAGCGATTGCGCATTGCCGAATGCCCAGCACAGCATGAGCCATACCCTTTTTGAAACTCTGGATCCGCCTCTGGCAGTGGAGACTTTCTTAGTGGAGAGAAGAGAGAAGAACACGTCTACGTCATCGAATTCAGGTACGCGGGCGACATTTTTTTTATATATATCATCTCTTCCAGTAAATCTAAATTATTAGTACAGTCCTTTGCCCCTACAGCACCACAGTTTCATTTACTTTCCAGATCCCTTCGTAATTGATGTTTAGAATGTAATAAAATTCGCCCTTGGATTTGTTTTTAACAAAAAGACAAAATTTTTACTAGGGCGGGACCTAAGCCACCGTCAGGTCACATGATCAGATTGCAAAATCAAAATGGCGCAAGCTAACGCGTGAGTATGAAACCTCTCTATGTCAATAACACATTTTAAACATTTATAGTCATTGTCACCCCCATGTTTGTACATCTTAGGATGGAATAGGATACAGAGCACCACTAGCATCACTAATTCCACCTCGGAACGTGATCAAATACTAATTTCGATCGTCAGAAAGGTGACACTTTTTATAAATATGACGCCGGCCATTTGGGCAAAGACGCCAAGCAGTAACTCCGCATCTCTAGACCTAGACCACGGTCTGCCAAGTGTCCCGATTTTCCCTTCACAATCGATATCCCCATTTTTTGACCTTGTTGACCTAAAAAATTGCATTAATGTTGTAATGGATTCCTTTTGTGAATGACCCAGGAATTTGTAGATGGGGGGGGGGGCCAAAAACATGAATGTACAGGGGGGTGGGCCCCCCATCAAACATGATTTAACAGGGCAAGGGGGGGGGATGCCAAGGCCCGTCCACCCCCCCCCCCCTGGATCCGCCCCTGGGCCTCTATATCCACTACTGATACATGTGTCCACCTTATCTTTTCTGCACACCAGACAACTCCTCCTCGTCCTCGTCGAAGCGGCCGCAGGCACCAGACTGGTGCTGGTCCCCCCTGGGGACGGGCCACTCTTGTAAGTAAACCGCCTTTTTACTTCACGTAAGTTTGAAACAATTAAAAAAATCTGAATAGTCTAGATTTAGTAATCTACTTTTTAGATTAGACTACCGGATGCTTGCTTTTCACCCCATGTTTGCACTAGGCAAGCATGCATCCCAGCCCTTTTACATGTTACCGTCACAATGCTTACAAGTTATAATTAGTATCTAAAAAATTTTTTACTATGTGGATCGGTCCACCTCTTGTTTGTTGAAGAAACCGGACTAACAGAGAAACAGAGACAAAGACTAATTTTATATTTATCCAAGTCACTGAAGTTCGTTCTAGATATATCTATACAAAAACATGGACAATGCTTTCTCTCTAGTATTTTATTATTCGCTTAACTTTAACCGTTCCAACGTGTTAAAAAATATATATCTCTAATCCACCGCATAAACTTTCTACACTTTTAAAAAGTTTTTTACCTATAATCAACACTTTGAAAAATCAACAGTTTGGAATTCAACACTGTAGAATTTTGAGTATATAAGACTCCGCTTTGATTTGGAATGTTATCCTGATGATGACTGTCAAAAGTCGAAACATGTCGATCATCCGAACATTTATTCAGTTGTCTATTTGAATAAATATCTACATTGTCCAACAACCTGTTGTGGAGTTTGGTGTACTTCGAACTTTTTAATTTCTACATCAATTTATACACCTGGAATCCAGTGGATCCTTTACAACGGAAGACGTTATTCCAGTTATAGTTCACGGGCCCCCTACACTCTGCCATCAACGCATCTATTTGGACCGTTTGCATCCCAGGGATCCTATAACTACCAGACCGTGAAAAGTCATCCAACGTCAATAATGGCAAGTAATGATCCACCCATCAACACGGACACTGAATCCAATGCGGCCAAGAAACAACGGCTCATGCCGGATCCGAATCAACCCTCTACCAGCACTACTCCTTTTGTATCCCCTAGTGGATCAAGAACAGACCTCAATAACACCAACCAAGTGGTCCTCACTGACCACAGCTTGGTTTACTACCGTACTCTAAGAAAAGTGCAGAAAGGAATCTTGAAGGCCCAGCACCACGCCCACATTATGAATCAACACGTTGAACGTGGAACCTCTCCAAGGGGTCTCCAAGCCAACGTAACAACACAAATTCCAGAGATGTCCACAGTGTTCCAACTCAAATGGGAACGAGCACACATGGAATTCGCCAACATCCTAACATCTCTTCTACACGAATATTGGTCAAACAGAGCCACGGAACTACAAAACAAAAAGCAAGAATTACTATCAGCAGTAACTGAAAAATGCAAAGAGAAAGAATTAACCGAGTTAACCAGCCAGTAGGACAGAGTAACCCTCAACCCGGAACAACCACAACGGGGAGAAAGAAGAGCAGAAGGTTTAAGAGGCCGCCAGTTTCTGAGTCCCATCACGAACTCCGTCGTCAACCTCAGTAAAAAGACGTTAGATCAACACCACCTATCTCTACTGTCTAAGGGTTTGTCATTTTGTCCTACACCTCCACCGAACCACCCCTGCCATACCCTCAGAGATGTTTTCCTCTTCAACAGACGTCTACGTCTCCATCACCACTTCCTTGGCAATCCATCCACCACAGATAAGAACATCTTCTCATCCTTTCAACCTTCCTCCGGCTGGACTCCACCACCTGGTAAGGATCTATATGTAGATAGTTTTATTGGCAACCTTACCAACCACGTCACCAACCACCAACCACCAACCACTGTCCACTCCAATATTACTCCACTGGAATGCATAGCTCTGAAAGACCTACAGGACGACACCAGCATCATCATCAAACCAGCAGATAAGGGTGGGGCGATAGTGATTCAAGATATCCACGATTACATATTAGAGGCTCACCGCCAACTCAACAACACGGCCCATTATGAACTTTCCACAGTTCGGATTTTCGAAGCATCATCCAAAAAGATCAAGACTTATCTAACTAACATGGTAAACCATGGACTTCTGCCTCCGTACACCCATCTTAACCTCACACACAAATTCCCCAGACTGCCTACCCTCTACCTACTTCCAAAGATCCACAAAGCCAACAACCCAGGTAGACCAATCATCTCAGCCTGTGGAGGACCCACAGAGAAAATCTCAGCCTTCGTAGACCGTACCATTAAACCACTAGTCACTGACCTACCTAGCTTTGTAAAAGATACCTCTGACTTTCTCAACAAAATCCAAGGGTTGATCATTCCAAGTGACCACACACTTATGACCATAGACGTCTCCTCTCTCTACACCAACATCCCACACTCCGAGGGCATCAACGCCTGCAGGGAACAACTACTAATGAGAGCTGATGAAGACCCTTCTACTTGCTTGATCACCACACTGTTGAGATTCATCCTAACCATGAACTACTTTGAATTCAACGGAGAAATTTACCACCAGGTCAGTGGTACTGCCATGGGCACGAAGATGGCACCCAACTATGCTAATCTCTTTATGGGACACCTAGAAGAGAAGCTTATCAACGACTACCCAGTCAAACCCACCCTGTGGCTCAGGTACATAGATGACATCTTTTATATTTTTCCTGGGACGTGTGAAGAGGCAGAAATATTTCTACATTATCTCAACCAACAACACACCACCATCAAGTTCACGGCAGACATCTCTAGCCACACAGTCCACTTCCTGGATGTGACCGTCTACAGATCCTCCACCAACACTTTGGACACACGCCTCTATCGAAAACCCACCGATATATATAGATATCTACACTACAAATCATTCCACCCTGCCCACCAAAATAGATCGATCCCCTACAGTCAATTCCTGAGAGTCCGCCGCATCTGCACCTTGAAGAAGGACTTCTACCATTTCACGGATCAGATGATAGCCAACATGGTTACCCGTGGATACCCCATGAAGCTACTACTAGAAGCACAGACCAAAGCAGCCAACCTTGATAGAGCCTCCCTACTAACACCAAATGCCATGCCCACTACAGATGTCAACATTCCACTGATAGTTACGTTTGACCCACAACACTCACACATCTCTCTGGGGGTAAACAACTCCCGATTCCTTCTGGACAACGTCAAACCCACACTCCAGAATGTCAAACTCTTGGTCACCTTTCGTAGGAACAGAAACCAACGCGACAAACTAGTCAAATCACAGTTACGCCCACAACAACAACCCATGGGATTTCAACAGTGTGGAAAAGCCAGATGCACCACATGCCCCCACGTTTGGACCACCAACACCGTTACCAGCCATAGCAATGGTAAAACCTTCCGAGTGGTTATCCACGCCACTTGCCAAAGCCACGATGTGGTATACCTGATAGAATGCAAAAGATGTCGAATCCAATATATTGGCCAAACGTCGAACTCTGTACATGTCCGATTTCAACAACACTTGAGGGACATCCGAACCCCACATAGCCAGAAATCCCTTCCACTCCACTTCACCTCCCCCGGTCACACGCCGACCGACGCCATCTTGACAGTGGTTGATCGATCAACCGAAATCAACCCGCGCCTCCGATTGGAGGACGCATGGATCACGTGGTTAGGAACCTACCAACCAGCGGGCTTGAATCAACGCTTTTAAACTGAAAGTAGGACACCGGTGTTTGTCAACATGGAGCACGCGTGTGAGATTTGTGACCGCAAATTTGGGAGTTTGAAAGCTGTAGGCAGACACTGCACTCTACAACACAACCCGTCACTGCTGATCTACAAGTGTGACTATTGTGCCAAACCCTATCAAACTAGGACTAGCATGCATCGCCATGCGAAGAAAAGACATCCGGAATATTCGACGAACTTGCAATCTACCAATGGGGACGCGTCAGGCCCGGCGAAATCCGCCAAATTAACACCGATTGACTTAACTACTGACAGCGCGGAGAGTGTCACAACTCCAACAGAGCTACCCAACACGAGTCAGCCACCGGACTTACCAAACGGCATCAACACACCCCAGCCAACCTGTTCGTCGTCATTATCCACACCGACATTTGAACCTAACACTGACAGCAACACCAGCGCGGCGTTTAACCTGTCACAGTTTTTGATCATGGACCCGAGCATAGCCCCGTTGCTACCTGAAACTGTACTAAGCGCCCTTAACCTTTCTGACATCCAGATTCCACTCCCTCCACGCACCTCCACCCCCAACATACCTGTGGAATCAGCTCCAAAGCCTGCCCAGACTCCCAAGACCACCCATATCGCCACCATGTCACCAGTGGTCACTCAACGGGACGATATCATCACCACTACCACATCCACAGACATTCCTACCACCCCCGGGAAACGGACCCCGTTACCGGTGGAACGACAGACTCCATCACCGGGTCAGTATGACAACATCTCCGAACCTGACATTCCACCTGCAAAACCCAAGCAACCACCGACCGAGACTCCTCAGACCACCACACCCACCCCACCGCCTGTAAATGGGGAACCTCCACACTTTGACCTGAACACTCTGGCACAACCGACCACCACTACTGTCCACCTCTCTGAAACAGAGGTTCGACAGCGTATCAGCCTTATTGCTTGCCAAGTGGAGGAAATACTACCAGGCAGAGGAGCAGTCATGGGCGAGCTACTCCTATTTCAGTACTTGATCACTAGGAACCCCATTTTCTAAACTGTGATTCGACCCAAACTTAGGATTGTTACTTAACGTTAGACTTCATACACTTGTAATTGTATTACTTGGAAAATTTTTTACTATGTGGATCGGTCCACCTCTTGTTTGTTGAAGAAACCGGACTAACAGAGAAACAGAGACAAAGACTCATTTTATATTTATCCAAGTCACTGAAGTTCGTTCTACATATATCTATACAAAAACATGGACAATGCTTTCTCTCTAGTATTTTATTATTCGCTTAACTTTAACCGTTCCAACGTGTTAAAAAATATATATCTCTAATCCACCGCATAAACTTTCTACTTTTAAAAAGTTTTTTACCTATAATCAACACTTTGAAAAATCAACAGTTTGGAATTCAACACTGTAGAATTTTGAGTATATAAGACTCCGCTTTGATTTGGAATGTTATCCTGATGAAGACTGTCAAAAGTCGAAACATGTCGATCATCCGCACATTTATTCAGTTGTCTATTTGAATAAATATCTACATTGTCCAACGACCTGTTGTGGAGTTTGGTGTACTTCGAACTTTTTAAGTTATAATTAGGTGTTCATGACGAGTTGCCTCTGTTTCCTGCACAGCCTTGTTCCAGTGCCAGCTGGGCACGACAGCGCCCTTCTCAGATGGGGGGCGGGCGGGCAACACGACCCACAGCCACCACCGGGACCTGGACAGCTCCAGATCGAAGCGCCGGCCGGCGCCAGGCTCCTACTGGCCCCCCCTGGGGTCGGTCCAGTCTAGTAAGTAAACCAACGTTCTATAGCTACTTCACTTATGTTTAAAAAATTTTTAAATGTCTAGATCTACTAATCGACCTTTCACATTACATTAGACCAATGGCCTCTAGCAATTGCTTTTCAAAAACATGTTCTCCGTTTATCACGCATGCATCCCCGCTTTTTTACATGTTACTGTTACTATGATTACACGTTTCATTTCGATTACGAGTTACCTCTGTTTCCTGCACAGCCTAGTCTTCGTCCCCCCGGGCCACGATAGGGCCCTCGTCAGGTGGTCGGGGGCCAGCTTGAACGGGGTGGTGACACCCGCACCCCCTTAGCTAGTTAGCTAGATACCTTTTAGGTACCGATCGCACACTTATCCATGGGTATATCTTAACGTATTTGTTTAAATTTGTAACATTTGTCAAGATCTTTGTTTTGAGATATCGGGAAAAATTCTCAGGTACAATACCGAAAAAAAAAATTTGTGATTATTTTTTTTCACAAGGGTCACTTGAATGTTCCAAAACATCTGCTTTTTGTGTCAAAAGTCGGACACATGTGTCAAAAGTCGGACACATAATTACATACTTTTAATATTTTCATATAATCAAAAGCAATTTTTTGAAGAATAATAGTTTTTGTTTTCCTATATGCTTTAAACCAGTTAGGGGAAATTACTTTAGTGCATAATAGGTTCAGCTTGAATGTGGCATATCTTGTATCCAAAGGTTTAAGGAATACCTGTTTTTTTTCAAGATGAAAAATATTGAGAATTTGAAATAATGAAAAAATGGGTATTTTACATGAAAAAATAGAGGATACCTTGTGCAAAGTTTATTAAACAAATACTTTTAAAATCAAAATCTTAAGCTTTAATGATTATAACATCATCACGAAACACATTGATAATCAATTCCCAGCACGAAATCAGAAACAAAATTATTTTTTCATATTTTGTGAAAAATATACTATAAGTGTCCGACTTTTGACTACCGTCCGACTTTTGACGACTCTCCCCTAGTTTTTTTCTCAGTAGATGTATGGGTATCATAACAGTGTTTCTTGTATCATGTTATTACAGGGTGCCCACGCAGGTCTTATAAGGACGTAAAAAGTTCTTATTTTAGGTCAACCTGAAATTATTACGACATGTAATTTTTCTTCCAGTCCTTTCTTTCTTCACCTATTTTTGGTAGTATGTGTAAATGATTGTAAAGGTCAAGCAAAATTCTTTAAAATGTCATGAAAAGGTCTTATTTTTAAGCCCGATAAGGTATATAAAGGTCTTATTTTTGTCTTATTTTGATTTCTGAAAAAGCGTGGGCACCCTGTATTACTAGCAATGCCAGACGAAAATTTAGTTTGAGTTCCATCATCCTTACACAAATATTTTCCAAAAGGTCCCGTGATTCTAAGATATTCAGTTTTTATTTCATGACGATTGGATGAGCCATTCAAATGTTATGAGTCATTTTATCATGCGAAATTAGACAAATTATCAGCGACTTTGCTATGGAAAATCCGGATAAAAATGGACCCCTAATTTCATATAATTTTAAGGTTTGAAAATTGACAGCTTCTGTTCTAATTATCATATCAAAAAAATTCAAAAAGTCCCAGAAAGCTTAGATTTTAACCTTTATTATTGTGAGACATTACAATTTTTATTGTCATTGTCAACTCCAGGCATCATACCGTTCCTTTATTTTAAAGGAATTTCCTTTCAATTCCTTTGTTTTTTTGAAAATACGCAAAATTCCTATTCTCAAGTCTCGATTCTTCTTAAGTTCTCTTAATATTCCTTTAAAATTCCTTTATTTTTCCTAAAATCCCTGTAAATTCCTTTTAAATTCCTTTATTTTTCCTAAAATCCCTGTAAATTCCTTTAAATTGCTTTATTTTTACGAAAAAAACTTCCTTTAAATTCCTTTAATTTCTGGGGAGGGCGGTATGATGCCTGCAAGTCTTTTACCAGTGACAGAAACGACCAAAAAAAAACTAATGCCAATCAGTTTTTGTATATATCCAAGGGCTTTCCTAAAGACGGTCACTTTTATTATAGAAATGTACATACAAATTGATCTTTTTTGTAAGGTTCAACTAGCGAGTCCTCTACTTTTGAAAAAGACTATATACTTGTATTAATATTGTACCAATTTAGGTTTCTTATGCCAGCGTTGATCTTGTACATGATTTAACCACTGGGGTTACCAGGGGGTTATGTGTGTGTATTTGGGGCAAATAGATCAGAGCAAAGCTGTCAGCCAACGTCTTCAACTCTCTGTGATCAATTGTGCTAACATGCATAGGTGTAAATGTATTAAACTGTCTGTGGTATTTTTGTCTGTCCGACAAAAGTCGGTAATCTATTGTTATACGCGGTGCGTAACGGGTTACAAGTGTCTGTGATATATATAAAACTGTCTGTACATGTGATACTGTACATGTCATACAAAAGATGGTGTGTTTGCATATCAAAAAAAAAAATTCATTTATAAGGGGTTGTCGGAAATCACGTCGGTCTTACGAGTACTTAGGGGGTCGCTAGTCAAAATAGTAAGAACAAAAACACCCGGCCCCGCGAGCCGCCAGCTTCTACAGAACTCGGCCATCGAACATCTAGTAGCACTACTTCTGCTCGCCGGCATCTACTGCACGTGCGCCTAGTACTCTATCCTCACGGTAACTCAACCCATAGGCTTATAAGGAGTTCCGTTACCCAAATGGTCTAATTTTTTAAAAAAAAATTTGCAGAACCTGATTTGTTGCGTTCACCTTACTTTTTCAACTTACCTTACACTGTCCATGTGTAGGGAGCTTTGGGAATATATATAAGCAAGAATCTCAGCACTAAGTCCCACACTTCAAGCCCAGGGATTCTAACAAAAAGTATAATCAGTCATCCACTTTGTAGCGGCACATAGAAACCCTTGGCCAAGTACCAAGATCCCCGAGCATAGGCTGTGAGCTAACTGTTTATTTGCAGAGCATGCTCCACGTTGAATTCACCTCATGTAACTTGAATTGTGTAGGTACATATGATTAACCGGGCAGGGATGATTCTAAACAAATTATGTGTGATAAACGCCATTTTATGAGGGCCAGGGCTGAATTGTAGAACGATTTTGAAAAAAGGCTATGTATTTTTCGGACCTTTTCAGTCGAAAAACTTCTTCGGTCTGACATAGGACATACAGGTATACAGGTCAGTTATCACCAGTTGCGGGCGGGCCTGACAGATTTTGAACTGGGTAGTTAGAAATATTGTTGGGGCTGGGCTCTGTGCGTCTGGGCTGGGCTGGGCTTTATCATCATATGGATGCAAATTTACCGCATATTCAAAGTATTAACTTATTCTAATCCTGTTTGCCAACAGCTGTGTGCCTAAGAGGAGCAGAAGGACTGTCGTTTTAGTGATCGTTTCACAAGCCTTCCACGACTCCCCTCTTGATTCAAACGCGGTATCCTAAGAAGACTACGCCTAGGAGAAGCGGAAGGACTGTCGTTTTACTCATACTTTACAAACTGATCCACAACTCCACTGTTGTTTCCAACGCGGTATCCTAAGAAGACTACGCCTAGGAGAAGCGGAAGGACTGTCGTTTTACTCATACTTTACAAACTGATCCACAACTCCACTGTTGTTTCCAACGCGGTATCCTAAGAAGACTACGCCTCGCCACCCCAACACTGCACCAACATCAGGAACATCATTTACAGGTGAGGGTAACTTCTCGACTACTTAGATTGAAGGCAAAGAACAACAAGAGACCTCCCATGAGATCTAGCCATTAGATACAATTTTGCTTTTCGGTAAAAAGTATCTGTACAATAACAATGTCTGGAATGCTTATTTATGGCATCTTCTAATTTTTAGTTTGTTCTAATCCTGTTTTCGACAGGTGTGCCTAGGAGAAGCGGAAGGACTGTCATTTTACTGATGCTAAACAAGCTGATCTACAACTCACCTCTTGATTCCAACGTGGTATCCCAAGAAGACTACGCTTCGCCACCCCAACACTGCACCAACATCAGGGACATCAATTACAGGTGAGGGTTACTTCTGGACTACTTAGATTGAAGGCAAAGAACAACAAGAGACCTCCCGTGAGATCTAGCAAGTAGATACAGTTTTGCTTTTCGGTAGAAAGTATCTGTACAATAACAATGTCTGGAATGCCTATTTATGGCATCTTCTAATTTTTAGTTTGTTCTAATCCTGTTTTCGACAGGTGTGCCTAGAAGAAGAGGATCCGGGCAGACCGATCTTTTGCAGAGACTGCCCAGCTGATCCACAACTCCTCTGCCGATTCCAAAAAGGCATGCTGTAGGCTACCGCTGTAGGCGACCCCACCCCAGCAGGACTGGACCCTAAGCCTTGACGCGAAGCACTGCACCAACGTCAGGGGCATCATTTCTCCATGAAAGTATGGAACTGAACTTTTTCTCCTTGCATTTGCACTAACCATATGCATGATTAGTACAACTAAATCAGGACTACCCTGTTTACTGAGGTGTTTAATCTAACCATACCATGGTTTCGGACGCATCAGAGAAGCCTGTTGACGGGAAGGAAGGAGGAGTGTTCAACTCAAGGCCTCATGGACGGGAAGTCGAGACGGGAAGTCCTAAGCCTGTTGACGGGAAGGAAGCAGCAGTGTTCAAAGCCTCGTGGACGGGAAGTCGAGACGGGAAATTGAGGGAGAGTCTCCTTATCTCGTGTTAAGTCCCACATGTACACAGTCAACAGGGTTCTCCCCATCGCATAATTATAGCCGGCTCTCACCGTCCAAATCATATGATAGTTGGTAATTTAATTCATAATTACTTTTTCTGTATATTCCAATAAGTTTGACGAACTTTAGCAGTTCACAGCCACTCGATCAGAATTACAGCTGGTCATCACAGCCGGCTGTAAGGGCCCGGGGAAAACCCTGTGACAGACTTCTCGTCGAGTAGAGGCCTACCACCAAACCATGAATACCAGAGTTAAGACATGTACTAAAGCATGCATAAGACTATGTACTAACACATTAACTCGAAAATGGTGCATATTAGACATAGATTGTGTTGTTTAAAAAGGTTAGAACATCCGGACTAGTCAGGAAAGAATGTGTGACCTATGGGAAACACAGCAGGAAGGGTAGCGCATGTAGCTGACAATATTTAACTAGTACCATAAGGTAGATGTGGGGTATGGATAACTTGCAATTGAGTTAAGATAAGGATTTCAAGATAACACCAAAACAGTTGCTAGCCGTGCATATGCACGGTTAGGTATACGTATCAATAATTAACAAATGTGATACATCAAATGAAAGCATTGATTTTTCTCTATTTACTGTTAGGTTCAACTTTATTTTCTGACTGAGATACAATGTAAGAAAAGGTAAAGATCAATTATTTTTTAGACAATTATATTTCCCTTAATATGATAGGTGACACCCTAAAATGTTAAGTAAATGATATCGACTCGAACATACTAATACATGGAGAGAACGTTTATCGTGTGGAAGGTACATCAAAGCAAACTCGGGAGTGTTGTTGTTTATATGATTTATTAAGCCTACATGCTATATATATATATATTTTACAAACTTAAATGACATAAAATCGCAAGTTGCTAAATGCTATTACAAGTTTAGATCTTCTACTTCCGCGACTCCAGGGTTGGTCGGGGGGGGGGCTGGCGCACGGTCCATGTGGGCGCGTCGGCTGGGGGTTTTAAGTTTTTGGGGTCCGTAGTCTCCGACCGCTTGGTGGGCATCCGTACTCCCAGCCCCCGATCCTTGGCTTGCTTTTTGTCGAGGAGGTCCAGCTTCGCTTTTACCCCCGTCAGCTCTGGGCTCTCCCACACGAAAGGCACCATGACGCGGGTCTTTTCATCGTCGGTGGGGTCGCGGTCCTCCCCGCTGGTGTAATCGACTGTCAACACCTTCTTGACCCGTTCGCGCTTTTCCTCGTCCCAGTCTGTCAGCTCAAGGGCGGCCGCTCGTCGTTTCATTTTCTGAAAACGAATAATTTACTGGCGTTAATGGCTTGTAAATCATAAATTTACGGGTAATTTTACATAGTATATTCGACCCTTTAAGTGTCCCCACTTTCTACTCGCCAGAAGGACATGTACTACTGTTCTACGTGTATTGAAAATAACAACCAATTCCATTTCAACGTGGGACATTTTTAACCAGTCTTAAACAAAACCAACCTCACTGCGATGATGGCGCATAAGAGTCTTCTTATTCTTCGTACCAGTCAGTCCCTTGCGCTCGTTGCGTGCCTTCGTATACTGGGTGCGATGGTATGCCTTGCACGAGACTGAAAAGAAGATACAAATTCAACGTTAACACTGTTTTAACATGACAAGAAGGCTTTATATGTTCAGGGAAAGGTTCAATGGCTTTCATAGTCGAAACTCTGGAAACTACTTGAACATGAAAAATACACTATTAATAATAAAATGTAGCGCTGTTGGCAGCTTCAATACTTACTCATGATGTCTGCCTGGCTGAAATCTTGATAGCCCACCTGCACATCAGTGACTATGCGTTCAGCCACTGCCTGGTTGTGTGGGTCGGTAAACCTCGCACTGAAAAGGGCACGTTATGTGGAAATTAATTTCAACATGCAATATAAATCTGAATTGTGATTGACTCTATCTGACCTTAGCATGTTCACACATATGTACAAATTAGTGCTTATTGGAATATTATTTATTGACATAGTTCCGTCAGTCCTGGACTCCTAAATATATACATAACCTCAATTCAATATATATAAGGCCATGAGACTGGAAGAGCATGTCACAATTAGTCAGTTCATATATATTGCCACCTGGTTCGGACCTTTTAGGGCCGGGGGACGAGTTATTTGGTCTGTATTTAACAAAAAAAGTTAAAAAGAAGAAGAAAATTTAAGTTCATATTGAGGTAAAAAATAAGCTATTAAACCACCACGGAAAATAAAACCCACCCATCTGAGAGGTCAAACTTCTTGGTGGGGTCTTCAGACGACTGCGCCTTGTAGATAGCACGGACCTCACGCTGGAATAAATATCTAATGTTACCCAGTATTTCCACTTGCAAAGTAGCTAAACAGGGTGGGCATGCATAGACAGATGACATAAAACTCTTTGATTGTACTCATGACGCTTCATTAGTTTACGTTTGTTGGTGTAAATTATTACAGGTACTACTTCAATTATGCTAACTTGAAAACCTTGAAACATGGAGGGTTTCTTTAATAGGCGACCAGCTAAATTCAAAGTAGAAGGAGAAATGGTCTACTGTATACTCACGCTCACTTTAAAAATCGTCCGGGGCGGCGGGGTACGGGCGGGTGCTGGTGCAGGGACGGTGGCTAGCCGAGCCACGGCAAGAGCCACGGAATTGTTGATCACCCCCTGCACGGCCGCTCGGGTCCTCTCTTCGGCTTCCTTGGTGGCGTTCTTCATCAGTGCTTCAACAGTCGCCCTATTAAAGAATTGAGGTCCGCTGGTGGAAGCAGGAGTCGGCTGGCTGCTGGAGGTCCTGGTCGGCAGACCGCTGCCCGTAGATCCGCCGGTCGGCTGACTGCTGGTGAAAGGGGCCTGATGGTATGATACATCGGTACCAGGCTCAGAAGCAACGGAGGTTTCCAGCTGCAGCCCCAAGTTCATATCGGATGTGCTGGCCATCGACATGGCCCTTGAAGTACCGGGCATGGGGGTGCTGGTCAGGTTTGGCGGCGGCGGAGTAGAGTTAAGGAACGAACCATCCAATTGCATGTCCTGGTCGGACATCATCCCCCGGTATAGAGCCGACGGAAGGTCCGCGGTGGAATCGAAAAGGTCTTGCTGCGACATGTTGCTAGATCTGGGTGGTAATGTTTTCTTTGCTGGTAGTGACGAGAGTGACATCATGCCAGTTCTTACTGGGTATTTGTACCCATGGCCGACCGGCCAACCGTGGTGGGCATGTGCCTTAGAGACAAAAGGAAATCACCACGCATTCGACTAAGGGAAGCCCCGTCGGTGGGGAGATGAGGCGCGCCTTCAGGGACTGTGTAAACGAGCATGAAACGAGAGGGCTGGTGAAGGTGAAGAGAACACTTTAAAGAACGGGGTGGTGCGCGACCTAGGGAAGTCAACACATAGGAATACTGCGGTACTTTGAAGGTGTGTTTCGCGCTAACATAACGGAGGAAAGGTGCGACTTTGGAGTCGTTAAGAGGAAACCACCACAGTCGCCAACAAAACCTTTTGGATGGAAGTCCCGTGCCCATCTCTCTACAGCAGCTGAGAGTGCTCACGTCTTGAAACCTTTGCCGGAGAAGCCAACGCAGAGAAAGTGACTAGTGCCCCAAAGCCAGTTGTCCTTGGTCACTGGATGAAGCCCCTTACCCAGGTCTTACAGGTGGGGTCGCCCGGCAGTCAAGGGGTACAAATAAGCCTCCTTTCACTGGTCTCAGACACAACCCCAGTCAACATGAACATGGACGCGCTTCTCAATACTAGTCTGGACACCTGGCGTGCAGAGCGTTCCCGGCCTACGGCGAAACCATTCCCTACCAACCCCATCGAGACTACTACTCGCCCTAATGAGTTGTTGGTCATGGCCTTGACCATGTGGCTCGGGTGGCAATTTTGTAGGAGCTGTTCCAAACTTGTCAAACAACCAGGTCTCCTTTCCCGACGAATTACAGTAGCTTGGTGGGGCCCAGTGATAATTTGTTTCGCTGGAGAAAGTCAGCCCTTGTCTCTCGAGCTGCCCACTGATTTTGGAATTCCTCTGACCGAGCGCATCCGCTTAAATAATTTGTTTCGGAAAAGACTTTCTACAGCTGCACTATGCCTCCAAGACAACACGGGTACCAACCCCATGACGAGGCAGTTGATGAGAGCTCAAAAACTGGACTATATAACCGACATAGACTCTTGGGTTTGATACAAAAAAAAAAGAGCACTGGCATAATGTTATGGTAAACTTTAATTTACGAAATAAGAAGCCTAAATGCTGCTGTAATTGTGTTTGCATTTCGAAACAAAGTCTGTTACATATAAATATAGATGAATAAACTTGTCAGGAAAAAAATCTCCTTCCTTCGTATTTTATTGGATCGGTTTTGTTCTGTTTAAATTTTTGTTTTTTTAATAAAGATTTATTTATACTGGTTAATAATTAATCGGTACAGGTCCGGTTTTGATTAATAATTTGGATAGGATTCTCATCATTGAAAATTAGACCGCAATGAATTGAAGTACTTAAAACTAAGTAGGAAACTTCTAATCTTCAACTTTAATATTTACATTCACATACATGTGGTTAATCCAAATATACATTTGATTACATTTTCACTTGACAGTAATATGTCAGAACAGTTACTACTAGTTAATGAAAAAGTAAGGTCGATCAGGCACAGAATATTATGTATTCTTGGTTTGTGAGAGTCGCGCCACTAGCCGGCAGGTTATAGGTTAAAACTGCCCACGTGCACTGTGATTCCCATGAGATAAGTAAAATTGTGCGCGCATGAACTGCGGGCGGGGCTTAGCATTTCAAATCCTGTTAGACATTTTTAAACGACATCTACAATTTCAGTAACACTGTGCTTTGGTTGATGTAACCCGCGCCGATAGTATCACATCTTCATGTTTCTTAAATTGTATTACTAATTGCATTTCCATGTAGTGTCAGCCCTCCACCCCACCAGACTGCTGTGGCTTTCCGGAGGCACACATTTCCAGCTCACTCATCTTCTAGTGCCCAGCCATGCCACTACACACAGCTTCATTTCTGAATGGACAGTCCCTGGGGCGTGGACCTGAAGATGCGGCTGAACTGTGGCTGACTTAACCAGTCTGATGGTCTGACGGGTTTAAATACTACCTTCGTGCAATAAATGCGTTGACAGCAATTAAAGTGTGGCTGCACATCCAGAGACTAGCTATAGTGTCCATGTCTGGACTCAAACCGTACCCCCTCTACACGACAGACCAACAAGCTTAAGGGCCACGTACACCGTCAAAGCCTTCTGCAACCGGCAATTGTCTATATTGAATCTTCTAAGGATAATGTTGGTATATGAAGATATATTGGCTTGAACACTAGGACGGAACTTGCAATTGGATAACGCACAACTTATAAGACACTAGTACTTTTAACTCACTGATATACTGGAGTCGGTATTATCTATTTGTTGCCTGATTTGTATCAACTTGATTTTGTACTTGATAATACTGGAATGTTCTATGAGTTTAACCCGTTTAAGCCTAATGGACCACATGGAGTCCTAGCAGATATTCTGCCTGACGGGTTTATAAATGTATATAACATTTTAACAGTCTATCGTGGATTTAGTGTGCTCTAGGGTTAGCAGCTGGTCTGCAACTGACAGCCGTGTTTTTTTTTTTTTTTTCTTTTTTTTGATGCGCGACAATCCGCGTAGTGGTTCATATATATATATATATATAATGTATGTATATTTGTTTTTGTACTCGATAATACACGTACGGGAATGTTCTACGAGCTGTAAACCGTTTAAGCCTAATGGACCACATGGAGCTCGAGTCCTAGCAGATATTCTGCCTGACGGGTTTATTAATGTATGTAACATTTTAACGGTCTATGGTGGATTTATTGTACTCTAGGGTTAGCAGCTGGTCTACAACTGACGGCCGTTTTTTTTTTGTTTTTTTTTCTTGATGCGCGACAAACCTCTTACGGGTTGAAATATATATAGTTGGTGCTAGAGTTGTCCCTGTGATTGCCCCACAATAAATTATTTTTAATCTGTAGAAATTGCGTTCTGTTTACATAGCAGTATTGTTGGGTTTTTTCGGCCTGTGGGTCTGGAATAAAGTTATTTGTGATTCTCCTAACTGAATTTACATCACCGTTACCCTGGGTTATGAGGCTGTTATATATGGGAATAAATCTAATCTTTACTAAGTATCATAATATCAAAATTTATATTTAATTTTTTTTTATAGTTTTCCCAAATCTGAGTATGTAAATTTGGTTTATATATATATCTGACCCTTCATACCTAGTACCTGCAAAGCCTTTTCTACTCTTTATGACATATATAATTATATAATTATGTAGGTATATATTTGGGGGGACACCTGCATCTCATTAATATTCATTAGGTCACATGTTTCCTACATGCTAGTTTTGGCGGGATCACATGTTTTCAAGCCGCCATTGGGTGCAGGTGGACTCCCTACACTTGTAATTTTTTCTTTAAATTTTTGTTTAATTGTTTATATAAATAAAAGGGCCGACGTATCATTATTATTATCATAATTCCTGATTCGGCAAGAATGGCAATACTTGAGTTTGTTTCCTCTTGTAATATATATAAGTACAATAAACTTTACAACACTTTAGTGCAGGTGTCGGATCAACCAACTAACCTATTGCATAACTTGTCGCGCAAGAATCTATTACATAACTTATAACCACGACTGCGCGGGCAGGTGTGTTTACAGAAGAAGGTGTATGGCTAAAGCTACGGGTGGCAAACTAGAAGCGACAAGTAAGGGATGGGAGGGGACCGATACTGTCCACTAGTTATTAATGTCTACGAAATGTTCCGTTATATAAAATATTATATCAGATAGAAACAAAACACGCACACAAAAAAAACCTTATGAGGACACTCCATGGTTGCGATAGCTGAGATCGATAGCTGCGTGATATTTGCATTTGAGGTGGGTTAAGATGTGACAGAGTGAGAGGATTCCCTTGCCACTACAAAAGTAGCAGGTCGGGGCTTTCAAGGATAGGCCCTTGAGAGCACCCCCGCCTATAGCGGAGACCCCTGCCCGACTACTTAGCGCCGTTCATATAGTACGTGCGGAGGTCAGCGGGTGGGGTGAAGAATGGCTGCAATTTATGTATGACGCTTTTTTTTTTCTATCAAAGGACTTCAAGACTATTAATTATAATGCTTCATGAGTCCATCTGCTTGCCTGTTTCATGTGTGGTTGAGAAAGTGATTCAACTGTACACTTACATCAGTCGATTGTATATGCTTCAGACAAAAACAGAACGCAAAATCGGACAAACAACCATATTCTCGCCCTCGTTAACAGCTCCGAAGCGACCAGTGATTCGCATCACTGGCAGGAAGCACGCCCAAGTGGGTTCCTCATACTTTGAGTGTCTCCAGATGGTTAACGGACGAATGAAGGGGTTTGAATCTCTAGCCTCACTGAACCACTTCACCATGGCAAAGAAGTGTTCTCTCCGCAGGCCAGTCACATTACACGTCATGGCATGTCTCATGAAGTACCTGATAACACAGGGTCGCTCTTCGCATTCGCCACCTCCATCTACGTACCAGTTGGCCATGAACCAACAGAACTTGACCTTTCGACCGGACATCGTGCTGACATAGCTATTTGGTCCGTACTGTACTGTGCTGTAAGTATTACATGTTTCGGAGGACGTGTGTGTTTCAAGCAGTTGGGGTTCAGTGGGGTACATTTTCCCGTAAGCTTGTAGGAGGAGAGCGTAATCGTCTGCATCCAGCCCTTTTGTCTTTCCTGTCTCGGTGGTCTCAAAGCCGTCCATCTTACTCCAGAGGTGTTGGCACTCTGCCACCTCTGATTCCGGGACTTGCATTGTATCGATGTCTGTATCTTGTGGCAGAGAGGTAATAATTCCTTCTTGTACTCGGGCGGCATTTCACTTCGCATATGATTAACGGTCTTTGTGAGAATAAATCTCTTCATAAACTGTTTGTGAATTTGACGTTTGTTGGTTTGGAGGTCTTCTACAAAACCATTGTACCTTTCATAACTGAAAAGCCATGTACTGGGCGCAGGCCCGTACTCACGCAGACAGTCCTTCAGATGACAATGAAGGTGCATTTTGGGTGTAACCACCTCCTTCCCAAACTGTACCTGGGTCTCTTGGCAGTACTGGAGATAGTGTTTATGTGATATATCAATCTCCTGGTCTGCTATGCACGGCTGACATAATATTCTAGTGGCCATAACGAACCGCTGCCATGTTTTCAGGTGTTTCTTTGCCAAGAGACCTTGGAGACAATATCCGGAAGAGACGGTAACCCAGTTTTTCCACTCTTTGGCCGTCCACGTACCAGCATTGGATTTTATGTTCGTTACGACCAGGTCATCTGGTAGTCCTTTCTTGAACTTTTCCAGGCGTTCATCAATAATGAGTATCTTCTTTTTGGTCAGTGCTCCAAGCTCTTCCCACATTTTCCAGGTTTTCTTGGCTGTACCTGAAATAGATAGAGCAAAACATTTGGGCATTAGTCTAGTAAACGCTGACTAAAGTGTTCTAATTAAAATAAAGACAGTCGAATTCCTCAATAGCAAACATAAGTCTATATGAAATGATTGTTCCTTGAATACTCACCAAGTAGGACGTTGTGCATCACATCGATGGAGAGGAATCTGTAAATACAGTAACAGGATAGGGACGCTATTAGCAGACGATGGTGCAAAACAACCGGCCACATATACAGGACGATGCCACCACTACAACCAGGGGCGGATCCAGGATTTTGAAAAAAATTGGGCGTGCTATAGGAAAATTTCACCTGGACCCCCGTGGGGCAAGAGGGAATACAAATTCACTAATGGCTCAAAATATTCAGTTAACGTAATAAGTCATGAAAGTCTAGGTTTTATGTAGGTTACGAGGATCATTTTAATGTTAACTTACTCGATGGGATTGAAGTAGGACAGTTCCAGGAACGGGGTGTAGCGAACTCCATATTTCTTCTTCAGAGTCTTCCTCTCCTTGCGTGTACCGGCCGCTCTGATGTTATCAATTTGCTTCCTATGACGGCCCCACGTGCGCATCGGCCATAAATGCATTTCGAAACCAGAACAGTTTCGCTTGGGTTTGACCTTGAAATTCTTCCGACACTTGGAGCATCCCATATTGGCTGCATGCGACAGAAACCCACATACCTTTCTGGCGGCGGGCAGGTCTGCGGCCACGTTCATCAGTGCAACTTTCACGCGTTTGCCCAGGGGCCATTCAGATGATCTTAAGACCATTCTGCGTCTCCAAAACACCTTCGGTTCCTCCACCAGAGGCTGCAAAAACATCGATAGGTCCGCAGGTTCCTTTGGGAGGTTGGGAATCATGCCAAACAGTATGACGTTCTCGATTTTGTAGCGCTCTTCCCTGGGTAAATTGAGAACCGTTAGATAAATACCGCCAACAGAACAGGAGCTCTTCCTAGAGAATGGTTGGAACCAATCAACATTAATCTGCAGAACCAAATTGTCATTATCTCCTAAAAACCCGTAATCTACAAACCTTTGCCATACAGTCCCATCATAAATGTCACAGTAGAATCCTTCTGGAACTTTCCTGTGTCTCCACTGCTTACATTTCCTCTCGAATCCCGGGAGCTGAAGCATTTCTTCAAGACTGCAAGCCAAGGGTTTGTAGCAGTAGGTGACAATACCCACATATTGGAGTTTCCCACCTACCTTGACTCGTTTGAAGAGTTCTGTGCCACATGGTTTATCTTCATTGAAAACCTTCACTGAGCATCGCCGGATTCTCTGAGTGCCATTTGGGCCTGCGTACAGCACCTGGCGAACATCGTGATAAAAGGTGTAACACTTGGAGCAAATAGTAGTCTCTTGGAACGAACTTTCTCCTACTCCCAGCCACTTGTATACCTTGTACATGGTGGTAGGAAAGACATTATGAATGACACGTGCATATTCTTCCTTTCCACCTAGGGACAGTACTTCACATACAAACGCAAGTAATGTCGTGAGGGCCGTGTCACTCGTGAAGTTAGCAATCTGCCACTGCAAAATGAAAAACACAGTCCATGTAATGATACTTTGAATTTCTTTACCATGTCGACCAACCACTCTCCGTTCGCGCGGACATACCTCGCCTGTGTCGTTGAGTTGAGCGATTACCACCTGGTCCAGGGACGATAAATCAACCTTGGACGATGAAGATCTATTCAGGGGGGGGGGACTTGATGTACGGCAGGTGGTGCAGAAGACCCCGTAGCTTGGGTGGGTACATCCTCTGCCGGGCGAATTGGCTTTCCGGACATGGTGGTGTTGGATCTTTTCCCTGACGCTTCTTGTCCCCCGGGTTCCTCAGAAACAGCTGTCGCTTGAGTGGGAACTACAGATAAAACCTCGGTTGGGCAAACTCCCTTACTGGACATGATGACATGGGATCTTTTCCGTGAAGCTACCTGTCCAGGGGGCCCCGCAGAAACAGTTTTCTCGTTACTCGATTCCGCCAAGGTAGGGTAGGTAGCAGTGGACTGGTCGTCATTTCTGTCAGATCCAAACGATGCAGCTTCATTCGGGATGTGTTGATATGGAGGAGCATCCGCAGATCCTGTGAAAAAAATGCACCTTTATAAGTACCACACTAGAACAGACCAGAAAAAAAAAGAGTAGCAAGACACGGCATTTATACGCCCCTTCAGGTATTAAAAAAACAACAACTTATAAGCAAACGTTTACACCACTTACTTTTGCTCCCTTCTTTTATCTTTCGAACGAAACATTTGTTGCCTCCGTGTTCTTTGTAGTACCGAGTACTAGGTATGGCTTGCGAGCAGGACCAACACCATTTGTGGGTACCCCTATTCATGGCTTTGTAGGCGTGTAGCTGCTCCTTGGAAAGGCTTGCGAGCCCGAACATAATGCTGATGATCTAGTAACTCCGCAAATAAGGTAATAGTTAGATAGTCTTATACGTCATATGCGGACATGGGGTAAGTTATAGGCTTGGTGTTGAGGTCGGAAGTTGCTACCAACCGAGAATGCTGGACCAGGGCAACCTAGGTCCCTTGTTGGAGCGGTGGGAAATTCCAAACTGCGAACGCAGCATTCACGGGGATTTCTCAGTGGCTGATGGACAACGGTTCACAAGCCACACATGGGTGAGAGAAATGTGCCAAACAAAGGTGTCGCTGCGCGCCGACCGGTGGTTCATATATATATATGCGCCGTTGAATTTACCGAACATTATCCCAAAGTGAGCACTACATATAACCCACCGCCTATAACAGATCTAGAAAGACAGTGACATTCCAACCAGGTCTCGTGATTGGATTCCTTGCCGACCCACAGACTGCGGGACAAACTTAAGATGAAACTCTTTTCAGGTGAGCTGGACTAATGCATTACAAATGGTAGAACGATAACATATTTAAAGGACATAATGAAAGTGAACACCCTAACTTTGTTTACCTTTATTGGTTGTAATGTACTGAGGCAATTTGAGTTTGTATAAAGTTAAACAATGCCCCTTAGATCGGTGTACTGTTATTTGACATTAATTGATTTCCCCCCTTTGGTTGTCTTTATTTCTAGTCTACATCTACGGCCCATTGGTCCTGCTCTTGCTGGAAGGGGACCTGAGTGGAGCTCGAAATATTAAGCCCCTGCGAGGCAGCCGGTTCATGGAGCGGTTGAGAGACATAACCAATGTCGACGACACCAGGTCAGCACGAAAAGGGGTTGTAAACGACGATGGAAGACCTAACAACAGAGAAACATTACCTTTAATGACCCCAATGCCTTACCACGACAGATTGGAGTCCATGCTGAACCAATATGGGACTACCGTAGAACCAAGAGCTGCAATAGAAGAACAGGAACAAGAGTCTCTGTGAAAATAGCAACACCTTTATTCGAATCCAATTCTACTTGCTTATGGTAGTCGTCTCTCCATTGGCACTGGCCATCATGATTTGGGGATTTGCAAGATTAATTGGCATATGTAAGCAAGATAACTTTAAGGTTTACCTCCTCATGTCAGGCACCCAGAATGTGTGGATTCAACTTGCAACGTTCCCGGGACATTGCACCGACTACGTGTTTATCACAGAGGGTGATCTTTTTCTTAACATAGAATGCGACTCGTTCCTAGGAGGAGACTACACACTTAGTACGGACATTAATGTCATAGACAGCAGAACAGACCGAGAATCGACACTGGAAACCTCAGTCAAAGTGAATCCTGTGACAAACTTCCTCTTAAGAAGACTGCTAAAGCAACAGATTCTGCGCTACAACTTGGTTACGGTTGCAGCGAGTGAGCCAGGTATACTGGTGACACTTACATATGACCTGGACACAAATACATCTTCTTCGTAAAGTCTCCTTGAACATAACATTATTACCTCGACGACTCCAACTTGTAAATTGGGAACTGAAACTTGAGTGGGTCCCTAATATGTAATAAATGTACAACTGAACCGTGCCTTCTACTGGAGTTCTTTTTTAAGATGGAATTATTCATTCAATCATATGGTAACTGTACGATACAGTGAGCACCAGAGAGTGCACCGTAGGTACCGTGTCTTTTTTTTTATTGCATATGTTGGGTTGCGGTTTTCTTCTTTTCCACCCAGAACTGATGTACAGGAACTTACAGTAAACATGTATCTAATTTCGACCCGGGGCTAATGAGTGGACTTGGTGGAAATATAAGATTCATTGGCGGGGAATCAATCGCAGTTGGGCGCCTTAATTCTTGTTTAGAATATTAAAAAAGATAGGGAGAAAGGAGTACGCGTTGATTTGAAAAAGGCTACTTCATGCCTAGACAATACGTGTAGCTAGGTACTTGAAAAGGTAATTTGTATAAATAACATCATAAATATTGTAGCTAAAACGATTGATAAGTTGCAGTATCCAAAATTTACGATCGGGACTTTTTTTTTGAGCGGCGCCTTCCGTTGACCCAGGTCGGTAGGCGCGTGGTTATATAAGACTCCGCCCACGGTTGACCTAATTAATTCCTGACTAACACGACCGGCGCGGACGAGCAAAAGAGCATTACATTCGACTATCAGTGCGAACATCCAGACATGGCTTTAAACCACAAATCCTCTACACCAGGAGTCAGGTGAGTAAATGGGAAATGGATACGATTGATTATAAAAGATGTTGCAGACTTTAAATAACTCCTTTGATTTTTGGGATTAGGGAAAAGTCGCGTTCTGTGTAAAGTACAGTATCTAGGTCACAGCTGAACGGATCAGCTGATCGATGTTTACAAGATGACCCACTAAGCAAACATGGGCCGAGGCTTGCCCTTTCCGAGACCTATAAGTATAATTTGTCTTAGCTTGTTAAGAGAGGAGTGACTTCGATTAATTATTAGAATTGCCATTCATGACCGCGATATTAAACAGAGTATCGGTGATTTGCCTATTGAGTGTAGATCTACGTTTTATTGAAATGCTGTTACTCTTGTTTCAGACCATACACCGAGACACCGAAGCGGCCGAGGACGCCGGAGACGCCGACGGCCCCTTTAAAGTCGAGACGACGACTAAGAATGGTTGAGGCTCCGACTCGAGACGAGAATGTGTCACCTGGGCTGACACCGTTGGACAATGCAAGCTTCACGAGGTACTTTCTTTTATTTATTCAATTGTTTAAATTTTTATTGTCACTATTATAAAATACACAACTTATTCCTAGGCGTCGACGTGAGATGAGTTGAGAATTAACCCCACTGAATTAGTACCATCTTTATTGCAGTGCGGATCTCTCCGGCTGCAGCCCAGGGAATGGTAGTGCGCACAGCCATTCTGATTGGGAGTGCTGCCTCTGTGGGGAGCAACCCTCAAAGGTAAATGTTGAAATTATATAGCCAGTTAAGAAAATTAGTTATAACAGTCTTGATGATGACTGCGTGGGTCCAAGCAAAAATTATGTGTGGCTTGGAGGAGGAATTAACGCCTGTTGGATAATCTGCAACTAACTTGACTAAAAAAAGATAGGATAAATGGATACTGTGAAACTAGTGCCTGCGGTTTTACTCAATACTTATATTCTATTCATTCCTTTAGGTAGACCGAGACTACCTGACAAATGAGCGGGATATCGACATGGATGCCTTCGACGAAGACACGAGCGTGATTGCTCCGCGTGGTATATTCTTCAACACCAAATATAGGTATGTATTACTGTTATTATTGTTTTTACGACATTTGAAACGACAACAATATTCTAATATCAAGTGTAAGGGAAGAACTGCTTCCATTTTGGTATTAATATTTCTAAACGTAATTATACAATATTCGACATAAACCCTAGTTGATAATGAAAACTGGTTCTGTTATATAGACCAACCCACATTGCCTTTACAGAGTTTACCTGATGTGCATCTACTGCCAAGCAGTATTCCACCCAGCGTGTGGGCAGTATGAGCCAGCGAAGATCATGGCGTCGGAGATTATATGTGACAAGTGTGCAAATGAATAGGTAAGTTAAATGTAGGTTCAATCCCCTCAATTTGATCTAACCACCAACACGGGGGGGGGGGGGGGGTGGGGGGGGGGCTGGTAGATAACCTTTAGATTCCAATGTCCTTAAGGGAATGTTCACGATTTGGAACTAATATACACGAAGGACCAGACTCAGGCAGGGATAGATCTTAGCTTTTTTCTGCACTAGTCCACCGGGCTAGTGGTTGAAAATGTGCACTAGACCGGGTAGTAGTGCACTAGTACCTATAGTTTTCTGTGTCTTAAAAAAAAGACTGAGTATAATATTTAAAGTTGTTTGATTTTTTTTTAGAGTTTTACCGTATAATATGATAATACCACACTAGCCCATCGGGCTAGCTGTTCAAAAAACGCACTAGTCCGACCTGATTTGCACTAGTAACGGTACTAGCGGGCTAGTGCTAAGATCGACCACCTTAGGTGGTTTAAGTATTTGTCTAGATAATTATTGTGCTTTCATATAGGGATGTTGATGATTAAATGAGTGACTGCTATATGTTGTTTGTATTCCAGAACCGCTACCTGAGATGCCTGGACATTTCATGAAGAAGGAGGCCTAGGGAGCGAATGCACGATGCTAGATGCGGAGATTTTGCAGACTACGATTTATAATATGCATAATAAACTATAACAGATTGTATATAATTACCTACTGTTTACTTAATTTATGTAAACATCATTACATGAAGAAGGAGGGAGCGAATTCGAATGCACGACGCTAGATGCAGAGAGTTTGCAGACTAGGATTTATGATATATATGTATAATAAACTATAATTGCTTGTATATATTTACCTACAGTTTACTTAATTTATGTAAACTTCTATAAGTTATAAAAGGAGTGCTTGTACAACACCGAAGTTGTACCGTTTATGGACAATGTGGTAGTTTCAATAAAAAATTTAAATGTGGAAAAAATGATTTTGTTTGAGATTGTTTGAGGTTGTTGTTGGGTCTGGACTCATAAAAGGGAGACGGTTCGGTTTATAATTAGATAACCAGGAAAAAAGATAAGCACAATTTCCTATGTAGAAACGTAGCCGGTCTTGTTTGTAGAGAGTACTGGGAATTAAATGAGAAACTAGAAATCTCTATAAAGAACCATACCATTTAAACTAAACACGAAAAATCAAAGTGACTGTACTTTTACATAACGGGGACTAGCAAGTCTGAGGTATATATTTATCTGAAGGATACCATATAACGACAAGTTGGTCACATAAACAAGATATATTTATAATGAGAAATAAAAAAACATCGGGCATTAACAGTAATTGCACTACACTGAATTAACTTATGAAATACAAGAGTATTAATATTGTAGGGTTGTTGTGAAATACAAGTGTATTGTATGGTTAAAATGAGAAGTATGCTTTTTTCGTAATTATTCACCTTGTCATTAAAAACCATAAATGTCGGAAACGGACAAACAAAACCTGATCTAAAAATTTAGTTCATGCTAAATTTTAGTATGAACGTCATTTTCAAGTAAGAAGATACAAACGATTCCTTGTTGGTAACTGGCACTTGAGACTACACAGTTGATTTCTTAAATTTAAACATATCATGAATATGATTACAAACCCGACGGATTGTCGGTAGAAAATAGAATTGCCAACATTTTAGTTTTAAGCCCATGACACATGCACGAACTGACCCCTACCCAACAGAATGTGCCCAGGCCTTGACTAAGCCTAGTCTATAGAAAAGTCTGCAGAAACTATCAAGGCTGTGTCTGTCGTAGGGATGCCTATTTCTAATACGGCTTGCTGTATGTGGTTGTATTCTGTGGGAGTATTTGATTTACACAGTTGATGTACACGGTTTAATGGTACGGACACACAGCGGACACACAGAGATGCATGGCAGACATAGGGGATTTAACTCGAACTTTACATGATTACATTGATGCACTGCCTAGCACAATTGCAGCACAGTAACACCGTGATTATCCTTTTACACTGGCGTGCACCTCTACTGTGCCTCTCCTGTGCCAGTGGCTGTGACTGGTATTGCTGTGGTCAGTGGCCGCCATATACCTTTTGCTCGAGGGGGGACAGTATGCGGGAAAGTACGTGCGCACAAAACGGCTTTCCCGCAGGCTGGGGGTCAGGATACAACAGGATACTTTTTGTGCACGTGCTGTCGCGCGACGCCAGCAAAATATCAAAAGGGGAGTTGAGAGCGTGAGCGTAGAGGCTGTACAAAGTTTTACTGCGCTCTGCTAAGCACCTGTTATCACAAGCAGATTGTGAATATACTATACCAGAGATGCACAGACTGATTGCACGGACTGTGCCCGACTTACATAATGTGCTGTTGCGCAGCAAATATCGAAAACGACACAAGGCTCAGTTTTTCCTGTGTTTGTGTGTGTATATATTTACAAAATTTGTAGTAATTTTGAAAGTCACTCCATCATACAAAGAAATATGGCAAATACTTTTTTATTTTATATAATTTTCAATTTGCTTTTGTCTACAAAATTAGCCCTAACTATCCTGCAAGTGCTTAAAATACTGTAAATCAGCTATCCGTGGTAGGGAGAATTCATAAAATGACATTCAGTGATGGAAATTAAGCCAATGGGCGCACAATTCCTTAAGCTATGCGCCTGAAATTTGGTCAATGAACCCTCCTACATAGTAATTATACAAGCCATTAAAACCGTGCACATTGTGGGTGCACACCTCAAAAAATCATGCTCCCTGCCACAAAATTGTTCGCGCCGGGAGAAGGGCGCACCTTAATTTCCGACATTGATCATGTACAATACAATCTTGTAGCTCTGCAACTCACCTTCTGAGTGAAGTGGCGACGTTTCTGGGTGGAGTGGAGACTTTCAACCTTCGATGAGCAGTGAAGCACCACCAGAAAAGCAAGTCAATCACCTTTCCTGAAGAGGAGGCCTACGATAACGACCTAAAAAATGACTTTCTGGCTTTGTAGCTCGCCCCGGCAACTGTACTTTCTGGCAATCTGGTGAGGAAGGTGCACGTGTTGACCATCGACTACACGAGCGACGAGGGAAGACCGTGACCCTAAGGACAAGGAGACGACAAGGACAGACTTGCATCATACTGCCATTGGTCTGGGAGAGCTAGGAACTGACCTATGGTGTAGTGGAGACTTTCTGAAGAGAAGGGAAGAACAGGACGGCGGGCCGATGTCCGAACACCAAAAGAACAAAGTCCGTTGCGATGCATATGGCCGCTGAGCGCGCCATGTCTACATCATCAAATTCAGGTACGCGGGCGACAATTTTTTAAATTATCATCCTCTTCCGGTAAATCTAAATTATTAGCGCAGTGCTTTGCCCCTACAGCACCACAGTTCCATTAAGTTTCCAGATCCCTTCGTAATTGATGTTTAGAATTTAATTAAGTTCGCCCTTGGATTTGTTTTTAACAAAAAGACAATGGTTTTACTAGGGTGGGACCTCAGCCACCGACAGGTCACATGATCGGAACAACACAAAAATGGCGGAGGCGATGGTGTGAGTATGAAACCTCTCTATTTCAATAACACATTTCAAACATTTGTAGGCATGTTTACCCCCATGTTTGTACACCTCAGGATGAAATAGGATACAGACCACCACTAGGATCACTAATTCCACCTCGGAACGTGCTCAAATACTAATTTTGATTGTAAGAAAGGTGACACTTTTTATAGATTAGACGCCGGTGGTTCGGGCAAAACAAGCCAACCAGTTTAACTCCGCGTCCCCTCCTGGGGCTGCTGGGCCGTTCGGCCAATAAGATTGAAGGGGCATGTGATACTCATGTAACACGGACAGATAACAAGGATACTCCAACAAGGCCTATTGAATGTATGTAATGTGATAGGCCTAGGCACTATTGAATCCTAAATTAATATTGAATATATAGTTGTGTGTTTCTATGTTGCTCATTAATGACATCAATATAATAACTGTTGTTGCTAATTTACCACCACGCAGCATCATCAATCCCCCGCCGGGTGTCCCTGTCATCATTTTAGTGCTCCAGGCGGGGCAGGGTTGTAACCCTGCCCCGCCGGAAAATCTATTTTTGTCCAAAAATAGGGGGGGTCTCGCGCCTGCTGCTGAACCACCCCCCCCTCTAAATCCGCTACTGATACATGTGTCCACCTTGTGTTTTCTGCACACCACACTACAGCTGCTGATCAAAGTGCAGGCCGGCACCGAGACTGGTGCTGGTCCCCCCTGGTTTGGGGCCACTGTGGTAAGTAAACCGACTTTTTACTTCATGTAAGTTTAAAAAAGATTCAAAAAATCTGAATAGTCTAGATTTAGTAATCTACCTTTTACATTAGACTACCAGATGCTTGCTTGTCACCCCATCTTGGCACTAGGCACGCATGCATCCAAGCCCTTTTACATGTTACCGTCACAATGCTTACACGTTATAATTAGATGTTGATGACGAGTTACCTCTGTCTCCTGCAAAGCCCAGTGTCCGTCCCCCCGGGACACTCAAGCGCCCTGGTGAGGTGGTCGGGGGCCGGGGTACCTCCACAACAACCCCAGCAGCTACTTATCGAAGCGCCGGCCAGCACCAGACTGGTGCTGGTCCCCCCTGGGTCGGGGCCACTGTAGTAAGTAAACCAACTTTCTACTTCACTTATGTTTAAAAAAAATTGAATAGTCTAGATCTACTAATCGACCTTTTACATTAGACCAACGGACCCTTGCTTGTCACCTCATGTTGGCACTAGGCAGCATCATTGATGTCCTTGCCAATTCTCCTTATTATGATATCCCAGAATCCTTTGCGCACGGGACAGGTTCTGGTAGCATTTTTCTACATGAGTCATGTTCAAATGATCATTACAAAGAAATTATGCAAAACAATTACTATTCCTTTTGATATGATAAAATAGATGGGATCTATTTCACTTTCCACCATTTCAGTGACTTAAAGGAAAGCTTGCACATTGGACAAATATGGAGTTCATGGTAAATTTTTAAAGGTACTGGAAACTGCTTGGCAAGATCGCAAGATGGGAACCTTAATAACGAGAATATCAGCCTGTGACAAACATGTTCTCTGTTTATCACTCATGCATCCCAGCCTTTTTACATGTTACTGTTACTATGATTACACGTTACATGTTGATTACGAGTTACCTCTGTTTCCTGCACAGCCTAGTGTCTGTGCCCCCGGGCCGTGACAGCGCCCTGGTCAGGTGGTCGGGGGCCGGGGCGAACGGGGTGGTGACACCACTGCAAGCACCAGCAAATTCCAGAGCAAGGACAGCACCCCCCCCCCCGCAATCATCTTTTTCATTTTATTGACTATACTCAATAACATGAATTGATCTTCCGTATAGATTTGATTTACAAGATATACAGAAAACATTATATCAAATTATCAATCAAGCATACATCATATCATATATCATTTTGGTTGAGAGTTGCCACTACCCCTAGCTAATATAGCATCAGAGTAATTGACAATACCCATCCAGTAAATAAGCAACATATGTCATCTAATTTTGGTTGCGAATTGCCAGTGCCCCCTAGCTAGTATAAGCATCAGGGTAACCGACAATACCCATCCAGTAATCCGAAAATCATGAGGTTATAAGTTGAAATTATCAAATAAAGTTTCAACTTTCAAAATGAATGTCATAGCCGTTTGAGGGCTTTCTTGAAGTCATATTTTGAATCCAAGTGTTGTACATTAGCGGGTAATTTGTTCCAGAGCATGGATCCAATGTAATATATTTTTGTAAATTTCACATGCTACAACATCAGTTCTAAAAATAATCTTCTCAGCCTGACGAGTAATTCTGTTTGGTTGCACCGTAAAAAGTTCATTTAGCCTATAGTGATACATCATCGATAATAACTGGTTATTACGTCTTGTCTCTAACATTTCAACATGAGCATCTAAATGCAACTGAGATACACTGATGTCTCTATGATTATTTATATTGTAACATAACCGCAAAGCGCGATTTTGTAGTTTTTGTAGTTTATCGAGATCATGTTTTCTACAATGATTCAGGATATAGCTCACATATTCCACCAAAGGGGCAATTGTTTGTTTATAAACCAATATTCTAGTTTGGGTGTTTATTAAATTTCGAATTTTGCTCAGCTGAAAAATTTTGTATGAAAACTTTTTAAACACAGAATTAAACTGGCATTCTAATGTAAGATGTGTATCTAGTATTACTCCTAGGTGACAGTATTTCTTACACTCCTGAACTACTTCTGAGCCTATCACAAGTCTTAGTGGGGCAATATTTCTTAACATACCGGATGTACCATACAAACAATATTTAGTTTTCCCAATATTCAAGTTTATATGGTTATTTTGACACCAGATATTGATCCTATGTAAAACAGATTGTAGTCTAGTTTCAATTAATATAGGATCTTTGTGTTCACAGTACACAACAGCATCATCTGCATAAAGGCCGATCCTGATTTCCTCATCTCTTGCAACCATTATTAAATCATTTATGTAACATAAAAACAAGATCGGCCCTATAACAGATCCCTGGGGGACGCCACAACTCAACGCACCAGGTTGGGAAACAAATCCATTCAATTTTGATGTACGTGGGGGTCCTCTCGACACGACGGCTACCGCAACAATGGGTGTATTGACCCAAAGTTACCACACAGACCTTGCTGCCTCATTAGCATACTGGTTGTTGATTGGACAAAAGGGTTCTCTTCTCAGATCAGAGTGGCAGAGGAACAATCCCAACAGGTGCACAGGTGTTGACTTCTGGTGGTCCTTATGGGAACTATTCTTGCAACTTGTAAACTGAGTGGAATCTTTCTATCGGCTCCCTAGTGGGTGTTCAAGCCAGTGTGCTGGCAAGACACCGGTTCTCTTTCCGTATGGAAAGGGTCTAGGGCGGGTCATTGGTACGGTTTCGGTGCATTACCTCATCAGGCCGTTTAGTGTGTGCGGTGTCCACTTTTTAGGGATCTTGGAAAATATGTCAGACGTCATCGTCATAGTGATCCACTGATCCAAAATCCAAGGGGAGAAATGGTATGCTTCAAGGGGTGATTGAAAAGGCAGGCATAGTTTTGGGGTCTGTGTCATCTCAAGTCTCTTCTGTACTTCCTAGTGTAAAATTCCCATGCAATTATCGGTTGGACACGCTCCTGGGGGTAACATACCTGGTGGTATTAAGTCATTTTGAACGTTGGTGGGCGATGGATGCAACACTGATTCTGGTGGGAATATTTACTCTCATCTAAATCGGTTGTCAATTAATAGGCACTATCCAAAGAGTTCAGGCCGCGGGGTATCAACGTACGTAGATGTTGTATCCAGTCAGTTTCCACTCTCAATCTAAGTGCCAACGTGGTTGGGTTAGTGCAGTCCGAGTGTATGAACTCCAGGACGTGTATTTCCACATCTTTTAGCCCATTGTGCTGGCTTCCATTGAAGTGTCTAGAGACTTCATTGTTGTCGGCATTGTGGGCTATATGGTAGAAATGGTTCTTGAATCTTTCCTGCAGGGTATTTTTGGTTTGCCCCACATATTGCTTGCCGCAGGTTCTACAGCTGATGCAGTATATCAGGTTGTTGCTTTTACAAGTCACATTGTGGCGTGTGCGGTATCTTCGTCCTGTTGATTTGGAGTGTATTTTACCCTCCGTATTCAACTTGGGACAGTACCTACAACTAGCGTTGCTGCATCTCCTCGGGGGACCAGATATTGTCGTCTCTGGTGGGCGATCGGATTCCTTCGGCAGTTTCGATCGGACCAAGATGTCCCGTAGACTTTTTGGTCGGCGGTAGCCCACTTTCAGTTCGCGTGAATGGAGAGATCTGGTGCTCTTCGATCTGTCAAGCAGATCCCAAGTGCTACGAACTTGGTGTTTCAGACCATCGAACGCCGGGTTGAACGACGTGGTTAGGAACACTGTGTCCTTCTCCATTCCATTCGCTCTCGCCGATGTTTTGGGTATGAGTAGCTTTTGTCTCTCCTTCAGAGAGGCCCTACCAAATGCATCGGTGATTAGCGGCAAAGGGTACCCCTTCTGTAGGAGTAGTGCTGCTTTCCGTGCACAGTGTTGCCGGTAATCGTCCTCATTGCTGCAAATCCGACGGATTCTCAAGAATTGCCCATACGGTAGCCCCTTCTTGCAATGGAAAGGGTGTGCTGAGTCAAAGGGCAAATAGTTGTTTCTGTCAGTGGGTTTGCAGTAGAGGGTCGTTTCCAGTTTTCCCCCCTGGTGTTTTACAGTTACATCCAGGAAGTTTATACTGGTCTCGGACTGATCAGCGGTGAACTTAATGCTGTGATGTAACGAGTTGAGATGTGACAAGAATATGGTTAATTCTTCGGGCCCATGTTGCCAAATGCAGAATATGTCGTCTATGTATTGATACCAGACTACCGGTTGGAGGTCATAGGTGTACACATATTTGGCCTTGAAATCCGACATGAATATATTTGCATACGAAGGGGCTACTCTCGTGCCCATAGCCGTGCCACCCACTTGAAGGTAATTCTCCCCATCAAACTGGAAATTGTTGTAGGCAAGTACTTGTCCTAGCAGTTCCATCAGTGACAAGTTACTCGGCTGTTCTGATTCCATCCTGTGTTCCGATAACGCTTTGTAGGCCGCATAGCAGCCTTCATCGTTCGGGATATTGGTATACAAGGAGGAAACGTCTAGGGTCACTAGTATCTCATGTCCTACCAGGTCGGTTATAGATCCAATTTTGTTCAGAAAGTCTCCAGTATCTCTGACGTAGGATTTACTCACTTTGACAATTGGAGCCAAAAAGTGGTCAACAAATGCTGAGATTCTTTCCGTGGGACTTTCGTTAGCTGAAACTATTGGTCTGCCTGGGACAGGGTTGATGTTCTTATGTACCTTGGGTAACAAATAGAGTTGAGGAGTTTTTGGTTTCTCAGTGAACAGAGATTTTTTGGTCCTCTCACTGATTTCTCCACGCTTTCGCATGGCTTCCAGTTGAGATCCTATCCTCCGGTTATGTTCACAAGTGAGGTCCTCACTCTCTTTCTGATAGTAATTAGTGTCAGTCAATTGTCGTTTACCTTTATTGACATAGTCGTGTCTGTTCATGATGACAGTGGCACCACCCTTATCAGCGGGCTTGATGACAATATCGCTCCTATTGGATAATGACTTGACAGCCGCTAGTTCCTCTCGGTCAAGGTTGCGGTCCCTGGGCACCCTTACCTTGGTGTCCAGGAGACCCAACTCATTGATCGAGATGACGGTTTCCAAATTAGGAGGGCAGTTTGGAGGAACCCAAGTGCTGTTAGAACTAACCTTGATTGCCCTAATGTCGTTGAAAGGGCCTGTACTAGCCGCAATGGGTTGATTATCGTCAGATTTACCCTTATCAAAATGACATTTAAGTCTTAATGATCTATGGAACTTATCAAGGTCGCGTTTGATTTCCCCCATGTTCGGCTCCCCGGGGGTCGGACAGAATTTGAGTCCTTTGTTAAGGACTCTTCTTTCTGCATCACTGATCGGTTGATCTGAAAGGTTTATCACATTATCGAGTTTTGGAATAGACCGAATCTCGTTGTGTATATCTTGCTCAAATTCCGCTATCAGTGTGCGATCGACATGTCCGCCCTGGGGAGCTAGTATGGGAACAGAAGGACTATTGGACACAGGGTAATCTTGAGATCTTGCTTTATTGACCAAAATCTCTGACTCAACAGTGTACGGGTCCTTCGTTACTGAGGCTTCATCACATCCGTCGAATTCAGTCTCAGGTAACGGATCAGTTACATGTCTCTGTTTTGGTCGCGAAGTGGTCGCGGTCCCCTGGAGCGGCGGCGAGGACGTCCTCGTCGAGCAGGTTCCTGGGGACGAGGCTCCCTGTCTTCCCAGTTCCCTCGCGGTTCGTGATTCCCGGGCTGGTCCTGTCGAAAAGGGGTGGTTCTGGGGCGTGGTTCGCGTTCGTTGTCATAACGACGGTTGCCTTGTGGGCGGGCGCCTCTAGCGCGGCCTCTCGGCCCCGGTCTCCGTCCACGCTGCTCTTTGTTCCCGTAGTTAGGTCGTGGCTGTCCTCGTGGGGTTTCATCAGTGGAACCATTGTCGTTGTGGTATCTATCACTGTGATCACCATACGAGTGAGAGGGTGAGGGATTATCGCGAGGGCGTCGCTCGGTTTTGGGATACGAGGCCCGCTTAGAACCTTTTGATGTCCCTGGGCTCGAGCTGTGCTTGCGTTTCTGCCCCTCTTCCCTATCCGGGCTGCGTGGAGCCATGTCATGGCCCGGGTTAGCATCGTAGTCGGCCTCCTCAGAATCCATTCAATTTTGTTGACATGGTTCTATTCATCAAGTAACTTTTGATCCAATTTAATAGCTGTTCTGAAAAACCCATGTCTGCCAGTTTTATCATTAAGATTTCATGGTCAATAGAGTCAAAAGCCTTGGCAAAATCTAAATAGATAGAGCCAACTATTTTCCTTCTATTGATACTTTCAATCAAAAACTTACTATAACTAAAAGTTGCCACGGAGGTAGATAAGCCATGTCGAAATCCAAATTGTTCTTGAAAAAGTATATTCTCTATTTCCAACTGGTGCCAAATCATCTTGGCACACAGCCGTTCAAGTACTTTCCCAACCACAGGCAATATGGATATAGGCCTCCAGTTTTTACTCAGACCCAGATCCCCACCCTTCGGAATTGGCGTCACAGTTGCATGGGCCCAAGATTTGGGGAAGGTGCCTTGGCTGATCGAGGAATTATACAGATGAGTCAACTGAAGAGATAAGTTTAGAAACATGGATCTAGTCAGTCATAATTTTTTTTCTATCAAAAAAGCTGTAATCGAAATTTTGGTTCACTGTGATTTACCCTACATGGGCCCTTTTTTTCAAATTTTTATTGTCAAGTCCAGGCATCCCACCGTTCCTTTATTTTAAAGGAATTTCCTTTAAATTCCTTTATTTTTGTGAAAATAGGCAAAATTCCTTTATTTTCCTTTATTTTCGTGAAAAATTCCTTTAAATTCCTTTATTTTTTTTCTAGAGTAAGAAAATATCACATTAGGTCATAAAATGCATAGAATTCCATATTATTAGCGATAAAATTGCAAAATTTTCTAGCTGTCGATCGATCCAGGTTGATGTGTCGATCAGCATGAGTCGACGCATTGATCGACGTGGGTTAACGCAGTGCTGCTCAGAAATAATCAACAGGAAGGCAGTCCTGTTACAATATTTGCCTTATTTCATGTTTCAGCTCTCTAAAAGTTCTCTTAATATTCCTTTAAAATTCCTTTATTTTTCCTAAAATCCCTGTAAATTCCTTTAAATTCCTTTATTTTTACGAAAAAAACTTCCTTTAAATTCCTTTATTTTTTTGGGAGGGCGGTATGATGCCTGCAAGTCTTTTACCAGTAATTCAATTTTTGTACCAATAATTTTAATCTGATAGGATAGACATAGGCATATCATTGAAAATTCTAATTTTATTTTTAGTGTGGTATTGCTATAGTATATCCTGGAAATGTTCGTTTCCAACTGGGGTTGGGAATTCGTACCTTAGCAGCGAGTTAAGCTGGATTCTATGCCTTCTCTCTTGCAAAACTGGGATTAATATGAATTCATTAAATTTAAATTTCCTCAGGAGTCATTTTATGTTCCAAAAATTAAAAGAATATTTCCTTGTAGTTCAATTTATTTTCAAAACTCCTTCACTATTTCGGCCCCAAATTTCATTGTCATTAAATCAATATTTCCTCGGAACTCATTTTATATTCAAAACATTCATAGAATATTTCCTCGTAATTTACTTTATATTTGATACTTCTTTACGATTTCAGCCATAAGTGTCATTCTCTTCTCCCTACTTCGATACGAATTCCCATCCCTAGATGCTTAATTGACAAAAACAACCCAAAAAAACTAATGCCAATCAGTTTTTTATATATCCAAGGGCTTTCCTAAAGACGGTCACTTTTAATTCAGGGATGTAAGTTTTCAGATTTTAATCTGATTTCACATTTTTTCACATCATCACCTCAAATGAAAATTTTCAAACCGAATTCCTTACATGACTTTTTATAGGAGTTTAAGATTATTCTAAATTTTCTTTCTGAGGTTTCAGATTTTTCATTAACCCTGACTTACATCCCTGTCTATGGTGTGAATAGGTACGGCTACAAGGGGTGATGGGAGGCTATCTTTTATTAATGTGTATTTTGTACACTCTTATTATAGAAATGTACATACAAATTGATCTCTTTTGTAAGGTTCAGCTAGCGAGTCCTCTACTTTTGAAAAAGACTACATACTTGTATTTTACCAATTTAGGTTTCTTATGCCAGCATTGATCTTGTACATGATTTAATCACTGGGGTTGTGAGGGGGTTATGTGTGTGTGTTTGGGGCAAATAGTTTGTTTCTTAGGGCAGGAAGCCAGGTTAAGGATTCTTGGAATGTTACATGCAGGCCCTTGATGGGTTTCGAGTCGTAATATTAATACTCTTTCAAGTGTATATACTTTTCTTTATACTCAAGTGTTAAATATGTATGTGGACCAATACTTCTGTAGTTCTGAAAAGGAACATCATGTAATGTCAGCACCTGCATACAATGTCAGGCAGAAAAAGTCTAGTCGACGCTCTCTTGTTTATCCGGCTCTCATAGTATGTAGTCATTTGAAGACGATATGCCAGATCTTAGAAGCGAGATCAGAGCAAAGCTGTCAGCCAACGTGTTCAACTCTCTGTGATCAATTGTGCAAACACGCATAAGTGTAAATGTATTTAACTGTCTGTCACAGGAAGAACTGAGCCTTGTGTCGTTTTCGATATTTGCTGCGCATCAGCACATTATGTAAGTCGGGCACAGTTAGTGCAATCAGTCTGTGCGTCTCTGGTATAGTATCTTCACAATCTGCTTGTGATAACAGGTGCATAGCAGAGCGCAGTAAAACTTTGTACAGCCTGTACGCTCACGCTCTCAACTCCCCTTTGATATTTTGTTGGCGTCGCGCGCCAGCACGTGCGCAACAAGTATCCTGTTGTATCCTGACCCCCAGCCTGCGGGAAAGCCGTTTTGTGCGCACGTACGTTCCCGCATACTGTCCCCCCTCGAGCAAAAGGTATATGGCGGCTAATGTCCACAGCCATACCAGTCACAGCCACTGGCACAGGAGAGGCGCAGTGGAGTTGCGTGCCAGTGTAAAAGGATATTCACGGTGATACTCTGCTGCAATTGTGCTAGGCAGAGCATCAATGTAACCGTGCAAAGTTCGAGTTAAATCCACTATGTCTGCTATGCGTCACTGTGTGTCCGTACCATTAAACCATGTTCATCAACCGTGGTGCGTGTGTCATGGGCTTAAAACTAAAGTCTTTGTGATTCTAATTCTAATTCCCCATGTCTACCATGCATCCACGTGCGTCCTGACCCTTCAATCCATTAAATCCATTGACGAAGACAAGAGGGTAACCTCATAGACTTCTTCACCGAAAATCATGCCAGCCTGGGCATATAACTCTATTGTTTCCTCACAATTTGGTTTTTAAGGCAAAACAGGCGTCACTTGCAATTGGTAATCGATCGCGTCCCCATGGCCCCTGCCTAGTCTTTACATGGAAGGCGTCTGAAGAAGGACAAGCTTAAGCCGGACCCATGTCCAAAAAGCACATACCTCCACCTGGTCGACAAAATGAATATTTCTAAATGTTAATCAGGCCTTTTTGTATCAAACTGTTCTAGCAATAGCCGATGACATCATACCGGTTAGAGAGTTCAAAGCTTAGAAGGACAAGCCAGCCTGGCTTACATGTGAACTAATCGAGTTAATGAGGGACAGACACCTAGCACTTAAAAAGACCAGGAACAATGGATCTTATGCGGACAGGGCTAACGCAAATTTATAGAGAGTCAGCAACCAAACAAATATCGCTGTTAAGTATAGAACAGTATGAACAGTACGATGCATGAGTACTTGGAACAGACACGCAAACAAACACTTGGTGGAAACTCATAGTTTATTACAAATGATGTAGAGATAAATATTTAAACATTAGCATATTTGTTAGATGCCGGGCTAAAACTTTGCGAGAATCAACTGGGACAGATAAATATATATACAGGTGTCGGGCTCGCACTCAAACTTTCACACAAACCGAAGAAACAATGGTAAGTTTACATCAATTAAAGTCATTGCTATTGTTGATCAAGGGAAGCCTAGGTGATCAGGAAATGGAAGGATTGTCGCTCTTGGCCATGGTGGCGGCCGCAGTCCAATCACCCACCGAGAAACTTGCCAGGAATTCCTTGTCTGCCATGACGTCCTGGAAAACGCCATCGCTCATCAGATCTCTGGCATCACTGACAATGTCAGAGAAGTCGCAAGTCGTGCAGCTTGGCATGCTCTCCCGCCTGGAACTTGTCAGGAATCCCTTCTCTGAGAACACGTCCAGAAAAACGTCATCGCACATTAGTTCTCTGGCTTCACAAAAAGTGTCCGAGAAGTCGCAACTCGTGCAGCTGGGCATGCTCCCCCGCCTGGAACTTGTCAGGAATTCCTTGTCTGGGAAGACGTCCAGAAAAACGTCATCGCACATTAGTTCCCCGGCTTCACAGATAATGTCAGAGAAGTCGCAACTCGTGCAGCTGGGCATGCTATCCTGTCGGGCCAAGGATCTCTTAGAGGACGTTGAGGTTGAGCGTGGGGGCGGGAGCAGTGGCGGAGTGCACATTGGGCACTGACAGTCAAAGTCGCAGCCAACCTCAACAGAGTCTGTATACAAGGAGGCGAGAGACTGACAGTGGGGATGGCGCCAAAGGGTGCACTGTAGCTGTTGACCCATCAATGCTTGGTGGCATGGTCGCACAATAAAATTGCAAACTACACAGGCAGGGGGATGGCCTAAATTGACCGTCATGCTGCTGTGGATCCGGACGGCCATGTTATATATCTTGAACCGAGGGAAACAGGAGCACAGGCGATGTGTTATGCAGTCAGACGACCAATATATAATGGCATAGTCTATATTTTCAGTGCCTTATAAAGGTCTGGGGCACGCGACCAGGGAAGTCGTTTAACCCCAAGATGCTGACTAAGAAGCCCCTCGCACTCCTGCACAGCCGAATACCCTCTCATACCCCGACTCTTCACGCTCCCCTGTGTCGGCCTTTGAGCGGCAGAAACAACAAAGAGTGCGGGTGGTTGTAGGATACGTCTGCGAATGCGGACTTGGAGTGGAACTGGCATGAGCTGCTCAACACATAGAACTGACCAAACTCAAAACGAACCGCTCCGACCACCTACCTTACTAACGCACCCACGCACCCTCAGTGCACAAAGTGAAGCCCTTGATCTTCTCCCCCCCCGCCCCCCCCCCCACCGTCACACTTAATTCTGTACTTTAAACAGGAAAATAAGACTAAAAGGATGCACATCCTTGTTGTAAAAAACACGAGAAAATGCTCTGGTTTTACACAATTCTCATGTCATTGTGTCTGGGGAAAAAGGGTACTTTTCCCACCTAAATATCAGTCATATGGGGAAAAGGGTTTTTTGTTTCGTGATACTTTTTAATATCTCAACAATAAAGGGTAAATTATAGCTTCAAAAAATCAGGGTTTTTCAACAGAGGGTGCTTTTTTGACATCAAAAGTCAGTGGTAATTCGGTATTTTCTAGTCTGAAGAACGCTGATATGTCATACGCTTATATCTGAGTGGACGGACTGGGGACCGGGTGCTGTATCGGGGTGTGATGAGTCAAGCGTGGGTCAAGCCCGGGCACTTCTCCTCGGGTTCTGCTCTGTAACAGTTGCGTAATAAAGCTGACCACTGGGCAGCGTGGGTGGTGGGAGAGGGGGGAGGGTGGGGGCTGACGTCACACAGTGGAGGGTTCCTGGAGGCTGGAAGGGACATGCGACCACCTTACTTGGCCCACTCATACACAAACAACATGGCGTGCAACATGTCGTCGTTATCTGGTCGCTCTTACACCTGGACAATGTACCAGGAGGACCTGCTCATCGACTGGTTCGGATTGCACTCTAGCCTATACGAGAGGAGCACCTACGGGACAACAACTCCACACCAGAACTGGGAAGTCTACACAAAGATAGGAAAGGAAGTTGGGGCGCCGGGTAAGTAAACTCCGAAATTAGCCTATATCATTATCGATATCACCCGTACTAGTACTCATACTCGTACTCGAATCATAGTCTTAGTAAACATACGGTTCTGTAACAAAAATTATAACAAATTGTGCATTTGCGAAACCCACTGGCGGATCAACACTTTATAAATGGGGGAAAGGCATCGGCCCTCTGGAGCCGACACTGAAATGTAAGATGCCATTAATATTTAATTAGTGTTTTTCTTTTAAATTTCTAGCCAACGAAGTCAGGAGACACCTGGACACCTTGAGGGAGTTTTACATCCAGTTCAAGGCCAATGAGAAGTTGGGTGCGTTGGCTAAGCCAGTAAAAGCGCGGTTTGTCGACATAGCGGCGCGCTTAGGGTTCCTTGGTCCCTCCCACAGTGGACTCTCAACTAGCTCATCCTACGAGTATGTAGAACAGGTGAGGAATTAAAAAGGGCAACCTTAGCTTGTACCGCACGTAAAAGAATATAATAAGCTATAATAAGCCGATCACCAGACGTGTCGATTTTGTATGTGATTAGTAATTTTAAAGTCGTGACAGTGATTGTGCGTATAAATGCAATGATTTCACAACTACAAAAGTTGACTAAACTAACACGTAACCAATACCGAACAAATATGAATTGTATATTATATGAAATCAGCTAATTTGCATGGTTGTTTGCATTGCAGGAAGGAGCCCTAGGCCTAATCTTCGAGGCCAACGACCACGGGGAGACACGCGAACAGTCTTGCCTGTCAACTAGCCGGCGCACTTCTTCGGAATGTGGGACAGCGGCCAGTGGACAGAAACGTGTCACGTTTTCTGACCCCCTCCATTCCGAAGAAAAGGAGCTGGAGGATGACCGGGACACCCAGTGGGCGCGCCTTCTCCTTATGAAACTTCAGGACATTGGTAATCACGACGTCAAGGAGAGGCTTAAGAGGCACTTTGACAACCTGACGGGTGAAGCGCTGCGGACTGGGCAGGCGCCGGCAGCTCTTATAGCTGAAGAAAAGGACATCGAAATCCCCCAGTAGTGTGCACGTGGATTTTTCCAAGGCATTGACGCCGATGGATTTCTGGTCACGGGGGAAATGGACTATGAGTGACGAACGTCTTAGTGTAAATGTATTGTTTATGACATGCTGTGTGTTACGCGTACGGATATTTACCAAATTGTGATTCCTCATATCGCCAACGATGTTTGGTGTGCCGTAGAAGGAGTTTATTTTCTTAAATAAAAGAACATTCTTCAGTAACTTGTTGTTATTTTGAATTGTTTAAAATATGGTATGTAACGCCGTTGGTTTTTTTTGTAGACCATGAATGTTAGATGAATTTGTCAGCCACCATAATGCACTATAAGCAACCCCCTATTTGATATTGAGTGGTATGGGGATGGCTCGGGGGGGGGGGGGGGATGGGGGGGTGATGTCCACGGAAATGAACCATGGCCAGAACCGGCGTGCCGTTCATTCGAACTTGGTCCTAGGTGATGGTCTATGTCATGGAGAGTGCAAGGCCATGTCTACGTTTTTTTTGGTCATTTAATTTTGTAGCATGTTAAATTTGTTAATGCGCCCGTTGGTCGGAGGTACCATATATTCGGATGAGCTGAGGGACTTTCCAAGTTTGTTTTGGTCTGGTATGGGGTGAGTCAAGAGGCATGAAAATGTTCTTTCCCAAGATAAGGCATTTCCTGTAGATTTACTGTCTCTTAGATATCGATGTTGAATCCAGTGATACGATTATTTACCCATATTAAAGGCTATTGTTTTATGCAACTTTTTGGCACGACGTCGGACCAACGCACAATACAAACGGTTTCGATTGCACCACGAGTTTCGTGTTTATTAAACTTAGATTCTGAGCAACTCCTCTGGAGGTTCATTGCTAATTCTGTTGCAACCGCTGAATGACATGGCATTCGCCGGCCCTAGCCCTGCCAAGGCAAAGCAGTATGGCATCCCGGTTGCCCCCAGGGTAGCCGGGCCGAGGGATTATCGGACCCGCACGGTTCAACTCTATATTGAGGGTAACCGTGATTACCAGGTGAGAAGGATCTGTAGAGATGATGAGGTGTGTCAGGATGGGTACATGCACCCAAAAATTCATTTTGGGAAATGCCGCCTCCTCAACAAAATTGGTTGTCATTCAGACCGCACGATAAAACTCAACCAATTCGTCAGTGAGGCTGAATTTGTCAACTCAATTTCGGCCGAACTTTACGTACACATTTCAAGAAATGCTGTTAGGCATGTTATTCAAAAGCATGCCATCAGCGAGATCCCTCATCGGGATTTCGACTCTCGGCGTAAGCAGGACCAGTTCAAAATAGAAAATTACGATTTAACTGTTTTCCTGCACCAGGATATTGTTTCGCCAGTTATAAGGGCGACACTTACCTACCCAGATAAAGTTATAAATGATAATGAAAGGAACTCGTATAAAGTCGAGAAATTATTCGACACAGAGATAGGCCACGGAAGTCTCGGTTGCCTCTATATTGCCACTGTTGTGGTGGGGCTGACCGAAACTTCTATGGCTGGTCAGGTTAGGGTGCACCACAACCTGGTGACCGCATACCCCTCTCAGACCTTCACTCCTCTCCCGGCCTAAAAACCAGTGCAGGTCCGATAATCAATCGACAGTGCAAGGTACTCAATAGAGTACCGACTTAAAAAAGAAAAACAAAAAGTTCCTCCGTCGCCAATAAATAATGACGTAACTCCCAGTCTTAATCATTTTTATGTTACCCCCCCCCACCCCCACTTCTTCTAGCCCACAAATAAGAGGGCGATTGGATTGCCTAATCTTACTCTTGCTTTTTTGTGGAGAAGCTATCTAATATAATATATAGGCATGTGACAGACGGCGGTTAGAGGGGAGGGAAAAGACATAAGTTTGGTCATTCCCACGGCTAGAGACAAGGGACCCATGCCATAGCTTTTTAGCCATTACTTCCATTAAATTGAGATAGACCATATCACGTAACGCAATGATATCAGCATTGGCCACATATCTATTGCCATAACTTTTTAATGAATTATCTTTACTTGACTTAATACTCAGACAGCCGCTCCCATGACCCTGTGTTAACAAAAAAAAACACGTAAATAATGTGGACCAGGCTGGATGTGGGGCTCAAGTTGGGGACCCGGGGGTCGGTGGTTAAAGTAAATCTCGGCACAAAATCAATTGATGAATTAATTTACCAATAACGTACCCCACCCCCCATTTTTTCCCAAAAAATTCTGAACCGCAAGTGGGCTCTGTGGAACAAGTGAGTTGGAATACAGTATGGTGAATCTGGATGGGCGCATTAATCCTTCTCCTATCGCAAACCATGTATACGCCTTGGAAATGTAAAGAACCATTGGCTGCGACCGTTGCCAATGGCACCAGGTACTACTTTTCCAGGTGGCGTCTTCCGGTACACCCCAGGTAAGTAGGCGCGTGCAGGGTATAAGACTCGGCCCACACGTGACCTAAATAATCTGTGACTAACGCGCCCGACCGAGCAGAAGAAGTAGCACCACATTCCCCTATCTTTCCAACGACCACACCGAACAGAATGGAAAACAGCAACAGAGCTTCCACATCTTCTTTGAGTGCCAGGTGAGTAACTCAAGTCAATACCCTATGGCGTCCAATAATTAACAGTTATAAAGCGAGTCCATGCACTTCTCGGAAGTTCACCGTGTTTGTAAACATCAGTATCTGTGTCACAGCTTGTCGGAACAGCTGATCTCTATTTACACCCCGCCCCACCACAGTCTACATATGCATGTAGAACACAACTTAACCAAGTGCTTGTTTATAACCATGACGTACCACGGGCGTCTTAATAGAGGAGTATAGTTATAACGTATTAGGCGGAGTAATTAATATATTGTGATAATCCATTTTTACCATGAACTTTAAGAAAGTACGAATTTTATTGTTCCAGCCCGGAATCCAAGACGCCGAAGCGGCCGAGGACGCCTGAAACACCAACCGCCCCGTTAAAGTCAAGGCGCCGGCTCCGGATGGACGAAGCTGCTCCTACCTATGATGAAACCCCGTCCCCTGAGCTGAGGCAATCCGACACTGAAAGCTTCACGAGGTCATTGTTTTTGTTGTTGCTTATATTATACGCTCACGACGGTATGGAGGAATTCACCCAAGTGTTTTTAAGCGTTAAAGTTGATTAGACGGTATGATTAATTAAGGTGGATAAATGGGATTGTAACCATACCAACTAAACATATCCAGTAATACTGGCCCATTAGGCAAATTGTAAAGGACAGAAACAAGCGGTCTTCAACCAACCAGATAATAAATGTAACATTTTGCATGGAAACCCAGGTGCACTTACTGACTGACACCTCCACTTTCACACTCTACTTGTGAATGTGTAGGTGTGACCTACACCTTACCGTCGCCTTTCACAAGCTTAAGATGCGCAGCTTTTATAGCATACGCCAAATGGTAAAGAAAACACAAACATCAAGTACTTTTTTCCTCTTCTAGCCATTCATGAGCACGTGCATCCATTGTTAAGTACTTGAAGCACAACTTGATGTTAACTTTCAATTTTTGATTACAGCTCGGACCTATTTGGCAGCAGCCCAGGGGACAGCAGCGTGCACAGTAATGCGGACTGGGAGTGCTTCCTTTGCGGAGAAGAACCCTCAAAGGTAATTAAAGGGACGACCCCCCAACTATTTAATGACTACTGGCAATCAACCTGTTACTATTTCAATGGATTTTAGATTCATAAGCTTTAGGGTGTTCATTTACAAAAAGAGATATATAGAGTGGTACCTGCACAACTGTTAAGCCTTCATTATTTCCTAAAACTCTAGTTTAAACTTGAATGCAATAAACGACACGCCGAGACAGTATATATACGGACTGCCATATATGCCGAAAGGTTATAAACAAACTTGTAATTTATTTAATTATATTAGAGAGACCGGGAGTACCTGAAAAATGCGCGTGATGACGACATGGACACATACAACGGGGAATTTCGTGTATTTGCTCCGCGAAGTGTATTCTTCGACACGAAGTATAGGTATGTATTAAAATCCCAAGGGGTCTTATAATTTGTTTCATGCTAGTAAGGTGAAAAATAATCTAAAGCGCATGTCATCCCTCGTCTATCTATAGTCCGTATTTTTCACACTGATGTTCGGTATTGAACAAAAGGGAAAAAAACATTAGTAAAAGGCCATGGTGAACTGATTTATTTTGCAGAATATACCTGGTGTGCAGCTACTGCAACGCTGTGTTTCACCCGGTGAGTGCCCAATATGAGCCTGCATCGATGCTCGTGAGCGAGGTTATCTTTGAGAGGTGTGCAACAAAATAGGTGAGTGTATGTTTAAGGTTAGGCGATTTTAACTAAAACACTGTCTACTCTGCGATAGAACCCATATGCATGCTCGAAACAAGTAAGAGCTGTTACCCATTACAGTGATTTTTAGATCTAGAGGAGTATTAGTTAATTGCACCCCTTAAACGGACTAGGGTGGCTAAAAGTGAGTTCCCTACCTAAGGACATGCATGAGGACTGTACGTGTAATATTATATGTTATTAGTTATATCTCTGTTTATATATCGGCCGGGCTAATTTCAGTTAATGATTGTTGTTTGAGTGTGTACTCTGGAATGTATAATGGACTGTTGTACTTTTCTTTCCAGAACAGCGACTCCATAGGCCGGCGTGTGCCTGACGGTGACAACTGTTCCTTAGGCACCAAAAATGATGACGGTTGCAGCTATCTGCTTTAGACTGTGCAAACCGATGGCTGCTGTATTTAATTATATATATATATATATATATATGTATTTACTATACCAACAGTGTGATATATAGTTTGAGTTTACATAATATTATTTATTTATGCATGACAAGATTTGTGAATAAAGTATGTGCGTTTGCAAGAAGAACTTTAGCGAATTTGTTGTTTTGTACATGTCTTAAATTAGAAGTGGGATGTCTGTGGCAAACACAGGAATTATAGTTTTGGAGAGTGATTTTTTTTAAAAGTTTTATTTTGTAATAACGTCAGGGTTTCCCCTGGTTTTCAGTGTATTAAATGAAAAGAAAAATAGTATATGCACATTCAAAGTTGAAACAAGCATCAAGTGATTGACTACAATATATTGAGCAAATACCAGTTTCTTATCTCAGCGCGCAGTCAGATCCGAACATGATAATAACAAATACTAGCAAAACGAATTACTTCTATGAAATTTAAAGCATCACTTCCTTTTGCAAACATCTACAAATCATGCAGTAGATACAAGCAATCTAGAATGATTTTGGAACCATCAGTGCGATCTATATCAATAACGTTTATATTTCTCATAAATTCAAAAATAAATGACATACCAAAGCAAACTAAAACAAACAGTAAACGGTACAATCAATGTCATATACCATACCAAAGAATGATAACCTAAGTGGCTATTTCTAATTACTTCAGCTGAGAAAATCTCTATAGCGTCTGTAAATGTCTTTGATACGACGTTTATATGTTAATATTATCTGACTTGAACAAATTTGTAACTCCACATCCAAAGTATCCCATACGGTGGAACCAATGTAAAAGGGACTTCTAGATCTCATATAACTTGTTGAAAGTTTAGCAGGCAAAATACATTTCTTTTTCAAGTGTGAGCGGGTAACGCGAACTGGTTTAGCAACCATATGTTCCTTAAGACTTCTAACATATATACATCCAATTTAATATCTGAACGCGCCAGACGAACGAAGGCGCGTACCGATCCCAGGAGAGTTATCGCCTCCAACTGAGATATGTGGTGGTGGGCGGGCATGCTTGCCGGGTAGCGGTGGGAGTAGAACCTGGCGCCGACCTTGGCCCCGCCCCCTTGAAGGCAGGAGTCGGCCCATATCCGTATGACCGTCCTGCAGTGCGGGATCATGGACCTTACATTGTTGCTCGCTGGGTAGCGGGAGATCGATGCTAGGTGGGCCTAGACATGCTGAGTTATGATCTGGGGTGTAGGGTAGGTAGGGCCACGCTGAGTAGTCATCTAGGAGCTAGTGGTTGGGGTTGGAGGCTTGGTCGGTATGGTCGTTGGCGAGGTGTTAATCAAAATTATCCGCGGGTGTCTATACGGACCTATGTGGTTGATCCGCTGGAGGTGAGGGGCACCCCACCCAGGCCATAAAGTCGGGCCATGGGGCGGGGCCCACGTTGCCGGAGTCGTCGGTCGGGGGGTACGGACCGGAGGCGGGGCCCGTGTAGTTGGGATCGGAGATGTCATCCCAGGGGAGCCCAGGTACGTCCAGTGCCAGTGGGTGGGGCACGTGTACACATTTGACCCGAACGGGAGCGTCGGAGTGGCAGCTCGCTGCAGCTGAGCCTGAGGTGGGAGCGGAGCAGGGGGGGTCCCCGCGGACGGGGGAGGCATACGGTTCCCGACCTCAATCAACGGGCGTACTTCCTGGTTTGTATTCTGTCTTCGGCGGAGAGCGTCCACGGCATCCTTGTACGGATGAAACCTCCTGGGGGACGGTGTCCGGACTCCCATCCGCTGCGATGGATCGCTGGGGTTGCGGTGTGGTTCTGGAATCGGTGACGCGAGCATCCGAGGCGGCACGTGGAAGACTGGTGGCGGTAGGGGCGGGCTGTGTGCACCCTGCGTGACGGGGTCCACCGGGCTGCTCAGGTTGGTGAAGTATGTCGGGGGCCACATGCCGGCCGCCAAGGTCACTTTGGTGTTGTTACAGGTATCTTCTTCGGTGCCAGGAGACCTCGGTCGATGAGAAGGCGTTGTTCTCCCGGCTGGTCTTCGTTGTTCTTGTGCTTGGTCGGACATGTTGCTTTTTAAGCTTCGCGGAGTGCGGCTGCTCCGATTGGTCGCTTTGCCGTATGTTGACAGTGCGCACGTGGACTGTTTGTAAACACTGAAGCACGTGGGCTTCACCGTTTAAGCTTTAGTCGTTAACTTGTCCGGGAGCATACCTGGGGTTTTGTTGTATAGCAGTGGGGGCGGGCATAAGGAAGAATACAAAATGGCCCCACTTGAAATAAATGATTTCATACCGTTACCTTGAGAATGGGGAAGTGGTGGATTTGGGAGGTTGATTGGAGGGGTGGGGGGGGGGGGGGCGGCGTTAGAAAACCACCTAACAAGAAATTCCTTGAGCGTGAACGCTAACGAAATTCCTTGAGCGTAAACGCTAACGCGAACGCTGTTGCTCACGGTTTTCTACGCGCTGTACCTTTTAGTCTCGTATAAAGAGCCCCATGGTTTTTAACCTGCTTCAGACTAACCCAGGTATGGATAGAGTACCGTCACTCATGCTGACTATTCTGCTTAGCCTAGGCGCTGCCCATTCCACTGGAAAAAAACATCTTTCGAACCAACTATGGGGTTGTCTTTGAGACCAAATTACTGCAGTACTGCAGGTAGTAGACCTGTTTGCGCAGGCGAAGCAGAATTTTGTTTCCCTCAAAAGTTACATGAAAGAAATGACAATGAACACCGAAGAGTTCAAAAAACATCGGGCGGAGCTGGACCTTTCGAATCCTTCTATTGATTCTGCTGGGGTGCATAGCATGGTGGACAGAATACACTTTGGACTAACCTTTGTTTTAACACCGATAATGTTTGTGCTGTTGTTAATTTTACATGTAAGACAACGGTGGCTAGCACGTGCATGCACCGTGAAGGCCGTCTCTGTATAAATAACACACTGATCAAGTGATTTGTTCTGCATAATCTGAAAGTGTAAGCTTGTGCAAAGATTCCGCATCTAAGTGTGAATAAACGCATACTTTTGTAACCAGGAAGGATATGAGAACAATGTTTGGCCACACTAGCAGTCGCTCGGGGTCAATGCAAAGTACGTCTTATGGTTTAGGACTAATTTCCTTGAAGTTGGGAATTTTATTTAAAAACTGAGCGAAATAACACCCACAAATCACGAACTATACATTTTTTGTGTAAATGTTGCAATAAAACACGAATTCAGGACCTCGTTCAAATCAATGCAAGTTGTGTTTATTTTCAAACCATTTTATTCAAATAACCGACTTTGTTTCCAATAAAGACAACTTCCGCAAAGCGAAACAGTGCGTTACAGATCTAAAACTTCCAGGCTACTGCTGCAACTACCAGACCGTCTTAAATAAACACACACGCAAGCTTGTTATTTGGTAATTGGTAACCAGTCCTCTTATAATTAGTATCCAACACACGAGTCTATGTTGGTGATATAGTATTGTTTTTGAGCTCCGATCAACTGACTCGTGATGTGGTTGGTGGTGTACTGGAGGCAAAGTGCATATTGTTACTGGGCCCGAGGAAGCGACCAAGTAATTCGTCGCGATAGGAGGCCTGGTCGTTTGAGCAGCATCTGGGGACTCACCACCCTGTCATTGACTTGCAATATTTATTGCGCGCCGGCCGGAATGGGGGCTAGTGGTAAAGTGATGGACTCCCGCCGGCAGTAGATCCTTAACCAGAACTCCGCGGGGGCTAGTTTGGAACAGCTCCTACAAAATTGCCACCCGAGCCACACGGTCAAGGCCAGCACCAACAACTCAGTCTCAACGGGGTTAGTAGGGAATGGTTTCGCCGTAGGCCGGGACCGCTCTGCAAGCCATGTACATGTGTCCAGACTAGTATTTAGCAGGGCGTCCATGTCCATGGTGAATGGGTTAACGTTGTGTCTGAATCCACTGTAGGCAGGTGTATTTGTACCCATTGACTGCCCGGTCAACCCCACCTGTATGACTGGGGAAGTGGGCTTCATCCAGTCACGGAGCCCCTTAGCGACTCCAAGTTCGCACCTTCCCTCGGTCATTTTGGCGTCAAAGAGCGCATCGCGCGCCTTCAAAGTAAGGCAGTATTCCTGTGTATTGTCTTCCCTGGGTCGCGCACTAGCCCGTTCTTTATAGTGTTTTCTTCACCAGCCCTTTCGTTTACACAGTCCCTGTAGGCGCGCCCCACCTCCCCAGCGAAGGGGTTTCCATGAAAAAGGCGGCGGCGGTGCCCGATGATTGGGGGTGGTTTCCCCTTAGCGTCTCCAAGTTCGCGCTTTACCTTGGTTATTTTGGCATCGAAGAGCGCATCGCGTGCCTTCAAAGTAAGGCAGTATTCCTGTGTATTGTCTTCCCTGGGTCGCGCACTAGCCCGTTCTTTATAGTGTTTTCTTCACCAGCCCTTTCGTTTACACAGTCCCTGTAGGCGCGCCCCACCTCCCCAGCGAAGGGGTTTCCATGAAAAAGGCGGTGGCGGTACCCGATGATTGGGGGTGGTTTCCCTTTAGCGACTCTAAGGTCGCACCTTCCCTCGGTTATTTTGGCGTCAAAGAGCGCATCGCGCGCCTTCAAAGTAAGGCAGTATTCCTGTGTATTGTCTTCGCTGGGTCGCGCACTAGCCCGTTCTTTAAAGTGATTTCTTCACCAGCCCTTTCGTTTACACAGTCCCTGTAGGCGCGCCCCATCTCCCCACCGAAGGGGCTTCCTTCATTTGAATGCGTGGTGATTTCCTATTTTTCTCTAAGGCATGTGCCCACCACGGTTGGCCGGTCGCCCGTGGGTACAAATACCCAGTAAGAACTGGCATATTGTCACTCTGGGTATTACCAGCAAAGAGAACATAACCAACCAGATCTAGGAACATGTCGCAGGAAGATCTTTTGGATTCCGCCCCTAACCTTAGTACCAGTGTATACCAGGGGATGGGCACCGGGCAAATGCAGCTGCACGATCTAGACCTTAACATGCCCCCGCCCCCGCCAAACCTGACCAGCAGTCCCATGCCCAGTACTTCCAGGGCCCTGTCAACGGCAAGCACGTCCATGGCCAGCTTCAACATTCACCTGGAATACTCGGCTGCGTCAGAGACTGGGACTGATGTGTCGTACGAGCAGGCCACTTTCAGCAGCAGCCAGCCGACCGAGCGATCTACGGGCAGCGAGCAGCCGACCAGCACCTGCAGCAGCCAGCTGATGATGTCCTCTGAAATTGACGCGGCAGGTATCCAAGAATTGCTGGAACAAGCCAATAAGGAAGCCAAAGAGAGGACGAAGGAGGCGGTGCAGGAGCAGATAGACAGGACCCTGGCTGATGCCATGGCTGCTGTTGTGGCGCAGGCCAAAGGCCCCGCTCAAGCGCCAAAACGTGCCCTAACGCCCCTGAAGATTACGGAAGTCAGCGTGAGTATTGAATTCCTCTTGCTCGCCAAGCCCGTAGTGCCATTAGCTTCACAAAAATTTAGGCTATACTTACCATATATATACCCAATAACTGTCAAATCTTTCAAACCTTCTCTACTGTTGTTGTTCATGCTTCCATTCACGTTTAATAATCTGATGCACCAGCATTGTCATGGTCCACCCGAATGAAAAAAATAATCTCAATTTCCTCTCTGTACTTATTCCAGCGTCGGGTCCGCGACAACTACAATGCGCGGGCTTCAGCACACGATACCTTGAAGTTCAACGTGTCAGAAGGGTGGGTTTTGGTTTCGGTGGTGGTTTAATAATATATCCGTCATCTGTCAAGTCACATGGTTAAATTAATTTTTCTGTCTATTTGGCAATTAATTTACATTGTTGTCAAGCGACCCAAGATGCTGAATTTTTTAAATGAACATCTACGATCATTCCCTTATCACCCTTTATATTGATTTTCGATTTCGCTTTTTCCAATTAATTTTGCAATTGTACCCTTTTCAGTGTGAAGTTTACCGACCCCCACAACCAGGCAGTGGCTGCAAATGTGCTCTCTAACGTCCAGTTTTGCTATCCTGAGTACAGCCGGGAAGACATACTGAGTAAGTATTGGAGCAGATAATAACTCTAAGTTTCATTAATATAATTATTTTATGCTTAACGTCTAAGTAATTACATGCAGATTATTCATGAACCTTTCCTTCCATGTAATCGAACTTAATTTAACTATTTTTCAGACTCGTGCAAGGCACACTACACGACTCACTACACCAGGGCCCGCGAAGAGCGTAATGGTCTTATTCCTGGTAGGAAGAAGAGGTCACTTGTGCGACATCATCAGGGCCAGGTTGGTTTCGTTAAACACTGTCATTGAAGTGTTTCACGTGGCTATGAATTTGGTGGTTCTATTTAATGATGTAACCAATACATAATTATATAAATACATGTAGTACAGCAGTACATGTCCCTCTGGTAGGTGTAAACTTTGGACCCTTAAATGGTCGGACATTAAGTAATTTCGCCGGGTATTTTGGACAATCTTTTTGAATTACAATCAATTAATATAAATGTAATACAGGTCCACTTATACTTTTCAGAAAATTTGTCGTCGAAAGGCCGCCCTGGATTTAACCAACTGGGACGCGGAAAAACGGGAACGGGTCAAGAAGGTCTTGACGCTGGATTACACCAGCGGGGAGGACCGCGACTCCACCGACGGCACAAGGACCCGCAACATACTGCCGTTAGTGTGGGAGAGCCCTGAGCTGACGGATGTCAAGGCCGAGCTGGACCGCCTCGAACGCACGATGGCCCTGAAACGGTCGCTCGCCAGCCGGCTGCCGACTAACCGGTCTGAGAACCCAGACCCGGATAAGCCAAACGCGCCAGCCGGTGCGCCCAAGTGGACGGTGCGCCAGCCTCCCCAGACCAACGGAGACCCCACAGTTTAGGTGTTAAAGTTGTGATAATAGAATATGCAGGAATCGCACGATTATAGCACTGACGATTCACTGCCTGACATTAAGATTTAATGTATGTACTTTATAGATATTTTCAAAAATATAAGTTACATTCTAGCTATTCTTTGTTTGCAGAAGGGACTATATGGTCGTATTTTTGAGGATTTGCTGTTCCTTAATTACCCACTATGGTTGTCATATTTGTAAGGTTTTGTAAGGAGGTTATACAATTTGTATTTTTAATATGGTTTTGCAAGTTACTATATGGCCATGTCTTTATTAGTCTGTTGTTGCATCGAATTTTAAATATATAAGCTTAAGGTTCCGCTTCTCTTAATTAAGTTAGGAGAATAGCAAATGACTTTATTCCAGACCCACAGGCTGAAAAAAACCAACAATACTGCTATGTAAACAGAACGCAATTTCTACAGGTTAAAAATAATTTATTGTAGGGCAATCACAGGGACAATTCTAGCACCAACTATATATATTTCAAGTCGTAAAAGGTTTGTCGCGCATCCAAGAAAAAGGAAGGAACATGGCCTTCAGTTGCAGACCAGCTGCTAACCCCAGAGTACAAAAAAATCCACAATAGACCGTTAAAATGTTACATACGTTAACAAACCCGTCAGGCAGAATATCTGCTAGGACACCATGTGTTCCAGTAGGCTTAAACGGGTTGGAACTCATAGAACTTTCCAGTAATATGGAGTACAAAATCAAGTTGATATACAGATCAGGCCAAAAATATATAATACCGGCTAGAATATTTACAACTCCAGTATATGAGTGAGTTTAAAAGTACTAGGCTCATATAAGTTGTGCGTTATCCAAGTTCCGTGCTAGTGTTCAAGCCAATCTAGTTCATATACCAACGTTATGATTGGAAGATTCAATATAGACAATTGCAGGTTGCAGAAGGCAAATTTGACGGTGTACGTGGCCCTTCAGCTGGTTGGCTGGTGTAGAGGGGGTACGGTTTGGGTCCAGACATGTACACTGTAACTAGTCTCTGGATGTGCAGCTGCACATCTCCGGGTCAGCCACACCTTAATTGCTGTCAGCGCATTTATTGCACGAAGGTAGTATTTAAACAAATCAGACCATCAGACTGGTTAAGTCAGCTACAGGTCAGCCGCAGCTTCTGGTCCACGCCACAGGGACCATCCAGTCAGGAATGAAGCTGTGTGTAGTGGCATGGCTGGGCACTGGTAGATGAGTGAGCTGGAAATGTGTGCCTCCGGAAAGCCGCACCAGCCTGGTGGGCTGGAGGGCTGACACTACTGGAAATTGAATTCGTAATAACATTTAAGAAACATGAAGATGTGATACTATCGGCGCGGGTTACATGAACCAATTGCAAAGCACAGTGTTACTGAAATTGTATATGTCATTTAACCTATAGCCCGGCTAGTGGCGCGACTCTCACAAACCCAGAATACATAATATTCTGTGCCTGATCGACCTTAATTTTTAATAACTAGTAGTATCTGTCCTGACATATTGCTGTCAAGTGAAAATGTAAAATGTACATGTAAATATTATATTTCAAGATTAGAAGTTTCCTACTTAGTTTTAAGTATTCCAATTTATTGTGGTCTAGCTGCGCACCAAGCGGTCGGAGACCACGGACCCCAAAAACTTAAACCCCCCAGCCGCCGCGGCCAAATGGACCGTGCGCCAGCCTCCCCTGGCCAACCCTGTAGTCGCGGAACTAGAAGAGTTGTAATAGCATTAACCAACTTTCGATTTTATATTATTTAAGTTTGTAATATATGTATGTATGTCATGTTGGCTTAATAAATAATATGAACAAGAACACTCCGGAGTTTGCTTGGGTGTACCTTCAACACGATAAACGTTCCCTCCATGCATTAATATGTTCTAATCGATAACATGGACCCTTCCTGCTGTGTTTCCCATAGGTCACAAATTCTATCCTGACTACTCCCGATGTTCTAACCTTTTTAAAGAACACTGTCTAAGTCTAATATGCACCATTCTCGAGTTAATGTATTAGTACATAGTCTTATGCATGCTTTAGTACACGTCTTAACTCTGGTAATCATGGTTTGGTGGTAGGCTCCATCAACTTCCAGTCTCAACTTGCCGTCCGTGAGGCCTTGAACACTCCTCCTTCCTTCCCGTCAACAGGCTTAGGACTTCCCGTCTCGACTTCCCGCCCATGAGGCCTTGAACACTCCTCCTTCCTTCCTGTCAACAGGCTTCTTTGTTGCGTCTGAAACCATGGTAGGGTTAGATTAAACACCTCAGTAAATGGGGTAGCCCAGAATTAGTTGTACTAATCATGCATATGGTTAGTGCGAATGGAAGGAGAAAAAGTTCAGTTCCTTACTTTCATGGAGAAATGATGCCCCTGACGTTGGTGCAGTGCTTCGCGTCAAGGCCTGGGGTGGCAGTCCAGTTCTGCTGGGGTGGGGTCGCCTACAGCGGTAGCCTACAGCATGCCCTTTTGGAATCGGCACAGGAGTTGTGGATCATGATCAGCTGGGCAGTCTCTGCAAAAGGTCGGTCTGTCCGGTTCTGCTTCTTGTAAGTGCAGCTGTCGAAAACAGGATTAGAATAAAGTTATAGTTTGACGATGCGGTCAGTATGTCCATGTGTTCCAGTTTAAGGTTTTACTGTTCTTTGTAATCTTTCTGCGTACAGTAACACGGGACTTTTTCTAGTCATAAAGTGAAGGCCGACTGGACCCTGACGCCCAGAGCCCGTCTCACTAACTACAAAAATACTTTGCTAACCAAACTGCAAGCCCTCCACCTGTTATATATACTCAAAACAGATTAATGGAATTTCACCTGGTATTGGTTCAGTGATTGTGACAAGCACAGACTTCTAAACGTACACTTGGCGGGGGCCCACGGCGTGATTTCGCGTCTATCACTGTCTCTTGTGAGCAGACGCTTGTAGGTGCAGTCAGTGGCCACGCACCTCTTTGCGGTATCATATGTCTCACCCCGCGCATCAGCTTGCTGTTGCAGACATAGAGAGAGAGAGAGTTACTATATTATAAATCATGTAATTGTTTCAGGATAGTCTAGAAAAAACAAAGGTGCATTAATTCATAAAACGAAAACGACCATATAAATGTACATCTTTGGTTGCTTCTAGATAACACTTCCAATCATTACATGGCTTACCAATAACAGATATTTCAAAAGTTGTATAATTCAAAAGAGGGCTCAACTTTGCTAATTCGTACTTAGATAAAGGTTTGCGGGATTGGTCCTGTTTTTCAACACTGTTTAGCAGATTCGTTTTCTTAGACGTAAAACTTCCTCTTCAAAAGTGCCACTGTATGGCGTAGTTAAACAAAAGCAAGCCAGGCCGGGCAAATGTGCACCACTTTTCTATTCATGACAACCGATGTGATTTATCCAGTGGTTTATGACCGTATCGTGTGCAGAAGCCAAAAGTCGCCAAAATGCACATCGCAAACAGATCACGCTGACGCCCATTTGCCAAGCCTAGGCCTGACAAAGCAAACAACTTAAAACTCTATGCCCTCCCAGCGTCCGGACTGTACCAAGGCTGGTAGGGCATAACCTATTACAGGAATCAACAGTCTGGGTGGTTTACCCCTTAGCGGCTCTAGATATGTTTTACCGTAAGAAACTTGTGCAAGCTGACGTGTATCCGGCTTATGGGGGTCCCACAAAATACGCAGGACCCACTCCCATTCTCCCATTCTAGCTTAAAGCCACCACCGTCTTAACAATGGATCTTAGGGACTAGTACGTCGTTTACAAAGTAAGGGGTCTAAGTCCTATGGCCAATGTCACCCGAACCCCCTAACCCCACCCCCCCCACCAAAAAAAAAGGAGCGAATACAATCTGGGATAAATACAAAAAATAAGTTCCTACAGATGCAAATCTAAACAATTCTAAAAAACCTCTGGGATAATATATGCAAAAAAAACATAAAAAGACATCCTTACAAATATAAACAATCTTGAAAACTTCTGGAGTATTTAAATGAAAGTAGATTCGATGTGATTGACAAAATTATTAGTAGTTATTGGTGTAAAAAAAATAATTTCAATGAATTAGTATTTGAATTTGGGTAAATTACGTATAAATAACTTCCAACCAATTTTTTTTTTTTTTTTTCCAATTCAAACTATAAAAAAAAAAAAGAAAAAAGAAAGAAAAAAAAAAAGGTGTCCGGCGTCAGGCTAGGGGTCAGGGTTAAACGTTAATGGCTGTTCGAGTCCAGGGACCCCGCCTAAGCCGGGGGCTCATCCCCACCGACGGCAGGATGGTCAAGTTCCCCTGGACCAACATCCCCGTTAACCAGGGGTTGGTCTAGGGGAACACCACCATCCCCTTGGCCGTCCTGTGGGGCATCGGCCCCCGCCTCAGACGAAGCCCCTGAACTGGAGGACTGAGACCCCTCCGGTGACGGTGGCGGGCCAGCAGGGGGCGGAACAAAAATTTGGCCCTCCCCCGCCGGCAAAATCAACATTATAGCCGGGACACCCGGCGGGGGATCGATGATGCTGCGTGGTGGTAAATTGGCAACAACAACTATTATCTCGATGTCGTTAATGAGCAAAATACAGACACACAACTATATATTCAATATTAATTTAGGATTCATGAGTGCGTAGGCCTGTAGGTTACATACGTTCAATAGGCCTTTTATAATTAATCAGCTGTCCATCTTACTTGAGTATTACCTGCCTTTTCAGTAATTCCACGATATCCAGACTGATAAGTTTAGTTCAGCTTTAGTTCACTCCAACTTGGGGATACCCTTTTATAAATAAACATGAAAGTTAGGTGACCTGTTGGAGGATAATGTACCAGGCATAAATGCCATAATGTTATCCCAGTATATACAAACTGATATTGTATTACTTACTGTATGGGCGCCCCCTCCTCGCCCGCCGCCCGGACCAAGATGTTGTGCTCTGGGGGCACATGATACGTAACAGCGTCGCTGGAAAAAGAAAAGACCAATGTCAGGTAGCTTAGGGTGGCCAACTTCTCAGTTCAATGCAGACATGAACAGTAGTTACCGCACTCGGAGTTAGAAGGACCCATACACTGGCCCTGTTGCCAGACTGTGTCGGGTGGTAACTCTCCTCTGGCAGGGGAGGGTCCCCAGGAGGATGGCTGACCTAGCAAAATTACAGTCGCGGGGTTGTGGGCCGCCGCCGCCTGACGACACACTTTTGATATCTTATCTGACCAGCAGCCCCAGAGGCAGAGGGTACGTGGAGTTGTACGAGTGAGTTGTACTGGTTGGCGTCGGTTTTCCACGAACCACCGTCCGGCGACCAATCTATGAAAAATGTCACCTTTCTTACGAGCAAAATTAGTATTTGATCACGTTCCGAGGTGGAGTAATGATCCTGGTTGTGGTCTGTATCATATTCCATCCTAAGATGTACAAAACTGGGGGTAAACATGCCTACAAATGTCTGAAATGTGTTATTGTAATAAAGAGGTTTCATACTCACATGATCGCTTGCGCCATTTTGTTTTTTTTCTGATCATGTGACCTGACAGTGGTTGAGGTCCCGCCCTAGTAAAAACAAAGTCTTTGTGTTAAAATCAATTCGAAGGGCCAACTTCATTACATTATAAACATCAATTACGAAGGGATCTGGAAACTAATTGGAACTGTGGTGGCGTATGGGCAAAGCACTGTGCTTATAATTTGAAATTACCGGAAGAAAAATATATAAAAAAAAATTGTCGCCCACGTACCTGAATTTGATGACGTAGACGTGGCACTTTCCCGCCGCCCGCAATCACACCAGTCCTGTTGTTCCCTTCGAATTATTCTGTTCCTCATAGATTCTGACACAGAAATTTGCCGGGGCCAGCTACAAAGCGAGAAGGATCATCTTTTGGGTGGTCATGGAAGGCCTCCGCCTCAGAAGAGGTTTCGGACCTTGACTCCACCGAGAACATTCGGCACTTCACGCAACAATTCCGCTAACACTCAGAAGGTGAGTTGCACAGCTACAAGAAACTCAACCGTGCTGTACTAGTGTTGGAAATTAAGGTGCGCCCTGCACCCGTATATTCATATTTATACCATTTAAACCACATAATAAAGCTATGTACATTTAAATTTTTGCAGACATTAATATAAGCCTGGTCTTAATTGTTTTTTTATACCCTCCAGGACCACGGAGAGACCAGTCGCTCAGAATAATGGAAGTGAATCGCTGATTTGGCCTCAGTAGACAGACAGTTGCCGGTGCAAGCTACAAAGTCCAGAATGGCGCTACTCGGAAAAAGTCTCCAAGGCAGCCCAGGGGCGGATCCGGGGGGGGCGGGGGGGGGGGCGGCGGTTGGGGGCGGACGGACGGTCCTTGCCCCCACCCCCAACACGCATGATACGCCCCCCCCCCCCTTCATATTATACCAGAAGATCTTGTCTCGCTGGACGTGGACGTCTGTGACATGCTCTGTGACGAGCCTAAATACCAGTGAGCGATAGACTTCCATGCCATCTACATGTGGGGGGGGGGACGCATGGCATGGCCCCCCCCCCCCCTAAATCCATGCCATGTACATGGGGGGGGGGGGATGCCTGGCATGCCCCCCCCCTAAATCCATGCCTGGCACGCCCCCCCCCCCCCACCTAAATCCATGCCATGTACTTGTGGGGGTGGGGGACGCCGGGTCCGTTGAAGTATTCATATTATACCAGAAGGAGGTCTTGTCTCACTGGACGTGGACGTCTATCTAAATCCATGTACATGTGGGGGGGGGGGACGCCTGGCACGCCCCCCCCCCCCCCTAAATCAATGCCATGTACTTGTGGGGGGGGGGGACGCCTGGTCCGTTGAAGTATTCATATTATACCAGAAGGAGGTCTTGTCTCACTGGACGTGGACGTCTATCTAAATCCATGTACATGTGGGGGGGGGGGGGATGCCTGGCACGCCCCCCCCCCCCCCCCCTAAATCAATGCCATGTACTTGTGGGGGGGGGGACGCCTGGTCCGTTGAAGTATTCATATTATACCAGAAGGAGGTCTTGTCTCACTGGACGTGGACGTCTATCTAAATCCATGTACATGTGGGGGGGAGGGGGGGACGCCTGGCACACCCCCCCCCCCTAAATCAATGCCATGTACTTGTGGGGGGGGACACCTGGTCCGTTGAAGTATTCATATTATACCAGAAGGAGGTCTTGTCTCACTGGACGTGGACGTCTATCTAAATCCATGTACATGTGGGGGGGGGGACGCCTGGCACGCCCCCCCCCCCCCCTAAATCAATGCCATGTACTTGTGGGGGGGGGGGGGGACGCCTGGTCCGTTGAAGTATTCATATTATACCAGAAGGAGATCTTGTCTCGCTGGACGTGGACGTCTATCTAAATCCATGTACATGTGGGGGGGGGGGGGACGCCTGGCACACCCCCCCCCCCCCTAAATCCATGCCATGTCCATTTTTTAAAGATAAGTGAAGTAGAAAGTTGGTTTACTTACTAGAGTGGACCCAACAGGGCAGGGGCGGATCCAGGATTTTGAAAAAGGGGGGGGGGGGGGGCGTGCTATTGGAAAATGTTCACCTGGACCCCTTGGGTAGAAGAGTTTGACATTAAAAAAAATCTAAATTTGGCCCAAAAAAGGGGGGTGGCACGCTCCCTCCCCCCCCCCCTAAATCCGTGCCTGCTGGGGGTACCAGCACCATTCTGGTGCCAGCCGGCGCTTCGATCTGGAGCTGCGCGTGCTGGCAAATTCAAAGTAGGCACTACCACCTAAATACCAGTGAGCGATAGACTTCCATGCCATGCATATGTGGAAAATTCAAAATTTGGCCAAAAAAAGGAGGGCACATGCCTGGCACGCCCCCCCGCCCTAAAACCCATGGGGGACCAGCACCAAACTGGTGCCGGCAGGGGCTTCTACTAGGACGAGTAAGTGTTGTCTTCTGGTGTGCAGAAAAGATAAGGTGGACAAATGTATCAGTAGCGGATATTGAAAAGGGGGGGGGGGGGGGGCAGGTAATTCAGCAGCAGGCCCGAGCGCCCCCCCCCCCATTTTTGGACAAGAATAAATTGTCAGGGACACCTGGCGGGGGATTGATGATGCTGCGTGGTGGTAAATTAGCAACATCAATTATTATATCGATGTCATTGATGAGCAACATAAAGACACACAACTATATTTTCAATATTAATTTATGATTCATGAGTGCGTAGGCCTGTACGTAGGTTACATACGTTCAATAGGCCTAGATGGATTAAAAAAAAATGACCAATGTCATGTAGCCAACTTCTCAGTTCTCTGCAGACATGAAGAGTAGTGACCTAACTCGGAGTTAGATAGAAGACTTGATCGCATAGATACGATCACCGAACTATTAATCAATTAGTTCCTCTGAACCACGATCAAATTCATTTAAAGTTAAAAGCAAAAAATATTCTTCAAATTAAGCGCATGTTAACATGTATATATTGAAATGTACTTATATATCACAATTAGTGAACACAGAATTTTTTTGTATTCCTTTTCTGGTATATTTTTGTCAACTTAGATAGACTTTGATGTGTTACAATACCATGTACTTATATCGATTAAATGTATAACATTCAAGTTACGCTGGTGCTTTGCCGAAAACCGGTTCAAATTGATATTTGACCAGCATCGTTGTAAACAAATGATAGTTTTAAAAAAAAACCAGAACATTCACTGAATGGATGTGACTAGTGTTGTACCATAACTGATATGACTACAGTTTATACATGCAGTGACATAAGAATAATATAGTAATATTGGATAACAGCATTACTTAACTGTTAATTCATTTTTCTTCCACTTCACTTTTATATCTAAGCCAGCAAATTGTAAGGCTGGCGGTTCCTGGAAGATGGGCTTTGGAAGCCGAAGGACTGTGTGATGATTCTAAGTTCAATAATAAAAAAAAAAAGAATTTGATTGGTTTTGCGTACTCTTTGATGTTTGTTTGTTTCATAGAGTCCAGGCTAATAAGGTGTCTCCATCGTGAACGGGACGACCTGCATGTACAATTTCCAACCCGGCTTTATGATAGTTCTTGGTCCGTATACGAATACTTTTATGGAAGTAAGATGTATGAAAAGGATTGTATGGTTTAAATTTATATGTTAGAACATTGTTATATTGCAATTATTTTTTGGGTATTTATATATATACGTAGAGATTCAACGCTAGGCGACAGACTTATATTGCCATATTGGCCACCGGGCCCCGACCACGAAGTGTATGCAGAGGCCTTATCAGCATTATGTAATAACCCTCCAACACTGAGCCTGCTCCAACACGTTTCTTTGTCCAGCCTCCACTGGAGCGTGACTGCTGACCTTATTTTGTTGGAGAAGACTCTATTATGTTATTCTTTTCGAGGAGCTTATCCGGGCCACATATACATATACCTCATGCACAAAACAAAGTGCCCAGAAATATATGGTGCCTTTAAGACTCTTAAAAACATGTAGGAGTTTTTTAAAAAGTGTTGTAAAGTTTATTAGTTGGCATGGGCATTGTTTGTTTCGCATGAATGTGGAAAGAGATTCGAAGATGGATATATAAATTCAGGAGACTATACATGTACAATAAAACATTTCGGGTTCCGTAATTCAGTACCGATCAAATAAATATGGAAATGAGTTTATTGGCGTATTTTCCTGCAAGTGCCCATGCAATAAATTACCAATTAACAGTGGTAAAACTGATCTAAGACCCCAGTTGACCCGATTTGAAAATAAGGTTATTTATTGTCTGACTGAAAAATAAATCATGCATATCTAAAGAACAATCCTGAGTTTGGTTTTACGTCGGCTGAAAACTTTTTCAGATTGTCGAAAATTTCGGTATCCTATCTCAGTAAGGTCGTGTTTTTCTTGTTTAAAAACGAGTTGTAAATGGTTTTAATTAATAAATGTCATGATTTTCCGTTGAAAAGACGTTGTCCTTCATGTGATAGCCGTTCAGACTTTGCAGTTGTTATAGGAACATGCGCCATACTCTACAGTACTATACCCCTTTCAAGTAGAAACTGGAAAAGGAGAAAGCCGATGGTGGGACTTCATATGAGGAGTCCCATTGCACAGATGGATTTCCAAAACATTTTGTTCACACTTTTTGTCAGAACTTGTAAAGGAAAGGGGGGGTTGGAAAGCAGTAAAGTGTGGACCTTTCCATTTTTTCTTGCTAACTTTAGGGGCGTCTACATGACATTTTGGAAAGGGAGGTGGACATTATTAGAAAATAAAACTAAAATGTGGAACTTTTCCTGACTTCCATACAAATTGAGGGGGTTCTACGGAACATTTTGGAAGATCGGGTGCCCTTTGCTTGGAAAGAGCGACTACCTATGAGCATAAGAGGCACTGGTCCATGATCAGAGGGCAGGAGATATAGACTGCTTATCATTTAAAGTTTTATAAGAGGCACAGTGCTCCCATGAAAGCACTTTGCACACACTGAGCGTGAGTAAAGGCGCACCAGTCTAACTTGCGCTAAGTGCTGCGCACAGTAGGAAAAGTTACATAAATGCCCAAAAAACATAGCTGAGCTTGGCTAAAACTTTGCATGTGTTGAGAGAAGGGAGCATGGTGCTTTATTGGCGTGATGGAACTGTGCATTTGGGGTGTGAATTAGGTTTATGCAATACGGGACAGGGGTACAAAATAAGGTTATTACCAAACAGTGTGTTGGTCATACTATGACTATTTCATGATTTTGGCGAAGAAAGACTGGCATGGACTATGCCCGACTTACATAATGTGCTGTTGCGCAGCAAATATCGAAAACGACACAAGGCTCAGTTCTTCCTGTGTGTGGTATTTTTGTCTGTCCGACAAAAGTCGGTAATCTATTGTTATAAGCGGTTCGTAACAGGTTACAAGTGTCTGTGATATATCTAGAACTGTCTGTACATGTGATACTGTACATGTGATACAAAAGATGGTGTGTTTGCAGATCAAAAAGAAAAATGTATTAATAAGGGTTTGTGGGAAATCCGGTGGGTCTTACCAGTACATATGGGGTCGCTAGTCAAAATAGTAACAACAAAAACACCAGGCCCCCGAGCCGCCCGCTTCTACAGAAGTCGGCCATCGAACATCTAGTAGTACTACTTCCTCTGCTCGCCTGCATCTACTGCACCTAGTACTCTATCCTCACGGTAACTGAACCCATAGCCTTATAAGGAGTTCCGTTACCCAGATGGTCTAATTTTTTTTTTTTTTTTGCTGTTGCAGAACCTGATTTGTTGCGTTCACATTACTTTTTCAACTGGCCTTACACTGTCTATGTGTAGGGGGCTTTGGGAATATGAGCAAGAATCTCAGCACTAAGTCCCACACTTCATGCCCAGGGATTCTGAAAAAAGTATAATCAGACATCCACTTGGTAGCAGCACATAGAAACCCTGGGCCAAGTACCAAGGCTCCCCGATCATAGGCTGTGAGCTAATTGTTTATTTGCAGAGCATGCTCCACGTTGATTTCACCTCATTGTGGAAAACGAAAAGGTCCTCTCTCCTTGGACGGCAATTGATTTCACCTCATGTAACTTGAATTGTGTAGGTAGATATGATTAACCGGGCTGGGATGATTCTAAACAAATTGTGCGTGATAAACGCAATTTTATGAGGGCCAGGGCTGAATTGTAGAACAATTTTGAAAAAAGGCTATGTATTTTTCGGACCTTGTCAGTCAAAAAAATTCATCGGTCTGACATAGGACATACAGGTATACAGGTCAGTTATCACCAGTTGTGGGCGGGCCTGGCAGATTTTGAACTGGGTATTTAGATATATTGATGGGGCTGGGCTCTGTGCGTCTGGGCTGGGCTGGGCTTTATGATCAGAAAATATCCTGTGTATGTAGATAGATTTAAACTAAAGGAAAAAGCTAAATCTGGAATGCATATTTACCACATCTTCAAAGTATTAATTTATTCTAATCCTGTTTGCCACAGCTGTGTGCCTAAGAGGAGCGGAAGGACTGTCGTTTTACTGATCCTTTACAAGCTGATCCACAACTCCCCTGTTGATTTCAACGCGGTATCCTAAGAAGACTGCACCTCGCCACCCCAACACTGCACCAACATCAGAGACATCAATTACAGGTGAGGGTAACTTCTCTACTACTTAGATTGAAGGCAAAGAATAACAAGAGACCTCCGATGAGATCTAGCAAGTAGATACAATTTTGCTTTTCGGTATAAAGTCTCTGTACAATAACAATATCTGGAATGCATATTTATGGCATCTTCTAATTTTTAGTTTGTTCTAATCCTGTTTTCGACAGGTGTGCCTAGGAGAAGCGGTTCCGGACAGACCGACCTTTTGCCAAGGGTGCCCAGCTGATCCACAATTCCCCTGCGGTTTCCAAAAGGCATGCTGTAGGCTACCCCACCCCAGCAGGACTGGACTGCGACCCTAGGCATTGACCCGAAGCACTGCACCGTTTGGGACATCATTTCTCCATGAGAGTAAGGAACTGAACTGTTTCTCCTTGCATTCGCACTAACCATATGCATGATTAGTACAACTAATTCTGGGCTACCCCGTTTACTGAGGTGTTAAATCTAACCATACCATGGTTTTGGATGCATCAAAGAAGCCTGTTGACGGGAAGGAAGGAGGAGTGTTCAAGGCCTCATGGACAGGAAGTCGAGACGGGAAGTCCTAAGCCTGTTGACGGGAAGGAAGGAGGAGTGTTCAAGGCCTCACGGACGGGAAGTCGAGACGGGAAGTTGAGGGAGAGTCTCCTTATCTGGTGTCAAGTCCCACATGTACACTGTCAACAGGGTTCTCCCCAGCGCATAATTATAGCCGGCTCTTTACGTCCCAATCATATGATAGCTGGTCAGTAATTTAATTCATAATTACTTTTTCTGTATATTTCAATAAGTTTGACCACCTTTAGCAGTTCACAGCCAGTCGATCAGAATTACAGCTGGTCATTACAGCCGGCTGTAAGGGCCTGGGGAAAACCCTGTGACAGACTTCCCGTCGAGTAGAGGCCTATCACCAAACCATGAATACCAGAGTTAAGACGTGTACTAAAGCATGCATAAGACTATGTACTAATACATTAACTCGAAAAATGGTACATATTAGACATAGACTGTGTTCTTTAAAAAGGTTAGAACATCGGGAGTAGTCAGCAAAGAATGTGTGACCTATGGGAAACACAGCAGGAGGGGTAGCGCATGTAGCACACAATATTTAACTAGTACCATAAGGTAGATGTCGGGTATGGATAAGTTCAGTTAAGATAAGGATTTCGAGATAACACCACAACAGTTGCTAGCCGTGCATGGTTAGGTATATGTATCAATAACTATTCATCCAATTAAATGTAGGGAAAGGTAAAGAGCAAGTATTTTTTAAACAATGATATTTCCCTTAATATGATAGGTGACAGCCTAAAATTTTAAGTACATGATATCGATTAGAACATACTAATGCATGGAGGGAACGTTTATCGTGTTGAAGGTACACCAAAGCAAACTCGGGAGTGTTGTTGTTCATATGATTTATTAAGCCAACATGACATATATATCACAAACTTAAATAATATAAAATCGAAAGATGGTTAATGCTATTACAACTCATCTAGTTCCGCGACTACAGGGTTGGCCGGGGGAGGCTGGCGCACGGTCCATTTGGCCGCGCCGGCTGGGGGATTTAAGTTTTTGGGGTCCGTGGTCTCCGACCGCATCGGCTTTCACCTCCGTCAGCTCTGGGCTCTCCCACACGAAAGGCACTATGACGCGGGTCCTTTCCACGTCGGTGGGATTGCGGTCCTCCCCACTGGAGTAATCCACTGTCAAGACCTTCTTGACCCGTTCGCGCTTTTCCTCGTCCCAGTCTGTTAGCTCAAGGGTGGCCATTCGTCGTTTAATTTTCTGAAAACGAATAATTTACCGGCGTTAATGGCTTGTAAATCACAAATTTTCCGGTAATTTTACATAGTATATTCGACCCTTTAACTCTATACTCGCCAGAAGGACATGTACTACTGCGCTACGTGTATTGAAAATAACAACCAATTCCATTTCCACGTGGGACATTTGTAACCAGTCTTAAACAAAACCAACCTCACTGCGATGATGGCGCATAAGAGTCTTCTTATTCTTGGTACGAGTCAGTCCCTTGCGCTCGGTGCGTGCCTTCGTATACTGGGTGCGATGGCCTTGCACGAGACTGAAAAGAAGATAAAAATTCAACACTGTTATAACATGACAAGAAGGCTTTATATGTTCAGGGAAAGGTTCAATGGCTTTGATAGTCTAAACTTGTGAAACTACTTGGACGTGAAAAGTACACTAATAATAAAATGTAGCTTTGTTAGCGGCTTCAATACTGGCTGAAATTGGGATAGCCCACCTGCACATCAGTGACTATGCGTTCAGCCATTGCCTGGTTGTGGGGGTCGGTAAACCTCGCACTGAAAAGGGCACGATATGTGGAAATTAATTTCAACACGCAATATAAATCTGAATTGTGATTGACTCTATCTGACCTTAGCATGTTCACACAAATGTAAAATTAGTGCTTATTTGAATATATATATTGACATAGGTCCGTCAGTGCTGGATTCCTAAATATATACATAACCTCCATTCAATATATAAGGCCATGAGACTGGCAGAGCATGTCACAATTAGTGAGTTCATATATATTGCCACCTGGTTCGGGGCATTTAGGGCCGGGGGACGAGTTATTTGGTCTGTATTTTACCCCCCCCCCCCCCAAAAAAAAGGAGAAAATTTAAGTTCATATTGAGGTGAAAAATAAACTATTAAACCACCACGGAAAATAAAACCCACCCATCTGACAGGTCAAACTCCATGGTGGGGTCTTCAGACGACTGCGCCTTGTAGTTAGCACGGACCTCACGCTGGAATAAATATCTAGTGTTACCAAGTATTTCCACTTGCAAAGTATCCAAACAAGGTGGGCATGCACGGACAGATTACATAAAACTCTTTGATTGTACTCATGACCCTTCGTTAGTTTACCTTTGTTGGTGTAAATTATGACAGATCAAATAGTATCAGATCGTATTTTTTGAACATGAATATACACTCTTCGACTGTACTACTTCAATTATGCTAACTTGAAAATCTTGAAACATGGAGGGATTTTTTAATAGGCGACCAGCTAAATTCAAAGTAGAAGGAGACAGGGCCGACTGTATACTAACGCTGACTTCATAAATCATCTGGGGCAGCGGGGTACGGGCGGGTGCTGGTGCGGGGACGTTGGCTAGCTGAGCCACGGCAAGAGCCACTGCACCAGCCACGGAACTGTCGATCGCCCCCTGCATGGCCTCTCTGGTCCTCTCTTCTGCTTCCTTGGTTGCGTTGTTGATCATTGCTTGAACAGTCGCTGGTGGAAGGAACAGTGGGCTGGCTGCTGGAGGCTCTGGTCGGCTGACCGCTGCCCGTAGATCCGCCGGTCGGCTGGCTGCTGGTGAAAGGGGCCTGCTGGTATGATACATCGGTACCAGTCTCAGAAGCAACGGAGTTTTCCAGCTGCAGCCGCAAGTTGATATCGGATGTGCTGGCTGTCGACATGGCCCTTGAAGTACCGGGCATGGGGCTGCTGGTCAGGTTTGGTGGTGGCGGAGTAGAGTTAAGGAACGACCCATCCAATTGCATTTCCTGGTCGGTCATCATCCCCTGGTATAGAGCAGAACTAAGGTCCGCGGTGGAATTGAAAAAGTCTTGCTGCGACATGTTGCTAGATCTGGTTGGTTATGTTCTCTTTGCTGGTAGTGCCGAGAGTGACATTAGGCCAGTTCTTACTGGGTATTTGTACCCACGGGCGACCAGCCAACCATGGTGGGCACGTGCCTTAGAGACAAAAGGAAATCACCACACATTCGACTAAGGGAAGCCCCTTCGGTGGGGAGACGGGGCGCGCCTACAGGGACTGTGTAAACAAGCACGAAACGAGAGGGCTGGTCAAGGTGAAGAGAACACTTTATAGAACGGGCTGGTGACGGGCTGGCCACCTAGGGAAGTAAACACCTAGGAATACTGCGGTACTTTGAAGGTGTGTTTCGCGCTCTTTGAGGCCAACATAACCGAGGGAAGGTGCGACCTTGGAGTCGTTAAGAGGAAACCACCACAGTCACCAACACAACCTTTTGGATGGAAGCCCCGTGCCCATCTCTCTACAGCTGAGAGTGCTCACGTCTTGAAACCTTTGCCGGAGAAGCCAACACAGAGAAAGTGACTAGCACCCCAAAGCCAGTTGTCCTTCGTCACTGGATGAAGCCCCCTACCCAGGTCGTACAGGTGGGGTCGCCCGGCAGTCAAGGGGTACAAATAAGCCTGCTTACACTGGTCTAGGACACAACCCCAGTCACCATGAACATGGACGCACTTCTCAATACTAGTCTGGACACCTGGCATGCAGAGCGGTCCCGGCCTACAGCGAAACCATTCCCTACCAACCCCATCGAGACTACTACTCGCCCTAATGAGTTGTTGGTTATGGCCTTGACCGTGTGGCTCGGGTGGCAATTTTGTAGGAGCTGTTCAAAACTTGCCAAGTCGGTCCGGAGTCTGCTGTGCCACTGTACCACTAGCCCCCATTCCGGCTGACATCCACATCATTGACAGGGTGGTGAGCCCCAAGATGCTGCTCCAACGACCAGGCCTCCTCTCCCGACGAATTACGGTAGCTTGGTCGGGCCCAGTGATAATTTGTTTTGCTGGAGAATGTCAGCCCTTGTCTCTCGAGCTGCCCACTGGTTTTGGAATTCCTCCGACCGAGCGCCTCCGCTTAAATAAGTTGTTTCGCAAAAGACTTTCTACAGCTGCACTATGCCTCCAAGACAACACGGGTACCAACCCCATCACGAGGCAGTTGATGAGAGCTCAAAAACTGGACTATATAACCGACATAGACTCTTGGGTTTGATACCAAAAAAAAAAGAGCACTGGCATAATATTATGGTTAACTTTTATTTACGAAATAACTTGCCTAAATGCTGCTTTAATTTTGTTTATATTTCGAAACAAAGTCTGTTACATATATATATAGATCAATAAACTTGTCAGGAAAAAAACCTCCTTCTTTCGTATTTTATTGGATCGGTTTTTGTTCTGTTTAAATCTTAGTTTTTTTTAATAAAGATTTATTTATACTGGTTAATAATTAATCGGTACAGCAGGTCCGGTTTTCATTATTCTTCAAGTGGATAGAATCTCATCATTCAAAATTAGACCACAATAAATTGAAATACTTAAAACTAAGTAGGAAACTTCTAATCTTCAACTATCATATTTACATGTACATTCACATCTATGTGGTTAATCCAAATATACATTTCATTACATTTTCACTTGACAGTAATATGTCAGAACAGTTACTACTAGTTAGTGAAAAAGTAAGGTCGATCAGGCACACAATATTATGTATTCTGGGTTTGTGAGAGTCGCGCCACTAGCCGGCAGGCTATAGGTTAACACTGCCCACTGTCATTCCGATGAGATAAGTAAAATTGTGCGCGCATGAACTGTGGGCGGGGCTTAGCATTTCAAATCATGTTAGACATTTTTGAATGACATCTACAATTTCAGTAACACTGTGCTTTGGTTCATGTAACCCGCGCCGATAGTATCACATCTTCATGTTTCTTATATGTTATTACAAATTCTATTTCCAGGAGTGTCAGCCCTCCAGCCCACCAGACTGCTGCGGCTTTCCTGATCATGAGGCACACATTTCCAGCTCACTCATCTTCTAGTGCCCAGCCACACCACTACACACAGCTTCATTCCGGACTGGACGGTGTCTGGGGGCGTGGACCCGAAGTTGCGGCTGACCTGTGGCTGACTTGACCAGTCTGATGGTCTGACGGGTTTAAATACTACCTCGGTGCAGTAAATGCGTTGACAGCAATTAAGGTGTGGCTGACCCGGAGATGTGCAGCTGCACATCCAGAGACTAGCTATAGTGTACATGTCTGGACTCTACACGAGCCAACAAGCTTAAGGGCCACATACACCGTCAAATTTGCCTTCTGCAACCTGCAATTGCCTATATTGAATCTTCTAATGATAATGTTGGTATATGAAGATATATTGGCTTGAACACTAGGACGGAACTTGGATAACGCACAACTTATAAGACACTAGTACTTTTACCTCACTGATATACTGGAGTCGTAAATATTCTAGCCGGTATTATCTTTTTGTTGCCTGATCTGTATCAACTTGACTTTGTACTCGATAATACTGGAATGTTCTATGAGTTTTAACCCGTTTAAGCCTAATGGACCACATGGAGTCCTAGCAGATATTCTGCCCGACGGGTTTATAAATGTATATAACATTTTAACGGTCTATCATGGATTTAGTGTGCTCTAGGGTTAGCAGCTGGCCTGCAACTGACGGCCGTGTTTTTTTTTTTTTTTTTTTTTAATTTTTGATGTGCAACAATCCGCGTAGGGGTTGATATATATATATGTATGTATAATTTGTTTTTGTACTCGATAATACGTGTATGGGAATGTTCTATGAGTTTTAAACCGTTTAAGCCTAATGGACCACATGGAGTCCTAGCAGGGCTACAGGTCATTTTTCCTCGGTTTTGGGAGAAGGGTGGGTGAGATATCCCTTGGGGGCATGGGGGTCTATGTGAGGGCCGTCGGCATTGTTTATTCAAATGTTATCATGCTCATCCCCCATTGCTATTTGAAGTAAGCCAATTAGGGGTGAGGAAAATTGAACTGCAGTAGCACAAATTTTATTATGCTACTAATAGATGACTTACAAGTAATTCTAGATACAGCATTATAACTTATATTTAAGTAATTATTATCTGTATAATTTATTTGATTTGCAGTGAAGAATCCCTTCCAACACCAGCATATAAGATACAATGAAAATTTCTCTAATGTTTTCTGTCATAGTTTCTATACACTGGACTCTTTCGGGCATCCTGGCTATAGGCCTATGGACTTATTTGTTTGTGCGCCTATGGTTTTTACCAGTAGTCTTTGGGTGCATTTTATACTTTGAAGCATCTTATATGATTGCCTGAGAATTTAAAGATATCATTATACCCCTATATTATCATATAATATCATTTTGTGCTGCTTCGATTCATTTTTCCTCACTTTTAATGACTGCAATAACATGACTGTGCATCTCCAGCTGTGGCCTTTACCCTCCATAAATAACTCCCCATATACCCCACTGACCATGTCACCCCATCCCCCCAACATCCTTTCTCGTACACTAATCCCCAAGGAAAAATGAACTGACCCCCCTAACAGATATTGTGCCGGATGGGTTTATTAATGTATTTAACATTTTAACAGTGTATCGTAGATTTATTGTACTCTAGGGTTAGCAGCTGGTCTGCAGCTGACGGCCATTTTTTTTTTTTGATGCGCGACAAACCTCTTACAGGTTGAAATATATATAGCTGGTGCTAGAATTGTCCCTGTGATTGCCCTACAATAAATTATTTTGAATCTGTATAAATTGCGTTCTGTTTACATAGCAATATTGTTGGTTTTTTTCGGCCTGTGGGTCTGGAATAAAGTCATTTGCGATTCTCCTAACTGAATTTACATTGCCGTTAACCTGGGTTATGATGCTGCTATATATGGGAAGAAATCTAATCTTTACTTGGTAGCTTTGTACCTTATTATCAAAATTTATAGTTTTTCCAAATCTGAGTATGTAAATTTGGTTTATATCTGACCCTTCATACCTAGTACCTGCAAAGCCTTTACTACTCTTTATATCAGTAAAATAAACCTCACAACACTTTAGTCCAGGTGTTGGATAATCGGAAAATGTAACTAACCTATTACATAACTTTTCGCGCAAGAATCTATTACATAACTTATAACCACCACTGCGGTGGCAGGTGTGTTTACAGAAGAAGGTGTATGGCTAAAGCTACGTGTGGCAAACTAGATGTGACAAGTAAGAGATGGAAGAGACAGACACTGTCTAGTAGTTATTATTGTGTACGAAGTGTTCCGTTAAATAAAAATATTATATCAGATAGAAAAAAAACACACACAAAAAAATCCTTATGAGTACACTCCATTGTTGAGATAGCTGAGGATAGCTGAGTGATATTTGCTTGTCAGATGGGTTAAGATGTGACAGAGTGAGAGGATTCCCTTGCCACTACAAAAGTAGCAGGTCGAGGCTCCCAAGGATAGGCCCTTGAGAGTGCCCCCCCTATAGCAGAGACCCTTGCCCGACCACTTAGCGCCGTTCATAGTACATGCGGAGGTCAACGGGTGGGGTGAAGAATGGCTGCAATTTCTGTATGACGCTTTTTTTTTTTTTATAAAACGACTTCCACACTATTAATTATAATGCTTGATGAGTCCAACTGCTTGCCTGTTTGATGTGTGGTTGGGAAATTTATTCAACTTTACACGTACATCAGTCGATTGTATATGCTTCAGACAAAAACAGAATGCAAAATGGGACAAACAACCATATTCTCGCCCTCGTTAACAGCTCCGAAGCGACCAGTGATTCGCATCACTGGCAGGAAGCATGCCCAAGTGGGATCCTTATACCAGATGGTTAACGGACGAGTGAAGGGGTTTGGATCTCTACTCTCACTGAACCACTTCACCACGGCGAAGAAGTGTTCTCTCCTCAGGCCAGTCACATCACACGTCATGGCATGCCTCATGAAATACTTGATAACACAGGGACGCTCTTGGCTGTCGCTACCTTGATCTTCATACCAGTTGGCCATGAACCAACAGAACTTGACCTTTCGACCGGACATCGTGCTGACATAGCTATTTGGTCCGTGCTGTACAGTGCTGTAAGTATTACAGTTTTTGGAGAACGTGTGTGTTTCAAGCAAAAATCTCCTAAAAACCTGAAATCTACGAACCTTTGCCATACAGACCCATCATAAATGTCACCATAGAATCCTTCTGGAACTTTCCAGTCTCCACTGCTTACATTTCCTCTTGAATCCCGGGCGCTGAAGCATTTCTTCAAGACTACAAGACAAGGGTTTGAAGCAGTAGGTGACAATACCCACATATTGGATTTTCCCACCTACCTTGATTCGTTTGAACAGTTCTGTGCCACATGGGTTATCTTCATTGAAAACCTTCTTTGTGCATCGCCCGATTCTCTGAGTGCCACCTGGGCCTCTGTACAGTACCTCACGAACATTGTGATAAAAGGTGTAACACTTGGAGCAAATAGTCGTCTCTTCGAACAAAGTTTCTCCTACTCCCAGCCACTTGTATACCTTGTACATGGTGGTAGGGAAGACATTACAAAGCACATGTGCATATTCTTCCTTTCCACCTAGGGACAGTATTTCACATACAAACACAAGTAATGTCGTGTCACTCGTGAAGTTAGCAATCTGCCACTGCAAAATGAAAAAAACAGTCCATGTAATGATACTTTGAATTTCTTTACCGTGTCGACCAACCACTGGCCGTTGGCGCGGACATACCACGCCTGTGTCGTTGAGTTGAGCGATTACCACCTGGTCTAGGGAAGATAAATCAACCTTGGACGATGAAGATCTGTTCAGGGGGGGGACTTGCTGTACAGCAGGTGGCCCAGAAGACCCCATAGCTTGGCTGGGTACATCCTCGGCCGGGCAAATTGGCTTGCCGGACATGATCACATGGGATCTTTTCCTTGACGCTACCTGTCCAGCGGACCCCTCAGAAACAGCTGTCTCTTTCCTAGATTTGGCCAATGTAGGGTGGGTAGCAGTGCACTGGTTGTCGTTTCTGTCTGATCCAAACGATTCAGCTTCTTTTGGGATGTCTTGATATGAAGGAGCATCTGCAGAGCCTGTTAAACAAACGTACGTTTATAAGTATCACACTTGAACAGACCAGAGAAAAAAAAAGAGTGGCAACACGAGGCATCTATACGCCCCTTCAGTTATGAACAAAACAAAACTTATAATCAAACGGTTTACACAACTTACTTTTGCTGATATCCATTCTCTTTCGCATGAGACATTTGGTGCCTCCGTGTTGTTTGTAGTACCGAGTACTAGGTATGGCTTGCGAGCAGTACCAACACCATTTATGGGTACCCTTATTCATGGCTTTGTAGGCACGTAGCTGCTCCGTGGAAAGGCTTGTGAGTACTCCTACCATAATGCTGATGATCTAGTAACTCTGCAAATAAGGTAATAGTTAGATAGTTTTATACGCCATATGCGGACGCGGAAAGGTAACATATAGGCTTGGTGTTGAGGTCGGAAGTTGCAACCAACCGAGAATGCCAGTCCAGGGCGACCTAGGTCCCTTGTTGGGGCCGTGGGAATTTCCAAACTGAGAATGCAGCATTCACGGGGAATTCTCAGTGGCTGATGTACAACAGTTCACAAGCTACACATGGGTGATGGAAACGCGCCGAACAAAGGTGTCGCTGCGTGCCGACCGGTGGTTTATATATATATATAGATGTGCCGTTGCATTTACCAAACATTATTCCAAAGTGAGCACTATATATAACCCACTGCCTTTTTCAGAAAGACATTGACATCCAACCGGGTCTGTTGATTGGATTCCTTGCCGACCCACAGACTGCAGGACAAGCTTAAGATTAAACTCTTTTCAGGTGAGCTGGACTAATGCATTACAAACGGTACAACCATAACATTTAAAGGACATAATGAATCTGAACCCCCAAATTGGTTTACCTTTATTGGCCAAAGCAGGTCTTTTACTGTAATGTACTGAGGAAATAAATTGTATAAGTTAGAAATGCCCCTTAGATCGGTGTACTTTTAATTGACATTAATTGATTTCCCCCCTTTGGTTGTCATTATTTTTAGTCTATATCTACCGCCCATTGGTCCTGCTCTTGCTGGAAGGGGACCTGAGTGGAGCTCGAAATATTAAGCCCCTACAAGGCAGCTGGTTCATGGAGCGGTTGAGAGACATAATCAAGGTCAGCGACACCAGGTCAGCAAGAAAAGGGGTTGTGAAAGACGATGGAAGACCTAACAACAGAGAAACATTACCTTTAATGACCCCGTTGCCTTACCACGACCGATTGGAGTCCATGCTGAACCAATATGGGACTACCGTAGAACCAAGAGCTGCAATAAAAGAACAGGAACAAGAGAGTCTCTGTGAAAATTGCAACACCTTTATTTGAATCCAATTCTACTTGCTTATGGTAGTCGTCTCTCTATTGGCACTGGCCATCGTGATTTGGGGTTGCGCAAGATTAATTGGCAAATGTAAACAAGATAACTTTAAAGTTTACCTCCTCGTGTCAGGCACCCAGAATGTGTGGATTCAACTTGCTACGTTCCCGGGACATTGCACCAACTACGTGTTCATCACAGAGGGTGATCTTTTTCTAAACAGGGAATGCGACTTGTTCCTAGGAGGAGACAACACACTTAGTATGGACATTAATGTCATAGACAGCAGAACAGACCGAGAATCGACACTGGAAACGTCAGTCAAAGTGAATCCTTTGAAAAACTTCTTCTTAAGAAGACTGCTAAAGCAACCGATTCTGCGCTACAACTTGGTTATGGTTGCAGCAGGTGAGCCAGGTATACTGGTGACACTTACCAATGACCTGGACACAAATACATCGTCTTCATAATGTGTCCTTGAAAATAACATTATTACCTCGATGACTCCAACTTGTAAATTGGGAACTGCAACTTGAGTGGGTCCCTAATATGTAATAAATGTCCAACTGATACTTGCTTTCTACTCTGCCATTCGAGTTCTGTTTTAAGATTGAATTATTCATTTGATCATTTGGTAACTGTACCATACATTGAGCACTACAGAGTGCACCACAGGTACCGTGTGCGTTTTTTTTATTGCATTTGTTTGGTTGCGGTTTTCTTCTTTTCCACCCACAACAGATGTACAGGAATGTACAATAAACATTTATTTGCACACTGGGCTAATGAGTGGACTTGGTGGAAATATAAGTTTCATTGGCGGGTAATTAATCGCAGTGGGGCGCATTAATTCTTGTTTAGAATATTACAAAAGATAAGGAGAAAGGAGTACGCGTTGATTTGAAAAAGACTACTCCATGCAGATACAATACGTGTAGCTAGGTACTTGAAAAGGTGATTTGTATAAATAACGTAGTTACGCTCGGGACTTTTTTTTTGAGCGGCGCCTTCCGTTGACCCAGGTCGGTAGGTGCGTGGTTATATAAGACTCTGCCCAGGGTTGACCTAATTAATTCCTGACTAACACGACCTGACGAGCAAAAGAGCATTACATTCGACTATCAGTGTGGACATCCAGAAATGGCATTCAACGACAAATCCTCTACATCAGGAGTAAGGTGAGTAAATGGGAAATGGATACGATTCATTATAAAAGATTTGCTAGACTTTAAATAACTCCTTTAATTTGAGGGCTCTGGGAAAAGTCACATTCTGTGTAAAGAACAGTATCTAGGTCACTGCTGAAGGGAACAGCTGATCGATGTTTACAAGATGGCCCACTAAGCAAACATGGGCTTAGGCTTGCCATTTCCGAGACCTATAATCTGTCTTACCTTGTTAAAAGAGGAGTGACTTCGATTAATTCTTATCATTGCCATTGATGACCGCGATATTAGGCAGAGTATAGGTGATTTGCCTATTGAGCGTAAGTTTTATTGAAATGCTGTTACTCTTGTTTCAGACCATACCCCGAGACACCAAAGCGGCAGAGGACGCCGGAGAAACCGCCGGCCCCTTTAAAGTCGAGACGGCGACTAAGGATGGTTTAGGCTCCAACCTGAGACGAAAACGTGTCACCTGGACTGACACCATCAGACAACGCAAGCTTCACGAGGTAATTTCTTTTATTTATTTCTATTTTTGATTTTTATTGTCACCATTATAAAATACATAACTTATTCTTAGGCGTCAATGTGAGATGAGTTGAGAATTAACCACACTAAATTAGTACCATCTTTATTGCAGCACGGATCTCTTCGGCTGCAGCCCAGGGAATGGTAGTGTACACAGCCATTCTGACTGGGAGTGCTGCCTATGTGGGGAGCAACCCTCAAAGGTAAATGTTGAAATTATATACCCAGTTAAGAAAATTAATTATAACAGTCTTCACTGCGTGGGTCCTTGCAAAAATTATGTGTGGCTTGGAGGAGGAATTATCATCTGTTGGATTGTCTGCAACTAACTTGACTACAAAAGATGGGATCAATCGACACTCGGCCACTATTGCCTGTGGTTTTACTCAATACTTATATGTTAATCATTCCTTTAGGTAGACCGAGAATACCTGACAAATGAGTGGGACATCGACATGGATGCCTTTGACGAAGACACCAGTGTGATTGCTCCGTGTGGTATATTCTTCGACACCAAATATATGTATTACTGTTATTATTATTTTTACTACATTTGAAATGACAAAAATATTCTAATAACAAGTGTGAGGGAAGAACTGATTCCATGTTGTTATTTCTAGACGGATTTATACCATATTCCACATAAACCCTGGTTTCAAATTAAAACTGGTTCTGTTATATAGACCATCCCACATTGCCTTTACAGAGTTTACCTGATGTGCATCTACTGCCAAGCAGCATTCCACCCAGCGTGTGGGCAGTATGAGTTACCTCAGATCATGGTGTCAGAGATCATATGTGACAAGTGTGCAAATGAATAGGTAAGTTAAGTGTATGTTTAATTCCCTCATTTTGATCTTTCCTAACCACAAACGTAGGGGGGGGTTAATAACTTTTAGAATCTAATGTCCCTAGGGGAATGTTCAAGATTTGGATCCCATACACCAACAACCGTTATTCTAGGATGATTGTGTTCCCCATACAAAGTTGGCTTATGTATCCGGACAATCATTTTGTTTATAACCTATTTTTCATAGATTGGTGGTTCTCAGTACCACAAGTGTCAAAGAAAATTACTGTAGCCTAGTAATAAGTTGAGGGTGGTTAAAGTATTGCCTATTCGTCTAGATAATTATTGTGGTTTCCGATATCGATGTTGATGATTAAATGAGTGACTGCTATATGTTGTTTGTATTCCAGAACCGCTACCTGATATGCCAGGACCATTCATGAAGAGGGAGGGAGCGAATGCACGACGCTAGATGCAGAGAGTTTGCAGACTAGGATATAGAATATTTATAATAAACTATAATTGCTTGTATATATTTACCTACTGTTTACTTGATTTATGTAAACAGTTATAAAAGAGTGCTTGTACAAAACTGAAGCTATACTGTATATGGAAAATGTGTTAGTTTCAATAAAAAATGTATGTGCGAAAGATTGACTTTGTTTGAGATTGTTTGAGATTGTTGTTCGGTCTGGACTCATAAAAGGGAGATGGTTCGGTTTATAATTAAATAACCAGGCAAAAAGATAAGCCTGATTATGTCTGTAGAAACATAGCCGGTCTTGTTTGGAGAGTGTACTGGGAATTAAATGAGAAACTAGATAACTCTATAAAGACACATACCATTTATACTAAACACTAAAAAGTGACTGTACATGTCGGGGACTAGTCAGTCAGAGGTATATATTTATCTGAGGGATGCCATGTATAACGATCAGTTTGTCACATAAACAAAATTAATTGAATTTGTAATAAGAAATAATACACATACATTGAGCTTTAACAGTAATTGCACTACACCAAATTAACTTGTGAAATACAACAGTATTGTAGGGTTGATGTGAAATACAACAGTATTGTGTGGTTCAAATGAGTAGTAGGCTTTTTTCTTAATGATATTCACCTTGTCATTATACAAAATAATTGTCGGAAACAGACAAACAAAACATGATCTAAAAACTTATTTCATGCTACATTTTAGTATCAACGTCATTTTCAGTGGACGAAAGATTTCTTGTTGGTAACTGGCACCTCAGACTACAAAGTTTAGTTCCTAAACTTCAACATCTCATGAATATGATTAACAACCCGACCGATTGTCGGTTGAAATTATAATTGACAACATTTTAGTTTTAAGCCCATGACACTTGCACCAACTGACCCATACCCAACTGTATGTGTCCGGGCCTCAACTTAGGCTAGTCTAAAGAAAAGTCTGAAGAAACTATCCTAACTAAACTGTGTCTGATGTAGGGATGCCTAGGCCTAGTACGCCTGCTGTATGGGTTGTATTTTGTGGGAGTATTTTATTTACATAGTTGATTTACACAGTTTAATGATACGGACACACAGCGACGCATGGCAGACAAAGGGGATTTAACACGAACTTTGCACGGTTATATTGATGCACTGCCTAGCACAATTGCAGCACAGTAACACCATGATTATCCTTTTACACGTGCGCACAACTCTCCTGTGCCAGTGGCTGTGACTGGTATGACTGTGGTCATTGGCCGTCATATACCTTTTGCTCGGAGGGGGATAGTACGCCGGAAAACTTGTGCACAAGACGGCTTTCCCGCAGGCGGGGGGTCAGGGTCCTTGTCGTGCACGTCCTGACGCCCGACGCCAGCAAAATATCAAAGGGGAGTTGACAGCGTGAGCGGGCAGGCTGTACAAAGTTTTACTGTGCTGTGCCATGCACCTGTTATCACAAGCAGATTGTGAATATACTATACCAGAGACGCACAGACTGATTTCACTAACTGTGCCCGACTTACATAATGTGGTGTTGCGCAGCAAATCTCGAAAAAGACACGAGGCTCACTTTTTCCCGTGATTAATAGTGTATAAATAAAGTAAAGAAACAGTCACCAGATTATAGGAAATATATCATTAACAGTAAGCAAAAGTATACAAATTAATGGCTATGTAACGTATATAGATAAGGCGCTTCTGGTAGGAGAATTAACCCTTGCCGGCTACGGCAGACAGGCTAAATCTACCAGTAAGCAGCACTACTTGGGAAAAAGTCAATAACTAAACTAATATATAAGGGCAATGATCTGTGGGTACGAGCAGAGCAAGTTGATACACATTTGGACCAATTCGAGTTTTAGGGATTCAGTGGTTTGGATAGCTAAATATGTGACATTTGGTGACTAGAAGAGGAATTGTACTGTTTGCATTGCCGTACGGAGTTGGACAGACTTTATTGAGGAAGCTTGCCTCCGGACGGTGATTTGTGTTGTGCACATAGGATTAAGGCATTTATAACTACACTGGCAGTTGTAAAGCAGTTGATATCCACTAATAAGCTTGACTCTCAACCAAGCGTTGTCTGCGTTATGGATATGAGCGCCCATCTCGTGGATTAGTCTGCCATTTGACTAGTGAGGATAAAAGAGAATAAAGTAAGGACGATTTGAAGAGTGAAGTGATAGCAGTTCCCCATTTAATAAATAAACACCATAAACAAACTCTAGCGTTCAGTTCATTGTTTCCTCAGACCATCCTAGGGTTAGGGTTAGGGTAAGGGTAAGGGTAAGGGTAAGGGTAAGATTAGGGTAAGGTTGAGGTAAGTGCACATAAAAGATATTGTGGGGTTAGGGGAATTCTATTCTTTTTCACTTTACCCTGATTGATCAGAGGTGATTTAATTTTGTAACTCACCCAATTCATGTTATTTCAAGATATATGAATTTTGTAATATTTTCAAATTTGTTTTCATCATATTCCAAAAAAAAATCGGTGAAGACAAAGGCTAGTTAGCGTTTTTTTCAAATATTAACAATTTTCAATTTTTCCATATTTTTTTTCAATTTTCACACAACGTCCAGAAACACATGAAATTGACTCATAGCAAAAGAAATTCATGTTCCCTTTAAAAACTTATTTTAATTGTATTTCATCTGACAAGCCAAGGCATTCTCTAGAGAATAGTTTTTCTCATTTATATACAGGTGAATGTATTTGTAACTGAGCTCTAATATATTTCCAAAGAGAGGTATGGAGAGAATTATGTATATCTATAAAACCATCGAATACAAACAAATATAGGTGAGAATATGATAACAATAGAGATCACCATTTGAGATTTCGGAAATCATTGCTGGTTAAGGCTAAGGAAATCAGCTACGGATCCAATTTGGAACCCTGGGTTTGGGCATATATAATTTCAACAATTTCTAGCTGGAGTTGTCATATGCATCAAGATTTTTCAGAAAGTATGCAATGACTCATGTGTCTCTCCTCCCAATGGAATTCATGAGACAATTCATCAAAAATGAATTCAATGGCTGCAGCCCTGAAGACAACCAAGTGAACATGATATGCTATGCCGGCCTTCCCCATGAACACATTTTTCATATCATGACAGTATAATTGGCATAATTAAAGAGCAACCAAAACAGTTTCTGTTTAGTGTTGAAGAGACAGAGAAAAGTAAGTTCAATCTGCCATATATGTTTCCTATAATACATGCTAAAACAGAAACTCCAAAAACCATGTCCTTTTTTTGAAACTATTGTCTACATTGAATGTCCAGTCATTGAAAAAACATTTGTGAAGTCTTTTTGAGGTTCCCGTGTAGCACCATTGCACTATCATGTAATCTGTAAAAAAAGAAAAAGACTCTTAGCTTTTAACAACATTCAATGATTTAGATCTAGAGGATGAAGGGTACAACATCAAGAAAAGCAAACATTTCAATCTCAACTTGCTAAAATGTTCTGCTAATAGTCCAGGAGCCAAATCCAAAAAATGACTTTTTTCGTCCAAAAAGACGGAGGATCTAAAAGTGGTTTTAAACCGTAGCCCATAACCTGAAGTTTACATTTTGACGTGTTGGCATTTGCGCAACACGCACATTTGGTTGGTATCCATGGCAACGCATAGCAACCACAGAATTTTAAGTAACATTGTGAAAAGTAGAAATATCAAAATAGTTTTTCATACATGAGCAAAAGTGTGCACTGTTGTACCTCAAATGAAAGCCCATGGAGTGGGGAATGTAAAAGGAGAATGACTTTTGTTGTCATGGTGACATGGTTGCCATGGCAATCATAAACATTTCAAAATTTCATCATTTTCACTACTTTTTCCTATGTTCTTTTTGTTATAATGACAATAATTAGGACAGGAGTGATAAAACTATCATTTATTGAAAGCACAAGAGTCCCCATTTTGTATCCATGGCAAAAATTTCCATTTGTTCCATTTGTTAATCTGCCTAGCAACCACGAAAATGTCATCATGTGAATTCGGCAATCTGTGTCCATTTTGGGGCAAATTTGGTGGATTTTGGAGATTTACATAACAATTCTACAATACATATCAAACTTGCACTTGCTTATCATCATTATTGATGAAGACTTGATACAATAAAACTTTTTTACAGAAGAAGGAAGTTTCTAAGGAACTCCAGTTGCCATAGCAACCATATGAAAGCAGGAGTTGAGCCATTTTCTTATGGTCTCCCCCTTTACTAATGACCTTTCGCTTCTAGAAATGAGATCTGAATGTATTATCACTAAAAGCTAAAACATAACATCAGATTGTTCTGCTAAAAAGGAAAACATTCCATTAATATATTGGTCAAAGCATCCATTTGTTCCATTTGTTACTCTGCAAAGCAACCGTGAAAATGACATCATATCAATATGGCCATCTGTGTCCATTTTGGGGCACATTTTGATGGATTCTGATACATTAATATTGTATACCCAACAACTGTACAAAATATTTTAAACTTTCACCTCCTTATCATCATTTTTAATGATCAAAGCTTTTTTCAAAATAAATTTTTCACATAAGAAGGAAGATTCTATGACAATACAGTTGTCATACAACCATATGAATGGGAGAGTTCAGCAGTTTTCTTATGACGTCTACCTTTTCCAATGACCATTCATTTCTAGTTATGAGGTTTGAATGTATGTTGAATATATGTTCAATTAATATCAAGTTGTTATGCTAAGGAGGAAAACATTCCATTGATACTCTGGGAAAAAGCTTCCATTTGTTCTATTTGTTACTCTGCTTAACAATCAAGAAAAGGCCATGTGGATCAAGTTGTCAGCATCCATTTGGGTACAATTTTGGTGAAATTTTACAGAAGGTATAAAACTTGCACTGGCATATTTTCATTATATTAATAAAGAGTAGACATAAGACATCACTTTCACATAAGAGGGAAGTTTCCAAGATATTCCAGTTGCCATAACAACCCTATGAAAACAGGATTTGAGCAGTTTTCCTTCCTTCCACCTCTCATTTCAAAATATTAGAACTGTATGTGCTATGACCACATGTAAGTTCATTTTTCAAGGCATAACATCAAGTTGTTATGCTAAGAAGGAAAATATCTGATGTGTTCTATTCATAAAGAGGGATAAAGCTGAGAGTTGCATAGCAACCACATGTGAGAACTCTCTTTCTATGCAGATATAATTCATTATTGTTTTCCTCTTTTCTCTCAAGTTTGATGATCAGGTCTTCATTTGAGAGAATATAAAAGCACTGAACTTGAATTATCAGGCTTCAATTAATGTAGATTGGGTTAATTCAACTGATCCTATTCCTATGTTGAATCTCACTTGTGTGTCCATGCAAACAATTCCTTGTCAATCAGTCAGTCATGCATAATAAAGGTATACAACTTGATTTTAAAATTGTAAAAAACATTTACTAAACTCCTCACTGGGAAAGATACAGTAATTATGTATACACCTTTTATCACTAGTGTTCAGTCTCCCTCATCAGAATATGTCACCTCAGGAATAGGAATGTTTGTATAGTTGTCTTTACAACCACAAGCATCAGTACAACAGAGCCCAAAAGCAAAAGCAGCACCATGTCTCACAACTTTTTGTGCACTTACATGATATGAGCATGGTAAGGGCTACTGGTGCTGGTGGATCATTGTTCCAATCAAGTTGCAAGTCTCTATCCGTCATGATCCTTCTAGTTCCATTTGGTGATGGTAGTTCAAGGTGTGGGACTAGTGCACTGCGCCCAATGGCAGCCTGGAAGTTTGCATGCTCAACATGTTTTTGCAAAGCATATTGGATTGGAGGTAGTAGATGAGATTAGAGATTTTTGAATTTCCAGAATGTTTCATACCTTGCCTCTGTAACACTGTCTGATATGCTGTTGTAGAGTTTGCATACAAAATGCTTTATTCCTTTCAGTGGATCTAGATCAAACGGAACTTTTTGTCCAAGTTTGCCAAGTACCGCTCTGTGGGATTTTGGTGAAATTGTAAGGTCCCATCCTTGTTTTTTTCGACCAGCAAATGAACTTAAGGAATCACAGCCTGTTATAGCATGAAGACCTGGAAGTATGTTGCAAAATCTGGTCCGAGTTCTGTGGCTAGTTCATGGGTGTTGACAACACGAGAGTTGCTTGAGGTTCCTGAAACCAAGAGTACCTCAGCAGGGATTATATGTGGAACATGACAGGCAATGACTTCAACATCAGTATCTGATGAGTTGATGGTGACAACTTTGTGGCCGTTGCGAGCAGCATGCAATGAGTGCTGAAACATTCTGGATTTGGCATCATGGTAAAGTGCGATGAATATCTTAGTGGCACAAGTCTTTTTTAGAGAATCAAATTAAGCATTACTTATACAATAAAAGACTTTAACTAAGTGCCAGTGCATTGATTATCAGTATAAGTGTAATTGTTTAGCTTTGAGAATGAGGGCAACGGAAGCATGCAGTATAGCACAAGAATTGACATGTTGGCACAAGAAGTGCTCATTAGGTATAAATGACCCTTGATGAGGACAAATAGACCATGTGATCAGCGTTAACCAATGAAATCAAAATTTGTATGCTTGGTAATATAAGAAGCAATGAAGCACAAGAATAAACAGTCCCTTTACAGTACTTAATGTGTCAACACCTCTTTTCCTTTCCTTAGCCAGAACCACCTCAGGACTAAGAATACCTAGAAGAATCCAGGGAACAAAGAACGAGGGAAGAAGAATAGCGTAGTTCAGGCTAAAGTGGCGATTGTACTCACAAAAATAAGGGTTCCCTGGACATGAGAACAAAGAACATGACACATGCAGGGGATAGCATGAATGTACAAGCAGACACGGGGAACGAGATATCAGGTAGACAGTGTACGCTACCACCCCTCTTTTATTGGCGACAGCCCGGCTTTCTGGTCCCAGCAAGAGACATATAACGTATGCACAGTCTCATGATGCCCGGCCTCCTCTGGCCCTCCCTCTTAAGATTACCCGAATCTGTTCCCTCTTTCGACGATTCACCATTCAGCTCACCCTCTTGCACGACTACAAGAAACTTGACTCACTCAGTGCTCCCGTGTCTTATCTACTTTTCCTGAGCCTGAGACCCAGACAAGCGACTCCATAGGATGTCCCCGTTCTTTCTTTCATTCCACAAAGAACAGCCAGAGCTGGCAAGAGAACACACTAAAACAAAAGGAGCTACAATATCAGTTTTTTGTGACTCTCTTTTTGTCACATGGATTATCAAAGCAGTTGATATGGAGCGAGGCACATTTGATACAGAAACTGTTTTCTTTTCTTGTAGGTGCTGCAGAGAGGACTCCATCTACATATGAGACAGCCAATGGCAGATCATCAAGTTCATGAGAACTTCTCTCATATACATTTCCTGAGTCTGAGCAATAATGAGAAGACATGCAAAAAGTGTGCTGTCTGCCTTGATCACTTTCTCTTTGTCTGTAGTTTTTGACTCCCTGTGTATGAAAACATCATCAAATGCTTTGACCATTTGTTAAGGCACTAAGTGACAAAAGGGCACTAAATGACAAAATCTGAATTTTTGTCACTTAGTGTCACCCTTAAGGCACTAAGTGACAAAAACCTCAACTGGCACTAAGTGACAAAAACTTTAAACAACAAACATTTTGTCATTTGCTATCAAAGCTATGTTTAAGACGGTAATTGTGGCTATTTAATCTACAAGTCTAAGTGGTATCTTTATCATAACTGTGGATAATAATGACAGAGCGACCCTAGATAGTTAATAATGACAAAAAGACACCAAATAATTAATTATTTGTCAGTATGATTAATCATAATTAAAAATAATAAATGAAAAACTAATAATAGATAAATAAATTATCAATAAATGGATAGATAACTAAGTCATCATTAATCAATTATTGATAATTGATTGATAAATAGAAACAATCAATAATAAATAACAAAAATTAATAAATGAATAAAAGATAAATAAAATAAATAAAAGTAAATAAATGAATAATAAATACTTGATAAATAGATAGAAAGCCACTAAATAATTAATGACAACAATAAGGTAAATGGCAAAAGTTTTGTAATTTAGTTACTAATAAATGAATGAATAAAAGATTCATCAATAATTAATGAATGAATGAATGAATAACTAATAATAAATAATTATCAAATAATAAAAATAATTAATAGATAAATGTAAAAAATCAATGAATAAATAAAAAATCAATAAATTAATAAATAAAAAGAGACTAAATCCTTTATGACAAAAAGAAAGTAAATGGCAAAAGTTTTGTCATTTAGTGTCTTTACCACATAAGGAGTATTTTGTCACTTAGTGCCTTGAGGGTGGCACTGAGTGACAAAAAGGCACTAAGTGGCAAAATTTTGTCACTTAGTGCCTTTTGTCACTTAGTGCCTTAACACCATTTGACTGTTTGATTGATGCAAAGAAATCTTCTTTGGCAGTATAGATTCGTTCGTCTATGAAACTTTGAAGGGCCTTGTCACCTATTTCTCTTTCAGAAAGAGGATCTCTGGTTATTTCTTCATTTGCTACTACAGTGGTCCCTCTATATGTGGCCCCGCTCACCAATGGGGGCCTCCTCATCAATGGTTACCCTTCTGATGTGGCCAGCCAAGATGCCAAGAAAAGGGCATGTTGAAATGATCTGGTGGTAAGGGTTGACGTCAAAATTCAGAGGCTGCGACCCTCAGATTCTGCGGCAGGCTGCAGCAAGATGTCAGTTATAATCCCTATGTGTTCCTGGATGGCTGTGGCCTTCCAAAACCCCATTGCTATCTCATTAATAGTGCCAGACAGGGCTCAGTTTCAATATGATGATTGGGGAGAAAGATAATGTGGAATTTCTCTTTAATGTTTGTATACATTACATAATTTATCACCTCATTAGGGCTAATTAGTTAATAAATGGGTTAGTGAGGTCATTTAGGGTCATTAAGAAAGGCTCTGAGGGTCATTAAGATAGGGTCTGAACCCTCTTCTTATCTGGCTGCAGCCAATTGTAGCAGGTTGCGGCCTTCAGTGCCCCTGAGTGGTGGCTACATGCTGGTATTTGACAACTGGCTGCGACATGCTCTGGTGAATTTTGACGTCTCTCCTAAGTAGTCACACTTAGAACAGAGAAGGGGTGGCCAGGAGGTGTTGATAGGAACTGGAGGTGAGTGTTCGCACCTAGAAGAAAGGGGAAGTGGCAAGGAGGTGTTGAGAGGACCTTGTGGTGATAGGTCGTACTCAGAACAAAAGAGGGGCCGGGAGGTGTTGAGAGAACTTGGTGGTAGTGAAAAAGAATAATTTTGAAATGTAGATCCTAAGGGATCTATGAGTGAAGAAATGTGCACATACCACTGACCTCAGGCCTGGGTGGCATACCCCCCTCATACCTCCATATGTGGTCCACTTCTGACCACAAGAGTGGCATATGACCTCCTCATCTACTATAACGTACACACCAGGAAGGGTGGTCCTATATCCGACTGTCCACCACTGATCCAGGCCTGAGTGGCATCTCCCTTACCCCTCCTGCCCACGCCTAAGGGGCAGTCCACCACAACCAATGATCCATGAAGGTGGTGACTGTAGGCATCTAAGAACTTATATAACATAATTCATTGAACAAAAGAAGGGCCAGTCTTCTCAATAGATTTACACAACCTGCCATTGAATGTCCAAGAGAACAAGATACTACACATCCGACCTTTATAAATGAAGAAGTGGGCCATTTAATACAGGCCATTTGACCAAAGGCTCCCTAGACGAGGTGATTTGCTGGTCTGTTTACCTTATGTATTACAGACAAGGTGGGGAAACGGAGGTTTTTATGCCCCTGCCCTGATCAGAGCAGCATGGACGGAAGTGACATTTCATTAGTTGAAACAATGCTGTTGACATCACATTTAGGGTGGGTTTAAAGGCCCTGGTCAGGGTTGCATTCTATACAGCCCATTTACTCATTAAAAAGCCTACTTGTATAACCATGTCAATAGGATGCTCCCCCTCACCAATGGTCACCCCTCTTATGCTGCCAATTTTCAGTTTCCCCATTGGTAGTCCCATAAATGGAGGAGTCCTGTATTCCTGATACAACGTTCCTTAAATTCTGAAAACTGTGAAAGGGGTTGTTTCCCCAACCAATAATTTTTTCTTTGACAGAATATACATCCTCTTCATCCTTGTGTTCTCTTTGGGTTGTAGAAAAATTACTCAGACTTCTCAGATCTTCAAGAACAGATGCCTATGTGTATGCGATAACTAGCCATTTCTTTACAGCTAGCACTGTAGGTTCTTGGGTGAAGCCAACCATACCCCTGGACATTTTGTACTGGTTAACTGTCTGCTCAGTGGTTTGGTCAATTGGGATTCTGGTGAATTTTCCATGACCTCTCTGTGATGTGAATTCTCCCCTTACCATTTGACGATATGCATCAGGATGCCTTTCCTCTAGTCCAATACACTGGTAGGTATCTTGTATAGTGGTGCTTGTCATATGCAAAAACCCAGGGCAAAAATCTCCTTTATGTAGGCACAATGTAAAGCCAATCACCTTCTCGTGATGCATGGATAAAGCGCAGAAGAAGCAGGATCATCTTCATGTAGCTGATCCAGAATTCTTTGATTGGACCTTGGGGTACAGTGAGTTACCTTTGGTAGCGGTTGAATATAAGACCTTGAACTGAGGACGACTTGTGAGACAATCAAAACTACTTGAATCCAAACACTCCTTCAGCTTTGTGAGATCATTGGACATTTCTGTCAGATCTACAATATGGATGTCACTCCTGAGACAGAAATCCTACCAGGAGAGTCTGAAGTTTACCAAAAAAATTTATGGCAATGATTTATATTCCTTTTCAATTAACATGTTCTGCAATGAGATTTATTGATCATATACTGGAGTACCACCAGATAAAAAACTAACCTTGTGCAACTGGACAGCGCGGTTGTAATGTCTTCCTTCAAGTACACCAGACACAGAGCCAGCAGCTGGAACTCCACTCTCAATGAGGAGATTGGTCAGCCCTGAATCCCCAAATCTCTTGCCAATGACAGAAATGTGCAGGCAGTGTGGAATGTGCTCATGCGAAGGACTACACAAACTACAAGACATTAATTTTGCTATAGAATCTGAATGGCTTTAGCATACAATGCTTGGTCAAAGACTATGGCACAGTCTCTATCACCCAACTCTTCTGCCATTGCAAGACTTCTTTTCAGTGTATTATACACGGCCTGAGGATCAGAGGGGGTTGCATGTCCAATGATGCAGAAAGCTATTTCCTTCATTGAGCATGAGGCATTAAATGCTGTCAAAGGAATATTGACATTAACCATGCAAACTCTGTGTACTCTACTTCTAAATTTTCTCAGGCATCAGTTGTCCTTGCTGATTAAATGGCTATGGTCCTCTTTTCTGTTTTAAAGCATTTCCTTTGGTGAGTCTTCTGCAGATGGTGTTCTACCTCGTCCATGGTCTGAGCACCAGCATTTAGTTGAACAAATGTGTTGTTCTTTTACCATCAAAGGTCTCCCCTTGGGAATCAATGTTATCCCAGCCAATCACAGCAAATCACAGCAGGGACATTTGGTAGGCAAGCACTTGGTAGGTATTTCCCTTCTAGCTCATTCAGCAGGTGTACTTCTGCTATAGCTGTTTCTATTTCCTCCATCTGTGTGTAGGACACACTATGCTCACAATTATTAAACAGCCTCCTTAGATCCTGAAGTAGTTCTGATTTATATCAGATTTATCACTCGTAAAAAATACAGTGTAAGGAACATTTTCCTTCGAAGCATAATAACTTAATGATCAGATTTATCACTGGTTACAAATAGAGTGTAAGGGACATTTTCCTTCTAAGCATAACAACTTGATGTTTTACCTGATGATCATGCTGTCATAGTACATAACATGTGCAAGTTTGACATCTTCTGTAAAGTTGTTATACTTATCTAACAAATTCCACCTAAATTGCACCCAAATGGATGCTGACAACGTGATCCATATAATTATGGCCTTTTCTTGGTTGCTAAGCAGATTAACAAATGGAAAAAGGGAATCTTTTCCCAGAGTATTAATGGAATGTTTTCCTTCTTAGCCTAACAACTTGATATTAAATGAACATATGTTCAACATACGTTCAAACCTCATAACTAGAAATGAATGGTCATTGCAAAAGGTAGATGTCATAAGTAAACTGCTGAACTCCCCCATTTATATAGTTGCTATGACAACTGTGTTGTCATAGAAACCTCTTTCTTAAGTGAAAAAATGATCTTACATAAAATTTTCATTATTAAAAGTGATGATAAGGAGGTGAAAGTTTAAAATATTTTGTACAGTTGTTAGGTATACAATGTATCAAAATCCACCAAAATTTGCCCCAAAATGGATACAGATGGCCATATTCACATAATGTCCTTTTCATGGTTGCTATGCAGAGTAACACATGGAACAAATGGAAGCTTTTTCCCAGAGTATCAATGGAATGTTTTCCTCCTTAGCATAACAACTTGATATTAAATGAACATATGTTCAACATACGTTCAAACCTCATAACTAGAAATGAATGGTCATTGCAAAAGGTAGATGTCATAAGTAAACTGCTGAACTCCCCCATTTATATAGTTGCTATGACAACTGTGTTGTCATAGAAACCTCTTTCTTAAGTGAAAAAATGATCTTACATAAAATTTTCATTATTAAAAGTGATGATAAGGAGGTGAAAGTTTAAAATATTTTGTACAGTTGTTAGGTATAAAATGTATCAAAATCCACCAAAATTTGCCCCAAAATGGATACAGATGGCCATATTCACATAATGTCCTTTTCATGGTTGCTATGCAGAGTAACACATGGAACAAATGGAAGCTTTTTCCCAGAGTATCAATGGAATGTTTTCCTCCTTAGCATAACAACTTGATATTAATTGAACATATATTCAACATACATTCAAACCTCATAGCTAGAAATGAATGGTCATTGGAAAAGGTAGACATCATAAGAAAACAGCTGAACTCTCCCATTCATATGGTTGCTATGACAACTGTATTGTCATAGAATCTTCCTTCTTATGTGAAAAAATTATCTTGAAAAAAGCTTTGATCAATAAAAATGATGATAAGGAGGTGAAAGTTTAAAATATTTTGTACAGTTGTTGGGTATACAATGTATCAGAATCCATCAAAATGTGCCCCAAAATCGACACAGATGGCCATATGGATATGATGTCATTTTCACGGTTGCTATGCAGAGTAACAAATGGAACAAATGGATGCTTTGACCAATATATTAATGGAATGTTTTCCTTTTTAGCAGAACAATCTGATGTTATGTCTTAAATATTTAGCTTTTAGTGATAATACATTCAGATCTCATTAATTTTCTAGAAGTGAAAGGTCATTAGTAAAGGGGGAAACCATAAGAAAACGGCTCAACTCCTGCTTTCATATGGTTGCTATGGCAACTGGAGTGCCTTAGAAACTTCCTTCTTCTGTAAAAAAGTTTTATTGTATCAAGTCTTCATCAATAATGATGATAAGCAAGTGCAAGTTTGATATGTATTGTAGAATTGTTATGTAAATCTCCAAAAATCCACCAAATTTGCCCCAAAATGGACACAGATTGCCAAATTCACATGATGACATTTTCGTGGTTGCTAGGCAGATTAACAAATGGAACAAATGGAAATTTTTGCCATGGATACAAAATGGGGACTCTTGTGCTCATTATAACAAAAAGAACATAGGAAAAAGTAGTGAAAATGATGAAATTTTGAAATGTTTATGGTTGCCATGGCAACCATGTCACCATGACAACAAAAGTCATTCTCTTTTTACATTCCCCACTCCATGGGCTTTCATTTGAGGTACAACAGTGCACACTTTTGCTCATGTATGAAAAATTATTTTGATATTTCTACTTTTTCACAATGTTACTTCTGTGGTTGCTATGCGTTGCCATGGATACCAGCCAAATGTGCATGTTGCGCAAATGCCAACATGTCAAAATGTAAACTTCAGGTTATGGGCTACGGTTTAAAACCACTTTTAGATCCTCCGTCTTTTTGGACGAAAAAAGTCATTTTTTGGATTTGGCTCCTGGACTATAAGGATATTCCCAGTGGTATGCTTCATTGGATTAAGTTCAAACAAATCTGGCACATATCAACTTTACATTGCTTTTACTCATTTAGTTTCAACATGAAACCAAAAGCGTGCCTCAAACAGAAATACATTTTGCCGATAGGAGATTCACATATGGGAAAAAGATGCACAGCATTTCTTCATCATGGACCTCTAAGAACAACTTTATTTCAGCAAAAGTATCTTATCATATGGTGTATTTATTGAGAGCAAAAGTTTTAAAGATCAATGTTCCTAACGTCTTTCTAGTTTTGAATACTGGATAGTGATAATTGTGTGATGAATGTCCATTTATCTGTATAAACTAGAATGTAACCAAGTGTCGAAATAATAGTAAAAGATAAAAGGAATGAATCGAATATGGAAGTATATCGGGAAATCCCAAAAGCACAAAAGCACAAAAATGTATTGTAAACGGATATGACATCATGTGATCTAAAGTGACCAATAAGAATCAAGTGATAGAGTATAAAAGGGGGCGTTAAGGCCCAAAATAAACAGTCCCATCTTGGTACTACTTGTGTTCACATGTGTCTTCTTCCAGTAACCTAGCCCTCGAATGGGTTTGAGCTGAAGATATGCCACAATAGAAGTTAATTAACTAGTTGAACTCAAGTAAATGAGTAAAAGTTAGTAAGTTACCTAACAGAATGGAATAGGGGTCCGGAAGACCGAAGATGGCCCGAAAGCCCGAATCTGCGAATTCACTTTGCACATGAAATTAGTTGTATAGATATATAATGAAGAGAACGTAACCAGTTGTAAATAAGGGAATTAAAGAAATTATTCCAAATTACGGGAATTGTTACATCATATAGTATGAAAGTAGCATGAGCTGCTGGTAGGTGTAAATATACTTGTCGTACAATAGCAGACAGGGTGCATCTCCCAGCGAGCGTCGATGCTTGGGGAAAATCAATTCCAGACTGCTATATATTGGGTAAAACCTCTGGGTACGGCGGAGAGCACTATTACGTTCGGACATACACGAGTCTTGAGGATTCGAAGGGGTTTAGATAGCTCTACGTAAAAAGGACATCTGGTGACTGGTGAAGGAATTACTGTGTTGAGAGAGGATGAAAGAACAGGTGGACTCTTAAGAGGAAGCTTACTCTTAATCAATTGGACTTGTGACTCTAGGAATGTTAACCATCATTGCACTGGCTCTGTACGCATACGAGTGATCCACCAAATAAACCTGACTTACAGCCAAGCGTTGTTCACGTTGTGGAAATGAGCGCCCATCTTGTGAACTTACCTACCACTAGCATATATGAAAGGAGTAACAAAGACAGAAACGTTACACATCATAAATAGTTCCCCAATTATTAATCAACCATAAAACAACTAATAGCTTTCAAGCCCAAAAGGACCGAAACATAGTACGGTGGCCCGAGATGACAGAGAGGCGACCTGGAACAGGAAAACCAGACAAGTACAAAAGCCCAAAATAGTCAGCGCCAGTCCAGTGACCGGGGGTACGAAGGCACAACCAGCTCGGCCGTACGCTACCACCCTTTAGGCGAGCGTCGGCCAGACACCCCGCGGAAGATTAGATTATGGCCAGTGCGATGATGGTTTAAGATTCCTAGGTTCACAATTCCAACTGATGGAGAGTAAGCTTTCTCCTGAGAGTCGGCATGGTCTTACATCCAATCCGCAACACAGTGGTTCTTCCAACAGTCACCAGATGTCCTTCTACATAAAGCTATTCAAACCCCTCAAATCCGTAAGACTCGTATTGTCCAAACAGTAAATAGTATTCTCCCCCATATCCATAGGTTTTACCCAATATATATCAGTCTGGTTTATTGATTTTCTCCGAGCATTGGTGCTCCCTGGGAGATTCACCTTGTCTGCTATTGCTCAACAGGTATATTCACACCTACCAGCAGTCCATGCTATTTTTACACTATAAAGTGTGGTAATTCATATAATTTTGAATACTTTCTGATATTCCTTTTATAAAACTGGTGATGTTTCTTTATTCATTCAAAAACAAACAATGAAAACAATCAAGAAATTGTGTAATATTCAAAATATTCATAACTCTGAACTTTAGCTATTTTAGGAAGCAACGAGGCTGAAATTCATTAGATAAAGAAGGGTAACATAACAAAAAATTGAAAATCCCTAATCCTTCAACAGTTCCAATGTGCACTTACCCTTACTCTAACCCAAACAAGACAGATTTGAACTTAATGTTATATTTTAGGTTTTGATACCTTAAATTTGTTATTTCTGGGAGCAGGTGAGTGACGCAACCTTCTGTAACCTTGGTTACGCGGATCTGTTGACTTGTGACTATAAATATTGGGAGCATAATCGTTATCATTCAGTTGCTCCCACACCACTGACCTGCCCACATCATTTTATTTTAAAGAAAGACCACAAATAGGAGGGGGAAGTAAAATCTGGTTTGTGTGTCACCGTTGGAGTTAAACTGCACAATGCAGGATACTTATCTAAATCCAATGACATCACGCCCATGGGGGCAAGCAAGCCAGTCAAGTTTAGACTTTCCAGACCGTATTAATCCTCCTATGGTGAAAGTACACCACCATGAGTCCAACAGGGTAATCCGGAGTGGTAGAATAAAATCGCATCAAAATGCGCCTCTGTAGATGCCTGCTGTTCTCTGCCTGACCCAGTTTGCATGGCAAATGCTGGTTCAAAAACCAGTGTCGTAATGGTTAACAGGGTCAAAAGTACACAGGCGGATGCAGAGGACGCAGGTACAATTTATCTTGTAATGATCATTTTCGCAAATGTGGTAAGGATTTCGCGAAAATCCCAGTCTCTAATAGTGATATATGGTAGACGATATCACCCCGGTCAAGCCGGGATTCAATTTATTTGGAAATTTGTTGGAAAACTGTAAATATGAAAATTTTGCTGAAAACTGTCTGTTTTGGGTCATATAGTTGGAGGGCAAACTAGTACAGGTTTGTGAGGAATGCATGCTATGCATCTGCCAGTGCGAATTCTTTATTGATAATGCATTAGCACAACATTTACGGATGGCTTCAAAATTGTTGATGACAATGCTGTCAAAGCTAAAATTAATCCATGACTGCAACAACTATAAATCCATAAACGAGGGTTCAAATCTAAGAAAAAAAGACAAAATTAAGATCTTTCTGAAGGGTACCTTAAAATAGTGGAACAAAAACCAGACTGCATATATAGCATGGGGGCTGTCCCTAAACCTGATGGCAGGGGAGACGAATTACAGATTGTAGTATGCCCAAAAATATTTCTATAAATGATTTCTGTGAAGATATTGTTTAGGAGTTTAAATACAAGTCAGTAGACAATGTAATATCTATACTAAACAGGGGAGACTACATGGCTGTAATGGACATCAAGTCTGCCTATAGAGCAGTTTACCCAGATCACAAAAAATACATGGGTTTGAGATGGGTAGTTGATGGTGAAGAGGTCTACATCCAAGAGAATTGGTTAGCTTTTGGTGGTCTTCGCTTAGGACCAATGTATTTTAACCAGATATCAGAATTTGTATAGAATATTTTGTCTGATATCTTCAGGTAGTTAATTACGAGGAGGCTGAGCGCACTCAGAATATTGTCATTAGTACCCTTAGATATTTAGGATTTTATATATCATGGGGAAAGGTTACCCCACCGTCACAAGCTTGTAGATATCTAGGGTTGGACATTGATTCAATTAAAATGGAACTCAGGTTACCTTCGGACAAACTGGTAAAATTAAAATCATAGTTGGCAAAATATTCTAACAAAGCAACAATTGCAAAAAAAAAGTTAGAAAGTCTAGGGGGCCTGTTGTTAAATTGCGCCCATGTAGTCAGCGGGGGAAGCGTATATTGTAGAATTATTTTTAACCTGTACAAAATTGTATGAAATAATAATCTTTATGCCATAAAAATCGGTCAGGCTGCAAGGGATGATTTAAAATGGTGGGATAAATTCTGTGAAAATGTTAATGGCAATGGAAAAATTATTTATAAAGAATATCCCATACCACTAGTTTCATATTCTTCTCGCAAAGGTTACGCCATATACAAGGGCCAGGATTGGATAGCAGGATCCTGGAAAAAGCCAATAAATCTCGAGAAGTCAAAATGCGACCATATTATTGGTCCACCCACCTGTGACATTTATGATGAAAATAACATCAATGAGCTAGAATTATGGCCAATTTTATTGGGTGTAAAGTCATGGCTAGATGAATTAAAAGGTCACAGTGTGGATTTTTTTTACAGATAATACTCAGGTTTTTTATATGATTGGAAAGGGGGTAAGCTCGAACCCTACATGTATGGCTTGGTTGAGAGAGTTGTTCTGCATATTCAAAAATATACCAACTTTGCTTGGTCCCACACTACATTAATACCAACAATAATTTGGTCGCTGACACTCTGTCAAGAATCCTGTACATAAAATCAGAGAATGAGGCCAAACAATGTCTAAATGGTTCTTTCACATGTAAAATTTAGTAAATGGGGTATGGTTGTCACGGTTATTTCTCCAAAGACTACAAAAGATATTGTTCATACTATTCCAGTAAATAGGAGTAGTAACAAGGCCTTACGCACGGTTTACTGGTTTTAGTTGTTGTGTAGAACCCATCCAGGAAAGGGGAATTCCCCTCTGTTTTCAACAAAAAAATTACCTTATCTGACTTATTCAGATTTTAATAAGTTATTCAAAAGACTCTTAGTCAAATAAATAATTAGGGGTATTTTTTCCACCCATTCTCTTAGGAGGGGTGGCACTACACAATTATATAATTCAGGGGCTCCTATAACTTTTATTAAGGAGTGGGGCCAATGGGACCTGATTGTATTCATAAATATATTAAGCCTTCAATTTTTCAAAAGGCAGTTCGACCAAAAAAAGTATTCACTATGTTAGGCAACCTGAATCTTAATATATAAACAAACAGTACTACCAGTGGTAGAATATGCAGATATCATGCATACCTTGAACACAAAACATGATATAAACAAACTACAGCGACTTCAAAACAGAGCATGAAGGATTGCTATTGATATATATAATCCTAGAGATTTGTCGATAGGTGAGCTTCAGGCACAGTGTAGAATAGACACTCTAAACATCAGGAGATCTATACATCTACTTACCCTGATGTATAAGTACAAACACAAACACGACTGACTTAAAGACCAGGGCACCAGACTAACCCGAAGTACTGAGAAAACTAGCTTTGCCCTGTCTGTTTTTCACTTCAATATTTATAAGAATAGCCCTTATTATGTTGGTGCAAGGTTGTGGAATCAGCTGCCCTACAACATTCAATCGTTGCCCAACAAGACTAATTTCCAAAAGAAACTTAAAGAATTGTTGTATTCTGGTCAATTAATGCTCCTAGAGTGAAAATTGATTCAATAGATGCATTGTTGTAGCCTGGTCCAAACTACCTAATGTATTAATGAACTTTTACTTACTGGACCTAATGAAAATACCTCCTTTTTGCCCTACTGCTTGAATATATATACTATTGACTAATACTTACCTGTGTTGTCCATCACTTAGCTTTGTATGGGCAACTGAGATATGTATCATCTAGTATCACCCGCCACTTAACTTAGTATGGGACATTTGAAGATACACAACTTATTTATAGATACTGTCTGATGTTGTCAATAATAACTCATAATATACACCCATCACTTAACTTAGTATGGGATATTTGAAATGTATATTTGATTAATTACACACTACCCAATACTTAACTTAGTTTGGGTGACATCCTCTAATGAACTATATAACATATTTAATTGTCTTTTGTATAAATTAGTGTATTCGTATGAAACTACCTACATGGAAGAACATGACTCTGTGATGAATGTGGTTTATATATATATATATATATATATATATATATATATATATATATATATAACGTTAGGTGATTAGTTTTGAGGTTTGGGATTTAATAAATATTTCCCATATTTATCTATGTCCAAAATTAATCACTTGTCACTAGTTATTTCCTATTCATAGCAAATTTATTAATCACGGGCGCAAACCGGTAAATGGAGTTTACAGGCGGATGCAGAGGACATTAATGTTTGATGTAGATGTAGCTGAATAAAATATGAAGTTGTGGATTTTATATTAACCATGAAAAAATAATGCTGACATAGGAACGAACATTGAGCAATCTGGGGCTGTATCTTTGAAACTGATTTCAGTGATTAGGTTAATCAAGTGAAATTTGATTAGTGTATCGTTCATATTCATTTTGTTTTTCAATCATAGTAATTACACCTCACAATCCTTTTCACTGTTATTTTCAAATGACATCACTGCGTTTGATAACAAAGAGGCACTAATAGAATTTCACCTAATTAGCTTGATTACTGAAATCAGTTAAAAAGATATGGGCCCTGGTAACTGAGCCTTCTTTCAATTGCTAATTTGCTGGCATCTAGAGCACCCATTTGTCTGTACACTACAGAAAGGTTTGACCACTTGTTTATGGAAAATGCACGGGTGCATTTGAGGACTGATTTTTTCTATATGTTTCAGAATTTTTAAAGATAGACTAAGAATATACAGCTCCAGAACTTTGTACGTAATAAGTAGCAAATACATAAGGGTCAATTTGGGTCAAGAAATTCTGTTTTTGATTTAGTTCTATGATTAGATCTAATTCATTATGATGAAAAAGTTTGTTCTTTGCATATCTTTTATTCTAGCCCTTAGTATCTTATTTTTGTCTGGACTTCTTAAAACAATACTTATAAAGCCTCTAAGTTTAAAAAGGTTACCTTATTTAACAAGGAAGCAATTATGTCCAAGGACCACAAATATATATTTTATGAAAGTTCACAAAACAGGATCTACTACAATGTATAACATTTTAAGTCGATTTGCTTTGCACTATAGTCGTACAGTTGTAACTTATAAAACAAGGCCTGACAGTCATCCAACAGATAGACAAGCTATTACGAAAATGATAAAACCTGCATTTAATGTTGCTAACGACAGGAAGTACAACATGCTCATAGATCACTCCTACTTTGATTTGCCGGATATTCAACATGTCATTCAGCATCCAATACAATACATTACCATGTTTCGCAAACCAGTTGAGATGTTGCGTTCTTGGCATTACTTTACTGGACATGGGATCAGGCACTATAAGAATAGATCTAAACAATATCTTGATCCACTATTATCTTACCTTCACACACCCTCAGCTAAGTTCATAAATCCTGTGGCAAAACAGTTACGGATAGATCTGAGTACGAATCATTCTACTCTCCTTAAACAGATAGAATACATCGAACAACGCTTTTTTGTTGGCATAAATGAGTACTACAATCATTCACTTATTCTGTTAAAGAGGTGCCTGTGTATGCAACTTAGAGATATCATCTTCTTGCCATTGAGGAGACAACAATATCACAATCATATGTCATTCAGTAAAGAGACAGAATCAACTATACATGAAAAGGTTTGTGAATTAAATAAAATTGATTGCCACATTTACAAACACTTTAATAATTCATTATGGCAACAAATCAAACATGAGGGAAATGACTTTCAACAGGAAGTTGAATACTTTGAAAAACTATTATCTGATACTTCTGAATTCTGTCACAGTGTTTTTAGAATGAAATGGAAAGAACAAACACACATGGTATGGGGAAATAAGACTTTGTACTTTGAAGCATCAAGATGGAACAAGAGTTTTAACATCAGTGCATTGGATTGTGAAGTTATGAGGTTGAATGAAAGAGCTCTAGCAAATTTGTTCTTTTATCTCCAAAATCCCAATATTTGCAAACAAATTATCAAATCAAAAAACATAATTAAGTTTTCACATTTATTTACCTATTCAAGTTTATGTAAACATTCTTCAAATAAACAGAAAATGCTTTTTGAGCTGTTAAGTAAAAGACATGTTTTTGTTAAAGCGTTCTAGTTTCATGCCTAAGTAATCCTAGTGCCATGAACAAAATGAGTAAGATAATTATTATAATTTTCTGAATAACATAATAAGTTTTCTAAACTATCAGATGGATTACTAAAACAAGCTTAATATTCAAAATTGATACTTTTTTTAGTTAACTCAAGGTGTCAATTTACGTAATTAATTAAACATATCTCAAATTGGTCTAAATTGACTAACAGCATAGAGAGGGATTCAATTATTGCACATCTGGTATTCATTCTTCATAATACTTTTTTTTTTAATTTAGAAGGTCCTATAGATTCTATAGTTCTTCATACAGATGAAAGATCTGCTGTTACAGCACATATTTACATGGACAACAACTGATAATGAATGCAGAAAGATGAAATATATATTTAATCATGATGTTTAAACAAATGACAAATTGGGTCTTAAAATGATTGAAAAATTACTTATCAGATAGATTCAAATAAAACGTTGGACAATTTGTTGAGGACTGTTGACATTGATATAATGTTAATAAAAGTGCTGAATCTACACCAAACCAAACAACGGACTTCAGTTTTTATTAGGTAGACATAAAATCAATGGTGAATCGACTAGATTCAATATGTTACTACATCAGGATGGACATGTTGTTAACCCAAAGAGACAGTTTGGAATACACCACATGCACATACTATTTTACATTATTATTTCTAATTAATTCTAACAATGTTAGTTATAACTTAAATGGAACTAAACATTCACTTTATGCTCACAACACTGTACTTCATAGAATTTGAAATGCTGTACATGCGGCTTGTAACATTGGGGTATATTGTTGGACATTTTGAATATATTTTGGGACATTCTAAATGGTGAGTTAATGGCGTACTTCATCTACTGTTATGTGTTGATTGTATTGTTTCATTAGGAATGTGTCTAGTTACAGAGCGCTGGGTTATCAGATACTGTTTTGATGTATGGATGGGAAAGTGGGACACAGCGGGATTGTTGTGACCACTGAGTATAACTTTGTCCCATACAGCATTATGTATTCTGAGGGGGGTTAAGCATTAAATATATCCTGCAAAATTATATAGTAAGTGGTTATAACTGTATTTACTTATAACTGGCTATTATGTTGCTTTATGTACTTAACTAGTATGTTGGTTCACCAACCCCCATTCTATATATAATATGGGACTGCATGCAGTGAACATCACATTAGGGTTAGACTTAAGCTTAAGTTACCCTTGGTATAAACATATAAAATATCACTCTTGGTATTCTGACAAGTATGTAGATCCTCAATTTGTTATGAGAATATATCAAATTGGTCTCACGTCATTGTTTTATTATTGTCGTAATTAATGGATAGTGTATTGTCTAGAGAGCTGTAATTCCTAGACAATTATTCCATGAATGGCAATTATTGACAATTGTTTGGGTGAGCAGGGAACCTGCTCTCATGCTATTCTGTATTTAAGATCATGATTAAAGTTGCTCTGGGCTTTTTCACCTCTGATCGTCTAACTGTTTCAGTTGTTGACTCTGTTTGAAATAGGCTGCTCAAAATTATCAAAGTAATGATCCAGTGCTGGATATACCTCTGGCACAGGACAGGCTGTAAAGTTTTTTTCAACATCAACTTAATAGATATAGTAACTTGTGACAAACTAACCAATGATGCTTCGAGGACAAAATAAGTGATACAGGTTAGGGACAAGACATCAATTTTGCAATTTTGTGCACTGAGTCAAGAAATGACAATCTTCATAATTTTCTGTAATTTTTGCCTAATGTACATGGTGTATGTTATTGTAAATATAATATAATTGTTGACACTTTACTGGAAATGGTTAATACTTACTTTTTACACATAGATGCTGCATTAAACAGGATAATTAACAGAAATTTGCTCTAAAATGTGACAAAATGTGTGCTGAATCAGCAAAAATGAATGCTGTGATTGTTTTGGTTTGTTTACACCACGTGGTACAAATGCAGAATACTTATTGGTGAATATATATTATAAACAAATGCTGATAACAAAGTAACTATATCTTAAGAAATGTTGACTTTCTTAAAACTATATGCAGGTACCCTAACACTCACCAGATTCTCACTAGTCTCATATATTCCTCATTCATACCTATATTAAAACTAATCTCATCCCTTATTCTATACTAAAGTCATCGCAAGTGGTAAAAATGTCAGCCTCATAATTTCCTCCAAAACTGGATTCTTTATCTTACGCATAGCATAATCATAACATTCACTGGCAGTCTTGTGATTGCACCTATGTCCTGTTTGTATCTGTGCGTACCTGTCTAGGAGTGAACTAACTCGGTTACTATCATTTCTGCATGGAGGTGCCACCATCTACGATAATGTAATAATTATACCTAGCCACAAAACAGGAGCGCCACTCGGCACTTTGCCATGACACTAGCTCACTAATTCACAACGTACTCCTGCCAAACTTTTTTTTTTTATTATTATTATTATTGAACCATACTCACATACATGTGATCTTCCGTATAAGTATTTTTGGCCAAGAATTATTATACAACAATATATAGACATTTAGATAAAGTCAATTGTTATATACAAGACATCTAAATATTACCAATATGAATATTCAGAGATCAGTCCGTAGCTGAGTTCAGCATCCGGAGATAATCTCCTAAATGTCAATGACATCATTAAGTCAAAGAGTATATATGTCAATGTTTTGGTGCATCTAAATTTCAAAGGTTTCAATTCACAAAAATGCAAGAATTAATAAAGCAAATAATATTACCAATTGTGACTAATCGTTTGCTTATATACCAATATACGGGTTGGATTGTCCAATAAATGTTTTATCCTACCCAGTTGAAATATTTTGTGGGAAAATCGCTTGTATATTTGATTAAAATGAGTTTCAAGGGTAAAACATTCATTTAGATTTACACCGAGATATGTATATTGCATACACTGGGAAATTTTCATATCAGAGACATATAAATTCACATTCTGAGAAATAGTCTTAAGTAAACTACGACTACCATAGTAACAAACTTTTGTTTTAACTATATTTAGGCCTATATAATTTTTCATACACCAGGTATCAATGTCATACAAGCAACGGAGAGATTATAATATCTATTCTTAATACACTAAAGAATGTTATATACATGTTAATGGTTAAGTGAATAACAACAAAGAAACAACAATTGCCTGAGGAACTTCGGCAATTAGGCCCCCTTTATATAACTAATGAAAGGTGAAAAGAAGAAGAAGAGAAAAAAACACACACACCAGATGCTGACTGATCGGAGGTCTCCAGGCTTGTGAGGCTAGTCACTGTACCTCAAACTGTCAAGAGTGTCAGTCAGGTGACAGCACTGGCCACTAGAAGCCCAAACAGTGGGGCCCTCTATATATATATATACATATATATATAACAAGCTTATATGAAACATACATGTTAACGGTTATGTGAATAACAACAAAGACACAATAACTCCCTGAGGAACTTGGGCAATTAGGCCCCAAGCACCCAGACAAATTACAAGGCAGACAAAGAGTCCATGGCCTTCCTTTGAACCAAGTCTTCGGATTAGCAATCCAGGATACACAGACTTTGCCAAACACCACTTTGTTGTATTTGGGTAGGGGGATGCAGAGGTTTGACATATAAGTCGCTGCTCCTCTACGAAGTGAGTGAAACCCAATGTGTTTGTCGATGTCAGCTTCTGAACACCATCTATTTAGCAAGGACAAAGCCTTAGTGTATTGAATTGCCTTCATGCCCACAGAAATTAAAGGACAGTCTGTATCTTTGGGGTAACAGGCCAAGTAAACCCTCAACTGAGTGAAAGCACACAAGCTACCACCATAGTAAGATAAGGGAATATCTAAATGAGGCTGAGAGAATTGAATGTTCTTAGAACTGGAGACTCTAATGATAAATCCATCATCATTCCAATCTATATCCTTGATATGTAAGAGATGAGAGTCCTCCTCAGCTGAGACAAAGAAATGTCCTTTGCGCAAAAGAGAGCGAAATGTGATAACAATTGCCAACCACACAGAAAGCTCTAATTCACTGTCCAAATCCACATGTTGGAAAATCCTGGATAACTCTTCAGGTAGCAAAGGATCCATTGGGGATCTAACATAGTCCTTGCGAGGATCATCATAGTCATCTGCCAGCTTAACAAAAGAGTTAAGGGCTGACACAAAGTTGTTGATTGTTGAATATTTCAAAGATTCCCCAAGATGAACAAGGAACCTTCATACGGTTTGTGGCTTGATGGGAGTAGGCTCTAGCTTGAAAGATGTACAAAAGTCAGCATAACGGCCCTATTGGGAGGATCTAGCTTTGCGTGTAGAAGCTGAAAATGCTTCAGACTGTGATGATAGATAAGAATCATATATCCTAGATAAGAAATCAGCGATTATGTTATATATATATTGCGGAGAGATGTACATGTTAGATCAAACACATAACCAGAAAATCTTCCTTGGGATATCAGCAGCCAAATCATTTGATGATATGTCTCTGCAAAGCATATAACAAACTGCCTGATTACCTCAATTAATAATCACTCTACAACCATATAGGAAATTATGCCAACGATCAAGAGCAATTCACCCAATTGCAACCACGGATGGCTATTTTCTTGAGTTTTACCTGCAGGTTAGCCTTAAACATGACACATGCTGGGTAATATGTCGACAAAACTTAAGGCTTTAGCATAGACATTTTCATAAATTGTATCATTATTTGTCGATTAACATTGTGAAGATTTTCAAATAAGTATCTATATCCAATAATATTTCCGGAGTCATTTGAATATTGATTCATTGGATATGGATATATTACAATTATTTGCTTATTTTCTATAGTTTTTCAAGGGGTTTTGTCAACAAAATCAGTCCAAATTAGCCTGCAGGTGCTTGAAATACTGTAAATCAGCTAACTGTGGTAGGGAGAATAAGAACCACAACAAGCTCAAGAACGTTTATATTGTCTCTATGCAGATCAGGTATGAAAACAAGGTAGTCATTATAATTGTGCAAGTAGTAATGAACCAAGTCATCATTAGAGATCAAAATTCAGCCGGTGAAATGATCCCATTCCGTAACACCTGATAACCCAGATAATGAAGCATCAGTGTAGATCTCCAACTGGTTATGTTGCCAATCCATGATATAAGCCTCGCCATTGAAATGTTGGGAAAATTCTCTCCACCAGTCAAGATCCCTAAAGAAGGAGTCATGCAGCTGGATCCTGTTTCTGTAATTAAAGCATTTAAGCAAGTTAACAATATTGTGTACGAAAATACGGCCACCTCTAATAATTTTACAGCAGTAATTCAGGGTGCCACACAGCCAATGCATCTGAGTTTTAGTGGAGTATTTGCCATGCTACCAAAAGCTAAGTTCGTTGTGTAGACGTCTTGTCATCTGGAAGATATAAACGCATGTTATCAGTGTCAACACAAATTCCTAGGTAACGACAGCAGGTTGAAGGATATCATGTTTTTTCCCAAGAGATGTAGAAACCAAGCTCTTGCAATGTGCTTATCAAAAATAATTGTCCTTCAAGGCAGGATTGCAAATTGTCAGATATTATAATGAAAGTGTCTAAGTAATTAAAGCATAAATGACCACGGCTAGTAATATAACGAGCAATAGCATCAGTTATGCGATTGAAGATGAAGGGAGCGGTTCTGCTGCCGAAACACAGATAGTTATCTCACAACCAGTGAGGGCCCATCACATCTGAGAAATCCCAAGATAAGCCAAAATAAAATCTATCTGCAGGATGAATGGCAATAGAGCGGTAAGCAGATTGGATATCTACTGTACACATGTACGAGCCCTGTCTAACAGAGTCAATTGTGTCAATTGTGTTGTAGAAAAAATGTAGAAAATACACTCTCCATATAGCTATTGACAGAATCATGTTTAGGTTGACTACAATCCGATATGGGACCAATTTTTCCCGAGGGCTTAATGATAGCCCCAAGTGAATGAAGGCAATGTGGGCACTCATCACAATAGGAAAGCTTTCCATTGGATAATTCCTCTGATAATAACTTGGACATCTGAGAATTCGGTGCAATAGCAGATCCATAATTTGAGTTAATATAAGACTCAATAGGCGAGTCCATATCAATAACTCTGAAGCCATGAAATATTCCATCGAGGATATAGTGAGAGTCCTAGTCCCAGGAATCATTGTGATATAACAGGTTTAGCCAATCAGCTGGCTTCATTTGAGAATGTACCCCATCAATATAATGCCAATCCTGAACCAAACTGCAATCGTAAATGAGTCTAGCAAAGTGCACGCTCATTGACCACAGCTGTTGGCCCTGCATTAGGAACGTTATGTATAGCTTATTTCGTATTGTTTTTAGCTGTAGTAGCTAGGGAAGAATCAGCAGGGGGAGCATGCGATGATTTGTCAATCTGACCACATTCATGAGCAATATGATCCTTTGATCAACATTTGGCACAGATATGGCGGCAGTTACAGTTCTGTAGAGTGCACTGACGGCTGTTGAAGAGCGAACAGATATCCTTTGGCCATGAACTCCATTCATTACCAGTTGAACACACCCGTGCCCTTGTCACTCCAACATACTCTATTTTGAACAGCAAAAGTAGCGTCCACACCCAAATATAGGGCAACCAAATCAGGATCAGCTGGCACCCAATGTACCATAGATATGGCAGGCTAATGACGTGAGTGAGTGCGCTCCGTGAAAAAACACCTGTATTGAAGGATTTAATATGGGTGGATATATGGATTGCCGCATGTACGAACATTAGACTGCACACGATAAAATGGACGAGAAAATACGTTTCTGGGGTGGAAATTGAAGGTGCTTGACCGGATTGACGTCGGCGGTTGTCACGGGACAACAATAACAACATGAAAACATGGCCGATAAGGTAGACGAAGGGCAGCCCAAGCAGAAAAAGCCTGAAGGTACACCGGAGAAATCCCCGGAATCCAAGAAAAACAAAGCAGACGAAAATGGAGATAGTGAGGAGGAGTACGTGGATACTACTGATGATGAACTGAATATAAGTATGGATTCGAATGCTCCACTTATATTGTACAAAAGTTTGAAGAGTACAAAGTTCTCGACGGAATTAGAGTGTGTAGAGGAGAACTAGAGCGTGACGGCCCCGATAGATGGTAAACAATCACCAACGACCTATGGAGTGTCGGACAGCGGCGGGGTAATGGCATTGTTAAGTGATATAAGAGGATCAATGGTAACAAAGAATGACCTAGAGACCGAGATGAAATCGATCCAACAGCTGATGGCGACTAAGGAGGAGGTACAAGGAGTACACAAAGAAGTGATTGCTGAAATAACCAAGGTAGATGGAATAGTGAAAAAACTGAGATCCGATGTAGAAGAAGCTGAAGAAAAATGTAAAAAACTTAATGAAGAAAATAAGAAACTGCATGTGATAACATGGAAAAGAAAATTGAAACTCATCGTAAAACGTCCGAAAGGGAGAAGCAGGATCGTAAGACGTTCGAACAGGAGATGCAGGACGCGATCAGGAAAATGAACGACGAATTACATGTAGGACGGGAGGATGTAGGAACATCGTATGCCGACGCCCTTAAAAGGGATCTTAGATCCAAAACACCAAGAGGGATAGCAGCAGACAGGTATACTGAACGATCTCTAATCATTGATGGTACCCATACAAGCCGTAGAATGAAGGATGACGAGCTGGTAATTGATATTGCAGCCGAAATGGGAGTCAGAATACGATTAGAGGATATTGCAGTGGCAGAGCGGATGGGACGAGGTGAGATAAGGCCTATTGCAGTGACGTTTGTCTGTCAGTATACAATGAAAAGGGTATATCAAAATCGTCGTCGGCTCAAGAACAGTAGGTACGCAACAGTTTGGATCAATAACTACGAAAGCAAAGATATTAGAGAACAGAAGAGAGAGCTGCGGAGGATAGGAAAAAATGCAACGAGACAAGGTGAACGTGTGATAATGAGAGATTATAGTATTCGGATTAATGGTATAGAGTACCCCCTGTGCGATGTTAAGTTCATCCCTGAACGATTCAAAAGGAAAGAACGAGTGATCGAACAAAAAGATGAGCAGCAGGAAGCGAATGCGAGTAAACCAGTTGAGGAGGTCGTGACGAATGATGCGAGTAAACCAGCTGAGGAGATCGTGATGAATGATGAGATGATGGAGGATTACACTCGTGAGCTAAGTGAATCTGAACGTGAGGAAGCAACAGTGAAAGTGCCTAGGATCTACCACTATGATCCCAAGTTAAACCGTATGTTAGTGGAAAAATTTACGAAAGTAACCGAGAACGGAATAGCTTTTTGCAGCCGTTACTCGTACCTTAGTAATTTTTATACCGCAAATGTAAAATACAATGGCATTGTGTATGTGTCAAATGAGCAGGCCTACTAGCATACTAAGGCAAAGCACTGCAGGGATCTAGTGGCCGCTGAAAAAATAATGAAAACAACGAGCGCCAAAGATATTAAACTGATAGGGGGTAAGATTGCCTACAACCCCATGTGGGAGGCAATACAACTGCAGAAGATGCGAGAGATTCTGAGAGCGAAGTTTACTCAGAATTTAGAGCTGCGAAAACGACTGATGGAGACACACTCGTATTCTTTGATAGAATGTATGGGAAATCTTTATTGGGCGTGTGGACTAGTGATAGGCGACGTAAAATTAACAGTGAAACAACAACTACCTGGTAGAAATATGATGGGACAACTACTAGAGGAGCTCAGAGAGGATTTGATACGTGAAGAAAGGGCAGAAGAGATGAAGTCGCAGAAATGAGGGAACAATTTATTAACTATCCACCCTTGAATGATTTCTAGATACTAACGGAGTCATAAATAACTGATTTATACCCTTACGTGCCCCCGTTGAACACTCATAGTTTACCAAACGACCTGGTTTACAGACCCGGTTAGAGGATCAATCCTAAACTTTAAATGCATTGGATCCTCATACACAGACATTTACCATGTATATATTGTTTTACACGTGGATGTCAAAGTTTATACTACGGGAGCGCTTGTGTAAATATGTTGTTACTGTTTTTGAAAATAGCAGGGCTTTTCCTACTATTGAAGAGATTTTGTAGAAGACTTATATAATGCATAACATTAAAGGATTTTCAATAATACATTTAAATGTAAGGAGTTTCTATAAGAAATTTGATGATTTTTTTCAACTTTATTCTTAGTATGATATTATTTGTATTACCGAAACCTGGCTTCATGATAAAATACCAGATTCAATATTACATCATCCTGGCTATTCTATGTTCAGACAAGATAGAACAATTCCTAGTTTGAGTAAACGAAATATTGTTAAAAAAGGAGGTGGAATTATAGTTTATGTAAAACATAAGTTTGCCAAATATACAAATATGTTGGAAAGTAAATGTTTTGCCACAATGGATTTGGAAAATGTGTACCTTAGTATACAGTCTTAGTATACAGTATCCTCATATGAAAAAACAAGAAATTATAATTGTGTACAGACCACCTGCAGGAAATTTTAAAAAATTTGAGGAGGTACTTTATTGTATAACAGATGATTTAAATCATCTGACTGTTGAACTGACTTGTATAGGCGACTTTAATATAAATTATAATGCTAGGCATTCTAATAAAGGATTTAAAATATTAAAAGGTTTTGAGTGAATTAAAGGTCTCTGACAGTTGATAGCAGAAAACACTCGAGTAGATAAAAAGAAGGGAACCAGAATTGATTTGATTTTTAGCAATATGAAAAATGTTATGGACGATGTAGGGGATATGTTACTGAGTGATCATAGACCTATCTGTATAGTGTGAATAAAGAAGCGAGAAATATTGTGTAAAAAGGAGGTTTATGGTAGAAGTTATCGAAACTACAACTTAGATAGGTATCAAGAACTGCTTCTACAATGTGACTGGAGTAATTATTTGTTTACCAGCGACCTGAATATTTTGTGGCAACTTATGCAACATAATATTGTTAAGTGCTTGGATGAAATGTGCCCTATACGACAGATGCGAGTTGAAGACAGTAAACCAGAATGGCTGAATGATGAGGTTATGGATATGATTCGTAATAAGAAAAAGGCTCTGAAAAGGGCACATCTAACCAGATTAGACACAGATTGGGAAGAATTTAAGAAGTATAGGAAGGACTGTACTAGATTGATACGTAAAGTTAAATCCAACCTTATCAAAAATAAATCAAATGATAATAAGGATAACCCTAAAAAATTCTGGGAAATCATTAATCCTTGTTTTGGAAATATAAAGGGTCATCAAGAGGGTAGTGTCATGATTATGAATACGGAAACTGGGGTACTATTGGGAGAGACAGAAACAACTGAATATTTGAATAGTTTTTTCAGTAGTATTGGATCCAAGGACGTACGGGAAAATGGTTGTGATGACGTTGAGAGCCTAAATTTGTCTGAGTCTGAAGGATTTCATTTTTCAACTGTAGATGAAAAAGATGTTAAGGAAGCAATATCTACAATCTCGATAAATAAATCGTCTGCCTTGGATAATATGAATAGTAAGGTGCTGAGAGATGCATTCATGTATTTAATTGAGTATGTAATACATCTTTTTAACTGTTCCCTAGGTATGGGAATCTTCCCTACTGCTTGGAAGATAGCTAAAGTTGTTCCTTTACCAAAATGTAAAAACCTTAAAATTAATTAGCTGCAAACTGGAGACCTATCAATTTGCTCCCTTATCCAGAAAAGATATTAGAGAAAATTGTTCATAAACAATTATCAAATTATATAGAAAATAACTTTCTGTTAGACCGGAAACAATTTGGTTTTAGACGTGGAAAAAGTACACGAATGGCTATTCAGACGTTTATTGATTATGTTGTAGAAAATGTAAATAAGGGAGATATAGTTGGATGTATATATGTGGACCTTTCTAAGGCTTTTAATTGCTTGCACCATAATAAATTACTGATGAAATTACGTGACCTGGGACTTGGAAAAATTGAAATAGAATGGTTCAGATCTTATTTAACGGGAAGAAATCAAAAAACACTTTTTAATGGAAATTTGTCAAAGTCAGAATGTGTAAATACTGGCGTACCCCAGGGTAGCAGTATCGGGCCGCTACTCTATATAATATATGTTAACGATTGTTTTAATTATATAAATAATAATTGTAAAAATATTAAATCTTTGATGTACGCTGATGATACGGTATTGCTATCTAGTGGTAGTGAGGTGAACTATGTGTCCGAGTCATTGCAGTATACATTATGCCAGTACGACATCTGGTGTAAAGAAAATGACCTTACTATAAATACAGGGAAGACTGAAGTGATGATGTTCACCACGAAACCAAAGATTGAATCAATTTATAATGATTGCGAACTGATCTTATTATGTAATAACACTATTAAAATGGTCCGCAATTATTGTTACTTAGGTGTTATGTTTGATAGTGTGTTAAACTATAATTTGTTTCTTAAGGAAGTTATTAGAAAGGTTTCATATAAATTGTATATTTTTGAGAGAATACGTTATATGATGACATATAATGCTGCATTACTTGTTTATAAACAATATTACCTTTTTTCAATTACTTAGATATTTTGATGGATAGTGGTCCTATGTTCATGATAACTGAACTACAGAAGTTACAATTTAGAGGTCTGAAAATTGTAAATAATTATGTTTTTAATGGTCATGCTATAACAAATCGGGATGAAAAGGATGTGCATATAATCTGTAAAATTGATTTCTTGATAATAAGACGAATACGGCGATCGTTATTAATGATCCATGAAATTGTGTTACTAAATGACGGTCAGGAGCCTAGTGGTTTGACTAATATTAAGATGAAACTGCGAAGTGATATGGGTAGAAAACTTGAAATGGATAAGCCTGTATTAGAGATCTTTCAGAAGAATTGGAAATATAGAGGTTATAAATATTGGCAAAGACTACCATGTGAAGTACAGGTTATAAAATCTACTAATGAATTCAAGACATTGTTAACAAGTGAATTGTTAACTAATATTTGGAGAGAGGTACACAATATTGGAGTTACTTGAATTGTTACCCGATTAAGAACGGGTTTTTTTCTATGACTTGTATGTAGGAAGATATGGAGATTGTAAATGCTGTATTATATTTGTTCTCAGCTTTTTTCGCATCATGAAAAGCACTGCATAGTGATGATGTTTGTTTCAATAAAAAAAAAAATCTTCAAGCATATCCGACACCACTTTGTCAGTAACAGCCATGTTGTAGCAAATGAGAGCTTCTGTGATATACACATTAGTGGCTGCCTTGCTTGCAATAAAACGCATGTGAGCCTTATACCCTTTGGGATCATGATTACAACTAATAATGTGCATCAATACTTGGGTCATCCCACTCATAAACGCCTGGTAAGAGGTACAATCTGGGCCTTTGTCGTCAGTCATTTAGGATAAAGGACGTAACTTACATAGAGCCGCCTCCTCCTTTTTGGATTGTTTCTTTTGTTTGGCGTCCCTGCCACCCGGCATGAGCTGCATTGCCGTGGAATTTCCCAGAGATTTTGTGTGTCCATTGTCCAGGTCTTCACGAGAAATTAGAATTTTACCCTCCATAGGCATAAGCTGGTTCTCCTCTTTTATCTGACTGAGACGTTCGCATTGCGTTATAATGCATTTTTCCAAGAAACTCATGTAAGCCGGAGTGGAGTGGAGGAGCGTCCACGCTGTCGGGGAAAAGTCCGGAATCCATTTTGGGCAGTCCGGAGCACATACCAGGAGAAAGCAATTTACCTTGGCGATGGCGCAGCTCCTGCAATGGCTCCCAGTATAACGAGTCAGACAACAGGCACAATTTGGCATAACTACCAATATGCAGGCCTGATATCTTGGGGGACCCAAGGGGAGACGTCGAAATTCCCCACAGCAGACCGCAGCCACTTGTCACTGACATTACACTAACATACATATGCAGCCACTCAGGGCTATTTAAGTTCGCAGCCTGCGGCAGCCTGGTAGGAAAGGGGTGGGGACACTATCTTAATGACCCTTAATGACCTCGTTAGCTAATTAATTAATTAGCCTAATGGGGTGATTAGGGTATGTTATTTATACAATCATAAAAGAAAATTACATTCTATCTTTTCCTAAATAAAATACTGATAAAAGACCAAGTCTGGCACCCCTAATGAGAATCCATTAGGTTGTAGTATGCTGCAGCCCTGGAGTGATGGCACACAAAGGTTATAACTAACATTCTGCTGCAGCCTGCCGCAGCATGTCAAGTTCACAGCCCCTGAATTTTGATGTCACCCCCAATGCAGGTGCTGACTGATCGAGTTATTGTGTTGACTTATTACCAAAAAATAACTGACTATGATAATCAAATGTATGTATAAAAGCCTAAGGCTGCTGGTATTTGATATAAACTAGCATTTAGTTGCTAAAAAAACATATTCAGGATAAAAATAAACGAATTTAAAAAAGAGAAAGAAAGTGTATACTAAGCACAAACATAGATGAGGATTTTTATGAGGAAGTTCATTGTCAATAGTTGTTCCACATTCAATTTAAGCCATTTCATGTTTATTAATGTCAGTAAATACTGTATGAGTTCATTCAACATATTCAGACATTTATCTACACATCTATGAGATGACCCACAAATGATAATGGCTATGGGTAGAGGTCTGATACAATGTTCATTCTTTGGTCAGCCGAGTGTGTATATTATGTAGTCTGTTCACTTTACCGTCAGAAAAGATGTTTGTGCTAAGTTTCACAGGGCACTATCACATAATCTGGTATTGTAATAGTCGGTGAGGTCATCATTATGCGATTTTTCATGATTTAGACCTGCCTTCCCCGGTCACAATTAAACTCAACTCAGAGACTTCCACCAGACATATCACAATCCATAGGGTCTTGAGACTTCAGGATCAGTTTTTATGGTTAAGGTAAGTCCATAAGAGCATTCTTAGGTGCAGGTCTCAGAGGTTCATATATTGCACATTGTCCCGCGCCAGAGGTATCTCCAGCACTGGATCATTACTTTGATAATTTTGAGCAGCCTATTTCAAACAGAGTCAACGACTGAGACAGTTAGACGATCAGAGGTGAAAAGCCAAGAGCAACTTTAATCATGAACTTAAATACAAAATAGCATGAGAGCAGGTTCCCTGCTCACCCAAACAATTGTCAATAATTGTCATTCGTGGAATAATTGTCTAGGAATTACAGCCCTCTAGACAATACACTTTCCATCAATTACGACAATAATAAAACGATGACGTGAGACCAATTTGATATATTCTCATAACAAATTGAGGGTCTATGTACTTGTCAGAATACCAAGAGTGATATTTTATATGCTTATACTAACGGTAACATAAGCTTAGGTCTAACCTTAATGCGACGTTCACTGCATGCAGTCCCATATTATATATAGAATAGGGGGTGGTGAACCAACATACTAATTAAGTACATAAAGAATCACAATAGCCAATTATAAGTAAATACAGTTATAACCACTAGCTATATAATGACATTATAAAATATAATGGTATTATAATATGAAGTATTTCTAATTTTGCAGGATATATTTAATGCTTAACCCTCTTCAGAATATATAATGCTGCGAGGAGCAAAGTTACACTCAGTGGTCATAACAATCCCGCTGTGTCCCACTTTCCAGCCATACATCCAAAACAGTATCTGATAACCCAGCGCTCTGTAACTAGACACATTCCTAATGAAACGATACAATCAAAACATAACAGTAAATGAAGTACGCCATTAACTCACCATTTAGAATGTCTTAAAATATATCCAAAATGCCCGACAATATACCCCAATGTTACATTCCTTCCTCACATATCTTAACTTTTATCCCATAAAAGTTAGAAGCCGTTATATTTATATTTTAAACTTCAACAGTCCTCTTAAAAATTTGACCACCTGACTTACACAATTTCGGAATCTTACTTGGTTCAATTTCAACTTGCTTGGTTGTTGCTACATCCTTGTTGACAACATTCTTCTTAAATTTTGTAATAATTAACTTTCGATTATACCAAACAATAAAACTCAAGAATCCAACAATAAAGATCACACTCCATATTACAGACTGTCCATATGTCTCATGCCATGCAAGACCTATTGGCAATTCATCAAGCGTAGTCTTAACTGCGTGGATGGTAACACGATCTACAATCTTAAGATGATCCAGTAATTTACCATGAACCTGTCTAGGTATCTTGTACGTAACGTTTGGAAATGCTATGATGTGGTACCGCTGATCAAAATTTGAAATAAAACTGGTCGCTTGGTGAGTAATTATATCAGCAGAATGTATGTTACATCCCTCCTTAAGGTGCCATAACTCTACACCTTGAATAGTATGAGTATAAGTCTTACCACCTAGACAATAAATCTTAACAGTACGCGGAATATGAGCCTCTAAAATAAACTTATTTCTAGACCAAGGGTAAACACTAAGATTTTCATGCAACTTAGAAACCTCAATAGGGCAAGCAGAATTTGACTCACCTATTAAATTTAGTTCACATCCTTTTTGTTCAAGTACATGCACGTCACATACCTGGAGAGATCTACCCTTACAGTTACCTGGTACAAATAACTGAGTCCTCTCGTTATTGATAGCAACCAATTTGCGTGGGGCTAGTCTCTCAGATAGGTTATTCCTAACTATAGGAAAGGTTGTTAGACGCCATAGATAATAAACGTCAGGCTCTGAAGCCCATAAGCATACTTTGAAAATAAGCCTTTCAGGTTCAGCAATTACAAGTTTCACATAAGTATTCTGATAATACCACATAGTATTCTGAACATCACCATGCTTAGACAAATGATGTAACATGTCACTTAATTGAGTCACTGATAAAATGTCCTCCGATAATCGACCATGCTCAAGCGCCACCCTCGCATTCCGGAAATGCGCGCGCTCCTGTCTATACTCATCTGCGGCAACCTCCAGCGCAGTAATCCACTGATCAAAGTGACGCGCCACTCTGATCTGGATAATTCGAAGTCGGAGCATGTCGATATTTCCTATGATGCCACCAAGTCTTTCAGTCACGTGACTTATAAAATGCTGTAGTCTCTCAATGTCCTCTTGGTTCTCCTTTGAATACTGCTGAGTCAAATTCACTACACTTAAAAGTTGTTGTTGGTTGTGATAAACGGTGTTGACATTTAACATTGCCTGGTCCACTTCTGCCTTCAGCGCGTCGACTTCCGCATCAGTGGCCAAACAAAATAAAGTATGTCCTAAGTCACCAATCAAATCAATGAGGCCCAAAAGTTTACGGCTTCTCCTTATAAATGTTATAACAGGTGAGCCAACTTCTTGATCAGGGAAGTCAGCATCAAGCCGATTCAGTCTCTCCACGGTGTTGTTGTAATCACTATACGAAAACCATTTGATGTTACGATTGGCATGTATTCGAATGTCCCTAACCCATGCCTGCATGGGCGGTACCTCCAGGGCATGAATAGCAATCACAACTGTCCATTCTGCTTTCAACACCCTAGCCTCTCCAATCCTTTCGGTGATAAGTCCATTCTTAATCGGTGTTCGTATGACGTTCGCAGCTCCAAGAACCATAACACAGACTAAGACCGCTAAGACCTGGTGCATCTTACTTTTTGTATGGGCAGTACTGACGTTTGAAAGGAACATAATCCACTGCCCACGGTCTACTTCTCTGAGAACTCCTTAAAATTTGAACTACAGGGACAACAGAGGTTTCCTCAGTGTCCATAAGCTCTGGTGTATCCAGTGTTCCTAATACTTTGGAAGCAAGTGCCGGCAAGGGAGCGGGTGCTGGTGTATTAGCGACAATGGTCAGTGGTGTTATCTGGTCCACATCACTCTCGCAACTCGGCGGTAGGGGAGCCGCCTGCCTGGCTATGGTGAGTTGTTGCGGTCATATTCCGTAGTATCGGATCACTCGTGGTTTCACAGAGATCCAGTCGCCGTCAGCATTCACAAGTTGTAATTTGTCCCTATAATACACCTTCACTTTCCCTACCCCATTATACCACACATCCTTGTTACTTCATAAGCCCTCCCATACACCTTTAGTAATACCCTATCTCCTACTTTGAGATGGGATAAACTTCCGCCCATCCTTTAGTATGGCCCAGTAAAGTCAGTAAATAAACATCGCCTTCGACCGATTTGGCCAGTGGACCCACCAAATCCACACCCACGATTTCTCCGGGGTAGGTTGCCGTAGGCATGCCCACTGGTTCCGATCACATAGAATGGGGCTCATTCATTCGACACGTCTTCCTCCTCCCCGTCACTATCATCATTGTCGCCTTCGTCATCGCTCTCCTCAGCCATTTTGAAAATATTTTAAGTCACTCACCGGTTATATATGAGTTCTACCATATATATACTGGGGCCTGAGAAGATCGCCTCTTAATCCTGTCACCATCACGAGCCTGGATCCACCAATGAACCATCACGAGCCTGGATCCACCATTGTGTCACACCCTCCCAATCACTGAATGTTGGGGAGTATCAGACTTGACACTGCAGCACCCCACAATCACAGTGATTGATATCACCACTAATCACCCAGTCTCAGTATCATCTCTGCCCTTTGCATGAAACAGGTCGCGCCGTGGGGAGCCAAAAATGTCCCGCGCCAGAGGTATCTCCAGCACTGGATCATTACTTTGATAATTTTGAGCAGCCTATTTCAAACAGAGTCAACGACTGAGACAGTTAGACGATCAGAGGTGAAAAGTCAAGAGCAACTTTAATCATGAACTTAAATACAAAATAGCATGAGAGCAGGTTCCCTGCTCACCCAAACAATTGTCAATAATTGTCATTCGTGGAATAATTGTCTAGGAATTACAGCCCTCTAGACAATACACTTTCCATCAATTACGACAATAATAAAACGATGACGTGAGACCAATTTGATATATTCTCATAACAAATTGAGGGTCTATGTACTTGTCAGAATACCAAGAGTGATATTTTATATGCTTATACTAACGGTAACATAAGCTTAGGTCTAACCTTAATGCGACGTTCACTGCATGCAGTCCCATATTATATATAGAATAGGGGGTGGTGAACCAACATACTAATTAAGTACATAAAGAATCACAATAGCCAATTATAAGTAAATACAGTTATAACCACTAGCTATATAATGACATTATAAAATATAATGGTATTATAATATGAAGTATTTCTAATTTTGCAGGATATATTTAATGCTTAACCCTCTTCAGAATATATAATGCTGCGAGGAGCAAAGTTACACTCAGTGGTCATAACAATCCCGCTGTGTCCCACTTTCCAGCCATACATCCAAAACAGTATCTGATAACCCAGCGCTCTGTAACTAGACACATTCCTAATGAAACGATACAATCAAAACATAACAGTAAATGAAGTACGCCATTAACTCACCATTTAGAATGTCTTAAAATATATCCAAAATGCCCGACAATATACCCCAATGTTACAACATGTGCCTCTCTGGTCCTCCCTATTGAATACTGATGAAGACATCTATTTCAGTTATTCTGCCTATTTACCTCAAAGTTTCCATGGGCTCCTGTGTTGATGTTAGTTCCAAGGTTATTTATTCTGTAGGTGATGATGCCATTCTTCGTGGTCATCCACCTATAGGGGTCAAGGATCCATCGAGAAAACTTGGAATGTTGATTGGGACGGGGTAAGCTACACCCGATACTGTCCATAACAAGGAAGCATGGTAGCGTGCTCTGCTAGCCCATCATCATGTTAGCCAGTTCAGGTGATACCACTAGTGACTCCGGTAAAGGTATATTGTTCTCCCTGATGGCTGACAGCCCCCATTACCTTTTAGCCCAACTTCATGCACACCTTGTGCTGCATAAAGTGTCTGTTCACCAGGATGTCCTCTATAAGAATGTTCCCTTCAGTAAACATGGTCGTGAATTGGATCTCTCCAGTATTCATTCGCTCCCAGCTATAACTTAAATCTATTACATCTAACTACTCCTTTGTTTATATTATTCAACAGATGTACATCAGTTTGTATTTGACATTAATTATCCATTATGGTATTCGACTCTCTATCAATTATAAAAGTGAATTCATATTAGTGATACAATGATTATAATGAGAATGGGATGAGTAACGGTTGCGTATTACAGTACCAAATGTTATATGCGTCGATAAGAGTATAAGGCCTGCATTCAATCTCATCATCTCTTTCTTGATATACTCCACCATTAATGTTTGACGGATGGTATCCTTAAATACAGTATGATTTCCTATGGCTCTGGTTGCTACTGACAGGCTGTTCCCAACAATTTCTGTCATAGTATACTGTTGATTTAGCTATCGTTTCATTCAAAGGAATACATGTATTTACAATAGGAGCTCGATTTAGTCTAGTCTCTCAACTAGGTACCACCATATCAATATTATCAGAATACAATCCTGTAATCCAAGGGAAAAAGATTTGCCTGTCTATATAGGAATATATATCTATCTTACAGGCCACAACCAATAGTATTACTATGACTATGCTAACAATGGTGAGTGCGAGTTATACCGGCCCTCTCGATCCAAATTCCGTAATTGTTCCTTTCCATCACGTATACGGGCAAGTAGGTCTGTCATTGGGACTCTGTAGGGATATCCCTTGGCTTGACATTTCAGGCGTGACCATAGCTCCCATGGTAAAGGATCTTCCAGTAGCATAAGGAGTGCCTCCAGTACTTCATTGTTGATCTCAGTGAGTGTCGATGTTTCCACCCTCATCCGTGCTTTAAGTAGTCTGCTTGAGGGATACTCCACTGTGTATTCACTAGTATGTCCCTTGCAATTACAGAGGCTGTAAGGGATCCATGTTCCCTTTGTTTTGAAAGCGCAGTCGCATCCCACACACAGTTTTTCTTAGAAACCCAGAGGTTTATTTCCACATTTCAGCTATACCTCTGTTTCGGCACTCATGATAGACATTTGTCCATCCTCCAGGTAGATCACCATCTCTCCAAAATCCAGGTTTAAGAGATAGTCCAAGTCACATATTGCTTTACTATATCATGGTCGTTCTATAATAGTGTGGCAGGTATTTTCCATGCTATGTTTCATATACGGGACATGCTTGCACAGTAGTAACATGCCCCCTTAGCACCCCACAAACTCCACACCTGGCATGGGTATATATAATAATTGCCACTCAGGAATACTGCTATTTGTGGCGGCAGTCCAACTATCTAAAGTGCATCCTGGTCTGGCGATCCTTGAACTGACACTGGAAAATTCTGCACTTTATAGATTCTAAATATGTTATTTTGAACCCTTATAGCTTCCTCCCGGCTATACATGGACATATGACGAAGACAGCATGGGCAGTAATAATAGTGACATTTATTGGCACAAAACAAAGGTGCCCAACTAATAACAAAAAGAAAATTTAAATCCAGCAGACGCATGGCTGGTAGCTTTGGGAGTAAGAGGACCAACAAAGGGTGCCTGTAGTTTATATAGTCCTGCAAGCAATGCCCCCTGGTGTGGAATGCAGATCCCTTGGCAAAACCAGGTGGCAGTAGTGAGTCAGGTAGCAGTCCATAATCTCCAGCTATAGTGTTATAAGCAGGGTTGCTTGATAACATCCATAATATATGTGTAACATCGGCAGTCGCCATGAGTCTGCCCGGCTCTAATACCACATCATGTTGTTTTCAGCACTGCAGGGCTTCCTCTATAGCTGTTCAGGGTGGCAGCGCGACCCCTTCCGTATAGAATGTCAGTGCGAGCAGCATTTCCACTGATAAAGTGTACATGTGTTTTAAGTATTGTTTTCAGTTATAGGCATTTAGCAGTAGCTTTTATCTTGCGATTTATCTCGCATTTCCATTAGCTGAGACTTCCAATAGATGTTGTTGTTCATTTTGGGTACTAGTTCATAGTTCGTTCATTTATTTTCCGTAATCTTACTTGATAAAAGAGTTTTTTTTTCAGCTTTCATACCATATACCGGTGTTCTAGGCCATATGTGAGCTTTTTTCCAATAAGTTCTGCATCAGTCCGACTTGGTATCACTACCCCTCTGACCGACACTTTACAATCCACTGAAACACATATTGAGCAAATTGTCAGGTGTGGAGGATCAGATGAGCCAATGGTACATGGCGGTTCACCTAGGTGTAAAGGGGGGGGGGGGGGGGGGGTTATTTGTATACTTTAAAGTCGAGTTCCATTTAAGGTTGGTTTGTATTTGATCGCGACGGCAATGCAATTACCTCAACTACTTATTGACCAAAAAGTAATATAAAGTATAAATATGTGTATTTATTGTGAAGGAACATATTAAGATATTTCAAGGGTTATGTTGTGATATGTGAAGTAACCTGGGACCTTTGTTAAAGGGAGGGGCCAGTGACTATAAAATGATATATTTTTATGATCCTTAAAGCCATGGGAGTTGTCATACGAATTTTAACCTGTGTACCTATAATACTTTCTTTTTTATGAATGTTTTTGTAAATTCTACAGACTGGTTCCTGTGTGCAGCTGATGCACTTTGCACAGGGCATTTGTCTGTATGTGACGTCACAAGCAGAACGGTTGAAAAATCATAATACTGAAATGAATGCAATAAGAAATTTGTGAAATTTTGTTTACAAGTCTAAAAGAAATTAAAATTACAAAATTAAATGATTTATAAAAGAAAAAGTGAAAAAATATAGTTTTTATGGAATTTAGAAATTTGAAATTTGAATATAACTGTCATTTTGTGTGACGTCACACACAGATATGTGTTTTCCTGATGGTCAGACGGGGTATGAGATTTATCAAAAGTTGAAGCTCATTTTTGACATGAAATACTCAATTAATCACACTGAAACTAGACATACTACTAAATAAGCATTAAATCTAACATATAAAGTGTAAAATAACCAGAATTGAAATTTCACTGGCTCCTCTCTTTAAAGCCGACTTACTGCAGTGTCAAGGTTGCTAAGCACCCAGAGGCACTCATTCCATAGAGACAACACAATAGCAATTCAATCTTAAATCATATTTTATTCCTTTCTACACCCTGTAACAATGTTACTAACTTCACTAATTGGTAGCAATATATTGGCTGTAATGCCCATTATAACACTAATAACAGATTGAGGGTAACTTTATTCAGTCTACCATAATAATGTTATGCACATCTCAAAACTGGTGGCTATCTTATTTACACCACCCAGGCCTTATGCCTGAATCAACAATATTCATAAATTCCTTATGAAATGGCTCATAGATCGGTCCTAACTACTAAGAATATAGACAGGCATACCCAATAACAACCTAAAACCAAGGACTATAAATAAGTCCTAGTTACTTAGAATATAGGTAGGCATAGCCCAAAAACATCATAAATCCCAGGACTATAAATTAATTCTAACTACTTAGAATATAAGCAGACATAACCCAAAAACAACAAATAAGTCCTAACTATTAAGAATATAGACAGGCATGGCCCAAGAACAACAAATAAGTCCTAGTTACTAAGAATATAGGCAGGCATAGCCCAAGAACAACATAAAAACAAGGACTATAACTAAGTCCTAGTTACTTAGAATATAGGTAGGCAAAGCCCAAAAACAACATAAATCCCAGGACTATAAATAAATTCTAGTTACTTAGAATATAAGCAGACATAACCCAAAAACAACAAATAAGTCCTAACTATTAAGAATATAGACAGGCATGGCCCAAGAACAACAAATAAGTCCTAGTTACTAAGAATATAGGCGGGCATAGCCCAAGTACAACATAAAAACAAGGACTATAACTAAGTCCTAGTTACTTAGAATATAGGTAGGCATAGCCCAAGAACAACATAAAAACAAGGACTAAAAATGAGTCCTAATTACTAAGAATAATTATTAATAACACACCCATGTATGTATAGGTATATTTGGTTAAGGTTACAGAAACTGCCTCTATAACTGTGTGTTGGGGGTTGCTAGGGTGCCTCCCCCTATCAAAGCATAAAGACAGGCACAGCCCAAAAACATAAAAGAAGGACTATAAATAAGTCCTAATGACTTAACATAATTAAACCTTATTTATATTAATAACACTGCCATGTACATATAGGTATATCTAGTTGGTTAAGGTTACAGAAACTGCTTCTATTACTGTGTGTTGCTAGGGTGCCTCCCCCTATAAAAACATAAAGTCAGGCATGGCCCAACACATAAAACCAAGGACTTTAGATAGGTCCTAATTACCAAAAAAGGGTTATGTTTATATTCATATTAATAACACAGCCATGTACATATATATATATATATATATATATATATATATGTATATATATTCAGATTATATGAATGTGACTGAGGTAACCTATCTATAAACTCCAGTCACCTCAGGGCTTGGAAAGAAGGAGTAACCTGCCAGGAGGTTGGAGCACACAATTAAGCTTATTGTACCAGGAGGAGATATATGTCAATAATATCAAAATCCTTGCCACACCTGTAAACCAGAGGTGGGGAGAGACAAAAGGGAAGCCTCCCTCTGCACTCAGCCTGTTGTTCACAGCTTGGCTGCCTGGCGCTCTCTGCCGTGTCCCTCTCCCCAAAGGTCACAACAGTACAAAGGGTGCCAGACCTGCGAATATGGGAATATCATCAACAATGGCAACATCCTCATTATCAATATTCCATCTGATACCCTGATATGTCCAATGTTCTTTGCAAATTGATACCGATCTGTAAGCAGATGCTACATCCACTGATGCCATATAACATCCTTCTGATAGATATGAAGCAACCTTGTCTACCGTGATGTAATTGAATGAGTGAAAAGTAGTCGCCATAAAATTATTAATTGAACTACCTTCGGGCCTCTTACAATCGGTTATAGGTCTGAATGATCCATCTGCCTTGGGTATGGCACCTAGTGCATGGACACAAATAGGCTTAAAATCCGGTTGAATGTATTTATCCTCTGTTAGTTCTGCAATGATTAAATTATTCACATAAGTATACGCAGCATCTTTTAAGACTGATGTGTAGTTATTACTATCATACGGTTCAATGGGAATATCATCAACAATGGCAAAACCATAAAGAACTCCATCTTTCAAGTAACTGCGTTTATCCACATCTTCTTCAAATTGAAGATAATAATTCCATGCGTGTATGTTCATTTGGGATCGGAGACCTCCTATTTCATGTCGTGGTGACAACCTAATCCATGTTGGGCAAACATTAGGAATACACGGAGTTAAACGATAAGTTCCTAAATAGCCTTCACTCTGAACATCATCCAGAAAGGTATCATTCACCTCCTCTGGATATGGACGTTGATTACCCACATCATACACTGGAATTGTATCCTTAAGTCGCAGAGTCCCCTGACCTACTGAACCACAATCAGCTGATTGAACTGTAAGAGTAGGATCAACACAATCAGGCCTCATTTGTAACACGTCATTGTCGACCTCCAAAACTGTTGAGTGTTTACCAGAGCGTGTTGTATAAGACCCGTTAGTGTTAGCCGATCTCGTTGAGTGGTCAGTCAGGCATGAAGTTGCACCTGGAGTATGTCGACCGCTGGCCGGCAATGGATCCCCTATAATTGACCGCTGGCCAATTACACAATTTACTTGCTTACTTGTATCAGGGTTTTGTATATCACTAATTGTCTCAGTGGAAACAGCATGCGACTTATGATTGGGAAGTGCAAGTGATTCAGTTACTTTTTTGCCGTGGGGCAATTTGTGGCTTTATGGTCTCCACGGCAAAGACGACACACATGAGATTTCCTGCATATGCCAGAACAATTTCTGTAATTGAAATTGTAGCAGACGTCTTCTGGGAATCCCTCCGGGGATGAGGAAGATCCCCATGGTTTCTCCTTGTCATCTTTGTTGTTGAACCTACCTCCACGGCGGTAAAACCCTCTCCCCTGTCCTCTGCCCATCGTGGGTTTTTGAGGGAGGAGGTTACCGGCATGGAAGCTGGACGCTACTGCCAGGAGATCACTTGCTGGGGAACTTGTTAAGTCACCACTAATCACCTGATCCACCACATACCTGTCACAGGTAACATAAGCGATATCTGCAAAATGATGTGATGCTGCTTGCTTTGTCAGGTAATTAAAGTGAGCTATATATCCTGCTAAATCACCACCAGTGGCCGACAGATGCTTCATCACACGTCCCATGCCACTCATCAATTCCTTGAATGTGATTTTTGTGTGATCTAGTGACTTGACTGCTACACCTTTATCAACGTGTTGGACATAATATTCTGGTCTCAGTAACAAACCTTTGGTCGATGATTGTGGAGTCGGGTCTATGGCCACTGACAGTTGCTCTAACGCTTTGGTTAGCGGAGCGGTCAATACGTCTGCCGGGCCACCTCGACTGAAGCCCATCTGGAATCCGTCCCTGGTCGTTCGGTAGGTTTTAAAGGTGTGCGCAGTATCCCTCTACCTGCAGTTGCCGTGTGTTGAGTAGTTGATAGTTCCAGCTTGTCCATACGAGTTGCCAATGACTGAAGAAGCTCTGAGTCACCTAAACAAGCTTTGGGTGCTTGTAGGACTTGATCTTCTAGAAATTCTAGGTACGCTGGATCTTCTCTACTCGTAAATTTATCCATATTGCTTACCAACACCTGGGCGGCACTTTGTGGAGTCTGTGTTTTCTGAGTCGAATTCTCCTGAATAAGTAGAGCTGAACGTAGACTATATGGCTCTCGTTGTACCTTGCTTTTTCCTCTCGTTCCTCTGCTCATTTCCAAACTTCAGTTCATGTTCAGTAATCAGTAATTATAATGAACAAACATATGAGTGGGGAGAGAGAGGTGCTACCCAGGTGAGTAATGTAAACAATATGGAGGTGTTGTTGCTTAGCACCCCTACCAATTAAATAGGTGGCAGCACCAACCACTATCTCTCTTAAATCCTTCATTGGTTTATATCACCAGAAATAATATATTTATAGTTAGACATATATATATATATATATATATATTCAGCTTATATGAATGTGACTGAGGTAACCTATCTATAAACTCCAGTCACCTCAGGGCTTGGAAAGAAGGAGTAACCTGCCAGGAGGTTGGAGCACACAATAAAGCTTATTGTACCAGGAGGAGATATATGTCAATAATATCAAAATTCTGGGTCTTCACTACTTTATCCGTATGCGAGACTCTCAAGTACTCCGGCTATCACCCACTCCGTAACAATCTGTGCCATGGTGTTGGGCCCTAGATCAAGTCTCCTGCACAGAAGTCATTGTGCATATAGGGTATTAGTGAAGTTCTTTTGTGTGAAATATATTCTGTTTTATGAATGAGAATTCAGATGAGAGACAGAAGTCACCGGATAAGAGGGAAATTATAAAGGAATTGTAAAGAATATTCAAAATTATATAAGTATGAGAATGGCAGACGCTGCTGGTGGGTGATATACCTGTATAACCATGGCAGGTGCAAAGCATCTCCCAGTAAGTAGTGCTGCCTGGGTAAATCAATAATTGGATAGCATATATGAGGGGCTGAGCTGGCAAACGAAGCCAGAGAACACTACCTGTTTGGATCAATACGAATCTATGCGATTCGGGGTTTGTTTTTAGCCATATACGCAGACATCGGGTGACTTGGATAGGAGTTTACCACTGTGCTGCTGCACTAAGACAAGCGGACTCTGAGGACGAAGCTTGCCTTGGGCAGTGTTGAATGAGGGTCGGATACTTAGGCCATAACGCACCAGCAATTGTATGCCTTGGATTAAACACCAATAAACTTCCTCTCAGTCAAGCGAGATTTGTGTTGTGGATATGAACGCCCATTTCACGGATGTAGTCTGTCACTTGACTAGCGACATTAACTGAGATGATACTAGGCAGTATTGAGTAACGACTAACTGTAGTTCCCCATATTTAAATAAAACCAATAAACAACCACCAGTGTTCACTCCGTTGCAATTTGGATCAGATGAACCGCCTCACTGGCTATCTTCTGGATGATCGTCTGGAGGGACGTCCCGCAGGGAGTCCTACTTATGAAAAGTCCAGGGGCTTCTCTATCATGAACTCCATCCACAGATGCAGTTTAGGTAAGTCTTTGACCGTCCTCATGAATGGAGTTGTACTCCAACCTTAATAGCTACTATTACATGAAATCTCAGTATATCGTCATTTGCAATTATTCCATTACAGCCTGTAGAGCCTGCTACAACCTTAGTGTCAGTTTTGAACCATTGTTGACCCATGATGGGAGCCATAAATATTTCAAATTTTGATTTTTATCAAATTGCTCAAATCGGCATGAAAACCCTATCAATATGTTATTTTCTTTCACAAGTCGTCTTTTCTTTGCAACCTGAGAGTATCAGGGGTGTAGGGATGGCTATTCATAGAGGGGAGGCCAGGGGTGGGCGGGGGTGGGCGGGGGTGGGCGGGGGTGGGCGGGGGTGGGCGGGGGTGGGCGGGGGTGGGCGGGGGTGGGCGGGGGTGGGCGGGGGTGGGCTTTGCCTGGTGCTGGGCATCAGTAGTAATGTTGCCAGTCATACTTTAAACTTGTCCTGCTGCTGTACATCAGTAGTATTGACACATATTGATGCCCAGCATGCAAAATGTGTTGGCAAGCAGCTGATTTTGTCAAAGACACAAGGCTCACATTTTCCCGTGAATTGTTACCCGTAGATGCCAGTTCAGATGGTGTTCCTCCCAGCCAACCCACCAGCCCAACCACTGAGGATCCCGTTGCAGCTCCAGTTAAGACCTCTGCAATTGGAGATCTGCTTGGCCAGCTGGTGCAGCAGTTCCGCCTACCTTGTTCTAGCTTTGATGCACCCACTGGTGTAACAGGTCCCCCAGCAGACGATGTCAGCACAGCTTCTTCATCGTCCTCTGCTGCCTTCACGGGTCGCAGCATTGACTTCCTCCATGACCTGATCTGGTTTTACCATGATCTATGGCATCTGACACAATGGTGGCCCAATGTGCCCCTGTTGCAGGATATGCTGTAGTCATCTGGTCGTACACCCCCTTCTTTCATTTACTAAGTCCACCAGTAGCCATTCTCCAGAGTCTACCACCAAGTCACACACTCAGATCTTACACTGTTTTGGCTTAGTCTTTTTGATAGACTCATGATCGCATCTCAATTGGGTGACGCAGTGTCCGTCGACATCAGCCCTGAGCACAGGGCGGATACTTGGGGTGTGCTGGGCACAGCAGGGAAAGCACTATCCCATGCCAGGACCAGTTGGTCTGTACGGCAGAGATATCCCACCATCTAACTGGTAAATAGTTGTTAATAAATTATTCTAGTCCATTCCTCCTTGTTCTGTGTTCTTAAGGCATGGCGGACATCAGCATACTCCATTAGGTATCACCATGTGATGCTTTTGGTGTCATGGTGAAATAATCATGAAAATGTCAACCGAAGTGAAAATGACGCTGCGGAGCCATAGCCCAAGTACCATTCCATCGGCGCCTACACAACCGCCCACCAACACTGATATCTACAACCTTCTAAGGTCAACCAAAGAAGATTATGAGAAGAACTTTTCAAGGATGGACCTGAACTTTGCTGAGGTAAATTCAAATCTTGAACTACTGAAACAACAGGTTAACACTAACACGGCTGATATTGGTATACATAAACAAGAAAGCATGCAGGCCAAATCGAGAAACTAAATAGCGATTGCACTGGCCTTGAGGAGGCTCTCAATGATCAAGTAAAAAATAACCTCAACATTGAGTACTGAGTTAACTGAGGCTAGACGTGCACTATTCGACCTGCAGGTGAAAGTTGAGAGGGAGGAAAGGGACAAGAAAAAGTCAAATCTGATAATTCATGGTCTGAAAGAAACTGTGAACACAAATATTAGGATAATTATCAAGGAGGTTTTTACAGATATGAAAACTACGATCAGAGTCGAGGACTGTAAAGCGACAGATTGGGTCAATACGATGAAGCAAAAAAAAGCCCTCGCCCAGTCTTTATTGTATTACCTTGTCCCGTAGCCAAAGGTGAAATCTACAAAACTATTAAAAACCTCAAAGAAATACCAAAATGGAACATCGTAAGCATAGTCGATGACCTAACTTCGGATCAATTAAACAACAAACGTGATCTGCAAGCCATTGTCAATTTGGCCAAGGTGAAATAACTCGACGCGCATATGAAGGGCAACTCTATGGTCATTGAAGGGATTAAGTACGAGCACAATGACATTCAAGAGTTACCACACGACCTGTCCCTCACTGCAGCGAAAACCATCGAGATAGACACATTTGTGATTTTTCAAGGGCCGGAGTCAGTATTTTCTAACTTCTACCAAGTGCCAATTAGATATAAGGGCAAAGAATTTACGTGCGTCAAACAGGCATACTACTATATGTGTGCTATTGACTGTGGCAATAAGGCTATTGCCAAGAAAATCAAAGGAGAGAAAAATCCCTACCTGATCAAACGATTGGGGAAACAAATAAAAACATCCAGGTTTGGGAAGAAAAGAAGCTATTAGTTTTGAAAGAACTGAACTGGATTAAATTCACGACTCATGACAAACTCAAACAAAAATTGAAAGCAACAGGAAAAAAAATCCTATATGAAGGTACCCTTGATAGGGAATTTGGCTGTGGACTTAGACTTCATCAATTACACCTCATCACGGATCAGTACCTTGGAAAAGACATTTTTGGTTTCATGTTAATGGAAATACGTTCTGATTTGTAAAGACCAAATTTCAAAACCTTGTGTGTTTAAAATTTAGGGACAAGAAACTGTTCAACCCATATTAATTTGTATTGGCATATGAACATGGAATGACAGCTAGACGGGTGTGAGTGATTGTCGACTCAAGGGGGCGAGCCCTACATACGGACACGGATCTCTATTGTAAAAACAATAACAGTCCGTTTACGTTGGATATAGACGTAAATCCAGGAGCAGACATTGAAAAACTTGTTTAAAAATCTCTGCGGATTCTGCCTGTTACGAAATATGAAACGGTGGTGTTAATGGGAGGGGTTAACAATCTAACTGAAAAACACCAATCGGGTCAAATAACACCTAGATTTAATGAAGTTGGTAACTTGGTTGAAGTCTTAACCAACAAATTCAAAATGGCAAAAGAATGTATCACTCCCTATACAAATCGGGTTATAGTATGCCCGGTTATTGGCTTGGATATTGACAAGTATAATTTATATGCAAATAACTTGTTCACCAACTATTCGAATCAGCAGTCAGTTATCAATGAAGCAATAATTCATTTGAACCGAGCCATAGTCATGATAAATACTGATTCCAATGTATGCACCCCATGGACAAATAATGTTATACATGCGAGATTGAATGGCAGGTTAGTCCACAAATATGATCTACTCTTTGACGGGATCCATCCAAAGGACGAGGTGAGAACTATCTGGGCCAAAAAGCTAATCAATGCTATTAAAAATACTCTTTAGATATTTAATCAGTAATGGATTATCTGATATGACTTCTGCCTTGTTGAAGACGTGGTCTATTGGTATATCTTGCAGCTCGATTACTGTATATTTGTTATTTTTCAGCGCTGACTTATTATCATGTTACATGCCTATATGACTATTACATGAGCTATCCACATTCAAATTTAGGAGGAAGCATTGTTTGCATAAACTCCTACCTTTTCAGTACAAAGTGATTATGTATGTTTATGGGCCTGTTGTCATAATGTTATCCTGCTGCATCCTGATTCTTTTTGAATTTATCAATGGTTAATTTATTAAATGTGAAGTGGTTGGTCATTACACATACCAATACTCGAAGCCTCTTAAGTAAAAAGGATCAGATTGAATGTTATCTGAATGATTCCCATATTGATGTTTTTACTATGTCCGAAACATGGTTAACAGACAATATACCTGACAATATGGCAGCGATTGTAGGCTATGTTCTATAAGAAATGATAGATCAATTATTGGACCACAAGGAAATGCAAAAATTGGGGGTGGTGTTGGTATGTACATACGTGATACTATAGATGTCAATCAGGACCTGGTTAGGGGTTAAAATCGAAGTGATGAGAATATTGAGACTGCTTGGGTTAAAATTCAATTCAAGTCTAACAAACCAATATATGTATGTTCTGTTTATCGCCACCAAAAGGTAACATGGAACAGTTTATTGATGTCCTATGTGCAGATGTTGAGCATTTATTGACTAACGATGACAAAGAGATGATTATCCTGGGTGATGTTAATATCAACATGTTAATATTTAATGAAAATAATGTGAAGCATCTAAAGAACTCGATGTTAGAACTTGGTTTGAAACAATATATCAATGAGCCTACTAGATATGCTACCAACAATACTTGCACACTGCTTGATGTTGTGTTTACCAACTCTTATATTGTTCTTAGATCGGGGGTCACGGGCTGGAGTGTAAGTGATCACGATACAGTATTTGTTCAAAGGAAAAAGCAACATAGTATTAAGGTACAATCTTTCTTTTATGGGAGGTTATATAAAAATTTTAATGAAATAGACTTTGTTCATAATCTTGAAAATACGGATCATCAGCACATAATCGATTCTTTAGATTCCACAAGGAAAATATGACTTTCACTTCGTGTGTCGTAAAATATGGTACCTGATAGGGCGCTGAAGGGTACCTCACAGTGTGGAGCCGTGCATCTGCCGGTAGACCCCTGTACGTCTGAGGTAAAAACCACTAAATCGTCAACTTTAATGCAGTCCAACCAAAGGCCCCCCACTGCTCCTATTTATCAATTCTAACCTCCTTTTGAAGTTCATACATGCTTCTGAGGGGTGTGGGTAGTCAATCAAAGCATAATTAGACCTTAGACTTGAAAAACATTTTGCGGGTTCTCATTTTTACACGAAAAAAGCTACATTTTTACTGCACGCTGGCACATCGGGGCACCAAGTGTGCAAAAAACACATCCAAACCATACCATTTCTATTCCACAGTGTAGCCCAACCTCTCCCCTTTCTAAATATGTAATATGAAGGCCCTACTACATCACAGTGTGGAGCTGTGCATCTGCTGGTAGACCCCTGTGCGTCTGATGTAAAAACCACGTAAATTAGAAAACCTTACCAAAGTTGTCCTCGACGCTGGAAATTATACCTTTTAACATAATTAAATCTTTGTTGTAAGTCCTACATTAATACAAAACCAATAAAAGTGCTGTAAATAAAAGTGCTGTAAATTGGAATCCACAGGGAATCAGCACTGCATAATCACCACGGTGTATCATACATCTGAGGTAAAAACTGGACTTTTCCTGGAATCAAATACAGGCAACAAGCACACATTTTATCATGCTAATAGATGGTTAAATATTGTAAATTTAACTCATCCAGTCTGGAAAATGGTACGGGTCGACTGGTGGCTTGTTGACTGTTTATTATACCTGCTTTATCGACTAATGATTGGGATGTGCTCGTGTTGATGAATTTGCTGATTTGAATGTATGTATGGTGATAACCCCTACCACCTTCCTCCCTCCCGTCCCCAAGGAGCCTAAACAAACTCCTTGAGCCTATCCTGGGCTGCTTGGCTCAGGGTGAAGGATCGTTTCGATCTTCCTGTGGGGATGGGGGGGTCGATCGTTGCCATCACGTCCGCCTGGTCAATCCACAACTCGGGGCTCACGAGTGGTGGTCTTCATGGTGTCATCCAGGGTTGTTGCGGGGTCGGTGGTCTGGTCGTTGGGGGTCGTTGCAGGGTCGGTGGTCTGGTCGCCGGGGGTCGTTGCAGGGTCGGCGAGGTTGGGGGTCGGAGCTGGGTCTGCAAGGTCGGGAGTCGGAGCAGGGCCGGCGACGTCGGGGGATGGAGCTGTGACAGCAGAGGGTAATTGTGGGGGCACAGCATGGCGGATCCAGCCGGCACACTTGGGGTGGAAGACGCCCTCTGACCAGCAGCATTCATTGAAGCAGGATTCCTCCTTGATGAACACCGCATCTCCCACTGGCACAACTGAGTGCACCTTCATGGTGTTTGGGATGCGATGCTTTCCCAAGGCCTCCATCTCTTCTGCGGCCAGGGCTACCTCCTCTGGTGTGACCAGCAGGAACTTGAGCACCGTGTCAGTGAGCTTCGTCGCCCACTCGAACACGTCCTCTGCCGTCTTCAGCAGCACCTTGTCCTTCAGCACCTCATGGTCTGCCGAACGCTTCAGAGACCCTCCCACACCGTCACAGGGTCCCTTACCGTGACCACTCTCGAAGTAGTTTCATGTCGCGGGGACGCCAAACAGCTCTTGATGGCTGTGGACGATGCGGAACATACTCACATTCGGGTACTGGCTGGACGGCGAGTCAGACAGGTAGTGGAGCTGTGTCAGGTGTGGGAGGTTTGCCTTCACCCATGCCATCAGGGCTTTGAGGATGGCGAAGATCGCCTGCGCGTTGTGTGTCTGTACAACTGGGGAAGGGGGCTTCATCCAGTCACAGAGCACAACTGGCTTCAGGGCTCTAGTCCCAGTGTCTTTGGTGGCTTCTCCGGAAGAAGTTCAAGCCATCACACTCAGTGGCGAACGTAGGGGCATGGGTTTTCCATCAAAAAGGGGGTGGCGGTGCCTGATGATTGGGGTGGTTTCCCCTTGTCAACTCCAAGGTCACACCTTTTCCGAGTAATGTTGGCATCAAAGAGCGCATCGCGCACCTTCAATGTACCGCAATATTCATGTGTATTGTCTTAACTAGGTCGCACACTAGCCCGTTCTTTAAAGTGTTTTCTTCACCAGCCCTTTCGTTTACACAGTCCCTGTATATGCGCGCGACATCTCCCGACCGACGGGGCTTCCCTAACACGGGAAATTTTTGAACTCATACAGTAAGTAGACTTGGCCGTGTCTGAATCAATTTGCTCTAAACCGTGTTAAGGAGTGTAAGTCTTACTCTACCATTAACCCTGAAAAAGCAAAGTATCATTATACCACCCATAGCACTGGGCGTGTTAGGTAATACTTTCGCGCCTACCTCATATGTTCCCTACCCCTTCTGGCGTGTATATAAGTGTAAGTCAGGGGGTGTTAACTATATTGTGTCACAAGAGTCCCGTCAGCTCATAGTTCTGTTTACATGCCCAACCTTGTCGGCGTGTTAATGTACCTACCCTCCATTCAGGCACCAATTTGATGGCCGCGCTTTACCAGAGTTCTACTCTCACTGAAGTTAGAGATTAAAAGACTGTGTTTCACTCTGATCTAGTATATTTCTAAATTTAGATGAAAGATATATTTATGACTCACATTTTCTTTTCAATACTCTGTACAATCGGCCGTAGACTGCCAGGTACACACAAAACATAGTTTAGCGTGAAGCTGTGATTTAAGGTAAATTATAACCTATCATGTTCCCGAGGTTAACGAGTGTTACTATATAAGAATAAGATAAAAGGACATTTGACACAAACTGTAGTTATAATTCTAGTGTAGTATTTTATTGCTGAATTGATTAATCTTTATCCTCGGCGCACCACTCGCACAACACCTTGGAGCACATGATGCTGGCAGGCTCGCCCCCCTCGCAGTCGGCGTGGTAGCACCGGCCGCAGTAATTGCAGACCAAGTACATTCTGAAATATTAAGTAGGCATGTTTAAAATACACATTAAATTTTGTTAAAATTTTGTGCACGAACTAATCGGACCCCCACCAATCACAATCTTTAGTAACTGTACGAAATTAGGCGTTTACTTCAACGTCAACATTATAATTATATGCCCTCGTTATTTTTTGCCTGGTAGTATCATCGAAAATCATTGCCGCTATATTTATTATGAAAAAAAATAAAACGGCGTACCTGTAGTTGCCATCCAAGAATATGGTCTGTGGTTGTGTGGCGTGTTCGTCTTTGGCAAACGTTTCCATCGCCATCCACCTTTGGTCGGTCAAGTACTCCTCCTGCTCCTGAAAAAAATTGTGTGGTTATAGTTAAATGTAGCAAAAGTCAATTTTGCCATTACTACATACCAGTGTGTCCCTCGTAATATTGGCAAATCTCAGAACAATGGTACTCGTGAAATCATCCCACTCATCATTTTTTTTGTTTACACATATTTCCCTTCATACGCTTACATGTTTTATTTCCCCCTCAGCTTCACCGTGTAAATCCAAATGTACCAACCTGGGTTGGTGCCTCCGAACAGTAGACGCACGTCCACTCTGACGGGCCGTCCGGGAGCTGCTGTTGGTCGTGCGTCCTGGAAAAAAAAAATCAAAAATGATGACACCCTCAATCATTTCAACATAGGTGGTCGAAATTACCAAATCTTCGGCATGTCAATTTGTCTCACCAAATCTCCGTTTCATTTTATAGTGCCAGTGTGATCAATTTGCAATTTTTAAATTGTCAAAAAAACGAGCCTGTTCTTTAAGCATGTTACATGAATTCGAGCGACGACAACTATGTCCGAGTCTGTCCATCGGGTTTTAGACAGTGTGCATTATTTTGCATGAAGATAGTCACCTCTACCAGATAGTTAGTTAACAATTTCCTTTCGATGCTTGTCGTAATTGTGATCGTTATGCATAGTTACATAATAATTATGTTGTAATCCTGTTACCGCATCTCTTCCATCCCTGTCTATCAACAGTGTTTAACAATTTTAAACCTACTTTGGGGTGAACAGGGGCGTCCACTCGGTCCATTTGGGTTCTGTCCAGTTCGTTTCGTCCTCTTCAATATTGTCGTCCTCTAGCTCATCCTCACGCGGTGTCCATGTCTGGGTCCCCTCTTCCTCCTCCGACAGCACTTTGGCGCTGGAATGAGCCAAAAATCAACCTTTTAATGTTTCGAAGTGGTTATCTACGTGTTTGTGTAGAAAACGAAAAAAATGGAAAATATGTATCCAACAGCTGTTATCCACACCCTGATAGATTTATTGACAAACACTCTATGGATGCATAATCCCCGCCCCCAAGTCATTCTCCCGCAAAACCTGAAAAAACACTTCTTCACTATAGGCAAGTTATCTTATCAAAATATAGGCAAGTTATCTTATTCACCTACCGGGTTTTCTGCTCGGTCGCCATTGTTCAAAATGTAGCGCTTGGGTTTAATGTCAGTAAGCTGCTGCGTACTTCTTTTATGGTCCTGAGGCTGGTGCGGGACTGTGTGTGTGCACGTGGTTGGCACAGCGGCGAGCCTTATAAAGCTGGTGCCCCCCCCTCCCCCCCCCCCCCCCCCCGTTATACAAGGGGCAGGTAATGAGGGGCGATCTAGGTCAGCCGAGCAGCCTGAGCGACCGGTGTCAGGTGTTACATAAGGTGTCGCTCGCGCAGCCCTGGCAGGAGGTGTCCTGACATTACTCCCAGGAGCAGCTTACTGACATTAAACACCGGACAGTGTCCGAAATTAAGCTGCTGCGCCCTAGGCCTGCACCCGGCGTGCACATTTCCACGGCCAGGTGCGCAATTTTTAAGTTGTACACCCTTTTTATATATGTGCACACTTTTCATGGATTTTTTCATTCCCACATATCAGGGGTTGCATAGACAAAATTTCAGGTGCACAACCTCAGTAATTATGCATACGTTTTCAGCTTAATTTCGGACACTGCGAGTTCGAGATCTATAGGTCCTCTAGATCTACAAGAAGTCGTGGCGCCGAAGGGGACAGACGATCATATTTTCTTTTTTAACCACATATCCAAAATGTCCACTTATCCGCATAACCGGCAGGAACGATGCCCATGAAGGTTGCTCGAACTTTGCCTTGTGCCACATTGTATAAGGACTTATGTATTTGGATGCGACGGTGCTGTGCTGGTACCACTTCACAGCTGCAAACAGATGTTGCCTCTTCTTCCCGGTTGTCAGACATTGTATGTAATGTTTCATGTAGTGGGTGGCATTCTCTTCGTCTTCGTACCAATTGGCCATTAGTCTAGACAACTTTTTACCACTGCTGGACATTTTGCTGGAATAAGTCATGGGGCCATATTTTACGACTTTAGACTGCACGTAACATGAAGGCATAAATGACTTCTCTACGATCTCCTGTTCTGTGGGGTACATCTTTTGGTATGTTTTCTTGAGCAGCTCAAGATCGGCCGAGTCGAGCCACCCCTTTTGTTCTCCAAATGTCTCGAAGCCGTCCGGGATACTCCACAGGTTCTCGCACTCCGTCAAATCTCGCTCATTGGGGACATCGAGTGTTTCCGGGACCGTTGTTGCTTTCTTCTCTCCTTCTCCCAGCTGGCAGTGTTTGCCAAATTTCCCCTCGTGTTTGGACGGCATTTCGGCGCGCGCCTGACTGACACGACTCATCCAGTGAAACCTCTCAAACAATTGTTTCTCTATCTGGCGATTGTTAGTCGGCACATCCCCCAAGTAACCATTATACCACTCAAAACTGAACAGCCAAGTACTGGCGCCTGCAAAAGTACAATAGTTTCTTGTGTGCCAGTTCTATCTCGTGGCGTGTAATACAAAGCTTGCACAGAAGTCGAGTGGCCTCTACGAAACGCTGCCAGGTTTGAAGCTGATTCTCCGGCAAAAGGCCCTGGACGCAGAATCCAGACAAGACTGTAACCCAATTCTTCCACTCCTTTGCCATCCACGTCCCAGCGTTCGATTTGATGTTAGTTACCACGCAGTCATCCGGTAGTCCCTCTTTAAACTCATTCAGACGAGCATCAACAATCAACACCTGATTAGGGCTTAGTACAATCCCCACCGCAACCCTTCCTCATCTGTCGACCCTTCCTCATTCGGATCCGGAGTTTTCTTCTTCTTCTTCGATTTCTTCTTCTTTTTTGACCACTCTGGGTCGGTCCACCTCTTCCACATTCGCTTGGCGGTCCCTGAATTCCAAATAATAAAAGCACATATGTGAAATCAGTATTGAAACCCCAATGAACTTAATAGTCCAAAGGCAAATGCAAGTTTCCATTTCAAACACATTATCGGTGCTAAACATTACTTAACGTTAGGTCTTACTTCAACACTTACCCAACAGTACATTATGCATCACATCGATCGAGAGGAACCTGGAAAGATGAATGTAAAGCGTCTAAGTAAAAACATATGATATAGTTACTGCTAATGGAAACATTTGTATTAATGTTTATTCAAATGTCAAATTCAAATTTTTATTAATTTTATTTAATTCTGTGTAAGTTTGGCCTTTAAATTTGTTCGGCCTGGAGATTATATTTACTTGATGGGATTGAAGTAGGGCAATTCCATGAGGACACAGTAACGAGCTCCATACTGTTTCTCAAGTGCACTTCTCTCTCTCGGGGTGGATGCAGCTGCAATCTCCCTCACTCTCTCCTTGTGTTGGTCCAGAGTATGAGGAGTCCAATTCGCCAAGTTGAATCCTCCTTCAGACATTTTGAACAACCCATGATAGCATTAGGTAGCAGGAAACCGCAGGTCTTCCTTCCTGTAGAGAGGTCTGCAGCAACGTTCAAAAGTGCCAACTTAACGGTCTTGCCCCTTGGGTAATCGTTGGTTATAAGCCTTTTCCCCCGATTCCAGAATTCCTTGAGTTCGTCGACTAGGGGCCGCAGAAAACTGGTAAGGTCGGCGGGTTCTTTACTGAAGTTTGGAATTATACCGAATAGTATGACGTTCTCAAGTCTGTACCGCTCATTTCTGGGTAGGTTAAGAACCGTTAGGTAAATGCCCCCTACTGACATCGAACATTTCCGAGAGAATGGTTGAAACCGATCGATATTCATCTGAAGAGCCAAGTTGTTTTCATTATCAAGAAAACCATCGTTCTCCCTGTTAAAATCTTGCCATACCGAACCGTCGTAGATGTCAGCAAACACTCCGTTGGGTATCCTCCTGCCCTTCCACTCTCTACATTTCAGCTCAAAACCTGAACGTTTCCTCATAACCTGCAAACTCTTCTCAAGCGACTGGTAACAGAATGTCTTAATTGGAAGGAAGGTATTTTCCCCATTAATGCTGGCCTAATAAAACAATTTCCAGTTGCAACGTCTTAAATCAGAAGCCACTGTCCTGCACCTACTGGGTTGCTGATTACCATGAACATCCGTGTAAAAGCCTTGCACACGCTGAATGGTGGACAACGCATAATGCGACAACGCATAACACTTCGGGCAGCATACACTCGTAGAGTAATTAGTCAACGTTAGGTCTGTACCCAACCATTTGTACATCATCAGCATCGTTTTAGAGAATACTGCCTCCGCGGCTTGTGAAACCTGGTCATTACCTGCTACCGTCAATAATTCTCAAATGAAGCACATGACTTTAGCCATTTGCGTATCACTGGTGAAGGTGTGGATCTGCCACTGCAAAAGAAAGAACAGAACCCATGAAAATAGGCTTTGGATATTCTTATTAGTGGCACCAAGAACAACCCTTGACAATGGGCTAGGAAGACCGTTCCCGTCACCGAAAACCACTTTTAAATGATGAATGGCCTTGTTGCGAATCTTGTCTGCCTCTGGATCAAGGTTATCATTTTCCTCAGATTCTTGGGAATTATCCATCAGATGGTAATAGTCATCGATATCATCACCTGACTCTTGATCGGCTTCCATGGGTACTGCCTCTTCAACAGGCTGATTGCGACCCACAGCCTGATTGTCTGCTTCTGCCGGATTCCCAACGACAGCCTGCAGCTGATTAGCAGCTGCAGCTTCAGCTCGAATACCAGCTTCAACCCTGATACCACCTTCAGCCTGAATACCCGCTTCAGCCTGGTTACCTGCCTCAGCCTGAATACCCGCTTCAGCCTGGTTGCCTGCCTCAGCCTGAATACCCGCTTCAGCCTGGTTACCTGCCTCAGCCTGAATACCCGCTTCAGCCTGGTTACCTGCCTCAGCCTGAATACCCGCTTCAGCCTGGTTACCTGCCTCAGCCTGAATACCCGCTTCAGCCTGGTTACCTGCCTCAGCCTGAATACCCGCTTCAGCCTGGTTACCTGCCTCAGCCTGAATACCCGCTTCAGCCTGGTTACCTGCCTCAGCCTGAATACCCGCTTCAGCCTCGTTACCCGCCTCAGCCTGAATACCTGCTTCGGCCTCAAGACCCACTTCTGCCTGATTGCCAGCGTGTTGAGGTAAACCAAAGTCCGGTGGTTCTGCAAGATACATGTACAAGAATAAATTAAATGCACAGTAGGGTTGCAGAGTACTAACGATGTCCCACCCAATGTTTTTTCTCTGAATGAAAAGTTATGATAGAAAGATGGAGGGAGGTATATCCCGGGCATGTCCCTTTATCTGTTGTGGAACCACGTGGCTATAGACGCCGGCACGTGCATATATAGCGTCCAATTTTGAGTAAGTCATTATTTGAACAATTGTTTAATTGTTAAGAAAAGATTTAGGCTGCCGATAATTTTATAAACACTATATAAACTGATTATTAAGATTATACAAGTTATTGGAAATTAATATTGATGCACGCAAGCTAGCTAGGAAGGTTTTGAACGATATCGATTTCAGGTGCATGTGCCAGTATCGTAGTTATACTAGTGATCTGGTACTCACCATGCTCCGTACAATGATTCCTGTTATATGTACTTATTGAAACTGGACGTTTACATGTGTGGCACCATCGGTTTCGGCGAGTGTCCATAATTCTTCTTGCTTGTGCCTGGTACCTGTTCAGACCCCTGAAACCCCACGAGGCCATGGCGAACTTGAGTTAGAGAGCAGCACTTGAGGGAGATAAACCTACACCGATCGCGACCCAAGTATTTATATATGGTACAGACCGACGCCTATTGCACCACCAGCTGAAAGCCGCGAATTGCCGCGACATGCCACAGCTCCGACCCAGGGGAAGTTGCACCTCTAACCTCAGCTACATGCGTGAAAGCCGAGAATAGCTGCCACAGTATTACCATCAGATTACTGTAGCCGCCAGCCTGGCCGTCACGGGAGCGCGTTGTCGTGATTTGTAGGGCGCGTGAAGTTTCTTCAGCTTCCCAAACGCATCGTCAGCCGTCAGGTCAACTGGTGAGGGCATGTCACCTGCCATTAAAACCTAGGGTCTAATTTAAGGGCGCGTGAAGTTTCTTCAGCTTCCGAAACGCATCGTCAGCCGTCAGGTCAACTGGTGAGGGGATTTCACCTGCCTTGAAAACCGAGGGTATAACCTTCCCGCTACTACTTAGGGCCAGCTGATTTCGATATAGTGCGTTTGGTATACGGATATGTCAATATCATGAGTGTCACCCTTGGTGAGAATCTTCTTAATTACTTTGGTTATACAAGTCCATGGCCGACTGTCCAACTTCTTCAAAAAACGTAAAACATATGTATTCATTCTGGTGGTCCCCCTTCCTGATTAATTAGTATGGCCAGTTTTCTGACTTCTAGGGTGGGGCCATATGGCAGTTATAGTCGATTCTGTTTGTTTAAATTGCCTGGTAATTTGGAAGGAAGGTGTTTGATACTTGGCCCTTGTATCTTGCGTGGAATTTGGTCGAGCTGCAAGTGGTTGATCCAGGCCTAGGGTCGTTCACAATAAGCCTGGAGTAACCCGGACCCGGTTGGTCAACCTCACTGCTCCAATGACCGGTCACCCTCGACCAAAACACGATGCCATGACCGGCCTCACCTTTCATGACACCCTTCAAGCTGTGTTGGACCAGGACCATACGGTAACTGACACTGGATCTGAAGCCAACCCAGTAGACGAAAACATTGAAGAATTCCCAACTGTGGTACTTCTCTCTACGTACACTCTTCTTGTTATCCTCGCAATAGCCATAATTATTAGCATATTGTTTGTTTGCTCCGGAATTACTGGCATGTTCGCAGACGCTCGTTTTCATGTATACTTGCTTGTCTCGGGCAATCACAGTGTATGGCTTAAAATTGGCAAGTTCCCTGGACATTTCGGCGATTTTATCTTTCAAACAGACGATCCGATTACTCTGTCTAAAGCCGAAAATATATGCACGATACACTTTTAAGTGTGTGATCCAAATGACCGACTGTTATACCGGCACATCAACACGACTGCCCACACATTTAAAGGTTAATAAACTGAAGGACATCATGTTGACAAGATTGATGACTAAGAACATTATACGCTACCAGTTGGTTACCATGGGTATAGGCATAGGAGAGCCTGTTCTTTTGGGGAAATACCGGCCCGGTGAGCTTGCAATTAGTACGTCTACTTCAAGCTTAAAATCGACTTAAGCCGTGTTGACCTTGATTAAGTCTTCTCTGAAAAATGTTTTATTTGTGTGTTTTAATAGCAATATGCTGCCGAACATGCGTGCAATCGATACAAGTGTGATGGTCATAAATTGAATTTGTAGCTAAATGAAATTTGGGTGTTGGAAAGAGCAGTATGACAGTAACAAGAGCGCTTTTATTCTGGTTCGGGATAGGGTCAACCCTTTATGTAATATGTGACACAGGCCCCTAACTTAGGGTCCTGAGGCTAAACTAGTTCTGCAACCTAAACTAGTGGTGCAATTAAATGTGGTGAACGCCATAATCTCGCGATCGGGTTGTAACCGAGATTATGGCGTTCACCAGAATATAATATTAATTGTACCCACCACTAGTTTAGGTTGTATATAGCTGTATATATACAGCTGTCGCATTTCAAAAAAAAAGTCCGTTCTGAACTACGTAGACAAATCTGTTTTTTCATTACATTTTTGAAGCTAATTAAGCTATAGTCCCTGAATAAATCTCGACACCGAAATCGACTTGTTCGTTTTATAAATTATTAATTTTGCTATCACACAGAGGCTCCAAGTTATCAAGACAGAAATCCAGGAGAACTCCCTCTTTAAAGGGTTACAATATATGCGGGAGGTTTCTATCCTCTGACAGAAAGAATAGGTGCGATACAAATCTTAGAAAGTATTTCGGGTTCATCAGGAGACTTGGAGCCTATGATCACGTGTAAATTGTTGTAGGTGCTACTGGCAGAGATGTATTTGATCCGAATAAAATTTCAGAAAAATTACTTTTCAAACTTACTGCATGAAATATAACTAAAAATGATCCACTAGAAAAGAAGTCACAGTTCTTAAAACAGGCTTCATGTAAAAATTACTTTTTGTTCAATGAGAAATAAGTACGAAGAGATCATGTTTGCATCATTTAAAAAATCTTATATCGAGCTTATGTTTGTTTTAAATTCCGTTTTTATAAGTGATTTATGCTATGATTGATGACAGGTGTCATTCGATTGCTCTTCTAATGGTAGAGATGTTGTACCATAAAACTCATCAAAAAAGTGTTGTATTGTACTCGATTTCAAGTTCAAGGTCTATCTTTAAGAAATAGCACATTTGGGTTTTCAACAAAATGACACGTCATTGATATTAAATGCATTTCGTATTTGTATATAAAAAGTATTTATAAATTTAAGATTCGCTAATTAGAAGGAACTTGATAACGCGTACAGTTTTAGACTAAGAACAGTTTTAGGCTACGAATATATCTATATAAATACTTCCCTGCTTAGCGAGCATGCCGCAATGAAAACAAGAAGCGCAAAGTTCTTTTCATAAAAGTTTATATAACGACTATTCAATTAAACGTAGTGTAAACAAAGTACAATGACATAACATATTCACAATAAAAACATTGTCGGGTAGTCTCTAAATCTGGTTTTATGCATCGGCGCCACGTACACCCGACCGGTACGCGGGCTTCACCGCCCAGTCTGGGGCGCCGGGAGCAGGCTGTTTGCGTTTTGGATGCTGACCTTGCACCGATGCACAGCCAATCTAACGCCCTGCTGACGACTCGTCGCTCTCCCACACGAGTGGTTTGACGAGGCGGTGGTATCGCTTGTCAGTCTTGCCCTGTGGGTCGACCGCAAAATGCAGGCCGCGATCCTCGTTGCTCGTGTAGTCTGGTGTCAGGATGGCCCTCACGGCAGACTTCCTATGCTCGTCCCACGATGTGACTAGTTTCTCCAAACCCATTCCTCGTCTTCTGAGCTTCTGCAAGGTTAAAAAGACAATTTTTCTTTTAATACAGTTAGGACATACTTGGTCAACAACATCAAATAAACACAATGAAGTCTGTTAATATTTTAGTTGCTTTAATTTAAATCCTGGTCACTGTAGTTAATTTCAAAAGCGTTGCTCTATCGTTGGTCTCTATAATATACAGGCATTTTTGCTGAATTGTGTGATATCCATTCAAATGGGATGTAAACATTATTGTCTACGGAAGAAAGTAAGGTTACAGTGTTCTATATAAATTTCATAATGTAAAAAAATAATAATTGTTTTCCAAGTTTCATTGTTAGAACTGTAAGTCCCACCCCCTATACTATAGACAATACTCTTTCTCCTCGACTTTTCCCCCCAAAAAATGATCTGAATATATTTGAAAAGTGTAGAATTTCGGCATGCCTGAATCTAACAACGTTAACATTGATATTGAGAACAAAAGACGAAGTTTCGAACCAAAATTTATTTACCTGGGCGACGTGGTGACGGAGGATCGACTTTTTGTTGTTCTCCTTGATATTCCCCTTCCGCAGGTTGCTGGCCCTGCTTTGGAGTGTCTTGAAGTCGCTGTTGGCAGCAGCTAGAAAAAGAGGAAGGATAGGAAGTATGCTAAAAACTCGAGCCACTAAGTCGACAAAGGCAATAAAGGCAATAAAGCAAGGGAATACAGGTTAAAAATGCAAAGTGAGGTCACCATACTATTCATGAATTAAAACCATCATTACACCGGTATTATATTTTTTGTCCAGATAATTGAACTAAAGTTTTTTTTTCAGATGACTGGTAGGATAACGTAATATATCAAAGAAACAATTTCCAATGTAATTGGAGCCTAATTATACACCAAAAAAAGATTTCAAGCATCTCAAGCATCTTACATTTTGTGTTAATTCACGGATCAAAACTTTGGAATCATGGACATAAGATGCGTGAAATGTCTTTGGTCGTCACCGCTGTACAGCTGCAGGTTAGTTAACAAGGAAACTTGCTACCAATGGGACTTACCTAGCACCTCTGGTCTGGGGGTATCTGGGCCCATGCACACTTTGTTAACAATAGCATCGATGATGGCAACATTGTCTGGATGGTTGATCCCCGCCCTGAATGTTGGAATATATTTATATTGTTCAATTCATTGGCATCACGTCAAGTGCTCTATGACTCTATTAAGATGAGAACGGCAAAGGTTATATTCAGCTTTTGGTGTTTAGGAACACATTACCCATTGCTTACATAAAAACAATATCATTGTCTGTACTATTCATGTTGTTATGACGTAATCAACTTACCCACGGTTAAGGTTGAAGCCCCAATCCGTCTCACTACTCCTGGCCTTGTAGGCAGAACGAACGAGTGCCTAGAAACAATATAACAAGCCAAGAATTAATGGGGACTTCTAACTAAATTTCATTGTACGAAATCTTAACATAAATTGGCGCGGTAAAAGAGAACATCAGGGCTATACTAGGAATCAGATGATTTCTAAACAAACCGAGAACTCTATTAATCAGTAACGTTTTAGAAGGTGATATTATTAGTTAAGCTGTAAAAACAAACTTCGGAACTTACACATATTTCTTGGCGTGGGTGCAGTTTGGGTGGTTTGCCAGGCTTGGCTTGGTTGACCAGCAGCTCCACTTGGGCTTTTGCCGCAGCCCCTTCCTCCTCCGTCTTACGGCACTTCTTCTCCAGGTGCTCCATCCCGGCAAGCAAATCAGCCATGGCCGGTTGAGACGTTGAGGGCCCGGACGTGGACGACGTTTGGGACGTGGAGGGCCCGACCGTGGACGACATTTGGGACGTGGACGACGTGAACGACGTTTGAGATGTCAAGGGCCCGGGTGTGGATGACGTTTGGGACGTGGAGGGCCCGGCCGTGGATGATGTTTGGGACGTGGACGACGTGAACTATGTTTGAGATGTCAAGGGCCTGGGCGTGGACGACTTTTGGGTCGTGGACGACGTGAACGACTGTTGAGATGTCAAGGGCCCAGGCGTGGACGACGTTTGGGACGTGGAGGTCGGGAACCATGGATACGTTTGAGACGTGGAGGGCGTCAACCAGGGCACGGAGGTCGTTGAGGGCGAGGATGCGGATGCAGTACAGCCTTGGGAACCACCAAGGCTAAGGTCGAGGTCGTTGAGGGTGGATACTTCTTCCGGGGGCAGGGAAAGATCCTGAGACAGATCCTGAGACAGATCCTGAGACAGATCCTGAGACAGATCCTGAGACAGATCCTGAGACAGATCCTGAGACAGATAACCATCATTTGTCTCAGACGGAGGAGACAATTCCATCACCAGGGAACCTGCGCCTACTGATGATTCAAGATCTGTTATTTGCGCGCCACCCAATTTTTGGCTGCTGGTGATCATCCTGCATGAGCTCATACTCGGGTTGGACAGGACAGAGTCACGATAATCAGTTGATGCATTCATGGTGGCAGCAAGTTTTCAAGTTATCTAAAGCCATATGCCACGCCGAATTTATACATCCCTGGCTGGCCCCCCTGTGGACACATGATCTGGCGAAAGCGATCTTTTATCGATGAGGCAAGACTTTTACCATAAGTTACGTCGTAGACGTGACGGGGTGTACACAGGGTAACAGAGACACCATGACCGCCGCCCCTTTTTAGGCCTGTTACGTGTCAAGAAGCGTTAAGACTACCCCGCGGGCCATGTGCCGCGGTACTCCTGTGAGGGACCTGACACAGAAGCTAGTTGACATGCGCCGCCTCAGATGGCCAACAGCTGGACACGGTCATCATAGACGCGTGTCCCCGTGTCAAACGCAACAGAAGTCATTTCAGAGGAACCCCTGTCGATCGGCTCTTTGAAGAAAATAGCGGCCTATTAGCTGTGCTACGCACTACCCAGTGCAAGAACCCGTGAAGCCCCCGACTAGAAGAAGTCTCTTTAGTTATACCTCACGTATCGTTTAAGTTGTAGGGTGGATAACTTTTCGCTAAAGACTAGATGAAGCCCTTACAGTACCTGGGGGGTTGTGAGGTCGTGGGGGGGGTATAAGTATGTGCCTGTACAAGACACTGGTTCAGAACAGCCAGATGATGGCCATGGACATAGAGCGACTGTTAAATGCAAGTCTGCGTCTGCGTACTGTTCGGGAGGGACCACCAGTGGTGAGACCTAGTCACCTCCCACCCGCAAATTTTTCAGGCACAGACTTTGTAGAGCGAGTGTTTGCCTCATAGACAACAGGAACCACATGGTCCAAGAACTACTCCAAGCCGATAAACTGGGCTGCATGCCTGACGTAGACTCTTGGGTGTGATGAACAGTTATATATAAGTGTACGATATGTTTGAAGTATATATGGGAAAAGGTTAATTGTGAAATGTTCAAGAAGCTTTCGAGTTACATATATACATTAGTGTATGTTGAGTATATATAATTATGTGAAAATTTGCGAAATGTTCACATGTGGACATCCTAAAAACTATTCAGCATGCATAACAATAAAACATTTTGATATCATGAACGTGTGCATTCTTATGTGTCTGTGACTAAATGTGAATTCATGAGGGCGACAATGTTAAGAACGAATTCAGGACATGAATTCGGAACTGGTGCTTTAACAATTTTTGATAATGGGAAATCAATTGCTGCTGTGTGACCAAATGATGAGGGCGAGTATTTTAAACAACCAAAATCTAACATGAATGAGAACTGATAACTTTTGAGCTGCAGTGTAACAGAAGAGTTAATAGCTAATGTATAGAACCAACTCAATTCAAAGTCAAGCGTCTGCATGCGCTTTGAATCCTACGTTGTCTCAAATACAGAATTGAGATGAAAACAAAAAGTGCTGGTACCATTATAAAAGTAAGTCCAATGTTAAACAGGTAAACAGTACCGTGCACACTGGGGGGAAGGAATGGTACGTCGGGAAGATGCAAGTCACCATCTTGTATTCGTCCTTATTCAGTCGGATCTCTTTAATGTATGTACGGAGGGAAACAAAATTGTCTTTAGCTCGCTTAAAAATATACTCTTGGCGACGTCACATTTGCGGGCTAAGAGGTAAAATTGGGAAGGGTTTATCGTAAGAAAAATCCGGGTTCACAAGTCGGCTAAGTGACAGGTTGAGGTGTTGAAGACTAGCAAGGTTGATGGGGAAAACTGTTCTTAAGGGACCTGCTGTAGAAGGCAAACAGTTAACACTTGAGACGGGAATTTCCCATTCTTTGGCGGACACAGAACAACCACATTGAAACGCACGAATGCATGATTCACATCCAGGATGGGTTGTTGTTCGGTTGGGGCAGCGCACATCGACCTCCTCTATGTGAGACAACAAATAGGTCCCTGTTGCAATGACTTGGATGTTCGAGCTTCTGAAATTAGACTGAATGAGTATTTGAAAATCACAATAACGTTTGACAGACTCATGATCACGTAGGTAGATAGAAATGAGGCACGACAAGGGAGAAAGCCTGCGAAGTGGTAGGTCATAATGACAAAACAGAGAATGGCAATTATCCAGATCTGGGTTGGAAGATACCGTGTAGTGTGTTTCGGACACCAATAAGTAAGCCGGTGTGTTGGTGAGGCGAGTATAATGCCCATGGAAGGCTAGAGGGAAGGTGTTCACTTTTAGAACCGTAAATATTTTGTCTAAGGAAATAACGGGAATCTTCAAAATAGTTTTCAGAACATTTTGCTGTAAAACCGGCGGGACTAAAACAGTTACACTTCTATACATGTCGCGAGTGTTTGGAATATAAATATTTGAAAGATTGGACTTGGAAATGAAAAGGTACCGAATCTTCCTCATATCAGTCTCCGATATCAATGAGGTACTCAGCCTGTTCTCCATTAGGTCGCGAATAGCCTGTAGCAAGACATCAAGGGAGTAGTCCAGTTGAAAATCCAGAAGACGCAATTCTTGCAAATCTTGCATCAACCTGACCATCAATTAACGGTTACTAATGTAAGCCTGGAGTCCTCGGGACAAATTGTATATGGAATGAGTGTTCTCGATGATGGCCTGGAGTTGGATTTCCAAAGTGGAGTCATCTAACTTTAGGACGGCATTTATTTTGCCATCTATGAAGCCGATTTCATCGGCATTTACCAGATCAGCATGAGTCTGTTGCTTCAAGTCATCGAGTGTGGCCGTTCCAAATAACGTCTCGGAGAACTTGCCGATTTCTGGAATAAGAGCCCGCTGCTTCCTGGATTTGGCTGATGGAGGTGTTGGCTGGGCGGTCGATTCAAAAATTGATTGCGCTTGCCGGAGTCCGTTGCTGACCTTCGCTGCTATAGTCTTCCCAATAGATGTTATGTTATTCAACATAAGTTGGATTTTTTGACACTGTTCCATTGAACCGGCTGCCAGGGTAGCGCCGTGTTTACAATTTAGTGCGGGTGCCTGTTGTGGAGAAGGAGGAAGTGGTAAAATGATATCCACTTCGGTAGTGAAGTACTGATTACCTATGTGGATGGACGGTTTCCTCTCGAATACTACACCATAGTTGGTACGAAAACTGTGTACCGTACTGGTGCATAGGCATGGCTTAGCTGAGACAGTGCCCAGAATAAAGAGTCCACGAAGGAGGAGTATGGGTATGGTTGGAGCCATGTCTGATGCAGGCTAGAGACAGCTCTTGTCTTTTATTACTTTATCCCAGTCACGGGAAGGAGTTGACAGACAGTGGCCACCTGGGATTTAAAGGTGTAGACCTCGGTGCATAAACGTTGCGTTAATGCCAAGGGAAAAGCCGTGCAAAAAGTATAAGCTTAGCCGTGCTAGTAGGCTTTCGTTGGTTAGGGTGTCGGCTTGTTCTAATTGAATTGGAAGGCAGGCTTCAAAATCAATTGTTGGCATAGCCTTCCTTAACTTGTGGATGAGAAGTGAGAAAGCCTGAAAATGCCATTACTGCCCGATATTTAGAGGTTTTATTTGAAGGTGGTTTATATGGAGTTCAGGCCGATTTAAGACATGGGCTGAAATTAGTCTCAAACCTTAAGTTCGGCTATATATTGAACCACCTTAGACACAGTTTAAGGTAAATTATTTAAGGTAGCTATATAGGCCGGGAGGTACCTTTTATCCATGCAGAACATGTTTAAGGAATGGTACGTTTAAGGCGAGCAACCAGGCATTTATTATATATGTTAACAATTGTATTGCCTATACGATCTCTATCGTTTAACGCCATGCGTATGCATGTGTATATCATTCTGTCTTATTGATTGTATAATTGTACTGACTCCTGGACCTACGGACACCCGATTTGTCAAGCCCTGGACTGTCATATCTCTCTGTAATATCTTATCATATACCTATGTATAGCTTTAGTGTAGTGTAGTGTAGTGACTAGTGTAGTTGTTCACATATGGAAATGACACATAAGCCTCTGTAGACTTTGAGTTGTCAATAAAATATATTATTATTATTCAGTGTTGGAAATTAACGTCAGCCCGTCAGCCCCAGCCTGATATTTCCTGATCAGGGCTGACAATTTTGGGCAAAAATATCAAGTTATCAGCCTGTATGGCTGACAGGTCTTTTGGGGGAAAATCGGCATTTTTATCAATCTTTTCCATTTTATGTGACTATATACTTTTCTGATGATTATGCTGACCCTGTTTCTAAGGGTACCTAAACGTAAATCTAATTAATGGTCATATTTTCAAGTTTCTCATCATACAAAATCCAGGCTGACAATTCCTTGTCAGGGCTGACACTTTTTCATGACTGTCATCCCTGATGGCTGACTTCAAAAAAAGTTAATTTCAAACACTGTTATCACTATAAGGATGGTGACGGTAAATGTTTTTTCCGGGTGGGAGGGGCGAGGGATGGTAGGGTGAAATAGGACTGTCATAGATTTAGCTACATGTGCTTTGCAGGCGAACGTAGGTTGGGTATGAAAGTGCCCGACCCAGCAGGTTCTCTGGGGCAACTCTGGCCCGTGGGCAGGGTGTTAACTCGAAGACTAACCCCTGATTAGGGCCGGGAGTCCTTCAGATGACACCCAGCGTGAGAGCTGTGTCTCTCTTCAGTCGGATTGGTGTGACTTATGTGATTACCAAGACTGTGCCCCTGCCCTTGTCAGATGTCACAGGGGGTACACATCAGATGGGGTGCTTGCGGGTAATTTTGGGTGTTAATGGATTAAGGCCGGGCAGTTAACTTATTTCTAAAGGGACTGTGTCACGCTGTGTGGATTGCTTTTAGACACACATACAAATCCTGTATCAGTGTATGCAAAGCCTAACACAACACTTGAGCGCCCACAAAAATGAAACCATTTTGTCTTGATAAGAAGTTCATTTAAAATAAACAATTATTGTGGGCCTATTGGGAAGGAACAAAATAAGGGTACTTCCGAAAAGTCGACAGAAATATTGGTGACATACCGTGTACAGCTGATAATAACGAAAACCAACTTAGGTGATAATACATTTCTTTGCTTATTGGCCTCCATCTTGTCTTCTGAGTTCGACTGGCTCTCAGGAAGCCGATCTGCAAAATTTCAGCCCAATGATTAGAAAGACATTTCCTGTTGGGAGACGGTGACGGACCAGTGAATCGAACTCACCCAGTGGGCCCCGAGAGGCCCCTACAGTTAAATATAATTGTGCCCGTCTCGATAGTTTTGGACGCAGACAACCGAAAAACAAATTAGCAGGGATGGCACTTGGAATTTTGAGGTGGTTTTTAATTTCACGAGTTTGCAGGGACACAACCATGACCCTTTATACCACGATTACATAGAGACACTCTAGTGCTGCACTTAAACGCCAGAGGGGGCCCATGATGGACGCTTTGAAACTTTGCCGCTGTTTGGACTGGACCTGATCTATTATGAAATGTTCTCAATGTCATCCACAATGTGTTAACCAAGGGAACAGGGGAACAAGGGATTCCTGCAGAATAGCCAAAATGCTTGTTGTCATGTTACTTAAAAAGCACATTGAACTTCTTAACTAATTGTCATATTTGACTGAGACAATTATTCAAATGAAGTGTGATACCCAGTGTCTCTTGTTTATTCAGATGCTAAGATCGGGAAACAAGCAATGTGTCCAAAATTTGATGTCATAGGGCTAGTCGGAACAATTCATAATTGGCCTAGTCTGTTACACCCCCGTCCTCACGTGTACACCATGGCCAGCCCCCCCCCCCCCCTTCCTGCACTATGCATTTTATTAGGTAATTCCCCAGGTAATTCACATGCGTACATTCAACTAATTAATTTAGGGCCCCTCTGCAATATGACTAGCACGGCAAATTTTTGAACTCATACATTAGACAGGCTCGGCCGTGTCTGAAACCACTTGCTCCAAACATTGTCAAGGAGTGTATGTCCTACTCCACCACTAACCCTCCAACAGCAAACTATCATTATACTCTCACCCGGTTTAAAACGACTATCCTAAACTTTTACAACGGGCGCGGAAGTTTTACCCCACCAATTTATTCTTTGATGTGCGTTCATGTTACAAGCCCTCCTGCAGGAATAGTATTATACACACCTTCCTACCACATAGTAGAGTTTCACACTATTGCATTGCAGTAGGTGCGGCTTTAACAAAACAATCCCCCCTTTCCAGCTTCAACGTGTTAATTCCATTAATGCACCTACCTCTAATCTGACAACCTGTATCCAAAGGTATGCTACCCCGGTACCCAGGTACCCCAGGTACCCCAACTAGCGATTTTTTTTTTTTTAAACGTGTTTATTTAGCTGGATGAGTTTCAGTTTAAGCCACTTGTTTCCGGCCCCGCCCAGCCTGTTGGTTTTTACATTGCGGCGGTATACAGGAAAACAATGGAGATATATACATAAATAACTGATACCGTTTGTCAGCATTTGTCCTATGTGCGTTTTGAACAGATCTTTAGACTCAATTTGTCTAATTATAAGATTTAGGGGAAGTCCTCCACCCCAAACCTTATTTGTCAGAAAAGAGAAAGAACAAGACTGATTCATCTCCTTTCCTTCACTTAAGGCCAGTTCGAGAGGTATCCTGGTTAGCATAATCTGGTAATAAAAAACAAGTTGTCAAGATCAACACACAGCCCTATCAACGTCACAGGTGTTGACAGCCCTTATGCGGGGGTGCTACATAATAACCGTAACCAATTCTCTTTAACACGCTGAGAAACTTATATCACATATAACAAGGCTGCTCTAGTATGATATAAATGGTTAAGAAGTAGCCCTAACAACGACACAAGTAACATCAATCCCTGTGCGGAGGTGCTGTATGGAGCCATCCGCAGACAAAGAGTTTACCTTATCAGGCTGGGAATTTAAGTATCACGTGAAAAATGTTTAGAAATGATATCAGAGGTGTTGTACGGAACCATCCGCAGACAAAGAGCTCTCCTTATCAGGCTGAAAATTTAAAATTTCACGTGAAAGAAGAAATGCTTAGAAATGGTATCAATGACTAAAGCATAGCCCTGTGGCACCGGTAACATCAGTTTCTTATTTAACGATATCAAGCAACTTTTCCCTATGGGATATGCGATATATAGAATTATTCATTAAACCAAATTGATTCCTGTCAATTTCAATCTACACACAAATCTTGGCAGTTTTGGGACCCCCCCCCCCCCCCGGCCAGCGACACATGTAGGCTACATGATTACAGAAATGCCAACATTCTGTAAGTGTAATTAATGGAGGAAAGCGGGGGGGGGGGGGGGGAGAGGGTGGCAAAAACATGAATGTACGTGGGAGGGGGCCCACCGAACAAACATCATTTAATATTTGAGGGGGGGGGGGGGGGAATGCCTGTTTAAATACATCATGTAGGATTGGTAAAGTTAGAGTCAAGGCCTTGTTAATTATTTCATATCAAATATAATTTCCGGGTTTCAAATACTTGCAGGCCTAACCCAACCTTAAGCTTTATAAACTTATAAATTAAAAGTTATTCAAACCAGTCTAAATAAAAAGAGGCATTTTTTTCCAAGCTGTATATAGTTTACTACTCTAATTTACTATGACTGCTTCCAAATTCCTGTGCATTTTTTCCAAGGGCTCAAAAGTTTATCAAGAGTCACTTAATGCCAATGTGTTTAGCACGATTTATTTTAGTGTTTTCCTGTGGGCACAAAATTAATTATCAGAGGACTAAGATATTGACATGTTTTGAATCGTACAGATTTATGTCTCAAACTTATCAACGTATATATATATCTGGTTTCAATACATATTATAGTAAAAACTCACAAAAGTGGTGAGTGTCATGTTGACACTGGGGAAACGACAATCGTTTTGTTAGGCCGGGCCTAACGAATCTAGTGGGTTTCGAACCCACGAGGGGCTCGAATAATTCATTAGTGGCCCAGTGTCACGGCTCACCGGACGGGTGTGGCCGATAGAGGCCTTTTATATCAGAACCACAGGACTGATGCAATACACGGCGTCCTACTTCTAGTATAGTGTAGACAATCTGCGGCGAATAACCCCTCCGCGCCAGAATCGACATCCATGATTCGCAGTTAGCGAGCGTCGAGGAGGCAGAGTGATAGTGTAGACTGATCTTTCCTCCAGCGACACCTGGTGGATTAAATTGAAACATGGACGACCATGAACGAAAAAAATGTACTCAAATGGGGATTCGAACACGGGCAGGCCACCATCCAAATACCAACCGGTCTCAATGTTGCTTAACTTACCCGGGCTAGGGCCCATCCAAGCAGCAACCGGTATGAACGGGGCTTAACTATGCGGTTAAATATATATATGAAATGGGTCGAGTGATTCCCCCATCCTGATCAGATCATAACTTATAGATTAGTGTAATTGACTGTATGGATTTAAACATATCAACCACGAGCCATCAAGAGATAAAGTCTAGTATTGATAGACTTGGATACCTGCCAAACTGAATTAAACCTTCTGCATACCGAGGATGATTATATTAAGCAGTTTGGGGTATTTAGGCATATTTCCTGGTACTGACATGTACAGAACGGTCAACCAGTTTTTTTGGGGGGGCGGTTATGTGAGTCTTCCCTGACAAACAAGGGGTGCACGTGGTCAACTAGAATTCAGGAGGGATCGGTGAGAAAAAGAAGGGGCGGGTGGTGGTTTGGCAGTAGGTAGTAACCAGGGGGGGTATCGGGACCTACCCAGAATACACCGCGCGTCACCGATATTACCAATCCTCCAGTTGTGTGGCCCTCACTTCACACCCGGTCTTTGCTCTGTGCACATCCCCAGGAGCTCAATGTGATTGTCCCTGACCACTATGCCCAAAATGAATAGTTATTTTTTATGTCGACTTGCTCAGACAGCCTATATTATGTGTCCAAACGTACCTGAATCAATCAGAACACTGAATTTGGTTTATTTACCCCTTATCTAATGAAACGACCTGTACATATTTTGAATCCACCAGGACGGTTACAAATGTGTGTCACAGATGCACCCTCCCCCTCCCCTCCTCCTATCACCACCCTGAGACACCCTGAGGGTTTTTTGGCCAAATTTAGATTTTTTTAATGTAAAACTCTTGCCCCCAGCTGGGACGCTGGGACATTTTTAATATGGGCGCCCCCCCCTTTCTTGAACTCCTGGATCCGCCCCTGGGAGGGGTGTGTGTAACGGTCAGTGGAGGCCCTCAGACACCAGCCACACAGGGAAAATGAATGAAGATTTCCTCAGATACACGCTATTTTTGAATGGTTCTCCTGCTTTTATTTCTGGAGACCTATGGGGACCTTTGTAACAAGGGGTGCACGTGGTCAACTAGAATTCAGGAGGGATCGGTGAGAAAAAGAAGGGGCGGGCGGTAGTTTGGCAGTGGGTAGTAACCTTGAAAGAGCCCCCTTCCCAGTATAAAGTGGAAAAGGAGAAAGTGGAGGATCGCATTCATATGGGGAGTCCCATTGGTATTGCAAATATACATTTATACAACATTTTGTTCACACTTTAATGTCAGAAACAAATTTCACATCACAATGTACTGAGCATTTGTATATATTTTTCATTCTTAGTCTTAACACCAAGGAAAATGTACTTATTATGTGTTATTTCCATATGAAATATTTATAGTTTTACATTCTGAATTTGTAGTCTTATCCCCGTCATGGGTAGCGCTGTGGTCAGGGGTGTCTGGTGACCAGCTGCAGATGGTTATGTGATGTGGGGGAAGAACGGGGGTTGGGCGTGTGGTCTCTCTTCTTGTAGAGCATTAAATTATTCCGACAGTGATGATAGAAAAGTCTTGAAATGATAAATGAAAGTTGGATTTTTTCTAAGGAAAACATTCTTTAACATAATTGTGAACAAATTGATATGTTAAAAGTCAAAAATGAGCAATAATTAAGATAAATACAAAATTCGGAGAATTAAACAAATAATAATATTTTAGTACTCGACCCTCCCTTTATGCATGCAATTCTTCGCGCATGAATTTACTGGTTTTTTTTCTCATGGACCACTTTCATCTCTGGAAATCCCCTTAGCTTATTACCGGGGTGCTAAACACTGGCTTTCCCTACCAAGACATATTCGTGAATTACATAATATTGATATAAAATAGTACTGACGATGACAATTAAAAATTATGAACAGAAAAAAGGCGCACGTGGCTTATTGCCGTATGACGGACGATACGTCAAGTTTACCAAGGCATTTACAGGATTCGAACCCACGGAGAGAAAACACATCAGGTCGTCAATGAAATGACTTATCCATTTCACCGCCGACCTGATGCTGCAGGTGATTGATTTTCAGACGGGTAGGTTCCTCCACGGGCCTTACAATGGGGTCAAACATTTCTCCACGTCTTCACAAATCAAGGCTCCTGCGCCGGTAAAACTAGTTATCTGTCAGGATAGACTGGGAGGGAGGGAGGGAGCGAGAGAGCCCTGCGTGATGGAGGATTAATCTCCAGGGCCCGACCCGGGGGCCCGACCCAGAGACCGCCGGATGGTGGAACCCTTACCGGGCCACGCCCCACCACGCCCCGTTGCACTGCGTAAGTTATCCCCGGTCTCAACCGATGATTGGGACGGAATCTGAGGTGTGTTGCAGTTTGCCCCATGAGTTTGCCCCAGTCTGAGAGGCGGTCTCTGTGGGTCGTTACAGGGGTGACAGGGCGGATCCAGAACTTCGTATAGGTGGGGGGGGGGGCCCACAAACATGAATGTACAGGGGGAGGTGGGCCCCCCTAAACATGATTTAACATGGGAGGGGGGGCGGGGGGGGGGGCCAAGGCCCGTCTGGACCCCCCCCTGGATCCGCGCATTTAGTCTCCGTGTGCACCTGGCATCCGGCTTAAAGCCTGCAGTCTGTAGCAGAATGTATTGAAGGGGGGGTGTCGACACTCAATCCGGCCTTTATTTGTTTATAGTTACCAATCTGTGGCGGATTCAAGGGGGGGGGGGGGGGGGGCGGCCGCACCCCCCCCCCCCTTGCCCTATTAAATCATGTTTGATGGGGGGCCCACCCCCCTGTACATTCATGTTTTGCTCCCCCCCCCCCCCCCCGCCTCTACAAATTCCTGGGTCTGCCCCTGTGTAATGCAACAAAACTTCTTATAAGATAACTGTATTTTTTTGGGTGAAATAAAGTAACAATAAGGCTAATTACCAAGTTATTGCCCCTATACTGTTCTCTGCATATTGTTCACCGCCCCCCTATTTGCTGACCGCCCGCCAATTTTTACGTTCCCCGCCCCCCGCTTGGTGGGTCCGTTTCAAACCCAAGTCGCCGCCCCCCCCCCCAACCGGGCTCCCGCTCCTACACTACGTAGGTGACGGGAGCCGCACAGAGCCTGACCCGTGAAGATGGGTTAGGGTCTGGGTTAGGGTAGACTAAGGGGTAGACTGACCCCGTCCGTTTCTAGTCCCACACATGTCTTCCAGTGGGAGTTGGCGAGGGTGGTCCCTTCCAGCCATTATATAATTTAGGGTCATGACTTACCGCTCCTGAATTTTAGGCGACCGCCACCTATTTTTGGACACCAAAAATCACCGCCCTCCCAAATAAGAGTGTGTCAATGGAGGGGGGGTAGACTGACCCCAGGGGCGGATCCAGGGGGGGGGGGGGGGGGGCGGACGGGCCTTGTCCCCCCCCCCTTGCCCTGTTTAATCATGTTTGATGGGGGGCCCACCCCCCTGTACATTCATGTTTTTGGGCCCCCCCCTCTACAAATTCCGGGATCCGCCCTTGGCCCTGATCCACCAGGTAGCGACCAAAGGAAAAATTGCAAAGCGATGTCGACGAGGACCAGCCAGGTTCAGAAGAACTAGATATTCTGATCAATTCGGAAGCCCTGACCATGAAGAGCTATCTCAGAGGAGGGGCGCCACTGAAATCATTAAATAGAAGGTGATTAGGACTAGACGGAGAAGGAAAGTAAATTCTGGCACAGACTGCTCGGTACCGGGAAAAGATGTAATTAGGATAAAAAGTTAGCACCCGATCAACAATTAGTAGGTTATTGAAAATGCAAGTATACCAGAAAAGGAAAGATGAAACGGTTTATTAGATAATTAACCGAAACATGTACACGCTTTACAGGGATGTTGCTGAAAAAAAAAAAGAGTTTCTTTCTTACCTCACTTGGATGGAGGGGGTGATGGGTGGCCACTCTTTTGGGTATGGGCTCCCAGCTGACTTGATAATGCCCGCAGCACGAGCGGAGAGAGGGAAGCCCGGGCCAGGGGAACAGACTGCCGACGATCATACATGGTAGTGGTGCTCATTGCGCGACAGTATGGATGAACGGTTACGCGATTCCTTTTCAAAGGAGGCCTAGTGTCAGCACAATCTTTAGTGATTGTCGCGGGAGGATTGACCTCCCGAGAGGGTCCCGGTGACTGTGGACTTTCGATGGTTTCCAGAGGAGGGGTCGACATGACTCAGATGTTTCTTCTCTAAGTTTTATGTGTGAATGGGTGCTAGTTCGAGTACATTCAAGTTGAAACGAACGCAATGTGCCTGCACCCTAGGCCTGTTGATGAGAAAATGCAACACATGCTCCGAAACTGAGGGTCACGTTGTCGGTTACGTGAAAAAATGTGCCCTGGTGAGTGGAGCAGGGTTGCGATCGATGTAACTCATGATCGTAGAGATATACAGTGAGTTGGTAGCTAATCACCAACAGGATGAATAGCTCAAGGAAAATTATTTTAATTTATTCTATACCAACTTCGTAGCGCCTATACGTTCGAATTCATCAGTGTCCTTTCCCGCTAGCAAATTTGGGCTAATGCATATGGTCAGCGTTATTTCCCTGCAAGAACATAATCCAAAATTTTTTCCCCCGCTTTAATCCCCTCTTCATGGGTTAATAGGATATTTTCCAGGGTTATTGTATACAATAAAACAAAAACAGACCTCGGGGATGACTCAGCCAAAGCCGAAGCCCTGAAGGCATAGAGTCGAGTAGACTGACGTCACACAGAGGCCGCGCGTGGCGGGTGGTTCCATACTCCAGGGCCGGGTCTCATTAACAGGGCCGGCTACTGACCCCCCTGCCGGCCCTGTGGCCAGCTAGACCAGGGGGGACCCCCGACAACAGACTGGAGGGGTGTAAACAGTCAAAATATTTCACTAATTTATCCTATTTTCATAATATTTTCTCAATTTCTTTAGTATGATGGTTTTCTATATGATATACCCAATGTGTAGGTGGCTCCGTTTCTAAGTGCAGTACCTTGGGTTTGAAAAGGTAACCACTGCAAAACGGACCCACCAAGCGGGGGCGGGGAACGTAAAAATTGGGGGACGGTCAGCAAATGACTTTTGAGGCAAAATAGTGGGGCCCTGACCAGCATCCATAGAAAAATATAGGGGCAGTAATTTAGTAATTAGCCTAATTACTACTTTATCTCACCCAAAAATGGCTATTGTAATATTATAAGAAGTTTTCTTTACCAATTTTGGTTATTTATGTATATTTTCTGGTATTGACACACTCGTATTTTGGAGGGCGGTGATCTGTGGTCCCCAAAATTAGGGGGACCTAATTCAGGAGCGGTAAGTTTGGCAGTGGGGACAACCTTCAAAGAGTCAGTGCCCCCCCCCCCTCAGGAGCGGGAGGGACGGGCCCCGTTGTGGGAGGATGACCCTAGCTAACCCAGGGGGGGCTGGGGGATGAGGGCTAATCAGTTAGCCACTGACCACCGCCTACGACACACGAACTAGCTCCCGACTCATCAACATGTCTACAAACGCACCTTCAACCCCAAACCAAGGGGAAACTGAACCGCATAACGGCCTCTCTGCTCAAATCCCTAAGAGGAAGAGGAAGAGGAGCACAGTGGCAATCAACGCTGCCTCGATTGACTCAGTGAGGGAATCAACAACAGCTCAGTTCACATCACTGCACGACCGTTTCGACCGGCTAGAGGCCATGCTCGGGCAACTAGCCCCCACCAACGACCATTGCTGCCGGGGGGCTTGCCCGTCAACCAGCCGGCGCACTTCTTCGGGATGTGACACCTTTTCTGACCCCCTCCAGTCCGAAGAAGAGGAGGTGGAGGATGACCGGGACACCCAGTGGGCGCGCTTTCTCCTTATGAAACTTCAGGACATTGGTAATCACGACATCAAGGAGAGGCTTAAGCGGCACTTTGACAACCTGACGGTTGAAGCGCTGCGGACTGGGCAGGCGCCGGCAGCTGTAATAGCTGAAGAAAAGGACTGCGAAATCCCCCAGGCGTGTGCACGTGGATTTTTCCAAGGCATTGACGCCGATGGATATCTGATAACGGGAGAAAATGACTATGAGTCAGAGTGACCAACGTGTACATGTAGTATTCATGACATGCTGTGTGTAGGTACTACGACAGCACCGGGTAAAGGATCTGGACAGTTTGGGCCCTGTATTCTGTCACCTGCCGAGATTTCAGCCTCAATTTTAGTGTCATTTTAACTTTTCAATATCTCGGGATCTACTGAAGGTAATTGGGCTTAATTGCAAATTGAGCCCGCTCCCAGGCTACTGCCCTCATCGTCTATGCCGTACCTCACTCCCCATACTGCCCAGTCTCAGCATGGAAGCTCGCCTGCGACCAGGTCCCTGCTCCACCAACAGCCCCGGCCTTCCTACTGCCGGGACCACGCCCCCTCACAGCTCCCCCACTAGTGGCAGTGATGGGGGAGGCCCTAACACGTGTGGGCAGCCCCCATGCTGCTCGTGTGACCATGCACTCCCTCCGCCGGGGGGCTGCGTGTGTCGCCGCACAGGCCGGGAGCACCCTGGAGGAGCTGTGCCATCACGGAACGTCGTGGGCGGGGCGCTCTGGCCTCTCAGCCTATGTACCACCTGAGCGCCTTACCTCTGTCCCAGCCCACCTCGCGGCGGCCCTTGGCCCCATAAATCGGGACAGAGACGGCACCACGGCCAGGACGGCCAATACCGCCTCATAGTGAACACTTAGACTTAGGACTCATATTTACTCGCATCTACTCACTTTTGCTCGCTCCTACTCGCATATAACCATGTCTCTTAAGTAATAAAATGCCAAAACTTGTATACCATGTGTTGCTCTCAATTACTCAAACTTGGTAGCTCTAATAGCTGAAGAAAACGACTTCGAAATCCCCCAGTCGTGTGCACGTGGATTTTTCCAAGGCATTGACGCCGATGGATTTCTGGTAACGGGGGAAATGGACTATGAGTGACCAACGTGTTCCTTGGAAAATTCTGTATAAGAAAAAGTAGACTTTAAATATGTAAGATAATACGCAGCGCTTCATATAAAATGCACAAATTTATGCATCCCAATTGCCACAGAGCCTTTTTTTTGCATGTATGTTATTGTTTCACAGTATTTTTAAAAGCTTTTTTGGTTAATCTGACTATAAATAGCATATTGCAATGGTGTATTGAAGATATATATAAAAACCTATGACAATCGTTTGGAGCAGGTATATTAATTTTCTAATCTCCATTTTCACTTTTTTAGTGACATTTTATAGGCTAATCTCTGACTTTGGCAAAAAAATTTTGTCCAAAATGCAATTATTGAAAAACAGGATGTGGTTCCTCTATAGGCTATAGAAGAACCAGCTGTCAGACTCAATCATTTCCTTATCAAGTATTGCATTTATAAACGGAGCTACCTAAATATTGGGGATAACATATAGATAACCCTCATACCCTTGAAATTATGAAAAAAAGGGTTGATAAGTGAAGTATGTCGATTGTTTACACCCCTCCAGTCTGATGTCGGGCCCCCCCCCCCCCCCCAGGCCCGGCCGGTCAGAAGGCCCGGCAGGGGGGTCAGAGGACGGGCCTGTAATGAGAACCGCCCCCCAGTGTGGAACCACCCGCCACGCGCGGCGTCCTGTGTGACGTGAGCCTACTGGAGTCTTACACCACAGAAGTGCCGCGTTATCGGGGGCCGGACACGCGTCGGGTGATTCAAATTAGCCCCCAGTCCCCCACCACTGGAGTGGTCACTCCCGGCACCCGGTGCCCTGAGTGCCGACAATAGACCAGGGCAAAAAACCCAAGCCGATTGTGTCAAAAATAAACATATTTATGAAATTTTGATATGACCATGCATGTTATGACATGCTTCTTTCTATATGTTGTGAGTTTCATATGTAGGAAATGAATATATTTAGAGAAAAGCTAATGTTTACAACTGATTCCCTATGGTGCAAAGAGGGCCCACATGGCACCGTTTTGAACCATTGGGACCCTTGAATGACATTTTTAAATGACATTTTTACTACAGAAGGTGACTAAGAGACCCTTGAATAAGAAAAAGGATTAAGATAGAATATTGGTTTCTGCACGAAGCCACTAAAACTGGAGGGCGTACGTGTACACGATACGACACGAAATTATGGTGACGGAACAACATATACGAATTTGTTTTGGGTAAATAACTTTTTTTATTACAGAATATGAGTTAGATGCGCTCGATAAAATAAAAGGAATATGATATAATAATTGTTTGGTCGTTCGATATGATTTACAAGATTAGGAATTATTAACAGATTTGAATTGTTGCTTGAATAAAAAATAACGCCGAAAATTTGTAGCGAAAAAATTGCCCTCCCAGGGGACAAGTCTTTCTGCTAAGGCTCCAATCTCAAGAATGGTACTCTCTGCCTCGTCCTCCGTCAAATTGCACGTCTTATACGGCCGCTTGCAATTGGTGGTTGGGGACGTCAACGGATTGCCAAGGTTGCAACTGAAGGTAAAAAAGACGAAGCGAAGGGGTAAAACAAGGAGAAGCATCCAGAGATTTTTAAAAAAACGAAGGGGGGGGGGGGAGGTGCCTACTTAATTGTAAGAATTGAGGAGCACATTCAGGGATTAGAATTTTTACATTAAGAAACGTTAATAAATTAATTAATCAATGTTTATTAATTTTTGCATTTATAACGAATGTTATACAGCCGTAAACAGATATATACATATGGGACATTTGGCTCAAAGTTTAACTGATTTAGGGTAAAGGCAGACTCACCTTGTACTGGTTTCCGGGTTGCATTCGGCTTTCTTTTCATATTGAGCTCCCGCTCCCGCGGGGGGCTGAACATGGGTGGCAATTGGACGATTATCATCCGAGATGACCATCGGTTCGATGACCATTGGTTCCTGATCAGAGAACTGAACTTTGGGACATGTGGTTGCCTGGCTGGGACTTGTTTCCTGGTTGCAGTCCACGGCTTTCTTTTCTTCCCCCTTTTGACCGTCATCATCCAAGATGACCACTGGTTCGCGATCAACTACTTTGGGACTTGTGGTTGGCTGAATATAGATCGGATATATATAGAGTGCGTGAGTGCGTGACAACTGTAAATTAAATGAAACTGAAAAACGCTACAAAACCCACCCAACGCTACGGGATGCGGTGGGTAGGCGGTAACAAAAACAGGCTATTACAAATTATCTTTTAAATATCTTTAGCAAAAGAGAATGAACTATTGAAGTGGTGTGATTTAAATGTAACTTACACGGAGCTTAAGCCTTAGGCTGCGCTTGCCCTTAGTCGGAGTAAGATTCCAAGAGCTCGAGGTCATCCTTGCTCGGCTGTTGATAGATGGATGAGCTACTCGCTTGGCTGAGTGCTACCAAGCGCCATTTGCATAAGTGCAGAGATTACACACAAACCAACCTTTGTTCTACTAGATTTAGGGGAAACCAATCTTTCAGGTCGCACCACACATGCATATGGCCAGAGTCAGGAGAACTGCGGAAAGACGCGCCCATTAAATTGGTGCTTACATGGAGTGTAGACACATTAAGACGCCGCCAAAGTTGAGGGTGTTAAAAGTATTATGAGCTACACGGACTTTGGTGGAACAATATAGTTAACACACTCTGATCAACACTTCTTGACACCCCAGAAGGCGTAGGGAAACTTAGAAAGTAGGAGTAAAATAGTAGCAATAGTACAATAAAAACTGCGTGTGCAATAAGTCAGATTATAATACTGTGCACTTTCGGTGTTAATGGTGGGGGAAAACTTACACTTATTGAGGCGGTATATAGCAAAGCTATTCAACCAGGCCCGAGATTGTCTAATGTATGAGATCAAATTCTTCCCGTGTAGAGTAGTGGCGTGTATTATCGGCACCTTAGGGCATAATATATCATTGTATGCTTGTTTACCTTAAAATTTAATGAAAAAGCGTTTCATAGGAGAGACTGTATATATCTGAATCCCCTAAGGATATTATTAGTGAATTTCATAAAATTGTGTGGAAAATATCAGTTTGACTCCTTTGTCATGTTTTGTAGTGTATTATCGGCACCTGTCTTGTATTATCGGCACCTTTCATATGAATGACTAATATCTATAGGTTGAAATTACTAAATCAACAATATCTCTAAGAATCATATTCACCATTATTAACTTTGGAATCTATAACGTTCTGAACCCTAAATATTAATTCTAATCTTTTAAAATGTTAGTCTAATGTAACCCATACAAAGTTATGTTTTTCTTCCTGTGTTCTCTAAGCCTAAATTGAACATAGCTATTGTTAAATGAAATAAAATAATACTAGGTGTACTGTTACTTACAAAATTACATATCATCACATTCTCAGACACTTTTTTTTCACAATACTTAATGCAATTTATGTTTCTTCTCATATTGTGTATTTACCAGCCTAATATTTGAAATAGCCGATGATACAAGACATCACATGAAATGGAGTGTATTATCGGCACCCATGTAGGTAAACCTGTCCCTTGGCTTCTGCAAAATATTCTTTTGCAAATTATTTGGTTTCAGGTTTATCTTGGCTCATAAAAGTTATATTAGTTCGCTTTTTTTTATTTTGAGGGGATAAAAATAAACTTAAACTACCTATCCACGTTATCCACAGGGATAAAATGGCCATTTCTGGATAGAAAAAAATGTATTTCATTATTTGTTTTGATGCTACGTCATATACAAATAGTCAGGGCTATAAAAATATAGCGCTAAATGATAGAATAAACATATTCTTTGAATACATCTACATTTAATTCTCAGAGAAAAGCACAAGTTCATTTCCTGTATTAGAATGGATGTCAGGGGTGCCGATAATACACGCCTGCCGATAATACACGCCACTACTCTATTTAATTATATCTCTCTGGGGAAGGTGAAAAATAAAAAAAAAAGACGAGTGTAATGTTGCCACTCTCAACTTTCAACTTACCAGACTGATGGATGAACGAAAAACCTAAGGCATGAAGGGGACTCGAAACGGGGTCCGACCGAGATAGCTGGTAGCCAAAGATCCACCGGGTTGAATAATACGATGACGTCCGAAACCAGCGAAAGACGTTTACAGGTCCTTCCGGTTCGCAGGACCAAACACGTCGAAACTATGTTGCGGAAACCGATGTAAATTGAAGTTGATTAACTTGCCTTTCCGCCGAAAGAGACAGATAAGTGACAATTGAGGGCGATTAAAATTAATAACTTGTTGTATTGCGTGGTTTCCTATTCGGAAAACCCACTAAAACACAACCACCAAAACTACAAAGTGTCTCTTTTTCGTATAAACACCTTTCTCGTTGCCCCGATTAGAACCACGGTATATATATGGCGCAGACTGTATAGGTGATTGGGTCTGGTTGTGCAACCGACATTGAAATGCAATGAACTGTGTGGCACAGATGAGTTCGCCAGACCTGGGTGGTAGGAGCTAATCGAACTTGATGCACTCGATTACCCCCTACCACTCTAAATTTTCCATTTTTTCGGAAGGTTTATTTGTAATAAAGCTGTTAAAATGACCGGATGGCCCAGGGGCGGGTCCGGGGGGGTGGGCGGGCCTTGCCCCCCCACCCCCTCCCCTGTTAAATCATGTTTCATGGGGGGCCCCTCCCCCCTGTACATTCATGTTTGTGCCACCCCCCCTCTAGGAATTTCTGGATCCGCCACTGTCAGACAGGCCACCCTGTTAAATGCTTTCCATGGATTTTAAACTGATGGGGAAAGTGTGCATGGTAAAAGCCTTCTTTTTTTACGCTCCCCTTCGAGCCCTAGGCCTTCCATGTTAGATTTTTGCAATCAGTGTACAGAAACAAGGGTCCCCGACGGATCCAGGGGGTGGCAAAAGGGGCAATTCCCCCCCCCCCCCCCATTTGATCTTTTTTGTATTTATATCGCCCATGTCAGGCTAATATCACGCATTTATCATGTCTTATATTACACATGTATCATAGAATGAGAGTTATATAATGGTAAAAAATAAAATGTCACAAAATTATAGTTTTATGTGGACTCAAGGTTATTGTATATTTTCATTTTCATTGAAGACCATGTGCGCTTTGTTTGATGGGATGGAAAACCATTATTGATATGATATGTCATAAGATTTCTCCAAAATATTACTTTCATTTCATGATAATTCCTAGAACAGGCTTGTATCGCGCACCCAGCATAATAGAAAATAAAATTTGTTTGATTATTAATTAATCATAGAGGTTATAAAGTTAAATCACGCTTTAGTCTAGCTGTTATGATGCATTTCATCAATTATTATCAATTATTTGTGATTTTATATATTTTTTCTATATGTAAGGGCTATTGATACAAAATGTGCGATATACCAATGTGCGCGATACAACCCTGTTTTACCCTAGTTGCGTGTACACTATACTCTTTCTGCGCTTCAGCCTCGTCTATTCTTATTAGGTCAGCAACCTAAGTAGTATGCCGTGACATTGCATCAGCCCTTGTACTTGTTGTTTAAAAGGCCCCCTCTGGAGGTTCTTATCGGCGAGCCGCGACACTGGGCTACGCAGAGCGTATGTACTAATTGGAGCAACTAGCTTGTTCGAATCCCGCTAAATTCAGCTAGGCTGGCCTAGCACATACAGATCATCGTCCTATATCCCCCAGTGTCACCATGACACTCGCCCCCCTTTTTCATTCCTTTTCATATACGTTATAAAGGGGGGGTTACGCCTGCATCTATACCGTATTTGAAACCCTGGAGTTGTAGGTGCGGCTTTAACAAATTTGTTAAAGCCGCACCTACTGCAATGCAATAAATTATCAGGGGCGTACCCAGCCCGGAAATCTGAGGGGGTTCCAGGGAAATTGAGGAGGTTCAATGTAAAACTGAGATGGTTCTGTCAAGTTATTTTTCATAATCCCTTATATTTGTAGTTCAATTATACAAACTTTGATAAATCTGAGGGGGTTCCAGAGACCCCTTATTTCGATAATTCCCTATATTTGTAGTTTAATTGTTTAAACTTTGAGAAATCTGAGGGGGTTCCAGACACCCTCAGAACCCCCCCTGGGTACGCCACTGCGAATAGTGTGAAACTATACTTTGTGCTAGGACGGTGTCAATACTACTGTTACTGAAGGAGGGCTTGTAACATGAACGCACATCAAGGACTAAATTGGTGCAGTAGAACTGACGCCCGTTTACAAAGTTTAGGATATAGTCCAGGGGCGTATGCAAAGTTTTATGTTTCGTTTAGAAGGTCTTTCTACCAAGATAATCTTTTATCTATGGATCGTTCTGATCACAAAAACTTACCTATGCATAAGCTCTAAGAAATGTCAAAGTTCATTCATTCCTGGTGACTTTAGGTCTATCGTAATGCATTGTAAATTGTGATTTAAACATTATTATAGAGTAGAGTCTAATGCAAAGGGCTGTTTTTTCAGAGTATACTTTAACTATGAACCTTATATATTTGGGTAATAGGTAATTAGTTTACAAGTCAGTATAGCAAGATGCCACTTGTATGATTAACCTAATGGGTCATGTGATAGTCATGAAAAGCTGAAAAGTTCAGTTTTATCGTAGATAAGTTTGGACTACAACAATTATGTGTTGATATTGAGCAAACGCTAGCTTTGATCTGCATTTTTACAAGATCAAAAGACATTTTACTTTTTAATAGTCATAAGCATAAAGCCTTAGTAAATAAACATTATTTCTCTTACTCTACTTGATAAAATAACGTATAATGTAACTTAAAGCACATTTTGTATTGCCTACTGTACCACATACTCCACAGAGCACAGCCTTGTTTTGTACCTAGAATATAACAGAAACTTCATTTGGCTTTTGTGACCTTGAAGGCCATCTTCAAGGTCAAAGGATAAAATGACTTATACTTTTGTCTTAATTCATCATGCTTTAATACTTTTAAGCATAAAAATAGTATCTATAAGTTCTATATGTACACTAGAAAAATGCGGAGGAGATTTGAGAAAAATGAGACATTTGTATTCAGTTTTCTTCTATGTCCATGTTTAAATTGAAGACCAAAGTGCTTGTAGAACTTAATTGGAACATCACAACTCAATTATCTTGAGTTTTCTTGAAAGCTAGGAATAGACACTATATTTTTAGAAATTTGACCTTGATGACCTTGTAGGTGACCTTGAAGGTCAAATTATAAGGTATAACCATCAGAATCCTAATTTTGGTGATAACTACCCTCTGTTTTTCAAAATATATTGGCATGAACAAAAGTAACTTTGAATTGCTTTGTAGTTCACTTTTTGGGACTTGGCAGGTTGACTATGCAATATATATCTTAGTTCTTGTGACTTGTATTCTTGAAAATGTTTCAAATTCTTGATATATATGAATGGCCTTGACCTTTTGGAGGTCATTACATCAAGAAATAATATGCCTATGTAAGATTACAGCAACATTTCAAAGCTTGAAGAATTTTCTGATATTTTCCGTGATTTCTTCTTTTTTTCTTAGATTGTCAATAAATAGAAAACTGTTCACTTTTAATCTGAAATTGCTGTTCTTTTATGGTGTAAACATTGTTGACTACCACTTTCCTTCTTCATTCACTATGATTCATTTAAAGATATGAAATAAACGAGAACAGTGTAACATGAGGTTCACTTTTATAACATTTTTCACCCTTTACAGCTTCTTCAAATGACCTTGACCTTGACTTTCATTAATCAAAGGTATCTAGAAAATAACATAGGCCTCAGATATTGCTTTGTATATGTTTTCTTGAATATTGAATCTATATCACGGACACGGTCCACAAATAGAGGAAAATATAGGATTTCTGACCTTGTGACCTTGAGAGGTCAATATCTGACACTAAATTTTAAAAGAAAAAATGCCACCAAAACTTTCCTAATACTAGAGGGTCAGAGGAATATATCTAGGTACAATTAAGATCAGTTTGAACAAAAACATGCATTTGCTCTTTTTTTGACATAGGCCCCTGGACTAATAGTCATTTTAACCGGGCATGGAGTGTAATGATACTGTGCTGATCAGGGTTAATGGTGGAGTAAGACATACACTTATTGACACGGTTTATAGCAAATTGATTCAAACAGGGCCAAGTCTACTTAGTGTATGAGATCAAAATTTTCCCGTGTTGAGGCCCTAGTAGAGGGAACTTTGAATGCTCCACTTTAGGCAGTGGGGCAGGAGACACAGAGCTATGTACATGTGAGTTTTCATGAGCCTTGGCCTGGGGCCACGCTCTAACCTGTGACTGAAGAATCAATACAACATCTAAATACTACTAGTACTCCTGCCTTCATCTTCATTACTCCCCTAAACAACATCAACAATTAGAAAATACTACACCAAAACTTTAAAGTACTTCAGCGTGACTCGAATTATATACTTATAATTATACAAGAGGAAAAAACAAAAATATGTCTGAATTGGTGAATCGTGATGAAAATGACGCAGCGCACCATAACCAAGACAATTCAATGACAACGTCAAAAAGCAGAATCCACAGTTTTGGCAGACAAAAAGCCTGACCTTGAAGATTTATATCATCTAATGATTGAAAATGCGAGAGAGATGCATAATTTAAAATTGGAATGCATCAAATTGAACGCTAGTGTTAACTTTAGGGCTTATCTTAGAATATTGGGTAACTATATAGCTAGTTCACTATTTCATAATATTCCACCTTTGCTCTATTGTTCTTCTTATGTGCTAGCTAGTGGTAGAACTAGTTCACGTTCTGGGTGTTCATATCCAAATGCAGATAACACTTTATGGAGAGTCGAAGCCAGTGTAGTCAAAAGACAGGTAAATTCTTATGTACAGGTATTGTATGTAGAAGGGGAGGTAAGCTTCCTTGATGAAGTCCGCCTAACTCTGTACGGTCTCACAGACTGTTGTAGTTCCAATATTAGTCACCAGATGTCACCAGATACTAGATACTATCCAAACCTCCAGATCCGCAAATTTGTGTTGTTCCAAATGTGTATCACTATCAGTTGACTCTACCCAATACCGATCACCCTCATTCTTTTATATCACTTGATTATTGATTTTCCTCCAGGTATTAATAGTAAAGTCCTATCCTATTTGAATGAATATTTTCCCTTGAAAAAATCAGTATAAAGAAAACAAAAGAACCATGGATTACTAATGAATCACTAGAAATTATCTATGACAAAGATAATCTATTAAAAAAGGCAAAAGGATTTGGTTCCGAAGAAGGTTTTATAGAACCTAGAATAGCTAGAAACAAATAATGCCAAGAAAAACTAAGTATATAAATAATTACTTTTCTTCAATTGGATCAAATCTAGCTAAAAAAACCATAGTATTGAATGGTCTAAATATACTGATAAATTATTTGATCATTCAATTTGAAATGTTAAACAAATTAGAAGTATTAAAACACATAAAGAAAATTGATATTAGTAAATCATCAGCAATTGATAACATATCTACTAAAGTTATCAAAGACTCATTTATTTGATTAGTGCCTCAAATAACCTATTTATTTAACTTATCTTTACATACTAATATATTTCATACTGAATTGAAATCAGCAAAAATTACACCAATCCCAAAACAAGGAAATTAAACAATATCAGTAACTATTGACCTATTTCTTTATTACCCATCCCAGGTAAAATACTTGAATCTCTAAAAACTATAAAAATACATTCTAAGAGTCTAACATTAGTCATTGGTACAGCACAAATCATGATTACCCACTATATAACTTTATTTGAATTGCATAATCCATGTCATTTATGTCTGAAGACTGAACACTACGTGTGTGTTTAGGGTCTAAATATGAGTTCCTTGGGGATAACTAGGTCTTTACTTCTTATGCTTCATAGTTAGCTCTACATGTGTTTTTTACTGATAGCCGGTGGTAGAACTAGTCTCAGATTGGGGTGTTCAGATCCAAAAAGAAGACAATGGTTTGCAGGGGTTATGTTTATTAAGGAGTATCGAAATACCACAAAAGCACCGATGTAATTAACAATGAGTATAACGTCCTTATGCAAAGGTGAAGTTCATAGACCCCAGAGGCAAGCTTCCCTATCTCCAGTCTGCCTGTCTCTGTGTAGTCTCACAGACTGATATACTTCCCTCGCTGGTTACAAGATATATGTCACCACAGACTCAAAATGTCTCACTACCAAGCTCCCAAATCCCTAAGATTTGTATTCCCCTATAACCCTTCACAGTCTGGTGACCTTTCCTTCATCAACTTTCAATTTGTAATCTATTCAAGTATTGCTGCTAATATTAATTCCTACCTCTGGGAAAGCCACAATGTTTGGAAACATACAAATTTCAGGGATCATTTTTTATGTATTTTATTGTTGCTTGAGTTTACCCTTTTGGCTGCTTTTAAGACCGATAGTTTAGATTCTGCAATGAGACAGACTACCTTAATCATTATTTGGATTTCAGGTTTTTACTTTCTTTATAGTGCACATAAATAAACTGTAAATCCATCATCAATTTTGAATAATATGACATGTGGTGAGGGAAAAAGCCAGTCGGATATCAACCGATGTTTTCATGATATTCACATGGTTTACAACGCAAATATCACCATTTTAGCAGTGTCAAAACATTGCTACATAATCAGATGTTCATTAGCACATTCAATTGTTCACAGGATCATATGCATAGAGTAGATATAGACAGCTAATACTTTAGTGTAGATCAGAGTTTGAATGTCCTTGATTTAAGGTCTTTTACTAATTTTATCAAATCAAGGTTTACCTAGACCTCCATGCATATGATTTTTTTTATTGCCAAATGTATGTGCCAACCTCATTCAATAGATTATTTAAAAAATCAGTCGGACTTTTTGATCTTTGGCACACTCTAAAGCAATCCACGTCCATTGTATGTTGATCGAATACTGGGCACTGTTTAAAAGCGTGTTTCTTACATTCCTGCCAATTTTGTTTAAAATAAAAGTAGTTTCCAAATGCTTTATCTTCAAGCCTCAAAAGAGCACATGATTTCGGAGTAACAGAAAAACTTGAACTCCAAGAATTTGAACTCATTGTTAATGTTTTACCTCTCCAAATGCTGTTTTTTCTTTTATTAAATACATTTATGAGCTTGTACACCGATTCACAATAATGTTGGATATCACATAAATATTTTTCAAACTGAAGCATTTCAGAATTGAGGTCAGATTTGTCAAAGATGACTTCTGAATAATACTTCTTTTTTATTTCATTGTATATGAAACAATCAAGTCTAGACATTTCACACAGGGCAGTCACTATTGATCTATCCATACTTCTGTTGTTGTCTTGACTTATAGTTTTTCTCAGTGGTAAAAAAAGAATGTCCTCCCAGCTTAGATGGAATCTTCTTCGCAACAGCAGAAGAGATAGTGTGTATTTTTCAGTCAATCCAAAGAAAAACTTTGATTTGATGGAGTTGAAATATTTTTGGAATTTTGGATGTTTTGGATTTGAAATGTTATCTGTAAATCCAAGTGCTTTAGATATTGGATTAACCAATGCATCCCTGTAATATTTTCTAACTTTATTCCTACTGACAGCATTGACAAATTGCTTAACAGAATATGTAAATTTGCTATTATATGCTCGAAACATGGACAATAATGACTTTAAATGTTTATAGGGATGTCGGACAAAAATAAAATGTGAAATGGGTTTTTTCAAAAACGTTTCCATCACAGAACGATTGTAGATGGAGAGTTCTGCGAATATGTTGTATTTTGCAGAACAGTTTGCCACAAAACTTGGCAAAATGCTTACAGTAGGATTCGCCAGCTTTAGTTTATCTGGCTTGTATGGTCTACTACTACTTACCGCCCACCGGAGATTATGTTTCATGGCGTATCGTGCAAGGATATTAAAAAACGTTGTTGAGCCACTTTTGTGAATCTTTAAAAAATAAATATTTTGGATTGATCGTTCAGAACTTGTCCTTCTAATGTTATCATCAAGGTATGTAGCTGATTTATATAAAGAATTAAACAGAAACAAGGCAACTACAATCCAGATAAAATGTTGTATTTTCCTAGAAAAGCTCATAATGTCCTATCATTTGAAAGGCATAAAATTATCTGGTAGATATAAAACACCAGATCTATTGTCACATTACCTGCAAAGACAATTGGTGATAACTAAGAATTTAATTCCATGAGGATTATAGCATACCATTTTCAATTATGCATAGCTTGATTTTTAGTCACTTGAAAATATGTCATGTTTTACGTTGCCATTTGTAAATACAATTATTATAAATAGTGTAGCATAACCATGAATAACATTAGATGAAAGTGGTAATTGGGAAAACAGGTCATTTGATCTTGAATGCAATGCTCACATAAGAGATAATTCAATAAAAACATGTATTACCAGAATGAAGGCCCAGTCTCCTGTTGTATTCAGATTTCTGCTGCTTTCTTACGTGTTTCAGTAATTTTACAATCCTTTTGGAATAATGACCTTACTTTGTATTGGAGAATATTTTGAATGACAACAAAATACAGAAGAAGCTATTAACTTCTTTAGGCAAATAATACCTTAAGGATTGTTAACACATCTCAGCATTTCATTTTCAGAAAAAGTGCTATTTATATCAAAATGAAAGACATGTTTCTTTTTTTAATAATGCAATTGTTATGTTGCAACTCAAGAAAACAAGGGCAAAAAAATTTGATAGACTTTTTTACTTTTAGGTTAACATTGATATCTCCTTTACTACTCTTTCAATTACTATGATATTTTAGATATATATCAACATTATTAAGTGAAAGTTGACCATGTCTGAGAGTTTTGATTTTGGTTTTGTCTGATGTCAAATATAAGGAATTTTTGATTATTTTTTTCAACTTAACTCTTATAATTTTCTATGATATGTTTATATAAGATAATTTCAATGAGACAGGAATACTTATGTTCTAGATCTGTGATAAATGAATAAATGAAGACCCGTTTAGATCTTTAGATTATGAATCACCTTTATATGAAATACAAACCAAACACATTTTCTCTCAATGTTTCAGGAACCACAAAACTTCACATGTTATAACAAATGACCTTCATTGATACATTGATCTTTTAGATACATCTCCCAATTAATACATTTAGTTTTTCATGATACACAAGGAATATTAATGATCTAATTAGAATCAACAGAATAATTATTATCATTGATCCTAACTAGAACGATTTTCTTTTCCTCACATACTTGAGATAGCTGCCATGATGAAGACAAGTCTAATTTCTAAGATTATTTTACTTATGCAACGGGGAACTACCCTTTTCATCTTGTTGTCAATTGGAATATATATGATGAATATCTCAAAGCTTCATGTAATGAGGAATAATCTGCAGGCAAAGATATTTCAGACAGCTAAGGAAAACCTGGATGATGGCGGAGTTGCAGATATTATGAAATGGGTAAGACTGATTAAACCTCATATCGTACATAATAAGGTTAGATAATGATAATGACATCAACAATTCTATAAAGAAAAGATTAATGACTGGAATTTTTGGCGTGATCTCCCCAATGGTGGTGCTATCTCAGAGAGTCTGTGCAACCCGTTACAACGCAGCCATCATTGTTGGCGTTTTCGTGATCGTGATGTCATTCATAAACAAAGGGCGATGACGTCACAAAAACGGTAACAATGATGGCCGCGTGGTAATGGTTTGCACGGACTCTTCTAGATGCCACCACCATCGGGGAGATCACGATATTCCCGTAGGTGACTGCTGCACTTGACCATCGTTGTGTAGCTATAATATTTTTGATGACATACAATGACTGACTGAATTCAATAATTGCCTCTTTACTAGTAACCTCACCCCCTTCCGATGACTATGCATGGAAAAATGTGAGTAGAGCTGGCCATTAAAAGTTGTATGCAATAAATGAGTTAGTAAATATAATGATATGTTAATAATGTATATGAATGTTTAAAAGTATATGACAGAAGATGATAAGAATTATATACCTAAATACAAAAGGTGCAGGTGGGTGGGGACTGTGTGCGTTGTAGTTGGAATGGTGTGGGGAGTGGACGAGATCAGGTTGAACACTTGTTATTGTTTAGGGTCTTTATATAAATCCATTGGGAATAACTAGGTCTTTACTCCTCACACTTGTTAGTTAGTCTCTGTAACCATCATTGCTAGCCAGCAATAGAACTAGTCTCTGATGGTGTGTTCGGATCCAAAACATAGACAAGGCTTTGCAGAAGTTAAGTTCATTACAGAGTATCATATTGCAACATAATCGCTGATGTAATTCACAATATATACAGGTACCGTTCTTGGACCTCAGAGGCAAGCTACCTATCGCTAGTCTGCCTGTCTCTGAATAGTTACACAGACAGATGTAGTTCACTTGCTAGTCACCAGATGTCATCACAGACCTAATGTGTCTCACTACCAAGCTCCCAGATCCTCAAGATCTGTATTAATCAAAATGTAAATCGTCTCTACCCAACACTGGCTACTACCTCCCTCATTTTACCAGTGATTAGTGATTACCATAGCAGTGCTACCGCTGGTAGATTAGACCTCCTGCTGCTACTGGGACACAGGGCTGTTGCACCTGCCTTTGACACTGCCTATAGTTTTACTAAGCTCTTCTGAAATTCTGAACTAGTAGTAACATTTTAGTTAATAACATTTCAGTCTGGTGACGTTTCTTTCAACTATTGATCCTATGATAAGATATTCTAGTCTATTAATGTATTGCCACTAATTATATGCATTAAATATCAATTCCTATCTCAGTGCAAGGCAGGGTTGAGGGATATATGGGGAGCTGGTATGGAGCTGGGAGATGGTATGTTTGTAGGGGTATATAGAGACAGGAGGGTTACCAGCACAAGAAGGCAACTTACCAAAGCGGCCCCAGAGGGGGCAGCAGTGACCTGCAATGCCCTCTACATGCATGACAGAACCATGCCATGGAGGGTTTTCCAGAGTTCAACATGTCTGTTAAGAAAATTACAACTCATTAACAGATATTTTAAGTCCTTAACAATAGTTAATGTAGCACAAGCGTTTACAAAGCATATGGGAGTATATGTGTTCTTTGGCATTTTTTTCAAACAACCATGACTTTGTAGATAATAATACAGTTCTAATTCTTATATTCTAGGATTGAAATAAATTAAGCCATCCATCTGAACTGATTTTGGAAAACATAATGGAATAAAAACCTTATATTTAGAACTGAAGTCTGAAAAATGGAAAAGGCTTTTATAATAAAGTGGTACAATCTGATTTGAGGCTCTATATAAAGGATGCAATATTTGTGATATGTCAAAATCATTTAGCACATCTGTCAATACTTTAAGATTACAGTGGTGTATGGCTGTTATGTTTCATTATGATTTTACAGCTAAATCAAAAACAATTCAAAATTATGAAAAAGAGTTAAAGTTTATAATTTTTACAGATCCTATATATGGGGATCTAAAAAGGATTTGTCTTTTGAGCATCAAATCATAAAAGCTGTCCTCTAATGTTCTATGGCCACTCAAAAGAAACATCAAGAGTCTACCTTTCTTAGCATGTGAGTCTATACATGATTTCCTCGGTGACCAGTGACCCATTTAAACATTTTAAATTATGAAAATCAGTTAAATCTTATCCAACTACGACGGCAAAGACCAGCTGATCTTCACAAAAACATAAACTGACCAAAAGCAGACAACATTAATGGAACTAACTAAACCTGAAAATATCAATACAAAATTGTACCCATAAAGTAGACTAAAATGTCTCGGTCGCTGCAGGGAGGTTTTCTTGCATGATTGTAATTTTGAAAACAAACTGAATCACTTCAGAGACATGTAACCTGATGCACAGTGCAACAAAACATAGTACCCATAGAATCAACCCAGTCCTAGCTATCTATGATATAGAAAGTAGTAAATCTAAGTGAATAATATCATTTAAGTATCACGATTCCATTTAAGTTTAATTAATACCAAACCACCACTGGGAATCTGGCAATCGTCGTCTCCATACTCTTACAGTTCTGTTTAAGTATCTTATAACAGCTATGTTATTTGATACAACCTGCTGATTCTAATGGAAGACGTAACAGTGAATTCCAATTTTGCAGGTGCCACCAACCCATTTAGAGGAATACAAAAACCCATGTTGGAGGGAGTACACTAATAATGGAAGTCAACTAAGATGTCTCCCCTACTTCTTTTTGGCAGGTAAACAATTGCGAGGCTATTTGGCATCCTATTAATAGAGATCCAGAACCATGGCCAGTTTATTTGAGACACAATATATATATATATATATATATATATTATGTGACATAGTATATCCCAAACCAAAATGCCATGGGGATATAGTGTATACTTGCAGTAGTTGCTGCAATCACTCAGTCACATAAGAGCAGGGAATTAGTGATGCCCAGTGGCCACAGAGGGCACCACCAGGCAGGTCCCAGGTTAGTACACAAAGGGATCCACCACACCACATAGTGGTAAAAGATATCACTACATGTTTGACAAATCATCAATTCCAAGTTCAACTGATGAGCCCTAACCGGCGAAACCACAATGATTAATCTGTCTAAAAAATCTGTGTGATTTTTCTAAATTAAAATCTTATTTAGTTTTTTCAATTTAGTTTATTTCTACAATAATTACACATACACACAGAGTCAGCCACCTATACCAGAGGCTCTCAACCAATGAGCAGACTCCTCTCTAAACCTTTTGGTTCAGTAAACAATACTGACCAATGAAATGACAGATTACCCTAGCCTTGACAGCTTGAGTGGGAAACTCAAACTGATCTCATTTTCTGACTTTTCTGATTCATTGTGGTCTTGACCAGGGATTGAAAAGCCTCGTCTTTCCACCTTGCAGTAGTAGATCAGTAGTAAATCAGTGAAAATACAGTGGCTGAGTATAGGTCAATCAGTATACATGTCTGCAATATTTAAATGAGGTGGAAGTAGATGTCAGTGTACATCAGTAGCATTTCAGTAGCTCTTTTGAATATTTTGGACATACTGGTCCTGGAAGTATTATTTAATTCAATTATCATGAGGAATTTATACAAAGTCTATATAACTTCAGAAATTGAGAACAATTATCTCATGAATATGTCTATTCAAACACATATTTTTCTTGACATTTGATACAGTAATTTGATTACCAACAGTTATGTACCCCCGTTTGATCACACTGCTCTGCATACCAAGTTAGATCAATGAGGAATTAATTTGTTTTCCAATTATGAACCACACAGAAACAAATAATTTATTTGCAAATAAGTAGAATGAGTTCTGTGGAAATGAATCTACAAATGGTGATGCTATTGAAACTGTAAATCACATATATACTTATGATAACAACAATTGCAAACTACTGCTATCCATGCAGACTAGTTGTAGCATTGATTACCTTGAATTATAACTTTTCGGTAAAAGCTAATGTGTGAGTAACAAAACCTACACAATAAAAAACCCGTGAACAGAAACAGGTAAATTGTGATGTATACACCACAAGGTTCTGATGTTACATCATGCTCATGATATTGTGATGACATTGCACCAGGAATGCCGACCATAAAGTTTTGACAAAAATGCTTTGTAGGTTCGTGAAGACCGAATCATTTCACGAACCTCAGTAAAAACCGTGAAGCTACAGACTCATCACACTAACTATTTGTGAGTAACATCACAAATCTAGCTGGGTCCGTGGCCGCGTATCTAGGTCAGCCGTTTCATGAATTTGGGTCAACCCGTCTCCCCGCCTTGTTTGTCAATTGGTCCTTTTGGTTTTACCAGAAATGTGCTGGTTACCAGCAAACCTGTACATAACACCAAGCCTTCTCGCCGGCTACCTTCGTCGCTGCTGGTTACCATTGTCGGTACATATGAAAAGCTTATCTACCCGCAAGAAACCAGCAATCACCTTAACCGACATCTTGGACATATGGCATGTGTTGTTTTCCAGCTGCTCCTTCTCTTAATCTTTTTGGCCATTTTCTGTCGTCTCACGGAAAGTAAACCTTGTACATATGTTTTCATCCAAGTTGTAGATTATGTATATCGAAATTTGATACTCTGAACCTTAAAACAATTCCATATTTTGGCGAATTAAGCCGCTCTCTGCACAAGATCCTAGTTTCGTACATGTCTTCCATTATGTTGATATCATTTTGGGTCAACCTAATACTAGAATTTGTCTATTCATCCTTGCACAGATGGCAACAACACGGTCACTCCATATTCAGAGCATCAAGGGGATTCTGCAGAGAACTGATTTACCTGAAGATGATCGTATCGGCCTGACTCAACTACTTGAGGAGGTAATGGAGGAGAAGAGAAAATCGCAGATACAACGGTACGGTAACATACTGGACAGATATTAAATAGTGCCACACTCCACACCCTCTCAGTCTGGTCCAGCTAGTAAACCCAACCCAACAGTTGTTAAGCAAGAGAGTATGGATGATTTAGACGTCATCACGGTGGAGGATACCAGTCCCACCCCACCCCATAAAGGCGAGAAGTTCCAATTTGTGGCGCAGGCCGTGGAGGCCCAGCAGCAGTCTAAGTCCGCTGCTAGTAGGAGCAGCAGTTCGCAGCAATCCCGAAAAAAGACGAAAGTCGAAGCCGCAGCAGCACCAGCCACTGACCCCTCCGCAGCGGACACTTTGGATTCCCCAACTCCAGCTGGTAGGGGTGGTGGTCGGGGTAAAGGCAAGGCCAAGTTAACTACCCTATGCCACAAAACGTGGGCACGCGAGAGGTAAGAAGGCAGTAGCCGCAGCAGCATTTGCAGCCCCACAGCCTGGCCAAGTAGCTGCAGCCGTCGCAGTTGATAATGCCGACCAACTGCCAACCATTGATGGTCATCGCCTCACGGGGCCGCTGAAAGACTTCAGCTTTTGTTCCTCAGATACCGAGACTGAAGGACCCGGCAACTCTGACTGGTATACCCCGGAGGAGCTGAAGATCATGAATGATACCATGGATGAGGTTGTGTAAGTATATGTATCATTCAATCTAGTGTACGAGTTAAAAATAAAAAATAAATAAAATAACCACCTCAAGTAGTGCTATAACAAAAACCCACAAAAATAACAACAAGGTTTAGGTTACCACCAAATATACTTTATTGAAAGTCTTGACATACACAGTTCAATGTAAGTTAAAATATGTTCAAAACAAGAACAAAACATAGTATTCTATGATAATGCTTATGCCCCCTTACATGGAAACAGTCATTCAATCTTTAATTATAGCAAAGGTAAAACCACTTCCAATCCATAGCTAAACGAATTTGAAATGCATTTTATTTGTTTTCAACAGAAAAGCTTTGAGGGGGAACTGGAGAGAAGGCGAATCCACTGGAGAGCAGAGGGTAGCTAGGCGTAAGGCCATCCTGAAGAGGATCCAAGAAAACGTCAACACCCACACTGGCCTAAAAATAAGGGACCACAAAAGTAAAACCATCGATAAGGTAAATATTAGCACCTTAATTATCAATTTATTTTGAACGGGAAGCTACAGAGCACGTGTACGTGAAGCTTGATAGAGCAGTCACTCATCCAATTTATTTTATACAAGTCTTATTTCTGAGTCATGCATGTAATGAAAGCTGTGAGTGCACCAAATAATCTTTATAATTAGTTTTGGAAAGAAATCTTACTCATTTTGACTATGAATATGTGTGCCTAACTGTTGATTTATTTAATCTTCGTTATAGAAATCAATGAAACTCTTTATTACACAGTTCTGGAAACTTTCTTAACACAATAATTCTGAATTAATTTCAGATGAGGAAGTTGGAGAATGAGTTTGGGGGTAGGGGAGCTCTGCCCATTCCCCCATAGAGAGTGTTCCTGCCTATAGAACTACGATGTCTCGCTTATTGGGGTGTCAAACGTGCAGGATGTAAGCATCATAATTATTTTTCACCTTGACAATTATATAAGTATAGAGTTTTATTCCTACATCGAGTAATATAATATATCCTCCTGCAAAAACATTTCAAATCAGATTCGTTGTTATGAACACAGTACTTCACGAACCTGTCATTTTGTCTATTATTAATAGAATCGTGACAACGAACCTTTTGTTATTTGAATCCTTTTAACAGCCGCAATTTCTCTGTCCATAGAACTTAATATCATGTGTACCTCCGATATGTTGCCTAAATCATGAATGTAAGATCATTAACACATAAATGTCACCATTCCTTTTGTATCCATACAAGCATCTATTAATGTCTTTTAATTCAGAAGGCCCTATTAAAACTTTTTACAGTTATTGCCGGTGCGACCAAACAAAATTGGATGCATCAAATTCTGACGTGGACTCTGTTGACACTGTTGATTGTAGTGTTAAACTAAAAATATCTTATAATTTGATTATTTTGTCCTCTCCTTCCTGCTGCTGCTGCTGGAAAGCTGTTGAGGCTCCGCCTCTGGAAGAAACAACCGAGAAGTGTCTTGGTAAACAGCGAAGACGATGACTCGACTGTCACACGTGCTAAACATCAGTAATATTTAGTTTCTATTGTAATAAATCTATCTCAAACTAATCTTCGGTGATTATTATTTTACCAAAAATAAAAGCAAAAATGTTGTCTTTCTTTGAACATAATAGAATAAACTTAAGTACCTTACATTTGAATAACTGGAACCCCACAAATATGTATTAATTATTTGTCAAGAATTTGTGCAAAATATTATTATAAAAGTGTGGAAAAGACACCAAACTCGACAAGCAGAAATGGATGGGTGACTTGTTATTTATCAATTATAGTGTAGACAAGTTACACAGAGATCAACATGTTTCAACTGTCTAAAAGTCTTCGTCAAATATTGTTATATATTCAATTTACACAAATACTCACATCCCCAGTGTAGCGTTCACGTGTCACCGCGGCATCTGCTGCAGAACGACAAACCTCAGAGCATTTGGCAAATAAAGCCACACCTGTGGAGTCCATAGAGCAGCCACTCTCCCAACTCGATTGGTCCCCTGCTGCCGCCACTGACGAATCCCTGGCAAAGTGTTCACTTGAATATACTCAGGAAACCTTGGACGACAGCAGTTTTATGCAAGGTATCTATGTAGACAGTTTTTAAACTCTTGATCATACCATGTTAATTGAAGAGACAATATATATATATATAAATATATAAGTTAAATCAAATATTCATGAACACGATTCCTTTACGAACCTACAATTTTAAATTGTGACTACAATTTCATTATGTTTAGCATTAGTGGAACCTTTTCGGTCTGCACAGTAATTACTAACAGTATAACGTTCAGAAACGAAGACCAGTTCTAAAGCAATTGTTAGAATAAAAAAAACCTAGTGTCCTAAACATAGAATAGTAAAATTGTTCTTACTTTGTGTTTTCTTTTAAGGAACTAGTGACGTTCTCCCAAACCTGAATGACAGCCCTTTTTTTTATTATTCAATCTTTATTCAGGCATAATAATTGACAGTTATCAGCTTCAAAAAAGCTGGTTTTCATAACCTGCCTGATTATACAATATTGCTGGGACAAACCATACATATATTATATTTCTATACCCATAGTAAAGATGCTCTCGTTAATAAGTTAATAGGAGTTCAAAACAGGGATCCTGAGGCTCGTACCAAAACTCGACGGATAATAATGGATGTAATTCATTGTTTACACAGAACAAAGGACCTTTAGAACCCCCCTCGGAGTACAGCAGATAAACCGGCCCATGGTCACACCCCCACCGACAACCCGTCACCATGGAAACTGCCAAACGAGCCTCGGTGGCCCTGCCCTTAGTAATGGCGGCAGAGTGAGTGGACGTGTGGAGGAAGGCTCGTCGAGAAAATACCTTGCTTAACACAAGATCGTACACCAACTGAAATGATCAAGTGACTATTACAACATTCTATTCATGCAGATCAAAAAACCGCCACTTAAAACAATTTGATAATCTCCGTTCCACCTGATTTGGTGTAGAAAACATAGAAATTCACTGTTGTTGTTCAAATTTCCCGCCACCTCGAGGAATTCACGCATTATCGCCCAATGTCGGTATCTACACGTAGCAAAGTAAATGAGCAGGATATAAATCCCAACACACCACCATTGAATGAAACTATGGAACAGAAAATCGATAGGCTTCTCCTGCAGATTCCTGATCTTGCCTCCAAAGAAGATATCCAAGAAGTAAATGACAACGTAAAGTTACTTCCCAAAATCCAGAAGCAGTTCAACGAGTTTAAAAAGAGTTTTGACAGTATTCAGGCAGAAGTTAAAGATAACAATGGCCAGATAAGTGATCCTAGGAAAAGAGTTATCTGCCTCGAAGCCGAAAATCTCAACCTAAAAACCACACTGTCTAACGCCCAGAACCTTACAGCAGATGTTTCTAAAACATGCGACCTGTCGGTCAAGTCTGAAGTGGAAAAACACATTAAAAGACAAGACCTGAGAAGCAACTGATTATTGAAGGAGTAAAAGAAAAAGACAACAACCCTACACTTTCAGTTCTGGTCTCCCAGATCCTGTTTGATACAGGAGTCAGAATCGACAACAATGATGTAGAAAACTCCTACCGACTTAGGAAGAAGACTAACAACTACAGAGCCAGGCCTATTGTTAATGTCTTTAACAAAACCGCAAAGCGAGACGAGGTCTACAAAAACAGGAACCAAATTAAGAGAAACCCAGCCTGTGAGAATGTTTGGATCAACGAAAGGCTCGATGATGAACAGAAAAAGGAGAGAGCAGGACTGCGAGCACTAGTCGACCTAGCAGTGTACAAAGGAAAGGAAGCAAGAGCTGCTGTGGGTGATTTAACAATCATATCAGGGATCAAGTATTCCCACTGCAATATCCATAAAATGCCCCCGGGCATCAAACGAGCAAATGCGTTCACCCGAGAAGACGACAATTTTATTTTCTTTCACTCAGAACACAGTTGGGCTTCTAATTTCAGCCCCCACATCTTCAACCATGAAGGCCACACTTTTTCCAACACTGAACAGGCCATCAACTTCAACAAGGCACACTCAAACCAATACCCTGAAGTAGCACAAGAAATCCTGAGATGTACCAACCCGAGAAAATCGAAGGCCCTAGCAAAAGGAGTCACACCTACACCTGCTTGGTCTCTCAACAACGAAGAAGAATACATAGCGAAGATCACATACATCAAATACAGAAATCCTACCCTCAGAAAAAACTACTGGATACCGGGGACAAAACACTAGTAGAGTGTACTCTCGACAAAAGGTGGGCGGCAGCTGCCACTCTGCGCTCCCCTGATGTTATTAAATCCAGGAAAACCAGAAAAAGAGAATGGAAGGGCAATAACAAGTTCGGGGAAATCCTGATGAAAGAGCGAAACAACATTCGCCAAGCTATCATTGAGGAGGCTGCAAAAGAATCTACAGCACCAACAACACCAGACCTAACCGCAGCCACACCCACACGAAGAGAAACAGAAGTAAACAAACCACCCGTAACACCGCTTCTCGATGCAGAGGAGGATGAGATACAACTGTAAATGCGTCTCCTTGCCCCCTATAAACCACAAAAACCAGGTGAGATACAGTTGACATAGTATAGACCAGTATATCACACTTACTACATGATTATCTGATATAAATTCACCCTGAAAATTCCCCGTTCGCCACCTAGTCCGCCATGACACCTTGTTTCACCGGAAGCGATGCCAAAAATCCAAACCGAGGCTATGACCTAATTTGCATCCCTTCCGGCCCCATTTCTCCGCCATCTTGTTTGTTGCTTGTCCTGACCCTCAAAAACACCATCCTTTACGCCGAATTCCTGTTGAACACCGTTGTGACAACCCACAAACTTACCATGACGCATGTCGCACTGTTTGGCGATTCTAGGCTACGCTACATTGAGCAGTGGATAGTTAAGGCCAACAACACCACCGCCATGATAGAAATACACCCTCTTCCCGGTGCGGGAGTCTGTGGAACTGTTTCGGCAGCTTTCCAACATGCCATGTCGAGACCGCACGACTTGATTTTCATCGTCACGGGGGTATGTGACCTGACACGCTGGGACCCAGGATCCCACCGCTATATTTTTCCCTACACTTCTACAGAGGAGCTAGTCGACCACATGGTGACATTGTATCAGGAAGCAGCAGACGCCTTTCACTCAGCCTTTCCTCACACCTCGATCACCTCGAAATTTTGTTGATGCACTGTCAATGGCACTTGAGTCACTCCAGCCGGTAAACAAATCTGATATTTTTATTGCATGGGACTTTAATGTTGATTATAAGAAACCACGACAAAAGAACACTAAAGTTTTGAAGCATTTTGGTAATAGATTCTCCTTAAAACAGCATATTTTGGCTTCGACAAGGCCCCTATATGGTGATAGTATTATAGATTTACTTTTTTCAAATAGTAAACGAGTTCAACATGCTGAAATCATACTATGGAACCTTAGTGACCATGTTCCTATTGCATTCCACATTAAGAAATTTAAACTTGCCTATAGCAAAACAAATTTTACCGGTCATTCTTACAAAAATTTCCATGAAGAAAGCTTCGTTGAACGGATGGGTGACCTTTGTGCCTTACTAACCAATATAAACAATATTATGTATGAATATGTCCTCAATATTAATGTCTTAAACAAAATGATACCTGTTAAATCTTTTGTCTTCAAAAACACTAAGCCTAGGTGGCTTAGTAATGACCTAATTGAATTTATGAAGGACAGAGACTGATTATTACGTAGGGCTTCAAGGTCAAAAAAGGAAGACGACAAAATAGCAGCCCGAAAAATTAGAAATTTAGTGAACAGACTAGTTAAAGAGGCCAAATCTGATTTTGTTAAAGAGCAACTCAGAGAAAATGGACAGGACCCTAGGAAATTTTGGAAAAATATTCAAGACATTTTCCCGTATAAGAACTCAACTGGAACAATCTGTTTCCAAGGCCAGGATGAAGATAACTTGTCCGCTTTCGATACTGCCACTTTAGTTAACGACTTCTTCTCTACAATAGGAGAAAAGCTTGCTGATGATATCAAATTGAACAACCAAATACCTAAACTACAAAACTTTGATCCCCTTGACAAATTAGATGACGATTTTCACCTTGTTCCTATTGACCTTGAAGTCCTAGAAAAGTATGCCACTAAGATAAAAGTATATAAGTCTAATGGCCTGGAACTGATTTCATCGAGAATATGGAAGATAATTTACAAACGTCTTCCAGACATTATTTCTAAACTATACAATATTATTATTAACTGCACTTTTCCAAGTGCCTGGAAGGTGGCCTCTGTTGTCCCAATCCCTAAGAAATCCAAAGCGAGAGAACCAGGTGATCTTAGACCTATTTCTCTGCTGCCTTTGCCAGGCAAAATTTTTGAACACTGTCTGCATGACCAGCTAATGCCAGCCTTAGAACAAAATAAAATCTTTTCAAAATTCCAAAATGGCTTTCATAAACAGCACTCTACAATACAAACAACTTTTGATTTTATCACAGATATCTCAAGCAATGTTAATAACTTAACCGACACATTAGCAATATATATAAACTTCAAGAAGGCGTTCGACACGGTTAACCACGACATCTTACTGTATAAACTAGAGAGGTATGGGCTGGGCATGCAGACTGTTCAACTATTTAAAATCTACCTATCCGATCGAAAGCAAAGTACTGCTGTTAACGGAGTGAAATATGCAACAAAAACTGTACGTTTCGGGGTACCCCAAGGTAGTGTTTGGGGTCCGATGTTCTTCATTATTTATTTTAACGACATTGTTGACCATCTCAAGGAATACAATTTCATGAACTATGCTGATGACATTGTAATATATACGGGTTTAGATGAGATGCAGGGTGGTGGGAAAAAACTCCAAACCAACCTTAACAGAATTGAAGTTTGGTGCCAACAAAATAAGCTGACCATAAATGCTAATAAGACTAAAATACAATTGTTTCCTGGAACCAACGCCAGTGAATCTGTGGACTACTTCACTCGAAATCAGCTTTGCATATACAACACTCCGTTACAAATAGAACATACCTTCAAATATCTAGGGATTATTATAGATTCCAAATTATCAATGCTTCCTCAATTTAAAAACGTGTATAAACATGTTACTCACAAACTTAGCTGTTTAGGTAAGTCTCACTACCACTGTTGCACTTTCTATATGTAAAGCTATTTTTATCTCAATTATTGACTACGGGAACTGTTTACTAACAAACCTATCACAAAAAGAATCTAACGATCTGCAAATACTCAAAAATGATATACTACTTACCACCCATGAAATTAGGAACCCGCGAGATGTACAGGTAGACGTCCTACATGCTATGTCAAATGTCAAATTTGTGAAAGATTGTCGGACTATACAGCTTTTAACTTGTATCAAAAACTGTGTTGAGGGTAAAAAATCTTTATTGTACCCTGATGATGGTCGCACCAGACAGCATCACGGACTAACAATCAAACTACCTAAGCCCAAAAACACATATATTAAAAATGCCCCTTTTATATCGGTGCTCAGATCTGGAATTCTTTACCGTTACATGTCAGGAAAATAGAAGGAACATTAGCTTTTAAAAGAGAGATGGATATGAGAATTTGTGAAAATATTTTGCAAACAATCTTCCCTGCGTAATAAAAACTGTTCGTGATAAGGTGATCTGATCTACATGCTCCCCATGTCTGATTACTTAAATATGGTTTTAATTTGAGATCCTTTGCAGAATTTTGCAGGATCAATTATGCTTCACTGATACAACTATGATAACCTGTAAATAGTTTATAACGCTATAGTCGCGTGTTGAGTAAAACTACTAATTCGGATACAATCCTTGGTATTTCGAATACTAGCATGGCATTTTTTGTAAATTGTTTATTTCATCAAAATCATCGGCACTTCATCTCATCACACACTGCACTTTTGTTGTTATAATTCACTGTTAAAGAGAAAGATAATAAAGTACCAAGCGAGATATCTTCTACTCTGCTCCATTTAAACCAGAATACTGTACAACATATACTGGAGCATGAGGGAGAACAGGCCTTTAGCCTGAGATTGTTTGTCCAGTTGAAATAAACCATTAAAAAAAAAAGTATACTTAATAAGAGTATCTAGCAGAATGTCCTAGTTTCCTCTGTGTATTTATACATGATTCAAGCTCGTAGAATAATATAAATAAGTCAACTTAATACCTGGTCACAACTGATGAGAATAAAAATCAGTAGATAAAATCCTGTATCAAATATCATAAAAAGATAGTCTATACGACTGTAAAGATATACCATTTCTGTATAATTCAGATTATACTTTACATTGCACAAGGAGACCAATTTGAGAATTTATATCAGCTTAAATTCTGATACTTATAGCATAGCAATCAACATATAAGGTTATCCAAATGTAAGCAGTCTTTTCATGAATATTTTTTGACTAGATTTAAAGCTCTTATAATTAGCTTTCAGTCTTAGTTCCTTATCAAGACTGTTCCATTCAAGGGCACCTCTGTAAAATACATTTTGCTTGCTTTTCTCTAAATTAGGTTTATATTAAAGATATACAATTGCATCGTGCATGTGTACTTATTTTCCATCTAATGATTAATTTTGCAAAATTTTGTTGCTTATACATCAAATTTATCAAGTACACCTTTCTCCTGGTCTCTAAGTTACATATTCCACATCTTTCATACAAGCTCAGTCTCACATTATTTCCATTTTGTCTATTAATACCTACACATATTCTCAAACCTTGTTTATGTAAAGCATTAACCTTTTTCAGGTTTTTCTTACTTGTACCTGAGTAGATTACATCGCCATATTCAATTACTGGTAAAATCATGGTCTTAAAAAGTATTATACTATTTTTTTCATTAAGAATTTTTTTGATTTTGGTAAAAAGGAATAATTTATGTGATACAATTTCCCTAAGATCCTGTATATGTTTATACTTTGTAAATCTGCTTCTAAATCAGCTTGTATATCATTCAAGTTCTGACAATGAAAATACATAACCGTATCATAAGCATACAAGTAATATTTTGTATTACAAAGTCCAGTACTAATATCATTAATGTATATTAGGAACAGGAGAGGCCCTAAAATTGAGCCCTGGGGAACGCCACAGGTTATCAGGCTCTTATCTGAAAGTCTATTGTTAGCCTTTGTTGACTGATGTCTGTTTGATAAATAATTTAAATCTCTGCCTATTATTCCCAATTTTTCACATTTTTCAAAAGGATGTCATGATTTACTGTATCGAAAGCTTCTTTTATGTCTAAGAAGATTGCAAAAGTATACTCATGTTTATTTACTGCTGTATTGATATCACTAATAAAATGAGCTATAGTATTTGTTGTAGACTGATTTTTTTGGAAACCCCCCTGTTCCTCACACAACAATTCATTATTTTCAAGGAACTGTATCATATTAGTGTGTACAATTTCTTCAATAACTTTACTCATTGTAAGTAGTAAAGATACAGGTCGTAAATTTGAAACCAAACTAGAATTTCCTTCCTTTTGTAAAGGCACAATTTTTGCTATTTTCCATTTAGTGGGAATCTCTCCTTTAACAAATATATCATGCATAAACTCAGTTACTATATTAGGTATAGCTAATAATGCATCTTGCAATACTCTTGTATTAACATCTTCGATACCAGATGCTTTAATTACATTTATTTTTTTGCATTCAGCTACGATTTCTAATTCAGTAACATTAAAATCATGCATTACTACAACTGATATAATACCATTGTTACTCCACGGTTCAATGAGATCCTGTGCTAAAGTTGGTCCGATATTAGTAAAATAGTCATTAATAAAATTCGCCACATTTGTATCAGAAATCACTTCCTTTGTTGATTCATCTACAAGGTTAAATTTGGACTGACCACCCCTTCTTTTATTTGGACTGATTTTTTTGGAAACCCCCCTGTTCCTCACACAACAATTCATTATTTTCAAGGAACTGTATCATATTAGTGTGTACAATTTCTTCAATAACTTTACTCATTGTAAGTAGTAAAGATACAGGTCGTAAATTTGAAACCAAACTAGAATTTCCTTCCTTTTGTAAAGGCACAATTTTTGCTATTTTCCATTTAGTGGGAATCTCTCCTTTAACAAATATATCATGCATAAACTCAGTTACTATATTAGGTATAGCTAATAATGCATCTTGCAATACTCTTGTATTAACATCTTCGATACCAGATGCTTTAATTACATTTATTTTTTTGCATTCAGCTACGATTTCTAATTCAGTAACATTAAAATCATGCATTACTACAACTGATATAATACCATTGTTACTCCACGGTTCAATGAGATCCTGTGCTAAAGTTGGTCCGATATTAGTAAAATAGTCATTAATAAAATTCGCCACATTTGTATCAGAAATCACTTCCTTTGTTGATTCATCTACAAGGTTAAATTTGGACTGACCACCCCTTCTTTTATTTGGAATAATTTCATTCATATTTTGCCCAAATTTTCTTTGATCACCCTCTGTCATTTCAATATGAGCGTTAATAAACTCAGTTTTACTTTGTCATAGGCATTTAGTACAATGGTTTCTCATCCTCCGAGCAATTTTCCAATCCTCTTCCTTTTGCGTTTTCTTAGCCTTTTTTAATAGATAATCCTTATCCTTGATTAATTCTAATAATTGAGGCATGATCCATTCTTGTTTTCGTTTTTTAATCTTTTTTAAAGGACAAATTTCATCTTATCCTCGATTATATCCCATTTATCATCTATTTTATTTGCCATCTGGTAGTGATTCCAATTTTCCTCACTCAACACTTCAGTCATGATCTTATCATAATGTAAGTAACTTCTCCCATAAAAACTTATTTTCTGAGATAAAAGTTCACATTTTCTTTCTTCTAATTAAAATAAGTTCATGATCGCTTAGGGCTACATTACATACCTTCGAGTCTGCTGTAATCTTTGAATTGGTAAAACATAAATCGATGCACCTCTTCTTAGTACTAGAGTACCTTGTAGGTTCCCTGATGTATTGTAGAAGCCCGTGGATTTTGAAAAATTCCAAACATTTTCGTGAATCCTCATTCTTTTCTAGAATGTCAATATTAAAATCTCCCATTATGATAACTTCATTTTTGGTAAAATCCATACGGTGAAAAATTTCCTCAAATTGTTTAATTGCTTTCGAATAATCTCCCTGTGGTGGTCGATAACAATTTGCAAATATAATTTTCTTTTCACCCTCTTGGTGTATTTTAATCCACTGACATTCAAGATCTATAGTACTACGATCAAATTTTGCCATATCATCACTGGAGTAGTTCAAACTGTTTTTTTAGATAAATACATGTATCTTCTCCCTTTTGTCCATTACCCCATTTTTTATCATTTCTGATACAATTATACCCTTCCAAATCAATTAAAGAAGTTGGATGATTTTCTGTTAACCAAGATTCAGATATACTAAGGACATGTGCGTTTTAATTTCAAAACTTGATTGTAACAGTTCATTTTTGTTATTCAAACTCCTGATATTGATTATGAGCGAAATACAATCCTCTCTCTTTGCAATAATTTACTATTTCACCTATTATTCAACATACAGCAATAATACTCAGGTACAGAAACAATTATCACATCAGTCATCTCCTCGTTGTGTCAGTCCATCAAATACATCATCTGGTAATAGTGTATATCACCACCAGACATATATAGTTAATATATCAATCATGTACAGGACTTACTAGGTAGACATGGCTCCATTATACAATTCTTTTATATATTCAATCACCCTTGATAGCGCTTAGTAATAGTCCAATACCGTAATGCAGGATAGTCAATTAAGTAGCAGTCTTATAAATAGGGGGCCCACTAGGTCACATACAGTCGTTGCTTGGTGTTCCATAATTGATCAGCTGTTTCTTTTTGCTTCGCCACAAAGTAAACAGATAATTATTATCCCTCTGAAGGAAGTTGGTGATCTCGGTGTTGGATAAGGTGTGGGGGACAGCCTTAACTATATCTACAGATTTGAACAAACTGAAACTGTTAAAGAAAAAGTGGCGGAGGTGCAGAAGATGGAAGAGACTCAGCAGCAGGCAAGAAATGCTGCATCTACAAGGGGTGTTGCTGTACATCAAAGGACTGATGTGGCCTCAGCAGTGGCTGTGACAGAAGTGGCCCAAACTAGAGAGGCTAGTATCACGGAGCAGCAGGTGCAAGACACTGTTGAGCAGACACTTCTGTGAATTGGGCAGTTCATAGATGGCCGCGTTCAAGATCAAGTTCACGTCAAAATAGAGCCTCTTATTAAACAACTGAATGCTCACACTTCACGGCTATCATCTATTCAACAAGTAGTTACAGCTGTAAGAGCAGATATCCAGAAGATCGCCAAGAGCAACGCCGACATCAAAATAATCGGAAATAGTCTAGAAGTGGTGCAAGATGACATCAAAAGTATTACCTCTGGCCTCAAGGATTTGAAGTCATCTATGGGGTCCGCCGATGAAAAATTGGACTCAGTCACACCGGACATCTCAGGGTTCAAGGGATCTTTCAAGAAGCTCAAGTGTGATATGAACACTTTGAAAATAGAAACTCTGAAGGGGTGCCATGCTGCAACTTCTAATCTCCTTAAAAAAATTCAGGAAGAGGTCAACACAGTTAAATATGAACTGCAAGAGATCAGTGGCAACAGCGACATCATCAAGATGGACATGGAGCTGCTGAACAACAAGATTACAATGGTCAAATCTGGTATGGAATCTTTGGAACAAAAAAATAGGGTGCTCCTTGTAGAATTGAATGCAGTTCAGATTGGAGTTCAAGTATGAACAGAAAAAAATACAGGAATCTTTAAATGTTGTTCACTCTATGGTGCAATCCCTGTTAATGGGAGGGCCATTGGGATCAGCTGTACCACGTGTTCATGTCAAGTTCGACTCTGAGGTCGAGAATGAAACTGAAAAAAGAAGGATCCCAAACCCTAGTACGAGCACTCCACTCACAGAAAAAGGACATGCATAAATACCTCTGAGGTAACTTTTAAACCATTGGCAGTTGCACATACATATGCAAAGAGCACTGCAACTGAGGAAGAAATGGCTAAAGCCAGACATGAGATGATGTTCAATTTGTCCACGGACACCCCTTCTTTAAATTTGCCACAAAACGCACGGGGCAATTTAGACACCCCTCTGTGCACTATAAATTTATCGACTACGATGGAAACACAGTTGATTGAGTATGACTCCTCCGCGTGGCCCACTTCTGGTGAACAGCAACAGATAGAGCAGCAGCTCATTGTCCCGGCGGCTGATACAATCTCTAACACTCCTCCAGTCACTATGGCGGAGCTTCAAGGACATGCTGCAGCTGGTTTCATCCCAATTGTTAGTGTTGGCCGATTTTACCAACAAGAAACTATTGAGTACGTCAGTCAGGAAATTGTAACTGCCTTGCAAGCACAGCAGCAGCAACAGGAGGAGGAGCAGCTGCCACAGCCGCCACAGCAGCCACAGGAGTAGATACTTTTTTAAACATTTTAGGCTTCAATACTAAAACACTCAGAATATGTTAAGTTTTGATATGTTTCTCGTAATGTTTTAGATCGATGTTATGTTTAAATATAATGTTAAGTCTAAAATATGTTTCTTTATCTGAATGGGAGCTTCTCAAGGTTCACAGATTAAGATATAGTAAATAATGACACAGTGACAAGACAAATATGATTAAAATATAGAATTTCAGATTAGTTGTGACCACCACGAATGCTTTTGCTACTGCTTAATATAAAATTGTTAAGTTTTGGAATCCCCAATTTAGAGTACCTGAACTAGTACGGGCCTAAATCTTACTAGTAACCTCTGCTCCCTTTCACTGTCCGTCACCGTGTGTCGATTTCACGGCTACCCGTGCCTCTCCCAGTCGGTGGGGGAGGGGCCTCCTGGGCCATCCAACCATGACTGAGGGAGGCGGGGGTGATGACTGTGTAAGGAAGGATCTAGATTGACCGTAAAGGGTCCCCTATGTAAAACCCTTAAATAAGAATGTTCCTATTAACCTAACATATACAAAAGTGAATTTAGAGCTAAATTAATACTTGTTAAGGTTATTCTATTCATTTCTCTTCACTGAAGTTCACTTACTTGGGGAGTTCAGACAGTCCATGGTTACATGCGCATATTATAGAGAAACGTATAATTTTAACACACAAGTTCGTTGATACCTAAGATAATGTCTTTTAAAGATAGACAACACCTCTCAGCGGCCAATGTGCGGCACTCCCTTTGTTTTTAAATTAATTCTATACTATTCATGGCATTAATTTATTTCATAAGTATCCTAAAAGCCAACGCAGAACTCTATCTATTAGTATAAATTATATTACAATGTGAAGAACTGCATCTTTGTAGGTGGACCAGAAAGTGGAAAAATGCATTTTTCACTTTTATTTTTTGAACAAGGATATCTTGGTAACTACTGAATACAAATACATGTAATTTGCTGTACATATAAATAACATTTGGATGCAGGGAAGCGTGTCTCAGAATTTTTATTTAGGTCTTATTTTTTGTTTTATGAAATGTAGAAAATAATGTTGAAAAAAATAACAAAAAACTTCCCGCTTTTTGTCATAAAATAAAAACTAGGCCCTACATTAAAAAACTGAGAAACGCTTCCCTCCAAAGGATCATTATTGACATCCACAAAAAAATTCATTACAATCTATGGATTAGTTACCGAGATATCCATGTACAAAAAATAAAAGTGAAAAAAATAGTTTTTCACAGATAATTCCTTGAATTTTAACAGGTTGACAACAAAATATATTGTAAAAAATAGAGAAAAATAAGCTCTTTCATTTGATGTTTAGTATGTTGTTGTAGCTTTCCTGGTTACTACACAATGCTAATTGTTGCAAATGAAGCCACTCTGAGGTGTTGTCTATCCTTAATACGAACCTACTTTATGTCGGATTTGTGTTTGTGATTCAATGATGACATACTTTGGGACCATCACATTTTGTAATATATTGTTGAGTCTGTACCAACGCACAAAAAAATGAAACTACCATATATATTGGTGTAAGGTTATTTTTGCAAAAAAATAAAAAAATATACTTGGTGCTTTGTCTTAGATTTTTAAAGACCACGATGTCATTCAAAATGTGACTACTGATTCCTAACACGAAGGCATCTTTATTGTGATATTAGATATAGGTACTTCAGCATGTTTGATGCACTATAATATCTAGTAATTTTCAGTAGCTAGGTCGTTTGAAAAAAAAATTGTTTTAACTTCTGAAAAAAGGAATGTTTTGCACAAAGGTAGAAATTAAATCATTTACTTTGTGCATGATAATTGAAATAGTGTAAAGGTCACCAGTTGAATACAAGATAATAGGAATTCTTCTAAATTACCTAGCTGATGCCAATACCTAGTATAAATATGACAGGTACCGCTGGTAGGTGTAAATATACTTGATGACAATGTTCACCGGGGTACACCTCCCAACAGGCGTTGATGCCTGGGGTAAAATCAATACCAGACTGCTATAAGAGCGGGAACGTAGTGCAAGAGAGAGAGAGAGAAATCATTAGCGTTTGGATAATATGGATCGGGAGATTCGAAGGGGTTTTAGATAGCTACGCAACCATAGGGACATCTGGTGACTTACACGGTACTATCGCACTATGGCTGGAGGTGAGGCTAGGCGGACTCTGAGGAGGAAGCTTACTGTACCCTGAATTGGAACTGTAACACCTAGGAACTTATTACCATCAATGGCAATTGTACGTATCGCCGTATCCACCAATAAACTTACCATACTGCCAAGCGTTGTTTATGTTAGGGATTGAGCACCCATCTCATTGACTTACTTACCACTCGACTAGCACCCATTAGGAATAATATCAATAACAGTAATTATCTCGGACAATGCACTATAATTATAATTAACCATAAACAATACAATAGAGTTCAGTTTGTTATGAGGTAAATGAGAACAAACAGGTATGAAAAGCCTTCATTGTGTCGATATAGGTTGCTACCAAGTATTCAGAATTCTCCCAACCACAGATAGTAAATTTCTTGAGAAATACTTGAAGTTAGCCTAAAACAGGGTGCATGCTGGGTAATATGTCGACAAAAAGCAAGGCTTTAGTATAGGAATCATCATGAATTGTGTCACGATTTGTTAATTAACATTGTTAAAAACTAGCCATCATTATTTTTAAAAGTGGTGTCCATAACCATTAACATTTCCTGAGAAGTGAACGCTAGTTGTTGTTGGTTGTGGTTAATTAATAATTGGGGAACTGTTCTTATGATGTTCAACGATATTGCCTTTATCACTTCAATAAATGCTAGTCAAGTTGTAGGTAAGGTCAGTAGATTGGCATTCATTTCCATTTTTATTTGTGGATCACATGAATGTGGCCGGTACAATGATGGTTTAAGATTCCTAGGTTCACAATTCCAATCAATGGAGAGTAAACTTTCTTCTGAGAGTCCTGATCTCACATCCAATCTGCAACACAGTAGTACTTCCAACTGTCACCAGATGTCCTTTACTATGTATTGCTATTTAAACCCCTTGAATCCTTAAGACTTGTGTTGTCCAAACAGTAATAGTGTTCTCCACCGTACCCATAGGTTCTACCCATGGGTAAGCCATGATAAGCCCCTTGCTAGCCTCCTCAGTACATTCAATTATCCATCACAGGCCACACCATAAGTATCTGAAACTGCAAGATGGCCTGCATCCTGGGGAAGAACTACAATATATTTTGGCTGCGGCCATTGCCAAGTCAATCATCAAGAACTGTGATTGGAAATACTAAACATAAGATAGCTCATCTCTGAGTGGAGAGCTACCTTTACATAATTAAATTGTGAGACTGAATTAATTGAATATGACTTGTACTAAAACTAACTCTTCTTGGAATAGAGTTATCTTGCTAAATACATTACAGTCACTTATAATATCCTCATCTCTGAGTAGAGAGGATTAAATACTACTTTTTAATGATTTGAACACTAGTTGTTGTTATGCGTATCTACTTATTAACTGGGGAACTGTTATTACTTATTGTCTGAATTGTCTTAGTTAAACTTCCTTTATCCTTGCTAGCCAAGTGGTAGATTAATCCGCAAGATGGGTGCTCATATCCATGACACAGACAACGCTTGGTTGAGAGTCAAGTTTATTAGTGCATATATCAATTGCGTACAATTGCCAGTGTAGTTATAGCCTGTCTTAGTCCCAGGTTCACAAATAATACCACGCAAAGGCAAGTTTCCTCCATAGAGTCGGCCAGCTTCATGCGATCATGCAACAATATAGTTCTGTCTCTAGTCACCAGATGTCTATTTATGTGGCTATCCAAACCCTGAATCCTTAAGACTTGTACTGTTCCAACGGTATCGAATAGTGTTCTGCCTTTAACCATAGGTTCCCACATATATACTATATACTAGTCTGATTATTGATTTTATCCCAGGCAGTGGTGCTGGCTAGGAGATGCAGTCCGTCTGCTATATAAACAGGTATATTACACCTACCAGAAGCCCCTGCCATATTTACATCATGTAATGTGGTAACCCATATAATTTTGAATAAATCTATGATATTTCTTCTACAATCTGGTGACTATTCCTTTACTTTATTCATGTACAACTAATTTTATTCTCTGTATTACGGTCTGCCGATTCATCTGTTTATTTTGCATGACACTGCAGGGCCAAAGCAGTCTCCGGCCTATTCTTTAGCATTTGGGGTGCTCTTCTTTCCTCAATATCTCAGAAACTGCTGGATATTAAATGTTTATTTTTTAGTATATTATAGATCAGGTATATACATTGTTATAAATATCTTGTTTATCTAAGTGTACCTGATGTAAAATTGCTAAACCTTGCCAGCATAGGGCAGGAAACTGATTGAAAACGCCGAATCGTGAGGCATTATGGGGAACCGTAATAAGGCGAATGGTGTTTTTGCTAAGTACCTTTGTGCAGAACCACTCAGCCGGTTGCCGCCATTTTCTCATTAATAATCTGACTCTCTGCAAAGTGTTGTTTACGTTTTGGATTAGTTCTACCACTGGCTAGCATATCAAATGAACTATGGAATGAAAACGGGATATTATGAAATAATGAACCATAATAATATATACACCTAAACCAAACATTAGCGGTCAACATTTATATGTGACCTGTTTTGGCATATTGAGTCACATGTCCCACTGGGACAAATTTAGTTTATACCATCATTTATACCATCAGAAAATACCAATTCTTAGCTTTAAAACGACGTATAGCATGTCTAGGTCAGATATCTAGTGGCTGAGATAAGTTAAAATACTAACTAAAAATGCTCTGGTTAACTGATAATAGTTGTCTGTTATACTTCAAGATACTTCGATTATGGGGTAGTTTTGAGCAAGAATGACATAAGTACATGGTCGAGGCGACAGGTTTGGAACTCCGTCGTTGTGAACGGTTTACTGCACTCCTTGTCTTTCTAGTGCTTGCAGGAACAACAACATGATATTAGACTTAGTTTACCTTTTTTTGGGCCATGATAGCATGAGACATGATCGACCACCATTACAGACACCATTAAGTAGGTCACCCGACAACCCCGACGGATCAACCATTGTTTATGACAAGAAATCAACTTTGAAACTTGAAAAAAAGAATAGTTAGGCAGTTAGAATACATACTAGAGCACAATCATGAGCAGTTCCATCAACATTGAAAGGGATTTTGGCACTTTGCATACTTGTTTTCGAGAAGCAGCGAGCGACAGCATTTCAGCCATATAACAATTTTCGAAACTCAACTTTAGTTTTCACATTTGTCCCATTCTGCCTGTAGAAGGTTGTGCGAGGTTCAGAGATGACCAGTGGCTCATCCTCATTATCCTCCAGTTTCCCTAGATCCTCCTGAACATCTTCCTCAGGGGCCTTGTCTTTCTCCGCCTCCCCCTTGGCAAAAAGAAAGTACTGATCCACCAAAGTCTGTCATCGCTGTGGCTCTGCTATATCACGTAAATTCGTCCGATTTATCGTATTCAGGGCTTCGGGCCTCCACGCGATCCATGTCCTTCCAGATGGTGTTGGGAGGTAATCCACATCAAAATTCAGCAGTGATCCAGGGTTAATCCAGGTAAAAACATCAGATAAGTGATGTGGCTTGTCAACAACTGAAACTGGAACGCATGCAAGGCCTCTCAGCCAATCAGCGCACCGCATTCCCCATACGTGACCTCCTTGACGATGATTGTTTATGGGATGACGATCAGGAAAACTCGTTCTGATTGGTCCCTGGTGGCGCGGATTCAAAATCTGAGGCTGTGATTGGCTTTTGGGGCAAGAAACCTTTTTTGGGACGACTTCTGATATAGGAGATTTAAATAAAAGAAATATCCCATTTTCGAAATCCGAAAATGGGAAATCTGACTTCGGAGGCCCATATCTCAGTTTCACTTTCTGTGACATTTGACACATTTCACTAAAACGGGTCACATATTATGAATATTGAAAAAAAAAGAGAAAAATACTCAGGCCAGGATGGAAGTGGAGGGGAGGATTAAAACCCTGTCCCCCTGGATATAACACTAAAACAGCTCCTGGGGGGACTTGAATGAGGCTGAATGGAAAAATCAACCAACATCCAAACATCAACATGTGAATGACATAACTCAATGCTCGGATGCAAAAACAAATTGACCAATAAAAGCCCGTACAAGCAATATCAGATGTTGAACAAAACAGTAGTATAAACAGGGTATACTTACTGGAGTGGGCTCGGTGCCCGCTGAGGGACTAAGAGAACATGGGCCCCCACAAGGCCTTGAACTTCAATAGGGAAATAGAAATTAAGAGTTGCAGTTGAATTGAAAATATAAGTAGAACTTTACTTGTACCTTGTATGGCTGCAGATGCAAACAAAGGCTTTCCAGGCAAGCTGTGGGCTTGGACATCAACTTGTCATTTGTCCTTCTAAAGGTTTGTGATTTGTAATCAAAGTGAACTCTACTCCTGGCAAGTAATGATCAAAATGTTCACGTGCCCAAACAACTCCTAATGCTTCTCTTTCTGTTTGACTGTAGTGCCTCTCAGTGTCTTACCATTTCCTGCTTGCGCACTCAACCACACTTAGACATCCATCTTTTGAGTGAGCATAGCACCTAAGCCAAGGGGGCTTGTATCAACAACTAGTTCTGTTGGATGACTCATGTCAAAATACTCAAACATTTTCCAGTCCGCCATACTTATCTTCTAACTTTGAAGAGCCTTTTTTTGTTTTTTTTCCCCTGCCTCCGGGGCTAATCCTGCTTCATGAGAACTCTGAATGGCTCTACTTTAACACAGAAGTTTGTTATGAATCTACTCATGTAAAGAAGGGCAGAGAGTATTCCAAAATCTACCAGAACTTGAAAATCCACAAGCTTGTGCAAATGACTACCATAAAGCACTTCTCATGTTAGAAAAACAATGTCATGGCAGAATGTTATATATTTTGCCAATGTACACAACATCCAACTGAGTCTACGCATGATTACATTGCCGCACTCAGTGAGTTGTCGGTGACTTGTTTTTCTCGCCACATGCATGATGAACTGATTCATGACCAATTAGTTGAAAAGACTATTTCAGATCAAATCCTTGAGAAACTCTTCATGGAGAAGGACTTAGCTCCTGCTTATGCTATTCAAGTAGCAATGCGTATCAAGGAGGCCATGGAGGATGTGTCTGGGCCTATAGCTCCATCTCCGGATGCCAACGAACTACAGTGGTTGAGGCCCCTGTACAAGAAAACCTTCATGCCAAAACCAACCACTATATAGTAGCAGTACAACTGAAGGTTCTACAAAAGGTAAACCAAAAGAAAAAGTGAAGCACAAATTGTTTTGCTACAGGAGTGGTTCTAATATGCACAAAGCTAATTATGGACTTGGTCCACAATAGACCACACTTGTAACTCTTATCAAACAAAGGATCATTTTGCAAAAGTCTGTACAAAAAGACCTATTCAAGAAGTTATTGATGCAGATAGCAATTCAGAGTCAGATTCTGATGTAGAGGTTCTTGCGACTGAGGCTACTGTAAAGAAAAGAAAGTGCATTCTATACAATTTTCATGTAAAAAGTAAACCTATTAAACTACAAATAGCCAGCATAGCAGATAGATCAGTTTTAAATCTCTATACATTTTGTGAGAACTTTGTAGATGAAGCTGTCAAACAGGAAGGTCCCAAAGATGAGTTGAAGTCATACTAAAGATAGTCTACCCGTGGTTGGTACATATTCTGTCTAGGTACGTTTCAAATCACGTTCAGCTACTGTGAAGTTTGTTATCGTAAAACGCAGGAGATGTTTGTTGGGTCTTGATGCCATAGAAGATCTCCATTTGTGTATCATATGGAAAACTCTAACTGTAAGTGAGGTTGAGACAAACAGTGAGTTGAAGACTATCAAAGGGTACTGGCTCCAACACAAAGTAAACATTAACCCGAAAGTTCAAGCTTTTCAACAGAATCTAAAAATAACAGCATCTGAATGGGTACCCCCCATAGTTGTATGGTGCTAAAGTTTTTTCCACAACTAGATATGGCAAATACTTACCTCCAACTTGAGGTAAATACTGATTAATGGGATCTTACAGCTTTTAACACCCATGATGAGGTAAGCTAGATATCGTGGTTTCAGAAAGAACAAAAATGTATATGCCATAGACAATTTGAAGGTTTGTGAAAAAAGTAGAGCAGAAACAGAGTGCATACGAAAAAAATGTAGATCAGAGCAGGAACACAAAACATCCTGTATTGAAACAAGGTGATCTGGTAAAATAAAAGAAACCACAGTCGATCAGTAAGGGTTAACTTTAATTTACCCCACCAGTAAAAATAATTCAGGTAGTAAGACCCATTAACTACTAGTATCAGATGGTAAGGTATTTAATCAGTCGAAGTGGTCTTCTGTAAAGGCTTGTGAAGAACCGGAACAATCTGTAGAAATACCAAACAATAATGTGAATGTACAGGGACAAAATACACAGAAAGTGCCCAAAGAGGTTGTATTACTTAAAGGTGAAAGTGTGGCTAAAAGACTACAAATGATTTTGTACTACAATTTTCATTTTTCATGTACAACTATTTAGAGGCTGAAACTGCTTTAATTACTCCTATTAAAGAAAGAGGAGTATGTTGTAGTGCATGATATGAAAGCTTATTTTCTATGATATAAGCGGCATATTTGTAATTTGCTAAGCGGCCTGTGAGATGTAGCAGTTCTGAGAAGTTTACCTACTAATAAAGAAGATTGCAACCTAACTATGGTCTTCAACTACTTCAAACTACCACACATTGCAATTTGAAGGTGACATTTTATTTGACAATGATACTCAAGGGTTACATTCCATGGTTATTTTCCTTGGTGACATTCAACTGCAAGCATGTGAGTGGGCAGTACGGACTAGGATTTGAGGTAGCATGCAGACATGATGGTTGGTTGGGAGTCAGGGGATTTGTCAGGACATGGGTGGGTGTTTGACATGTCAATATGCCCCATAACTGACAATGTGATATGTTCAGGTATGTTACTACTGGTAAACATGGTCATGTAACGTAGTGAGAAGCCTTTGTTCTGGTGTCAGTTAATGTGCCATTTTTACATGTGAAGTTGTAATAAGGGTGGGTGCATTAAGCAGATACTAACAGGGCATGGATCCTTAGCACCATATTTCATGAGGGGTTAGGTTCATCTTGGTCCTGCTAGGGGGACCATTTGTAAAGACATGACTTAACAACGTACATGTCACTGTGCCAAGTCAGCAACATGTTACATTATGTTTTTTTTCTGATGGTTTGGATTAAAAGGTTATTGTCTGGTGATGGGCCTGTCTTTATGAACATAAGTTAGAAAGATTACATACTAGAGGACTCAGAATTTGTTTGAAATTTCAAGGTAAATGTGAAAATATTGTATTATATAGAATTGTAGCGTTGCAAGTCTTGCAACAAGAAGAGATACCCACATTTTAAACTTTATATGTGATGAAAAAAACAAAAAATCCTGAGAAATTACAAAATAATATTTACAGTACTAGATCAAAATGATGGAACATTATTTAAATCAGATGAACCTAATTTTCAATCATTTGAAAGAAGTATTGCTTATTCAGGTGCATTACACTGGAATAATCTGAACAAATTGGTCAAAAGTATGAAAAAGTAAAATTGAATTCAAAAATTATCAAAAAACTGAGATGAAAAAATCATATTTGTGAAAACAAAACTGGTATTGATCTATCAATATCATATGAAAACTTTATTAAAGCGAATTAATAACTAATGATAAAACCATCATCTAGAAATGTATTTTGATTATATTGCTGATAGGTATCGATGGATCTCAAATGTTATAACTCACTCAATAATGCATCATTTTGTATTCAATTGTGAAATGTTGTTTAATATTGTTAGTTTTAAGACTATTTTCTTCTTACACTCATGTATATATCTTTGAAAAGTTTGATATATATATATTAATTCATTTGTGAGCCCCCTGGTGTGACAACGAAAACCGGAATTATTCCGAGCGTTGACCAGTTGAATCAAAGTTATTTTTTAAAAAAATGAACAAATGTAGTGGGTAGGTGCCATGCAAAGATCAGGGCCTGGGTTAGGGGTCAGGACTGGGGTCCATAAAGGAAAGTGACTATTTGGAACAAATCTCTGTAACTGTAAAAACTTTGGTTTGTTGTGGTATTGACAGGGTAAGTACACACACCTTGTCTCTATATGACTTAGAATATTCATTTTTCTGTTTTAAACTGCCATCAAATTTTAAGAATAGTCTTTGGAGGGTATCAAATCCACCTGGACAGAACTAGTTATAGCCCCCTTCGCAAAGGTCCAGCATTGACAAACTTGACAGTGCCAGAAGATATCAATGATGTTTTACAGAAGAAAAGATTATCAAAATTGCTTATACACAAATACTGCAATTTTCATAAGATTAATGTCTCCCTATTATCTACTCATTATCCCCAATAGATAACTGTTACTGTCCTTGTAAAGCAATGGAAAATGCAATCCTTTTTCTTGTTGTCAGGACACATCTGATATCACAAAGGTCTATTCATAAAGGTCTTCTGAAATGAATGTTACTTATCATTTGGTATCTTGTGTCAATATATTAATGATATAAGAATAAGGTTGTGTTAATAATATATCAATAAGATTATTAACAAAATTATCATACCTAAAGGTGTTTTGATAATCTATGGAGAGCAGTAAAATCGTAGCACCAACAGCAATTTCATTCATTCTTTGCACCGAATTCATCTTTACTCATCATTATTACTATGAATATGATACATGATTAATATATAAGGTCTAAAGGGCTTGTAAATTGTCTATTGGAACATACAAAGGTTATTACCTAAGCTTCAACAATACATGTATTTATTGAAGGAAAGCCAAGCTGATCTACTCCTGATCTGTGAATCATGGTTGAATCAGAATATAGAAAATAATCTTGCTGAAATACGAGGTTATACATGTGTGAGACTTGATTGGTAACAAGAAAGACGGGGTGGACTATGTGTATATATTGAACATAAATGCCAATTTGAATTGTGTGAATCATTTCCTGTGGTTGATAATGATATTGAAATGTTAACTATAAAATTAAAGCTTCCTTTTACTAGACCCATTCTTATATCGACAATATATAGACCACCAACTGGTAACTAGAATGTCTTCCTTGAGCATAATAATATCACTTTTAAAATGATCCCTTGAAAAATGCTGAAGTGTGGCTTGGTGGAGACTTTAATAGAGACTATTCTGAGCAAACTTTTAAGATATACTGATTCCTTGAAAAGGCTGAAGTGTGGCTTGGTGGAGACTTTTCCTCTAAGAAGAAAATTAGGGAATTTGAAAAAAAATTAAGTCTAAGACATTAAATACTGGACCCGACTCGTCAGTTATATGTTGTGCCATTATTGATTTGATACTTACTGACTCCAAGGCTGTACAACACACAGGTACACTAGACAAAAATATAAGCAACCATGTCCCTGTTTTTACAATTTGGAAGAAATTAAAAACTAGTAGAGATAAATGTTTGTTTACAGGAAGTACGTATAGAATTTACACCTTTGGAAACCTTTAAACTGAAATAGATAATGCTGATTATAGCTTTGTCTATCAATTACTTGACTTAGATGAAATTTGGCAACTAGTTTATCAACAGTAACTTTAATTGTTGATAAACTCTGCCCAATAAAAGAATCCACTTTAAAGAAGGATAAGCCTTCGTAGTGTCTCTATTTATTTCATATTCATCGTAACAGTTGCTTGCTAGCTGGTGGTAGAGCTAATCCACACTCCGGGCGATCCAAAACATGAACAACACTTTGCAGAGAGTCAGTTTTATTGTGGAATATCAAAAACCTCACAAAACTTTGTAGTTATCATAAAGTACAGATACCCAAAAGATCATTCATCAACCAGGAGGTAAGCTTCTTTGGTTAAGTCCACCTATCTCCATATGGCCTCACAGACTGTTATAGTTCCAATGGTTGTCACCAGATGTCACCAGACACTAATATTATCCCAACCCCTAGATCCCCAAGATCAGTGTTGATCCAAATGTATATCGGTTAACTCTGCCCCTAACTGGCCGTTATCATTCTTTATATTATTGATTTGTATCTTCAGGTAGTGCTGCCACTGATAGACTGTATTCACCTGCCGTTGGCGACATGAGTTTACTATACCCATCAGAGGCACTACCCATAATATCTTTACTGTGTAAAATTCTCCTCACAATTTTGAAAAACTTTGTGTAAATTTGAAAATATAAATGTACTGTTATTCAATGATTCCATGTATATTTGTTAATCTGTATCATCCCGTTCTCATCAAACCCATCTTCATCAATCAGGGTTAATTATTCTACAAAACTTTCTTGTGTTGATTATCACTAAATGTTTAAAAAAGACACATTCATATGCCATTAATTATGAACAAATTATTGACAGCTACTTTTGATTTGTTGCTTTAATAATTTCATATTTATATAAAAACTGAATTAATCACTATGTTACAGGAATGCCAAAGTGTGGGACAACTGATCTGTGGAAAACACTTTCCAAACATCACCAGGTGATAAACTTACAAACCAAGGAGCCACTTTGGTGGACACGTAACCGATGTAAGTATAGTCCATTGATCATTTGATGGATGTTTTTAGTTTTGGAAAAAAAAACTAACCATACTTTCAAAAGCAATGAACTCTGAAAATACCAAGACAAACGTTGAAATCAAGTTTCAGTATGCTGGACTGCAAGATTATCGTGATGTTCCTCGGTGAGACGGGGTTTCCAAACTCTACACTGAAGACGGGTCCCGAGTCAAATGATTAGTTTGAGGAGGAAACCGAGGTAAAGGAGTAAGAGTCGTGCCTCATGCACAAGGGTGAAGGATGGATGGTTGAGGAGTCGGGCTACTAGATAGTTGAGGGTTTTTGGTGTCTTGGGCATCAAGGTCAGGGTTGTGTGGTCCGGCCAGCCTGTTCCAGCAGTTGGGTCGTCGCTCGCCTAAAGGTTGGTAGCGTGTGGCCTAGCGGGTCGCACATTCGTCCCTGCTATGATGGGTTGGCTGGTTACTATTTTGGGTTTCCAAAACTGGCTGGTCGTTCGGCCTCAGGCCACTTCTCAGGCGGATGCAGGTTTCCGTACCATGTTGGGGCTTTTCAGACCAATGTCTAACTTACTGGTAACTTAATTCTTTTAGCTAAAATTCACCTGTGGAGCTGTAGTAAGATAAAGTTAAATAATAAAAAAAAGGAATTTTGGAAGAGAGTGCCGAACGCCCCCTACAGTGCCAAATGTCATTGGCAAAACCCGGCCATTATTTTGGATATTTATCTGTTTTTTTTGGCTTCACAGACACTATTCCCTCGCCAGAGATATAGGTATTGGCCTTGTCTAGCATCCCTGCGACAGAGAAGTTCCCAGCTTCAATATCTCCTAGCTTTTTTGACACTTTTCATAACTGTACAGTAGGAGCGAAAATAGAGGTTTTTTGGCCGCGGTGGGGACCTCAACAGAAGCTGTATTAGAAGAATGGGGGCGTACGGAAAACTACTTTTCTGAAACTTTTGAGAAGTGTACAGACAGACTTTTCTTCTAAATTACACTAACTTCTAATGATGACCATTGATGAGCGGGAGCATCTCCCCTATGCTATCCAGCCTTCAACACTGGTGACTCAATCTGATAGTGAGACTCTGGTGTTCTTCACAAACAAATCTCCATTTTATAACCACTACAAAAGGGCATTCAAGGTGGAAGGCATCAAGTATTTCTGCATTGAGCAATACATAGCCTGAGAGAGAGCTATCTTCGCTGGCGAACATCAAAGCGCCATCTACAAGATCATGCAAGAGACCCAGTACAGCTGAAGACCATCTTACATAATCTAAAAAAGGACGGCAAACAGAAAGAATGGGAAGATCAAACCTGCTGTCTATGCCAAGTTCACTCAGCATGAGGACTTACGCCAACTTCTTCTGGGTACTGGAGAGAAGACCCTAGGGGAGGCCCCTCCAACTAACATCTTTTGGGGCATTGGCCTCTTGTTACATGACAATAACGTCTTAGTCAAGGCTATGTTGAGTGGAAAAAACATGCAAGGTCGGCTGTTGATGGCCATACGGAGTCTCCTAAGAAAGTAAAAAACAGACTAATTTCATGAAAGGCTACCTTGCAACAGGAGAACCAATAACAAAGAAATACAAAAGCTTAAATGACAATTCGTAAAAGAAGCATTAAGGGACAGCTTGATAATAGTGATGTCCTAAAAATATATGTTGTCATGAACTTTGCATATTGTTTAAAATCCTAAAAATGATCAAATTTGCTGTGAAGATTTAAATGTCAAATGTCCAACTTCATAAAGCTATGACGGTATTGTGTTTTTCAGCTAGACACACAATGTGTATACTAGATTAGTTATACAATGTCGCTTATGCCCATTGTGCCTTGAAGTTGGTTTATTCATATAACCAATGAGCCTATAAGACCAAAGAAATATTTCTCCTATGTATTCTTCAATGTAAAAAATAACAGTATAATGCAACGAGGTGCTCGGAAATGGTGTGGTACTGCTATATATAATAATACTTCTTTCTTTTCAGTTTAAGGGAAAATCGAGAGAAAAAAAACCCTAACATTTTGAGTGTAAAATCAAATATCCATAGATCTTGTCAGGTTATAACACAGTGAAGTGAACAAGTTATCATTGTGCATGCATAAACAAATTTTCAAGGCTCTTAGAACAAGCAAACATGATTATGTAGGATTGCAATTGTAATAGCCACATATGCATGTTTTAGCTGCGTATACTTAAACTGCAGTACTACTTTCAGATAAAATAAGTGTTTAGATATTAAATGAGGAAATAATAAATGCCAGGAAGCCGAAAACTCTCCCCCTAGTCTCAACGTATGTTTGAAAATTGTTGTGTATGTCTCTATGTTATATTATAAAAGTACAGAGCCCCTACTTTGTATTCAGGACCCTAGTACTCTCATAGCATGCAAGCCATAAAATATCCTAAGTCCAGCATCTGAGATAGGCTGGTGCAGAGGTAGTATACTATAGGTTGTAGAACAAACTGACAGAACTCCAGGATGGTAGGTGATAGAATAGCATCTGTGTTCAGGCACACAGGTTTATATACAGAATACAGAGATGCACACATACTGACCATGTCTATATAAGGAGCTGGGTTGGGAAGGCCCTCCATTCCACCCTCTGACTGGTGATCCCCAGAGGGGTTCTAGGGGGGCACTCTAGGGACATTTACTCTGTATACTATAGGGATTCTGAAGGAGTGGTGGTAATTGTCCCAGATGTTCCACCCCCAGTCTACAGTCAGGCAGACCCTCCAGTTCCCATGGCAACCAGGGCTCAGACCCCCAGTTCCCACGGCAACCAGGGCTCAGCCCCTGCATCCTCTCCCAAACAAGGCGCTGCCTCTGGCCAACTGGACTGACCAGTGGTGTGGGAGGTCTCAGCAGGGATGACTCTATACCAAACTACCAGAGGGGGGTGGGTTCATAACATTAATGAGGGAGGTCTGGCTGAGCTCCCCCTCTGGCTCATAGTGAGTGAGCCCCCCAGGACCTCCCCAGCTCCAAACCCTCATGTACTCAATCTATAAATACCTCAGGCTATACACAGTTAGGCACATCCAACTTTACTCACACATGGCCAATCTGATACATGATAGGCAGGAGGCACAGTTAGGCACTGCCACACCCCCTCATACAGTGCCTCAGTCCACATATAGAAAACCACATACAAAGTACATCAATAATTATTATGCATAATACTTTACACACCTTTCATACATTTTTTTTTTTTTTTTTTTTTTTCTTTTTTTTTTAAATAATGGGATCGATCTCAGGACAAAACGATTACAAGTGAACACAACGGAAACAGATTAAGATACAATGATTACAATTAGGTCAGCAAAAAGCAATACATGATTGTTTTAATAGGACACCTTACAAAAGTTACAGTACAACCAAAAAGAAGCAACACATAATTATTTAGGTAATACATAGACAACAACAAAAAATATTACAGTACAATCATCAAGCAGCAATAATAATTGTTTTGGTAATTCATACAAAAAGAAATTACAGTACAATCATCCAGTAGCAATACATAATTGTTTCCAAAATAGCATTGAAATACAAACATTACATCAAGAGCAGCAAGAAGACTAAATATACTTGTGGCAACAGAAAACTAGGACAAACTTGGGGACAGTACATTGTAAGTAATTAAAGTTGAAAGGTCCCGACGTGCTAGTGGTTTAGACAGTACAGTAATGAAGCTGACCCTCTAGCCATTATTAAAATCAGGGAAACCTTCCTTTGGACCCCATAGCTTTGTCGCCCTGCTGCCCTACTGTCAACTGGATACAGATATCATGGGGAAGAAAAGGATAAATATAGGCCTAACATATTTAAACAATTATGATTGCATATTCAGAAAGAGGAATTATTTCCCCCAAACAGCTAAATCACCTCGTCAAACAGAACTATATCATCCCACTTAACCGGTATTCCAAAACCAATAACCATATCTTTCAACACAACTATAACCTCTTACTAAACCTATATCCTCAAACCACAAACAAGTAAATAAAATCGTATGAAAAAGGTATGTCTTTCCATAGATCATAGGAGCAGAAAACAAGAATTGTTTCTAAGGGCCATATAGAGCTTCTGTCACTGCCCGATAAGGATTAAGAGTGCTCGCCGAAAGGGCTCGACGTATAGCGGGGGGTGAAATGGGAACAGTGGAAGTTGCAGGTGGACTGGTCATTATAATAGTATTGTTTGACTGTGGGGTAATTGTATTTTGGTGAGGTGGAGAAGTGATGGGGGAGGGCAGCGTGCCAGATAAGGTGGGCTCTACATGGCTTCTCTTTTCTTCCTTTACACGACAGAACTTGCGGTAGACTAGAACCAAACACAACACAACCAAGACCAGAAAACCAACACCTCCCACCGAAGAACCAATATGCACAGCATATGGAAAATAATTTTGATCCATGCGGGCAGGATGCTGCATATCTGCCAATGATAAAAGGGGTATGTCCAAACGCTTAACAAAATGTAATTCATGGTGTAGGCCAGCCTGCAGTACCGGAGGATAGGTAATGTTGAAGCCAGGAAGTTTCACATACTGTGGCTGTGGCAGATTAAGTTTTGAGTGTCCTTGGTCAATCCCAAGGATTTGCCAGTCATTCGTCTCCAATACACAACCCGGGCCTACAGTCACGAGATTTGGGCCAGTATAGGTTTTGATAACTGGGTGTTTGCCCGGGCACCTGAGAGAGGTCTCTGTTGTTTCATATGCCACCAGTACCATCATCTGAACGTGATCAGTGTTACGGTAGACAGCACTAGTGGCATTTCCACGTGCTGACACAGCCACAACACAACCAGTTGGTTGGCGGCCTGTCAGCAGTGTTGTCTCACAGGTTGGTGCACGGTTCTCGACTCCAGCTGTACACACTGTTGGCGAAGAACCGACACAGTCCTCCGGGACAAAAGACGCACTGGATATGGTATTTAATGCTAAATGTGTCTGTCCAACCAAAAGTCTCAAATGTCCACTCCCAAGTGGGAGTGGGAAATACTGAATTTTGAAGTGAAGGTACTTTTCTTTGGCCAAACCAGTGAGAATTGACCTAAAAACCAATCGGTCTTCGGTCTCATGGAGTAGGGTGATAGGGGTATATCTGTAATACCAAGGTGGTGGAGCAGTATCATGTCCTCTCTGACGGAGTTCATGAAGGACACCAAGCAGGTAGGGTAAAGGCATAACATCGTCAGTAAGACAACCTTGTTCCAGCTGTAATCGCTGTCGATGAAACACATCTAGTTGTTGTAGATATTCATGGACAGCACGGTCAACACGATCAAATGTTAGGTCCACAAATCTTCGGATGTGGATACGGTTGACCGTTTTGTCAAGGCTTTCTATAAGGTGTAGGTTAGCCTGTACCTTGTTTGAAATATCCCTGGTGGCATTTTGCAACACAGCAATATCCAGACGGTTTTCTTTCAAGTAGATGCGCGTCTGGTTCATGACTGAAATCATGTCTTCTCGTTGGTGGGATAGTGCTGTAATCTGCCCCTGCGATTGCTGTACCGCTGCCACCAGACTGTCCACCTCTGCCTGAGTTGCCGTGCCGAACAGTGAATTGCTCAGACTACCAATGAAGTCGAAAGGAGAACGTCTGACTCTAGTTCTTCCAGGCAATGATTGTAGAAGCCTGGTACTGTCCACTGTGTGCACAAGGTCAGACAGGCGATCAGTCCATAATCTAACATCATCTCTTCCCACCTGACCCAGTCGGTGCAGATCAGAGATTGTCTCCTTAAGGTGACCAACCCAAGCATCAATATTTGGTTGCTGAGGTCGGTGCACGACAACCGCCACAGTCCAAATGCCAGAGACCACTCGTATATCTCCATTCTGGGTCACTAGAACTCCTTCTTCCTTAAACAAGTCTCCCTCTACTAGGCTAAAGCCGAGAAGAAAGAACAAACAAATTGGAGGCATCTTCTTTTCTCTGCCCGTATCTCCTCCGGTTCAGGTGCCAGTCTCTTAGTCGGGGGTAAAGGGGCCCAGGAACGATGACGTTTCGTGGCAACCCTGGATCTTAGTTCGTGATTGGGTCGTTTTTGAGCCACGTAAACCCTTTCCTGGGGTAACCTGCCCCTCTTATTATCAGAGTCTTCACTGGGTTCAGCAGGTCGCTTCAATCCAGTCCCCTCTCTCACCATACGAGCTTGGGCTCTTGTCACTACACCAGAGTCTTCACTGGGTTCAGCAGGTCGCTTCAATCCAGTCCCCTCTCTCACCATACGAGCTTGGGCTCTTGTCACTACACCAGTCCTGTTTTGGGGCTGGTTGGGCCCCAGTTCCTGGGTAGTGAGTGCTGGTGTGGTCTCTGCCTGCTCGTTCTGCACCTGCTCCGACTGCCCTTCCTCTATTTCTAGGCCCTCTTGGGTGTTGTCCTCCAACGGTTCACACGGTAAGTCTCCCACAGGGGCTCCATCTGAAATGGGAATGTTAGGCATTAGGGCTACTCGCTGCGGACGCTGCGGACGCTGTTTACCCTTTCGCTTTGCTCTTGTTTGGCGAACACGAAGGGCATCCCACTCCCCATCTGGGTCTACTAATTTAACCTTAGCACGATTAACTTTACGTTCCCTCCCATTATCATGGATCACAGTGATAACAGAGCCTCGCATTCCAGCAACAACATAGCCATGGTCCCATTTAGGGTCTAATGGCCTACTCTCATTCCCTAAGAGTACAACAGAGTCCCCAATATGGAGCTCGCCCGCTCTAGCTTGCTTTTCTAGCCTTGCCCTATTGTATTTCCGACTCTCTTCTGTTCTCTGTGCAGCCTCTCTAAAAGCAGCACAGAGTTCCAAGAGGCGGGTCCCCAGAATATTCTCTTCGACACCTTCAGGAGCAGGGAATATCTTTTCAAAAGGAACCTTTGGTCTTCGGCCATAAGTCAAGAAATATGGAGTGAAACCTGTGACAACCGAAGTACTTACCCTATGGGCCCACAATGTAGGGCCCAGATGATCTTCCCACTCTGCAGGTCTCGCATTCACAAACGTTCGAAGGATTGCCTTGAAGGTTCGATGAAACCGTTCAATTTTACCATTTGTCTGAGGGTGAAATGGCGAGGAATGTCTCACATCCACCCCAAGACTTCTCAGGTAACCCTCAACAAGACGATTTTTAAACTCGAGACCCTTGACACATTCTGCAGTTTTGTTCGGTAGTGGCTTAACTTCCACCCAACCAGTGCAGTGGTCTATCAAGGTTAAGATGTATTTGTTACCATGCCGGGATTCGGGAAAAGGCCCACACATATCCATGCCAACAATTTGACAGGGATATTGTGCCACAGGCATAGATGTGGGTGGGGGTCTATCTTTTCTAGTGCGATTAACCGCACACCGAGCACATTTAGATAGTGTCCGATACACCTCTTTCCTCATCCGTGGCCATTTGTACGCCTCCTGTATCCGATCCATTGTTTTTCTCATTCCCTGGTGACCAACCTCTACGTGGGCCCGCCTGATAACCCTGTACCTAGCGCTAGGGGGTAGGACCAGCCTTGGATATTCAGGTTTACCGGGTGGTGGAACTAGAGTATATAGTAGCCCATTATGTACGGCGTACCCTTCCTCCTCTTCCTGACCCAACCTGAACTCTTGCATCTCCCTCTGTTCCCTCCCTATCCCACTCTTTTCTAGCTGGTCAAATTCCCAAGGAATGCTCTCTTCCTCCTCTACCGCACAAATATAATCTGAGTCCCTGTGAACTGTCCCATCTATACGGATGCGGGAGAGCATGTCTGCCCTTATATTGTTAGGCCCTTTCCTATATTCAATAGGGGCACCATACTCGGCCAACAACACTGCCCATCGTTGAATCCTTGTATTCTTAACTTCTGACAGAAATAAAGATTTCAATGGTTTGTGATCAGTATAGATCGTGAAGTCTGCTGAATACAAATAAGGTCTCAGCTTCTGCAATGCTAGGATCACGGCATAGGCCTCTTTTTCGATTGTGGCCCAACTAAGAGAAGAACCAGACAGCTGCTTAGACAGGTATTGAACTGGCCTCTCTATCCCATTCTCATCCAGCTGGCACAGAATAGCCCCAACAGCGTAATCACAGGCATCTGTGTACAACTTGTATGGTTTATCTAGCTGTGGGTAAGCCATTATCTGGTGTGAGACAAGTAGATCACGAAGGGTTTGCCAAGCCACCTCTTGTTCCGTGCCCCATACAAACTGGATGTACTTCTTCGTCAGTTGTACCAGTGGGTGAGCAATCCGAGCATAGTCTGGGATACATTGCCTGTAATACCCAGTCAGGCCGAGAAACCTTCGCACACCCGCGGCATCTTCTGGGGGAGCCATGTCCCGGATTGCACTGGTCTTCTCCGGGTCTGATTGTATTCCGTCTTTGGAAACAATAAACCCTAATAACTTTACCTCTGGCAAGCGGAACTTACATTTGGCTAAATTCAAAGTGAGTTGGTTTTCCTGGAGGGCCCCAAGTACCTCCCTCAGGTGTTCCTTGTGCTCTGCCTCTGTTCGAGAAAATATAACAATGTCATCCAAGTACACCATCACAAACCTACCAATATACGGGGCCAAGACACGATTCATCATGCGTTGAAAGGTGGCCGGGGCATTGGTAAGGCCGAACGCCATTCTCTTGAATTGGAATAACCCAAATTGACATATGCATAGGAACATACATATCCACTGTATTGAGAACTCAACAAAACAGTCATAGGTACTCCCACAACGTCCCGGTGCAATTAGTTAACCCTTTAGCACAACTATGTACGTAGGGGCTCAAGAATGGGCTTCTGGGATCCCCCCATTTATTTCCAGCCACTAACTCGACTAGAATATCTTTCAAAGTTATTCATGATATAGGTTGTCCTCTTCACGTTAATATCAGCCCCAATCTTTTTTTTTTTTTTTTTTTTTTAAAAAAACCAAAGGTCTATGGTACTTACATTCACGATCTAATAAATCCTGCATGTAACATTTATATTTCAATGCACATGCCGACTTCACCCTTCACTGGGTTTATGCATGAAATAAATATTATGATCAGACGGCAGTGCAGTTACCCACTGTATAACCATAGTTCTTTACCACTACCACTAATATAAGGAAAAATGGCAATGTTCTCAAAATAATGTGAAGGTTTGATAGATTATATCATGACAATAACCTGTACTTGTAACACACACATCATCTAAAATACATTCCAGGCGATCATCAGATATTTAGCTATCAATGCTAAAATTAGTACTCATATTCAAAATGACATGATAATCCCTCCCAGCAAACTGCCGCACACCAATTTTACTGACTCACACTGACAATATTCCGAAAGTCTCTCAGTACATATATAGTGAAAATGACATGGTCAATGTTCATATATTTGTCCAGAATGGATTTCTACTCACGTTCAGGGAAGGCTAGGCAGTACACTTTTCTGTTCGCCAAAGGAATAGTCTGTCTGATTTAACTTCGTACTTGCCTTCCTTAACGTTGCTGGAGTCTCCCTGATGCTGCCCTGGTCCTTATGACGCTGCCCTGGTCCTTATGACGCTGCCCTGGTCCTTATGACGCTGCCCTGGTCCTTATGACGCTGCCCTGGTCCTTATGACGCTGCCCTGGTCCTTATGACGCTGCCCTGGTCCTTACGACGCTGCCCTGGTCCTTATGACGCTGCCCTGGTCCTTATGACGCTGCCCTGGTCCTTATGAAGTCACCACCTCATCAGTGAAGTCGCCACCTCGTTCCTGAAGCTAGCGCTGCACTGATGATGCTGCTGTCAATCTCCTGACGCTGTTGTCGATCTCCTGGCACTCTCTTAACATTCTTGTTGCCTTATTCATGCCGTCTCCTCAATTCCAAGCATTGTCACCCACTTCACAGTGCTGTCACGCACTTCACAGTGCCGTCACCCACTTCATAGTGCCGTCACTCACTTTACAGTGCCGCCCTCATGGAGTCAGTGCCGCCCTCCTGATGCTTGTGCCGCCCTCCTGGTGTCAGTGCCGCCCTCCTGATGTCACTGCCGCCCTCATGGAGTCAGTGCCGCCCTCCTGGTGTCAGTGCCGCCCTCCTGGCGTCAGTGCCGCCCTCCTGGTGCTTGTGCCGCCCTCCTGGTGCTCCTGGCGTCCTCCTGGTGCTCCTGGCGTCCTCCTGGTGCTCCTGGCGTCCTCCTGGTGCTCCTGGCGTCCTCCTGGTGCTCCTGGCGTCCTCCTGGTGCTCCTGGCGTCCTCCTGGTGCTCCTGGCGTCCTCCTGGTGCTCCTGGCGTCCTCCTGGTGCTCCTGGCGTCCTCCTGGTGCTGGTGCTCATGTCTCTGCTAATCTGACTTCATCACAAGACTGCATGTCAGTCCCTGTCAGGACTGAACAAAGGTCAAGCCGTGGTCTGCCAATATAAAAGTACAGAGCCCCTACTTTGTATTCAGGACCCTAGTACTCTCATAGCATGCAAGCCATAAAATATCCTAAGTCCAGCATCTGAGATAGGCTGGTGCAGAGGTAGTATACTATAGGTTGTAGAACAAACTGACAGAACTCCAGGATGGTAGGTGATAGAATAGCATCTGTGTTCAGGCACACAGGTTTATATACAGAATACAGAGATGCACACATACTGACCATGTCTATATAAGGAGCTGGGTTGGGAAGGCCCTCCATTCCACCCTCTGACTGGTGATCCCCAGAGGGGTTCTAGGGGGGCACTCTAGGGACATTTACTCTGTATACTATAGGGATTCTGAAGGAGTGGTGGTAATTGTCCCAGATGTTCCACCCCCAGTCTACAGTCAGGCAGACCCTCCAGTTCCCATGGCAACCAGGGCTCAGACCCCCAGTTCCCACGGCAACCAGGGCTCAGCCCCTGCATCCTCTCCCAAACAAGGCGCTGCCTCTGGCCAACTGGACTGACCAGTGGTGTGGGAGGTCTCAGCAGGGATGACTCTATACCAAACTACCAGAGGGGGGTGGGTTCATAACATTAATGAGGGAGGTCTGGCTGAGCTCCCCCTCTGGCTCATAGTGAGTGAGCCCCCCAGGACCTCCCCAGCTCCAAACCCTCATGTACTCAATCTATAAATACCTCAGGCTATACACAGTTAGGCACATCCAACTTTACTCACACATGGCCAATCTGATACATGATAGGCAGGAGGCACAGTTAGGCACTGCCACACCCCCTCATACAGTGCCTCAGTCCACATATAGAAAACCACATACAAAGTACATCAATAATTATTATGCATAATACTTTACACAATGTTCTATGTACACTTCTTAAGAGCGAAGACCTTTGGTTTGGTACAAATTCACAATTGCCTTTTAGAAATCTAAATTCATGGAACATCATGGAATGGGTTGGTAGAACAGGAAGTCCAGTTGAAAAGTTGATATGCACATTAATTCAGATGACATATTGCGGAACACTAGGATGGGCTAAAAAGATGTTTGCCAATATCTTATCAAAAAAGTCAAATACTACAAATAACAATGTATTGAATATGTGTACCTTCAATGTGAATGGGTTGGGTGACAGAGTTAAAAGGAAAGCTATTTTCCAAAATATTCGAGAAGCAAATGTTGATATATGCTTATTACAGGAAAATCATTGTACTGAAAAAACTCATAAACTATGGGCAAATGAATGGGGTGGTAAAATGTACTGCTCTCATGGTACAAGTAATTCATGTGGAGTCACTATCTTAATTAAAGTAGGCCTAAGCGTAGAAACAGTTAGCACAATAATTGATATATTGGGGAGGTATATAATTTTGAGATACATATATGAAGGAGGCGAGATAGCATTAGTCAATGTTTATGCACCCACTCAGGACAAAGAATATGACCAATTAATTTTCATAAGCAAAATAAGAGAGGAATTAAATCAGCTAAATGATCTCACAATACTGATTGGAGGGGACTCAAGGATTGCCCTAAATCCAAATTTGGATAGGTAGAAAAATTCATCATTGTATCATTCTAGCATAATAAAGAAAAATTATAAAGAACCATGACAGATTTTGATCTGTTAGACTATTGGCGTGAACAGAACCCAGACACTTGTAGGTTTACCTTTCACAGAAAGCAACAAAGATTAATGCTAGTGCACAAAGGTAGAGAGTAAATCACTTTGCGCATGAAATCAGTTGTACAGAGATATAATGAAGAGAACATCACCAGTTGTAAATAAGGGAATTAAAGAAAGTATTCCAAATTACAGGAATTGTTACATCCTATAGTATAAAGGTGGCATGAGCTGCTGGTAGGTGTAAATATACCTGTCGTGCAATAGCAGACAGGGTGCATCTCCCAGCAAGTGTGGATGCTGGGGGAAAATCAATTGGGCTTGTGACTCTAGGAATATTAACAATTATTGTACTGGCACTGTATGCATACCGAAGTGATCCACCAAATAAACCTGATCCACCGAATAAACCTGACTTACAGCCAAGCGTTGTTCGCGTTGTGGAAATGAGTGCCCATCTCGTGAACTTACCTACCACTTGACTAGCATATACAAAAGCGAGTAACAAAGGCAGAAGCGTTAAACATCATAAACAGTTCCCCAATTATTAATCAACCATAAAACAACAACTAGCATTCACTTTTGGCTAATTTTAGAAGACTTCAAAAACAAAATAAAAAATTAGGTAATAAATTTAGCTCTTCACTCTGATCACTGCCCAGTTTCTCTAGAAATTTTATAGCAACAGGAAAAAATAGGACTAGATCTTTGGGAAATAAATAACACAATTATAAAAGATCCAGACTATATTAAGGGCATGAAAAACCTCATAAGTAAGTTAGGGGACGGAAATCTAGACGTGAACCCGAATATGAGGGACTCCCTGAAACTTAAAACCTACTGAATAAACTTTAGTAGGGCAAAAAGAAGGGAAGAAAAACAACATGAAAAAGAGCTTTCGGACAGATTGCAAAGCCTTATAGGAGGAAGTGATGACAATTCAGATGATTTTGAAATTGAATTACTCAAAAAGGAGATAGAATTTATGCAAAATAAAAAGGCTCAAGCTTCAATGTTCAGATCAAGGTGTAATTGGGCACAGTTTAGCGAAAAACCTACAAAGTACTTTTTAAACCTGGAGAAAAAGAATTCTAAAGATAAGCTTACTTTTCTGCTTAAAAAAGATGATGGCAGTATAACTGACCAATCAAAAGAAATACTTAATATGATGCATAATTACTATAGTGACCTATAAACGAGTAGTCAATCTTCGGCCTCAGCTGACAAAAGTGACTTTTTCCTAAACACTGAAAATATATCAAAATTGAGTGATACTCAGAGAGAAACGTTGGAAACACCTATTACAGAAAATGAATTACATCACGCCTGAAATAAACTGAAACTTAACAAAAGTCCAGGCAGTGATGGTCTTACAGTATAATTCTACAGAGCCTTCTAGGAAGATATAAGGTTGTACTTTTGTGATGGTCTGGATTTTGCACTTCAGGAAGGATTATTAAACATAGAACAAAGAAGAGGGGTAATAACGTTGATTCCAAAAAAGTGTGTAGATAGGCTTACTTAAAGAACTGGAGACCAATTACTCTACTTAATGTAGATTACAAATTCCTGACTAAAGCATTATCTCTCAGACTCAAAAGGTACATTTCTAATCTTGTATACTCCGATCAAACAGCATATATTCCTGGACGTTGCATAGGCACTAATATTCATACCATTGAAGATATTATAAGTCATGCATCCTTAACTGGTGAATTTAGTCTTATTCTCACCATAGATTTTCACAAGGCCTTTGACTCTGTCCCTTAGTGAGCTATAACCAAAGCATACAGCATATGACTTTTGGAACAATTTTATTAAATGGGTATCACTTATATACAACAAAATTTTTAAATGTGTGCGTAACAATAGGTACACCACAAGTTGGTTTCAGCCGACAAAAGGCACTAGGCAGGGCTGCTGCCTGCCACCTTTCCAGTTTATTTTAGTTGTTGAATTATTTGCAACAGCCATGCATAATGCTAACCACTTTGAAGGTGTTAAAATTAATTTGAAAGAGATAAAACTCACCATGTTGGCAGACAATATCACTTGCTTTCTTAAGGATCCGCAATCACTATATTTTATACTGGACTTCACAGAGTGATTCAGGAGGTATTCGTGGTTGAAAATAAACTTGGATAAATCTCAGATCTTAATCCTGGGGACTCATGAAGAAAGTGAAATTGTTAGACTACCCATCAAATGCAAACTTAACTATTCTTGGCATATGAATGTGTAACAATAGAACAGAAGAGCTTCATTATGAATGGAACTATAAAGGTCGCCTGGAAAGATGTAAAATGATTTGTAATGATTGGTAAAATCACAGTTTATCGCTGAAAGGAAAGATTACAATTGTTAACAGTTTACTTATCCCTATCTTACCCTATCCAGCATCACCCAGCCAAGCTGTGACGTAACAGAAATGTTCTGCAAACATACTTTTTTAGCCAGTCAAGTACTAACTAAGATGGTACGTAACAATAATGTTATTTATGGTTAGGTCTAAGCCTCACCAAATCAGAATGTTATTAAAACATTATTTTTGGGTGAGGTTAGGATGAAACCAAAACAGAACTTTCTAAGAACATTCTGTTTACGTTGAATAACGTAACCAGAACGTTATAATAATGTCACAGTGCAACGTCGCAGCAGTACGTTGCAGCAACGTTATTCGGAGCCATCAAAATAACGTAACAAGAACCAATACAGAACTAAAAATAGCGTTGCAGCAACGCTATAATAATGTCACATGCTTGCCTTGGCAGTCACTCATGTACCAGAAGGAGTATTCTCCGAGTTTAAAAGATTGATAAATAAATTTATTTGGGATAGTGCTGTAAACAAAATAGAATTTCATACTCTATGCCTACCAATAGAAGAAGGAGGCTTAAAACTTTTGGACCTTCAATGCCTAATACGAGCAGCACATGTAAGTGGATAATTAGATTATGTCACCATAACAAACAAAATTGGACAATGTTTCCGAGATTTATACTTTCATCACTCTTTCACTAATTCCTAAAAAATCGAAAAAACATACACAAAACTATTAGAGACCCTTTCTATAGACAAATCATGGAAACTGGGGAAGAAATACATTGTATATAGCCCAAATCAGAGGAAGAGAGACAAAAGGAAATTTTATTGAACAACGACTTTATTATTTCCCAGGGAAAACCAATATGGTTGGAAACATGGGTGAGGCAGGTATAGCACAAATACGAGATTTGATGCTGGAAGGTAGGATGATGTCATGTGACGACGTTAAAAGAATATACAATGCTAAATGCAACCAACTACACCTTTTGCAGATAAGGAGTGCAATCCCCTGGATAGGGAAGATGACATTTGGGGATGATGTTACTGAACCATTATGCTTGTATGGTAACGATGCTAATAATGACCGAGTAAATGTTTTAAAGCTACACAGCAAAGTACTGTATAAAATTGCCAGGAAGAAGTATATTGCTCTACCAACAGCACATTTCATATGGGGAAAAAACAAATAATAGCCTGTTACCTGGCTTGGATTTATGGCACAATCTACATTCAGTGCCACTAAATTACAATCACTTCAGTACAAAATCTACCATCGTATTGTTCCCTGTAGATATTATTTGTTCAAACGAAAAGGAATTGACAGTCCTGAGTGTTTGTATTGTGGCAAAGAAGATAATATCATCCATTTCTTTCTGTTATGCCCAGATGTGAATAGATTTTGGACCGCAGTTAAAAAATGGCTAAAAGGTGTACTAGCACTTACTATCGATGGATAAAATAGAAGAAGCTCTCTTACTTAAAGGTAAATATGGGTATTCGACATGGTTTCTTGATAACCATAATAACATTATGAAACTCACACAGCTGTTAGATGAATGCATAGGGACTGTAATAAAACTTTAAAGGTAAATGCGGGTGTTAGGGGTGATTTCTTAAAAACCGTGACATAATTCTGAAGCTCACATAGTATTTAGAGGGGTGCAAGAGGAATATAAAGAGACCTTAAAAGTCATATATATAGTCACCGTATGAATTTTAAAGATAGGAGCATTTGAAAAAATGACCCTTTACTATTGGGGCCTATGGCAAAAGGTACATTTTTTAACATTAAAAAATAAATAACCATGATTTTTACTTTAAATTATGTAAATATAAGGATATGGCCCTAATGAGTATTTTAGATGAAAGAAAACATTAGGTCACCATGGTAAATCACATTCTATTTATGAAAATATGAAAAATAGGGGGAAAATCTGCCTTATAAACTACTTTTTCCTACTTTTTTCTGTGAAAAAAAAAAAGTTTTTTACATGTACATTTGCACATTTGATATTCCTAAATATTCCATTATGTTTAACTGAAATTTCAAGTAAATACTAAAATAAGAATTAAATCACACCAGGTGGTGCTGCAGTGGTCACCCGCATTTACCTTTGAAAACCATATGTCACCATATCCATTTAAGAGATATTAGCATTTGAAAAAATGAATTTATCATTGGCTTCAATGAGAAAAATCAATTTTTTCACTATCAAAAGATAAATATACATAATTTTGACATCAAAAGCTCCAAACTTTTAGACAGGAACAGGATACACATTTTAAGATTAAAAAAACATGGGGTCACCATCAAAAATCAAAACTTATTCCTGAAAATACCAAAAATTGACCCCCAAGACCCACAAAAATAGCCTATACTTGTTTAAGAAATTAACAACAATATATCTTTTGGGCAAATTATTGTAAATATTTTGAGTTTATGATGATCAGATCACATTTTGGTAACATTTCAAAAAGTTTGAGAAATGTAAAACTATTAACACCAGGTGGCGCTGCAGTGAATTACCATATTTACCTTTAATAGTCCAGGAAGGACCCCTGAAGCTTGCATGGAAAATTTCATTCTTTCGTGTGTAAAGTTCTACATATATATGTCCCATTTTGGCGAAACGAGTCGGATGTCGCGGTAAGTCGAACTTAGATATGGGGCTCTGAAGTCGCATTTCACATTTTTTTTTGAAAATGTTTTTTTTTCTTTTATTCATATCTCCTATATCAGAAGTCTTCCCCCCAAAAATTTTTGACCCCAAAGCCATCTCTAAGTCCCTCTAACTAAGCCCCAAAGATGCGCAATGCCTCAGTGATCTGAAACGAAAGACCCTCGCTTCAAGCCATTTTTCCATAACTTCATGGCTCGCCTGACTGTCGGGATCCCATCCCAGCCCCACCTTCCGGGTACCTGCTGAAAGGGCGCTAAGTAATCTGGCCAATCACAACCTCAGATTTTGAATTTGCGCCTGCAAGGACCAATCAGAACGTGTTTTCCCGATCATTGTTCCATAAACAATCGTTGTCAAGGAGGTCACGTGTGCAAAATGTGGCGCGCTGATTGGCTGAGAGGCTTCGCTTGCCTTCCGGTTTCAGTTGTTGACAAAATTTAAAGGGACACATGGCGAACCGGACGGACAAGCAACATCACTTCTCCAACAGATTTAGCTGTTTTAATCCTGGATCACTGCTGGATTTGGATGTGGATTACCTCCCAACACTGTTTGGAAGGACATCGATCGCAAGGAGGCTGTCGTGGATGCCCTGAATACCATAATCGGGTGAATTTAAGTGGTATAGCAGAGCCACAGCAATGGTGGACTTTGGTCGACGAGTACTTTCTCTTCGCCGAGGGGGAGGAGGAGGAAGACGAGGCCCCCGAGGAAGACGAAGATGTTCAGGAGGATCTAGGGGAACTGGAGGTCGATGAGGATGAGCCATCCCTGACCCCATGGACGACCTTCTACAGGCGGAGTGGGACGACTACGAAAACTTCATGTGAGTTTTGAAAAACTTTATAACGGTCGACATGCGGTCGGTTGCCGTATCTCTAAAACAAGTATGCAAAGTGCCTAAATCCCTTTCAATGTTGATTAAACTGCCTACGATTGTGCCCTAGTATGTATTGTAACTGCCTAACTAGTTTTTATCAAGTTTCAAAGTTGATTTCGTGCCATAAACAGGGATGATCCGTCGGGGTTGTCCGGTGACCTACTTAATGGCGTCAGTTGATCCGGCCGGTCTGTAGCGGTTATCAATCATGTCTCATGCCATTGTGGCCCTCAGGAAGATGAACTAAGTCTAATGTCATGTATGTTGTTGTCTTTAGATGTTCCTGCAAGCACTACAAAGACAAGGAGTGCAGTAAACAGTTCACAACAACAGAGCTGGTCGCGCTTCGGCGGGAGGTCTATCAGCTGTCCTCAGGTACATTATTCATGAGATACATGTTATGCAAAGCAGGTAACGCGACCATGTAGCTATGTCATTCTCGCTCAAAACTACCCCATAATCCGAGACAACGTCTTGAAGTATAACAGACAACTATTAACACTCAACCAGACCGTTTTTAAGTAAGTGTTAAGGGCGTGTTAACCTAGTTCATGGGTCAAGCCAGAAACCTCATTCCTTGAGTCACATGCATATCATGTACAGATTATTAATATCCTAATCTACTTTGTTTTCTAGGCGAGAGGGACATGTTACTACTGGGCATTGTCAGTACCTGCACAGACAATAGCAGCAGGCTATCCACCTGGAAGAAGGGGATTAAGGGAAGAGGTTAGAGGCAGCACCAACGAAGCCACTACTTTGTCGGTTCTCAGCCAGTCGACAGGGACACTTTCAAGTTCATGTACGTGTGAGTAGCTTTGATATTCAACTTCTTTGCTCAACTAAGGTCTATCAAGATATCCTTACTATTATTGTACTACTTGAGGTAAATTACAAAATGAACTGTAATGAATTTTAACAGAATCTGATCATGACACTTACCTGCACAAATCGTCCATATTGATATTACAATACTTACCTGTACTTGTTGCCTATCTCCCATAATTATGGGCCTAATGTAACTCTTACCTTGTGACCTTTCCAGCATCAGCCAGAACAAGCTGACGTCCATCATGAATTGGTACAAGTCATACGGGGTGCTGACCAGGCAAAAGAAGGCTGGCGGGTGACAGGCGACTGCAAGGATCCTCTAGCTGGAGGACATCAGGCGGGTCGTAGACTTCATCAACTCCTATGCCGAGACCAATGCCCTCGTCTTGCCTGGCCGTGTGTCTTCCCACAAACGGGATGACATCCTCCTCCTCCCCTCCTCTTCCACAAAGGCTGACATCTACAGGTTGTACAGAAACGCCATGGAGGAGGCTAACTTCAGGTGTGTGGCTGACTCAACTTTTAGAAACCTGTGGCTCCAACTCCTCCCTCGCGTAGTGTGTTCCCGCCCTATGACTGACCTCTGCTGGGAATGCCAGCACAACAACAGGGATATCTCTGCCTCTAGTAACCTACCTGACATTGTGAAACAGGCCAAGCTGAAAAAAGAACAACTTCACCTCGAGGTGGTGGCTAGGGAGAGGGCCTTTTATCAGGACATGGTCAAGGCTGCCAAGGCTGCCTACAAAGAAGCCGAGTCCCCTCCCCTTGGCCCCCACCCCACTTGTTCTTCTGTCATGAAGGTCCACATCAGTTTTGATTATGCCCAGCAGGGCCACCTTCCCTCCTTTCCTATGCAGCCTGGCCCACTGTATTTCCTTGTCCCCCGCAAGGTCGGCATTTTCAGTGTCTGTGCCGAGGCCATCCCCCAACAGGTGAACTATTTGATCGACGAAAGCCATTGAGGTAGTAAGGGGTCAAATGCAGTTATTTCATACCTGCACCACTATTTTGAAATATATTCCCTGGGGGAGAAGGCGGTGGACATGCACTGCGACAACTGTAGTGGTCAGAACAAGAACAAGTTTGTGCTAGCATATCTTCTCTGGGGGGTCCTGACTGGCTGCCACCAGTCCATTTCCTTAAACTTTTTGATCACAGGGCACACCAAGTTTGCCCCAGACTGGTGCTTTGGTTTGGGTTAGGGTTAGCTAAGCCTAACCCAGCCCCTAACCCTATACATCATATAGGCAAAGGCTCTTCCACAATAACAAACTTGATGTTTTGGAATGGGCTATTGAATTCAAGTGGAAATTGCTTGTAGAAAAAAAATATATGTTGTTTAGAAAACAAACCAAAAGAATTCAAAGTGTGGGAAAGGTATTAGAAAAACTATGCTAACCCTTCATATTAGAAAATCCAATGAAAATGATATACATTTTTTTGGTCATGTTTTGTCATGTTTTGTCCTATCTGTCCTGTACTGTCCTTTATACCCCATATAAAGTTGGTAAATATAGACTATGACACATAGACGATAAGTAGTATTAGCTATATATATCCAACCCTACTCCAAAAAATGTGTGGGTACTATATGCTTCAATGTAATATTATATAGAACGTGAATAAAGTGAGAAACGCTCTTTAAAAAAAAGCAATTTTTAAAGTTTCTTTAAAAGCCCCAGTCTCCTGGTATCTCAATGTGAGATAGAATACCAAAAGAAATCCAAAAGGTCACAACAGAGGTAAAATTAAAAAGAGGATACAAAGGATTGCACATATAGTGTGGCATCAAACTGCACAAAAGTACTTGTGCATTTGAAGTATTAGTGAAGTTCTTTTATGTGAAATATATTCTGCTTTGTGAATGAGAATTTAGATGAGAGAAAAAAAAAGTCACCAGATGAGAAAGGAAATAATAGAGGAATTGTAAGGAATATTCGGAATTACATAAATATAAGAATGGCAGATGCTGCTGGTAGCTGATATACCTGTATAACCACAGCAGACGAAAAGGCGCCTCCCAGTAAGCAGTGTTGCCTGGGTAAAATCAATAATTAGTTAGTATATGTAAGGGGCTGAGCCGGAGAACACTACTTGTTTGGATCAATGCGAATCTATACGATCTGGGGTTTGGTTTTAGCCATGTACGCTGACATCGGGTGACTTGGATAGGAGTTTACCATTGTACTGCTGCACTAAGACAAGCAGACTCTTAGGACGAAGCTAGCCTTGGGCAGTGTTGAACAAGGGCCGGATACTTAGGCCATAACGCACCAACCATTGTATGCCTTTGGAATAATTACCAATAAACTTCCTCTCAGCCAAGCGGGATTCGTGTTGTGGATATGAACGCCCATTTCATGGATGTTGTCTGTCATTTGACTAGTGACATTAACCGAGATGATACTGGGTAGTCTGAGTAATGATGAAACTGTAGTTTCCCCAAATTTAAAGTAACACCCATAAACTACCACTAGCGTTCAAAACTGCACTATGTAGGCAATGATATAGTATAGAACACTATGAAGTAAGTGAACATGTTATCATCAACATAGAATCATCATTTAATTCATGACCTATATGCAATCGTCTGTCAATAGGAAGACCATGTACTGGATGTGATATTGGCGAAAAAAATTGTTTAAAAAGACATGTGAAAAAGTTGAGTCTCAATTTATATTCACCATCCAATGTTGAAATTATTCACAGCATCAAATACTAGGTTTGTGAGAAGAATTCATGTAACTACATGTTCTTATTGAACCTTCAATCATCCGAACTTACTTTGTGTTAGCTGAACAACCACGTCTGGAAGTTCATGCCAACCATGACAGTGCTCCGCAGTCTCTGAATTTGTTTTCTACTGAAAAAGACGTTTCTTCTTATACAGTTGAAGAAAATATCAGAAATTGTTTAGATGATTGTTCTACATATTTTTCTACTAAGAGTGAAATTATTTTGTCATATTTGAGGATTTATTGCAACAAGAAATGTTGCAAAAAATTAACTGTGGACTAGCTTTTCATCCAATTGAAATTGGACATAATGGCTACAAACAGCTGACTTTGACTTTTCGTTCTACTGGAGATACAATAAGCCCATCCCAGATTGTGTATATCTCAGGGTTGGACAAGGGTTGGACAAAATTACCATATAAGCCATCACCTAGAGTTGGGATTACTGGAATAAATAAGAATTATGTTTTTTTATATCCCCAAGTACTGATAAAATGTTATGATTTCTTAGATTTTACCATTTGACAGATTTGCAGGTTTGCCAGCCAATCAAAATCCTGTATTTTAGGGAAAATAGGGTTGGACATTATAAGTTGGGCTGACAGGCTTAGTAGTATGATGGAGTCGCTGGCGCGCATAGTCAATGCTACTAAGTAGGTCAGTAGGTCACTACGACCGAGTTTAGGTCTAAAATAGGTTCATAGCTTAATAGAGACTTTGAATAATTAGGTCATTACGACCTACTTATAAAAGCTATTTTTGTAATTAGGTCAGAGGTCAGAGGTTAGAAATATTAGAAAACAGGGTCACTGAGAAAACATGTCAGGGGAAGAGCGCGTGGAACGACGTGGAGACCGGAGGCCGTAAGGCCGGAGGTCTGCACGTCGTTCCTCAACGCGCTCTTCCCCTGGCATGCTTTCTCAGGGACCCTATATTCTGGTTACGGCTAAAATATTACATATGTTCTGATATTTTTATTGCAAAAGGGGCCGTGCGGGCATTCCATGGGAGGGCTGTTTTAGGAATGAGGTGGAGACCGGAGGCACAGCCGGAGGTCTCCACCTCATTTCTAAAACAAACCCTCCCATGGGCTGCGCGCACCGCCCCCTTTGCAATTTTATCACTTATACTATTACTATTCGATTCGATTATATCTACTTTATGTGTATGTATTCGTTTAATATGATTTTGATAAAGTTTCGTCTTCATATTCATTAAATAATATTCGTATAGAAACTGAATATAGAGTTTTCGTGTTTATATTCATTAAATAATATGCGTATAGAAAACACAACATATAAAATTCGTTTATAAGTTTTATTCATTAGAAACATATATAGAAACATATTTACAGTGTCACAGATACATGGTGTAATCTTTTATTTACATTGAAACTGTTCACAAAGTGAAAAATATATAATACAAAATCATTTACACTGTTGGCATAAGAAAACATTGTTTCCGTTGCCTGGTAATAAACAAATTAAACAATGAGAACAGTTTCGGGCAAGTGTCCTTATCTTCGGCTGTTTCAGTTTCTCTTTGTTCCATGTGTGAGTGTATACATATGTGTGATGAGGATTTCTGACGGATTTAGCAATGGTATGGTGAAAGAGAGACTGTGCTTTGAAAAAGTTACAGTCTACTTCAGTCGCCAACACATTGTGACCGAAAACAGGGGTAGGGGGCCGGGAAGAGGTCCTAACCTAACCCTAACCCTAACCTAAGAGTCACATTTGACCCATAGTTGACTCCTACTGGGAGTCATAAATGTTTTAAATTTGGATTTTTTTCAAAGTGCTCAAATCGGCATGAAAACCCTATCAAAAGGTTCTTTTCTTCCACAAATCATCAGCTCTTTGCAACCTGAGAATATCAGGAGGCTAGAGGTGGCTATTCATAGAGGGATGGTCAGGGACATGGAGTAAAGGCTGGGAAATATGTAAAAGGATTTCCATCAATTAGGGGACATTTTTGGCATAAGATGGGCCTAATTATCATTTCTGAAAGATTTTAGCAAAATCCATTGGTTGAGTCTTTCAGTATAAAAATAAGGTGAAAAATCTTTCTAAATTTCTAGATAATGTTGTAATCATCACAGAATTTTCTGACATGTATAGAATTGTCCTTCTCACTCGGGGCTACAACCTAAGAGTCACATTTGACCCATAGTTGACTCCTACTGGGAGTCATAAATGTTTTAAATTTGGAGTTTTTTCAAAGTGCTCAAATCGGCATGAAAACCCTATCAAAAGCTTCTTTTCTTCCACAAGTCATCAGCCCCTGTGCGTTACTCTAGATCTGTGGGACTGACGGGATTAGGATGGGTAGGGGGCCGGGAAGAGGTCAGGGGGATAGCCCTGCAGGTCTCCCCGTGGGTTGCTCTGCAGTCTAGGCCTTTACCAACACCTCTGGTCAGACATAGAAAGGGCTGGGAAATAACTAAAATGAGACAACCAAACATAGTGCTAATTATAGATGTCCCCAGCTGGGCGGGGGTGGGTGGGAAGGGGACCCCCTGTGAGACACTTATGTAATGGGCCATACCATTGACACTGCAAGAGTGTGAACACATCCCTTACACTTCTTGACACGTTTTAGAGGATGTGGTTTCAGACACCCCCGAGCCTGTCTAATGTATGAGTTCAAATTCTTCCCGTGTATGTTGCTCAATGAAAACCATAAGTGACTTTACACTGTTGACGGTGTATCTGGTAGTAACTCTGAAACATGAGTCTTGATGATGTTGATACACCGCCAAACAGTAGTCCTTGTGGTTATCGCCGTTGATAAGCTGGCTCGTTGCGAAACTATACCCGTCCCACATAGCTTCTGTAAAAGTGGAACAGGATCGCGTCGTACCAGTGGTGTGGTCTACAGTACTAACATGGTGTGGTTTCAGATAAAAGTCGCTGTACTGTGCGGGGATAATCTCCCAAAAGAAATATCCACTACATCCGCAAAGTACAGCCACTTTATCATTTTTGGGTATAAGTTGAAAATTAATGTCTGCTGATGGATAGTTAGAGTCGAGAGGACTATCCGGAGATTCAGGTCGTGACTCAGCAATATTGAGAAATGATAAATCGAGACCCCAACTAAGTGTGGTCTCGTTATCATTTGTTGATGAATCATTGCCTGCAAATCGATTAGAAAATCCGAATAGCTGCTGTCGCTCATATTGAAGCTGTAATATAATACTGGAAACTATGGCTACACTAAGCAACTAGATGAATAAAATATGGGTAGCCAGTTATTTTTGTAGTATTTACTATTTAGTATGTACTAAGAAAATAACTGGTAGTGGGTAGACACCTTAAATTTCTCTGTGATTCGCTGAGATTTTCGCTGCCGGGAGTTCTACCCTAGATAAAGCCATGCATAAAGCCATGCATTTTTTTGTTTTCTCTGAGATATTGTATAATTTTTTATTTTTTTTAATATTTTTCTAATTTTTTAAGTTTTTTTCATTTTCTTAGACAAATATTTATATTTCAAGCATTTTTTTCTGTCTCTATGTGAGATTTTGTATAATTTATTTTTACTTTTATTATAATTTTAAAGTTTTTTTTCTTTTTAAACAATTATTTCTTTTTTTAATTTCAACTTTTGAATATTTTTTTAATTTCAACTTTTGATAAATGATATGTACAAGCTTAATTTTCTTTTTCTTTTTATATTTTTTATATTTTTTTGTTGGAGTATTTCCTTCATAAATGATATATTTTGTAGTTATAAGTCTGTTATTTTTTCAGAATTAAAGAATATTTACAACATGATTGCCGAATTCCTAGATATCTAAGGGTATCGTGCTCACTCCGTCTTCACAAGTTTTTCTTTTTATATATTGATAACTTAAGCCTGTCTTTTTCTGTTTGTATGTTATTATATGATGATCTACAACTTTGAAACCAGTGTTAACGGCGTCCATCGTGATTTGTGTTTCGAGTACGGTGTTAAAAGATTCCATGTCAAGTATGTTTTGTTTCTGTATGACACCTTTACAGCTAGTTTTCTTTTCTTTTCCATGACCGATATAACATTTTGAATTTAGTGAAGTCATTTCATCTCCTTCCCATTCAATTTTGAATAGTCCTGGGGTCCGTTTATCATATTTTTCTCTTTCTTTACAACATGGTTGTGGAAACCATGGTAAATTATTTGTTTTTGCTATTATATATTGTTCCCTGTGATGTTCATTATCACAAGATTCTGATGGTAACCATAAGTGGCGTTCTCTATAATAGGCTTCTCTTTTTTCTGGAATTATTAATTCATCTAAAGTCTGTGCGCTGAGGGCGAAATACAGACTATCTGTATCCATTTCACAGAGTTCAAAGTCAGATTCTTCGATGTACTTTGATAAGAAGTCATAGTAAAATTGTAACATTTTCAGTTTTGCGTATTGATATACCATGAAACCTATTTGAACTGGAAGGTCGTATGTTATTGACGTAGGGAGTGATGAGACTTCACATGTATCTTCACACAAGTCTTGGACATCTTGTACTGTCCAGTGAAGAGCTATTCTAGCGGCTTTTTCTGGTGTCATATATCGAGTGTTTGTGAAGTTTTGTTTGTTACAAATCGTTTTTCCATATGAACTGTTTCCTAGGAGTTTGTAGAGGTCAGAGAGAATTTTACAGTCAGGGTTTTTGTCGCCCTTTCTTCGTGCCTCTGTTACTTGATCAACAAATGAGAGAAACGATTTCTGTGGTATGTATTCAACTAGTAAGTGAACTTTTGTTACGATTAAGCCTTTTTCTAAATACCATTTAAGTAGTGGTGAACCTAATAAAATATTTTTTGCAAAATAACTTCCGATTAATTGACGTTGTGGCCTTTTGACTCTATCGTTCTTTAATAGATGTTGTTTCATGTGTTCTCCTACATCATCTCTTGACACCATTGTATTTTTGAAAATGGGCGTCATTTCTTCAAATTTGAATTTAAGGTGCTCAGGTGTGTGTATGTCCACCGATACTAGTCCAAAAATAGTCCCATTTTTTACACCGTTTATTATATCTATTTCAGAAAGGATATTGTGTGTGTTTGGAATCGGTATGCTCCACAGTGATTTACATGCTATAACACTGTTGTTGTTATTCTTGTCTTTGTTCCAGTCACATTCGTATTTCTCAATGACAGTATAACCTATTAGTTCTAGATACAGTGTTGTTTTAAGAGTTTGTCGACATCTTTCTGACATTAGTTTACGACCTTTATCAGTAGAGAGAGTGTTTTTATTCATGTGACACGCGTGCCCATGCCAGTAGCAACCATGAAATTGATACACAGTTTTTGTATCTGGAACCAGGCCGTCCACTCGAACTCTTTTTGTACCCACACTAACTTCCCCATGGTTATAAGCATGTAGTATTTTAACTTTGTCTGTAATCTCTCGAAACCGCAACCATTCTGTTGCAGCGCGACTGACTTTTTGAGATTGTTCAGGTTTGTAATTGTTACTACTTCTGCGGACTACAAAGTACCCCGTACAGTGTTCTTCACCCATACATTTAAGGTAAAGACTGTTTGCATCTACTCCTATGATATGACGGCACACTTTACTTAATGGTCCGAATGATCTGCCCCGTATTCGTGTCACTCCTGCTTTTTGATGTCTATGAAATATAATCGATGGACCACCTACCAAATTGCTTCTAATTAATTTGTGTACATCTTTGTCTGCCTCTGAGAATATAATGTAAGGAAGGCTGTTTGATGATGTGTTATCAAATAGAAATTTTAGTGTAAGGCCTGGAAGAGTCAGACCATCTTTGAACATATCTATTCCTCTTTCACTGAAAAATTTCATGTGTTGGTTTATAGCTTTGACAAAAGGTTCTACATCTTTGTTATTGTAATATATTAGATAATCTCTGAAAGTTGTCATTCCATTATCTTTCCACACTTTCTTACACTTGGCATAGTCTTCCGCTGATATAGAAGTACCCGTAAGTGAACTATAGAAAGCTGAGCGAGGTGGAAGTTTTAAGTTCCCTAGTTTTCTAGTTGATGTCATCCACTCATATGGAAAGAACCCTTTACTTTCATCTTGTAGGAAAGCTTTTAAATAGCTAGCATACGAGTATCCGGGAGCTAGATAATTTAACATGTCTAAATAAACACAGTTCTCTGTGTAGACAGCTATGTATTGATTACTCCTTTTTATGGTTTTCATCTCAGCTGTTTGCTTCTTTGCATAGAAGGAATGGAAATCTCGCTTTATTAGATTTAAGTCGTAGCGACCCGAATTGAAACCTATGACAGGTACTCTGTAAATATAGTTCATAAGACGAATTTTGATTTTATCTATTCTGTGCGAAGTTTTATTGCTACTCTTTTTTCCTATAGTCTTCATTAGTGATTTAGGCACTTTTTTTCCTTCGGCAATCTCGTTTTTCTTATACTTTTCAAGCTTTTTTATTATGTCAGAGAAACGTGTTTCTACAACAGCTCCTATTTTTTCAGCTAACTTTTGTATGTAATCCAGAGTGTCGTGAACTATTTCATCATTTTCTCCATCACTTTTTCTTATGAAACAAACTGGTTTTTCCCACTCTGGAAAGTCACTTGCTACACTAGATGAAAGCGGTACATGATGTGATTCAACTACTGTATTAGTTGTCTGAACATCACCTTTTGTTTTGTGAGAAAAATAACTTTCGAAATCATACACAATTTTGTATGGATATATTCGAAGTTCAGATGGTACTTTTATACCTAGCTCCTCCAGTCTATCAAATACAGATGGTTTGTTTTTGTAAATACCACCTTTGTAGATGAATTTAACTTGCGTACAGTCGCTTTTAATGTTAGTGTGTCGCTTAAGATTATACTCTGTTTCAAAGAGTCTTCTACACTTACGACACATGTGGAACTGTGAATATTTATTTAGATCGTTTACTAGACTGAAGTGATGGTCGTATAGATTTAGTGTCATAACTTTAGACTCATCCTCAACACTCATTAAATTTCCCTTTATACATTTTAATGTACAAGGTGTCCCCCTTTTAAATTTCTTTTTCTTGGAAGTAGTACTCTTCTTAGGAATGAGTGAAAAGACTCTTATCATAATGTTGTATTTGGTTTCTATCTGGGTCAATGCCTTAATTGAAATGCCTCTGAATGATACTTTAGTTTCATCAGGAAAACATTCTTGAAGTAGTCTTTCACAGTGGGATGTGTTTTTGAAAAGAAAATATGACAGACACCTAAAAAAACACAGGTAGTCTTTGTACACCCGTTTGCTCTTTGGATTACGATGAAAATGTTGTAAACCCCGTCTACGTAGGAAATTCGGAATTGTATCCAATCTTCCTATTAGACCATCCTCTCTACCTTGAACCCTTACTATGTAAATGTTTGCGTTTACATTACCCACTAGTCTCCAACTTGTGTCAGCTCTATTGACACTCCATTCTTTATCGCGTAAAAAACTTATTACATCTTGCAAGTCAGAATCATTTTTAATATGTCTGTAATTGCTTTGCTGTTCGTGCTCTAACCAAAATAAAGAGGAGTTATTCACTGAAGGATGGTAATACATAACTTCTCGATCTTCTGTATAAATCTTTTCTTCAGCAGTTTCTGTTGTTCCTCCATTAAGTCTTTCAAGTAATGCACCTAAAGATATAGCTAGTCTATATTCGAAAACTTGGTTCTGATGTATTTTGTTAATAGCCTCTATTATCTCTTCAACTGCTTCTTTCATGTTCAGAGTTGAGAGTCTGACATTGAAAATTGATTGAACACTTCCTAGGAGAACTAAACCGTTTGCTATTGACTTAAAGTTTTTAACATAAGTGTCGTGATACCACCAATAACTACCTATAGTTGATGGCATTACTGTTGTTTCTATATCATACTGTTCTCTTACGCATGTAGGTGAAGAACAGATCACCTTTCCAGAATGTAAAGAAAAATTGCGAGGACGACGTGGCACGTTACACATCGGACAATTTATATTCTGATTTATTTTCTTATTTTTCGACTTAATAATTATATAAATATACACTTATGTTCTAGCTAGTTATTTAAAAAGCTGACTAAATATTTTTGTTTGAAGCTAACTATGTGCTACACTAACTATGCGCTAGGTGAATATATAAAGCTGACTAAATACTTTCTTTGAAGCTAGCTAATATAATATCTACAGCATGATTAAATGTTTTCTGTGTATATAAGTATATAGGCAACCACACCACACCATGTATAGTTACTGATATGTTTTAAGACCACACCTACCTGCCCTTGGTGATTACATCATGTTTCTGTGATCTATTCGGACTGCTTTAAGTCATTCAGGATCTTTGGTCCCAGCGTGCTGACCAAGTCGAAGAACAGTGCGGATGGCACGGTGTGCCCCTGGTCTTTCGGAGGTGCGTCGTGCACCCCGCCCGAGTTGACCCGTTTCTCCAGCTGCTCCACGTAGTAGCGGGACCCGATATGGATCTTGGCCTTCCCCTGGTAGGTGGTCACGATGACCCAGATGTTGTGCGTCTTGTTGACCTCCTGGACGTAAGGCTTAATAGTCGGGATGCCCTGTTCTGCTTCACCTGAGGCCCGTTCGTACTGCTGGATGATCGTTCTTGCGGCGTCGAGAAGGTTCTGGAAACCTGTCTTACTCAAATTGATCCGGCGTTCGTAGGCTCGCTGAGGGTACTGAATTATGGCGACCTGAAAAATATAAGCATAATTTTGTTTTGAGTTATATGTATAAATTTGGGGCTCTCTCTCTCTCTATATCTCTCTCATTCTATTCCTATTTAAACTATTATGTATTCTTTACTTCTATTTCACATTAAATAATTATAATGAAAGTTAACTATAAACGAAGTACATGTTACCTGAAATAAAAATAATGATTCTATAATTTAAAATCATACTTACCCCTACAGGATCAGGTGGTCCATACACGTGGATGCAGGTGTTCTTGAAGGCGTCACTGTTGAGGAAATACACCTTCTTAGCTTGCGTGACGTAACCGTCCTTGTAGTCGACGTCCAATTCCAGTGGCCAGAACAATCCGGTCAGGTCTAATACAGGCGAGAGAGGGGTGGCTTTACTCTGCTGTGCCTGTAGCTCCTTCAAGACCGCATCAGCATACTGCTTCGCTAGTTCAACGTCCACTTCCACTGGTTTACCTTTCTTTGCACGAGGTTTCCGTTCACCAGCAGGCTTCCGTTTTCTCGGCGGTGCCTTTTTCTTGTCTGTTGGTTCTCCCTCCGACTCTTCTTCGATGGTGATCGGTACCGAAAGAGCTTCGCCGTCTTTCGGTGGTGGCACGTTTTCTTTGTTGGAGTCGTCTTGGAGGGTAGCGGCGGCGGCGGCAGCGGCGGCGGTGGTGGCGATTGTGGCAGTGACAGCGTCAGTCAAAGATGCAGGTGGCTCGGGATTCCACAGATCAGAAATATCGTTGTATAGACTGGCATCAACAACGTTGACGGTGATGGACGTACCTTCGCCTACATCTGTAATATAGCCAGATTGAGTGTCCATGGACGAATCTGTCGCATAACCCCCAACTGCAACAGGAACGTAACCGGCGTCTTCTCTCGATGGAAACACTCGGTATTGATCAAAGTATTCATCAATGACCGAATTTCCAGGAGGGGGCTGCTTCGGAAGTCCCTCCTGAGCGGAGGAAGATGTTGAGGTCTTTCCACGAGCAGTCAAACTTCTACGTCCCATCATGAGAGTGTTGAGAAGACTCCAGCCCATGAGTCTTTTATACAAAAGTTTACTATCAACGTCGATTAAACGTAGGACGGTTTTTCCATTTTCACAAAGTTTTTCATGAGCGTCGTCCGTTATTTTATTCGTATTTTGTTTTGTTACCGATAAGCAGATATCACTGAGTACATGGTTCCAAGACGCGAGAGTCTGACACGTGCACTACATAACAAAATATTCAAAATTTACATGTATCGGTTTCATTGGAGATACGTATTGTGGCCGTTAACAAAAATGATAATATACGCTCTCAGAGACCCTCTGAGATTCATTTCTAGACTTGTCACCAATCGCACCAGTCTCATCATGTACATGAACGCACAACCCTCGGTTCAGCACCGTGTACCGCTGGCACCGCTCATTGGAAGACCATCTCATTTTCGAAATGCGCTGGTCAACGTGCCTTTTGCGCGAGCATCAGGTATCTGTGGAGAGCATCATTGGGTGAAATACATCTGTCCGAGAGATGGAATGTATCAAATTGAGGGTGAAATTCATCCAAACATTTTATTTCAAAATTGCAAACTTCTGAAAAACATTCGGCTAACCCAACAATCACATCTAACGCTCAAAGATATGATAACCAAGAAACCTTGTGTTGTCGGTTTACCGACAACACAAGGTATCTTGAGCCACATTTTTGCGCGACACTCTGTCAAGGAAACAGTGCAGAGACGTTTTTGGCGTAAATCAGAAGCAGATCCTGATGGAAAACCCTCTATATTTCTGCACGCTTATATTGTTATTCCCCTTATCAACGCAACCATCCGATATCCTGACAAAATAGTGAACACCCTTGACAACAACAAATTCTTCTATGAAAAAGAGTTCGATACAGAAATCGGACATGGTCAGGAGGGTTGTGACCATATTGTGAGGGTTGTCGGAAGGAATGGTAAAGAATCAAGTCTCGTGACGGCTTATTCTATTCCTAGATTTACTCCTACTCCTACTATCGAATATTAAAAAGAAAATAAAGATCCTCTTATGCTCCTCCAGACTATTCGGTTTTCTACCAAAAGGTAGAAAACCACCCTTCAACCAATCTCTTTTATTTTCACACTTATAACGTAAAGACGTCCGTTTATTTACTATACAGATCTATAAATCATGCCATTATTTATGTTGCCATTGAAACAAAACGTTTATGTAGTGATAAATTAGACGCTGGTTAGGTTTATCTCCTGCGACATACGAGCTGATAATAAAGTTGATACTATCAAGCTTGTAACTCTAACCACACGTTAACGGTTATAACCACTTAATCAAAATAAAAACACAAACGCCTCAAACGGCGTTCAACGCTTTTCTTGAAAAGAGAAAAGGGGGTGCATAAAGCTCACCCCTTTTCTCTTTTCAAGAAAACAAAATGCGCGCCGCTCCGCTCGCGGGTGATCCGCGTGGCGGGCGCGGTTCGGCGGTCGGTGCATTTTGGGTGGGAGGGTGCGTTTTGCACCCGACATCCAGGGGCTGTCCCATAACAAAGACTGATCAAATAAAAAACAAAACGTATGGAGAGCGTTTATGGTTCGGTTTCATTAATTTGTTATTCTTTTGTTTTGTGAAAGAGAAAAACCCATGTTATCACAGTTTACACTTTTAATTTGGTATTCTTTTGTTTCGTTCCGCATAAAAGATTGTTATGATGCCATCTCTTTTAATTTGACGTTATTTTATTTCGATCCTCATAAAATGTTGTTATGACCACATCTCTTTTCATTTGTCATTATTTTATTTCGTTACAGGAAAAACATCCTTATGTTATAGAAACCAAACAAAAAGGATTGTTTTTTCATTAAAGTGTCATTCAGTACATTAACCTTCGACCGGGTAAGACGTGTTATAACTTAAATAGAAAAAAAATGGAAAGTGTAAAGGAAATCGCATTTGACCCAAGACTACAAGGACCTTTCACATGTCTTATCGCTGGACCTTCAGGATGTGGTAAAACACAATTAGTGTTTGAAATTATAGAAAAGGCGAAAACTGTAATAAACCCACCAGTTGATGAGATTATATATTGCTATGGACAATGGCAAGACGTTTTCAAGAAGTATCAGGGAAAAGTGAAATTCAACGAAGGTCTACTTTCAAGAGAAGAACTTTTACATAAGAAAAAGGATTTATCTCAACATTCTCTACTTATAATAGATGATCTGTTAGATAAAGAAGATGCACCTCTTATAAGAGATCTATTCATAAAAGGTTCTCACCATAGAAATATGAGTGTTATATTCATAACTCAAAATTTATTTCTGCCTAATAAGGATTTCAGAACACTTAGTTTGAATTCTCATTACATGATAATTTTCAAAAATCCAAGAGATATGAGTCAAATTCACGCTGTATCACGTCAAGTGTTTCCAACTCATCCACGTTTTCTTACCAACGTATATAACGAAGAAACATCGGCGAGACACTCATATCTAGTGCTGGACTTCAAGCAGACTACACCCAATACACTAAGGGTACGTAACAGCGTGACTACACCTCTCAAGACAACTGTATTCATTCCTACTACACGGAAACAATGAAGGCTAAACAACTCGCTCTCATAAAGAAACATCTTCCTCTATTGAGACATCTGTCTAAATGCACTGGTAAGGAGTGTAAACATATAATGATGGGAATGTCTAATGAGGTGATAAGGTTGATAGCGCAAATAGGTGTGAATATTATGAATAAAAACTTGCACATCTCCAATAAACAAGCAGTCGGTCGTCTATCGAGGTACAAGACACAACTCAAGGGTCTTACCAAGCCTTCAACTACAGTAGGACACAAACGTAAGATTCTTGAACAAGAAGGTGGTTTTATTGGTACTCTATTGGGATTAGCTGTTCCACTCATATCCAGTCTTATCGGAGGCCTTACAAGACATCATTAGGAGAAAATGACAAGCTATAAACGAATGCTGCTCGTTCATCCAGATGTGTTGCAAAGTTCTAACAAAGTGGAAATGGAGAGTTCAACTGTTTCTGGCAAAGTTGATTCTCCACCTCCTGCCAAAGAAAGTGACAGGGATTCCTTTTTCGAAAGGTCAATGGTAAAAGAAAAACTTGAACCTACAGCGCCTACCGTGGAGGTGTTAGCTCGTTTACAAAAAGAAATGAGTTGTGTATTGAACGATCCAACGATGAGCAGAGAAGAGAAACTAGCCACATACAATGATCTCATGAACAGGTCCTCCATCCTTTCCTCTAAAGCTAAAAGTATGTTGTTTTCAACATCGCACCTTTCACGTTCTCCTTCACCATCTCCACCACCTTCTCCGACTATCATGAAACCTAAAAGAGTTTCTACAAAACCGAGAGGACTACTTATGCCGAAGGTACTACCACATAAGATGGAAAAAGCACTAGAAAAAGTTCCGGGTTCTTACCATAACTCTGTGTGTAATCTCTACAAGACCTTGGCCAAATCACGAAAACAGTTCACAAAGGACGGTCGGCTCATTCTAGGAGACACACCTATAGATGAAACACATTTGATGAATCTTCTTTCGAGTGCAGTGCGACCGACTACTAAGAAGCGAGCCAGCTTACCGGGGCAGAAACAATTCGTCCAGATTGTTAAGAAGTTAAATCCGAAAATGAAATATATAAGGAACTACAACATGAAGGGTTCCGACAGTGAAGAGGAACATGAAGAGGTGGAAACACCTAGGCGGAAAGAGAAGTCTCCTCAACAAGAAGGTCACGGCCGAAGTAAGAGACATCGACACTTTACAGTAACACCATTTGTAAAATGGTCTACAAGGCTCTGAAGAAAGATGTGGTTAAACACTTCACTGATCCTAAACAGCCAGCAAGCTTCACAAGTGCATCCAAAATAAAGAAACACTATTTCAAAAACACTGACATAAAGCATATTGAAGATGCACTTGAATCTGTTGATGCTTATACTAAACATAAACCATTCAAGAGGCGGTTTCCTAGACGTAAAACACAGACTTTTGGAATAGATAAACAATGGCAAATGGACTTGATAGATATGCAACAGTTCAAAAAGTATAACAAAGGCTATTCATATATAATGGTTGCCATAGATGTCTTCTCCAGATTTGGATTTGCACAAGCTATAAAAAGTAAAAAAGCCACAGATGTTACGGAAGCTTTCAAAGTTATGACAGTTAAAAGATGTCCTAAATACCTTCAAACAGATAAAGGTAAAGAGTTCCTGAACAAAACTTTTCAGGATTACTTGAAAGAGACAGGTGTATCTTTTTTCACTGGAGAAAATGATGACATAAAATGTTCTATAGCAGAAAGGTTCAACGGGACCTTACAACAGAAAATGTGGCGATACTTCACTCACATGAAAACCTACACATGCATAGATGTACTTCAAGATCTAGTGCATTCTTACAACCACACTTTTCATTCTACCATAGGAGGTCGACCGGTAGACGTTAATAAAGATAACGCCGATCGATTGTTCTATCATTTGTATGAAAGAGTGAGAGCTAAAGATTTAAAGACGAAAAGAAAACCTTTAATGAAAAGTGGTGATAGAGCACGAATTCTAAGAAAAAAGAAAACCTTTAATCGTGGATATGAACCAAATTGGAGTGAAGAAATATTCACTGTAAAGAACCCAGACTATATTAAGGGGTATGAAATCGAAGATACCCTTCAAGAAAGAATAAAGGGGTGGTTTTATCCTCAAGAGGTTCAGAAGGTAAAAGTTACTCCGAGGAAGCAGTACACTGTCGAGAGCATCCTTAAATATAGAGGAAAAGGTGCTAAAAGAGAAGCACTCATTAAGTGGAAAGGATACGGAGACAAATTCAACAGTTGGGAACCAGTCAAGAACATACAAAAATGGATGCAACCTGCACCCTACCCAGTAACTCATCTACTAAGACCTTTCCAGACAACACTCTGAGCACTTACAGAGTTCTTTTACAAAAGTATATGGTACTACCAGCTGACACAGACTGTGCGTTATCTGAAATAACGCTTCCAGTAAAATGGTACAATGTGCGAAAATCAACTTTCTACCTTCTCAGCGCAGAAGCACCGTCAGAAAAGAAGAAACATAACACCGCACCAACTAGGGCAAGAACTTCCCGCGGTTCTGATGAACAGCCTTCTTCTGAATCTCCTGCTACTTCCACAACTACACCTGGAACTGCAGCTGGTTCAATTGAAACACCGACAGTACCAGACCCTGATCATGAAGAGTCTTCTGGAGCGTTTATTTCAGATGCAGTGTCAGCTGTAAGAACAGTTAGTGAGAGTATAGCTCCTCCGACACCAAGTTCTCACACTTCCGACGGACCTACACCTCCTAAAAAACCTAGAGAAGGAGTTACGCCATTACAAACACCTCCGACAAGGTCCGTTGAAGCTATCACTCGACTAAAGCGTGAAATAGAGAGCAGTAGGAAAAAACGTGACAGAGAACCGTTCCTAACAGACATGTTTGATACTGATTTGGTAACACACATGCATGAAACACCCCCGAAAAGAAAACTAGAAGTTGAAATGGAGGGAATTGAAAAAGAAGAAAACGATGACGATGACGACCAACCAGAGCCCACAGAAGTATTCGAAGAAGCTGATGCTGATGAACCAAAAAAGCTGCCTCCCACATTGAGTTACATCGATTCATTAGCAAGGAAGCACTTTCCAGGAAAACGGTCTTACGCTCGTTTCTCAATGGAAAGCGGGCGAGTGGAAACCAACAAAGATCTGATCAAACTCCTGAATAAAATAATGAAGAAAAATATACCAAAAGTCATCAAGAAAATGAAAGAAGAAAAGCGAAAAAATAAAGGAAATGGTCCAGATGAAATTTTCTCTTATAACGAATTCACAATGAAAACACTTATTGCACTGCCTTCCAACACAATGCTCGTCATACCAGAAAACCTTTCTTATCAACTTGGTTTCGAAGGAAAAATATACATGGGTAGGCGCACACGAGCAAAACAAATAACAGATGTCAACTACAGAAACCATACAGTCTATGTCTACTCTGACATTATTCACAACGGGGTAGTAGGAGATACTGAAGCGCCACTTCTTCGATGTATGGCTGTAAACAACTACTCTCAAAAAACAATGGACACAATAAACTTTCCCAATTTGATTTTCCATCCTCTACGAATAACACATTTCAAAGAGATCGGAGTGTACTTAAGAGACAGTGCAGGCGAACCTATACCATTTGAGCACGGGGAAGTGTCGGTAGTACTGACCTTTAGAGCTCTCTCTCATCCCTATAGTACATTAGTATAAGAAGGAAGACATTGGAAAATGGTGAGTTACTATATGAACGTGCCACCCTTGTATTCATCACCAAGAGGTGAATATGGCCAATATTATAAGCGTTCACAATTTGGAAGTGGACAATTACCTGCTTTCAGTGGAGCTAAAAGACAACGTGGCCACGGAATATTCGGAAGTATAATGAGATCGGCTCTTCCGATGATAAAGAAGCTCGGTGCGTCAGCATTTAAAGCAGCCGTCCCCACCATCGTCAAAACAGGAAAAGGTATTTTTGACGATGTCGTGGCTGGAAAAAACTTTAAGAAGAGCCTCGTAAAAAGGTCAAAGAGTGCAGGAAGTTCCTTAATGGACACAGCATTCAGTGCAGCCAGAAGGTACTTAAACACTGACGACGATGGCCCTCCAGCCAAACGACGCCGAGCAACGCAAGGTGCAAGACGTGGTAACGGGAAGAAGAAGAGTGTAGGTAGACGTAAGTCTACCCTTTTCTAAAGGGTTCATCATGAGTCTCATTCACCCCTGTGCGGCAACATGTGCCGTAGGTGAATTGGATTTACACGCACTACCTATATCACAGAAAGATATTCTCCGAAGTCAATTCGTCAAGAAAACAACAAACAACGCTCTCACTGACACCACAACTTGTTTTGACTTCACCTTCGAACCGAGCAATCTTTACACAGACCTCAGCGAAGCTGAACTCTACCTAGAGTATGTAGTTCAAGCAAACGACGAAGCTGCCTTAACCGTGGCACACGATGCAGCTCCAGTCAACAACTTAATTCATTCACTTTTCAGCAGCGTGCAGCTTCTCGTCAACGGGGAGAAGGTAACTTCGAACAATGAAGAGTACTCCTACAAGTCCTATCTCATCGACCTCCTGACGACGGAGGAGGGGGCCAGAAAGTGTCGCCTCCAAGGTTGCCAGAACTGGTTCATGGACACCCCGGAAAAATGGACACCAGAGGTGCAGCCAACGCAGGTTGGAACTCACGACGAACAGTCCATGTCGGAGGTGTTAAGTCTATGGTAGCAAGACCACACCTCGATTTGTTTACTCAGTGTAAACTCCTACCCTCTCACTGCGAGATCAAACTCGTCTTCGAACGTCAGCCCGCCAGCTTCTACATGCAGATGGCCGCTAACGAGAGTTACAAAGTCGTCATCAAGAAGGCCGAAATGACCATGCGCCAAGTTCACGTCAGGGACGAGGTGGTGGAGGTACACAATAAAAGTGTACGCGACCCCAAGATGGGACCATTCAACTACCCGATCACCAGGAGCAAGGTCACAAAGCACACCCTCACGCAAGGTTCATCGGAGTACACGTGGACCGTCCCCGACACAACGCAGATCCCCACGGGGGTGATTATTGGCTTCGTCAAAGAGTCAGCCAGCTCAGGGAGCAAGACGAAGAATCCGTTCAACTTCAAGCACTACGACGTAACAGAAGTAGCCTTGCAGTTCGACGATCAGAAGTTCCACGTGAAGACAGACTTTGTCAACGGAAACGTTAGCAGAGCCTACAGTCAACTCTTCAAGGAGACTGGACTATTAGCTTCGGGTCACGACTGCGGTATTCAGTTACATCATTTTAAGAACGGGTACACGTTGTTTGCTTTCGACCTGACCCCCGACCGAACTCCGGAGGACGCCCGCATCAACCTGCTGCGACAGGGAAAGCTGTCGGTGTCCCTGAAGTTTGCTGAAGCGCTGGGTCACGCGGTTTCAGTAATTATGCTGAGCACTTATGACAGCTTGATCCAGCTCACAGCCGACCGATTGCCGGTCACTGACTACGCCATGGTGTAGAACTGAAGATGGTTCTCAAAACCTCAGAATTGAACAAAATTCTACGTAACCATCCCCACACAAATAGATATTTCCTTGGAACTTTTCCCTCTGATAGAATACCAAAAAAACCACAACCCTTCACTTGTTTCATTAGCAACACAGATCCTCACAATAAACCAGGGGAACATTGGGTAGCATTTTGGGTATCACCACAAGGGAAAACTTTCTATTTTGACTCATTCGGGTTACCACCAATAGCTATAAAGCACATCTCGTTCTGCCAACGTTCGTCATACGGTATCTGGGAGTATAACCGACAACAACTACAAGCACTCACAAGCACCACCTGCGGAGCGCACTGTGTTCGTTTTCTCATAGAAACATGTCGCACTCTCAACCCCTACGTCGCACTGTCAGCGCTAGGTACCCCAGCCATGACAAACCTAACGGACAAGACAGTTCTTTCTTACATGAACTTAAACCGGTGGAAATGGAGAAGACGGAAACACCAGATGTTGAAACGCTAGAAATGTGGTTATCTACAGATACAGCGGAAAAAGGAGAGTCATCAGAAGAAGAAGATGTAATACTGGACATGCCTAAGAGACGTCCCATATCACTAGGTCGCATGCAACGTGATCTGGAGAACACCATTGACTGTGTGGAGGCCCTGTCGTCTAATGTTGACCGACTCCTCTTCGCCGTTACCAACTTGCAAAGTAAGCTGGAAGAACTCACAGAACGTTCAGCGCAATCTAGAGGCTGTGGTTTCTCATGCTCCAACAATTCCTTCGCCCTTTAAGAAAATAACTGACCAAGGACAATGAATTATAGATAAAAAGCTGAAAAATGACTGCCCAAGGACAATGAACTATAGCTAAAAAAACTGAAACATTTTCACTATATAGGAAATGTATGAAAAACCAAAAAAAGTATAAAATATATGAAAAAACATAAAATATTTAACAATTTTTTAAAAAATCTAAAAGAAACGCAATGTATATATGAATTATAATCCGCTTTTTACGATTTTTAAAAAAAAATAACTAAAAAAAATGTTGTTTTGTTTTATTTATTATATGTAATGAATAATAAATGACATAAGCGTATACAAACTATATACAAAAAAAATGTAAAAATAACGAAAATAATAGAACATCCGGTAAAATTATCCGGTAAAATATACGTAGAAAGTATATATAAAAAAAATGAAAAAATAACGAAATAACACATACGTTCCTTAAACGTATTTTTAAAAGTAGGTCACGAAAGTAGGTCGTAATGACCTAATTATTCAAAGTCTCTATTAGTCTATGAACCTATTTATGCCCGATGCTCACTCGTACTGACCTAGTGACCTAATTAGTAGCATTGACTATGCGCGCCAGCGACTCCATTATACTACTAGGCTTTAACATTGGTTCCTATGGAGAAAAAGCCAATATATAAAGCTGCATTTTACAAATTGTAGGAGCAATTTGTCAACTAAACCACCATGGTTTATTCTGTTTTATGCTTCTATCTTTGGGGATTAAATCAGAAAGAAATTGCTATGTAATTTCATGGTAAAATATGATGTTGATGTATACTGGGATGGGCTTATTGTTGCCAGAGCTAGTTTTTGTTGATGGTACACATTACAGGTACAGTTATTTCACAACTTATACCTTGTGCAGCAATTATTTCATGTTATAACCAAGTAACTTATGTACCTCTGATTTGTATGTGGTTCTTGGAATGTTTTTTGGTTTCCCCATTGTTGCCAATGTTCCCATTAACCCTTATTTTCTAACAAATTATGATAGTATTTATGAAGATGTTGTGTGTGCAAAAAATGTCCAAGTTATTGAAACAGTTATTTGACCAACCAAAGGTTATTGAGGAATCAACATTTTTTATATATTTTTAAATCAGGTTTATTTTACTGAAAGCATCTCAAACCTTGGTCTGTTCTCCCTCTGTTTTCAGTTAAAGTGGGCTACAATGTTGGAGATTTCACTGTTTAATATTTAATATAACAATCATAAAATTATCTAAAACGTCAATGTAGTAAGTATTTTGAGATCAATTGGCAGACCATGATTAAAATAGTAAAAAAAGTATGATATATGAAATGAGATGTAATATATTCCATATAGCATGGACCCCCAGTAATATTGGGTTTTCCTTATAAACTTTGCATTGGAAGGTTTTTGGTGTATCCATCTTGTGATCTAGTTTTAGATCCCTTTTCTTTAACAACAATATCAGCTGATTTACTTTGGACAAAATGCCATGTACAAACAAGTAATTGGCGAATTATACGTTCATCGAGAAAACTTACATTAGTAAGTCTGTGCAAGTCCTTCAAATGAAGATCTTTTGGGTCTTGTATACATAAACATGAGTGTAAAGCATGGTTTTGTAAGGCTTGAAGGTCCTTCTGATTTATAACAGTCAGGAAGACATTGCCATAGTCCATTACTGAGCAAAGCGGTGATTTACGTACAAGTAATGCAGCGTTCAAGGTAAAGTATGGGCGGATTTGCCTCAGTAGAAAAAGTTTGTGGTGAGCTAATTTTAGAAAATTCTTGTATTGTGGTATAGAATTAAAATAAGAATCAATTTCAACACCAAGGTACCGGAAATTGTTAACCTGTTGTAATGACTGGTTTTGTATTTTTATATTGATAATTGAGTCATGATTCACTTGTTGGTTTTCTGGAAAGAATTGGAACTTGTTTTTTTTTATGTTTATTGTTAACTTTTTTTCTGAACACCAATCAGCTAAACAGGTAGCATCATTCTGTATGTCATTAATATCATTGGCAATAGTAACAGGACATAATGTTTTGTACAATACTATATCATCAGCATACAGAAATTCCTCACAATTTTGTATTCATGCGACGACATCGTTAATAAATACAATGAAAAGAAGGGGGCCTAAGACACTGCCTTATGGGACTATGTAAATTAATACTACGAGTAGAAGATTTGACACCATTAAATTTAGTTACTTGTTTCCTATTGGCAAGACATGAAGCAATCCAGTTGACTGTATGTTGTGATAAGTTATAAGATCTTAGTTTTCCTATTAGTACTGAGTGAGAGACAGTGTCAAAGGCCTTTTTAAAATCAAAATATACAGCCAGGGTATGTACCCAGCCAAGGCATGACGTAATGGTCATGTTATGCAACCATACTTTTTTGGTTTGTCTGTTACTTACTAAAATGTCACGTAACTGTTACATTATTTTTCTGTGAGGTTGTGACCTAACCAAAACAGAATGCTATCATAACGTTCTGGTGAGGTTAGGTCAAGATCAAATTAAAATTGAATGTCATTGTGATATTCTGATTAGGTGAGGTTTAGACCTGATTTAAACAGAACATTGTTGTAACCTCCTGACCAGGTGAGGCCCCAACCTTACCTATACAGAATGTTATTGTGAAGTTCTGATTATGTCAGGTGTTAACCTTACCTATAGCTAAACAGAAGGTTACTGTAACTATTTTATTAGGTTAGGTGTCACCCTAACCTAAACAGAATGTTATTGTGACATCCTCATTCAGTGAGGTCTCAACCACACCTAAACATAATGTTATTGTGACATTCTTATTAAGTCTCAGCCTTATAAATAACCTGACAAGAATGTTGTCAGAACGTCACAATGTCACGTTGCAACAGTTGGTTGCAGCAACATAATTGGGAATCATCAAAAGAACGTCGCTGTAACCTAACAGTGTGATGTAACAAGAACCAATCTAGAATGTTATTAGAACGTTATTAGAACGTCATATCCTTAGCTGGGTAGTTTAGTAAGAAGTATGTCTATTGGCCTAAAATTTCCAGGTTCTTTAGGGTTAGTAACATTAGGAATTCACGCAATTGTGGCATTTTTCCAGTTATCAGGAAAGACAGCCATGGTGAGGGATGTGTTGATAATATCTAAAAGCATGTTAGGGAAGTTGGTAAAAATTAACTTCCAGATTTTGGTAGAAATTAAGGGAAAACCACTAGATATATATTTTTTTATATTCTGAATTTGTCTAAGTATTTCTGCAAGTGTGATTTCTCTAAAATTAAAGGTTGTAGGTATTCCAACTAATATGTCATTACTACATGTAGTATCAGGAATGGCATTTGCAAGATTCTCACCAACAGTTGTAAAAAAATTTCTCTGCAGCAATATCATTTTGTATTTCGTGGCCATTTTCATCAATCATTTTCAATATAGAATTTGTTTGGTCAGGAATAACTATTTTAATGGTGGACCATAGTTTCCTAGGATTATTTTTATAATGCTCCAGTTTGTCTTTAACAAATTCAGATCGAGTTTGCCTTATAAGAACATTTACTCTATTGCGCATGTTTTTGTCCAACTTCTTGTCATGTATATTTTTTGCTCTTAGAGGCCTTTTTTTAATGTCACATCTTTATCCTTGATTAGTTCAAGAATTTCCTTAGTGGGCAACTCCGGCCTACTCTTTTTAGTAGTGAGAGTACGGATATTGGGCATTGTTTGTTTATTTCCAACATAGCTATACCATACAAACGCTTCCATTTGTCACTGACATTTTCCAGCTGCAAAATAAAGTCAATATGTGATTCCTTAAGGTGGTTGATGAATAAGTCTTCATCAAACCTCCTGTATGATCAACCAGTAAAGAAAACCTTCTCATGCTTTAATTTAATTTTTATAAGGTTTATGTAGGTGGGGACTTGATCACTGAGGTTCCAAGTTAGGGTATTAGAGGTGATTTGCCAGGTTGAATTTGTGAAAATAAGGTCTACTATACTTTGGTCTGCATAATATAGAGGTAGGGTAGGGGTTATAATATGTTGCATTAACGAGGAATCTTTGACCATCTTGTTCAGTTTCTTAGTTTGGGTGTTATTTGGTTGTTTGCAATTTTCTTTATAAAAATCAAGGCTTTAACATATGATTCAAAATCATTTTTCAATGATAAAAGTTTTGGTTTTGGTCTAGCCAATGGGAAGAATCCCTGGATACATCATCAGCATTATTTGATCTCGTCAGGTGTCATGCAATAGCCATCACGTTTTTTAAGAAACCATACAGACCGCCCATATTTAAGTTTAATGACATTTTACTACATGGGATAATAACCAAATTATTGTTACCTTATGAATCACTAACAACCACATACAATCACATACAATTCATAAATGTAGAATACAGCTTGATTTGATTGGTTATTCCATTTCAGATGTTAAGCGGCAACCACTTGAATATTATGTCAAGCTTTTTGACAAGTCTGCAAACAAAATTGATGAAGAACATGAACTTCAGTATGAGATGAATTATCATAAATGCATTACAGGTGGGATTCTTTTTATCTACAGTAGAATTTTTAATGCCAAGTTGATAAAGATGACGGCACCTCAGTGATTGCATTAAAGATTTCTGCATGATAGTTATGTATGCCTTGTTTTAATTTTGCCAGATTGCCAACCTGAGATGGAATACCTAATCCCCAGTAAATGTCAGACAGTAAGGGGATTTAGGCGTCTTAACAAAAGTAGAAATCAGTTACAGTCAAGGAGCCAAATCTTAAAATCACAATCTGGCTAACATGAGGCCTTCACCTTCAAACCTCTTAAGGATTTCAATCGTTTATGATTTTTTTTAAAAAATGAAGGTTTTTACCACAGGGACCATGTGATAGGTTCCCAGGAAAATGTTTGTTTTCAATAAACTGACAAATGGGTCCCTTGAAACTTATTACATACTTCGGCTGGTCCCCAAGGTCCCCCAATCCCATTCCTTATAGAAATGTAGTTCAAGTGGTAATAATTTGTCACATATAATACAATGTTTGAAGTATCTGATTTATGTCTCCTAAAATCAATATTTTCATAATATTATTCATTACACTCTTGAAATTTTCTTCTTATTTTTCAAATTCATTATTTATAATATTTTTTTTTCAAACCTAGGTCTATTCTCCCACAGACCCCTGTCCTACACAGGGACATTTTGATCTCATACTTTAAGACTTGGCCCTGGTTGAATCACTTTGCTATATGCCGTGTCGATAAGTGTATGACTTACTCCACCATTAACCCTGAGAGAACACAGTATCATAATGTCACTCATAGCACAGGACGTGTTAGGTAATTCTTATTGCTCCTACCTCAAAGTTTCCCTACACCTTCTGGCATGTAGATGAGTGTTAGTCAGTGCGTGTTAACTATATTGTGTCACAAGAGTCGGTTTAGCTCATAATACTGTTAACACGCTCAACCTTGATGGCGTGTTAATGTACCTACACTCCATTGAGGCACCAATTTAATGGCCGTGCTTTACCACAGTTCTACTAACATTGTGCTTAGAAGTTAGATATGAAAAGACTGTTTTTCCCTCTAACCTAGTAGAAGAACTATACATCATTTGATTACCCAACCTGCATATGCCATTGACCTCACATTTGGGCCTAAATAGTCGATGCTCTATTAGTGCGTCGGCAAATTATTCATTGGAAGTGCATCTTTTCACCTCGTAATTTCGCGAATTCATCCCTACTCCTTTTGGACAGACACAAAGGACACTAATTTACACACTAACCTACTGGAGGGTTACAGACTGGGACGAGTGGTCCTGGCTACCTGACGACTACAGGCACTTAGACCTAGTAGCAGTACAGGCAAACCAAATAACTAGAAATGAGATTTTCCACTCAAGGGGTAACCCCCACTTTTTGGGGCCAAATTTAGATTATTTTAATGTAAAACCCCCGGCCCCAAGGGGTCCAGGGGAAAATTGTCTAATAGCACGCCCACCCTTTTCAAAATCCTGGATCCACCCCTGGGGATCTTGCCAAAAGTCAAGGGAAGCCAGGGTGGCCGGAGATAACATGATTATCAAAGGCATCAAATACCAGCATAGTACCATCGACTGACTGCTGCAAGATCTTAGCCTGAAAAAAGCCTTCAACAGGGAGTTGGTCGTGCGAGAACTTGAGAAGCCCCTCTTAGACCACTCTGTTTCTGTTGAATAGCCACCAGTAATGAGACTTATCAAATGAAACACGTGGGGGACGTAAACAAACGACTTGTTTCTGGGTCAAGTTGAGGTGTTTGGTGACAAATATATGGAGAAGATACAACCACTTGCCGACCTGGCCAACGCCTCAATTTCTTCATTCAATTTCTCCGTACACCCAGGCGAAACATTACACCGACTGCTCTGTCGAGCTTGGAACCATGCCGAACACTCACCAACAGATTAAATTGTTATAGCTGGAGGCTCGTTCTGAAGGTCGCCTAGTCTTGACCCCTTTGCGTGTGACCACCTTGATTTAAACTAACTCAGCTGTTTTCCTACACCCAAAAGGGCTTATTATTTTTCACCTGAAACCCCTTTCTATCTAGTACTTAGACCACCCGGCACTCAACAGGTTGTCGGAAAGTGTACCCGCCTAATCTCGCCGAAAGTAATCAGTGCCCAAAACACTTGAGGAGGTAGCTCATGTTTGCGGCATAGCACTTAACTTGGCGTAGTTTTTGCCTCTTTTGTCTACTTTTATTAACTATGGCAGTACAGTTGGTCCTGGCTGGCACCCGGATTAAGGTGTTTGTTGACGAACGTATGGAGAAGATAAAACCACTTGCCGACCTGGCCAACGCCTCAATTTCTTCATTCAATTTCTCCGTACACCCAGGCGAAACATTACACCGACTGCTCTGTCAAGCTTGGAACCATGCCGAACACTCACCAACGGATTTAATTGTTATAGCTGGAGGCGCTTATGATCTACTGGTGTGGGACGTGGTAACCTGACTTTACTCTTACGCCTTCGTTGACCCAGACAACGCTGTAAACCACGTCATGGCTACTGTCCACCAGGCGTATGTAAGGTTTCACCAACGCTACCCCAGAAGTTTGCCCACCTGGGTTACCAGTGTTTGTGACATGTATACACACTTTTTCTTACTGACCAAAGAAGCTGACTCCTCTTTAAAGTAGACTAGGATGTTGGATCTGTATGTGGCTACTGGGCTAGTCGGATCCCCTACTTTCCTTTTTATAGCTGTTTATTTTTTACTGTGTTAACCATGACTCTTAGCATTCCACTTGTAAACAGACCTTGTTGCATGAGTAGGACTACGAGTTGATGTTGATGTTACCATGCTCACTTAGAAATGATGTATATCATGTACCTCAACTTGACTTTTTTATCCTGATGATGATACCTTAAATATGTAAACATATAAGGCCCCCTTCTAAGCGTGTGCCCAAAAAATGGACTGATGGATGAGGCAACCTGTGATGTGTTAAGAAATTAGCAACCTTATTTGATGCACCCCGTGATGTGTGATAAGAAATTAGCAACCTTATTTATGAAACTCGTATAATTTATGACTTTGCAAAACTACCCCTAGGTATAAACCAGTTATACTCATCTACGGTGTACCTGATGTTGTATGCCCCTTTATAATTTGTCTGTTATCAACAAGTAGGTCATGCGTGAAACTAGAAGAGTTTATTGGAAGTTTACTTGTACTATTGGTGATCCCAAATGAGTTGACTTATAACCCAACTGCGGATCTGAGACCTTTGACTGGTTATTTTATAAGCCTTATTATATATTAATGGTCATGTTCAATGCGTACTTTTTCTATCTTATTCCTTGTCAATCATGCTAACAATTCATCTCAATCCCTTACCATCAATTTGGGGGAAACAGACTCACTTCGTCACATTGTGATCTCTAAATATAGACCCCCCGTCTCGAGTTTGTGTATGTTGACTTACTCCTGGTTATTACTGAGGCTAATAATTTATGTAATAGCAATTGAATCTTGACTGTTTACTACTATCTAATATGATCACTAAATGGTGTCTTTTTGTCTCATCACATCTCATTACCACCCCTCATGTTTCACGGAATTGTAGTACTGTACTTGATTTCTGATCTGTTACTTATCCAGTTGAAACGAATTGTTTCAAAACAAAAGAAAAGAATTTTGCAACAATCAAAGGTGCTACCCCTATAATCTCTGACAACAATTTCTTAAAAGGTATATCATTTCTGATGACTAATGATGGGTGCTGCATTTGTAGTTCAGTGGAAAGATACTTTTCAATACTCTGTACAATCAGCCGTAGACTGTCAGGTATACACAAAACATAATATCTAGTCTAGCATGAAGCTCTGATTTAAGGGAAATTATAACTTAACAAGTTTTCGTGGTTAACAAGTGTTACTATATATAAAAATAAAATAAAAAGACATTTGACACAAACTGTAGTTATCGTTCTATTGAGCTGAGTGGTTATATTTTTGATGTTAGTCTATTTATTGGGGAGTATCCCTATTAAAGTTCGTACTTGTTCATATCCTGTTCTGATTCGTTTATTCATTATTTGACTGCGTGATATTATATCGTGTATCAAGGATCTTTCGTTTACTTGAAGATGTTAATAAAGGTGTTATACTAAGAGAATGGGGAGTTCTTAGTGATTATTCGTTGAAGTAGCTAGCTCTCTCCAGATTGGTGTTATCCTGGGTTATGACTCAGTTCTTAGTGGTAGAGATTCTAAGTAAAGGGGCTCAATCCTATACATAGAACATGCACTTGGCAAGAGGTCAGTTTATTACATTCATGATAATATTCCGAAGGTACAAGTATACAGTTCTCCATCCATACAGTTCTTTCCTTTCATTTCACAATTCAAACACATCAGTAACAATCCAACCAGGTATAGCTTGGGTCAAGCTTCCCCTTTCGCAAGGTATATTTTTTTTTTTTTTAGATATCTTTATTTCAATCACTGGATGCAATTAGCACAGCATGCTAGTTTTCATTGCATACCAGAAACATATACAATAAATAGTCTCTTTTCTGGCATGAGCTCATATACGCTCTTACACTGTTGAGAGAGTCACCTCTCGTCTACCGGTAACAAAGACCATTGGTAGGATCTCCGTCACTTCCAGCACGCAGTCCGTAAGGCTAAGCCTAAGCTGTCCCAATCCTTACTATCACCTGTTCGTTGTGGTTACTACCATCTTAACACTACCCGTGTGATCCGTATGTAAGACTATTGCTCCATGTGTTCTGTTCGAACTCTATCTTGGTCTGCTCGTCCATCTCAAGTCTCATACCGCTTATATAGCGACAGCCAAAAGGCTTGTCGCTATGCTCATTTATACTATTACTTAACGAAGTCTTACTTATCTCTCATACTGCCCACTCTTACTCACATAAACTAATTCTATTTCTAGCTATCATATAAACTAATGTTGACGGCGAGGCCTGCTGTCCTTAATATCTTTTTGCTAGATGTTTCGATCCATAACGTACCCTTACAGGTCTCCATCGTCATTTGTCACACCTGGGCGTACCTGCAGGACGTGCCTCAGCCCGGCTGCAGTCCCTACGCCTGGGGACTTTGCCACTCTCCATATACTCTAACTATGCCACTAAACGATGTCGCCGCCTGGCGTTTAGCACACGAATCAGCGTTACAAGTTCCACTATAATATTCTTGCCAATACAAACGAGTTTACAATATTCTATCATATACTTATTCTAGTTTTTCTTGCACTGTACCTCAGTGCAGTCGACGGCGCTTAAGATCAGAGACACCTGCAACGTAGTTGTCGGTGGTTCTGAGATCAGCTTTCCGTTGTTTGAGGTAGTTCTGTGTTCTCTCTCTTAAGGCTATACTCAGGAAACTTGGTAAAGTCCCCTCTCCTGGCTGAGCGACTCAAAATTTCTTCGAAGGTATATCAGTCCATCCATAGTCCCTGCCCATGGATCGACCTACACTCTTCCACCAGTCTCCATTTCCGGAGAACTGGTGACCAAAAGCAAATAGGGGTGGTTCCTCGCATGAAGTCTTACCCCAGGACGTCCCGAGACGGTTCTGACATCCTAAACCCTGCAACGCAATAAGGCAAATCAAGCAATAGAGTCTTCCTGCTCATTTGTGATGGTGCTTTTAGCGTTTTAACATCATTAATTTGATGAAACTTTCTGCATCTTTAGCATCACAATTCTTTCTCTCTTTTATCTAGCCAAACTTACTTAATTCTTTCTAAAGCTTTGTGCCCCTACACTATTCTATGTCAGTTCTAGTGTGCTTTCTATCTGTTACCTTCCTACCTTAACAATATCAATTATTTAGCTATCCCATGATCTGTTCTCTCTAGATGTTAGTTTCTTTTCACCCATGATTCCTCTGGTTTTGTACCCGGGTCGAAATTTCCATCCCGAAAAATAACCTATCTGGGCCCCATTCTTATGGGAAGTAAGATCAAGTAGAATGCTGAAATCTCATACGGCATACGTCCCTAAAGAAACTTACATAATCTAATCCTAAAACATCCTAATCACAATTATATCGAATGGAGCAATTCAAGCCGTTCCATCCATGCCAAAAGACACGTAGTGAGGCCCAAATACCTCAAGGAGTATTGCCCCATCATGATATGTTGGACATGAGCGAGCAGGTGGTCCTCTTGAATCACAGCGTGTATACGGAGCTATGATACCAGCTGCTAAAAAGCAAGCTATACATTTTAATTTTACGAGATTATATGGATGTTCCATCCAATTAAACAAAATACAGCGATTATACATGGTGCGTTATCCCACAACTGACAACATCTAACCTACTATCAATAGAATAGTAAACAATAGTATTGCAGTAAGCGATACAAAAAGCGGTTACTCAGTACAAAGTTCGTTGGAATGTTTTGTATGTTGTTTTTCCGGTGTCAAACTGACACCATCATTAGATAACATTATTTCGGCACGTACATGATCAGTAATCTGACTAGTATTGTATATACATTATGAGATCAAGTTCGCCACTTTCTATCGTTTTTCTTCTAGCAAGCCAATACATCCCGCATGATACCGGCTCGCAGGGCAGCCCGTTAAGGGCTTAAATTGACTGCTGCGGTAGGCTCCCACCCTGGTGCCTTTTTAAAGAATGTTGCTGAGGTCTCATGCTGTCGCCATACGATACCCCCTCAACACTCGGCTGCCGCCCGACGCTCCGACATCATGCCCCCCGAATGGCAGTACACATTCTGGCTTACTAACATAGGAATATACAGTTATCAGGGTGTGGCGGAAGTACCAATAGTAATACCCTATTGGACTTCCACAACGCCCGGTGTAAAATGAATTATGTTCTCGCTTCCTATTGGGAACAATACCCCGATTCTATCTACGAAATAGGCGGAGTGCTCCCTTCCAGTCCACGAAAACCGTCCCAATCCATCTTGGGAAAAATAAAATATAACTTTCAAAATTTTAGTGTTCCAAAGGTGATCATAATTAGATCATATTAACTTCAAGAAATTTTAACAACTAAAGGTCCTACGCTAAGCATTACGGGGCACCGTTGCGCAGAAAACACCCGGTGAGGCTCGCCCAGAATCGTCACCCTGAGTTCGCCCTGCCTACCCCAACTCGTGTTTGATAATTATTTTAGTAGAGATTGTTCTTAATTAACCAGTCTTTGAGCTTATATCTGCTAGCAGGTTCCCTCCGAAGGAGGACTCTGGTCGTAGTGGTTCGTATACGGCGCCTGTGCCGCGTCTGTCTTCTTGGTCTGGCAGTTGCCTGAGTTTATCGGAAAGTTGGTGATTGAACCTGGTGCGATCATCGTTCAATTTGTTTGCTAAGTCCATTTCCAGGTTTGGGTTGACCGGTGGCGACGGTGCCTGTCTCTTTATCTTACCACCGATCTTACTCCAAGACCCATCGAACAAACATGGCATATTTTTAGGGACAGGATACGCGGTTTTGTTAAGACTAATCATGAGCCGAGCCATTGACACCTGCTTGGCCGGACCCATCATCATGTTGGACAGTTTCTCTGAAATTTCTAGCGTTGGAGGCAGTGGGATCGTTGTCGGATGTTCGCCTCGCCTGGTTACCGCCCCCATCACCTTTTGTCCCCACTTCATCGACACCCGGTGTTTCGTGAACAAGCGATTCACCACGATGTCCTCGATTAGGGTGTCTCCTTCCGTGAAAACATGCGTGTTGGGTATCATAATTTCCCCCAGGAAGATCATTTCGCGATGTGATGGGGCCGCTATCTCCAAATACAGCCCATCCCCGCCGGCTTTCGTCCGCTTGCGGTGCCTCCTCCACCACATCACAGCGATGAACAGTGCTAGCGACGCGATCGACAGCACCAAGGTGGCCGATGTCATGTTGGACACTGTCGACGTTACCGGGCATGGTGGAGGGATTGGTGGGCAGTAGGGTTTCACCCTCAGGGCCGATGCCCCAGCGGGGCTTCGGATCCCCAGGTAGATGGCTGCCAAGGGTCCCTTCAGTTTTAAGGCACATCCGATGAGCACTATGATGATCACCACCACTATCGCCAAGGCCAAATATGCGGGCCAACTATTCGCTGCAGCCCATTGTGCTCTTGCTGTCCGAGCACCGTGCGCCAATCTGTCCCTCCTGTCATTGATACGTCCCATGAGCTCTGTCAGGGGTATTTTGTAAGCGTATCCTTCCGCTTGTCGTTTCAGCCGTGATCGTAGTTCTGCTGGTAATGGATCCTCCGAGATCATGAGGGGTGCATCAAGAATCCGGTCCTCCATTTCGGTCAGTTTCCAAGTCTGTACCCGCAGCCTTGCTTTCAAGAGACCGCTGGATGGGTACTGCACCGAATATTCCTTAATCTCGCGATTACAGTTTCTCAGGCTATAAGGCACCCACGCCCCCCGTGTCTGGAAGGCGCAGTCGCACCCGAGTCGCAACTTCGCAAAATGTTCGATCTTCTTTTGTATTGGAGGCCGGTTACCACAAATTAATTGTCCTTCTGCCTCCGCACTCACGATCAGTAGTTGTCCATCATCCAAGTATATGGCCATTTCGCCAAAGTCAGGATTAAGCACGTAATCCAGTTCACACTTGCTTTTAATAGTGTCAGGGTCGTCGCGCAGCAACGCCGCGATGCAGGTGGTTTCTGACACTCGTTTCATGTAGGGTACATCCTTGAACAGTATAACTGTCTCTCCATAGCATCCTACCAAGTTCGCTGTTTGCATCGGAATGTAGTAGTTGCCGCTGACCGACACTGCGATCTGATCTGGCAACCCCACTATTTGTAGCGCATCTCGTTCAACGGTACCCTTGATTGGTACTGGTACTGGAAATGTTCTAACGGTGTAGATGCGGAACATATGTTCGTCCGAGACCAGCGGGATTCTGATGTATATCTTGAGCGTCTTCACGAATCCGCCCCGTTTGAGGTTCCCCCTCACGAACATCGGGCGCGCGTTGTCATAGTAGAATGCGGGGTCCCTGAACGCTACTGCAAAGCGCGGAAACGGCTGCCTGATGTATTCATCCACTCCTTTCAGAGCTTCTCGTATGGCTTTTGGTGGAACTAACTCTACCGAGAGCTTTCCCTGTAGTAATTGTTGTGTCCCTTGTCGGAATGCTTGTGTTCTTCGAATTAGGTTTTGATAATACAGGATCACACCCTTCGAGCATTGCGCTATATATCTGGTACAGCCTTACAGCACGAATGTGATCGGCATGTATCCCTAGACGTTCCTGCAGATAGTTCTTAGCCTCTTCAAAGTCCTCCTCCAACGCCCCCAATTCTTCGTTCATCTTTCCCACCTGGCGAAACGCCTCCTGTACTGCTTGCACGATCTCCGCGGCATCGCTATTGTAGTCATACATTGTTTCAGTAAGGACCTCAATCATGCCTCGGTTTGTCTCCACGTCCTCCGCAGTGGCAGTTCCAAACAGGTGGTAACTAAGTTTGCCGATAAAGTTCAACAAACCGCGTTTGTATCTCATCATCAATGTCTCTGTTTCGGGCGTAATGGTGGAATTAACGTTGATCTCTGGCATCGTTTCGTTCGTACCATTATTCGGTTTTGCTCCAGGACTGTTTTCTTTGACCATTCGGGCCCATCGCGAATCCAGGTACGTTGCGTTCCAAGAAGCCATGCAGGGTCTCAAGAGCTCCCATGTTGGAGGTTTCATTGTCTGCTTCAGGGTGTAAGGTGGCCACCGGAGCTTCATCATTCGCCTCGTCAACCATAGCGTTGAAGAACCACCGAAATGACCGTTTTGTCCTATTTGGAAATGATACTGGATTAATCCAGTTGGCGTCGTCCACCTTTGGGAGGGCCTCTAGGGCGTCCCTTAAGGTTTCCCTCTGGACCCTCGCCAACGCTTTTGCCGTAAAGTTCAACCAATGGTTCATTGCTTCAAGCCTGAAGCATGTGTCGCGATCAAGTTCTCTCCCTCGGTTGTTGGCGCTAATCCAACACCATTCTGTTGCATTCAGTGACCGATACACCTGGGGTTCCACATAAGGAACTACCACGTGAAATCCTTGCAACAGGTGTGTGACGTCCGCTGTGGACATCAGCTTGCCTGGCTTCAGTACCACGCCGTAAGTCTCGCGACTCAAAGTCTCAGCGTGCATCGCGTCTCCAAGAATTGCTCTGGCTATCCTTGCTTCCTCGGTGGTCTCACCTCTGGCCACGGCCGACCAGAGGGCCCACATCACCAATATTGGCCAAATCATTGCCACTTTTCAGTCTTTTCCTTAATTAAGTTTAGACTACAGCAATTTTCTGATTTCGTCGGTGTTTTCACTTAGGGTTATCACTGCTTGTCACCAAGGGCATGACGCAACGCGTGTAGAGATCAAGTTCTCATTATCATGCCAGTTCTTATGTGTCTAGTGATTTTCGCGCGCGTTCTCGCCCGTGTTATCTCCGTTGTTTTTGGAAACACTCGTAGTTTTTTCATTGAGACCACGGATTTATCGTACTATTAAGAACTATGATTGTTGTTGAGTCCCTCACACAGTTTACCCTGTGTTGCTCAGAGCGAATCGCTTCACTTTGTCCCGAGTCTCCTCCGCCTTTACCTTCTCTAGGTTTTCTAAAAGATATGGCGTCCGACGAAAGTTATTCACACATTTTCTTCACTCTTCCCAACGGAGCCAGGGTTTATTTAGAACCCGGCGATTTCACCGCTGGTCGCAGTTACTTTGTTAGAGTTCGAGATTTCCAATCTCACTCAATTATTACTCGCTCAATACGGAGTCGGGCCGTTGTGGTGGGCACCGTTCCCGGCTAAGAGGTGCGCGCCACGCACCTACTAAGTCGCCAAGACAGCGCTCCGCAACCATCCACGTCGGCCTTGGGAGCAACCTATGAGGCTATCAGCCCAGGCGTCCCGACTGACGGCTCATCCGCTTCTGACTTACCACAGGTGGGTGACCCATGGCTATATCTTGAGGTTCTGTGTCTCCTATCTTGGCCGCCACTAGAACATGAAATTTCACTGCTTCGTCCTTTCTCATAATTTCTTTGATGGCGTTGAGAGACTCATCTGTCCCATAAATGCACAGTTCAGTTAGAGAAATTGTAACCCCTCTGTAAGTACTAGAGGTAGTAGTGTCTGATATTCCTCTGTCTTTTCTATCTTGGGATCCCCGAATCTCCGGAATCGTATAGTCTGTTTGCACTGTCTTGTCTTTAGTATTAACGAATGCCTGTATACCCTTATGCTTTTTAGTCAGCGGTAGCTGTGCCTTACCTAGCGCCATTCTTTGCACAAGCGACGCTAAGGCATCTTCCATTGTCGTCCGGAGGTGGTGACTCGCTGTGGTCACCTACGGTTGCACCGGCTGCATCAACCAACGGTCAAGTCTCTGCCCCAAAGAAGGAGGCTCCGTCCACGGATGTCTCTAAGGCCGGGTGTTCCCGTGTGTCTGACAGATCACCTCCGCCTGCTCCTGCAGCCGTCCCTTCAACGGACGACGGCGCTTATACCGCAAGCCTCAGCCCGGATGGTCCAACCAAGCCCGTGGCTGATGAGTCCAAGGCGGCAAGCCCCGATCACACCGAGGGCCTCGATACTGCCGTACAGCCCCCGACTGATCCTCCCACTGATCTGTTAGCTGAGGCTATGGCCTCCATCGGGTATTTCAGTCAGTCATACGGTACATCCCCTTCACCACTGTCCTTGGACCCCGTGGGTGGCTTCTCGCCACCACCTGAGGGTCTGCTTCCTGATCCCCTTCTTAGGGAGCAGGTGGAGCGGGGTTTGGGCTGCCTGTCGCCAAGCGTGGACCCCTCTGCTGGCTCGCCTTCGTCACCTGGACCCCGTTATTTCCTGCGGAGCCGGGAGCCACGACGATCCGCTGTGCGTGCCCGGTCGGACCCACCGTCGGTCCCCGTGGGGGTAGTTGGGAGAAGTCCAACTTCGGCAGGACCGGGCGGCAGCGAACCGGCTTCACCATCAACACCGGCCGAAGTCGCGCCTGTCCCCGCACAGGAAGGGTCACCGGTCACCGAGGCCGAGGCTTCTCCGGCTGTGGTTTCTTTGCCGGAGGATTCGTCGCCTGACGACGGTTCCCCTCCTCCTGCTGTAGTTCTTCCACCGTTCTCGGTACCTTCGGACGCCGAGGATAATTCAGCGGCCGTCGGAACACCGCAAGGTCACGCTGGGCAGGAGGAGAATCCGGCGCCGGAACACGGACCGCATACAATATCCGTGGAAACCTTAACAGAAGCAGTTCTCGGCGTCTCTTCAAGTACGCTTCCAGGGCAGGCCTTTCTGTCTTTGACCACCAGGGATCTCCCCCCTGGTTTAGACGTGCCCCCTCCTGTTCCACACGTTCACGGTGACGGTTCCATTCATCCACGTCCAGCGCTCGACTCCCAATCCCCCGATCGACTACGTACCTTCGACCGAAAGTATGGCAAGTCCCCCGCCCAATAAGCGCCCCCGTCGGTCTTCTGTACTCCCGACATGGGACGCGCCAGAGCCTGAATCAGTCCAGTGGGATCAGTTTGACCTTGATCTCCTAGCTCCTGTGCCCTCAATGTGGGAAGGATCGACATCAACTATGGGCGCTCCTGTCGACTCGGGCAAAACCAATGGGGGTGAAGGCGAGCGTGGCGTTACTGGAAACACCGGAGTACCTGTCGGCATATCAAAAACCTCCGATGCCATGTCCATCACTCCCTCCGATCTGAATTCCTGCTCGCAGGCACGCAATATGTCCGAGAGGGCGTCCGCTCCCAGGGCGGCTGCCTCTCTCTCGCACTCCCTTACTATTGCTTCTAGCAAAGACTCATCTTCTCCCATGATTTCTGGTATCGATAGTGGAGCCCCGGTGCAGTCCACGTCTGAGCCATTATCACCCCGGGAGATTGAGCTGATCCGGGTGATAGCCCGGGATCTTGCAGAGCAGGTGGGCTCGTCTCTAGACGCGTCGCTGGGTCTTGCACCTGTTCCCACAGTACCACTTCCTCCTGCAGCCACGCCTCCTGCGGTCGCGCCCTCTGCGCCGGCTGCCCTTGCTCTCCCGGCGTCCAGTGTGGACTTTATCAGGGACCTTGTGCTGCTGTACCGGGAGGTACGTCGGCTCGTCCAGCGCTGGCCAAACGCTCCCTCTCTGCCGGACTGGCTGTAGACTTTTACCCTCATTTACTCAGAGTAGAGAATAAAATAGTTCGTAGTTTTCGATACACTTCCACTATAGATTTGTCCGTGTTGTATGATTTTTTTTTTTTTTTTAATACTTCACGTTGAATTATAGCACAGTACTACCTCAGAGAGGTAAGATGTTCAGATAATCCCCTCCAGCGGGTGGTTTTGTCTTTTGAATGGAACTCCTGTCCCTTTTCAATTGCGTAATGCACCTTCCATCGGGTCCTAATTGGAGCATGGGTTGGTAGTTCTGGGGCTGTTCAAAGCAGGCGGAAAGGCACTGTCCCATGATTGGAACAGTATCTCCAGTCTCCGATACGTAATAGGTGCGGGTAATTCGCCCAGGGCGAAACTAGTAATTACAGCGTTCTTTACCTCTCCGCACGATCGAAGATTCATCGTACTCAGCATGTCCTGCAAGCATGTTGGACAACAGCAGTGTCCGTTCGGGCGTTCCATGTAACGGTGTCCGTTATGCAGCCGTTGCGTATAGGGCATCGCCAGAACGTCCCCCTGCAGTGCCTCAACCCTCAGTCTCTGGCGTCCCAGAGACGGCTCGATAGAACTGGGCGTCCTGCTCAACAACAGGTATATACACCACATGTAGGTTTTCCTTGAGTACGTAATGTTCAACAAAAGGACAAACTGTTAGTGACTTTCCCAGCGTTGGTTCCCTATCGTTACTGGGAAAGAAACAATGTTCCGCCGTTCCGAGATTGCAACCAAACATGGTCGTCCCATGCTCTCGGTCCCTCTTCCAACATGGTAGGAAGGGAATGTTGCCGTGCGTAATCCACTCCGTCCGGTTGTAGGGTCTCAACTCCCGGTGTCGCCGCAACTCCTTTGTGTTGTCTGGTTATCGGTCAGCGAAAAGATGAGCGAGGTGGTTATGACCATTTCCCTCGGCTGTTCATCTTTGACTGGACCAAACAAAGGTGTCTCAGGTCCTTATATCTCGGGTCTCAATACCAAATCAATTCAGAATAAATTATCGTCAGGTAAGGGCGTCCAGACCATGTATGACTCATGGTCCGATACCATCCCCCAGTTGCTCACCATTCGGCGTCCTTACGTCATGGCAGTTTTTAAATAGTCGCGTCTCTCTCCAGCGACTTCCGCGAAACACAATGGCCTTTGTTTCAGTATATCGATTCACCGATTTCACTTTTACCGATAGCTTTAATATTTCTCAGGACTTTTATTTCGAACAAAGTTCAGGTTGACCTTCCCTGTTCAGGTCCGTCTCGATCTACCATTAATTTCTCTCTTATAAGAGTGGTTCGATCAGAATTTTGACTTAGACCTCTACCCTGAAATGGGTTTTTATTAATGTTTTTGCTTTCTTAGGGTGTCTTCACGTCCCCGGATTGTAGGGTTTAGTGGAATTGTGTCCCTTATATGAATGCCTCCTTTTAATTAGTAATGTAACTTTATTTAATTCATTTATTTAGTTACAAAGGATTGCATTTAGGTGATACATGGCCAGCCCTATGCATCCCTGTCCGTTGACGGTCTGTTTTCTGCTATTTCACGGTAGTCCTTTCGCTGGACGTTCCTTAAATTATAGTGAGGTTTTTGTTGAAGGGTACGTTTACCCGACGAGTCAACGGAAGAGACCTTCTCAACGTTGAGAGGCCGTTCTTTTATTGAATCCACCGTATCGCTACGGGACCCATCCGGTGCCGAGTTCTTACGTGGTCGCCCGCGTTTGCGTGGGGCCCTGCCTGTCTCCTTGGGGGTCCTAAGGAGCAATAGTGGATCGTGGGTAGTGTTCTTTTTAGGCATCTCCCCGGAGATTTCAGGCGTTTCAGGCGATGGAGGGTCTCGGGAGGCTGTACTGGTCGCTCTTCCCGACGGATGCTGATCAGCAGTTAACTCGCTTCCTTCGGGCTCCTTGCTGCTATCCTCCGGAAGCGAGTGAGAGCGCAATAGATTGGTCGTTTCGCCAATTAGTTCCTTTTTATTCCCAAATTCGCTACTATCTGTGCGAACGTTTTCTGTACACTCGGCTGGTACATTTGTTTCCCCAGCATGTGTAGTAGTGTCATTCGGACGCGTAACTGTATCGTTACCTGTAACGTCCTCGTGAACGTTTTCACGATCATTTGTTTGCTGACTTGTTACCAACGACTCTCCGCCGGCTTTCGGGGAGTCTCCCTCGTCACGGGACCCACCAGCAACAGGTATACGTTCCTCTGTTACTGGGTCTTCCTGGGCTTGGTTCGACTGCTGATCAGACTTATCTTGAAGCACATATTCTGGAGCGACTGGCTTGTTTTGTACGGGATTCCAGGGCACATAAGCACGTTTGAGCTTCGATACGTTGACTAAATGAGGGATTTCCCTTCCGTCTGCTAATGAGGTTAATCAAACTACATGATCCCCTTTCACTTCTTCTATCCTAAAGGGTCCCCGATACCTATTTGAAAATTTAGAGACTCTATTACCTGCGCATAAGGGGTCATACATATAGACTAAGTCTCCTGCATAAAAGACAGTGGGGTTTGCTCTTTCATCGATACGAGCCCTCAATTCACTTTCATATTTCTCAACAACATCCTCAGCCATATGTCTAAACAAAGCGATGTTATCCTTTATTTCTAAGAATGCTTCATTATCATTAAGTGATATGGGAATTTCATTGTGTTCAGGCATTCCCATGCTCACCGGGTCTCGTCCATACAGTAGTGTTTACGGTGCAAAGCCCGAGCGCACACTGACCGTTGAACGTAGCACCCCTATCAGAGTGTTATCTCTCAATCCTACCATACCTGCACACCAGCTCCTGAACATCCTAGCCGCGGTTGCTGCTGTGGAGTCCTTGGTGGGGAAGGCCTCTGGCCAACCCGTGAGCAAATCTATAAACGTCATTATATACCTGGAGCCATCCTTAGCGCGTTTAATAGGACCAATAAAGTCACATTGTACCCATTGCCAAGGATATCTAGGTATATCCGAGGATTTTGCTAGTGCTTTAAAGTGTGGTGCTCTTTTCCGCAGAGCGCATACTCGACATGACTTAATATATTCGGCAATGTCTTTATGCATACCCAACCAATAAAATTTAGATGTAACTTTCTGTGTTAGGGCCTCGGTACCTATATGACCGCCTGCCAAAATGCTATCGTGTAGTAGCTTTAAAATTCGTTCAATAAGGCATGGGGGCACCATGATTCTTGGGGTCAATTTGGTATTCTTCGGTTTATGCTTCCCATGAGGTATCGTGAATTTACATAGGATCCCAGGCGGTACTAGTCCCAGCGTTTCTGCTCGGGCTACTATAACTCGCGCCTTGTCCGGGTCCTCTGGGCGTTTATCATTTCTTATGTATTCAATTAACGCTCTACAGCCCTCATCTTTAGCTTGTTGAGCAATAAAGATTGAGAGATCTATATCAGTTTGGATAGAGTATACCGCCATCAATTCATAGTCACTATTACCGGTAAATCTTTTACTGTTGAGGCTAGCCGACAAGAGCTCACAACCCACTTCTGGTTCGAATTCCTTGCGGGATTCAGTGATCTCGTCTTTTTCTTCATCGTCTGGTTGGACTCTTGATAAGTAATCTGGCAAGTAATGCGTTGCTCCTGGCTCGTGTTTTATATCAAAATCAAAGTCAGTCAGTGCTAACACCCATCTCTTCAATCGAGAGGATGGTGCCTTATAAGCGTTCTGTAGCAGTGGTATCAAGGGCTTGTGGTCCGTAATGATAGTAACCTTAGCGCCTTGTAACATATCTTCATAATTTTTTAATGCTTTTACCACTGCAAGCGCTTCTTTCTCAGTAACTGTGTAGTTCAATTCAGCTTCTCTAAGTGCCGTTCCCCAAAACGCTATAGGTCGGTACATTCCTTCTCGTAGGTGGCATATAGCAGCACCACACGCTGTGTCTGATGCGTCCGTCAACACATATAAATGTCCGCTGATTTCTGGATGTATCAGTAGGGGAGGAGTCGTTAAGCGCTCCTTTATAGCCTGAAAAGCTTTCTCACATTCTTCTGTCCATTCAAAGACGTTTTTTATTTTCATAAATTGATTCAGAGTGATACTAAGGGATGCAAAATTAGGAACAAATGCCCTATAATAGTTGCAAAGACCCAGAAATGATTTGACTGTCTTAACATTGTGTGGTCGGCGGAACGCTTTCACTCTTTCCACTATCTGTGGTTGCGTCCGCAAACCCTCGGCGTTGACTCTATGACCGAGGAAATTTATTTCAGCGCGGCACCACTCGCACTTGGACGGCTTCAGCTTCAGCCCTGCACGCTGTAGTGCCTGCAGTACTAGTTCTACGCTATGTAGGTGTTCTTTGAACGTGGAATCGTATACGATCACGTCGTCCAGGTATGCTAAGCATACTCTTGGAACTAGCCCTTTCAAAGCTATGGCCATAACCCTAGTAAATTGCCAAAGAGCCCCAACTAGCCCGAAAGGTACCCTCTTATAGTGGTACACTCCCATGGGTGTCTTGAAGGCAGTGTATTTCCGTGACGCGGGTTCTATAACACATTGGTGGTAGCCGCTCAGCAAGTCCAGGGCCGACCAAATGGTTGGTCGTTTGTAGGCCATGTACAAAAACAATGATCGGGCCGTGGGCATTGGGAATTTATCTTTGAACGTTATCATGTTTAACATCCTGAAATCTGTACAGAGACGTGGTTTTCCGTCCTTTTCCTGTACTACTACCAAGGGACTGTGCCAGGCAGACTCGCTATGTTCGATTACTCCTAACTCTATCAGTTGTTTCCACTTGATCCCTTTGGTCTTCCCTTATGTCATCAGACATAGTGGAGTGCAACCTGAGCTAGGATCCTTTCCAGCCCTAGTGGCTCACTCTGCTTCCCAGAATGTTCTTTTCAAACCTGATGTTTTCTGATCACAGAGAGCATGGCTCAACCATAACCTACACTAATTCAAGAAATGAAGTCTTGAATAGGCGTGTTTAGCTTTACCATGGCCTGACTGTACATTGAGCCGTCTCTTTACCGTTATGTCGAGGCAAAGCGGGGTAGAGAAAATCCTCGAGGCATCAGAGACAACCGGCCAGCGACCCAGTCGATAGCGATTACCAGCTCCCGGGGTAAACCCGGTCGGTCACCGACGGTCTGATCCAGGTGAATCTTGCCAACCCACACTGAACTTTGACCGTTTTCACTGGCCTTGCCTGTTCACTTCTGAGTGATGTTACTACTGTCAGAAGCTTAGGTGAGGTCTGTCGACCCCGTACCACGCACATACCACTTACCGGTGGGAAACTGGTAAAAAGCCCGGCAGCCCGATATGCGCGCCGACTAGACGGTACCACAGTAGGATGTCCATTCATCCTTCGTTAGTCACGGGGGCCTTCAGTTGTTGACCAAACACTCCCCTGCACTATATTGATGAAATTTAACGTGACCCCGGACTCTCGCGAGCCCACTGCCGCCTGTTGCAAGCTACCGTCGAGGAGCTCACCCTCTCAGTAACTTGCTCATCAATGATATCCATCTTTTGAGGTGAATATCGATACGGTCGTGATGAGATTATTCCCGCTTTACTATCGATTTTAATATCCATAGGGGCAATCTCGCATTGGCCTAACTCCGCCATTGAGAAAGCCAAACTACCTCTATTTCGTCCAAGCATTTTCTTAAACATTTGTTTCTGGTCCCCACTGAGGCACGACTCTGACAGATCTATACGGTCAATGTCGTCCTGCTTGCAGGACGCGGCTTTCCGCGAATGATTCTCACCCGTCACAACGCTCCCCTCGAGGGTTTCTATGGCAAAGCCAAAAATGCCTTTCGGGGTTCCCGTTCTAATCAATTTCTGTTTATTAATAAATTCGGGTATCTGTTTTCGATGGTTAAAAGGGATTCGGCCCATTTCACAAAATCCCAATACATCTGTAGGTAGCACATACAAAGGTCTTTCTAGCGGATTCAAAATCTTCATCCACCATTGTCTACCACACTGATTCACTCCCGCTTCTACCACGACTGGTGGGGTTACCGATGGGGCACAAAAAACGGCGTTATTGTGGGTGACTGGGTGCTTTTTCCAGATGGTGACTGGTATTATTTGTTCGGTGTGTGGTTTAACTTCTACTTTTTCTAGACTAAATATCGGGTGTCCACAAAAAACATCCAAGTGGGGCCCCGGCAACGACAGGTCCGACCGCAAGGCTGCCAACAGATTACGGCCAATTACCATATCATGACAAAGGGATTCCACCACATGGAAATCGTAGAACACTCTAGAATCTTTAATTTTAATCTCGAGCCTTATTGTCTCTAATATGATCTGAACAGTATTATTAGCTAAATTAACTTCCTTCTCTACTACAGGAATGATGTCGTGTATTGCCGACTTAGCTATGGTCTTTCTAAATTTGCCTGAAATAAAGCAATCACTAGCTCCTGTATCTACCAATGCTCTGACCTTTTGATTTCCTACCTTTACCTCAAGCAAGATAGGTCCATTTCCTCTATCAATTTTCTCCGGTCCGTCCGTCAGACAAAGCTCTAACTTTATTGGCGTGGCGGACCTGCTGACCAGTTTCCTGGCTTAGTATTACCCCATTTCTTTCCCGGGCTAAGCGCTCTAAATTTATCCCGGAGAGCCTCGTCCCTTAGCTCCTGGAGCTTAGCTCTCAACCACAAGCAACTATCTGTATTATGTGATCACGATTCGTGTACCGCGCAGTATCTGTCTCGGAACAAAGGTGGCTGTCCGCGCATTCTCCCACGTTTCCAAAATGAAACGGGTTACCTAAAGGTGAGCCCATGGGTTGGTCGTATGCTACGGAGGACTCTACCTCATCTCTATCATCATCAAATGTTACCCTACAGTCTCTCTACCCACTGGGCTTTTAGATCTGAGATCTGGTGTGGAGCTGGATGAGTAGCGACGGCTCGGTCTACCTTTCTGCGGTTCGGGACTAACTACACCAGTACCTTGTTTCTCTTCAATTCCTAAATCTTTTATTCTTTCTCCTTCCTTTCTATCATCAAATTTCCAACTCCTAGATTGATTAAGAGCAGCCAACAGGTTATCGAACTTACTTACTAACATTCTTTCTTCTTCCTCAATTTCCTCTACATTACGTGGTGAGGTGTCCTGTGTCTGTATGTTGGCTAGGGACACCTTCAATCCTACCTTCTTACCCCTCTCTAAAGACTCTAAACGAGTGGCAGCTTGCACCGCCACGTCGAAGGTGTCTGGGTTCAGTATTGCTACCTGTTTGGCTATAGTTGGTAACAAGCCGTCTATGAATACTGCCAATATTACACTTTCCTCAATACCTGTTCTAAACTGTTGCTGTCTCAAACCTCCAGCGAACTCAATCACCGACTGATCTGACGTTTGTTTCATGTTAACGATATCTTTGTATCGCTGCCACGAAGGACGTCTATCTCCGAAGATAGCCACCATAGCTTCCTTCAGGTGATCCGGCGAGTCTCTCTTATTCGGCGCAAGAGTGTTCACCCAATCGCATGCCCTATCCTTAAGACCATGCAAGGCCATCGCTAATGCTTTATCCTGGTCCCATCCATAGATCTTTGACATATTCTCCAACTCACTAAAATACTGGTCTACCCTTTCATTTGGTTTTCCCGAAAACTCTGGGAGTTTTAAACTAGGTCCCCCTCTATCTGCCATTCTGAATAGTTGTCTAGCTACGCCTCCGGTATCTGTGCTCTCTTCTTCTTTTTCGTGCTCGTGCTCGTGCTCGTCTTCTGACGATTCTGGTTCAGGTGGGGTTCGAGTCAAGTCTTTCTCTACAGTCCCGTGTTTTTTCTTTGTATGTTTTACCTCACTAATACCACCTTTCTCGATTTGTGGAAAATGTCTTCCTATGGGCGTGGAAGTTGCGCCCACGGCGGCGGGAGTAGAGGTGGTCGGCAAGGATGCCCCACTGACTTGCTCGGTTCTTACTGTATCACGATTTAGAGGTGTCGGTTTTACCGTGTGCGAGCGGTTTTCCTCTAGTATCGTAGAGGTTAGCTCATCCTCCGACTCACTGGCCGCTGAGTAATGGAGTAGGGTTGAGTTGTTGGAGTGTTCTGCAGTTTCCTCCTGTAACTCTCGAGATTCCTGTCACAGCGATCTCCCGGCTCTTAGCCTCAATGGAGACGCAAACGGGGATCCCGATTCCCAGAGCGGGAGCGATTTGTGTCGCTCCTTGTCCCTCTAGGTGATGTTGGACTTTGTACTTTCTTAAACAAAAGAGGTTTAGCGAGGAAGCCTTTGTCTTCCTCTAGCTCTCCTCTTATTCCAATCTTATATGGTATATATGATCCCTTATTTCTTAGCTGATGTTTTTCCGGCCAATTGGGTTCGGCACCCCCGGTGGCGCCCAGTGGCTGATCAGACCACCATGCGCCCTCCTCGGAGTCCGTGTCGCTGAGCGTAGGCTCGGCTCCCTTGGGCGGTCCAATTCCAGGCCATAGGCCGGCACTCATGTAGGTGAGAGTTTCTACCGTACCTCCAGATTGTTCTTTTTCGGGATTTTCTCCACCAATTGAGCTGAGTGATTATATTTTTGATGTTAGTCTATTTATTGGGGAGTATCCCTATTAAAGTTCGTACTTGTTCATATCCTGTACTGATTCGTTTATTCATTATTTGACTGCGTGATATTATATCGTGTATCAAGGATCTTTCGTTTACTTGAAGATGTTAATAAAGGTGTTATACTAAGAGAATGGGGAGTTCTTAGTGATTATTCGTTGAAGTAGCTAGCTCTCTCCAGATTGGTGTTATCCTGGGTTATGACTCAGTTCTTAGTGGTAGAGATTCTAAGTAAAGGGGCTCAATCCTATACAAAGAACACGCACTTGGCAAGAGGTCAGTTTATTACATTCATGATAATATTCCGAAGGTACAAGTATATAGTTCTCCATCCATACAGTTCTTTCCTTTCATTTCACAATTCAAACACATCAGTAACAATCCAACCAGGTATAGCTTTGGTCAAGCTTCCCCTTTCGTAAGGTATATACGCTCTTACACTGTTGAGAGAGTCACCTCTCGTCTACCGGTAGCGAAGACCATTGGTAGGATCTCCGTCACTTCCAGCACGCAGTCCGTAAGGCTAAGCCTAAGCTGTCCCAATACTTACTATCACCTGTTCGTTGTGGATACTACCATCTTAACACTACCCGTGTGATCCGTATGTAAGACTATTGCTCCATGTGTTCTGTTCGAACTCTATCTTGGTCTGCTCGTCCATCTCAAGTCTCATACCGCTTATATAGTGACAGCCAAAAGGCTTGTCGCTATGCTCATTTATACTATTACTTAACGAAGTCTTACTTATCTCTCATACTGCCCACTCTTACTCACATAAACTAATTCTGTTTCTAGCTATCATATAAACTAATGTTGATGGCGAGGCCTGCTGTCCTTGATATCTTTTAGCTAAATGTTTCGATCCATAACGTACCCCTACAGGTCTCCATCGTCATTTGTCACACCTGGGCGTACCTGCAGGACGTGCCTCAGCCTGACTGCAGTCCCTACGCCTGGGGACTTTGCCACTCTCCATATACTCTAACTATGCCACTAAACGATGTCGCCGCCTGGCGTTTAGCACACGAATCAGCGTTACAAGTTCCACTATAATATTCTTGCCAATACAAACGAGTTTACAATATTCTATTATATACTTATTCTAGTTTTTCTTGCACTGTACCTCAGTGCACTATGTGTAGTCTTTAATTTTATTTTTCAGTACTTGTACCCATTTACATGTCCGAGGTAGTTGGTGGCTGCCTGCGCTGCTGCTGAATCGATTCTTAATCTTTATCCTCGGTGCACCACTAGCACATGATGCCGGCAGGCTCGCCCCCCTCGCAGTCAGCATGATAGCACCGGCCGCAGTAATTGCAGACCAAGCACATTCTGAAATATTAAGTAGGCATGTTTAAAATATACACTTGCCAAAATTTTGTGGACCAACTAATCAGACCACCAAAAATTCCAATCTTTAGTATATGTAGCAACTTGGGCGTTAACTTTTAACATTAACATTATAATTCTATGCCCTCGTTACATTTGCCCAGTAGTATCATCAAAAGACATTGCGGATAAGTTTTTTTTATGAAAAACGGCATATCTGTGCTTGCTATCCAGGCTCGTTAACGTTAAATGTAGCAGACGTCAAGTTTGACATAACTATATACCAGTGTGTGCATGGTAAAATTGGCAAATTTCAGAACAATGATATTGGCGAAATCGTCCCACTCATCAAAACTTTTTTAAAGCATATTCCCTTCCTAAGCCTACATGTTTTTTCCCCTCAGCTTCACCTGGTTAATCCAAATGTACCAACCTGGGTCGGTGCCTCCAAACAGTAGACGCATGTCCACTACGACGGGCCCTCCGGGAGCTGCAGTTGGTCGTGCATCCTGGAAGAAAAAAATTGAAAATGATGACTCCGTCAATCATTTCAACATAGGTGGTCAAAATTACCTAATCTTCGGCATGTCAATTTGTCTCACCAAATCTCTGTTCATTTTATAGTGCCAGTGTGATCAATTTCCAATTTTTAAATTGTCAGAAAAACGAGCCTGTTATTTAAGCATGTTACATGAATTCTAGCGATGACAACTATGTCCTAGTCTGTCCATATGGTTTTAGATAGTGTGCATTATTTTGGATGAAGATAGTCAGTTCTACCAGATAGTAAGATAACAATTTCCTTTCGATGGTCTTCGTATTTGAGATTGTTATGCATAGTTACATAATAGTTACGTTGTAATCCTGTTACCGCATCTCTTCCGTCCCCTTCTTTCAACAGTGTTTAACAATTTTTAACCTACCTTGGGTTGCACAGGGGTGTCCACTCGGTCCATTTGGGTTCTGTCCATTTTGTTTTGTCCTCTTCATTGTCGTCCTCTAGCTTGTCCCCACGCGGCATCCAAGTGTGGGTCCCCTCTTCCTCCTCCGACAGCACTTGGGCGCTGGAATAAGCCAAAAATCAACCTTTTATGTTTCGAATTGGTTATGTATGTGTCTGTGTAGAAAATGGGAAAAATGGAAAATATGTATCCAACAGCTATTATCCACATAGAATTGTTGACAAACACTCTATGGATGCATAATCCTAGCCCCCAAGTCATTTGCCCACAAAACTTGAAAAAACACTACTTCATTATAGGCAAGTTATCTTATCAATATAGGCAAGTTATCTTATTCACCTACCTGGTTTTCTGCTCAAACACTCTATGGATGCATAATCCCAGCCCCCAAGTCATTTGCCCGCAAAACTTGAAAAAACACTACTTCATTATAGGCAAGTTATCTTATCAATATAGGCAAGTTATCTTATTCACCTACCTGGTTTTCTGCTCAAACACTCTATGGATGCATAATCCCAGCCCCCAAGTCATTTGCCCGCAAAACTTGAAAAAACACTACTTCATTATAGGCAAGTTATCTTATCAATATAGGCAAGTTATCTTATTCACCTACCTGGTTTTCTGCTCGGTCGCCATTGTTCAAAATGTAGCACTTGGGTTTAGTGTCAGTAATCTGTTGCATCTTTTATGGTCCTGACTGTGTGTGCACATTGTGGGCCCAGCCTTATACAGCTGGTGTCCGCCCCTGTCTGCTACCACTATACAAGGGGCAGGTAATGAGGGGCGATCTAGGTCAGCCGAGCAGTCTGAGTGAGCCGTGTCAGGTGTTACATAAGGTGTCGCTCGTGCAGCCCGGGCAGGAGGTGTCCTGACACCTGACTCAAGAAACCACCCTCAAATGCACACAGCCTCACAGCCCCAACCTGTGAAATAACTTCAGAAAACAAACCTCAAATTCGCACATCCTTTCACCGTAACCATGTGAAGTAAATTCCTACCTAAAATGTAGCGTTTACAATTGCTTTCTTTTTTAATGTACTCACATTCTAAGGTTGAGGGCATAATATATAATTATACCTCCTAGGAATACACAACTCCATGACAAATTTGTATTCAAAAACTTTTTCTTTTGTTGGCATAAGCCTCTAAATCGCAGAATCCTAACAATGAATACAACACCGGACCATTAAATCAGTGTCCGAAATTAAGCTGCTGCGCCTGGTGCCCGGCGTGCACATTTTCATGGCCAGGTGCGCGATTTTTAAGTTGTGCACCCGTTTTATATAATATTATGTGCACACTTTTCATGGACTTGATCATTCCTATATATCAGGGGGTGCATAGACAAAATTTCGGGTGCACAACCTCAGGAATTATGCATACGTTTTCAGCTTAATTTCTGACACTACGAGTTCGAGTAGCTGTAGGTGCTCTAGATCTACAAAAAGTCGTGGCGTCGAATGGGACAGACGATCATATTTTCTTGTTCACTCACATATCCAAAATGTCCACTTATCCGCATGACAGGCAGGAACATTGTCCATGAAGGGTGCTCGAACCGTTCCTTGCGCCACATTGTATAAGGACTAATGTATCTGGATGGGATGGTGCTGTTTTTGTACCACTTCACAACTGCAAACAGATGTTGCCTCTTTCTCCCGACATTGTATGCAATGTTTCATGTAGTGTGTGGTGATGCACGGGCGCTCCTCGGGGTCATTCTCTTCGTCTTCATACCAATTGGCCATTAGTCTAGACAACTTTTTACTTCTGCTAGATATTTGGCTGGAATAAGTCATGGGGCCATAATTTACGGCTGTAGACTGCCGATAATATGATGGCATAATTGATTTCTCTACGATCCCCTGTTCTGTGGGGTACATCTTTCGATATGTTTTCATGAGCAGCCCATGAGCGTCAGATTTGAGTCACTCCCCTTTTTCTTCAAATGTCTCGAAGCTGTCAGGGATACTCCACAGGTTCTCTCACCCCACCAAATTTCGCTCATTGGGGACCTCCAGTGTTTCCAGGACTGTTGTTGCTTGCTTTTTTCCTTCTCCCAGCTGGCAGTGTTTGCCAAATTTGGTCAACATTAGGTTTGTACCCAACCATTTGTACATCATGTGCATCATTTTAGGGAATACTGCCTCCGCGGCTTCCGAAACCAGGTCATTACCTGCTACCGTCAATAATTCAAAAATGAAGCGTGTGACTTTAGCCATTTGCGTATCACTGGTGGAGGTGTGGATCTGCCACTGCAAAAGAAAAAACAGAAGCCATGAAAATATGCTTTGGATTTTCTTATTAGTGGCACCATGAACAGCCCTTGCCAATGGGCTAGGAAAACTGTTCCCGTCACCGAAAACAACTTTGAAATGACGAATGGCCTTGCAGCGAATCTTGTCTGCCTCTGAATCAAGCTTATCATTTTCATCAGGTTCTTTGGAATTATCCATTAGACGGAAATAGTCATCATCACCTGACTCTTGATCGGCTTCCATGGGTACTGCCTCTTCAACAGGCTGATTGCGAGTCACAGCCTGATTGCCTGCTTCTGCCGGATTCCCAACTTCAGCCTGCAGCTGATTAGCAGCTGCAGCTTCAGCCCAAATACCAGCTTCAACTTGTTACCACCTTCAGCCTGAATACCCGCTTCAGCCTGATCACATGCCTCATCCTGAATACCCACTTCAGCCTGGTTACCTGCCTCAGCCTGAACACCCACTTCAGCCTGGTTACCTGCCTCAGCCTGAATACCTGCTTCAGCCTCATGACCAACTCCAGCCAGCTGATTGCTAGCTTCAGCCCGATTACCTGCCTCAGCCCGATTACCTGATTCACGATTGGCCTGATTACCTGCTTCGGCCGGATTACCTGCCTCAGCCTGATTACCTGCTTTGCGATCAGCCTGATTAGCTGCTTCTGCTGCATGACCAACTTCTGCCTGATTCTCAGCATGATTACGTATACCAAAGTCTGGTGGTTCTGCAAGACACATGTACAAGATGTACAATAGGGTTGCAGAGTACTAACGATGTCCCACCCAATGTTTTTTCTCTGAATGAGAGGTTATAATAGAAAGATGGAGGGAGGTATTTCCTGGGCATGACCCGTTATCTGTTGTGGAACCACGTGGCTATAGATGCCGGCACGTGCATATATAACGTCCATTTTTGAGTAGTTTATTATTTGAACAATTGTTTAATTGTTAAGAAAAGATTTAGGCTGCCGATTATTTTATAAACACTATTTAAACTGATTATTAAGATTATAAAAGTTACTGGAAAATAATATGGATGCGCACAAGCTAGCTAGGAAGGTTTTGAACGATATCGATTTCAGGTGCATGTGCCGGTACTGTAGTTCTACTAGTGATCTGGTACTCACCATGCCCCTTAATATGATTCCTGTTAAATGTACTTTTGGGAAATGCAAGTTTACACGTGTCACACCATCAATTTCGGCTAGTCTCCACATTTCTTCTGGCTTCTGCCTGCTCCTTGGTCAGACCCTTGAAACCCCACGAGGTCATGGCAAACTTGAGAAAGACAGCAGCACTTAAGGGAGATGATCCTACACCGACGCCGAGTCTTTATATATGGAACAGTCCAACGCCCATGGCACCACCAGCTGAAAGCCGCGAATTGCCACAACATGCCACAGCCCCGACCAAGGGGAAGCTGCACCCCTATAAACCCCAGTTGCAGGTGAATGTATGCATGAAAGCCAAGAACAGCTGCCACAGTATTACCAGCAGATTACAGCCGTCAGCCTGGCCGTCAGGGGAGCCCATTGTCGTGATTTGTAGGGCGCGTGAAGTTTCTTCAGCTTCCCAAACACATGGTCAGCCATCAGGTCGACTGGTGAGGGGATGTCACCTGCCATGAAAACTGAGGGTATAAAGGTTTTAGGGCGCGTGAAGTTTCTTCAGCTTCCCAAACGCATCGTCAGGTATATCCTTCCCACTACTACTTAGGGCCTCTCTTGATTTCGATATAGTGCGTTTGGTATAAAGATATGTCAATATCATGAGTGTCACCCTTGATGAGAATCTTCTTAATTACTTAGGTTATACAAGTCCATGGCGGACTGCCCAACTTCCTAAAAAAAATCATCTGTAAAATATATCTATTCATTCTGGTTGTCCCCTTTCCTGATTAATTAGTATGGCCATCTTTCTTACTTCTAGCGTGGGGCCATGGCAGTTATAGTCAATTCTGTTTGTTTAAATTGCATGTTGATTTGGAAGGAAGTCGTTTGTTTAAAGTTGAGATGACAACCTTTATTGTTCTTTTTTTTTCCCCTTTTTTCATAATAGCTGCCGCGTACTTGATCCTTGTATCTTACATGGAATTGAGTCGAGCTGCAAGTGGTGGATACAGGCCTAGGGTTGTTCACAATAAGCCTGGAGTAACCCGGACCCGGTTGGTCAGCCTCAATGCTCCAATGACCGGTCACCCTCCACCAAAACACGGTTCCATGACCGGCCTCACCTTTCATGCACCCTTCAAGCCGTGTTGGACCATACGGTAACTGACACTGGATCTGAAGCCAACCCAGGAGATGAAAACATTGAAGAATTCCCAACTGTGGTTCATCTCTCTTTGTACACTCTTCTTGTCATCCTCGCAATAGCCATAATTATTGGCATATTGTTTGGTTGCTCCAGAATTACTGGCATGTTCGCAGACGCTCATTTTCATGTATACTTGCTTGTCTTGGGCAATCACAGTATATGGATTAAAATTGGCACATTCCCTGGACATTTTGGCGATTTTATCTTTCAAACAGACGATCCAATTACTCTGACTAAAGGCGAAAATGTATGCCTAGGCACACGATACAATTTTAACTGCGTGATCCAAATGTCCAACTGCTTTACCGGTACATCAACATGACTGCCCACACATTTAAAGTTTAATAAACTGAAGGACAAGATGTTGACAAGATTGATGACTAAGGACATTATATGCTACCACTTGGTTACCATGGGTATAGGCATAGGAGAGCCTGTTCTTTTGGGGAAATACCGGCTAAGTGAGCTTGCAATTAGTACTTCTACTTCCATCTTAAAATCAACTTAAGCAGTGTTGACCTTGATTAAGTCTTCTGTGAAAACTGTTTTATTTGAAAGAATAGGTCTGATACAAATCCTAGAAAGTATTTCAGGTTCATCAGGAGACTTGGAGCCCATGATCGTGTGTAATTTGTTAAAGGTGCTACTGGCAGAGATGTATTTGATCCGAATACAATTTCAGAAAAATTACTTTTCAAACTAACTGCATGAAATATAACTAAAAATAATCCACTAATTACAAGGAACTCGATAACGCGTATGGTTTTAGACTAAGAACAGTTTTAGGCTACGAATATATCTATATAAATACTTCCCTGTTTAGCAAGCAGGCGGCAATACTATGTAAGATTGAAGTGAAAACAAGAAGCGCAAAGTTCTATTCATAAAAGTTTATGTAACAAATATTCAATTAAACATAGTGACAACAAAATACAATGACTGGCAGAACATATTCACAATAAAAATGGTGTCAGGTAGAGTCTATGCATCGGCGCCACATGCACCCTAATGATGCGCGGGCTTCACCCCCCAGTCTGGGGTGCCGGGAGGAGGCTGTTGGCGTGTTGGTGCAGGGTTGGGCATCTGGGACCACACCACGTTCAATCTAACGCCCCGCTGATGCTCGTTGGTGTGATCGTTCTCGATTTTGTCGAGGTGGGCATTGTAGCCCCTCAGCTAGTCGCTTTCCCACACCAGTGGTTTGATGAGGCGGTGGAATCGCTCGCTAGTGTTGCCCCCTGTGTCGACCGCCTCATGCAGGCCACGATCCTCATCACTGGTGTAGTTGGTTGGCAGGACGGCCCTCACGGCAGACTTCCTATGCTCGTCCCAACACTAGACAAGTTTTTCCAAAGCCACTCCTCGTCTTTTGAGCTTCTGCAAGGTTAAAAAGACAATTTTTATTTTAATACAGTTAGGACATACTTGGTCAACAACATCAAATAAACCCAAAGAAGCCTGTTAATATTTTAGTTGCTTTAATATAAATCCGGCTCCCTGTAGTAAATTTCAAAAGTGTTGGTCTATCGTTGGTCTCTACAATATACAGGCATTTTTGCTGAATTGTGTGATATTCATTCAAATGGGATGAAAACATTATTTTCTACAGAAGAAAGTAAGGTTACAGACTCATCTTATGTTCGAGTGTTCTATATAACCCTTTCATAATGTAAAAAAGTAATAATTTTTTTGCAAGTTTCATTGTTAGAACTGGAAGTCCCACCCCCTATACTACAGACAGTACTCTTCCTCCTCGGATTTTGGCATGCCTGACTCGAACAACGTTAACATTAATATTGAGAACATAAGACGAAGTTTCGAACCAAAATTTATTTACCTGGCCAACGTGGTGATGGAGGATTGACTTTTTGTTGTTCTCTGGGATCTTCCCCCTCCACAGGTTGCTGGCCCTGCTTTGGAGTGTCATGAAGTAGGTGTTGGCAGCGACTAGAAAAAGAGGAAGGATAGGAAGCATGCTTAAAACTCGAGCCACTAAGTCGACAAAGGAAATAAAGCAAGGGAATAAAGGTTAAAAATGCAAAATGAGGGCACCATACTATTCATGAATTAAAACCATCATCAAACCAGTATTTTATTTTTTGTCCAGATAATCATACTAGAGGTTTTTTCAGATGACTGGGAGGATAACTTAATATATCAAAGAAACAATTTCCAATGTAATTGGAGCCTAATTATTCACTAAAAAAAGATGTCAAGCATCTCAAGCATCTTAAATTTTGTGTTATTTCATGATCACAGATCAAAAGTTTGGAATCGTGGACATAAGATGCGTGAAATGTCTTTGTTCGTCACCGCTGTACAGCTGCAGGTTAGTTAACAAGGAAACTTGCTTTCTTGGGTCTGCTACTAATGGGACTTACCAAACACCTCTGGTCTGGGGGTATCTGGGGCTATGCACACATTGTTAACAAGATCATGAATGATGGCAATGTTGTATGGGTGGTTGATCCGCACCCTGAATGTTGGAATATATATATTGTTCAATTCATCGGCATCACGTCAAGAGCTCTATCACTCTATTAAGATGAGAACGGCAAAGGTTATATTCAGCTTTTGGTGTTTAGGAACGCATTACCCATTGCTTACTAAAAACAATATTATTGTCTTCCTCCTTCGCCTTACGGCACTGCTCCTCCAGGTGCTCCATCCTGGCGAACAAATCTGCCATGGACGGTTGAGACGTGGAGGGCCCAGGCGTTGACAACGTTTGGGACGTGGAGGGCCCGTGCGTGGACGACGTTTGGGAGGTGGAGGGCGTGGAGGGCATTTGATACGGAAGGGCCCGGGCGTTGATGGCGTTTGGGACGTGGAGGCCCCGGGCGTGGACGACGTTTGGGAGGTGGAGGGCGTGGAGGGCATTTGATACGTGAAGGGCCCGGGCGTGGACGACCTTTGGGATGTGGAGGGCGTGTACCATGGACATGTTTGAGATGTGGAGGGCGTCAACCAGGGTGTGGAGGGTGTGGAGGTCGTGGAGGGCATCGAGGGCATCGAGGGTGTGAAGGGCGTGGAAAAGGATGCGGATGCAGTACAGCCTTGGGAAACATCAAGGCTAAGGTCGTTGAGGGTGGATCCTTATTCCTGGAACATGGAAAAATCCGCATTTTCGTCCTGTGACAGAGTCGGGTCTCCATCAATGGTCTCCTGCTCCTGGGAAATTTATAGCTCCAGAGAACCTGCGCTTATTGATGATTCAAGATCGGTGATTTGCGCACAGCTAAATTTGGGACTGCTGGTGATCATCCTGCACTAGCTCATACTCGGGTTGGACAGCACAGAGTCACGATAATCAGTTAATGCGTTCATCGTGGCAGCAAGTTTTCAAGTAATGTCAAGCCATATGCCACACCGTATTTATACATCCCTGGCTGGCCCCCCTGCGGACACATGATCTGGTGAAAGCGATCTTTTATCAATGAGGCAAGACTTTTACCATAGGTTACATTCTAGACTTTACAGGGTGTACACGGGGTATCAGCGACACCATGACCGCCGCCCCTTTTGAGGCCTGTTACTTGTCTAGAAGTGTTAAGACTACCCCGCGTGCCGCGTGCTGCCATACTCCTGTGAGGGACCTGACACAGAAGCGAGTTGACATGCGCTGTCTAAGCTGGCCAACACATGGACGCGCTGATCATCGACGCGTGTCCCCGTGTCAAACGCGACAGAAGTCATTTCAGAGGAACCCCTTGTCGATCGGCTCTTTGAAGAAAATAGCGGCCTATTATCCATGCTACGCGCTACCCAGTATAAGAACCCGTGAAGCCCCAGACTAGAAGAAGTCTTTTTAGTTATACCTTACGTATCATTTAAGTTGTAGGGTGGATAACTTTTCCCCAAAGACTAGATGAAACCCTTACAGTGCACCTGGGGGTTGGGAGGTCGGGGGGGGGGGGAGGTATAAGTATGTACCTGTACTAGACACTGGTTCAGAACAGCCAGATGATGGCCATGGACTTAGAGCGACTGTTAAACGCAATTCTGCATCTGCGTACTGTTCAGGAGGAACCGCCAGTGGGGAAACCTAGTCACCTCCCACCCACCGACCAATCCGACCATTAGTGGCTGGTTCTCTTGTTAATAATATACCTGGGTTGGAAATTTATTGGTATCTGCTTGAAATTGGCAGCAGGCTGCCACTTGTTGGCGCAGGGTCAACGTCGGAGGGCTCTAGTGCAGTGCTGTCTGAGGATCTATTGCCGATGGGAAATGCTCCTTTTTCCACTGGCTCCCATTCCCGCCGAAATGGAAGCCGTAGGAAGTGTTGCCTGCCCACGAATGATCATCCAAAGGCCGAGGATCCTTTCCAGGGCCCTGACTGTCGCCTGGTCGGGCCCACACACGGTCCATCTGAATGGCAGTGACGAACCCTTGACATTTGAACTCCCGCAAGACGTCAAGACTCCTCGTACGGAGCGGGTCCGCCTGAACAAATTTTTCAGGCACAGACTTTCTAGAGCGAGTGTTTGCCTACTAGACAACAGGAACCACATGGTCCATGAACTACTCCCAGCCTAGAAACTGGGCTGCATGCCTGATGTAGATTCTTGGGTGTGACGGACAGGCCCCTTAGCGTATACCAGGAACACATGAAACAGAATTAAAATAGACATTCATACACTGAAATTTTATAGTTGTATATAAGTGTACGATATGTTTTAAGTATATATGTGAAAATATTAATTGTGAAATGTTCATGAGCCTTTAGAGTTACATATATACATTAGTGTATGAGATGAGTATATGTGAAAATTTGCGAAATGTTCACATGTGGACATCCTAAAAACTATTCAGGAAGCATAACAATAAAACATTTTGATATCATGAACACGTGTAGTCTTATGTGTCTGTGACTAAAGGTCATGAGGGTGACAATGGTAAGAAAGAATTCATGACATGAATTCGGAACTGGTGCCTAAACAATTTTGATAAAATCAATTGCTGCTGTGTGACCAAATGATGAGGGCAACTATTTTAAACAACCAAAATCTAACATGAATGAGAACTGATAACTGTAACGAAATAAATACCTTCAGTTTGAGCTGCAGTGTAACGGAAGAGTTAATGGAAAGTATAGAACCAATTCAATTCAAAGTCAAGCGTCTGCATGTGCTTTGAATCCTATATTGTCTGAAATATAGAATTGATGTGAAAACAAAAAGTGCCGGTACCATTATAAAAGTAAGTCCAATGTTAAACAGGTAAACAGTACCATGCACACCGGAGGGGAGGAATTGTACTTGGGGAAGATTCAGGTCACCACGAAGTTTCTTGTATTTGTCCGTATTCAGTTGGATCTCTTTCATGTATTTACGGAGGGAAACAAAATTGTCTTTAGTTCACTTAAAAATATCCTCCTGGCGACGTCACATTTGCGGGCTAAGAGGTAAAAATTGGGAAGGGTTTATTGTAAGAAAAATTCAGGTTCACAAGTCGGCTAAGTGACAGGTTGAGGTGTTGAAGACTAGCAAAGTTGATGGGGAAAACTGTTTTGAAGGGACATGCTGTCGAAGGCAAACAGTTAACACTTGACACAGGAATTTCCCATTCTTTGGCGGACACAGAACAACCACATTGAAACTCACGCATGATTCACATCCAGGATGGGTTGTTGTTCAGTTGGGGCAGCGCACATTGACCTCATCTATGTGAGACAACAAATAGGTCCCTGTTGCAATGACTTGGACGTCCGACCTTCTGAAATAAGACTGAATGAATATTTTGAAATCACAATAAAATTTGACAGACTCATGATCACATAGGTAGATAGAAATGAGGCACAACGAGGGAAAAAGCCTGCAAAGTGGTAGGTCATAATGACAAAACAGAGAATGGCAATTATCCAGATCTGGGTTTGAAGACAACGTGTAGTGGGTTGCAGACACCAGTAAATAAGCTGGTGTGTTGGTGAGGCGAGTATAATGCCCATGCAAGGCTAGAGGGAAGGTGTTCACCTTTAGAACTGTAAATATTTTGTCTAAGGAAATAACGGAAATCTTCAAAATAGTTTTCAGCACATTATGCTGTAAGACCGGCGGGAATAAAACAGTTACACTTCTATACATGTCGCAAGTGTTTGGAATATAAATATTTGAAAGATTGGACGTGGAAATGAAAAGGTACCGAATCTTCCTCATATCAGTCTCTGATACCAAAGAGGTATTCAGCCTGTTCTCTGTCAAGTCGCGAATAGCCTGTAGCAGGACGTCAAGGGAGTAGTCCAGTTGAAAATCCAGTAGACGCAATTCTTGCAAATCTTGCATCAACCTGACCATCAATTCGGAGTCCTCGAGACATATGGAATGGAATGAGTGTTCTCGATGATGACCTGGAGTTGGATTTCCAAAGTGGAGTCAACTAACTTTAGGACGGCATTTATCTTGCCATCTAGGAAACAATTTCATCGGCATTTACCTGGTCAGCACAAGTCTGTTGCTTCAAGTCATCGAGTGTGGCCATTCCAAATAATGTCTCGGAGAACTTGCCAATTTCTGGAATAAGGGCCCGCTGCTTCCTGGATTTGGTTGATGGAGGTGTTGGCTGGGCTGTCGATTCCAAAATTCCCTGCACTTGCCTAAGTCCGTTGCTGACCTTTGCTGCTATAGTCTTTCCAATTGATGTTATGTTATTCAACATAATTTGGATTTTTTGACACTGTTTCATGGATCCGGCTGCCAGGGTAGCGCCATGTTTGCAATTTAGGACGGGTGCCTGTTGTGGAGAAGGAGGCAGTAGTAAAAGGATACCAACTTCGGTAGTGAAGTATTGATTACCAATGTGGATGGACGGTTTACTCTCGAATACTACCCCATAGTTGGCACGAAAATTGTGAACCGTACAGCTGAGACAGTGCCCAGAATAAAGAGTCCATGAAGGAGGAGTATGGGTACAGTTTGAGCCATGTCTGAGGCAGGCTAGAGACCACTCGAGTCTTTTATTACTTTATCCCAGTCACGGCAAGGAGTCAACAGCGAATGGCCACCTGGGATTTAAAGGTGAAGACCTCGGTGCATAAACGTCGTGTTAATGCCAAGAGAAAAGCCTTGCAAAAAGTATAAGCTTATGTGTGCTAGTAGGCTTTCATGCGTAAGGGTGTCGGCTTGTTCTAATTGGAAGGCAGACTTCAAAATCAATTGTTGGGATGCCCTTCCTTAACTTGTGGATGAGAAGTGAGAAAGCCTGAAAGTGCCATTAATGACCGATATTTAGAGGTTTTATTTGAAGGTGATTGATAGGGAGTTCAGGCCCATTTAAAACCTGGGCTGAAATTAGGCTCAAACCTTAAGGTCGGCTATATTTCGAAACACCTTAGACCCAGTTTAAGGTGAATTATTTAAGGTAGGTCCGAAGGTACCTTTTATCCATACATTTAAGGTGAGCAACCTCCAGACATTTATTCTATTTGTTAACTATAAGGATGGTGACAGTAAATGTTTTTTTCGGTTGGGAGGGGTGAGGGATGGTAGGGTGAAATAGACCTGTCATAGATTTAGCTACATGTGCTTTGCAGGCGCACGTAGGTTGGGCATGAGAGCACCCGACCCAGCAGGTTCTCTGGGGCAACTCTAGCCCGTGGGCAGGCTGTTAACTCGATGAATAACACCTAATAAGGGCCGGGAGTCCTTCAGATGACACCCGGCGTGAGAGCTGTGTCTCTCTTCAGTCGGTGTGGTGTGACTTATGTGATCCCAAGACCCTGCCCCTGCCCTTGTCAGATGTCAATCCATTTTCCTGATGACGTTTCCCGTGAACTGGGTAAATCTTAGCCTTTAAAACCACAGGGGGTACACATCAGATGGGGTGCTTGCGGGTAATTTTGGGTGGATTAAGGCCAGGCAGTTAGCTCATTTCTAAAGGGACTGTGTCACGCTGTGTGGATTGCTTTTAGTCACACATCCGAATCCTGTATCAGTGTATGCAAAGCCTAACACCACACTTGACCGTCAACAAAAATGAAAACATTTTGTCTTGATAAGAAGTTACTTAAAAATAAACAATAAATATTGGGAAGGAACAAAATACGGGTACTTACGAAAAGTTGACAGAAATATTGGTGACATGCCTTGTACAGCTCATATTATTGCTTATTGGCCTCCATCTTGTCTTCTGAGTTTGACTGGCTCTCAGGAAGCCGATCTGTAAAATTTCAGCCCAATGAAAAGAATGACATTTCCTGTTCTGAGACGGCAACGGACCGATGAATTGAACTCACCCAGTGGGCCCCTAGAGGCCCCTACAGTTAAATATAATTGTGCCCGTCACGATAGTTTTGGTCGCAGACACCCGAAAAAAAAATTGGCGGGGATGGCACTTCGAATTTTGAGGTGCTTTTTAATTTCAAGAGTTTGCAGGGACACAACTATGACCCTTTATACCACGATTACAATTGGGTTACATTTAGACACTCTAGTGCTCCAATCAAACGCCGGAGGGGGCCCATAATGGACACTTTGAAACTTTGCCGCCATTCAGATTCCGACCTGATTTATTATCCAATGTTATCGACAATGTGTTAACCAAGGGAACAGGGGAACAAGGGATTCCGGAAGAATAGCCAAAATATTTGTTGTCATGTTACTTAATAAGTACATCGAACTTCGGAACTAATTATCAGATTTTACTGAGACAATTGTTCAAATGAAGTGTCATGCCCAGTGTCTCTTGTTTATTCAGATCCTAAGATAGGGAAACAAGCAATGAGTCCCAAATTTGATGTCATAGGGCTAGTCGAAATAATTCAGGATTACCTACTATTCACACGTTTGACTAATTGATTTAGATAGTTCTCTTGGGAATGCAATCCACTTTTTTTTATGAGATATCATTTACATTGTGTTAGCATTTCATATTAGCCTGAGCATGGAGGGTTTTGGTGGTAAACATTAACGTACCTAGCCCCATATTCAACATTTAACTCATAAATTATTAGAAAATCATTCTTATCGATATTTCCTGACAATTCTTTTGAAAATGCACGATATAACACATATGTTATCCACGATATAAGCCTGATGTGCATGATATAAATCCACAAAAATAAATCATTACATTTCCACTCCCTACCCATAAGGATTTAAGAGTTGAAAAAGTTAAATACCCCTGGCAGATACACATTGCATAGTTCAATATGAAAAATCAAAATCAGAAGTCATCCCTGATTAAATTTATAGATAAAAGACAAATGTGGACTCTGAAATACAAAAATAATAATTTTTTTACTAGGAAATTAAAATAAAATTTTGTTTAATTTTACACCATATCAAATTATCAATGGCTGTCCAACCCAAAGACAAATGTGTGAAGGATTTCAATTTTTAAAAAATCAATGTATGTGGACCTTGAGTCTTTAAAAAATATTTTTTTGACGAGATATTCATTTCTACTTGTATTTCATGCTTATTTTATGTATAATGTGCGATATTAGCATCTTAAAGGCACGATATTAAAATTTATATATCAAATCATGTGTACTAGAAACAAACAAATATTTCCAATATATAGGCCAAATATATATCTAAAACACTAAACCAAACCGGAAATTCTTATTGCAAAATCTCTTGGCAAGATTAGAATAACATTCCGTAATTTTAAATACAGTCTATAGCTAGCCACCTTTTTGTTTTCTAAGGTAAAAACGAGAAAGGGAGCAGAGTGTAATCAATGTTGCCACTCTCCACGCGAGCCCAGTGTCATGGATGATAAACAAAAAAACGTAAAGGTGTGAGGGGGATTCGAACCCGGGGCCCCGAGAGATAGCTGGTATCCAAAGATCCACAGGGTGGTATAATACGATAAGGTCGGAAACCAGCGAAAGACGTCTACAGGTCCTTCCGGTTCGCAAGACCAAATACGTCGAACCTACGTTTCTGAAACCGATGTAAATTGAAGTTGATTAACTTGCCTTTATGTCGAAAGAGACAGATAAGTGACAATTGAGGGCGATCAAAATTGATAACTTGTTGTATTGTGTGGTTTCAATTTCATAAACCCCACTAAAACACAACTCCCGGGGCTACATAACGCTCTTTGGAATACAAACACCTTTCTCGCCGCCACAATTCGAAGGACGGTATATATATGTCGCAGACTTCTAATCTGTTGGGGCTGGTGGTGCGACCAATGAATTGTGATGAATAGTACAGCACAGGTTTTCGTGTATTTTCTGATATTAGAATATAAAAATTATCCCTGCAAATTCTTAGAATTTACTTCCAGTACAGTCCTGTTTTAAATTGGAAACATTAGGCTTACAAGGTCCCCCAGGCCTGACCCAGAGACCGCCTCCTGTAGTATCACTCACCAGGGCCTGCCCCACACCCTCCCTTGTTTAGGTTTTTGCATAAAAACAAGGGTCCCCGACTTATAATTATCAGTGGCGGATCCAGGGGGGGGGGGGGGGCAAAAGGGGCAATTGCCCCCCTAGACCAAAATTGGACTCTCCTAGTTTTACCAAATCTGAGGAGAAATTTTGCAAGCTAAATCATGGGGGGTCTGTAACCCCCCCACTCCCTCCCTAGAAGACAGACTCTGGAGCCACCCCCGATTATTTTACCTAATATGGGGACATCTGCCAAGGTGGCCTTAGGTACCAATGGAGGGACAAACATATCAGAAAATCTCTCAAATTCAACCTCAGACCCGTAGCCAAGTGGATAAGTCACTTTACTACAGATCTGAGTATTTTCCCTTTCTGGGTTCAAGTCCTGCCGCTACCTTGGGAATTCGTCAGTCACACAGCAGTACACCACCTGGTGGGAACTCAGCCACCGATCTGGAAGGGCTGGCCAGGCAAGCCAGTCTATAAGTTAAGAAACTCTCTCCATAGGCCTCCAACTTTGGGGGAAAAAATATAAATTTATTCTAGTTCCAAATTGTCTGCCCTGATCAGGAAATATGCTAGGCAAGGGCGTTAAACGTTTTAGGCACCAGATCCCCATTCATAAACAGGTCATGAATTTTTTCTTAACATTGTCGCCCTCATGAATTGAGTGACCAGTGAGCGCTAGGACTCAAAGTGCCCTATGTGGCTAGCCACTGTGGCAAATTTGCTGCAGGATGGATTCGTCTACTTCACATTTGATTAGCCATGAATTTTTACTCATTCTAAAAGGCACAGGAAAAACATATATGTTCACTATACTGTACCTTTTTGAATATTTGCTAAATTTATCATGGAGGTCCATGAAGGGTCTAGTTTCTTTTTTCCAATAGAAGACAACAAATATCTGAACTCTATCTGAATTCTATCTCTTATTATCATACATGAATCTAAAGATTTTTTCTTTTTTAGCAAGCTTGGCGGGATGTCTTTCCGACAGAGAATCATGCATAATAACATTATAATAATCAGAGTAATATATGTATATTGGGTCATCAACCACGCGATACAGCACCAGTTAATGCACAATATAAAACAACCTAAACTCAGATTTTTACAGTGAGATATCAGTTATAGAAACATTTATTTCATTTTGAAGGAAAAAATGCTTATTTTCGTAATTTCAAGAGGTTGGATTATAAATGGGTTGTCAATATCCCGTCTATCCCATTAATTCATTTAAACAATATATGTAAAATCAGAAATTAACGAATATTTGAAGGAAGAACAATACAAATTTCTAATAAGGTTCATACTGGTTATAATATATAAGTTATTGCATATAGATATAATTGCCAGATTGTGTGTGAGAGGTAGGCGCATTAATGGAATTAACATGTCGAAGCTGGAAAGGGGAGATTGTTTTGTTAAAGCCGCACCTACTGCAATGCAATAGTGAGGCTAAACTATACAGTGCTAGGTCGGTGTTAATGATACTGTTACTGAAGGGGGGCTTGTAACATGAACGCACATCAAGGACTAAATGGTGCAGTAAAACTCACGCCCGTTTACAAAGTTAGGATAGTCATCTTAACCGGGCATGGAATATAATGATATTGTGCTGTTTCAGGGTTAACGGTGGAGTAAGTCATACACTTATCGACACGCCATATAGCAAAGTGATTCAAACAGGGCCAAGTCTGCTTAGAGTAGAGATCAAAACTGCCCCGTGCTAGTTATGAGTACTTAATTAATAAATAATATTGCCAATGTATTCACCAGGCACAATCACAGTTTTTATGCCAGCTGCTGTGCACGGCATAAAATCTGCTAAGTAAGATATAGTTCGTATAATTGAGTGATTCTTTCGAAAACCTCCTAGTTATTTATATAGACAATTATTCTGTTCAATATATGTATATAGACGTTTGTGTAATAATTTCTCTAATATTTTACCTGATAGGGGTAACAGTGATATTGGCTGCAGATTATTAACATCCTGTTTATTGCCCTCCTTACGCAGTGGCGTAACAGTTGCAACTTTCCAACTATCTGGAAAAATATTTAGTGCAATACATTGGTTATATAGATGAGTCATTTGTTTAATTAAGACTTTAAATACATCTTTAAATACCTTAGTCGGCAGTTCAGGAATAGTAGAGCTTTTCGATAATTATATCTGCTCTATTTCAGTCATCACTTCTGCCTCAGTACATTTATCAAACTCAAAAATGGGTTTTATATTTGGGCCAATTGTATGGGAAATATTTTGGAATTTATTTACCAAGGTTGGGCCTATTGATGCAAAAAAAATCAATAATATTGTTTGGGATTTTGTCATCAGTAATAGGTTGTTGAGAATTGTGATCAATTAAATAAATTTTGTCTGGCTGACTTAAGTTATCAGGTATTACAGATTTTATTGTTTTCAAAAACCTTTTTGTATTATTTCTGTTTAGTTCAATTTGATCATGAACATAATATTGTTTGGCAATCCATAATTATGATATTCTTCAGCCTGTTCTTTTCTTGTTTAGCTCTGATCCAACAGTTTTCTGAGTCAGAACCTCCTGCAATTGATAGACCACTGGTCTTAAAAACACATTAATTGTAGAATTTCATCAGTCATCAACGGGTCCTTTAATTGTTTCATATTAAAGGATTAACTGTGCAAAGAGTATTTAAAGCTTTCGTTAAAATTTCATATAAACAATCCAATAATTTGTTGGGGTCAGTAGTGCTAAAATAAGGATCCCAGTCCACGAGCGATAGCGCCTCTTCTAATAGCTGGAACAAGTATCTCATGTAGGAGCAGCCTTCAAATTGTAATTTCTTTTTAATTTTTTTCTTATGTCTTTTTGATACAAAAATTAAATTAGGTTCACTAATATCAACATGAATAACACCGGAGATTAGATTGGTAGAAGAGTTAGCAGATATTCTATTTATAGGTACATTTCATTTATATACCAAAGTCACCCAAATGGGTATTTCATTTCATTCAAGAAATCAATGCGCCTATGCCACTTTGCAAGGCATTGGATGTCAGTAGGTGCGCAACATTCATACTGACGCCACACCTGCATGTGAGAGAGACCATTTTCAAGCATTCTCTGCATGGCATTAGTGGTAATCCACCTCACATCTTCATCTATTCATCTGGCGCTAATTCGTCGCAGTCCTACCGACCCCACACATTGGCGCAGATGTTTTTTGTGCATTTGCCAAAGTATAGTGAACGCTACTGTATGGTTTATGGTTAATCGTAGTTATTGGGAATTGTCCGAGATATTCACTGTCATTGATATTACTTTTCCAAATGGGTGCTAATCAAGTGGTAAGTGAGTTCACGAGATGGGCGCTCAATCCATAACATGAACTACACTTGGCAGTAGGTTTAGTTTATTTGTGGATACGATGATGCATACATTTGCCAATGAAGAGATGATAAGCCTTCTATGTGTTACAATTCTAATCCAGTGAAGAGTAAGCTTTCTCCTCGGAGTCTGCCTAATTTCACATCCAACAGTAGTGCAGTAGTTCTCGTGTAAGTCACCAGATGTCCCTGTGGCTTATGTAGCTACCTAAACCCCTCGAATGTCTCGATCCGTATTGTCCAAACGTTAATGATTTTCTCTCTGCCCTTACATCGCGCTATCGCTTCTTATAGCAGTCTGGTATTGATTTTACCCTAGCATCGACACCTGCTGAGAGGTGTACCCTGCTGAACACCGTCCATCAGGTATATTTACACCTACCAGCAGCACCTGCCATACTTATATTGTGTACCATCATAAGCTATGTAATTTGGAAGAATTCTGATTATCCCCTTGTGTTCAACTGGTGACCTTTACACTATTTCATTTGATATGCGCAAAGTAAATGAGTTAATTTCTGCCTTTGTGCAATATAGTATCAACTGTGTCCAACTGTGCCATTACTGTTCCATAGTAATGCATTAATAGAACTGTGTCAAAGTTTGTGTTAGATTACCTTTGTCCACCCTGTGACAAGGTACGTCAAGACGATTAAACCCATTCCCGAAATTGAGAGCATAACAAGGGTCCCATCATAGACGCCGTCAACAGGACTGATGCCGGCCTGAACAAAATTTAACTGCTTGCTTATTGTGGTAAAGTCAAAGAGGTAAGTTATTTTCACTTTCTCTTTTAATTAAAGAATAACCAAATCGTCCATATTTTGTAAACCTATTAGGCCACTGACAAGTGACTTAACCTATTATTGAACCTGGAATAGGTTACTTACTTACAATATTTTAATGAACCCTACCAAATTTTATACAGAGAACTGGCCTGTCAACAGATCCTATATTCCCCGTAGGGAAAAGCCTTTTGTGGCTTACTTTATTCAGGGTAATTACCACAGAGTAACTATCAATTGAATGGTTGAAAATTTTCACTGTCTTTACATGATACAAAAGTTTCAGAAATGTTTATTAATTTTGTCAAATTTACAAGTACACTTCATCACGGTGTCCTCAGACACTACAGTTACTATTAAATACCCAGACTATCTGTAGTCACTTGTCAGTGGCATATTTAAAGGGTATGTGCCCCTTTTATATTTCGTTAATAATTTTTTATGTAGAAGTGGACTTTGATTAATCATGTTTTCTTTTCTCTAGCGCTCACTTTCCTTACAACACCTGCTGAGGTGCCACTGCCAGTTTCAGGCTTATCATCTACCTTTTCAACACTTCCAATCAGTCATGCGTTACAGATTAAATATCAAAACACCCATCCCACCTCCCCTCTTAGACTGAACATCAAACTCATCAAAGTCCATGACTCATATATACAGGCTTTATTGCAAATATCAACTGATTATTATAAATAATGTGTATTATATACAAGGACAACTTCATGTTATTACAGGGTGGATATAATTACAAAGTATATACACAAATTAAATGAAAAAATATTTTGTGGTAATTTGCAGTTGATGTCCACCATTCTTGCGGATTAAGGATGAAGCGTCCACCCAAGGCTTGTGTAGGTGCGGATCTGGAATAGAAACAAGAACACAATTACCACAGGAAAATCTGATACTTGTGTCTTTGCCGCAATCTGCTGCGCGCGGTACCAATTTGCGCAAATAGCAAAGTTAGTCTTTGCTCAATTGTGGTGGAGTGTACGTCAAATTCTGTGCGTCAATTGTACTGATATTTTACATTGTAAATGTAGGTCAATAGTACTGACACACAAGGTGTCAATTTGTGTCAATCCCTGTGCTTTAATTGTATTGATCCACAGTTCTCACCCCTGCAGCGTGCAGGGTCTGGACGCCGCTGGTTACATAATACGCCCCCCTCCCCCAAGCCCACCCCTGCCCACCCCCGCCAGTGCTCCCCACCCCTCCAGCAGATGACTTGTGGAAGAAAAGAATCATTTAGAGGGTTTTTTAGGTCGATTTGAGCAATTTGAAAAAAAATCAAATTTGAAATATTTATGGCTCCAATAAAAAGTGAGCTGTGGGTGAAAACTGACTTTGAGATTTTAGCCCCGAGTGAGAGGGTCCATTCTATACATGTCAGGAAATTCTGTGACGATGACAACATTATCTAGAAAATCACAATGATTACTTACAGTTTTATTCACACACAAAACTCAACCAGAAGATTTTGCTAAAACCTTCCAGGAATAAAAATCATGCCTATCTAATGCCAACTATGTGGTTGAATTTATGGGCATTGAATTATCAGGGGCCCACCTCAGGGACCAAGGATAGGTGCAGGTTCCTGGCCCATTACATTATAGTGGTGGTTGGTTACCTACAGTCCCCCCTCCTGTGTGGTTTCTATGTCAATTTGAGGCTCAGGCCTACCAGAAGGACCCATCCAATCTGAGTATGATGTATCAAGCTGGCCACCTGTACCTATTCTTAACCCATGAGGTGCCCCCCAGACAATTTGATGCCCATATATCCAACAATGTTTTTGGCATGAGATAGGCTGAGATATCATTTATGCAAGTTTTTAGCGAAATCCATAAGTTGGGTTTTTCAGTGTAAGAATTTAGGCAAAAATCTGTCTAAATTTCTTGTAAATGTTTTATTAGTCACACAGTTTCCTGACTAGTTTACAACGGTCATTCTCACTCGGAGCTACAATCTCAAAAGTCAGATTTCACCCATAGTTCCCTATTTATGGGAGCAATAAATATTTCAAATTTGAAAATTTTCGAAATTGCTCAAATCGGCCTAAAACGCCTATTAAATGATTCTTTTCTTCAACAAGTCATCAGCATTTTGTAACCTGTTAATATCAGGGTGCTAGGGGCGGCTATTCACAGAGGGATGACCAGAGACGTGGAGTAAAGGCTGGGAAATATGTAAAATGATTTCCATCAATTAGGGGACTTTTTTGGCATAAGATTATCATTTATCATTTATGAAAGGTTTTAGCAAAATCCATTGTTTGAGTCTTTCAGTATGAAATAAAAGGTAAACGTCTTTTTAGATTTCTAGAGTATGTTTTATCAGTGACACAATTTTCTGACTTGTATAGAATGGACCCTCTCACTCGGGGCTAAAATATCAGACTTGGTTTGGACTCATCGATGACTCATGCTGGGAGTCATAAATGTTCCAAACTCTTATTTCTTCCAAAGTGCTCAAATCAATATAAAAACCATCTCAAACAGTTCTCTTCTACCACGAGTCGTCTCCTCTTTGCAACCTGAGAATATCAGGGGGCTAGGGGTGGCTATTCATAGAAGGGAGGCCAGGGGCAAGGAGTAAAGGCCAGGAAATATGTAAAATGATTTCAACCAACCTGGGGACACATTTGGCCTTAGGTGGGTCTAATTATCATTTATGAAAGGTTTTTAGCAAAATCCATTGGTTGAGTCTTTCAGTATAAAAATAAGGTGACAAATCTTTCTTAATTTCTAGATAATGTTGTAATCATCACAAAATTTTCTGACATGTAGAGAATTGTCATTCTCACTCGGGGCTACAACCTTAGACTCAGTTTTGAACCATAGTTGACCCATGATGGGAGCCATAGATATTTCAAATTTTGATTTTTTTCAAATTGCTCAAATAGGCATGAAAACCCTGTCAATAGGTTCTTTTCTTCCAGAAGTCATCAAGAATTTACATTCCCGTTAGCAACCCACAACAATGCACAGGGGCCTCAAGAATTTAGATTTAGATTTTGCTGAAAACTTACATAAATAATATCCAGGCATATCTAATGCGAAAAACATTGTTGAAAATGGGGGTATTATCAGGGGACCACCTCAAGGGCTCAGTAAAGGTGCCTAGGTTTTGGCGAGAAACCTTGGAGGATTACTTCGTCTTTGCCAAGGACAATGGGGACTTATTAGAAGGAGAGGATGATCCTACCCTGACTGAGAGCAAATAAAGGCTTTGGAGGGGTTTCAGGATCCACAGGAGGACGAGGGTGAGCCTGGATCAAATTGAACAGCTGCTGCATAGGAGACCAAAAAGTTACAAAAATTTAACTAGGTCATGCTTTTTGGCAACTTGTGATCTAAATGGTTCAAGTTGTGTCACCTTCAAATCGATATAGATACCATACCCTTAGACCTGTCCTGTCATCAACAGTTGCCCAAAAATGTTTTCTGAGATATGCCATAGTTATCGTCATTACACTTGCTGTCTTTAGGTTGAAATCAACAATTACTGAAAGTATGATGTGGTGACCTAGTTAATGTCATCTCCCATGTCTAGCATGGATGGTGTCAGCCTCTACCTTCTCTGAGGCCTAATTGAAAGTTCTTAGCAGGCATGTTATGAACAAAATTCAATCTATAAGGTTGGCCCCATATATCCTAGACATTAACGTGGACTTTTGTCATGTTTAGGTGTTTTTGTAAGTACCACAACGACGGCCCATGTTCTGTTCAAATCTCAACGGCAGAGTGTCTTGCCAAATGGCAGTAGGTGGCCGAGCTGACTTTAGGTGCGCCTGATCTCCATGCTATTTATGGTCTTAAATGTAGACAGTTATGTGTCTATAATACCAGTATAACAACCTAGAGGCTGTAACTATAATTCTATGACATGGTCTTAATGTTGAATTTACTTCATGAAAGATTTTAGGCATCGGGAGTAGACCCAAGCAAACAGTTCTTAAAATGGTAACTGGAGAACTCGGGTCGCGGACGAACTCGGGCCGGGAGTACTCGGGCCACATGCCAGCTCGGGCCGGGAGAACTCGGGCCGCATATCACCTCGGGCCGGGAGAGCTTGGGCCGTTCCCGTGGTCCCACAGGCGTCGGGGGCGGGGACTTGACGGGAAGCAGCCCCGACCTTAAAATTACACTTTTTCCAATTTCTCAAAATAAACCCCCTGTCCGCAAAAGTCGTGACGTCAGGAGGGCCATTAACAGTCACTCCACGCTGCTCCTGGGCCTAAACATGGGCCGGGTTGGGCCTCGGGTTCCCTCTGTGTATCATAGTAGGACCCAGCTGTCAGATTTTCTATTTGCACTAATAATGGCTCACAAAATCATGTAAACTTGTACATATACAGTAGAGGAGGGTATTATCGGCAGGGGTGTATTATTGGCACCCCATACACATCTTGGGATTTTGCAAATAGATTAAGGCTTTCCAGGTGACTTCGTATATTCAAATCTAAATTCATATTCTGTTATTTAGGAACAGACTTGTATTGTACTTTCAAAATGAAATAACGGTAGCTTCAAAAGAAATATTATGCCTCAAAATTACCTATCCAGAAATATCCATTTTATCTCATTCAATAACTGCTATTGGTGCATCATTTTCAATGTGTAGACCTTTAACAAACATATAATGCATTCGTTTGAATATTATAATTAAAAAGTAATCCAAATAAATAATAATTTGCAAAAAAAAAGTTTTCTAGATCTTAGAGCAGCTTTAAATGCATGGGTGCCGATAATACACTCCATTTCATATGATGTCTTGTATTATCAGCAGGGTTAAATTACTATTTCAAATATTAGGCTGGTAAATATACAAAAATGACGAAAGGGATAAATCACTTGAAGGATTGTTGGGGGAAAAAATCTGTCTGTTACACTCAGTAGTTTTGGGAGTAATAGATAGGATACATCAATTTTATCTAAATGTAAATGACTCCAACGTCAATTCACATTGAACAGCCTATGTAAGGTAGCATGAAAAACCTAACCTTCTTTTGAATTATGATGAAGTGATGTTTCCACGTTATCAAAATACCATTTTGTAATCAGAACCCTCTATGATTATGTGTTAGACTTGATAAAACATATTTCTAAGGGAAATTGTGTATCTAATTAATTTTATCTATGAATTTTAATTATTTACATGATAGGGTGCCGATAATACAAGACAGGTGCCGATAATAGACTCCAAAACATGAACAATTTATCACACTTTTATTTCCCATATTATTTTTTGAAAATCGGATACCATATCCTAAGGTGATTCAAATATGTATAGATCATCTCATGGAATACGTTTTTTATTAAAGTTTAGAAAAAAATAAGCTTACAATGGTATATTGTGCCCTAAGGTGCCGATAATACCTACCACTACTCTATAGGGGAAATTTCACTCTGAATCACGATATGCTTCCCCCTCCCTTCCTCCTGCCCCACTCCCGGCACTACCCCGACCTTATCATCGCCATCTCCCTCTCCCCAACAGCCCCACTCAAACCCGATCTTATCAATATCAACGCCAACTCCCCCTCCCCCCACAGAACACGCGGCCCGAGTTGGTCAGCGGCCCGACTTCACCCGGCCCGACTTCGTCAGCGGCCCGACTTCACCCGGCCCGAGTTCGTCAGCGGCCCGAGTTCTCTAGTATTCCTTAAAATGTGTTCTCCCAAACTCAGTTGCTCCTACATTGTCAGATTTCCACTCTATAGGAGAAGGACATGCTCCTGATGGACATGACAAGTGCGTGAACAGACACCTTGGCGCGGCTGTCAACCTGGAAGAAGGGGCCCAAGGGCAAGAGTGAGAGGCAGCACCAACTGAGCCACTACAACGCCGGGGCAGGAAGGTCTGCCAGGACACCCTGCTCTTTTTCTAGAGTTAATTATTCATCTCAGTAGCTAAGATTCTCTTTTTAACTAGTTCCAAAGTCTGTGTTCTGCTGTAACTTATTAACATGTACAATACTTTAATAACATGACTGTAGATCACCATTCTTACAGTCACATGTCCCCATGCAACTTGTTAAGTCAATGATCATTCCATGCTCAGTTGTAAGTCTGTTGTTTTTCAGCTGTAATATAAACAAGATGACCACAATCAGCAAGTGGTACCAGGAGCATGGGGTCGTATCCAATACTAAGATGTCTTGCAGACACAAGGCCAACACCCATGCCCTTGACATGAACAACTTCCACTGCATCATCAACTTTATCAACTCTTATACCAAAACCTATGTGCTCGTCCTCCCCGGCGGAGTCTCCATGCATAAATGCAACAACATCCTCCTCCTCCCCTCCAGCTCAAGAAAGGTAGATGTGCATAAACTGTATCAAAAGAGCAATCAGGTACACCCACCGTATTGTTGCCCTTACCACCTTCCATAACCTCATATTGTGTGTTCACGTCCCATGACTGACCTATGCTGGAGGAGGAACAACCATAACAACTCGAACTCCTCCAACCTCCCCGAGATAGTAAGTAGGCAAAGTTAAAGAAGAAGCATCAGCATCTGGGAGTACTATAGGAAAACTTACAGATGTTGATCGTGTGACCCTGAATATGAGGTAAGCATAAAAAAATGACGACTCAACGCGTTAGGCTGAGGGCGGTAATTTTTCTGACGTCCACTTTACCTATGACCCCCAGACACCCGTCAGGACATTATTGATGACTATATTGAGCTGTTGTAGGGTCTCATCTATTACTGTGTGCTATGTGACTGTATTTAACATTCATTTCCTATTAAAGTCTATGTTCTTAATTACCTGTCTTGTTTTGTTGATAAATATAAGTTGATCATATTTAAGAGAATGATAAATGAGTTCAATCTGTATTCGAATAGCATATTAATACCGCAGTCTTATATATTTATAAATGAGTAGGGGAGGCGATCCTTCTAGCGGTAGAGACTCCGTGTATGGGGGCTCATTTTTCCACAAAAAGAACACTCACTTGACAAGAGGTAAAATTTATTAGATCCACTGAAAGATATATATAAATGGTCTCATCTGATTCCATATATGATGTGCCTTTGTTCACTTCCAACAACATCAGTTACACTCAAACCAGGTATAGTTCACAATGGGCTTCCCCTTTCGAGTACCTTAATACCACTTGTTTCCTAGTCAGGAACATCACTCCCCAAGCTCCGCTTGTATCTGTGATGATAATTATAGCTTATCTTGTTCATCCTCTCCTAAGTGCTATTCTTCCATAAGGTTATGTCAATGAGTGGTTCCAACATTTACTAGTTCACCTAGCTAAGCCTACCTGTGATGTCCCATTTTGGAACCATACGTACGCATAGTTAACTATTGCTCTCTAGGATTGTGCCCTTATATAGCGTCAGCTGAAGGCTGAAGCTATACCTATGCACAGTATTATCTGCCCGGCTCAGGCTTCTACCATACCTGCAGGCTGTGGACTTGAGGTGGCTGGGATTGAAGGTGGAGGGGGGGGGGGGCTACACAGCTTGGCTCAGGCCTCTCTCCTCAATCTTAAGGTAGCGTGATGTTTAACAATCATCACCTGCACGCATGTGTGCATATTTTTCATCTGAATACTGTGATTTTGGCTTGAATTGTGACATTGCGCTGACAGAAATGCACCATCAAAGTTATCAACTTGTCAATGGAAAGAATATTTTATATACTGTTCCTTTAGGGGATGGAAGTACAAACGTATTTTGGGACAACTTTAACTGGAAAAGCATACCAGAAAACAGCAACTGCACATTAGAGCCTGAAGTGGTACATGCCCACCTGATCAAACATGTACTCCCTAGAGCCAAGGTTATCATCATATTCAGAGATCCAATAGACAGGTAAGACACCGCTGCATTATTAAATTATTTTAGGCCTTCCTAACTAATACCCTTTACATACTTGGCTCGAAATGCGCTCATAATGACAGATTAACAATGTGCATTTTGGGGCTAGTCTGTAAGGGGGGACCCGGGGCCCAGATATGAGCCTGAGTCCAGGGCCTGAAGGGCCCCAGCCTCACGCTGATATTGGGGTGATAACTGCCTGAGTACTCCCTTCGAGGTTCGTTATGGATTTATTATTCCTTTTCTGTTAGATCTGAGCTCCCAAGGAGGGGTGCACAGCAGTCAGTGATGGTGGGGCTGTGACGCTTCACATTTCTGTCTTGTTCTTCCTCGGTAGTTTCTGTATTGCCATGCAGGGCAATCAAAGGCTTGTTATCACCCAGGTTTGTATCCCCCTGTGTTAAACTCTTAACTGTTAAATTTGTATCACCCTAAGGTGTGATGAATTGTTTTACAGCTCTGAAGCTCGGAATGATAAAGGACAGCTTGGTCTCATAAATAGCATACATTCATGATCTAATTGTACTTTTAAGGTGAACAACCTTATGGGACATTAACCTTACCTGACATAGGTTTTAACTTAATGCCATATATCCATTTGCAAGGTTACTATGAAATGCATTGATGAACTTTTAGAAACACAAGTGAAGCAGGTTAGGGTGTGAATCGATGTCATAACAAAATTAAAACTCAACAAAACAAGTTTATGTATGCTGCCCATGAATGAAAAAAGTTCTACTGTCAATAAATATACATTACTTCGTGTACCTAGATAAACCTCTTCTTTGACCCTAAAATCCTATCCCCCCCAACTATTTCATCATCATCAGATGCTACATCCTTGCAGACTATGCAATTGGTCAATTGTATGTATAATGACGGCATTTGGAGGGAAATTAAATCTATGTCAGAGCTGGCTGATTATGCACCTTATATCTAAAAACATAGATTATATAGGACACTTGTGTTTCTAGCCTTTCCTGGTCTTGGGTAGCTCTTCAGGCAAAAAATCATGGACTGGGCCACACCTGCTTGGAGAGTGTGAGGTTAGACTTGCATTTCCCACCTTTTCAGCCTACTATACGATACTACATGCACACTTATATGTAACTTATATATATGTATATATCAAATTATGCTCAAAATCACTGAATAGAAATTTGAATTCCGAGTCAAAAGATACCAAATATGACATATTCATGTTAATTGGAAATGAATATATTGAATAACTGGAATGGAGAAAATTGAGATAAATTACAATTCTATCAAAGTTTGGGAATTAATTTTGAGAAAACCACTCATCATATTTACAGATTAATGCTATATTCCATTGAAAACACCCTAGGCTCTAGTAAATGGAATAATAAGCCCATCCTGCATTTGGTATATCCCAGGGTTGGACAAAATAACAGCATTGGCCTTCCTTGTCTCTCAGAGTTACTGAAATAAGCAACAATCATATCTTCCTATTTATCCCAGAGGTGGTAGAATATCATGATTTCTTAGATATCTTCAATTGACAGAATTACAGATTTTCCAGCCAATCAGAATGCTGTATCTCAGGGCCAAATAGGGTTGGACATTATAGGTTTGGCTGACAGGCTTTATCATTGGTGATTGGTTCCTATGGGAAAAAGGCGAATATACCAAGCTGCATTTTGCCAATTTTAGGCATCAACCAAATTACTTTGGTTAAGGTTGTCTTATGCAACTCTCTTCATGACATAAACATGAAAGGAATTTTGAAAATACTTCATGATAAACTTGATATTCGTGTAAACTGGGACGGGCTTATTATCAATTGTTATCTTATGTCATTGAATTTTATGTCTCCAGAAACTACACATTTTTCCTTTCAATTGGTATATATTGAAGAAGGGTAACAAAGGCAGTAGTGACGCTCTTGCCCATTCAGGGACTATTTAGATTATAATGACTGCCCTTTTATCAATTGAAAATTTTAACAATTAACAAATTAATAAATAATAGATAATAATAAAAAAATATACAAGTGGGTGGAGAACATCTGTGACTAATGGTGACCAAGGAGAGACTAATTTGACGTCAAGATGGTCATGTGACAAATTTACATAACATGAATAATTAAGTAAGTAAGACTCGCAGCATTCCCTGATAATGTATATCCATATAATTATGATAATAATTATATCTGACATATATTGAACAAGGGTAACAAAGGGCAGTAGTGAAGCTCCTGCTAATTCAGGAACTATTTAAATAATCGCCAAACCTCCAAGAGCTAAATGCAACTTTGTTATCCTTTACATTTTGTTGTTCTATTTCTTTTTTAATAGAACTTTAGGACATCTGAAACCTTTTTGTATCTGGCAATGTTAGAATCTAGTGATTCTGTTAGATACAAAAGAACTGGCAGACTCCTTCAATCACCCCTTAATTTATAGACTGTGAGAAGTATCATCCAGAATGGAATACAAAGAACAACAAGTCCTCAATTTTGCTGAAAATTAAGAATATATTAGAGGAACACCAATGTTCCCTTTTATGTATGAAAAAGCACAATCATTACCTGAGACATGAACAACAGGAAAGAGGCATTCCTTAAACCGAATGGTTTTTGGATTTAGTAATTGTCAGCAAAATACCCCAATAAAAAACTTAATGTCCGAACATTTTAGGGTCTGGGCTGACAATGTTACATGTGCTTTTCTTAAAAGGCCTCTGAAAGTTGTAATTACAGCACACCAAAAACACAAATCAAATGATTTAGAAAGGTCCAAAAGGGAAAAAAATACCCCTTAAATTTGGAGGGGTTAAAGGAACTGCCTGGGTTAAATTGCATACAATGAAACGTTTTGCTCCTTTTAATGTTTGAGTAATCAACAATTTTTTTGGATCAACATATTTTTATCCTTGCATTTTATGTAACAGCCAAATGGAACTCAAGTTAATTGGAATCCATACAAAACTCAATCGAGTTGACACTTTGGTATTACAAATACCTGGAACATGGTCATTGGATACCACAAAATACAAATGACAACCAGAAAAATTCTCTTAACATATCCATTGTAGTTCATTTTTTGCTAAGGCCTATTGACAACATTATTTGAACAGCTGAGTTGTCTGTGTAAAAAAGAACATGTTGACCTTTAAATGAAGGTCCCGAAATATGGGCTGCACAAAGTAAGGGCCAGAATTCTTTGGAACTAATAAAACCAGAAATTTCATCAAAAGTTGGCCCTCTAACTTTGTGAGCGCAAATGTTAGGGAACAACAATGGGTCCCAAGTTCCCCAAAATAATCATTAAAGTTAGTACTGTATCCACCAAAACCAATGCCTGAGGCATCTGTAAATAGAACAACATTGACGGACGACAATTTAATGACTTTTTCAACAACATTAAAAATGTTGGCAAAGGACAACCCCCATCTGAGATCAGATTTAAATTTGGCAGTCAATCTAGCCTTGTGATTACTTTCCTTTATGGAGGCAACTAAATTGATAACTCTCCTACTAAATGTTCTGCCACCTTTTACAATGGTAGAATGATGGGAAAGTATACCAGCTAGTCGTTGTCATGCAATTTTGTAGATGATATTTTGTCCCTAAAGAAATCTAGCCCAGCATGGATTTACCAACTTATCACTATGTAAATGAAGGGTCATGTCAGTACTATCAATGATAATCCTCAGATATTAAACATACGTTGAAGGGGAACTTGATTTCGACAATTTGAGACAAAAATTTAATCCTAACCTAGAAAATGTGAAAATAACATGTTCCATAGCAGTCTAACAATCTGGATGAGAACGTGCTACAAAAATAAAACCATCGATATAATTTCTCCCCCCCCCCCCCGAAATTTTACCCTGGGCCGATTTATTGGTTCCCAAGTTGGATCCGGTCTTCCGATCAGCCCAGCAATGGTTAACATATAATTGTTCAACTTAAAATGTCATGGGGAATGATAACAATGATAGTAATCATGATAATGAGTACACCGAATACAATTTATGAGATAATGAGATGCAAAGACTCGTGCTTTCTAACATTCTTTATAAAAGTTTTGACAATCTTTTTGTGGTCAATTTAAATTTACTATAGTCATCTATGTCTTTTAAATCATTTTGCTGACTGTTCCAAAGCATCACTCCAGAATATAAAATTTAATGTTTGAATTGTTAAACATAAAATTAAGCAGATGACTCTCCCTTCTCTTATTTAAAAAGGCCAAGTTAGCTCTAATATGTAATTGATCGAAATCAACATTACCAATTACACCATAACAAATTTTCAAAGCTTGATTTTGTTTCTCCTGAAGCCTGTTAAGAGTACTTTCAGAAGCTACTCAATAAAAAATATCCCCATAATCAAGATACGGTAGGATATTGGTCTTATACAGCGTAACTGCTGCATCGCTTGTTAGTCGTAATTTTTTCAATAAATAAATTTTGTGCCTTAATATTTTGAAAGTATTATCAATATGTTGCTTAAAATTCAGTTTCTGATCTAAAGTGATTCCCAAATATTTATATGTATCCACTACATCAAGATTAATGTTATTCATCTGAACTCGTAAGTTGGGGTCAAGTAATGTAATCTGATTATGGCTTCCAAAATACATCACTTTTGTCTTCTTGATATTAATTGTTAACTTATTCATTACACACCAATCATACAAAACATCAACACTTATTTGCAACATAGATATAATATCCTTTTGGCCATAAGATGAATATAACAATACTGTATTGTCGGCATACTGAAAAACATCTATGTCATTATTATCCAGTTTAGATCATTAATGTATATTAGAAAAAGCAATGGGCCCAGGACCGAGCCCTGTGGAACTCCACAGGTAATTGGTAATTGATCTGAGAAGGTATTATTAACAAAGACCTTTTGTTTTCTATTAGTAAGATAATTGTTTATTAAACTAATTGCATCTCCATGTAGATTATAGAATTCTAGTTTTTGCATTAATATTTAATAATTGATTGTGTCGAATGCTTTGGAGAAATCGATAAATATTGACTGAGTCACTCTACTGTTATCTATTGCCTTGTAAATTTTATCTAACATTAATTACAGGAAAAGGAGAACTGTGGTTAATATTTCTAGCAATAAAATTCCCAATCTGGATAAAAATAAAGGGAGCACATTTCAATCCAAACGGCAAACAACAATCCAAAAAGGGTTCTTAAGCTTCTTCACCAAACAAGTTACAATTATTCCCTTGAAAAAATACATGATCGTAAAAACTGTTAACAGAATGATAATCCTGGATATATCAAAAACTGAAAAATAATCACCAGGTTTAACTAACTCTATGACCATATAATTGTATGAGAATTTTTGACAAATTTCAAACATTTAGTTATTGATACTGATTCCTAATGGTTGGCGACAGTCAGTTATTGGTCTTATTTTTCCATCTGGTTTCAGCAATAGCGCCTGAAGAATGAAAGCAATGTGGAACAACAAAGGATTAAATTATCTTTTGTTCTTCAAGTTCTTTTGATAAAAGAATATCCATTTGATGTTTAGCATTGTTGTCTAAAATGCTTTTGTAATTCTTACAACAATAAGAATCAAGGTCCTGACTGTCAAAAATCAGAAAACCATAAAAAGTTCCAAATAAAACATATATGTCATAGACACAAAGACAATCTTTAAGAATTATACAGGAAGCTGCCACACAGCAAGGCTTTAGTTGTGAAAGCTCTGAACCTATATAATGAATACAAGTGCATTTACTATCAAAAAAACATCAAATATCTGTATAAAATCTCTAGTTGCTGAGAAAACAACTTGTCGCTTGCCGGGTCTGACACAATATATTTCAATCGCAAGAGGATCAGCTTCACAGTTAATATATGTTAACTCTTCTGCCAAAAACTCCTCAAACTTGCTCATCATAATCCTAGAACGCTTTTTAGAATTCAATTCGTTGACCAAGTTACAAATTTCCTTTAAAATTCATTTTCACAAGATTGACCTCTGACCCTGCAGTCTGAATGACTGTCATGGCGACTGGTTACTACCGGCTTATAATAGGTAATAGAGAAAACAAAAGAAACAACATTTTCTTTTTATTTATTTTTAATTTAAATGAATAAGCAGATTATATATTAATATATACAAGGCACTTGTTTTAGATTTAAAAAGTCATAAATATTTGCGTTTTTTTCAGATTTTTCTATATTTTTCTACTTTTTTGGTTTTTCATACATTACCCATATAGCAAAAGTTCTTCAGTTTTTTATGTATATAGATAGTTGTCTTTGGTCAGCCATTTATTCTTAAATGGTAAAGGAGTTGTTGGAGCACGAGAAACCACAACCTCTAGATTGGGCTGAACGTTCTGTGAGTTCTTCCAGCTTACTTTGCAAGTTGGTAACCACGAAGGCTCGGTCGACATTGGCAGACAGAGCCTCCACACAGTCGATGGTGTTCTCCAGATCACGTTGCATGTGTCCTAGTGATATGGGATGTCTCTTAGGCATATCCAGTACTTCGTCTTCCTCTGATGTCTCTCCTTCTTTTTCATCTGTATCTGTAGATAACCACATTTCTAGCGTTTCCAGATCAGGTGTTTCCTTCTTCAACATTTCCACCGGTTTAAGTTCATGTAAGTAATCACTGTCTTGTCCATTAGGTTTGTTAGGGCTGTAGTACCTAGTGCTGACAGTGCGACGTAGGGGCTGAGAGTCCGACATGTTTCTATGAGAAATCTAACACAGCACGCTCCACAGGTGGTGCTTGTGAGTGTTTGTAGTTGTTGTCTGTTATAGTCCCAGATACCGTATGACAAACGTTAACAGAATGAGAGGGGCTTTATAGCTATTGGCGGTAACCCAAATGAGTAAAAATAGTAAGTTTTACCTTGTGGTGATACCCAAAATGCTACCCAATGTTCACCTGGTTTGTTGTGAGGATCTGTGTTGCTAAAGAAACAAGTAAATGGTCGAGGTTTTCTGGGTATTCTATCAGAGGGAAAAGTTCCAAGGAAATATCTATTTGTGTTGGGATGGTTACTAAGAATTTCAGTTGTGAGGTTTTGAGAACCATTCTCTACACCATGACGTAGTCAGTGACCGGCAATCAGTTGGCTGTAAGCTGGATCAAGTTGTAGTAAGTGCTCAGCATAGTTACTAAAACCACATCGCCCAGCGCTTCAGCAAACTTTAGGGAAACCGAAAGCTTCCCCTGTCACAGCAGGTTGATGCAGGTGTCCTCTGGGGTTCGATCGGGAGTCAGGTCGAAAGCAAAGAGTGTGTAACCATTCTTAAACTCATGTAACTGAATCCTGCAGTTGTGAACAGAGGCCAAGAGCCTCGTCTCCCTGAAGAGTTGACTGTAAGCTCTGCTACATTTCCGTTCACAAAGTCTGTCTTCACGTGGAACTTCTGGTCATCGAACTGCAAGGCTACTTCTGTTACCTCGTAGTGCTTGAAGTTGAACGAATTCTCGGTCTTGGTCCATGAGCTGGCCGATTCTTTGACGAAGCCCAGAATCACCCCTGTGGAGATCTGCTTTTGTGTCAGGCACGGACGACAGTACTCTGATGAGTCTTGTGTGAGGGTGTGCTTTGTGACCTTACTCCTGGTGATCGGGTAGTTGAATGGTCCCATCTTGGGGTTGTGTACACTTTTATTGTGTACCTCCACCACCTTGTCCCTGATGTGAACTTGGCGCAGGGTCATTTCAGCCTTCCTGATCACGAATCTGTAGGTCTCATTAGCAGCCATCTGCATTTAAAGCTTGCAGCCTGATGTTCAAACACAAGTTTGATCTCACAGTGAGAGGGTAGCAGTTTACACTGAGTAAACAAATCCAGGTGTGGTCTTGCCATCACAGACTTCACACTTCCTCCGATATGGCCTGTTCGTCATGAGTTCCAACCTGCATTAGCTGCACCCCTGGTGTCCATTTTTTCAGCTGTGCCCTTATACCAGTTATACCGGGGTGTCCATGAACCAGTTCTGGCAACCTTGGAGGCGAGACTTTCTGACACCCTCCTCCATCGTCAAGAGGTCGATGAGATAAGACTTGTAGGAGTACTCTTCATTGTTAAAAGTGACCTTCTTACCATTAATGAGAAGCTGCACGCTGCTGAAAAGCAAATGAATTAAGTCGTTAACTGGGGCTGCATCGTGCTGTACAGTTAAGGCTTCTTTGTTTGCTTGGACTACATACTCTAGGTAGAGTTCAGCTTTTCTGAGGTCTGTGTACAGATTGCTTGGATTAAAGGTGAAGTCAAAACACGTTGTGGTGTCAGTGAGAGCATTGTTTGTTGTTTTTTTTCGCGAATTGACTTCGGAGAATATCTTTCTGTAATATAGATAGTGCGTGTAAATCAAATTCGCACAAGTTGAAGCATGGAGATGAATGAGACTCATGATGATAGCCTTAGAAAAGGGTACACTTACGTCTACCTACACTCTTCTTCCCGTTGGCATGTATTGTACCTTCGAGTTACTCTCCCTTGTTTGGCAGGAGGTCCACCATCGTCGTCAGTGTTTAAGTACCTTCTTGCTGCACTGAAGGCTGTGTCCATTAACTCACTTGCTGCCCTCTTAGACTGAATTACGATGCTCTTCTCAATGATATTTCCTGCCACGACATTGTCAGAAACTCCTTTTCCTGTTCTCACGATGATGGGGAATGCTGCTTTAAATGCTGATGAATCTTCTTTGTCATGGGAAGGGCTGATCTGTTTATACTTCTGAATATCCCATGGCCACGTTGTCTTTTAGCTCCACCGAAAGTAGGTAATTGTCCACCTCCAAACTGCAAGCGCTTATAATATTGTCTGTATTCACCTCTTGGCGCTGTGTACAAGGGTGAGGTGTTTATATAGTAACTTACCATTTTCACACGGTTTAGTCTGTTACACTAATGTACTATAGGGGTGCGTGAGAGCCCTAAAGGTGAGTACTACCAACACCTCCCCGTGCTCAAATGGTATAGGTTCTCCTACACTGTCTCTTAAGTACACTTAGATCTCTTTGAAATGTGTTATTCGCAGAGGACTGGAAATCAAATTGGGAAAGTTTATTGTGTCCATTCTTTTGGCAGAGTAGTTGTAAACTGCCATACATTGAAGAAGTGGTGCTTCAGTATCTCATACCACACTGTTGTGAATAATGTCAGAGTACACATAGACTGTACGGTTTCTGAAGTTGATATCTGTTATTTGTTTTGCTCTCGTGAATCTACCCATGTTTACTTTTCCTTCAAAACCAAGTTGATAAGAAAGGTTTTCTGGTATGACAAGCATGGAGTTGGTAGGTAGCGCAATAAGCGTTTTCATTGTGAATTCGTTATAAGAGAAAACTTCATCTCGACTATTTCCATTATTTTTTTTCGCCTTTCAGCTTTCAAGTTCTGGATGACTTTTGGAATATTTTTCCTCATAATTTCATTCAGGAGTTTGATGAGATCTTTGTTGGTTTCCACTCGCCCACTTTCCATTGAGATACGAGCGTAAGAGTGTTTTCCTGGAAAGTGCTACTTTGCTATTAAATCAATGTAATTCAATGTGGGAGGAAGCTTTTTTGGTTGAGCATCATCAGCTTCTTCGAACACTTCTGAGGGCTCTGGTTCATCGTCATCGTTATTGTCTTCTTTTTCTCTTTCAATCCCTCCATACCAACTTCTAGCTTTCTCTTTGGTGCTGTTTCATGCATGTGGGTCACCAAATTGGTATCAAACATTCCTGTTAGGTACGGCTCCCCGTCACGTTTTTTCCTACTGCTCTCTATTTCTCGCTTTAGTCGAGTAATAGCTTCAACCTGCCTTGTCTGAGGTGCTTGTAATGGGGTAATTCATTCTCTAGGTTGCTTATGAGGAGTAGGTCTGTTGGAAGTGTGAGAACTTGTGGTAGGAGGAAAGTTTGAAGTAGTAGCTAAAGAAATTGCAGTAGCTACCCTTACAGCTGACCTTGCAGCTGAGAATAAACGTGTAGAAGAGTCGTCAGGGTGTGATGGGGCAGGTGATGCAATTGAAGCAGCTGCAGTTGCAGGTGTAGTTGTGGAATTACCATGAGAAGAAGGATCTTCAGGGGAACCACGAGAAGCTCTGGCGTTAGTTGCTGTGGTGTTTTGTTTCCTCTTTTCTTTTGGTGCTTCTGCACTGAGAAGGTAGAAAGTTGATTTCCACACGTTGTACCATTTTACTGGAAGTGTTATTTCAGACAATGCACAGTCTGTGTCAGCTGGTAGTACCATATATTTTTGTAAAAGAACTATGTAAGTCCTCAGAGTCTTGTCTGGAAAAGTCTATGTAGAGGCATTACTAGGTAAAGTGCAGGTTACATCCATTTTTGTATGTTCTTGACTGGTTCCCAACTGTTGAATTTGTCTATGTACCCTTTCCACTTAATGAGTGCTTCTCTTTTAGTACCTTTTCCTCTATATTTAAGGATGCTCTCCACTGTGTACTGCTTCCTTGGAGCCTTTCACCTTCTGAACATCTTGAGGATAGAACCACCCCTTTATTTCTTCTTGAAGGGCATATTCGATTCTATATCCTTTACTATAGTTGGGTTTCTTTACAGTGAATATTTCTTCGCTCCAATTGGGTTCATATCCACGATTAAAGGTTTTCTTTTTTTTTCCTCAGAATTTGTGCTCTATCTCCAGTTTTCATTTACGGTTTCCTTTTCTTCTTCTTCTTCAAATCTTTATCTCTCACTCTTTCATACAAATGATAAAACAATCAGTCGGCATTATCTTTATTTACGTCTACCGAGTAACCACCACATTTTCTGTTGTAAGGTGCCATTGAACCTTTCTGCTATAGAGCATTTTATGTCATTATTTTCACCAGTGAAAAAAGATACACCTCTCATTTTCAAGTAATCCTGAAAAGCTTTGTTCAGGAACTCTTTACCTTTATCGGTTTGGAGGTATTTAGGACACCTTTAAACTGTCATAACTGTGAAAGCTTCCGTAACATCTTTGGCTTTTTTACTCTTTATAGCTTGCACAAATCCTAATCTAGAGATCACATCTATGGCAACCATTATATATAAATTGCCTTTATTATACTTTTTAATTGTTGCATATCTATCAGGTCCATTTGCCATTGTTTATCTATTCCAAAAGTCTGTGTTTTATGCCTAGGAAATGGGTCTCTTGAAAGGTTTGTGCTTAGTATAAGCATCCACAGATTCAAGTGCATCTTAAATATGCTTGATGTCAGTCTTTTTGAAATAGTGTTTCTTTATTTTGGATGCACTTGTGAAGCTTGCTGGCTGTTTAGGATCAGTTAAGTGTTTAATTACTTCTTTCTTCAGAGCCTTGTAGACCATTTTACAAACAGTGTAAAGTGTCGATGTTTGTGACTTCTACCTGACATTCCTGTTGAGGAGTCTTCTCTTTCTGCCTAGCTCCTTTTCACTGTCAGAAACCTTCATGTTATAGTTCCTTATATATTTTTTGGATTTAGTTTCTTCACAATCTTGACGAATTGTTTCTGCCCCGGTAAGTTGGCCCGCTTCTTAGTAAGGGGAGACGTCAAAATTCTCCATAGCCTGCCGCAGCCACTGGTCAGTGACATTACACCAACATGCCTCCACCCAGGGCCATTTAAGGTTGCAGCCTGCCGCAGCCTGGTAGGAAAGGGGTTGGGACCCTATCTTAATGACCCTAAATGACCTCATTAACTAATTAATTAATTAGCCTAATGAGGTGATTAAGGTATGTAATATATACAAACATAAAGGAAAAGCACCATTCTATCTTTTTCCTAAATAAAACACTGATAGAATTCCATGTCTGGCACCCCTTATGAGAATGCAATGAGTTTTAGAATGCTGCAGCCAGTCATGGCACATAGGGCTTATAACTAACAATCTGCCCCAGCCTGCCGCAGCATCCAAAGTTCACAGCCCCTGAATTTTGACGTCACCCCTAATCGGTCGCACTGCACTCGAAAAAAGGTTGACCAAATGAGCTTCATCTATATGAGTGTCTCCTAAAATAGGTCATCCATCTTTTATAAATTGCTTTGGTGTTTTAGCTAAGGTCTTGTAGAGATTACGCACAGAGTTATGATAAGAACTCGGAACTTTTTCTAGTGCTTTTTCCATTTTGTGAGATAGTACCTTCGGCATAAGTAATCCTCTCAGTTTTGTAGAAGCACTTTTAGGTTTTATAATAGTGGAGAGAAGGTGGAGGAGAAGGAGAAGGAGAAGGTGAAAGGTGTAATGTTGAAAACAACATACTTTTAGCTTTAGAGGAAAGAATAGAGGACCTAGTCATGAGATCATTATATGTGGCTAGTTTCTCTTCTCTGCTCATCGTTGTATAGTTCAATACACAGTCCATTTCTTTTTGTAAATGAGCTAACACCTCCAGGATAGAAGCTGTAGGTTTAAGTTTTTCTTTTACCATTGACTTTTCGAAAAAGGAATCCTTGTCACTTTGTTCGGCATTAGGCAGAGAATCAACATTACCAGAAACATTTGAACTCTCCATTTCCATTTTGTTAGAACTTTGCAACACATCTAGATGAACGAGCAGCATCGGTTTGTAGCTTGTCATTTTTCACCTAATGATGTCTTGTAAGTCCCCCAATAAGACTGGATATGAGTGGAACAGCTAATCCCAATGGAGTATCAAGAAATCCACCTTCTTGTTCAAGAATCATATGTTTGTGTCCTATTGTAGTTTAAGGTTTGGTAAGACCTTTGATTTGTTTCATGTAACTCAATAGACGACCGACTGCTTGTTTATTGGAGATGTGCAAGTTTTTATTCATAATATTGACACCTATTTGTGCTACACGGGAAGATTTTGATCTCATACACTAAGCAGACTTGGCCCTGTTTGAATCAATTTGCTATATGCCGTGTCGATAAGTGTATGACTTACTCCACCATTAACCCTGAAACAGCACAGTATCATTATATTCCATGCCCGGTTAAAATGACTATCCTAAACTTTGTAAACGGGCGTAAGTTTTACTGCACCAATTTAGTCCTTGATGTGCGTTCATGTTACAAGCCCTCCTTCAGTAATAGTATTATTAACACCGCACAAAGTATAGTTTCACACTATTGCATTGCAGTAGGTGGGGCTTTAACAAAACAATCCCCCCTTTCCAGCTTCAACGTGTTAATTCCATTAATGCGCCTACCTCTCACAGTCAATCTGGCAAACTGTATCCAAAGGGATGCTACGGCTTACTCCGGTCTTTGTAATATGCTTGCTGTATGGGAATGTTGTCTAACGCGACCGCTTTTAGCCAAAAACTTAGTATTGGTGTGATTGTTAACAATCAAATTGGTATAAGTCCAGTACCTATTGTGTGCTGCAGCCCATATATGCATCCTATCCCTAGATGGATTTTATCTATATGGATTAAGGAATAACTTACATATTATAACCAGTATGAATCTTATTGGAATTTTTTATTGTTATTCCTTCAAATCTGAGTTAGTTACCGATTTTGTATTGTGCATTAACTGGTGCTGTATCGCGGAGTTGATGACCCAATATACATATATTACTCTGATTATTATGATTTTATTATGCACGTTTCTCTGTAGTAAATATTTGCTCCCCTCCCCCAAGCTTGTCCAAACAGAAAAAAAAGCTTTAGATTTATGTATGATATAAGAGATAGAACGCCCCAGCCTAGCCCAAGCATATTTCCTGATCAGGGGTGACAATTTGGAGCAGAAGCAGAAATTTCAAGTTATCAACAGGCAGTGATTTGTCGTAGAAACTATAATAAATTTATATTTTGTCCACCAAAGATGGAGGTCTATGGACGGAGTTGTTTAACTTATAGAACGCATGAGAACTGGCTTACCTGGCCAGCCTTTGCAGGTCGGTGGCTGAGTTCCCACCAGGTGTTAGGTAAAACAGGGGCGGATCCAGGGTCTGTCTAGGGGGGGCAAGTTACCTAACCCCACCCCCCCACCCCCAATTTTTTAGCTTGCAAAATTTCTCCTCCGATTTGTCATAACTACCAGAGTTCATTTTTGGTCTAGGGGGCGGAATTGCCCCTTTTGCCACCCCCTGGATCCGTCGGGGACCCTTGTTTCTGTACACGGATTGCAAAAATCTAACATGGAAGGCCTAGGGCTCGAAGGGGAGTGTAAAAATAATAGGCTTTTACCATGCACACTTTCCCCATCAGTTTAAAATCCATGGAAAGCATTTAACAGGGTGGCCTGTCTGACAGTGGCGGATCCAGAAATTCCTAGAGGGGGAATGTACAGGGGGGAGGGGCCCCCCATCAAACATGATGTGTGACTCATCCCCCCCACCCCCCCCACCGCAGAAGGGGGAGGGGGGGGGCTGGCCATGGTGTACACGTGAGGACGGGGGTGTAACAGACTAGGCCTATATAGCTAATTATGAATTGTTCCGACTAGCCCTATGACATCAAATTTTGGACACATTGCTTGTTTCCCTATCTTAGCATCTGAATAAACAAGAGACACTGGGCATCACACTTCATTTGAATAATTGTCTCAGTCAAATATGAAAATTAGTTAAGAAGTCCGATGTACTTTTTTAAGTAACATGACAACAAGCATTTTGGCTATTCTGCAGGAATCCCTTGTTCCCCTGTTCCCTTGGTTAACACATTGTGGATAACATTTCATAATAAATCAGGTCCAGTCCGAACAGCGGCAAAGTTTCAAAGCGTCCATCATGGGCCCCCTCTGGCGTTTAAGTGCAGCAATAGTGTGTCTTTATGTAATAGTGGTATAAAGGGTCATGGTTGTGTCCCTGCAAACTCGTGAAATAAAAAACCACCTCAAAATTCCAAGTGCCGTCCCCGCTAATTTGTTTTTCGGTTGTCTGCGTCCAAAATTATCGAGACGGGCACAATTATATTTAACTGGAGGGGCCTCTCGGGGCCTACTAGGTGAGTTCGATTCACCGGTCCGTCGCCGTCTCCGAACAGGAAATGTCATTCTAATCATTGGGCTGAAATTTTGCAGATCGGCTTCCTGAGAGCCAGTCGAACTCAGAAGACAAGATGGAGGCCAATAAGCAAAGAAATGTATTTTCACCAAAGTTGGTTTTCGTTATTATCAGCTGTACACGGCATGTCACCAATATTTCTGTCGACTTTTCGTAAGTACCCGTATTTTGTTCCTTCCCAATAGGCCCACATTAATTGTTTATTTTAAAGTAACTTCTTATCAAGACAAAATGGTTTCATTTTTGTGGGCGGTCAAGTGTTGTGTTAGGCTTTGCAAACACTGATACAGGATTCGTATGTGTGTCTAAAAGCAATCCACACAGCGTGACACAGTCCCTTTAGAAATAAGTTAACTGCCCAGCCATAATCCATTAACACCCAAAATTACCCGCAAGCACCCCATCTGATGTGTACCCCCTGTGACATCTGACAAGGGCAGGGGCACAGTCTTGGTAATCACATAAGTCACACCAAACCGACTGAAGAGAGACACAGCTCTCACGCTGGGTGTTATCTGAAGGACTCCCGGCCCTTATCAGGGGTAATTCATCAAGTTAACACCCTGCCCATGAGAACTTGCTGGGTCGGGCGCTCTCATGCCCAACCTACGTTCGCCTGCAAAGCACATGTAGCTATATCTATGACAGGCCTATTTCACCCTACCATCCCTCGTCCCTCCCACCCGGAAAATCATTTACCGTCACCATCCTTATAGTAATAACAGTGTTTGAAATTAACTTTTTTTGAAGTCAGCCATCAGGGCTGACATTCATGAAAAAGTGTCAGCCCTGACAAGGAATTGTCAGCCTGGATTTTGTATGATGAGAAACTTGAAAATATGACCATTAATTAGATTTACATCTAGGTACCCTTAGAAACAGGGTCAGCATAATCATCAGAAAAGTATATAGTCACATAAAATGGAAAAGATTGACAAAAATGCCGATTTTTTCCCAAAAAACCTGTCAGCCATACGGGCTGATAACTTGATATTTTTGCCCAAAATTGTCAGCCCTGATCAGGAAATATCAGCCTGGGGCTGACGGGCTGACGTTAATTTCCAACACCGAAATATAATAATATATTTTATTGACAACTCAAAGTCTACAGAGGCTTATGTGTCATTTCCATATGTGAACAACTACACTAGTCACTACACTACACTACACTAAAGCTTTACATAGGTATATGATAAGATATTACAGAGAGATATGACAGTCCAGGGCTTGACAAATCGGGTGTCCGTAGGGCCAGGAGTCAGTACAATTATATAATCAATAAGACAGAATGATATACACATGCATACGCATGGCGTTAAAAGATAGTTTTGATCCGTGAATTAACACAAAATTTAAGATGCTTGAGATGCTTGAAATCTTTTTTTGGTGAATAATTAGGCTCCAATTACATTGGACATTGTTTCTTTGATAGATTACGTTATCCTACCAGTCATTTTTTAAAAAACTTTAGTTCGATTATCTGGACAAAAAATATAATACCGGTGTAATGATGGTTTTAATTCATGAATAGTATGGTGCCCTCACTTTGCATTTTTAACCTTTATTCCCTTGCTTTATTTCCTTTGTCGACTTATATTAGTGGCTCGAGTTTTAAGCATACTTCCTATCCTTCCTCTTTTTCTAGTCGCTGCCAACACCTTCTACAAGACACTCCTAAGCAGGGCCAGCAACCTGCTGAAGGGGAATATCAAGGAGAACGACAAAAAGTCGATCCTCCGTCACCACGTCGGCCAGGTAAATAAATTTTTGTTCGAATTTCGTCTTTTGTTCTCAATATTAATGTTAACGTTGTTAGATTCAGGCATGCCGAAATTCTGCACTTTTCAAATATATTCAGGTCATTTTTTTGGGGGAAAAGTGCAAATCCGAGGAGAAAGAGTATTGTCTATAGCATAGGGGGTGGGACTTACAGTTCTAACAATGAAACTTGGAAAAAAAGTATTACGTTTTTACATTATGAAATTTATATAGAACACTGTAACCTTACTTTCTTCCGTAGACAATAATGTTTACATCCCATTTGAATGGATATCACACAATTCAGCAAAAATGTCTGTATATTATAGAGACCAACGATAGACCAACGCTTTTGAAATTAACTACAGTGACCAGGATTTAAATTAAAGCAACTAAAACATTAACAGACTTCTTCGTGTTTATTTGATGTTGTTGACCAAGTACGTCCTAACTGTATTAAAATAAAAATTGTCTTTTTAACCTTGCAGAAGCTCAGAAGACGAGGAGTGGCTTTGGAGAAACTAGTCAAGTCGTGGGACGAGCATAGGAAGTCTGCCGTGAGGGCCGTCCTGACACGAGACTACAAGAGCGACGAGGATCGCGGCCTGCATTTTGCGGTCGACGCAGAGGGCAAGACTAACGAGCGATTCCACCACCTCATCAAACCACTCGTGTGGGAGAGCGACGAGCTCAGGGACTACAAAGCCCACCTTGACAAAATTGAGTTTGCTTCAAACTCCAGTCGTCAGCGGGGCATTGGATTGAGTGTGCAGCAGTGCAAGATCCCCGACCCTGCACCAAAACGCAGACAGCCTCCTCCCGGCGCCCCAGACTGGGCGGTGAAGCCCACGTATGGGTTGGGTGTACGTTGCGCCGATGCATAAAACCAGATCTAGAGACTACCGGACACCATTTTTATTGTGAATATGTTATGTCATTGTACTTTGTTTACACTACGTTTAATTGAATAGTCATTATATAAACTTTTATGAAAAGAACTTTGCGCTTCTTGTTTTCACTTCAATCTTCCATAGCATTGCAGCATGCTCGCTAAGCAGGGAAGTATTTATATAGATATATTTGTAGCCTAAAACTGTTCTTAGTCTAAAACCGTACGCGTTATCGAGTTCCTTGTAATTAGGGAATCTTAAATTTATAAGTACTTTTTATATACAAATACGAAACGCATTTAATATCAATGACGTGTCATTTTGTTGAAAACCCGAATGTGCTATTTCTTAAAGATAGACCTTGAACTTGAAATCGAGTACAATACAACACTTTTTTGATGAGTTTTATGGTACAACATCTCTACCATTAGAAGAGCAATGGAATGACACCTGTGATCAATCATAGCATAAATCACTCATAAAAATGATATTTTAAACAAACATAAGCTCGATATAAGATTTTTTATATAATGCAAACATGATCTCTTCGTACTTATTTCTCAGTGAACAAAAAGTAATTTTTACATGAAGCCTGTTTTAAGAACTGTCCTTAGATAAATCCACATTGATTTCATGTTAAGGTTCCCCGCTGAAAAGAAGTGTAATCAAGCCAAAGCAGTGTGCATAGTTAACGTCCGTGGACAAAGAGTCTTACTGCAATCCATTGGCCTTGGAATGAATATAAAAGAAAACGTCCAACGTTGAAGTCTTTTTTTGTGTCTACCTTTATAATTGTAGAACCTTCATGGGTTTAGCAGACCAGTGTCCAACCGACCTGTCGCAAGTTAATTTCTCACCCTCAGAAACTTCATTTAACTTTTAAGTTTTGTCCTTTCACAAAAAAATGTCTTTTAGTAATCCTTTCTCCATGGATCACATCCTTTTCTTTCTTCTGAGAGTCGGGCTAGAGCGATTCCTGACATGCTGCACTCAGGTCGTACTACCTTGTGTGCGAAAGATGGCGACTTCTTTTCTAGTGGATCATTTTTAGTTATATTTCATGCGGTTAGTTTGAAAAGTAATTTTTCTGAAATGTTATTCGGATCAAATACATCTCTGCCAGTAGCACCTATAACAATTTACACGTGATCATAGGCTCCAAGACTCCTGATGAACCTGAAATACTTTCTAGGATTTGTATCACACCTATTCTTTCTGTCAGAGGATAGAAACCTCCTGCATATTGTAACCCTTTAAAGAGGGAGTTCTCCTGGATTTCTGTCTTGGTAACTTGGAGCCTCTGTGTGATAGAAAAATTGATAATTTATAAAACGAACAGGTCGATTTCGGTGTCGAGATTTATTCAGGGACGATAGCTTAATTAACTCCAAAAATGTAATGAAAAAACGGATTTGTGTAATTAGTTCAGAACGAACTTTTTTTTGAAATTCGACAGCTGTATATATATACAGCTATATACAACCTAAACTAGTGGTTGGTGCAATTATATTCTGGTGAACACCATAATCTCGGTTACAACCCGATCGCGAGATTATGGCGTTCACCAGATTTAATTGCACCCCTAGTTTAGGTTGCAGAACTAGTTTAGCCTCAGGCCCCTAAGTTAGGGGCCTGTGTCACATATTACATAAGGGGTTGACCCTATCCCGAACCAGAATAAAAGCGCTCTTGTCACTGTCATACTGCTCTCTCCAACACCCAAATTTTATTTAGCTACAAATTCAATTTATGACCATCACACTTGTATCGATTGCACGCATGTTCGGCAGCATATTGCTATTAAAACACACAAATAAAACATTTTTCAGAGAAGACTTAATCAAGGTCAACACGGCTTAAGTCGATTTTAAGCTTGAAGTAGAAGTACTAATTGCAAGCTCACCGGGCCAGTATTTCCCCAAAAGAACAGGATCTCCTATACCTATACCCATGGTAACCAACTGGTAGTGTATAATGTCCTTAGTCATCAATCTTGTCAACATGATGTCCTTCAGTTTATTAACCTTTAGATGTGTGGGCAGTCGTGTTGATGTGCCGGTATAGCAGTCGTTCATTTGGATCACACAGTTAAAAGTGTATCGTGCGCCTAGGCATACATTTTCGGCTTTAGTCAGAGTAATCGGATCATCTGTTTGAAAGATAAAATCGCCGAAATGTCCAGGGAACTTGCCAATTTCAAGCCATACACTGTGATTGCCCGAGACAAGCAAGTAAACATGAAAACGAGTGTCTGCGAACATGCCAGTAATTCCAGAGCAACCAAACAATATACCAATAATTATGGCTATTGCGAGGATAACAAGAAGAGTGTACGAAGAGAGAAGTACCACAGTTGGGAATTCTTCAATGTTTTCGTCTCCTGGGTTGGCTTCAGATCCAGTGTCAGTTACCGTATGGTCCAACACGGCTTGAAGGGTGTCATAAAAGGTGAGGCCGGTCATGGCATCGTGTTTTGGTGGAGGGTGACCGGTCATTGGAGCAGTGAGGTTGACCAACCGGGTCAGGGTTACTCCAGGCTTATTGTGAACGACCCTAGGCCTGTATCCACCACTTGCAGCTTGACCAAATTCCACGCAAGATACAAGGGCCAAGTACGCGGCAGCTATTATTGAAAAAGAAAAAAAAAAGAACAATATAGGTTGTCATCTCAACTTTAAACAAACACCTTCCTTCCAAATTACCATGCAATTTAAACAAACAGAATCGACTATAACTGCCATATGGCCCCACCCTAGAAGTCAGAAAACTGGCCATACTAATTAATCAGAATCTTTACCATATATAAATACTTGGGTCGGTGTAGGTTCATCTCCCTCAAGTGCTGCTGTCTAACTCAAGTTCGCCATGGCCTCGTGGGGTTTCAGGGGTCTGAACAGGTACCAGGCACAAGCCAGAAGAAATATGGACACTAGCCGAAACCGATGGTGCAACACATGTAAACTTCCATTTTCACTAAGTACATATAACAGGAGTCATCGTACGGAGCATGGTGAGTACCAGATCACTAGTATAACTATGATACCGGCACATGCGCCTGAATTGATATCTTTCAAAACCTTCCTAGCTAGCTTGCGCGCATCAATATTATTTTCCAATAACTTTATAATCTTAATAATCAGTTTATATAGTGTTTATAAAATTATCGGCAGCCTAAATCTTTTCTTAACAATTAAACAATTGTTCAAATAATGAATTACTCAAAAATGGACGTTATATATGCACGTGCCGGCGTCTATAGCCACGTGTTTCCACAACAGATAAAGGGTCATGCCCGGGATATACCTCCCTCCATCTTTCTATCATAACTTCTCATTCAGAGAAAAAACATTGGGTGGGACATCGTTAGTACTCTGCAACCCTACTGTACATTTTTTCTTGTACATGTGTCTTGCAGAACCACCGGACTTTGGTATACCTCAACACGCTGGCAATCAGGCAGAAGTGGGTCTTGAGGCCGAAGCAGGTATTCAGGCTGAGGCAGGTAACCAGGCTGAAGCGGGTATTCAGGCTGAGGCAGGTAACCAGGCTGAAGCGGGTATTCATGCTGAGGCAGGTAACCAGGCTGAAGCGGGTATTGAGGCTGAAGGTGGTATCCAGGTTGAAGCTGGTATTTGGGCTGAAGCTGCAGCTGCTAATCAGCTGCAGGCTGAAGTTGGGAATCCGGCAGAAGCAGACAATCAGGCTGTGGGTCACAATCAGCCTGTTGAAGAGGCAGTACCCATGGAAGCCGATCAAGAGTCAGGTGATGATATCGATGTCTATTTCCGTCTGATAGATAATTCCCAAGAATCTGAGGAAAATGATAACCTTGATCCAGAGGCAGACAAGATTCGCAACAAGGCCATTCGTCATTTAAAAGTGGTTTTCGGTGACGGGAACGGTCTTCCTAGCCCATTGTCAAGGGTCGTCTTATTGCCACTAATATCCCAGAATATCCAAAGCCTATTTTCATGGGTTCTGTTCTTTCTTTTGCAGTGGCAGATCCACACCTTCACCAGTGATACGCAAATGGCTAAAGTCATGTGCTTCATTTGTGAATTATTGACGGTAGCAGGTAATGACCAGGTTTCGCAAGTCGCAGAGGCAGTATTCCCTAAAACGATGCTGATGATGTACAAATGGTTGGGTACAGACCTAATGTTGACTAATTACTCTACGAGTGTATGCTGCCCGAAGTGTTATGCGTTGTCGCGTTATGCGTTGTCCACCACTCAGCGTGTGTGAGGCTTTTACATGGATGTTCATGGTAATCAGCAACCCAGTAGGTGCAGGACAGTGGGTTATGATTTAAGACGTTGCAACTGGAAATTGTTTTATGAAGCCAGGATTAGTGGGAAAATTGCCTTCCTTCCAATTAAGACATTCTGTTACCAGGCGCTTGAGAAGAGTTTGCAGGTTATGATGAAACGTCCAGGTTTTGAGCTGAAATGTAGAGAGTGGAAGGGCAGGAGGATACCCAACGGAGTGTTGCTGACATCTACGATGGTTCGGTATGGCAAGATTTTAACAGGGAGAACGATGGTTTTCTTGATAATGAAAACAACTTGGCTCTTCAGATGAATATCGATTGGTTTCAACCATTCTCTCAGAAATGTTCGATGTCAGTAGGGGGCATTTACCTAACGGTTCTTAACCTACCCAGAAATGAGCGGTACAGATTTGAGAACGTACTATTCAGTATAATTCCAAACTTCAGTAAAGTACCCGCCGACCTTACCAGTTTTCTGTGGCCCCTAGTCGTCGAACTCAAGGAATTCTGGAATAGGGGGAAAAGGCTTATAACCAACGATTACCCAAGGGGCAAGACCGTTAAGTTGGCACTTTTGAATGTTGCTGCAGACCTCCCTGCAGGAAGGAAGACTTGCGGTTTCCTGCTACGTAATGCTATCATGGGTTGTTCAAAATGTCTGAAGGAATTCAAGAATTCAAACCGTGGAGGATTCAACTTGGCGAATTGGATTCCTTGTACTCTGGACCAACACAAGGAGAGAGTGAGGGAGATTAGAGCTGCATCCACCCAGAGAGAGAGAAGTGCACTTGAGAAACAGTATGGAGCTCGTTACTGTGTCCTCATGGAATTGCCCTACTTCAATCCCATCAAGTAAGTATAATCTCCAGGCCAAACAAATTTAAAGGCCAAACTTACACAGAATTATACCAAATTGATGAAAATTTGAATTTGAAATTTGAATAAACATTAGTAAAAATGTTTCCATTAGCAGTAACTATATTATAGGTTTTTACTTAGACACTTTACATTCATCTTTTCAGGTTCCTCTCGATCGATGTGCTGCATAATGTACTGTTGGGTAAGTGATGAAGTAAGACCAAACGTTAAGTAATGTTTAGCACCGATAATGTGTTTGAAATGGAAACTTGCATTTGCCTTTGGACTATTAAGTTCATTGGGGTTTCAATACCGATTGTAGATATGTGCTTTTATTATTTGGAATTCAGGGACTGCCAAGCGAATGTGGAAGAGGTGGACCGACCCAGAGTGGTCAAAGAAGAAGAAGAAGAAATCGAAGAAGAAGAAGAAGAAAAACTCCGGATCCGAATGAGGAAGGGTCGACAGATGAGGAGGGGTTGACGTTGGGAGTTGTACTAACCCCTAATCAGGTGTTGACTATTGATGCTCATCTGGATGAGTTTAAAGAGGGACTACCGGATGACTGCGTGGTAACTAACATCAAATCGAATGCTGGGACGTGGACGGCGAAGGAGTGGAAGAATTAGGTTACAGTCTCGTCTGGATACTGCCTCCAGGGCCTTTTGCCGGAGAATCAGCTTGAAACCTGGCAGCGTTTCGTGCAGGCCACTTGACTTCTGTGCAAGCAATGTATTACAAGACATGAGATAGAACGGGCACACAGGAAACTACTATACTTTTGCAGGAGCACACAGGTCCAGTTCGGGTCGCGATTCATTACCCCAAACATTCATCTACATCTCCATTTAAGGGACTGTCTGTGGGAGTACGGTCCAGCTCCCAGTACTTGGCTTTTCAGTTTTGAGCGGTATAATGGTTACTTGGGGGATGTGCTGAATAACAATCGCCAGATAGAGAAACAATTGTTTGAGAGGTTTCACCGGATGAGTCGTGTCAGTCAGGCGCGCGACAAAATGCCGGCCAAACATGAGGGGAAATTAGGCAAACACTGCCAGCTGGGAGAAGGATCATGTGCTTTGTGTCAAATGTCCTTTATTTTATTCTTATATAGTAACACTCGTTAACCTCGGGAACATGTTAAGTTATAATTTACCTTAAATCAAAGTTTCATGCTAAACTACATATGGGAGTATATTTGGGAAAAGGTACCTAATGACATATTTGGCCACCTTGTGGCCACTAGTTTTGGAGGTTTGTTCATATTATGCAATAATTACTTAATATGCAGCTAAAAGTTATGTTTTATAATGTTTCTGAAGTCCCAGGGATTCTTCTACTCTTTGTTTTATTGTTCTATGATGTTTAGTTCCTTCACAATCTTATGTACAACATAGGCCATTATGCTCAATTTGGCCAAATCTGGCAGTATCTGGCAGAAATTGATCCTTTGTTACATTAATCATGATATATACGGGAAAGAAACTATTTCTAAAGTTATTTTGTGAAAAATTTTGACTTACATGAAATTTTCTGAAGATTCTCAAGACATTTACTAAAAAATCAAAATTTTCATAAGCAATGCATCATGGGAAAATCAAATGAAATGTTTTTAGCAGAATTTCTGCGCATAATTTAGGTTAGCGAGTTACCATGGTTACAGTAAAAAGAATATCAAAAATGAAAAGAACATTTTTCATAGGTAATGTAGAAAATGTTTTTATCTTCTCAAAACTGAAACCAGTGAGTGGAACAAGCACTCCTATCAAAAGTTACGGCACTTTTGATATTCTCAGAAATAAGAAAACTTAATATCTTGATAAACATAAGAAATTTTAAGTCGCCATAATATGGAAGTAACAACAGCAATTGGGAATAAGGGGTTCTCAATGTACAAGAGGTGGGGAAGTTAATACACGTTTATCTCAGGTTCTATCAGGAATATTTCAAAATGGTTTGCAGCATTTGAAAGAGAATCTACAATATTTTTTGTGACCTGATTAATTGGCAATATGTACCTTTTCCCAGATACACTCTCATATTATGTTTTGTGTATACCTGGCAGTCTACGGCCGATTGTACAGAGTATTGAAAATAAAATATCAGTTAAAAATATATATCTTTCCACTAAATTTGGAAATATACATGGAGCACCATGCCAATCATTAGTCATCGAAAATGATATACTTTTTAAGAAATCGTCAGAGATTATAGGGGTAGCACCTTTGATTGTTATAAATATTCTTTTCTTTGCGTTTCAACTGGATAAATAACAGATCAGAAATTAAGTACAATACAGATCAGAAATCAAGTACAATACTACAATTCCATGAAACATGAGGGGTGGTAATGAGATGTGGTGAGACAAAAAGACACCATTTAGCGATCATATACATATTAGATAGTAGTCAACAGTTAAGATTCAATTGCTATTACAAAAGTTATTAACCTCAGTAATGACCAGGAGTAAGTCAATATACACAAACTAGAGACGGGGTCTACATTTAGAGATCACAATGTGACGAAGTGAGTCCCTTTCCTCCAAATTAATCGTAAGGGATTAAGATGAATTTCTAGTTACTTGGATTGCCTGTCACAGTCTGTAAACCTCCAGTAGGTTAGTGTGGAAATTAGTGTCCTATGTGTCTGTCCGAAAGGAGTAGGGATAAATTCCCGAAATTACGAGGTAAAAAGATATACTTCCAATGAATAATTTGCCGACGCACTTATAGAGCATCGACTATTTAGACCCAAATGCGAGGTCAATGGCATATGCACATTGGGTTTCAAAAGATGTATAGTTCTTCTACTAGATTAGAGGGTCTTTTCATCTCTAACTTCTAAGAACAGTGTCAGTAGAACTCTGGTAAAGCGCGGCCATTAAATTGGTGCCTCAATGGAGTGTAGGTACATTAACACGCCGACAAGGTTGGGCGTGTAAAAAGAACTATGAGCTAAACGGACTATTAACATGCCCTTAACACGCCCTGACTAACACTTATCTACACGCCAGAAGGTGTAAGGAAACTTTGAGGTAGGAGCAAAAATATTGGCAGAAATATACCTAACACGTCCAGTGCTATGAGTGTTATTATGATACTGTGTTCTCTCAGGGTTAATGGTGGAGTAAGTCATACACTTATCGACACGTCATATAGCAAATTGATTCAAACAGGGCCAAGTCTGCTTAGTGTATGAGATCAAAATCTTCCCGTGCTATCAACCTTAAGACCTCATTGGACAATCCCATCATTATAATATAATGCACTGGTAAAGAGTGTAAACATATTATGTTTACACTCTTTACCAGTGCATTTAGAGAGATGTCTTGATAGAGGAATGTATTTCTTTATGAGTGTTAGTTGTTTTGATCTCATTGTTTCTTTGTAGTAGGAATATTAATGAAAACAGTTGTCTTCAGAGGTGTGGTCACACTGTTACGCACTCTTAGGGTGTTGGGTGTTGTCTGCTTGAAGTGCAGCAATAGATATGAGTGTCTCACCGATGTATCTTTGTTATATACATTAGTAAAAAAACCAGGATGAGTTGGAAACACTTGACGTGATAAAGCATGAATTTGACTCATATCTCTTGGATTTTTGAAAATTATCATATAATTAGAGTTCAGACTAAGTGTTCTGAAATCCTTATTAGGAAGAAATTAATTTTGCGTTATGAATATAACACTCATATTTCTATGATGAGAACCTTTTATGAATAGATCTCTTATAAGAGGTGCATCTTCTTTATCTAACAGATCGTCTATTTCAAGTAGAGAATGTTTAGATAAATCTTTTTTTTCATGTAAAAGTTCAGTTCTTGAAAGGAGACCTTTCTTAAATTTAACTTTTCTATAATATGTCTTACCTGGTCGAAAGTTAATGTACTGAATGACACTTTTAATGAAAACAATCCTTTTTGTATAGTTTCGACAACATAAGAGTGTTTTTCCTGTAACAAAATAAAATAATGACAATTCAAAAGGGATGGCATCATAATGACATTTTATGTTGAATGAAACAAACAAATACAAAATTAAAAGTGGAAACATTGATAGCATGGGTTTTTCTCTTTAACAAAACAAAAGAAAAACAATTTAATGAAACCCAACAATAAATGCTCCCAATACGTTTTTATTTTTATTTGAACTGTCTTTGTTATGAGACAACCCCTGGACGTACAAAATGCAACCTCCCAAAATGCACCGACCACCGAACCGCGCCCGAGATGCCGATCACCCAGGATCATGCCAATTTGTTCTTGTTGAGGGTGTTGACACTTTTATTAGGGTATAAGACGGTTGTGTTAATCGGAGGTATCGCAATGTCGTTGTGAAGAAATATAGAAGGTCTGCCATCAGGATCTGCTACTGATTTACACCAGAAGAAAAAGTCTTTCATTAACAGCATGTTGTGCAAAGATATGACTCAAGATGGGTTGTTTTGTGGGTATACCCTCAACACAACCCTTCTTGATGATCATATATTTGAGCTTGAGATTTGGTTGTTGTGTCAAGCCAATATTTTTCAGCAATTTACAGTTTTAAAACAGAATGTTCGGGTGAATTTGACCCTCAATTTGGAAGCTTCTGTCTCTGGGACCGATGAATTTGACCCAATGTTGCTCTCCATTGACGTCTGCTCCTCGCGTATAAGACACGTTGACCAACTCATTTAAAAAATGACAAGGTCTCCTATGAGGGGTGCCTGTGGCACACGGTGTTCAACCGAGGGTTTCGAGAGCATGAACGTGGTCAGACTGGTGCAATTGTCTAGAAATGAATCTCAGAGGGTCTCTTAGAGCGTATATTATCATTTTTGTTAATGGCCACAGTATGTATCTCCAATGAAACCAATACCTCATTACTTTTTAACTAATTGTTATCCAGTTGTTTCTTGCTAGTGCATGTGTCAGACATTCATGTTGCGTCACTAATGGAGCCATGAATTCAGTGATATTCCCTTTTTGGAAACAAAACAAAATACAAATAAAATAATGAAAGACGCTTTAACAACACCCTTCAAAATATTTGTGAAAATTGGAAAAACCGTACTTCATTGAACCGACGTTATAGTAAAATTCTGTATAAAAGGCTCATGAGATCGGGGCTTCTCAACACTCTCATGATGGGACGTAGAAGTTTGATTGTTCGTTCAAAGCCCCCTACATCTGCTGCCGCTCTCCCCGCTCCGGCGGGGCTTCCTAAGGAGCCACCTCCTGGGAATTCAGTCATTGATGAATACTTTGATCAGAACCGAGTTTTTCCATCAAGAGAAGACGCCGGTTACAAAGTTGGGGGAGCTGAGGGTTACGCCACAGAATCGTCTATGGATACCCAGTCCGGGTACGTAACAGATGGAGGAGAAGAATCGTTGTTGACCATCAACAATCTTGCAGAATACGGCGATATTTCGAATCTGTGGAATCTGGAGCCTCCTCCCCCTTTGATTGACAGTCAGACCTTTGCCGCTGCTAAGCTCCAAGACAACTCCAACAAAGAGAACATCCCACCACCCAAAGAAGGTGAATCTCTTCCTGTATCCATCATAGCAGAGGAATAGCAGGGACGAAAAGTCGGAGGAAGAACCAACAGAAAAGAAAAATCAGTAACTGAGCCAATCAGTACACCGCTGCTGTTGTGAGGGAGATACAGGCGCAGCAGGATAAAGACTCACCCCTGTTGTCACCCATGTTTGACCTGACCAGACTGATCTGGCCACTGGACTTGGAGGGGACTGACAAGGACAGAGACTTGTTAGGGAGGCCCAAGAAGGTGTACTACCTCAACGGTGACAAGAGTACCCTCATCCACCTCTACGGCCCGCCTGATCCCGTAGGGGTAAGGGAGATTTGAAATTAGAAAAATGATATTATTTTAGTTCAGTTAACATGTACTTCATTTACAGCTAACTTTCGTTGTAATTATTTAATGTGTATATAAGTAACAAGTTAAAATAAATAAATGTGTAAATAGAAAGAGAATGAAAAAGAAAGAGAGTTTAACAAATTTATACATATAACTCAAAACAAAATTGCACTTATATTTTTCAGGTCTCCATAATTCAGTACCTTTGATCGACCCTACGAACGGAGGATCAGCCTCTCTATGAAAGGTTTCCATAACCTTCTGGAAGCCACCAAAATGCTCATCCAACAGTATGAACGTGTCTCGGGTGAAGTGAAACAGGGCATCCCTACTGCTAAGCTGTAGGTCTCAGAGAACAACAATTGGCAAAACATCTCGGCCATTGTGACCACCTTTTAGGGGAAGGCCAAGATCCATGTGGGCTCCCGCTACTACATGCAACAGCTGGAGAAACGCCTTGAAGCACTCTGAATAGAGCATGATGTAATCAAGGGCAGGTAGGTGTTGTCATATCAAACATATCAGTGGCTATACAAGGTGTGGTGTGGTAACCTATATATACAGAAAACATAGTTAGTGTAAGACATACTTAGCTTTAAACAAAAATATTTAGTCAGCTTTTTACATAATCAGCTAGTTCATAAGTGAATATTTTCTATATATCTTAAGTCAAAAATAACAAAAACATAAAATTAATCAGAATATAAATTGTCCGATGTGTAATGTGCCACGTCGTCCTCAAAATTTTTCTTTACATTCTAGAAAGGTGATCTGTTCTTCACCTACATGCATCAGAGAACAGTATGACATAGAAACAACAGTAATCCCTTCAACTGTAGACACTTATTGGTGGTATCACAACACTTTTGTTAAAATCTTTAAATCAATAACAAACAGATTGGTTCTGCTAGGAAGCATTCAATCAATTTTCAATGTTAGACTCTCAACTCTAAACATGAAAGAAGCAGTTGAAGAGATAATAGAGGCTATTAGCAAAATATATCAGGATCAAGTTTTCGAATATAGACTAGCTATATCGTTTGGTTCATTACTTGAAAGACTTCACGGATCAGTGACAAATGAGAATGATAAAAACATTTGGACAGAAGATCGAGAAGTTATGTACTACCATCCGTCAGTGAATAACTCCTCTTCATTTTGGTTAGAGCATAAACAACAGAGTAATTACATGCATATTAAAAATGACTCTGACTTGAAAAATGTAATACATTTTCTACGAGATAAAGAACGGAGTGTCAATAGACCTGACACAAGTTGGAGACTAGTAGGTAATGTAAACGCGAACATCTACATAGTAAGAGTTCAGGGTAGAGAGGACAGATTGATAGGCCGATTGGTTGCGATTCCGAGTTTCCTACTTATACAGAGATTATATCATTTTCATCGTAATGATAAGAGCAAACGGGTGTACAAAGACTACCTGTGTTTTTTTAGATGTCTGTCGTATTTTCTTTTCAAAAACACATCTCATTGTGAAAGACTACTTCAAGAATGTTTTCCTGATGAAACTAAACTAACATTCATGGAATTTCAATTAAGGCACTGACCGTGATAGAAGCTAAATACATGACTATAAGAGTGTTTTCACTCATTCCTGAAAAAAAAGGTACCACTTCCAAGAAAAGAAACTGAACGCTAGTTGTTGTTTTATGTTTGATTAATGATTGGGGTACTATTTATGATGTTTAACGCTTCAGCCTTTAGTACTCACTTTTGTATATGCCAGTCAAGTGGCAGGTAAGTTCAAGAGATGGGCACTCATTTCCACAACGCGAACAACGCTTGGCTGTAAGTCAGGTTTATTCGGTGGATCACTTGTATGCGTACAGAGCCAGTGCAATGATGGTTAATATTCCTAGAGTCACAAGTCCAATTGATGAAGAGTAAGCTTTCTTCTAAGAGTCTGCCTGTTCTTTCATCCGCTATCAACACAGTAATTCTTCAAACAGTCACCAGATGTCCTTTCTACGTATAGCTATCTAAACTCCTTCGAATCCTCAAGACTCGTGTATGACCAAACGTAATAGTGCTCTCCGCCGTTCCCAGAGGTTTTACTCAATATATAGCAGTCTGGTATTGATTTTCCCCGAGCATCGACGCTCGCTAGGATATGCACCCTGTCTGATATTGCGCGACAGGTATATTTACACCTACCAGCAGCTAATGCTACCTTTATACTATATGATGTAACAATTCATGTAATTTGGAATACTTTCTTTAATTGTCTTATTTACAACTGGTGACGTTCTCTTCATTATATCCCTATACAACTAATTTCATGCACAAAGTGATTTACTCTCTACCTTTGTGCAAAACGTTAAAAGAGGAACACCTTGTACATTAAAATGTATAAAGGGAAATTTAATGAGTGTTGAAGATGAGTCTAAAGTTATGACACTAAATCTATAAGACCTCCACTTCAGTCTAGTAAATAACCTAAATAAATATTCACAGTTCCACATGTGCAGTAAGTGTAGAATGCTCTTTTAAACAGAGTATAATCTTCGGCGACACACTAACAATAAAAGCGATTGTACTCAAGTTAAATTCATCTACAAAGGTGGTATTTACAAAAACAAATGTTCTGTATTTGATAGACTCGAGGAATTAGGAATAAAAGTACCAGCTGAATTCCAAATATATCCATACGAAATTGTGCATTATTTCGTAAGTTATTTTTCTGACAAAACAAAAGGTGATGCTCAAACAACTCACAAGGTAGTCAAGTCACATCATGTTCCACTTTCAGCTAGTATAACGATCTTTCCATAGTGGGAAAACCCAGTTTGTTTCGTAAGAAAAAGTGATGGACAAGACGATGAAATAGTTCATGACACACTCAATTACATACAAAATTCAGCTGAAAAAATAGGAGCTCTTGTAGAAATATGTTTCTCCGACATATTAAAACTACTTGAAAAGTATCAGAAAAAAGAAATTGCAGAAGGAAAGAAATGCTGAAGTCACTAATGAACAGCATAGGTAAAAAGGGACAATGTAGTAATAAAACCTCACACAGAATAGACAAAATCAAAATTTGTCTTCTGAACTATACTTACCCAGGTAACAAACGCCCGTGTTCTGCACGTTATAGGGTCGGGATCCAAGATGCTATACACGTGTTTAAGACTCCAATACAACTCGGGATTCTGTGGACCTCTAGTGTTCCCCACGGGTTTCTGACACGAGTTTTCACATGTAAAACTCGTGTTTCATTTGTTTTCCAATGAAGGAAAAGGGTTGAGGATTGAACCCAGGACCTCTCACACACCATGTCAGTGCTCTACCACTGACCTATCCAGAAATTGCATGGAATGACAGGCCATTGCTTTGTTCTTATATCATGTAGGACATTGGTTTTTATGGAGAAATCTTCAGATTATGTATCCTGATATTCAGAATGTTTCTTTTCTACTGTTCGACAATACGTTTAACTCATTTGAATGAACACAAGACCATATCAGTTAAGAGGAGTTTTCACAGTGAAATTCTAGTGCAAAGATATCAACTTCCAATGTTTTCTTCGTGTGTTTTTAAAAAAAAACTCAGGGAAAACTCAGGAAAAGCCTGAGTAAAATACATGTTTTACTCTGCAATTACATGTGTCCAAAACTGGTGTCATAGAAAAATTGTTTTCTGGCGTAATACTCCTAGTTTTACACAATGCCAGTATCACATGAGAATAACACGTGTTTAAACTAGTGTGATATACATGTTTTACTTGGAGATTGTCACTACACCAGAATGTAACTAAAATGACATCAAAATGTAGAATTATTATAACATATAAGATAATGTAAATTTAGAGTTGCCATGACGTATATGAGCATGTCACTTATATAAATACTATTTCGTTCATCAAATTGACATAAGTGTATCACTATGTGAAAACTCATGGAAAAACCTATAAAGATACTGGCATTACACAGGAATTACCTAAACACCAGTATTCCATCAATTTAATACGTGGTAAACTGGTGTATACACGTGTCCTGTTTGCTGGGTACAGTGTAACTGTCATAGGTTTCAATTCTGGTCAATATGACAGCTGAAATTAAAACTATAAAACAGAGTAAGCAATACATAGCTGTCTATACAGAAAACTGTGTTTATTTAGACATGTTGAATTATCTAGCTCCCGTGAACTCCTATACTAGCTATCTAAAAGGTTTCCTAAAAGATGAAAGTAAAGGTTTCTTTCCATATGAGTCGATGACATCCACTAGAAAACTAGAGAACGTGAAACTACCTCCTCGCTCAGCTTTCTATAGTTCACTTACTGGTTGTTCCATATCAGTGTAAGATTATGCCAAGTGTAAGAAAATGTGGAAAGATAACAGAATGACACCTTTCAGAGATTACCTAATATATTACAATAACAAAGATGTGGTACTTTTGTCAAAGCTATAAACCAAAACATTAAATTTTTCAGTGAAAGAGGAATAGATTTGTTCAAAGATGGTCTCACTCTTCCAGGACTTAACCTAAAATTTCTATCTAATAATACTCCATCAAATACTCTTTCTTACATCATATTCTCAGAGGAAGACAAAGGCTTACGCAAATTACTTCGAAGTAATTTGGTAGGTGGACCATCCATTATATTTCATAGACATCAAAAAGCAGGGGTGACAAGAATACGATGAAGATCATTCGGTCCATTAAGTAAAGTGTGCCGTCATATCATAGGAGTAGATGCAAACAGTCTTTACCTTAAATGTATGGGTGAAGAACACTGTACTGGGTACTTTGTAGTCCGCAGAAGTAGTAACAATTATAAACCTGAACAATCTCAAAAGTCGTGCTGCCACAGAATGGTTGCGGTTTTGAGAGATTACAGAAAAAGTTAAAATACTACAAGCCTATAACCATGGGGAAGTTAGTGTGGATGCAAAAAGAGTTTGTGTGGACGGTCTGGTTTCAGACACAAAAATTGTGTATCAATTTCACTCTACCTACTGGCGCGGTCAAGCGTGTCACATGAATAAAAACACACTCTCTACTGATAATGGACATAAACTAATGTGAGAGAGATGTCGATAAACTCTTAAAACAACACTTTATCTAGAACTAATAAGGTATACTGTCATTGAGAAATAAGAGTGTGACTGGAACAAAGATAAGAATAACAACAACAGTGTTATAGCATGTAAATCACTGTGGAGAATACCGATTCCAAAGACACACAATAACCTTTCTGAAATAGATATAATAAACAGAATAAAAAATGGAACTATTTTTGGATCAGTATCGATGGACATACACTCACCTACTCACCTTAAATTTAAGTTTGAAGAAATGACACCCATTTATAAAAATGCAATGGTGTCAAGAGATGATGTAGGAGAACATAATGAAACAACATCTATTAGAGAATGAAAGAGTGAAAAGACCACAACTAACTCTCCACTACTTAAATGGTATTTAGAAAACGGTTTAATAGTAACGAAAGTTCACATACTCGTTGAATACATACTACAGAAATTTGTTGATCAAGTAACAGAGGCACAAAGAAAAGGAGACAAAACACCCAGACTGTGAAATTCTCTCCAACTGCTATAAACTTCTAGGGAACAGTTCATACAGGAAAACAATTTGTAACAAACAAAACTTCACAAACACTCGATATATGGCCCCAAAAAAAGCCGCTCTAAATAGCCCTTCACTGGAGAGTACAAGATGTCCAAAACTTATGTGAAGATACATGTGAAGTCTCATCACTCCCTACATCCATAACATATGACCTTCCAGTTCAAATAGGTTTCATAGTATATCAATATGCCAAACTGAAAATGTTACAATTTTACTACGATTTCTTATCCAAATACATCAAAGAATCTGACTTCGAACTCTGTGAAATGGATACAAACAGCCTGTATTTTGCACTCAGTGCACAGACTTTAGATGAATCAATAATTCCAGAAAAAAGAGAAGAATACTATAGAGAACGCCACTTATGGTTACCCTCAGAGTCCTGTGATAATGAACATCACAGAAAACATTATATCATAGCAAAAAACATGGCTCCCACAACCATGCTGCAAAGAAATCGAACAGTACAACAAACGCACCCAAGAACTATTAAAAATTGAATGGGAAGGTAATGAAATGACTTCACTAAATTCAAAATGTTATATCGGTCATGGAAAATAAAATAAAACTAGCTGTAAAGGTGTCATACAGAAATAAAACATACTGGATATGGAATCCTTTAATACCATACTTAATTCATAAATAACTACGGTTCAAAGTTGTAGATCACCATAAAATAACATCGTTGGCTGAGTAACCAAAGGTTGTATATTACATATACCCATTCTGAGAAAAAGCTATTTAAATCAAAACGACACATTTTGATGGCATATATAATTATATATATATGCATAATCATTATCATATTCAATTCCCCAATAGAATGCTATGCTAACTGTCCTTTGGTGAGTAAAATGACTATATCTAGATTGTTAGGTTGTTACTATAGTAACAAATAAAGAATTTTTTTTCAGATACGACCTTTGGTTACTCAGTTTTAAGGGAAAAAAGTGGAAATTAGTGAGTAACCAAAGGTTGTATCTTTCATATATAAATTTTAGATAAGTACAAATTAAGTCAAATTAACTTATAAAAATGACACAAGATAACATTTCTGAAGAAGTTCCAATATGCTAGGATATATCTTAAATTTGATTACAAAAAAATATTAAAGATTTATATGATTTCTACATAATCAAATTTCAATGCAGCCCAGATACGACCTTTGGTTACTCAAGAGCCATACTGGAAATTCAGTAAACAAAGGTCGTATATAACATTTTATGAATATAATCCTTTATCTCGTTTTTATTTTACAAATTCAACAATAATATTGCAGAATGATGGTTTTAGGATACTTGTCTGAAAAACTGAATTATAAGTTATATGTATTTTGTATGAGTTTATGTGTTTTATTTGGAACAAAACATTGGTTTATTTCATAGACCTTTGTTACTCACTAAAAAGTAAAGCTGGGCAGATACGACTTTTGTTTATTGGCTCATACCTTTCCAAAAATTTGGAAAATTCGAAAAATTCGAAAATTTCCAGATGGCTTAGGAGGAACAGAAACACTTTCAAAAATAAAAATAAATTTGATTTTTTTGAGATACGACCTTTGGTTACTCAGCCAACGTCATATAAACAGAAAAAGACAGGTTTGAGTTATCAATATATAATAAGAAAAACTTGTGAAGACGGTGTGAGCATGCTACCATTAGACATATAAGAGTTTGGAAATCATGTTGTAAATATTCATTCTGAAAAAATATAACAGACTTATAACTATGGAATATATCATTTATGATGTAAATATTCTTTTTCAACAATAATTAAATTAAAATAAAATAAAAAAAAAACTTAAAAAAAACATAAAAAGTAAATAAGATCAAGGCTGTACATAGTACTATATGTAGCTGCTTTTAAAAAATAAAAAAAAAGTTGAAAATGCGAAAAAATATATACAAAAAAAATGTTTAAAGTACAATAAAATATATCAAAAAAATAAAATACTATATCTCAAATAGAGAAAGAAAAAAATGCATTGCTTTATCTAAGGTAGAACTCCCGCCAGCAAAAAACTCAGCAAATTAAGAAAAAAATTGTCAGGTGTCTACCCACTACCAGTTATTTTCTTAGTACATACTACATAGTATATGCTACAAAAATAACCGGATACCCATGTTTTATTCACCTAATTGACTAGTTCAAGTTTATATAAATGTGTATCATCTAGTTCAAATACTATACTATATTTTTCAACATGAGTGACAGCCCCAGTAACTATTCAGATTTTCTAATCGATTTGGCTAGTAATGATTCATCAACGGATGGTAACAAGGCCACACTTAGTTGGGATCAACTCTCGATTTATCATTCCTCGATAATGTTGAGCCACGACCTGAAACTCGGAATAGTTCTGAGGACTGGCACTATCCATCAGCGCTGATTAACTTTCGCATTATGCCAAAAAATGATAAATTCGCTGTACTTTGCAGATGTAGTGGATATTTCTTTTGGGAGATTATCCCCGCAAAGTACAGCAACTTTTATGTCAAACCACACCATGTTAGTACTGTAGACCACACCACTGGTACGACACGATCCCGTCCCACTTTTACAGAAGCTATGTGGGAGGGTTGTAACATCGCGACGAGCCAGCTTATCAACAGCGGTAACCATAACAACTACTGTTTGAGCATTCATGTTTCAGAGTTACCACAAGATACACCGTCAACAGTGTAAAAACGCGTATGGTTTTCCTTGAGCAACATAAAGTGACATCTTGCACTGTAGTAGTGCAATGCTATTAGATATGTTGTAAGAGGTATACGGAAAGGTTTTCTGTGTTATATTTGGAATGGCTAGATAGAATTAATGGGAAAGTTGTTTGTGCTGGGATGAGGGTTTCAGAATACCCATTAACCACCAGGAGGCCATTAGTCTCCCACTGATACGGTTACCTGAGCTCCCTGTATCTGGGCCGAGTTGCTATGCCTCCTGGTCTAGGCTGGCTGATGTGCTCTGGGTCGATTCACATACAACCACAGATGGCTTCCATTCGTCAGGCCTGCAGCCCTGAACACATATAGTGAAACACTCACATAAGAGGGCTGCTGGTGTACAGACACCCATTGGAAAACGAGCGCCTGTTAGTGTGCGAGTCGGTTGGGCTGTCTGGAGTGATTAATGGACTTGTTTGTTCAAACCTGCGTCATATTAAAGCACGTAGGCCAGCAGAGATACAGATTGTAGGGCTGGAAAACCATGTGTCCCTCCGACACTCGGGGTGACACTAGGGTGACATGGCAGATATGTATGGGGATTTGGATCATCTCATCTCAGGGCAGACTCTGGACACTCTTGGGGATAATTTACTAGATAGGGATCTTAACATAAGAATTTGGACCTAATTTGGATAATGGAAATCCTGGGATGGATTCTTGAAACTGTAAGTAGATCTGATGTGTGGAGCACACACAAAGCATGAGTCTTAACACCTTTCTATCGGTGGGGACTTGTGTGGTGTGTATGCAAAGCGCTCAGTATTTTAACATCTGTGTTAGCCCAGCCGGAGCAGGAGCAGACCTAAAAACGCCCGATGCAGCCACGGAGCCTCCATGGCGAAGTGGCAGCCTCACACTATGCTACTCAAGGGTGAGAGTTGCTGCATGTATGATCAGACTTAATATATAAAACAATAACTGTACCTCAGCCAAAGCGAAGTCTCTGTTTTGGATTGAGCGCACCAATTCGTGGACCATTACCCGATCCCCGGCTGAGATATGTGGAATAAAGAAGGCAGTAGTGGCATTAAAATAGTTTTATTATTGATAATAATAGTAGGTAAAAGTTGTGTATCAAATAAGATAGTGTTAAAGATATGATAATGTATATATAGCCAAACTACGCCAGGGAAGAATTTGGAAGAGGGTATAGTGGAGGGTGGGCACCTGTTAATATTATAATTGAATTGAAGATATAAGTGTGTGATGGACCTTAGAGGTCGTGTCCGTTTTGATATAAACTCTGTGGGCATTTGAGGCCCAGCCGCCGTAGCGCTGGATCTCGAGTTCTGTACAGCCGGCCCGATAGGCAGCCGTTGCGGCCGCCTTTCTGATGCTGTGGAGGCCGTACACTCTGGGTGGTATCCCAATGTCCCGCAAGATCTGGTTCCACACCTTCCTCAGGTACGCCGCAGAGATCGGGCGCTGCGTCCCGGGGAACACCAGAAGGGGGGCCGACATTGGCAGATGAGGTGTCAGTGCGAGCACACACCTGACCGCCCGAACTGGGCAGGTCAGTGGGTCGTTTGTGGCGGGGATAGTGACCTCCTTCCTTTGGTTGTACATCTGAAGGTTCTTGGCCCACTTTACCCTTATCCTTAGTGTGTCTGTCACCACCACATCGCCCCTGGTCAAGTGCCTCACCGGGTTGTAGGCCTTGACTGTTGCTGGCACAACCTCTGACTGACGCATTGCGCCAAAGTACATGATCAGCAAGGCCGCTCGTATGGACATGCCTATGAAGCCCGGGGGAAGCGCCGCCAATACGCGGCGGAACACGGCCATGGGGATGGGGCCCCTGACCTGCACAATGTAGTCCTTCCTCCTCGACACTGCGTCGATTGCCATCGCGACCCTGGGGTGGACGAGGCCCGCCGTAGAACCACCAGCCAGGCAGATGTACACCCGGGCATGTGACAATTTGTTCTTGATCGTCCCCGGAGATATCTGCTGGGCAGCCATGAACTCGATCCAGATGCACGCCTGCACCGGCGACAGGTGTAGTGGGTCCATCCCGAAGCGGCAGCAGAATCCTGCCAGTTCCCGGACGACCGCTAGGTAGTTGGCCCTGGTCCCTGGGGCACGTGCCTCCTTCTGACGTAACTCGGCCCTACGCGCCAACCAGTCGAACGCCGGATCTAGACAATACAGGGGAGCCCACATTTACAAAAGTGTGAAGACAAGGATCAAAAATATGCAATGCCCTATCCTGAATAATACGGTCAGCGCGGGCTGCTGCTGTTTCCGATAGTAGAGCGCGACTGAGGGCATCTGCTACGGTATTGTCTATACCTGCAATATGAGCAAATGTCAGTTTAACATCAAGGAGGGCCTGGACCATCCAGCCCATACGGGCTACTTCCGTGAGGACCCGGTTTCTTCCCCTTCCCCAGCGGGCCGCCTGTACCGCCGCGAGATTGTCACACTGAACCAGAATATGTCGCCCCCTGTCTGCCTCTGAAAGGAATGTATGCAGTGCGACTATTATGTTTGCTGCTTCCAGTTCTGTGATGTTAGCAGCCGGGTCATGATTGGGTGCCACACGACCACCATAGACATAGGTGCCATCTGAGGCCCCGATGCAAGTGAGGGAGGCGTCCACCTGTATGCAACCTGAAGGGGTGCTAGGGGGTATAATGGCTCGGCCGTTCCAAGAGTCTGCAAATTGCAAAAACCAGACAATATCAGCCCGCATTTCATCAGTTACCTTCGTGGACCAACCTACCATGGCCCTGAGGCTCTGAAGGAGCCTAGAGAGGAAGATCCTGGCGGGCTCCACACATTTTGCCACATGCATTAAGCGGCCTATGAGGGACTCGAGCTGTCGGCGATGGATAGACCTGCGTCCTTTAGAAGCACGGGCCGCCTCCAGCGCCGCATCAAGCTTCTCCTGTGGGATCGACAATGTCATGTTATCAGAGCAGATGTCGATCCCCAGCCACCTAACACTCGTACTAGGGGGCTGGGTTTTATCGAGGGCCTCCGGGAGGCCCAGTTCCCTAAGAAGTTCCCTGACCCTGTCATACTGGGCCCGGGCAGTAGGGAGGTCGTGGGCCACCACGATCAAGTCATCAAGATACATTCTAGCATTAATGCCTTCCCCTCCCAACACTCTCGTAATAAAATTGGCCACTCTCTGCATGTTGGCTGAACTGGAGCGCGCCCCGAATGGCATGGCAATATCTATATAATACTTATCCTTCCAAGTGATACATGCCAAAGGCCAGTCAAGAGGATCCCGGCGAAAGTTCTTGTAAGCGCGGGCCACGTCCACTGTAAACATATACGATCCCTGGCCAGCCCTGGACAAATCCCCGACAAACTCCGTGACTGTAGGAAGGGAGTGATCACGGAGCTGACCCAGGGCAGCGTTCTTGCATATGTAGGCATTTACAGAGGTGGAAGGGGGGTAGGTAAGATTGGTGATGATACGGTGTTTGGACGGGTCAGATTTTTCGCGTGACATGAGGGGTGAGACGTGGGCCCATGGACTAAAGGGTGGGGCCAAAAACGGGCCCACGACCGCCCCATGGTGTATTTCTTCTGTGATAAAGCCCGTAACATGGTCAGGGAATTGGACTGCGCTGCTGTGATTCTGGGTGTTCTGTGTATCAGAGATTGGGCCCATGTATCCTAATGGAAAGCCATAACGAACGAAGTCTAGAAGCTGAGCCTCGTCCGTTGAGTGGTCTATATAGGCCCCCCATGTATCAATGTTGAGGCCACTGGGAACTGGCACTCGGGCAGCCATACAGTTAGGGAGGCCGGTTTTACTGACTGCATTGTAGATGGGAGCGATCTGGGCCACCGAGGCCGGAGCAGGGCAGGGGACGTCAAGACAGGGCCAATAGTGTGTCCTATGGGCGGTGAAGGCGTGTGGGGACAGGACTATGCTCTCATCATGTGTATCACTACCACACATTTCCCTTATAGCGTCAAAGTCAATATGAGTAGCTTCGGGACCCACCTTATATTGATCTCCTGGCCCCGCACCGGCCACGTAGACGTCAGTGATGACGGGGCTTTGATGAGAAGCTGTCTGGGTCCCGGGAGGGTCAGCGGAGTCGCGGAGGGCCGCCCGTGTACCGCCATCCGGCGCTGCACTGTGTTGTCTTGTGGAGGTGGGGCCCACATCGCTGCTGAGTGTCCGGGCTGTGGTGAGAGAGGGACCAGGATCCGAGCTAGAAGTATGAAGTGCACAGTTAGTATCAAGGGTGTCGCTTTGAGAGAGCCTGGACAGTGCGGAATGGCCTACGTCCAGGCTCCCGTGGCGTTTTTTGCACCACCGGAGTGCCATGCTGCCTGTGTGCGGCCCTGTGAGAGTGCCGGGATCCCTAAGTCCACCTCTCTTCGTTTGCATTGAGCCACTGCGTGAAAGCAATGGCGCTGCTGACCTTGTTTACCCGTCTGTGTGTAGCAGTAGGAGCAGGAGTGTACCTTCTTGTTAGGGTGGGTCCCGTGGAACTTTCCCAGGTGGCAACCCCTGTCAGAATTAAAGTCTGTACACGGGTCACCCTCCGCGACGTCGGAGCGCGACGAGGCTGTGGTACGGGGGGCTGCGGGCTTTTGTGAATTTACTGCAAAATGTAACCTTTCCATCTGGATGGCCTGAGTGTCTGCCCAAGAGTAGTGCCCCTTCTCTATGTCGTCTAGGACCTTCTGGGACCAGTCCCTAGTCAAGCCCCACTCCCTTTTTACTCCGTCCTCCACTAAGTGCTGGAGGTGCTCCATGTGAAAGTAAATGAGGTGGGACTGATTGGCCCTGGGGTCACGAATCATTTTTAAATATGCTAAGATATACTCATTAAAAGACATGGTCTGACGAGCATCCAACCTTTTGCGCACTGTGTTGAGGCCCGGGCGTTCCAAATACATGTAGGGCTTGGGAGACAGATTACGGACATATATATCAGAAACAATGCCCTTACCGTCAGTGTTGTGGGCTGCGACAAACTCCTCCTTGCGGAGTTGCTCTGCTATAAAGTCATCGTAAATAGGACCTCTGAAGTCTGCCGGCCTGGGGATGTCCACGCTCGGCCGAGGGTTGAGGGCCTGCAGTAGGGCCAGCCTAGCCGTATCCGACGGCGGGGCCATGCCTCCAGGCACCCCGGGGTGGTGAAGGTCAGACCGTCCACGGGGCCGGGGGTCCATGGCTGCCATGCCGCGTGGTGTGTGGATGCCCTCTGCTGGGTCACGTACCGGTGGGGGCTGTCGTCCTGTAAAAGAAACTAATAAAGACTCAAATTTCTCATTCATATCGAGAACTGCATTTTCTACCGCCTCCAACCGAGTATCCTGGCCCGCCATGCTAATGCTGGGCTGAAAACTCAAAGTCAATAGAGTCAGCGGTAGTGCGCCAGTGACGGGGGTGTATGGTGACCTCCGGGTCGGGCGAGTGTCTGGCCGTGTCAATGTGTTCCCCTGACTCAATTGTTTCAACTCTGTTAGCTGCAGCTACACGCTTCCCATATGCCGCCTGCATGCAGCGAGTCCAAACCATGACAAAGGAAACTCACAGTCTGTGGAGTAGGGAGAGGCCGACGGCGGCCAAGCGACGTTTGAAGATATGGCGGAGGGAGCGGGCAGCGACAGAGTGGACGAGTCACTGTGGGGGAAGGGGTTTTATAGGTGTATATACAAGGTTGTAACACCAGGTGGAGGAGGGTATCAGGAGGGTAATATAGTTGTCAAAGGATCCGCCGGGGGAGCAATGATCCACAATGCCCACACTGGCATTGTACCACTTTCTCTACCACTTTCACATTATATTAAAAGCAAAATTAAGTTCCCCATAATATCCATTCATTAACCACAATAAAGTAATAACACCTAATAAACCCCTATAAACACCACTATCACAACAACTATATATAAATAAACCACCAGCGTTCAATCTGTCTCGCAGGCATTTTGTAAATGTAGAACCCACGATTCCGATGTCACTTTTGTTGGTCCTTTGTTTTATTTCACATGTATACAACTACACTGTGAGCTAAAAACAATTTCCATTCAGGCCATCAACAATTTCTTCTCGTACCAGATTCAAATGAATCCTGTTTTCAGCCATAATGTGTTAGAGAGTGAAGTAGACTGTAACTTTTTCAGAGCGCAGTCTCTATTTCATCCTACCATTGCCAAAACTATCTGAAATCCGCAGCACCAGCTGCATGTATACACCCACAAATGGGACAAAGAGAAATTGAAACAGCCAAAAATAAGGACGCTTTCCCGGAACTCTTTGCATTGTTTGATTTGTTTACTTCCTGGTAATGGGAACAATGTCTTTTTATGCCAAAAATGTAAATAATCTGTATTGTATACCCGCATTAGCACTTTGTGAAGAGTTTCAATGTAAATAAAGATCACATCATGTATCTGTTTGTGACAATGTAAATATTATTCTAATGAATAAAACTTGTAAAAGAATTTTACATGTTGTGTTTTCTATACTATATGAATATCCTTTAATGAATAGAATATGAAACACTATGAAAATCATCATTAAAGCAAATACATCTCTGCAATTAAATAAATAAATCATAATAAAAAATAAAGGGCCTCAGAGAAATCATGTCATGGCAGGGGAGCATTGAGGAACGACATGGACACCTCCGGCCTTAAGGCCTCCGGTCTCCATGTCATTCCACACCCTCTATGTAGTTAGGGGCTTTAGGGGTAGTTAGGGGCTGAGACTGTGGTAATCACCATTCAACAGGCAGGTTTAAGTCGTCGACAGGGTGTCTTCATTTGCATTTATTCGGACCTATTGGTCTCAACACTAATAAGGCCGTAGTACAATGAGGGATCCCCGATAAAGTTCAGTTTTACTATGGCATCGCCGTTCTACTGTGTGGGATCTCTGATTAATTAAGTACATTTGAACATTAACAACAATTTCAACCCTCCACACAATGCCCCCGGCCTCCCCTCTTTAATGGACAAGTTACCTGCATTATTTAAATATCCTTTGAACATTTGCTATTGGGTTTTTCATTTGAGGTTTTGCAATTGAACTCAGTGAAGCTGAGAAACCAGGTCGTCAGTACCTCTATGTAAATTTGTATTTTTATAATCATGCTCATTCCCTACCCACCCTCCCCTTTCCTGTCCCCTCAGCCTCTCCTTGAGAGCTACCGTCTATAAGCACCAGGACAAAACCAACCTCGTGCGTATAAAGGTCCCTTGTATGCACGAGGTCATTCTCAATCCTCGTGTGTGGACTTTCCTAGAAGAGGGACCTCGTGGGAACCTCGTGTATATAAGTGCCATATCTCATACCACCTCCCCTTGTCTCACACATCCTTCTCCTGTCTCATACTACTTCAATATGTGAGATATCTCGGCATATTTTATACCAAAAAAATGGCCTTTGAAGGTGCCATAAAACCCAGGAGGAGTAGAGGAGGAGATGGAGCAGGGTTTTTATTCCCGGCCTCCCCTCCACACCCCTGGCCTCCCTTCTGTAGACGGTGTCGAGCGTTTTAGTTCCATTTTCGTCCACTACGCAGAGGCGGCGGCGCCACCGTCGCCCTTGCCGGATAATCCAGCAGAGTTCTGCTAACGACAACTTGAACTACATGTGACTGCTTCATGCTCACCAAGACAGGTTTCTCTTCTACACTAGACTCCTCAGTAAGTACAGATATTTGCTTGCATTGGTGCCAGGAGTGTTGGTGTACCTACCCAGGTGTTTATTGTGAAGATTTACCCAGGATTTACCAAGGATTCAGTGAAGATAAAACTTTGCCAGTGGAGACTGTTTACATCCAAGCCCCTGGCTTTGTTTGCATCTGAATGACTCTGAAAAGAACTGAGAAAGGCCATCTACAAAGCTAACACTCACAGGGATTATTCACAAAGGAACCCCCTGTGTGTATGTGACATTTTGTGTGGTTTCGTTTTGGTGTAAAATTGTGGACTTATTTGGTGGAACTTGGCAACTTCCTGCCCATTCTAGGAGAGGCTGGAGGTGGCCATTTTTAAATCCCAAACCATTTCATCACACAAATTACATATACAGAGCTATCCTGCACTTACAAAGACTGTTTATGATTTAAGTGTCACCTATAAGGACTGTATGTCACCTAAATTTTAATTTTGGGCCATTATTTTTGCATTGTTTTTGCAACTTTTTAAGACTAAAATCTGGGGCCTAGTTTTCAAAAAAAGGCCCAGGCCTACTAGCCAGGTGTCAGCCATTATGACTAAAACTTTACAAAAACACTAAGTGGCCCCCACAGAACATTCTGCCTTTATTATGCACTAAGTTAGGCCATATATTTAAGTTATTTTACTCTGAATTAGGAGTAATTCTCATAACTTTAGTAAGCCTACATGGACTTAGTAATTTTGCCCATTTATCCTATATAAGGCCACAGGGCTTGGTGACATAATATACAACTTCCAAAATTTGGTGACAAACCCATGGCATAATTCTTCGAAAATTGAAGATATTTCCGGAATTTGTTTCCGGTATCCAAGGAACTTGGCCAATACGACTTGTACCAACAGGAAGTCGTGAGCCTGAGGTTGAACTTGCACGATTCGGAGCGGAAGAAGGCTGCCAAGTATAAGCGGCTCCAAAACCAACAACATTGGGTGCAGGCCAGAGGAAGATGCAGGAGGCAGGCGGGACAGAAAGACAGGACAGAGCCAGGAATCATGGGTCAGATGCAGGGTGTCCAGTCTAACCCACAGAGCCAGGAACAGAGGAACAGTTCACAAAGCGAGAGTACTGATGGCGCCTCATATGAAAGCGGGGACAAGGAAGATCACATTGGCCAAGAGGTCGGTGATGGGACTCCAGTTGATGATTCACCAACACTGCTTGAGATGATTGAGCAGTTGGCCTCAACAAGAGTAGAAAAGCCATCATCAACTGTGAAGGAACCAGTGCTATCAACCCCAGTGCAGCAACAAAGGATCAACCGTCACATCCCACCAGTAGAGCCGTCATTGACAGAGAAGGAACAGGCTATGCAACCTCCAGAATCTATCTCTGAGAGTGGATACAGCTCTGAAAGTAGTGAAGAAGAGGGGACCAGCAAGCATCCAGAAGCTGAGCTGGAGAGACTGGGATGTCAAGTCCGAGATGCAGAGGAGCGAGCTCAACACCAGAACCAAGAGGCTGAAGAGTGGGCATCCGAATGGAGGGAGGCCTACTTGAATGTCAGAAGCGGAAGGTCCAGTAGCAGTGGCGGGCAAGGTCGCCAAGCAGAACTGGAGGAGAGGAGCAGAAGCGGCAGTTGGCCAATGCCCCAACAGCAGTGGACTCCTCAGCGGAAGGGAAGTGTGCGGGATAACTGTCATATCCCACATCACCATACTCATGAGGAGGAATACAGGGGCCAAGAGGACAGTTACAGCCCTGTGCCATCGTATCCCTGGGATGACCGTCACTCACCAGGATCACCGTGGGAACACCAAGGCAAGGGCCAGTATGAGACTCCTCGTCACCACAGTGAGGGTGTCCGTAGCTCACAGGTCTCGCCCTGGGAGCATGATGACTGGAGCCCTTATGACGTTTATTGGCATGAGAAATGGCACAACCGCCAATCCTCAGAACCACCTCCGAGGGAGCATGGAGGCTGGAACAGCTGAGATGTCCATCACTTGCAGGGCTTGCTGGAGGAGCAGGTTGAGAAGCAGTGGAGACAGAGGCCGGGGCCATGATTGACAAGTTGCAAGCCACAGCGAGAAGGCCAGCAAGGTCACCAAGGCCATACCTCAGCAGAAGTGGATCATGCAGCAATTCCCCACGCCAGCCAAGGCAGTGTGTCAACTGCCAACAGTTGGGCCACTTCTTGTGTGGGTGCCCAAATCCCAAATGTCAACTGGTGGGAGCAGAGATTACAGCGTCGGAAAACTAGAAAGGGGTGGTCAGTGCGACCAATCACCACCCCTCCTTAACTGAGGTCGCCCATCGGACCAAGTGTCACACTTTGGCCCGGAAATCCAACAGGCTCTACCCTTGGAACAGAAACCCCAAGATGTGAAAGCTGCCGAGATCAAGAAGACAGGAGAAGTCTTGGCCCGCCCGACAATGAACACTGTGGGAGGTGCTGGGAAGCGTGACTAATCACCATCCCTCCTTAACCGAGGTCGCCCACCGGACCAAGTGTCACACTTTGGCCCAGAAATCCAACAGGCTCTACCCATTGAAGTCATTGACAGTCTTGGCCCGCCAAACAATGAACACTGTGGGAGGTGCTGGGAAGCACAACCAATCACCACCCCTCCTTAACCGAGGTCGCCCGCCGGACCGAGTATCACACCTCGGCCCAGAAATTCAACAGGCTCCACGGTGACCCCTCATCACAAGCCGCTCCCGGAATCAGCTCTTCTGCCCAGACCGAGATCGCCCACTGGATAAAGCCCCGTCTTTGGAGCAATTGCTGGACTGAGTATCACACTTGGACCAGAAATCCCAAGGTCCGGTAGCTGCCCAGAACAAGAAGACAGGAGAAATCCCAGCCTGCCTAACAGTGAATGCTGTGGGAGGTACTGGGAAGTGTGACCTATCACCAACCCTTCTGAATCGAGGTCGTCCCCCAGACCAGGCTCCACCTATGAACTGGGGATCCCGAAATCTGGCAAATGCTCAGGACAGGAAGATTGGAGAAGTCGCAGCTCACCTGCCAGGGAACACTGACCAGTCACCAACCAAGATCAACCAAGATCAACCAAGATCAACGCCCGAATCGGACTTCACACTTGGGCCAGGAAGGTCCATCCCAGCTCAATGAAAATCACCTTCTGGACAGGCCTTCATGCTTGGACCAAGATTGCTACCTCGATCGAGCTTCCTGGTCTGGGTCTGGGAAACCAAACAAGAACCATCCAACCTAGATTGCGACCTAGACCTGGTTTCATGCCTGGACTGGGAAACCCTGCAACAGTCACCGAACCTTGACCAGGCAAGCTGTCTGGACAAGACTTCATCCTTCAAACAAAGACCATGACAGGGGACCAATACCACAGGCCAGAAGACATCCCAAAACCAGAAGACAAGAAGAGTTACAGCCCACCCACTGACGAACACTGTGGGAGGTGCTAGACACAGAGAAGACCAAGAAGTCAAGCTCCTGTCTATAGTTCGTGGAGGCCAGATTAGGAGCGCCACTGGCTCCCTGCAAGTGGCCATGCCACCTAGTCTGTGACCTTTGGAGGCATTGGACCCCAAAGGCTCAATAGAGGGAACGAGGCAACAACCCCCGAGCCAGAAAGGCTAGAAAATGAGAACCATATGGTCTCAATTGAGGGGACCGCACTGCCCTCAAAGACAGCCAGTTCAACCAGGGCAGAGACCAATGTACCAAGGCCCCCTGAGAGTGGAAGGGTTCCACCGCAAAAACAGAAGCTGGTGCCCACAACAAAAGCTCATCCACCTAGTGCAGGGGCCCCTAAGACTATGTTCAGTACCTCAGGAAAGCTTCTGGGGCCTGGCCACCACCAGGAAATGGATCAGGTGGTGCAGAGCCTGGAGCTGGGCAAGCTCCCTCAGGAGACGGATAGCCCCTACCTCTGCCCGCGAAGTATCCGGTCCGACCAGCAAGGACTGACTTCCATCCGCCTGGTGACGGGCCGAGTAGGAGAACTCCAAGGAATCCCACCCAGCCTCGACTTGGAGATCTCCTCGAGGAACACCTGGAAGTTTTTTGGGCTGTTGGTCAAGGGGACCTATCCTTGTATATAGTAGCAACTAGATGCCTAGAACATATAGACCTGTACATACCCGTAGATGAGCCAGACATTTTAGTAAGATCTAGTTCTACAGCAGGCCTCTTCTAATGGAGGGGGCCCTCCTAAAAATGGCCTCTTCTGATGGGGGGGGGCCCCTCTTGAAAGACCACTTTGGCGAGAGCCAACTTAGAGAAAGATTATTACCACCACCTCTTGTGGAGTGAACTCACAATAGAAAATGAACTAAAGCCATGATCTCTGATTCAAAGTGGAGTGATGACTCAAGAATGGAATGGGAGTTCGGATGGAGTGAGCCCTCCTTAAAAATGGAATGGGGAGGAGTGTAGACAGCGTTGAGCATTATAGTTCCATTTTCATCCACTACGCAGAGGCGGAGGCACCACTGTCGCCCTTGCCGGATAATCCAGCAGAGATCTGCAGACGACGACTTGAACTGCATGTGACTGCTTCATGCTCACCAAGACAGGTTTCTCTTCTGCACTAGACTTCTCAGTAAGAACAGATATTTGCTTACACTTCTATAAATACCTGCTTCTATCCCCTTGGTATTCTCAGGTTGCAAAGAGTTTATAACTTGTAGCCCGAAAGAATTATTTAATAAGGTTTATATAGGGGAGGCGGCAGGGGACAAGAGGAGGCAGTAGGTGATAGGGGGAGGGGATACTAGGGGGCAGGGAAAGAGAACAGGAGGAGGGTGCAGAGGACAGGGGGAATGGCAGGAAACAGGGGAGTCAGGAGGGGGAAGGAGGAGGTGACAGCAGATAGCAGGCGGCAGGGGAAACAGGCAAACAGCACAAGAAGGTGGCAGGGGACTGGAGGAGACAATATAGGGGATAGAAGGAGGGATAGAGGACAGGAGCAGACAGGGGGAGGGATGCAGCCCATGTCGTATAGTGGAATACCCCCTTAAAGTTCTGGGCAGTAGTAGGCCGGGCTTCTGGTGTGGCAGCTGCCGGGGCTCTCGCTGCATTACATAATCTGTCCCTCTGAGTGCGTTGCTCCTTTAGTAGGGCTAATTAAAGATACTGTGAACACGGGATAAAACAGGGTTGTATAGCGCACAGTGGTATATCGCTCATTTCTTGTTAATTGCCCTAAGATAAAGAAAAAATATATATCAAAGTACAAAAAATGTTTGAAAATTAATAAAATTATCTGCAACGGTTTAGATAAGCCGTGATATCACTTTAATCACCAAGCTATCGTGAAAGACATATTTTCTCATATACCAAGTGCGCAATATAACCCAGTTTAAATATTTTAATAATAGATTTTTTTATAAAGATACCATATTTCCTGTGGCGTACACCCCATTAAACAGAGCAAGGAGGATATCAATGCAATGGAAAATACCCTTGTATATGATCCTATAATCAGCAATCAACTCATTATTCTTTGAATAATCATTATTGCTTATATTTCCTGACTATTGTTTTAAAAATGCGCGATACAAACCATATGCTATGAACGATATAAGCCTGATGTGTCTGATATAACTTTTAAAAGATAGAATTAATACATTTTTGCTCCTTATTTGTAAAGGGTTCAAAGTAGAAAATATTGTATATGCCCGGCAGATAAACCTATTATGGATCTAAAGACCTTGTGCAGACGTGGTCATATGATCACTTTTGGGTGATCACCACGTGCTTATCATGGTCACGTGTCTGTTACAGAAATATAAAATTTATGAAATATAAGTAATCACAAGTAGAAATAATTTATCATGACAAATATGTTTATAATTATGATACAATGTTAGCATAACTATAATGTCATAGATGTGTTTGAACTGTGCATGATACTCTTTGTAAACTGATCACCAATATGGCGTCTTGGTATTATGACGTCATCTGCACAACATCTATATGATAAGATAAAATCGGAGGTCACCATTGAAGAAATAATTAAATAATATACAAAATTCGGACTATACTATTACTATGAAATTGAGATGATATTTTGTAGAATTTTATGAGACGTCATATTATAAATGGTTGTCTAAACTATCAAACAAGATGTGGAAGATTTTAAGGATAGACACCAGTGGTTAAGGTGTGAATGGCGTGAATCTCTTTGATCAAAATCACAAGATTTGATTTAAATAGTATTACTTGATAAATAACTTTATTGAATAGCCATTAAAGGACCATATCTATTCGTACAAATTATATAAAAATAGGTAGAACAAAGGCTGTACAGTAAAGGTGCAAACGTGAAAATCACAATTTTTGAACATTGATATATCAGTTATTATCTAACCTAGAGCCTTGAAATTGTTAGTACATCTTCTTGACATATAGATGGAGGGAACCATGTCTCAGAATTTTGATATAGGTCTTAGTTATGTTATTTATAAAATGTAGAAAATGAAAATGCATAAAAACCTAAAAAGGTTTCCCGTTTTTGGCCGTTTTTGACCATAAATGAAATCTAAGACCTAAATCAAAAAGTCTGAGACACTCTCCCCTGCATAGGATTGTCATGAACATGTATGCAAAAGTTATTCGTGTAGGTTAAGTATTAATAGAGATATTGATGTTCAAAAAGTAAAAGTAAAGAAATCAGTTTTAAATTGATAAAATCTCAGCTTTTAATTTGCTAATAATTCTATTGAAACCAACACAGAGAGACAAATATGACCTTTCAAATGGTGTATAGCATGTCAGGACCAGAGCAATATCAAAGAATTCATTGATGATTTATTTAATTGGCTGATGACCACTGGTGTCTATCTTTAAAGATAATAACATGTATTATAGAGCGTGATGCTACAGAAAAATGTGATTCAATGAGATTTTCAATTTGACCTTTAATATATTTTTTATTTCAAGTATGATGCCTGATATTTTAACATGATATTAGCCTGAAATGCGCGATACAAAGCTTAAAAAAGTATTTTGCATCATCTAACCCTGGAAAATATAGGTGAGAGCTATTGGGAAAAAAAGCATTCATAATAATTAATTTTATTTGCACTATAACAATCCTTATATTCACTTGTGTCATATTTTCCTGCATTTATATTCATGCGCAAAATGTGGGAAAATATGAACAGCGCGAATATTAAAACATTCACAGTACACCCTTGGCTGCCTACTGGGCCCTGTGACTGCAAACTTTGCCTGCTGCTGTGCGACAATAGTAATGTTACTTATTAGGAACCAGTCACACTGTTGCATTGGGCATAGCTAAACTTTGCCTGCTACTTTGCGTCAATAATGATGCACCCTTTCAGGCACCAGTGGTACTGATGAACCAGAACGACACTATTATTGACACTCATTAATGCCCGGTGGATCGTGCTAAGGCACGGCAATTAGCACAGGGATGGAATTGGAAACTCATCCTTTTCTTCCTCTATTTGACCTCAGTTACTTCGTTGGGTGTGCTTGTATGTAGTAGTATGACGTTGGGGGATAGGAATTTGAAGAATTTACTACACGAGGCAAGCCCATGCACTTCTTTAAAAAAAATGATAATGTTTTTTTTTCTTTCAGGCTATACTCAGGATACCTTTATTATGAGAGAAAACACAATAAGAGCCAATCTGACTTCCACCAGCTATGTGTTAAAGCTATTTCATCTATGAAAAGATGCATTTCTCATCACAATCCGAGGCAGTGTGTCTATGATCCAACACTTATTGAATCACGGGATAAAAAGGTAAATTACATGATAATAGTTAAGTTCCAAAGCACAAATGTGACAGTTATGTGACCAGCCAGGTAATATGGTAGCCTAAAGGAATATGGTTATTTGCTCTCAATCCAGCATTAAGTAAGTTTTTGATTTTGTACTTATAATATGTTACTACGTAGAATTTAGAGAGATTACGATTATAACAACAAAAACATTCTATGTATCACAATTACAATATAGGTAACATTGGTTGGAAAGTTTATTTCTTAAGTTGTGTTGGAATAAAATAAATCAAATTTTACCATGGTAACAAAATAATGAATTTTGGATTACACAAATTATCTTTCTCAGGTAACAAAGTTTTACCTTTTGGAAATCTCATCAATTGATGAAAACAGCATCTGTATATTTAGCTGAAGTGCTAAAATTATAAGGAGAATAAAGAAAATTGTCCAAAAAAATCACACAATAAATTCCCCCCAAAATACCACAATAAACTCTTATAAATTCTTATTTTACTTATTTTGTACATGATGGCCATTCTAAATGTCCTAATATGTGACCCGATCTGACAAACAAAGACGGATGTCGCAATGAGTCGCATGTCGCATGTTACACCTCGGTTTAAAGCTAATTAGCTAAGGAATGCTATGGGAGGGTCGTGGCCTTGTGACTCATTGCGACTTGCGACTCGTTTTGTCGGATCGGGTCACATATAGTTTCGGAATACCCAATTATGTCCTTTGTAGGCCTAGCATATAGTTCAATCGTTTTGATACGAATAAATATCATTTTTTGATTATAGAAAAACTCAAGAGTGACTTAAATTCTTTTCTGAAGCAATAATGTAACATACGGTCCCAACGTTAAAGCCAAGATTATTTAATTCAAGTATGTCATTTTATATTTGAAATGCACATCAGGAAAGGCTCACAATGTTGACTACCTCTAAACATTTTTTCATTGTACCTTTTATTGTGCCTGCTACAAAGAATAATATTGTAAAATCTTGAAATAACTGTGTAACATATAGAACTGAGCTCTGTAACACATAGAACTAAATTTTGACTTTAATGATTGTTTGTGTGAGCTTATATCTTTTATAGACTAGTTGTTTTTGTACTATACATTAGATCATGGGGATAAAGTTACTCTGTATTATATACATTTTGACCACACAATTTAGAAACCTAGCTAAACTCACAGCAGAAACACCTCGGTTCTTTATGTTACAAAGACTGTAACATACAGAACCGAGGTTTCTGCACTTTACTGTAGAAGATGCAACATTGAGCCTATACTTACCAGGAAATTCTTCTGAATTTTGTCCAGATACGATGAATGGTCTAATATTTCTGGTAACCTGAATTAGAAAATCTTGTTCTTTTAACCTTATTTGACAATAAAATCTTGGTTCTGTATGTAGTAAATTCGGTTCTGTAGTTACAAAGGGAATATAAAGGATCATAAATTTTTCCCAACCTTGACCACATGAAAAAATAATGATGATAAAGATGGCCTCTTTTGGATAATTCATACAGATGTACATGCCTTCAATATTATAGTAAAATAAGCCAATTGTATTCAAATTGATTTTTAAGCTAGTTTTATTGAAAAATTGAGGAACTTTCCGGAGAATGGCACTGTAGTGAAAACAGCAAGTTGACTGAAGATCATAAGAATATTATTATTTATTTTATGAACTAGTTATAATGAAGCATATCAACCAAATGAGGAGTGTTTTTATATAACCTGGGTAGAGAAGTTCAAAGAAGCATAACTCAACCTGTGATAGGAATAATTGAAAATGGTTTCAGGGCAAATGAAGGCCTGCATCTTTAATGCATAAACTTATATAGCTCTGATTGCCATGTTTACGCTATTCAATTTCTTACACATCCTGCACAAATGTGCACCAGTACTACTGGTGCATGCAGGGTGCATTACTATTGTTGCACAGCAGGAGACAAAGTTGAGGTTTACTCAGGGAGTAGTAGGTAGCTACCAGCAGCCAAGGGGGTATCAATAATTAGCCCTAACACAGCCATGGCCAGTAATAGGCTGGGTAGCAACTTTTGAAATTTCCAAAATTGAAACATGGATCTTATGACTCCAATAACAAGTCAACTACGAGTGAACACTGATTCTGCGGTTGGAGCCTCATGTAAGAAAATCCAGTGTATACAAGTCAGAAAAATTCAGCAATTTCTCGCGCTGCAGGTGAGAGTGGGTCGTAAATGAAACAGCCTGGTAGTAACAGGTGAGAGTTTGTAGTAACAGTTATACGGATATAAAAATGGTAGGGGGCAGGTAAGTAGAAGTAGGGGTAGGGGTTAAGGACCGGAAGCGGGCTGGAGTACAAACAGGTTGAAGAACACAGGCAGTTTGGGACATGAAAAGGGACAGGGGCTAGGAAGTGAGACATACATTTAACCAACCAAGAAGGGAGTACGAGGGCAGTTATCACCTCAAGCCTGGACCCTGATATCAGCCTAAGACCAGGGCCTGTCGAGGGCTGATGTCAGGATCCAGGTGAGGGGTGATAACTGCCAGAGTACCCCCTTCAAGTTTGGTTATGGATTTATTATACCTTAGCCCTGAGATTCTCCATAATTTTGAAAATATTGCAAAATTTTACCGGGCTCGGCCACTACCTATGTCTGCACTGGCCGTCGACGTCTGTAGTGGCCATCCGTAGTGGCCTGCATGGCCGTAACAGCCCCTGTTATCGCCAACTGGTCGTATACGTTTAAATGCATTTTCTATGCGATTTTTAGCATATATTTTAAATATCTACGCATAGATATACATATTCAAGGGCAAATATTGCATATTTTGGAATTAAACTTGCATTAAACATTGCATTCTCACCGACTATGTATTCACAACCATTTGTGTGATGCGGTTCTGTATTCATGGGCCTTTCCCACGCGAACTACTTGTCTGTATCACCCTATAGGTTCAGTTGCTGCGTTGTATCACCCTACAGGGTGATACAATGCAGGTTACCAACTGGGCTTGATACAACATGCAATAAACTCTTAACTACTAAACCATTATCACCCTAAGGTATAATAAAGATAGGAAACATATCAGGTAGGTGGACAGTCAGATGGACAGGTAAAGAGCAGGAAAGGGAGTAAGTAATGGTAGGGACAGGAGTGAGGGGAGGATTAAGGGGGGATAAGTACAGGAAGGGGGCAGGGGTTAGGACGGGTGGAGGGTAGTGGTGAAAACAGTAAGAGGGAGGAGGCAGGAAAGATAGCAGCTGCACATGAATGGTTAGCTCTTCCATCTCTGTGCTCATTGCAGTGCATGAGCACAATTCACCGGTCGGGGCATTAGTATGTGCCATTAAAATTGTTGCTGTGGTACATCAGTAAAACTTTTGCCTTCAGGGTGCATTACTATTGATGCCAAGCAGCAGGCAAAGTTTAGCTGTGCTATGTCCACTGCAACTGTGTAACTGGTGCCTGCAGGGTGCATTACTTCTGTCGCGCAGCTGCAGTCACAGTGCCCAGTAGGCAGCTGATGTGTCCCCCCCACCCCCCACACCTCCAGCCTGTCACACTACTGCAGCACAACATATATGTAATTAAATACTTACATTAGCCATATAGCACTCCTGCTTTTGAGGCTAGGCTACAAGTAAAACAATAGCCGTGTATCCCCCATATTGAGCCCCCTTTGTTCTGACCCATGGGGGTCAAGGGTCAGTGAATTAATAAAAAGGTTAAACACACCCAGTCTCCCTCTTGGAGGCTGGAGCTGGGACTGTCGAACGAGAACTGGGGTATGTGTTAATACTAACAACACTAAGGAAGTACTACTACACCCAACACTAAAGTACTTCACGTTGATAACTCCCAGTATGAGTCAACTTTGGGTCCAAACTGACTCTGAAGTTGTAGCCCCAAGTGAGAATGTATATCATTTTCATGTCAGGAAATTCTGTGACGATTACAACATTTTCTAGAAAATATTAGTTTTCTTTTTTTGTTATATTGAAAAAAACAACAGATAGACTTAAACCTTCCATAAATGATATTTAGGCCTATTGCATGCCACAACCATTGTTGAATTTATAGGCATCAAATTATCACGGGGCACCTCAGGGACCAAGGATTTGTGGTGGTACCCGTCCTAGTACATTATACTGGTGGTTGAAGGTTTCCTTTCAGTATAGGCCTGGGCTGGGCAGAGGTATATCTAGTCCCCCCTCTATAAATAGCCATCCTTAAACCCTGCTTAGCCCCAAGTGAGAATGTTCTTTAATTTCATGTCAGGAAATTCGGTGACAATTACAACATATTCTAGAAAATTACAATACAATTTTTCCTGTTTTTATTTACTGAAAAACTCAACCAATAGATTTACTGGAAACTTGCATGAATGACATATAGGCCTATCTCATGCTGAAAACATTGTTGGATTTGAGGGCATCAAATTATCAGGGGGCACTTCAGAGACCAAGGATAGGTGCAGGTACCAGGCCTAATACATTATAGTGGTGTTTGGAGGTGTCCTTCCAGTAGAGGCCTGGGCTGAGTGGAGTTATACCCGCCCCTCCCCACTTCTTTGATAGGGTTTCTATGCCTATTTGAGAACTTTGAAAAATTTCCAAATTTCAAACATAAATGACTCCCAGTATGAGTCAACTATGAGTCAAACCTGACTGAGATTATAGCCCTTAGTGAGAATGTCCATTCTATACATGTCAGGAAATTATGTGACAATTACAACAACGGCTCACTGAGAAATCTTTAATTAGCCCTATTAACTTAGGCCAGCCTGGACGCCTCAGGGGCCGAGCATATGAAAGTAATATGGTCCGGTACTGACCACAGCTTAAGTAGAGGCCTGGACATCCAGGCAACTGCACCTATACTTGGCCCTAGTAGTAGTTTGCCTCTATTCTACACATGCTAGAGTGAGACTCTTTTGGTGCATATCTATGGTTTCCCTTATATCTATGAATGAAATAAGCACATCAAAATGTTGATAAATACACACTAACCTTCCCCTAATTTGGGTTTAGATCTGCAAATTCTTATTCAGATAGATAAAGGTAAAATGTTTTTGCCTAATTTCAAGAGGTCAGTATCAACTATATAATTTATGCAACTTGGTCTATGTTACACTGAATGTAAGGCATCCACAGAATACAGCAATTTGATTGGCTGATGTGCACTCAGCTCCATGTTATTCCATCCAAATCTGCACTACCAGCACTAGCTGATATTATGTCACTTCCCCCCAGCTATTTTCATGTCAGTGTTATGAATCAAAGGAACTGCTTGGAACCAACACATGTCTGCATGGTAGCCACCATGCAGACATATGTCTGTCTAATAATCACTATGCAGATATATATCTATGTCTGTGGACTAGTAATTCTCATGAGGATGAATCTTTCAGATAATTCAATTTTAATCTTAATATATAGTCATCATATTTAACAGATTTGAAAGAAAGAGTCTATTTGTTATTACAACTCAAATTTGCCGAAGTCACTTGTACTACAGAAAAATACTTGTAGTATAAGTTTAAGTTATGACTAAAAATGAATACCAATTATATATGCAGGTGATACTGTCATATATTGTACTGAGGAACATAGTTGAAGTTGTTTCAAAGATTCTACGCTTCTATGAACAATTTCTTAACACACTGAAGATGTAAACTCACATGGCAACACTATACTGACATTATATAACTGTGAACATGAATTATTTAGATGCAGCTCCACATAGGAATGTACAGCATCTACGTTAAAGATTGGTTCAAGGTATTTGCAAGAAAACAAATACATTTTGTTTTGCTGACAGAATATTCAAAAGACAAATACAAGGAGTTAAGGACAATTACAAATTTCCTGAACATAGGTAAGTCCATGTTTTGAGACTATATTGTAATCTTGTTGGCATGAACCAAACCTATAGCTAAAAGACAATATCAAATTCTAGATAACTGTTATCTTGAATTCATTAATTTTCTATTTAAGATATAGTGCCTTGGTTATGATGATAAAATATTGATTGATAAACAATAGTCACCCAACCACATATATGCACCAGGTCTAAGGAAAAAAAGATCTGCATAATACCTAATTGAATGAGAGTGTAAAGCCCAGGTCCAGATACTTTTAACCAATCAAATGTACACAACCATATTTTCAGAAATTTGCATTAGTAGACAAAGAAAAGGCAAACTCTTCTCACATTAAACTTCAAAAGTATGTTCTAAATAATGTTTCTGGAACAAAAGCTACCATCTTCAAAATCAATCACCATGATTAATACAGAGCGAGGCAATTACTCATGATGTAGATAGAGAATACAAATACACAAATTTGTTCGGTGTTTTGTTGGTGATTTGATTAGCATTTACATTGTGTATGGTGCATATTATTAATTTTGATATAATATGTCTCTGATGGGTTGTCATTGAAGAACATTGAGAAATTGGCAGTTTTATCAGGCTACTATAGTCAGATTGAGCCGGTTCTAGCCAGATCAGGGTCTCTAGAGTTAATACATAAATCTTATTTACTAGGTGCATTCATCATCTTACTCCAAAGATGAATGCCACTAAGGGAAAAATTAAGACATTTGGGTAAACTTAAAGGTACTTGATGTCATTCAGGGTGCCACCTGGTGAGCTAGACTGATGTTATTTGTCTTTGTTTAATTCCAGGGATGTTTCATTATTAAAGTTCGTTTCTGTTAATATCCCGTATCAGGGCGTTTCATTGTTATTCGACTGCGTGATGTTTTATCGTTTATCAATCATGTTTTACTTATTCGAAGATGTCAATAAATGTGTGTTATGTTAAAGTAAAGGGGAGTTCTTTGTGATTGGTCGTTGAAGTAGCTAGCTTGGTCCAGGTAGATCGTTATCCTGGATCATAATTCATTCCTTAGTGGTAGAGATTCTAAGTGAAGGGGCTCAAACCTATACAAAGAACATGCGCTTGGCAAGAGGTAAGTTTATTATATCCATGACAATATTCTGAAGATACAGGTATATAGTTCTTCCATCCATACAGTACATGCCATTCATCTCACAATTCTAACACATCAGTAACATTCCAACCAGGTATAGCTATGGTTAAGCTTCCCCTTTCATAAGGTATATACGCTCCGACACTGTTGAGAGAGTCACCTCCTGTCTACCTGTAACGGAGACCATTGGTAGGATCTCCGTCACGTCCAGTACATTGTCCGCAAGACTAAGCCTAAGCCGTCCCAATCCTTACTATCACCTAATCGTTGTGGTTACTACCATCTCAACACTACCCGTGTGATCCGTATGTTAGACTATTGCTCCCATGTGTTCTGATCGAACTCTATCTTGGTCTGCTTGTCCTTCTCAAGTCTCATACCGCTTATATAGGGACAGCCAAAGGCTTGGCGCTATACTCATTTACACTAATACTTATAACGATGTTTCCTTTATCTTTCATGCTTCCCATTCTTACCTATATAAACTAATTCTATTTCTAACTATACACAAACTAACGTTGACGACAGAGCCTGTTATCCCAAGTATTCTTTAGCTAGGTGTTTCAACTCATAACGTACCCATACAGGTTTTCCATTGCACGAATGTCCCTTGTCGTACCTGTGCATACCTGCAGGAGGTGAGCCAACCCAACTACAATCCCTACGCCTGGAAACGTTATCATTCTTCCATACATTCTAACTATGCCACTAAACAATGGCGCCGCCTGGCGCCTAGCACACGTATCAGCATTACACATTTTACTATGCATTCTTGCCAATACGAACGAGTTTACAATATTTTATTACTAATTCCTAAGGTCTATTCTAGTTCTTTTGCACTGGACCTCAGTGCACTGGGTCATATATTAAGAACTACCAAAAAATATTTTCTTAAAACCATTTTAAACTACTTATAAGTCCAATATATGGGGGACAAAAAGATAAGGTGTTTCTGTTCAATCAGAATAATAAGGTATCAAATTACCATCGTATAAATACCAAAATGACCTCAATTTTTAACATTTTCCAATATAATTTTTCTCACAAACGGTGAATATTTATTTTCTTTATTGAAATATTTGCTATCAGGTATATGCTAATTGTTCCAGAAGTTTAATAAGAATTCCAATGGTAGTTTTCCCAACAGAGTGAGAAAACTGATTTTTCCCATTGAAATCAATGGTGAAAGTCAATTTCTTTATCAGGATCTAACTCTTATCACAAACGGTGAAAATTGTTTATATTGTTTCTATGCAATCCTCTATATAGAAGCTAAATTGCCTACAAATTTATAGCAGATTGCATTGGTTATAAGAATTTAAGCTGAACACCCCCAAGTACCTTTAAGCTTTTTATTTCCATTTATTTCCGTTTTTATAATTTCAGATCACAGGTATATGAAAGGGAAGTTTTAAAACTCAGTAGCAGTGGCCTGTTGCATAATGTCTGATTATAACAACGAGAAATTTAAGATCACTTTTTTTTAATTGTATTTTTATACAGGCTGAGTTCACTTTATTAAATGCGCTTCCACTGCAGTCCTGTGGACCATTTGAGTCCTGTGGACCATTTGGACACAATTCTGTGCAGGGGTCATCCAAATGTCCTTTTTCCATGCTGCACTCCATGTGCCAACACCTCAACGACATCGGCCACCCATGACCCCCAACTTACAGAACATATGGTGAAAAGTTACAGCTCTCTGTGGCCCGTTGCACAATAGAATTTCGTTGTTAGGATAAAACAACGAAAGCACAACGAACTTTTGCTTAACAACGAAATGTTTCATTGTTACGAAAATATTCCACTCTTACTTAAATAGTAAAAATCTCGACTTCTAATGGATGGAATTGAATTCTGTAATTGATATAAAAAGGCAAGACATTGGAGAAAACGCATTACAAATTACAACTCATTGAGGGTATTCTAACTATAGAAAAAAATTGTTAAAAAACACTTTCGTTGTTACGAAAATACCTGCAAATAATTTATTAAGCAACAACGAACTCTTTCGCTGTTTACAATATTTTCGTTGTTACGAAACCCATTGTGCAACGGGCCACTGGGGGCATTCTTAATGTGTAAAAAAAATTCTCAAAACCATTGTTGTTACGAAAATATTATTTTCGTTAATAAAATCATTTTCGCTGTTATGAAACCCATTGTGCAACTGGCCACAGTGGCCCGTTGCACAATGGGTTTCGTAACAATGAAAATAAAAAACAACGAAACATTTCGTTGTTACTTTTATCGTAACAATGATGGTTTTGCAACAATTTTTTTCTATGTTTAGAATGGCCTCAAAGAGCTGTAACTTTTGCTGATTTTTTCATAATTTATTCCTAGTTCATAACAATTTAGAGAATTTAATTTCATACATTAGAACCCGAGATATTGCATTTTCGTTACAAAGAAACATTTCGTTACTAAGCAAAAGTTTGTTGTGCTTTCATTGTTTGATCCTCACAACGAAAATGCATTGTGCTGAACACTAGTGTAGTTTTATGGTTAATCAAAATTATTGGGGAATTGTTCAGGATCTTCACTTTTGTTGATATTACTATTCCTAATGTGTGCTAGTCAAGTGGTAAGTGAGTTCAGGAGATGGGCGCTCAATCCATAACATGAACAAAGCTTGGCAGTAGGTCAAGTTTATTTGTGGATACGATGATGCGTACATTTACCAGTGAAGAGATGATAAGTCTTCTAAGTGTCACAACTCTAATCCAGTGAAGAGTAAGCTTTCTCCTAAGAGTCTGCCTAGTCTCACATCCAACAGTAGTGTGGTAATTCTCATGTAAGTCACCAGATGTCCCTGTTGCTTGTGTAGCTATCTAAACCCCTCAAATCTCTCAATCCGTATTGTACAAACGTTAATGGTTCTCTCTCTGTCCTTACATCGCGCTCTTACTTCATATAGCAGTCTGGTATTGATTTTACCCAACCATAGACGCCTGCTGGGAGGTGTACCCTGCTGAACACCGTCCATCAGGTATATTTACCCCTACCAGTGGCACATGCCATAACTATACTGTGTAACATCATAAGATTCATAATTTGGAAGAATTATGATTATCCCCTTGTGTTTAACTGGTGACCTTTACACTATTTCGATTGAAATGCACAAAGTGAACGAGTTAATTTCTACCTTTGTGCAGTGCAACGGGGCACAGTGGCCTGGTGCACAATGATTTTGTTAACAACAAAAATCAATTAAACAACGCTACATTTCGTTGTTACTTTTATCATAATAATAATCGTTTTGACACAATTTTTTTCTTTATTTAGAATGCCCTCAAACAGCTGGAACTTTCACTGATTTTTTTCTATTTTTTTCCCTTCATATAAATTTACAGAATTCAATTTCATTCATTAGGAACAGGGATTTTACTATTTTTGCAACAACAAATATTTCGCTGTTAAGTAAATGTTCGTTATGTTACCGTTATGTTTATCATAACAACGAAAATCATTGTGCAACGGGCTACAGTAGACACACTTATGTTGCCTCAATATTGAATCTATGCTTGCAATCAATATTGAATCAACATTCTATATTGGTTGATATTGGAATTTTTTTCAATTATGAAAAGCTGATGTTGATTCAATATCAATGTTCAATATTGATACAATGTTGAAATCTGACATTGAATCAACATTGTTGATAAGATACATTTTTGATATTAAAGATTAAGTGCTAAATCATCATTAGGATTTGCAAAAATATGTATTTGCTGTCCCTCAACTGATTTATTTTCTAAATCATAGTATTAAACCTTCCTTGGTTATATACCAAGATTAAGGCCATCTATTTCACTAAACAAGTCCACCTTTGTTTGGATAGGTAGCATTAATGTCAGGTGGTCTGACAATGCGTGGGGAGAGATACACAAGAACTCCAGTATTCGAACCTGTATGCTATTGCTTTTTGACGAAATAGGTGTATTTACATGCCAATGCTTCAACAATCGCAAAATAACAAAAAATGTGTAAATACTTTTCATGTGATAGAATTTGTAAACTTAGTCTGAAATACCAACAGTTGTTTCTGAATTATTTAGAAAATAATGACTTCTTTTTCATATTGAAATACTCAACATTTTGACAAAGTTTGCAGTCAGTGCCCCCTATTAGTGGATTGTTGTGGAATTGAAAATCCAATATTGCTCCAACATTGCTGTCTAACTTGTAAATCAATGTAAAAAAAGGATTGATTTAGGATTGATTATCAAATATCTAGGCAGTGTTAGCATAAATGCATTGGATCAACAATAAATCCTTCAATATTGATAGCTCAATATTGAATCAACATCAGTTGTCATTATTGAATCAATATTGGGAAATTAACATTTGATCAATATTTAGATATGATTGATTGCTGGTTCAATCCACTTTCAATATTGATTCAACATTCAGTGTTTACTGGGTTATTTGGTACAATGTTACTTTTTGGTTGTAACAATATAGCTAATTTGTTACTCCCAGAAAGGTTGTAGTTATGTTATTCGCAACATTGTACTGAAACCATTTCACAACCTTTTCACAACCTTTTCACAACCTTCACAATTTTACTACTAAGACTACCCTGCCCCTACCCTTATACGGGTGTTGTGTAATCACTTCCTTTTGTGATGAATGTCCATTCATCAGCACGTCAGCGTCGGCATCGAAAACAAATAGAATGATGTAAAGTAAAAGTGTATTTTTAAGGTACCGAAAACCCGAAAGTGTTAAACCTGAAACCCGAAAGTGTTAAACCTGAAAACCCGAAAATATTAAACCGGAAGTGATGTCTTTATGACCACGTGATCTTTTATAGCCAACCAGGCCTTATGTCTGCATGTGTCTTCTTTCCCTGGTAACACCCTAAAAGGGGTCTAAGTCGATAAGATGATTGGAAGTTAACTCGATAACCTAACAAACTTGAGATAATATTAGTAGAAGTTCTTAGAAAATAGATTAAGAAGTAGTACGGGGTCTGAAGACCCGAAGGACCGAAAAATGGCCCGAAGGCCCAAAGTAGCCCGACCGAAGGTACGAAGCCGGAAGACCAGACAGACCCGGAAACCTGAGGTAGTGAGCAGTTCCCCGGTGGTTATGAGTATGAAGGTGTGACCAGCTCGGCCCCATGCTATCACCCTTTAGGCGAGCGGCGGCCCGATACTCTCGACACGCCGAAGAGCTGACACCCTTGAGAGACACACGAGAAAGGACGACCACTGTCGACGGACCACAGGAATCCACCCCCATTGTGTCCATACCTCCCCCGTGTCCTCCATCTGGTAGTAGATGTCCGAGATACCCCGGTTCCGGCCGACCGAGACAGCCCCCCACCATCACCAAATACCGAAGTCCCAATCCATCCGCTCATTCCCCCTCTTGCGTCAGGCACGGCTCTTCATTTTACATCTTGGTTTCTTGTTCGGACTTCTCTTCCGACTGAGAGCCAAAATAACCCCCACGTCCCTTTGCTGTAGAATTCGGAAACCCCAAACTTCCGAGGAACGTCACACTTTCAAAACAGAATACAACATTGCTACGACATTGCTAGATATATGTTGAAATTTCAAACCTCAACAATGTTGCAAAGTTGCATGACAACATCATGCTGGTAGGTTGTAGCAATGTTGTAGGCACGAATATCACATTACCAAACTGCAACTAAAAGCTAATATTGTATTTATGTTGTGTGTATGCTGGGTAGAATCTAATTCTGTAAACTGGTATATGAGGGGATACTTTAGGTAAGTGTAAAATTACAGCTTGTTTACATCACTGAAAATATGTGTTTTGGGAGCTGACAAACGTCCTGAAAAAGTGATCAAACTTGACAATGAACTGGTGGTTTGTTATTTACACAAAAAAATTCATTGGCCCCATATACACAAGGTTTGAAAATGGTACATCTAAATAAAAGTTTGGTCAAGCATAAGGATGAAGCTTTTCATATTCTGATATATGTATGTGTGAAACCTGGTTAACACCATTAGTCTCTGACAACATGATTAAGGAAAATTTGTATACAGTATTTCGACAGGATAGGACTTTGCATCAAGTTGACAATCAAGGGAAATGTTTTCTTAAGAAAGGAGGTGGTTTGATTATTTACACAAAAAAATCATTGGCACCATATACACAACAGCTGAGAGTAAATGTAAGTTGCACAGAAGATTGTGAACAGCTATGGGTTCAGATACACAAACCTGGCAACAAGAACATAATCTTAATAATATATCGACCTCCAAATGGTAACTTTCAAAACTTTAAAACAATCCTAAGGGAACAGCTACAATCCTTGTCCAATGAGTACTTAAGGAACTCTCCAGATTTGGTGCTGATGGGTGATTTTAATATAAACTATGCAAAAAGAGGTTGTTGTCATGAAGTTCGGGAAATGAAAGAATTTGAGAGGCAATTTGGATAAAGGCAAATAATTAAGGGTTCATCCAGGGTTACTAACAAAAGTAAAAGCACTATTGATTTGATTTACACAAATATAATATTAATGTCACTCCGTGATAGTGGTGTGATACAAGCAAGTATTTCTGACCACATGCCGGTATATTTGATAAAGAAAAAAAAGAGATCCCATGAAGAGAAAGAAATCATATATTGGCGTGACTATAAGGGTTATGAAGTGGAAATATTTTGTACTCAATTAGAAAATGATTGGAGATGGATTGATTGCTGGACTGTAAAAAATGATCCAAATGACCCTGAGCGTAAATTTGTTGTTCATAAAAGAAATGCAGATTGGTTTGAAAATAAGCTTTCAAAGTCTATATAAAAAAATATCTTTATAAACAGGCTATGAAATCATCATTACATTTTGATTTGGAGAAATTCAAAAGTCCAAAGAAAAGTACATCTAAGTTAATGGTAAAGGCTAAACGAGCTTTTATCAAAAGGCAACTTGGTGACTGCAAACGGCAACCCAAAATATTTTGGCGAGAATTAGGAAAAAACTTTAACATTGGAAGGGGAGGGGGTAATATTGCATGTGAGTGTATAAAGGGGGAAAATGGGGAAATACAAACTGGAAAGAATGTGGCTACTGAAATGAATAGGTATTATGCAAGTGTAGGCCAACAGCTGGCTGAAAGATTTCAGGCTAGTTGGAAACCTCCATTGATCTTTAATGAATTTGAAAAGGATAAATTTCACTTTTCTTTTGTCAGTGAGGAAGTTGTTAAATGTGTTATCAAAGGTATGTCTATTAATAAATCATCGGGACCTGCCTACCTCACCTGCCGATTAATAAGAGATGGCCTTCTTAAAATGATGACTGACTTTACATACCTTATAAATGAGTGTTTTAGACTGGAAATTATGTCTGACCTTGGAAGGTTGGGGTTATTACCCCCATTCCTAAAGGTAGAGTTTCGACTAACGCGGGAGATTGGAGACCAGTATCAGTGCTGCCATTTCCAAGCAAGATTATTGAAAGAATTGTATATAATCAATTAGTATATTATTTTGAAACTTATGGTCAACTAAGGTCAAATCAACAAGGTTTCCGAAAAGGACATAGTACATGTACATCAAGTGCAATTTTGGAATAAGTCCAGTTTCTGTATAATAGCATTGATGATGGTTCTTATATAACTTCTGTATTTGTAGATTACAGTCATGCTTTTGATACTATAAATCACAATATTTCATGTAAAAAACTTGAATTGTATGGTATGGACAAAGCTTCTGTGGAGTGGTGTCGGAATTACTTAACAAATCAAAAACAACAGGTGAAAATATGCAATATTAAATCAGATATGGAAGATGTTACCCTGGGTGTTCCGCAGGGTTCAATTATTAGACCATTTTTATTTATTGTTTATATTAATGACCTTGTTATGAGTCTTTCTAAATGTAAATCTGTTATAACTTTATATGCTGACGACACTATTTTGTACTTATCTGATAAGACTTTACAGCAGGCAGTCATATCTATGCAGTATAGTTGCAAATGTTTGGAAGAGTGGTGTAATGTAAACAGGCTTAGTATAAATACATCAAAAACTAAACATACATTATTTTCACAACATTTGACTAATGACAATGATGGAGCTATTGTTTTATATGATGAACCATTGGACACTGTAGAGTCATATAACTATTTAGGTGTTAGTAGATAAATGCCTATATTTCAAGGAATTTCTTGATAGTAAATATGGCAAGGTAAATCACCGGGTCTATAAATTATGAAAGATCCGACGATATGTAATGAGTGATATAGCGTATACTATCTACAAGCAGATAATTCCATCACTTTTGGCTAATGTAGACTTTATGATAGAGAGTTCTTCGATCAGTGTTTATAATAGACTGAAGAAATTGCAGGAGAGGGCGGTGTCCTATATAGACAATGGAAAGCACAGGGACGGTAATATGGATGATTTTTATGGTTTGTATAGGATTCAACATCTGACTCTAAGATGGAGGGAACATATACGTAGCCTTATGTATAGACAGAGTAAAATTTGTGGTAAATTGGTATTGCGCCGACCTAACATAGTTTTACGGAGTAACAATAAGATAAGATTTAAGCAAAATGTGAAGCGAAAGTATGAGGTTTATTTACGTAGTCCAATGATACGAGGTATATGAATATGGGAAATGTTAGCAGTCAATGTACAGCGGGCAACCACAAAGGTTAAATTCAAGAAAATGATTGTCAGTTGTCACAGTCATGCACACCTCTACAGAGTGACTACCAGTTAGAAATAGTTCCCAGAGGACCCCACTACAACCCTAGAATAGTTTCAGGAATAAACCTTTCATGGCAAACAAAAGTGTAAATTTCATGCTTTGGCCGCCAGACTATATCCCCTCGACTGACGGCCTCTGTACTTTTTTTGAAAGTCCTTCCACTCACCCCCTGACCTATCCCCTCACCTGACGGCCTCAGCCCTTTATTGGAAGTCCTTCTACTCACCCCTTGACCTATCCCCTCGACTGACGGCCTCTGTACTTTTTTTGAAAGTCCTTCCATAGATCTAGGCAGCAAGACACAACATTGAAAATGTTTCATTTTGACCATTTTCATGAAATGTTACATATCTTCACAATTAATTTTAAAAAGACAACATGACAATTGATCCACCAAAAGAAAGAGAAGACATTGGGCTTTACTAATATTGCTGATCTAAATATTTCGGATAAATAGTTTTAAAGTTATTTGGATCAAATTACAGAAAAACTTGTACCAATTTTACAAAAATTTTCGGAAAAAGCTGTATATCAGACAGATCCTCCTACCATATGAAAGTGAATTACCTCAGCTTTCCAACAAGGTATGATATGTTGTAGTTGAAGAAAGTTGGGGAGCGACCATTATTGATTTAAGGAATATCAAGTCAATTTTAAAAATTGACGAAACGTTGACATTTTTCTGTTGAAAATACCCTTGAAATACCATCAAAATGATTTTTTTTTATCAAATATTGAAATGAAAACGAAGACAAAATGATCAAAATGATCAAGGACATTCACTACCCATTATTGGTAACACATAAATGTGTCTGGTAATATGTTGAACAGGTTTCTTAACAACAAACTTGTCAAAAAGGATACTATGCAAGTCATTTTTGTGTGATATTTTACCAAAACACAAAGAAAATGGGAAAGATTGTCTTGACATTCTAGCATATGGTAACTATGGCAACCAGAATTCAGAGAAAAAAGTCACAGGTCATTCCAATTTTACTTTCATAACCTTCCCATATTTCCATCATATGATCAATGTTCCAATTCCAGCCAATTCCAATTACTTGAAAACAGCTCCAAAAAGTGTGGCGCTATGGTCAATTTTGAAAAATACAAAAGATAGATAGATTTTAGATGAATCATAGTGAGACATACATATTGGCAACTAAAAGTGCCAAAACCTTTCAAGATATGTATATTTTGATATCACCCCCGACCTATTCACTCACCTGTTGGCCAGGGGCATGGAATGGAGGCCAGGGGTGTGGAATGGAGGCCATGAAATATGTAAAATGATTTCAATTAAGACAGGGATGTTTTTGGTATTAGATGGACCTAAATATATTTTTTGGAAGTTTTAGGTAAAGTTTTTGGAAGTTTTTTGTGAAACTATTCATACAGTTTTTCAATGTAAATAAAATGGTAAAAATCTTTGTAAATTCCTATAAAATGTTGTATTTGTCACATTTTCCTGACATGTATATATATAATGGACATTCTTACTTGGGCTACATCATCAGAGTCAGTTTTGACTCACAGTTGACTCCTTATGATAGTCATGAATTATTCAACTTTGGATTTATTTTAAATTGCTCAAATCAGCAAAATAAACCCTATCAAACAAGAGGACACACCTAGGCCGGCCTGTATTCCCATGTTACCAATCCACTGTTGCTCAAGCTGTGTTTTTGTCTCTTTACAGGCTATTTAAGGTTAATCATAAGTTCCCGCTCAGGTTTCAAGCGCCTGAGGTGTGTGGCTCCTTGGCAAAGATTATGTACTGCATAATGGCTTTGTACACCAACAACAATCCTTGGCTTTTATTGGCCACTTCAAATCTGCTAGGAAATACTTTATTGGCCCTTTATAAACAACATGGCTAATCACTCGATGGTTGTTGGGCTGCTGGTTTATCTAAGGTCCTACCTGCCATAAACCATCAAAAGAAGTGCAACCTTGATGGGATCAGTTGTACTGATGCACATTTGTGCAGGGTGTGCAACAACGATTAATGCAAATCTTTGTGTATATCATATTGCAGAGCATTTTTGTCAGCTGTTGCAGCTGGGTTTCTTTTTTATTATCTTTATTATACTGTAACAAGGATCAAAATATACTTCTGGTCTTCCTCTTGCGTACAGTGGGAAATAAAATAGTTTTCAGAGACATCCTATATATATATATATATATAGTATATTGAGGCATTTTAACTCTAGGATATTGAGGCATTTTAACTCTATGATAATTTGTGATATTTAAACATCTAAATAGTGAGAAAGTGATGATTGGATGTGATGAGATGATAACACTATAACACTGTATATACTAATTAAGAGTCACAATATTTATATTCAAAGATACCTCAAGAATTAGATTTATGAAACCCTAAATAATAAGCGTAATAACAGTATGTATTGTCTAAACCAATAGGTATTAATAATTTTGCTGTGTATACTTCTCCTTTAAAGGGAGGGGCCAGTGACTATAAAATAATATATTGTTATGGTCAATAACACCCAGGGCCTTGTCATATCAAATTTTACATGCGTGCCAATAATATTGTCTTTTTTATTCATGTTTTTGTAAATTCTACAGCATCTAGTTCCTGGGTGCAGCTGGTGCACCTTGCACAGAGCATCTTTGTGTGTGTGACGTCACACTCAGATGTGATATTTTTTTTTAAATGCAGAAATAACACAATCTGACTAACATAATTCTATTTTTTCAATGCTGAAACCTTTTAAATCATAAGATAAAACAAGTTATGACAAAAAATAGGAACTACAAGGTTTTTTTTAAAGAATTCCTTAATTTCAAAATTTGACAATAACGTCTATTGTGTTATGTCACACACAGATTTGTGTTTTCCAGAGGATCAGAGCACTCAGATGTTCCTTAAAGTTAAATCCCAGTTTCAAATGAACGATTTATTTATTGTCATAGATACCTGGCATACTTCTATACAGGAATTCAATCTAACATATAACGCGTAAAACAACAAAAATTGACATTTCACTGGCTCATCTCTTTAACAGGTTGGGGCTACGATGGGAAAAACGGCACTTCCCGTTTTTTCAAGACGCAACCCTTTAAATCATTCCAAAACATTCCATAATAATTTTTTCAATTTCAAAATATAACCCCATAGAACAAGCAATTATTTGGCCAAATTAGAATAAAATCCCATCATTACAATCATGGTTTTAATGGTTTTTAAAGCTGTGCCTGAAAAAACGGGACGTCCTGTAAAAACGGATCAGAAAACCGTCCTGTTATTTCAGGACGGGCCGTTTTCTTGGTATGATATTTGTAACTTTTAAAAAATAAAAATCAATATAAAAAAAATGCAACGATAGAATGTGAAAATGCAACGATCATTTTAATGTAAAAGATGTGTACTATTATTATAGATAGTTTTTGAATTTAGCAAAGTCCTCATTTTCTGAGCATTTTTATTTATATGAAAATATTAATTGTGAAATTCTTATTTATGAAATTGTCAAAATGGAAAATGTTATCAAATTCATGTTAAATGCAAAATTTCATAATTTTTGCAGTTTGTATATGTAGAAGTATTGTATCATGTTTGTCTTGTGTATTATTCATGTATAATTTCATCTAAGATAATTAGATAATACACTTTTTCATAACTGCCTGTTTTTACAGGACGTCCTGTTTTAACAGGGCGTCCCGTTTTTCAGTGGTATCCCCAACCTGTTTAAGTGTTGTTTATGTATATTTTTAAGATTGTTGATGCATGGAGACAGCTTTGTTTCACATGATTATGTAGTCCATAAATTTGCGGGAACATAATCACACTTGTGATTTTAAACAGTTTGTAAGATCAGTAAAATCAAGTTCAATGACTGGTCCTTGCATGTGTATTTTTATTCTCTGTCTGTCCTTCAAAGGAATATTATCAGTCTGTATTAAATTATATACACAGGTCAGTAGAAATAATTCTCGTTGATAGTCCGATGTCAAGGTGTATGGTTATTGATCCTGTACATGGAAAACTAATGCTACATCTGAGCAGTTTTTCAATATTGTGTTGTTTAATTAACATTCTTGTTGACATTGCAACATGTACAATAGTGTTTTAGCTTAATTCTGTATGGAAATAAGATAAACACCGGTTGCCAAAAGTTGCCAAAATCAATCTCACAGCATTGAATTTCATTTAATAATTATCAAAGAATTGTTTTCATATCTTTTTCTTTTCAGTGCTGCACATCATCAGAAAAATAATTCCAGTGAGATCTTCTTGACATTTTTTTCAGTTAAAAAAGTGCAATCAATAACTGTTTGCTCTCCAGCCAAATTCCAGATTTTCGGTTTTAACAGAATTATTCACCCTTTTCAGATCCCTTCAATGATAGAAGCGGAATTGACAAGTTGAGTAGATATAACAAGCTGCCACCCAGGGAGCAGCACCCAGGGAATATGTGGAATAAGACCAGGCAACTGCTACATAAGTTTTATAAATCATACAACAAGGAATTAAGTCACCTACTATGGAATAGAAAGTACCAATTCTAAAGGATGTGCCATTATGTTTAATTTGATGAGAAAAACGTCATACTGAGAAAGAACATTTTTAAGCTGATATTGAGCGATCTCTTTTAAAGTAATAACAAATAATAAAACTGTGATAAAAAATCTTTTTGATGTGGGACATTTCTGGGTGACATTTTTAAACAGGTAGCCAACTTCAACAGTGGGCCGTTTCAGGATACTTATTGTAACAGCAATAAGTTGACTAACAACAATTATTATTCAATTGCAAAACTATTACTGTTAGTCTATTTCTTCACTTTTAGAGCCTGTAATATTTTCCCTTTTACCTGTTTTAAATTTGATGCTTTATTATTATTTACATTCGGTATGAGGACATAGAAAGACAATGTCATGCTATGATAACTGTATTCCACTAGGAGAAAATGCCAAAGATTTGGAGGGCCTAAGCCCAAACATCGCAAGCATATCCAGTTCACTCTTGAAAGATCGAGAACAATGCTCACAATAATTACCAATATGTTGATAACTATCTGTAGGAACACACCCTTACTGTGACTCCCAGTCCTTTTTACCCAAAAACAGCGTGAGTGTTTGGGATTATATTCCATCTCTAGATGTTAGAGAGTATATCAACTAATCTATAGATGTTAATCATCTTATCAATAATATCACAAACTTGGTGTATTTATCAGTGGTGATTTTAACATTGATTAATCTAAAAGATCCCCTTTTAAATTTAAACGTAAAGATTGTGAGAGAAGGTTTGGATTATCCAATTTTGCTCCTTCCTATCCCTTGTAAAATTCTGGAAAAATTTGTACATGGGCAATTAGTTGATCACCTGGAACACAATGGATTTTTAACCAGCTGTCAGAATGGCTTTAGGGAACAGCATATAGTATAAATGACACTGTATCTCAACTGATCAATAGAATAGAATAGAAGTGTCTTTCAGGGAAAAATACAGCATTAGGGGCTTTATCAATTTTAAGAAGCTTTCAACACTATTTCAGACTCCAAATTACTAAATAAGTTAAATCATTTTTTGTTCTCGGAAAATATCAAACAATAGTGTAGGCATTACCTAAATAATAGTACCATTGCCTGCCGCAAGATCTCTAGGCGGGAAACTACGGTGTTCCCCAGGGATCAATTATTTGCTCATTGTTATTCTTGCTATACATTAATGGTACACCTATGTTAAACATCCAGTCAGAACTGTTGTTATATGCAGATGACACTGTGTTGACTTTCTCACATGCTGATGCCAAGATACTTAAAGAAAATCTTCAGGCAGATGTAGCTTGTGTTGAAAAGTGCTGCGACTATAATTAACTCACAATCAAAACTAAGAAGACTGCATTAGTTTTGTTTAATTAGAAAGTACTTAAAATCAGGATCATAACAGCAGAATTGGTATATATTTCTGACGAACAAAGCTATTGAGGTAGATGATGAGTACAAGCATCTTGGTATCATCTTAGATGATGAACTACACATGCATTCTCTAATTAACCCTTTAGACCCCGATCCGGCCGTGGCTGCCCGAGGGTGTGCTCCCCGATCCGGCCATAGCCACCCGGAAAAATGGAAATATTTCCATTATTTTTCCATATTTTTTCAAAGACAACATTGCAATGAGTAGTCATCATACAGAAACGGCAAATATATCATTTTAAAGCTGATTTAATTCTCTATTCAATGCTCCAAATCTAATTTATATAACTCTAATTGATATAGGTTGGTGAGCCTTTGATTGTCCTCAAATATAAGAAATCTAAGGAATTCATGAGGGAAATCCATGGAAATTCTGGGGAAATACAGCAATTCGTACCCATAATCATTGGGGTATAAAGGTATTTACAAATAAATCACCAACAAGCTCTCCATGTTGGGGTACATATCCACTACCCTATTAATGGTTAAAAGCATGATCTTGCCAAAGATGCTCAAGAGTAGCCCTTGAAATCAAACTACCAAAAGATATCTTCAGATTTATTTCACATACTAGAGTGAGTACAATGCCCTTGATGTATAGATGGGACTTCTTCTTATTGACTTCAGTTTATCGCTTAATAAATATCAATCATATTAAACTTCAAGAACCCATACAGGCCATCACACAGTCAGGTGATCCCCTGGTTGCGTTCGGCTTACACCCGTCAAACTAGGGTTATAAACTCACCAACTTTATGGAATGACTTGCCTAGTGAGACAAGGTTGTCACCGAATATCTACAATTTTAGAAATGTTATGAAACTCCAGTTATTAGAAAAATTCAGTGGAGACAGTTTAATCTGCCCTAGTGCGACGTGATTGTATTTGTCATCTATATTCACTGCCTGTTTATTATTATTCTAATCTTCTTAAATAAGGTATGATCTAGAGCTGTTTTCTTCTCTTGTTTGACTTGTTTGACTCTTGTTTGTCCAAGAATTCATCTCATTATCATTAAATTTACTGATATAATATTCATCTTGTTTGTTGTGCTTACCCTTCGGACTTTCAAAAACAGTGCTGCTAACCTCCTCTTTGCAAGTGTCTTAATAGTGGGGTCTGTTAAGGTCATTTTCTTGTTATGCAGCGGATAAAAGCACCCAATTTGGTATGAGGCACCTCTGAGGCATAACTGTGAAATGTAAGAGGAGCTACCTTCAAATATCAATAGCAAGGATGTAGGGGCCCAAAAACCAAAATGGTCGACTTTTATTATAAAAGATCTTATATCACATCTTCTAAAGAGACTAAAGAGACATGGTTGGTGTCAAAATTGAGACATTATGTGTCGGGGACTTCAATTATTTGTGTTTAAAGTCAATGCAGAAATCTAAAATCCAAGATGGCTGACCAATTCTGAGAAATATTATGAGTTTTAGCTTCCAAGATATAAGGCCAGGGGAAATGGCTCAAATATCAGTTGTTTATAGCCTAGAAGGTTCAATGAATATAATATTTATCCAATACAATACCATAAATTTCAAAGTGGCTTATCCTGAAATAATTTTAAGAGGGGGGATATTGACTTTACTCTTTCACAACAAAAATTTTTTGATTGAATTTAAAAGGGGAGCCACCCTGAAAAATCAACACAACCCTGATGGGGGCCAAAACTCCAAAATGCATATTTTCAGTGAAATAACCTGATATCTCAGCTTCTGAAATGCCTAGAAACACATTGTTATTGTCACAATTGGGAGATTAGAGGTCACGGTATTTAATTATTTACCTTTGGAATCTATACAAGAGACCTAAACCAAGATGACCAATGTTTTTGATCAAATACCGTAAGCTTAAAATGCTAAAAGCGTACAAAATTTGTCAAAATTTCATTTTTGTATTTCAAGGTGGCTCCCCTTCTGGCTTTAATAGTTATGCCACAGAGTTTTGGTGCTTTTATCCTCTCCGTAATGAAAATGTTCTTAACAGACCCCACTATAAATACTAAGCACAAGTGGGAGATCAGATAACATAAGTAGTATGATGGAGTCACTGGCACGCATAGTCAATGCTACTTAGTAGGTCAGTAGGTCACTACGACCAAGTTTAGGTCTAAAATAGGTTCATAGAATAATAGAGAGTTTGAATAATTAGGTCATTACGACCTACTTTTAAGATTAGTTCAGGAGAGGTCAGAGGTTATATAGCTATTTATAATTAGGTCAGAGGTCAAAGGTCAGAGAATATATATAACCAGGTCAGAAATATTAGAAAACAGGGGCACTGAGAAAACATGCCATGGCAATAGAGCGTGGCACGACGTGGACGCGGAGGTGTGCATGTCGTTCCTCAACGCTCTCTTGCCATGGCATGTTTTCTCAGGGGCCCTTTATTTTTGGTTATGATTTAATAATTAAATATGTTCTGATAATATGTCCCCTTTGCAATTTTTAAAGCTTCAATTATTACTATTCGATTTGATTATGTCTACTTTAATGACTATTTATTTGCTTTGATATGATTTTCATAGTGTTTTCTATTCATATTCATTGAATGGGATGATATGGCCCCCCCATCCCCCATATCAAAGTATCAAGGACAGCCAGTCATGTTACCTTAGTCCCCAACAGAAGGCAGCCTACTATAGGGACTGACACCCCTGTGCTGCCACCTGGACACAGGCTGGGACAGTTGGGCCTGCCCACTCACTGACCAGCCACACTGCACTTGGTCACTGACCTGGTTGGACGTTAGGACTACTCCCTTGAAATTATTTTCTTTTGTTTTGTTTATATGATTATTAGGGGCCAGTTTGGCTCCCCGTTGTGAATAAACAAATATCACAGCCGAGTATCCGGCCGCCCAAGCCTTGCCTCCTGTTCATTGCTTAATACTAGTTTGGTACATTCCACTGCCGGACATTGATAAAATTCGTATAGTATAGAAAACACAACATGTAAAATTCATTTAGAAGTTTTATTCGTTAGAAACATATTTACATTGTCACAAACAGATACATGATGTGATGTTCTATTTACATTGAAACTGTTCACAAAGTTATGATGCGGGTATACAATACAAATTATTTACATTTTTGACATAAGAGGACATTGTTCCCATTACCAGGAAGTAAACAAATCAAACAATGCAAACAGTTCCGGGCAAGCGTCCTTATCTTTGGCTGTTTCAATTTCTCTTTGTCCCATTTGTGGGTGTATACATACTGGTGCTGCGGATTTCTGACGGATTTGGCAATGGTAAGAGAGAGACTGTGCTTTGAAAACGTTACAGTCTTCTTCAGTTGCTAACACATAATGGCCAAAAACAGGATTCATTTGTACCTGGTATGAAAAGAAATTTTTGATGGCCTGAATGTAAATTGATTTTAGCTCGCAGTGTAATGTATACATGTAAAACAGAACAAAGGACCAACAAAAGTGACATCAGAATCACGGGTTCTACATTTACAAAATGCCTACATATATCACTTTATGTTGCTCAATGAAAACCATAAGTGTTTTTACACTGTTGACGGTGTATCTTGTGGTAACTCTGAAACATGAGTCCTCATGGTGTTGATACACCACCAAACAGTAGTCGTTGTGGTTAGCGCTGTTGATAAGCTGGCTCGTCGCTATGTTATAACCCTCCGACATAGCTTCTGTAAAAGTGGGACAGGATCGTGTTGTGCTAGTGGTGTGGTCTACAGTACTAACATGGTGTGGTTTCAGATAAAAGTCGCTGTACTGTGTGGGGATAATCTCCAAAAGAAATATCCACTAAATCCGCAAAGTACAGCGACTTTATCATTTTTTTGGCATAAGGCGAAAGTTAATGGCCGCTGATGGGTAGTGAGAGTCGACAGTACTATCCGGAGATTCGGGTCGTGACTCAACATTATCGAGGATTGATAAATCGAGACCCCAACTAAGTGTGATTAGATATCTAACGGTAACGTGCTCACACCGTCTTCACAAGTTTTTCATTTTATATATTGATAACTTAAACCTGTCTTTTTCTGTTTGTATGTTATTATATGATGATCTACAACTTTGAAGCCCGTGTCAACGGCGACCATAGTGAGTTGTGATTCCATTACAGTGTTAAAGGATTCCATGTCAAGCATGTTTTGTTTCTGTATAGCACCTTTACAGCTATATTCCTTTTCTTTTCCATGACCGATATAACATTTTGAATTTAGTGAAGTCATTTCATCACCTTCCCATTCAATTTTAAATAGTCCTGCGGTGCGTTTGTCGTACTGTTCTCTTTCTTGATCATGACAGCATGGTTGTGGGAGCAATGTTTGGTTATTTGTTTTCGCTATTATATACTTTTCTCTGTGATGTTCATTATCACAAGATTCTGATGGTAACCATAAGTGGCGTTCTCTATAATAGGCTTCTCTTTTTTCTGGAATTATTAATTCATGTAAAGTCTGTGCGCTGAGTGACAAAATACAGACTGTCTGTATCTATTTCACAGAGTTTGAAGTCAGATTCTTTGATGTATTTCAATAAGAAATCATAGTAAAATTGTAACATTTTCAGTTTGGCATATTGATGTACCATGAAACCTATTTGAACCAGAAGGTCATATGCTATTCACGGGACCATCTCTCTCTCTCTCTCTCTCTCTCTCCCTCCCTCCCTCCCTCCCTCCCTCCCTCCCTCCCTCCCTCCCTCCCTCCCTCCCTCCCTCCCTCCCTCCCTCCCTCCCTCCCTCCCGCCCTCCCGCCCTCCCTCCCTCCCTCCTTTTCAATTTGAAGTGTCAACACCTATAAATTAAACTTGGTGAATTTTATCCCATCCCAACTACTATTTTGAAATCAACTCGTCTGTCTAGGTAGGTTACATATATACACATGCCAGAAACCAAATGATTTGTTGTACAAAGGTTTATTTTCGCTGGAATATCCATGTCTTAATCATCCAGAAACTTACAGATTTGTTATACAAAAGGATAAGTGTCAGTTGGCAAACTATGCTAACATATCTTCGTTCCAATCGTAAACATAATTTTCGTCCCTGACGCACCACTCGCATAAGTAGTTTGGCGCCAGTAACTGTTCTGCATTATAATCCGAGCAATCCGCGTGGCAGCAATTTTCGCAGTTATGGCATCTCATGTAGATACTGAAATGTCAAGGCGGGATTTTGAGTAGGTGGATGTGTCTAACAAATACTTTGAATTGCCAACATTTGCTGGATTAATAATCAATCCGACGCCCAAACAAATGCAATCCAAATAAAATTTACCATCCTGCTGTGATAATATTATAATTCTATGCCTGCCCCGGTTATATTTACTTCCATGCATAGTATGTCGGCCTCTTTTAATCAAATTGTTTTAAATGATGCGTTTATCTGTACCTACATTTCACCCCTTTCAAATATAAAGTTATGCCCTTCCTAATTTCTCTCAGACAATTTTAAACAGCCTACCTGTACAATTGGCCCAAGTAAACCAACCGCGGCTGAAGGTCGGCGCTGTGCCAGTAATAATTCTCCAACTCGGAATTGCTCTCTCAAATAAACCTCTTCCAACTGAAAATTAGTACGTTTGAATGTAGTAGACATCAAACCGGGACGTCCTGTGTTTTGGATTGAGCGCACCAATTCGTGGACTTTCTACCACTTTATTAATTAACATTGTATTAAAAGTAAAATTAAGTTCCCCATATTATCCATATTCATAAGTAATAACCCCTATAAACACCACTACCACAACTACTATCAAAATTAAACCACTAGCGTTCAGGTTATTTAGGCTATGCCTTTAAAAATAACTAAATTCAACCATGGTAAAGTAAAGTCGATTTCTTAAGTGTAAATCAGCCGGGCATGATTTGGGTTGAAGTAATTGAAAACTACATTCAACTATTACACGGGAAGAATTTGAACTCATACATTAGACAGGCTCGGGCGTGTCTGAAACCACTTGCTCTAAAACGTGTCAAGGAGTGTAAGTCTTACTCCACCATTATCCCTGAAAAATCAAAGTATCATTATACCACCCATAGCAGTGGGCGTGTTAGGTAATACTTTTGCGCCCACCTCAAAGTTTCCCTTCCCCTTCTGGCGTGTATATAAGTGTAAGTCAGGGGGTGTTAACTATATTGTGTCACAATAGTCCCGTCAGCTCATAGTTCTCTTCACACGCCCAACCTTCTCGGCGTCTTAACGTACCTACCCTCCATTCAGGCACCAATATAATTGCCAGCAGTGGCGTACCCAGTCCCCCCCACTCACGATTGGATTAAGGAATTTGGCTCCACAATCTGAAAATTTCGTTTGGAATTTCTTATTATATTACTTCTCGTGTTCTATCAAAAATGAGCCTATAAAAATCCGCCATACAAAGTTTAAATGCGCGACATAACCACCGACCGTTCATTCTTATTCATTTACCTTTAAAAAGGGCAACTTCAGGGCTACACTGGCCTTCCCACATTTGTGCATATAATCTATAAACGCCGGTTGATATTGGTTTCCAAGCTCAACAAAAATAATACTCAGTTTCCTGACCTAATAAGAATAGATGAGGCTGAAGCGCAGAAGGAGTAGCCTATAGTGTGCACACAACTAGGGTAAAACAGGGTTGTATCGCTCACATTGGTAGGCCTATATCATTAGCGCATTTAGTTTTAATAGCCCTTACATATAGAAACAAAAGTTATATAAAATCAAAATAATTCATAATAATTAATCAAATGCGTAAAAACAGCGATAAAGCGTGATTTAACTTTATAACCTCTATGATTAATCAATAATGAAGCAATTGTCTCCCATGATGTTGGGTACAACCCTTATCATGAAATGAAAGTAATATTTTTGAGAAATCTTATCACATATATCATATCAATAATGGTTTTCCATCCCATGAAAGTGATGTCCAATAGGCCTATTTCTAAAAAAAAATAGGGTTAGTTCAACCAAACTTGTAGCTAAAAATTTTAAGGGCGTATTTCCAAAAAGCAAATATGGTTTAAGCCTGTTTTAAACCAGATTTCTTAAACTCGCTTGTGAGACTCGTGTAAGCATTATAAGGCATAAATAATTTGGTCCCAACGTTAACCTTTCCCAACCTAGCTACTGAACTCAGTAACAGAATAAAACACGCTAACTAATACAATTCACAAGTTATAGCCTCATAAACCTATTCTAAATTTGTATATTTCGCCCTATTTATTGTTTACCATTTCAACTAGAACTCTCCACCTTAACTTTGTTTTAAGGTCCTTCATGGGCAGATCCGGGGGGTGGGGGGGCCAGACAGGCTTTGCCCCCAGCCCCCCCCCTCTATAAATTCCTGGGTCCACCCCTGCAACCCCCCTGACCAGCCCGTGGGCCATCTGGTCATTTTAACACCATTATTACAAATAAAACTTCCGAAAAAAATGAAAATTTAGAGTGGTAGGAGCTAATCGAGTGCATCAAGTTCGATTAGATCCTACCACCCAGGTCTGGCGAACTCATCTGTGCCATATTCAGTTCATTGCATTTCATCGTTGGTTGCACAACCAGACCCACTAACCTACAGAGTTTGCGACATATATATACCGTGGGTGTAATCGGGGCAACCAGAAAGGTGTTTACCAAAAAGAGACACTTTGTAGCTTCGGTCCTTGTGTTTCAGTGGGTTTTCCGATTTGGAAAACAAGCAATACCACAAGTTATTAATTTTGATCGCCCTCAATTGTCACTGATGTGTCTCTATCAACTTCAATTTACATTGCCCGTCATCGTTTTCCCCAACGTAGTTTCGACGTATTTGGTCCTGCGACCGGAAGGACCTCTAGACGGCTTTTCGCTGGTTTCCGACGTCATCGTATTATTGAACCCGGTGGATTTTTGGCTACCAGCTATCTCTCCCGGCCCCGGGTTCGAATCCCCTTCATGCCTTACGTTTTTCGTTCATCCATCAGACTTGTATTATCAAATTAATGATAAGGATAGGACTACTCTGAACCCTAATTGTCATGTCAAGAGAGGAGGTTGATTGTTAACTTATTTTAAACAGGATCGGGACGTTTCGCTTTTTAAAGGAGAACTCTCCATTTGTAATCGAAAAGTTGTTAAATCAAAAAGACGCTAAAAAAAATTGGAAAATTATAAAAAAAAAAAAAACCTGCTCGAACCCGCCCTCTCCTCAACTACTACTTTTAAACATGATAGTCCTAATGGTAATGAGACTGATCCGGCTTAAATTCCGAATATTATAAATTTATTATATATACTTCTTGCAAACATTCTAAATAACCTTCTTTCCCGATCTTAGCATCTGAATAAACAGGAGACACTGGGCATCACACTTCATTTAAATTAATTGTCTCAGTTAAATATGACCATTAGTTAACAAGTTCCATGTACTTTTTAAGTAACATGACAGAAAGCATTTTCGCGATTCTGCAGCTATCCCTCGCTCCCCTGTTCCCTTGTGCATAACATTTCCTAATAAACCAGGTCCATTCCTAACGGCGGCAAAGTTTGGAAGCGTCCATCATGGCCGGCCTTAATCCATTAACACCCATAAGTACCCGGAAGCACCCCATCTAATCTGTACCCCCCTCTGACATCTGACAAGGGCAGGGGCACAATCTTGGTAATCACATAACTCACACCAAACCCACTCAAGAGCGACACAGGTATCATGCTGGGTGTCATCTGACGGACTCCCCGCCATTAATCAGGGGTTAGTTATCGAGTTAACACGGGCCAGAGTTGCCCCATGCAGGGAACCTGCTGGGTCGGGCACTTCCATACCCAACCTACGTTCGCCTGCAAAGCACATGTAGCTAAATCTTTGACAGGCCTATTTCACCCTACCATCCATCGCCCCTCCCACCCGGAAAACCATTTACCCTTACCATCCATAGATGGAGTATTAAAAGTGTTTGAAATTAACTTCTTTTGAAGTCATCCGTGAGAGATGAGATTCATTAAAAATTCATTAAACATTTTCTGTATGGATAAAAGGTACCTCCCGGCCTATATAACTACCCTAAATAATTCACCTTAAACTGGGTCTAAGCTGGTTAGATATAAAGCCGACCTTAAGGTTTGAGACTAATTTCAGCCAGTCCAGACTTAAATCGGCCTGAACTCCATATAAACCACCTGCAAATAAAACCTATAAATATCAGGCAGTAATGGCATTTACAGGCTTTCTCACTTCTCATCCACAAGTTAAGGAACCCCATGCCAACAATTCATTTTGAAGTCTGCCTTCCAATTCAATTAGAACAAGCCGACACCCTAACAAACGAAAGCTTACTAGCAAGCATACGCCTAAGCTTATACTCTTCGCATGGCTTTTCTTTTGGCATTAACGTAAGGTTTCTGCACGGAGGTCAAAACCTTTAGATCCCAGGTGCACGTGGCGACTGTCTGTCTACTCCTTCCCGTGACTGGGAAAAAGTAATAAAAGACTAGAGCGGTCTCTAGCCTGCATCAGACATGGCTCCAACAGTATTCATACTCCTCCTTCGTGGACTCTTTATCCTGGGCACTGTCTCAGCTAAGCCATGCCTATGCACCAGTACGGTAAACCGTTTTCGTACCAACTATGGTGTAGTATTCGAGAGTAAACCGTCCATCCACATAGGTAATGAGTACTTCACTACCGAAGTCGATATCATTTTACCACTTCCTCCTTCTCCCAAACAGGCAGCCGCACTAAATTGTAGACACAGCGCTACCCTGGCAGCCGGTTCAATGGAACAGTGTCGAAAAATCCAACTTATGTTGAATAACATAACATCTATTGGGAAGACTATAGCAGCGAAGGTCACCAAAGGACTCCGGGAAGTGCAATCAATTTTGGAATCGACGGCCCAGCCAACACCTCCATCAGCAAAATCCAGGAAGCAGCGGGCTCTGATTCCAGAAATCGGCAAGTTCTCCGAGACTTTATTTGGAACGGCCACACTCGATGACTTGAAGCAACAGACTCGTGCTGACCAGGTAAATGCCGATGAAATTGGCTTCCTCGATGGCAAAATAAATGCAGTCCTAAAGGTAGTTGACTCCACTTTGGAAATCCAACTCCAGGCCATCATAGAGAACACTCATTCCATATACAATTTGTCCCGAGGACTCCAGGCTTACATTAGTAACCGGGAATTGATGGTCAGGTTGATGCAAGATTTGCAAGAATTGCGTCTACTGGATTTTAAACTGGACTATTCCCTTGATGTCTTGCTACAGGCTATTCGCGACCTAACGGAGAACAGGCTGAGTAACTCTTTGATATCGGAGACTGATATGAGGAAGATTCGGTACCTTTTCCTTTCCAAGTCCAATCGTTCAAATATTTATATTCCAAACACTCGCGACATGTATAGAAGTGTAACTGTTTTAGTCCCCCCGGTTTTACAGCGAAATGTTCTGAAAACTATTTTGAAGATTCCCGTTATTTCCTTAGACAAAATATTCAAGGTTCTAAAAGTGAACACCTTCCCTCTAGCCTTCCATGGGCATTATACTCGCCTCTCCAACACACCGGCTTATTTATTGGTGTCCGCAACCCAATACACGGTATCCTCCAACCCAGATCTGGATAATTGCCATTCTCCGTTTTGTCATTATGACCTACCAATTTGCAGGCTTTCTCCCTCGTCGTGCCTCATTTCTATCTATCTACGTGATCATGAGTCTGTCAAACTTTATTGTGATTTCAAAATACTCATTCAGTCTAATTTCAGAAGGTCGAACATCCAAGTCATTGCAACAGGGACCTATTTGTTCTCTCACATAGACGAGGTCGTTGTGCGCTGCCCCAACCGAACAACAACCCATCCTGGATGTGAATCGTGCGTTCGTGCCTTTGAATGTGGTTGTTCTGTGTCCGCCAAAGAATGGGAAATTCCAGTCTCAAGTGTTAACTGTTTGCCTTCTACAGCAGGCCCCTTAAGAACAGTTTTCCCCGTCAACCTTGCTAGTCTTCAACACCTCAACCTGTCACTTAGCCGACTTGTGAACCCGGATTTTTCGTACGATAAACCATTCCCAATTTTACCTCTTAGCCCGCAAATGCGAGTCCGCCAAGAGGATATTTTTAAGCGAGCAAAAGACAATTTCCTTTCCCTCCGTACATACATGAAAGAGATTCGACTGAATGAGGTCGAATACAAGAAACTTCGTGGTGACTTGCATCTTCCCCACGTACCATTCCTCCCCCCCAGTGTGCACGGTACTGTTTACCTGTTGAACATTGGACTTACTTTTATAATGGTACCAGCACTTTTTGTTTTCATCTCAATTCTGTATTTCAGACAACGTAGGATTCAAAGCGCATGCAGACGCTTGACTTTAAATTGAGTTGGTTATATATACATTAGCTATTAACTCTTCCTTTTATTGCAGCTCAAAAGTTATCAGTTCTCATTCATGTTCGATTTTTGTTGTTTAGAATATATACTTGCCCTCATAATTTCGTCACACATGTACAGCTGCAATTCATTCACATTATCCTCATGAATTCCCATTTATAATTAGTCACAGCCATATAAGACTACACACGTTCATGATATCAAAATGTTTTATTGTTATGCATGCGGAAAAGGTTTTATGATGTCCACGTGTCAACGTTTCGCCTATTTTCCCATAATTGTATTTACTGACCATTCACTAATGTACATATGTAACTCGAAAGCTTCGTGAACATATGCATTTCACAATTAAAATTTTCCCATATCTACTTCAAACATATCGTACACTTTTATATAACTGTTCATCACACCCAAGAGTCTACGTCAGGCATGCAGCCCAGTTTTTCGGCTGGGAGTAGTTCTTGGGCCATGTTGTTCCTGTTGTTTATCAGGCAAACGCTCGCTCTACAAAGTCTGTGCCTGAAAAATTTGTTCAGGCGCACGCGCTCCGTACGAGGAATCTTGACTTCTTGCGGGAGTTCCAACGTCAAGGGTTCGTCACTGCCATTCAGATGGACCGTGAGTGGGCCCGACCAGGCGACGGTCAGGGCCTTGGACAGGATGCTCGGTCTTTGGATGATCATTCGTGGGCAGGCAGCACTTCCTACGGCTTCCATTTCGGCGGGAATGGGAGCCAGTGGAAATAGGAGCGTTTCCCATCGGCAGTAGATTCTCAGACAGCACTGCACTGTAGCCCTCCGACGTTGACCCTGCGCCAACGAGCGACAGCCTGCTGCCAATTTCCAGAAGATACCGATAAATTTCCACCCCAGGTATATCACTAACAAGAGAAGCAGCCACTGATGGTCGGATTGGTCCGCGGGTTGGAGGTGACTAGGTCTCAGCACTGGCCTTTCCTCCCGAACAAGACGCAGACGCAGACTTGCGTTTAACAGTCGCTCGATGTCCATGGCCATCAAGTGGCTGTTCTGAACCAGTGTATAGTACAGGCACATACTTATACCCCCCACCCCACACGACATCACAACCCCCCAGGTACTGTAAGGGCTTCGTCTAGTCTTTAGCGAAAAGTTAACCCTCGGTCGACAACTTAAACGCTAGGTAAGGTACAACTAAAACGACTTCTTCTAGCCGGGGGCTTCACAAGTTTTTACACTGGGTAGTGCGAAGCACGTCTAATAGGCCGCTATTTTCTTCAGAGAGCCGATCGACAGGGGGTTCATCTGAAATGACTTCTGTCGCGTTTGACACCGGGACACGCGTCTGTGATGACCGCGTCCACCTGTTGGCCATCTGAGGCGGCGCATGTCAACTAGCTTCTGTGTCAGGTCCCTCACAGGAGTACCGCGGCCCGCGGCCCGCGGGGTAGTCTTAACACTTCTTGACACGTAACAGGCCTCACAAGGGGCGGCGGTGAGGGTGTCGCTGATACCCCATGTACTCCCCGTCACGGCTAGCACGTAACTTATGGTAAAAGTCTCTCTTACCCCGTCCACACCCCGTCACGTCTACCACGTAACTTATGTTCAAAGTCTTGCCTCATCGATAAAAGATCGCTTTCACCAGATCATGTATCCACAGGGGGGCCTGCCCGGCATGTATAAATACGGCGTGGCATATGGCTATATAGATCACTTGAAAACTTGCTGCCACCATGAACGGGTCAACTGATTATAGTGACGCTGTTCTGTCAAACCCGTCTACGAGCTCATGCAGGATCTTGACCAGCAGCCCCAAACCGGGTGGCGAGAAAATAACCGATCATGATTCATCAGCAGGCGTAGGTACTCTGCTGTTGGATATGTCTGAGGATGCGCGTCAGTATGGGTCTCAGAATGGGTTTCCGGATCTCTCTGCGGATCAGTCTCTTCACGACTCCCTGTACGCGGAAGAGGGATCCACCCTCAACGACGTGGACCTTAGCCTTGGTGGTTCCCAAGGCGGTACTGCATCCGCATCGTCGTCCACGCCCTCCACGCCCTCCACGCCCTCCACACCCTCCACGCCCTCCGGATCCACGCCCTGGGGGATGACGCCCTCCACGTCGCAATCCCATCCATGGTTCCCCAGCTCCACGTCCAGAACGTCGTCCACGCCGGGACCCTTGACATCGCAAGGGTCGTTCTCGTCGACGACGTCCCAAAGGTCGTTCACGCCCGGGCCCTTGACATCGCAAGGGTCGTTCTCGTCGACGACGTCCCAAAGGTCGTTCACGCCCGAATACTCGTCCTCGTCCGGCCCCTCCACGTCTACAGCTGAACCGTCCATGGCCCATTTGCTGGCCAGGATGGAGGAGCTGGAGAAGAAGTGCCGAAGGGCGGAGGCTGAAGCGGCTGCGGCAAAGGCCCAGGTGGAGGTGCTCGTGAACCAAGCGAAGCCAGCTGCAGCTGACAAACCACCCAAACCACGCAATGAAATATGTGTAAGTTCTAAAGTTTGTTTTTACAGCTTATAATTAACTAATAATCTCACCTTGAAAACGTTACCGTTTAATATAGTTCTCGGTTTGTTTAGAAATGATCTCATTCCTAGTATAGCCCTGATGTTCTTCTCTTTTGCCGCGCCGCCAGGGAACATCCCGGAAAACAACGAAAATCCGTAATGATTTCGTACACTGACATATAGTTAGAAGTCCACTATTAATTATTGGCTTATTATATTGTTTGTAGGAACTCGTTCGTTCGGCCTACAAGGCCAAGAGAGGTGAGCCTGCTTGGGGATTCAACCTGAACCCTGGGTAAGTTGATTACGTCATAACAACATGAATAGTACAGAAAATAATATTGTTTTTAAGTAAGCAATGGGTAATGTGTTCCTGAACAACAGAAGCTGCAGCTGAATATAAGTTTTGCTGTTTGTTTTTTTCATGTTAATAGAGTCATAGAGCACTTGACGTGATGCCGATGAATTGAACAATATAAATATATTCCAACATTCAGGGCGGGGATCAAACACCCGGATAACGTTGCGATCATCAAGGCCGTTGTTGACAACGTGTGCCTGGGGCCAGATACCCCCAGAGAAGAGGTGTTAGGTAAGTCCCATAGGTAGCAAGTTTCTTTGTTAACTAACCTGCAGCTGTACATTTCATGCATCTAATGTCCATGATTCCAAAGTATTGGTCCTTCAATTAACACAAATTTTAACATGCTTGAAATGCTGGAAATCTGTTTTTAGTGTCTAAATAGGCTCCACTTACATTGGAAATTGTTACTTTTATAATTTAAGTTATCCTCCCAGTCATCTGAAAAAAACGTAAGTTCTATTATCTGGACAAAGAAATATAATACCGGTGTAATGATGGTTTTAATTCCTGAATAATATGTTGACCCTCACTTTGCATTTTTAACATGTATTCCCTTGATTTATTGCCTTTATATTGCCTTTGTCTACTTAATGGCTCCAGTTTTAAGCATACTTCATGTCCTTCCTCTTTTTCTAGCTGCTGCCAACACCTACTTCAAGACCCTCCAAAGCAGGGCCAACAGAATCCGGAAGAACCGAATGAAGGCTGACAATGAAAAGGCTATCATCCGTCACCACGTGAACGAGGTAAATAAATTTTTGTTACAGACTTCCTCTATAGACCACAAAAGTCTGACGTCACGGACCCCTCCCGCAACACGTGTTGGGCCTAAACCTTTTACGACCGGCCCCGGTAACCCTACACCCCCGGTCACCGGCCCGGCCCGCCCTGGAGGGGGCACCGATAACACCCGGCTGGACCGCGGTCACCCGTACACACAGACAATAACATTGCCTATAACTTTGATATTTATTAACTCTTTTTCTTTTCAAGTATATCATAATGCACATTGATAGTTCCCCTATGAAAATACATGTTTTCATAAGTTTGCGAGCATTATTAGTGGAAATAGCAAATCTGACAGCTGGGTCCTACTAAAGTTCATAGAGGGGACCCCCGGCCCAGCCCGGCCCATGTTTAGGCACGGGAGCAGCGTGCAGTGACCGTTAGGGGCCCGCCTGACATCATGGCTTTTGCGGACTATTGTTCTCAACATTGTTTGACGTAGTTCGATTCAGGCAGGCCGAAATTTTACACTTTTCAAGTGCAAAGCCGAGGAGAAAGAGTAATGTCTATGGTCTATGCCCAGTCTGTCCACTCCTTGGGTGGAAGGATACGCATCATTGTTCTAAAAAACGCGAAGAAAGGGTCTATTTTGACAACATTCACATGTCCTTGTTTCTAGAAAAAAGGTTACTTTTTCATCCCAAATATCCATGATATGAAAATAAGGGTCTTTTTTTTCCTGGGAAATATGAAATTTCACGAAAAAAGGGTATTTCTTGGCCACAAAATGTCTGCGTTTTGAAGAATAAGGGGTCGATTTTTTGGTATAAATGTCAGTGGAAAGGGGTTGTTTTCTATTTTGAAGAACGATGATATGTCCTACTTTGATATCTGAGTAGACAGACTGGGGGTCTATGGTATAGGGGGTGTGACTTCCCGGGGACCCACTCGGTTCAAAAAGGGGTATACGTACGAACTGCGGTCGGAACCATACCGGGGGCTGTAGCTGTGAATCGGCAATTTGGCTTAAAACAGGGGGCCCGGCTGTGAAATGATCTTATGGTTGTAACACTGAAACTTGGGAAACAATTATAATTTTTTTACATTATGAATTTTTATAGAGCACTGTAACCTTACTTGCTTCCTTGGACAATAATCTTGACATACAATTAGAATGGATATGACACAATTAATAAAAAGTGCCTGTATGTTATAGAGACCAAGGATAAAGCAACGCTTTTGAAATTAACTGCAGTGACCAGCTTTTAAATTAAGGCAACTGAAATATTGAAAAACTTGTTTGTGTTTATTGGATGTTCTTGACCAAGTATGTCGTAACTGTATTAAAATAAAAAAGTGTCTTTTTAACTTTGCAGAAGCTCAGAAGACGGATAGTGGGGTTGGAAAATATCGTCACAACGTGGGACGAAGCTCGAAAGAATTCCGTGAGGCGCCTCCTCACCCCCGACTACACGAGCGACGAGGAGCGCGGACTTTATTTTCCGGTCGACAGAGACGGGAAGACGACCGAGCGATATCACCGCCGCGTCAAACCGCTCGTGTGGGAGAGCGATGAGCTGAGTGCCTACAAAGCCCACCTGGACGAAATTGAGTTTAAAGAACTTAGCCGCCGTCAGCGGGGCGTTAGATTGGAAAAGAAGCGGAAAAATGTCCCCGACGATAATCCAAAACGCCAACAGCCTCCTCCCAACACCCCAGACTGGGCGGTGAAGCCCGCGTATCGGTCGGGTATCGCCGATGCACAGCCAATTTAACTTATTTCTAAAGGGTCTGTTTAAAGCTCTATTTTATGTGATGTTTATGTTTATCATCTTTATGTTTTCTTTACACTACGTTTAATTGTATGGTCTGTGTCACGCTGTATGTTAGGTCTTTGTACTTTCTTCAATTGTATAGTCGTTTTATAAACTTTTATCAAAGAACTTTGCGCTTCTTGTTTTGAATGTGGCATGCTCGATAAGCAGGGAAGTATTTCTACAGATATGTTGGTTGCCTAAGACTCGCCTTATATTAGTCTAAAACCGTACGCGTTATCCAGGTCCTTCTCATAAGTGAATCTTAAATTTATGAATACTTTTTATTTACGATACGAAACGCATTTAACTATAATGACCTGTCATTTTGTTGAAAACCCGAATGTGCTATTTCTTGAAGATAGACCACGAACTTGAAATCGATTACAATACAACACTTTTTTGATGAGTGTTATGGTACAAGGTCTCTACCATTAGAAGAGCAATGGAATGACACCTAGGCCTGTTATCAATAATAACATAAATCAATCATAAAAAGTGTATTTTAAACAAACATAAGCTCGATATACGATTTTTAAAATGATGCGACATGAATCATCTCTTATTTCGCAGTAATGAAAAAATAATGTTGCATGAAGCCGGTTTTAATTAAGAACTGTTACTTCTTTTCTAGTGGATCCTTTTTAGTTAGATTCCATGCAGTAAGGTGCAAAAGTAATTTTTCAGAAATTTTATTATGATCAAATACATCGCTGCCAGTAGGACCTATCAAATTTTACAAGTGACCATGTAGTCTCCTGATGAACCCGAAATACTTTCTAGGATTTGTAAGGCACGGTGACCTATATTCTTTCTGTGAGAGAATAAAAAAACCTCATGCATATAGTGTAACCCTTTAAAGTGGGAGTTCTCCGGGAGTTATGTATAGGTAACTTGGAGCTTCTGTGACATTGCAAAATTAATAATTTAAAAAACAAACAAGTCAATTTAGGTGTCGAGATTTATTAAGGGACGATAGCTTAATTAGCTATAGCCATAATTTCTGTTGGAGCCCGATCGCCAGATTGTGGCGTTAACCACATTTAATTCCACTACTAGTTTTGGTTGCAGACCTAGTTTAGCCTCAGGCCCCTAAATTAGGGGCCTGTCTCACAGATTACCTAAGGGGTTGACCCTAGCCCGAGCCAGAGTAAAAGCGCTCTTGTCAGCGTCATACTGCTCTTTCCAAAACCGAAATTTTATTTAGCTACAAATTCAATTTATAACCATAACACTTGTATCAATTGACGCACGTTCGGCAGCATATTGGTAGTAAACACACAAAAATACAACATTTTTCACACAAGACTTAATCAAGGTCAACACGGCTTAAGTCGACTGAAGTATTAGTACTAATTGCAAGCTCACCGGGCCGGTATTTCCCCAAAAGAACAGGCTCTCCTATGCCTATACCCATGGTAACCAACTGGTAGCGTATAATGTCCTTAGTCATCAATCTTGTCAACATGATGTCCTTCAGTTTATTAACCTTTAAATGTGTGGGCAGTCGTGTCGATGTGCCGGTATAGCAGTCGGTCATTTGGATGACACAGTTAAATGTGTATCGTGCGCCTAGGCATATATTTTCGGCTTTAGTCAGTGTGATAGGATCGTCTGTTTGAAAGATATAATCTCCAAAATGTCCAGGGAACGTGCCTATTTTAAGCCATACACTGTGATTGCCCGAGACAAGCAAGTATACACGAAAACGAGCATCTGCGAAGATGCGATTAATTCCGGAGCAAACAAAGAATATGCTAATAATTATGGCTACGGCGAGGATAAGAAGAAGAGTGTACGAAGAGAGAAGTACCACAGTTGGGAATTCTTTAATGTTTCCGTCTCCTGGGTTGGCTTCAGATCCAGTGTCAGTTACGGTATGGTCCTGGTCCAACAAGGCTTGCAGGGTGTCATGAAAGGTGAGGCCGGTCATCGCATCGTGTTTTGGTGGAGGGTGACCGGTAAATGGAGCAGTGAGGTTGACCAACCGGGTACGGGTTACTCCAGGCTTATTGTGAACGACCCTAGGCCAGTGTCCGCCACTGGCAGCTCGAACAAATTCCACGCATGATACAAGAACCAAGTACGCGGCAGCTATATATATTGAAAAAAAAAGAAAGAAGAGAACATGAAGGTTGTCATCTCAACTTTAAACAAACACCTTCGTTCCAAATTACCATGGCCAGGCTATTCAAACAGACAGAATAAACTATAACTGCCATATGGCCACACCCTAGAATTCAGAAAACTGGCCATATTATTTAATTAGGAAGGGCGACCCCCAGAATGAATACATATGTTTTACCTATTTTGAATAATTTGGAAAGTCGGCCATCGACTCGTATCACTTGTAGAACAAAAGTAATTAAGAAGATTCTCACCAAGGGTGGCACTCAGGATTTTGACACTCATGATATTCACGTAGCCGTACACCAAACGCACTATATAACGAAATAAGCTGGCCCTAAGTAGTAGCAGAAAGCTTAAGGTTTGACCTTCGAGCTAAACTTCGAGCTCAGTTTTCAAGGCAGATGAAATCCTATGACCAGTCGACCTGACGGCAGCCGATGCGTTTCGGAAGCTGAGGAAACTTCACCGCCCTTTAATGGATAGACCCTAGGTTTTAATGGCAGGTGTCATGCCCTCACCAGTCCAGACGGCGGACGATGCGTTTCGAAAGCTGAAGAAACTTCACGCGCCCGACAAATCACGACAACGCGCTACCGTGACGGCCAGGCTGGAGGCGACAGTAATTTCCTGGTAATACTGTGGCAGGCTGTTCTCGGCTTTAATTTCACACGGGTGTCTGAGGTTAGGAGCTCGAGTGCAACTACCCCTGGGTCGGGGCTGTGGCATGTCGCGGCAATTCGCGGCTTTCAGCTGGTGGGACCATAGGCGTCGGTCTGTACCATATATAAATACTTGTGTCGCGGTCGCAAATGGGGAAGGTTCATCGCCCTGAAGTGCTGCTGTCTAACTCAAGTTCGCCATGGCCTCGCGATCGTGGTGTTTCAAGGGTCTGACCAGTGACCAGGCAGAAACCAGAAGAAATATGGACACTAGCCGAAACCGATGGTGCGACACATGTAAACGTGCAGTTTCAAAAAGTACATATAACAGGAAGCATCTTATGGAGCATGGTGAGTACCAGATAAATAGTATAACTAGGATAAAGTCACTTTCACCTGAAATCGATATCCTTCAAAACCTTCCTAGCTAGCTTGCGCGCATAGATATTATTTTCAAATACCTACTATACTCTTAATGATCAGTTAGTGTTTGGAAAATTATCGCCAGCCTAAATCTTTTCTTGACAATTAAACAATTGTTCAAATAATGAATGACTTGAACAATGGACGTTATATATATGTATCCCTCCATGCATCTTTCTATCATAGCTTTTGAGTCAGAGAAACAACATTGGGTGGGAAAGTCTGTACTCTGAAACCCGACTGTACATTTAATTTATTCTTATACATGTGTCTTGCAGAACCACTCCCATTTGGTTTACCTCAACGCGCTGGCAATCAGGCAGAAGTGGGTCTTGAGGCCGAAGCTGCAGATATTCAGGCTCAGGCAGGTAACCAGGCTGAAGCAGGTTTTCAGGCTGAGGCAGTTAACCAGGCTGAAGCAGGTTTTCAGGCTGAGGCAGGTAACCAGGCGGAAGCAGGTTTTCAGGCTGAGGCAGGTAACCAGGCTGAAGCAGGTTTTCAGGCTGAGGCAGGTAACCAGGCTGAAGCAGGTTTTCAGGCTGAGGCAGGTAACAAGGCTGAAGCGGGTGTTGAGGCTGAGGCAGGTAACCAGGCTGAAGCGGGTATTGAGGCTGAAGGTGGTATGCAGGTTGAAGCGGGAATTCGGGCTGAAGGTGGTATCCAGGTTGGAGCTGGTATTCGGGAAGAAGCTGCAGCTGCTAATCAGCGGCAGGCTGAAGTCGGCAATCCGGGAGAAGCAGACAGTCAGCCTGTGGGTCGCAATCAGCCTGTTGAAGAGGCGGTACCCATGGAAGCCGATGAGGAGTCAGGTGATGATATGGAAGACTATTACGGTACCATGGAAGATTCCCAAGAAACGGAAGAAAATGATAAGCTTGATCCAGAGGCAGTCAAGATTCGCAACAGGGCCATCCGTCACTTAAAAGTGGTTTTCGGTGACGGGACGGGTCGTCCTAGCCCATTGGCAAGGCTTGTTAGTGGTACCCCTAATAAGAATATCCAAAGCCTATTTTCATGGGTTCTGTTCTTTCTTTTGCAGTGGCAGATCCACACCTTCACCAGTGATACACAAATGGCTAAAGTTATGTGCTTCATTTGTGAATTATTGACGGTAGCAGGTAATGACCGGGTTTCACAAGCAGCGGAGGCAGTATTCCCCAAAACGATGCGGATGATGTACAAATGGTTGGGTACAGACCTAACGATGACTAATTACTCTATCAGTGTATGCTGCCCGGCCTGTTATACGTTGTCGCATTCTGTGTTGTCCACCACTGAGCGTGTGCGAGGTCTAGGCTTTTACACGGATCGTAATGGTAATCAGCAACCCATTAGGTGTACAACCATCGGTGATGATTTAAAACGCTGCAACAGGAAATTGTTTTATGAGACCAAGATTGTGGGGGAAATTACCTTCCTTCCAGTCAGGACATTCTGTTACCAGTCGCTCGAGAAGAGTTTGCAGGTTATGATGAAACGTCCAGGTTTTGAGCTGAAATGTAGAGAGTGGAAGGGCAGGAGGATACCCAACGGAGTGTTTGCTGACATTTACGACGGTTCGGTATGGAAAGAATTTAACGCGAACAACGACGGCTTTCTTGATAATGAAAACAACTTGGCTCTTCAGATGAATATCGATTGGTTTCAACCATTCTCTCGGAAAGCTTCGATGTCAGTAGGGGGCATTTACCTAACAATACTTAACCTACCCAGAAATGAGCGGTACAGACTTGAGAACGTCATACTATACGGTATCATTCCAAACTTAAGTAAAGAACCTGCCGACCTTACCAGTTTTCTGAGGCCCCTAGTCAACGAACTCAAGGAATTCTGGCATCAGGGAAAAAGGCTTATAACCAACGATTGCCCAAATGGCAAGACCGTTAAGTTGGCGCTTTTGAACGTTGCTGCCGACCTGCCTGCAGGGAGGAAGACCTGCGGTTTCCTGCTACCTAATGCTATCATGGGTTGTTCAAAATGTCTGAAGGAATTCAAGAATTCAAACTGTGGAGGATTCAACATGGCGAATTGGACTCCTCGTACTCTGGACCAACACAAGGAGAGAGTGAGTGAGATTACAGCTGCATCCACCCCGAGAGAGAAAAGTAAACTTGAGAAACAGTATGGAGCTCGTTCCTGTGTCCTCCTAGAATTGCCCTACTTCAATCCCATCAGGTAAGTTCAATCTCCAGGCCGAACAAATTTAAAGGCCAATCTTACACAGAATTATACCAAAATATTAACAATTTTAATTTGACATTTGAATAAACATTAATACAAATGTTTCCATTAGCAGTAACTGTATTATATGACATTCATTTCTTCAGGTTCCTCTCGATCGATGTGATGCATAATGTACTGTTGGGTAAGTGTTGAAGCTTGACCTAACGTTAATTAATGTTTAGCACTGATAATGTGATTGAAATGGAACTTGCATTTGCCTTTAATTTGGACTATTAGTTCATTGGGGTTTCAATACCGATTTCACATATGTGCTTTTATTATTGGGATTCAGGGACTGCCAAGCGAATGTGGAAGAGGTGGACCGACAAAGAGTTGTCAAAGAAGAAGAAGAATTCAACAGATGACGTTGTACTAAGCGCTAATCAGGTGTTGACTATTGATGCTCGTCTGAATCAGTTTAAAGAGGGACTACCGGATGACTGCGTGGTAACTAACATCAAATCGAACGCTGGGATGTGGACGGCAAAGGAGTGGAAGAATTGGGTTACAGTCTCGTCTGGATACTGCCTCCAGGGCCTTTTGCCGGAGAATATGCTTCATAGCTGGCAGCGTTTCGTAGAAGCCACTCGACTTCTGTGCAAGCCTTGTATTACACACCACGAGATAGAACAGGCACACAGGAAACTATTGCACTTTTGCAAGAGCACAGAGCTCCAGTTCGGTTCTGATTTCATTACCCCAAACATGCATCTACATCTCCATTTAAAGGAGTGTCTCCGGGAGTATGGTCCAGCTCCCAGTACTTGGCTGTTCAGTTTTGAGCGGTATAATGGTTACTTGGGGGATGTGCCGACTAACAATCGCCAGATAGAGAAACAATTGTTTGAGAGGTTTCACAGGATGAGTCGTGTCAGTCAGGCGCGCGCCGAAATGCCGTCCAAACACGAGGGGAAATTTGGCAAACACTGCCAGCTGGGAGAAGGAGAGAAGAAAGCAAGAACGGTCCTGGAAACACTCGATGTACCCAATGAGCGAGATTTCGCGCAGTGCGAGAGCCTATGGAGTCTCCCCGACGGCTTCGAGACATTTAGAGAAGAAAATGTGTGGATCGACTCGGACGATCTTGAGCTGCTCAAAAAAACATACAAAAAGATGTACCCCACAGAACAGGAGATCCTAGAGAAGTCATTTCTGCCTTCAGTTTACGTGAAGTCTAAAGTCGTAAAATATGGCCCCATGACTTATTCCAGCACAAATTCCAGCAGTGGTAAAAAGTTGTCTAGACTAATGGCAAATTGGTACGAAGACGGACAGACTGACCCCCGGGAGCGACCGTGCATCGCCACCCACTACATGAAACATTACATACAATGTAATGCAACCGGGCAGAAGAGGCAACATGTGTTTGCAGCTGTGAAGTGGTACCGACCCAGCACCGTCGAATCCAGATACATAAGTCCTTATACAATGTGGCACAAGGAAAAGTTCGAGCAACCTTCATGGGCATCTTTCCTGCCTGTTATGCGGATAAGTGGACATTTTGGATATGTGGTTGAACAAGAAAATATGATCGTATGTCCCCTTCGGCGCCACGACTTCTTGTAGATCTAGAGGACCTATAGATATATCGAACTCGTGCACGTAGTGTCCGAAATTAAGCTGAAAACGTATGCATCATTAATGAGATTGTGCACCACAAATATTGGATATGCACCCCCCGATATATGGGAATGAAAAAATTCCATGAGAAGTGTGCACATGTATAAAAAAAAGTGCAAAACTTAAAAATAACGCACCTGGCAGTGAGTGTGCAGAATCACGAGTGTGAGTGTGCAGATCTAGACTCACGAGTGTGAGTGTGATCCCCGGGTGAAGGCCTATAGGCCCGGCCTATAGGGTGCAGCAGCTTAATTTCGGACAATGTCCGGTGTTTTATATGCATTGTTAGGATTATGTGATTTAGACGCTTTTGCCAACAAAAGCAACATTTTTTTATTAGGAATAATTATATTACGCCCTAAACCTTATAATGTGACTACTTTCAAATTTAAAATAAAAGGTAGGAAATTACTTCGCAAGGTTACGGTGCCAGGATGTGCGACTTTGAGGTACGTTTTCTGAAGTTATTTCACAGGCTGGGGGTGTGGGGCTGTGTGCATTTACGGGTGGTTTCTTGAGTCAGGTGTCAGGACGTGCACCTCCAGCTGCCAGGGCTGCGCTGCGCGAGCGACACCTTATGTAACACCTGACACCGGTCGCTCAGGCTGCTCGGCTGACCTAGATGGCCCCTCATTACCCTGCCCCCCGGGGGGGTGGGGGGGGGGGGCACCAGCTTTATAAGGAGGTGCCCACCACGTGCACACACACAGTCCCGCGCCAGCCTCACGACCATAAAAGCCGTACGTACGCAGAAGTTTGCTGATATTAAACACAAGCACCACATTGTGAACAATGGCGACCGCGCAGAAAACCCGGTAGGTGAATCAGATAACTTGCCTATAATTTGATAAGATAGCATGCCTATATAGAGAAGTAGTGTTTTTTCAGGCTTTGCGGGAGAATGACTTGGGGGTTACACTTCCATATATAGAGTGTTTGTTAACAAATGTATAATTGTGTGGATAATAGCTGTTACGTTTGGTAGATATTTTCCATTTTTTTTCGTTTTCTCCCCATACACGTAGATAACCAATTCCAGACACTTAAAGATTGTTTTTTTTGGCTCATTCAAGCAACCATGTGCGGTCGGAGGAGGAAGAGGAATCCCAGGCATGGACACCGCGTGAGGAGAAAGATATTGAAGAGGAGGAAACGATCTGGACGGAACCCCAATGGACCGAGTGCGCGCCCCTGTTCACCCCTAAGTAGGTTTAAATTGTTCAACACTGTTGATGGACAGGGATGGAAGAGAAGCATAGAAAGAAAATTATTAACTTACTATCTGGTAGGATGACTATCGTCATGCCAAATAATGCACACTGTCTAAAACCCGACGACGGACTCGCGGTCGGACATGGTTGTGGTCGCTCGAATTCATGTAACATGCTGAAACAACAGGCTCTTTTTTGGACAATTTAAAAATTGCAAATTTGTCAGACTGGCACAATAACATGAAATAGAGATTGGATGAGAAAAATTGAGATGCCGATGATTTGGTAGTTTCGACCACCTATGTTGAAATGATGGACGGTGTGATGATTTTTGAAATTTTTTCCAGGACGCACGACCAACAACAGCTCCCGGACGGCCCATCAGAGTGGACATGCGTCTACTGTTCGGAGGATCCGACCCAGGTTGGTACATTTGTATTTACACGATGAAGCTAAGTGGGAAATAAAACATGTAAGCGTATGAAGGGAAATATGTATAAACAAAACAAAATGATGAGTGGGGCGATTTCACGAGTACAATTGTTCTGAAATTTGCCAATATTACGAGGGACACGCTGGTATGTAGTAAGTGCAAAATTGACTTTTGCACATTTAACTATAACCACACAATTTTTTTCAGGAGCAGGAGGAGTACTTAACGGACCAAAGGTGGAAGGCGATGGAAACGTTTGCCGAAGACCAACACGCCACACAACCGCAGGCCATATTCTTGGATGGCAACTTCAGGTACGCCGGGGTTTTTTTTCATAATAAATAATATTATATAGCGACAATGATTTTCGATGATGCTACTAGGCAAAAAATAACGAGGGCATAGAATCTTAATGTTGACGTTGGAGTGAACGCCGAATTTCGTACGGTTACTAAAAATTGTGATTGATGATGGTCCGATTAGTTCGTGCACACAATTTAAAAAAATGTGTATTTAAACATGCCTCCGTAATATTTCAGAATGTACTTGGTCTGCAACTACTGCGGCCGGTGCTACCACGCCGACTGTGAGGGGGGCGAGCCTGCCAGCATCATGTGCTCCGAGGTGTTGTGCGAGTGGTGCGCCGAGGATAAAGATTAATAGAATCGATTCAGCAATAAAATAGTACACTAGATTTTAACTACACTTTGTGTCAAATGTCCTTTTATTTTTGTTTTTATATAGTAACACTAGTTAACCTCGGGAGCATGATAGCTATAGGTTAGAATTTACCTTAAATCACAGCTTCACGCTAAACTATGTTTTTTGTGTGTACCTGGCAGTCTACGGCCGATCGTACAGAGTATATTGAACAGATAATGTGAGTCATAATATATGTTTCATCTAAATTTACAAATATACTAGATCGGAGTGAAACACAGTCTTTTAATCCCTACTAACTTCTAAGTACAGTGAGAGTAGAACACTGGTAAAGCGCGGCCATCAAATACAACCCACATTCCCCGTATAGGTCTATAGGCATAGAAACTTTGCTAAATCTGAGGGGTTCCAGAGACCCCCTAATTTGGATAATTCCCTTTATTGATAGTTTAATTGCGTAAAATTTGAGAAATCGGAGGGGGGTCAACCGAACATGGGGACCCCCACCCCCCCCACTCCTGCCCTGAGGGGGGGGGGGGGGAACTGGATACGCCACTGCTGGCAATTATATTGGTGCCTGAATGGAGTGTGGGTACGTTAAGACGCCGAGAAGGTTGGGCGTGTGAAGAGAACTATGAGCGGACGGGACTATTGTGACACAATATAGTTAACACCCCCTGACTTACACTTATATACACGCCAGAAGGGGAAGGGAAACTTTGAGGTGGGCGCAAAAGTATTACCTAACACGCCCACTGCTATGGGTGGTATAATGATACTTTGCTGTGTCAGGGATAATGGTGGAGTAAGACTTACACTCCTTGACACGTTTTAGAGCAAGTGGTTTCAGACACGCCCGAGCCTGTCTAATGTATGAGTTCAAATTCTTCCCGTGTTATACATGCAGTTTTTATTACTGTCATTAATTTTAGTTTACCATTAGATGTCACTAATTTGTAAAATGTTCATGAACAGTATTAACATTTGAAACCTACTTCGGCCTGCACAGCGGCGTTTCCGTGGAATTGGTTTCCCCGTCCTCACCATGTGGTGTGGAGGGGTGGGTCTTCTCTTCCTCCTCCTCCTGCAGCACTTGAGTGCTGGAATGAGCTAAAAAAAACACTATAAATTAAAAGGTTCCCAATTGTTTACATGCGGGTCCGTTTAGTGGTGATGTCAAAATTCATTGGCTGTGAACTTGAGATGCTGCGGCAGGCTGCGACAGGCTGTTAGTTAAAACCCCTATGTGCCATGACTGGCTGCAGCATTTCACAACCCATTGCAGTCTCATTAGGGGTCCCAGACATGGCCTTTTATCAGTATTTTATTTAGGAAAAAGATAGAATGGTCGTTTTCTCTTATGTTTGTATATACTACATACCTTAATCACCCCGTTAGGCTAATTAATTAATTAGCTAATGAGGTCATTAAGGGTCATTAAGATAGTGTCCCCACCCCTTTCTACCAGGCTGCGGCAGGCTGCGACCTTCAATAGCCCTGAGTGGAGGCATGTTGGTGTAAGGTCACTGACCATTGGCTGCGGTCTGCTGTGGGGAATTTTGACGTCTCCCCTTAGAAAAGGGAAAACATTGATCACCTGTTCCGCGTACAGCAGCTTTGTTCATGACCATGACCGACCCCGATAGAATTGTTTACAAACACTCCATCTCGAGTCCCTGGAGGGGTAATCCCCGCCTCCAACTCATTTGCCCCTAAAACCTGAACAACAGTTATTTTACTGACGCAACACACTGACCCACCTGGTTTGATGATCTTGTGACATCTTCGAAGTAAAGGGAAGATTATAAGTTGCAGCGTCAATGATCCACTGTCTCTTGCAGTCCTAGGCCTGTAGACTGGACCGGCATTGGCTGTTGTTGGGGGGACCTTGGGGGGGGGAGTTATTTGAAAATTCGGGGCAGTATTTATGAAAGGGGCTCTGCAGCCAATACCCCACCCCTCTCTCCCCTTCCCAGGTGATTCCCCATAAATTCATTTGGAACATGAAACCCTTAGACAGTTGATAAAATGGCGCATTAAGTTGTTATGCCTTTTAACTTATCTCATTGCCTTTGAACAAGAGATTACCTAAAACAAATGTATCTTTTCCCGCAGCTGATTCATTATTGTGTTTTGATAATATGTGATATATTTACATTTGAACGTGTGAGATAAACAGCGACTTTTCTAACTAAATAACTTAGTTCCCACGCTCGAGTCGCGCTCCTTTCTGACATCGTCCTGACGTCAGATATCAGACTACATCAACATCTTTGACAAACAGATTACAGAAATCCCTGGGCCCAGAAGCAAGCAGACGCTTGGACTACTACGAACTGGACTAGCTTGGAGTACTCGCAATCGACCATCCATCATCAGGAGGGGGAGAGAAGGGGATAGGGGGGAGGGGGGCATTTCACCACATCCTCTTGTTCCCTCACCCATACCCCTTCCCTGTCCCCTGATGGGATGGGAGGGATGGGAGGGGATGGAGTTGAAGGGGTAAGGTGTGAGGAAATGGTGGTAAGTGGTGAAAAGGGTGACTGGGTGGGGCGGGTGGGAAGGGGAATGGAGATATATCTGCGTTCTAGTGGGGGTTTGGGTTAGGGTTAGGAGCGTTAATACTTCGGGGCTACCTTTCTACTGGCGGGACACAGACTGGACTGGTTATATTCCAAGGCATCCATCACGTGCACCGATTTCTGAAGAAAGTTGAAGTAAGCTCGAGTCCCTATGCAAAAGTACATTAATTAGTTGTTATCATTTTTGGCCAGACGTGTTCTTTCAGCGGATACAATAGAGTTATAACTTCTGACCTCAACGAAAAAAATCACTCACAAATAATTTAATTATCAATCATGTTGTTAATTTACATTAAAATGAAATCTGTTTGCAATTTCAAATATAACCACACTGTACATGTGTTAATATCCATTGTAATACTACTTTGTAAAGATATCCTAGAAACAACTTAATTCATCGTATGGCCGTACACTGTACACTGTTACACAGACCTATACCAATATAATATTAATATAAAATATTTTTACAGGGATGACCCGCTTCAGGAACACTGGCCGTGCGGTGAACTGCTCATCCCACCCTGGCCTATAGCTACACGTTCTTCAGGACACTCCAACATGCATCAATACCAACACCTACCTCCTGGTCCCCAAGGTTTTGAGAGCGATTGATGCAGAACCACCTGACGCTGGTGAGAAGGGACACTGGAGAATTGAAGTGACTGCCCTGGCCCGTTGCACCAGAGAGAGTAAAGTTAAAACCAGTCTCCATGGTTGCACGAACTTGCTAGCTGGAAATGACTGCTCGAATTGCCCAGGCCGAGTAGATGGCCCCATTCATTCACTCTTTCTTCACTTGCTTCACTTGAAATAATATTTATCTATATATATATATATATATATATACATGTCGCAGGGAGATTTGTGATTAATCGGCAGAGTACAGTCTTGTACAGTTTCAGACCTAGTCCTATGATAAGTATGCACTGTGTTTTTGATTTGTTGGTTGTTCCTTATGTATTATTAGCTGGTGCATTTAAAGCTGATGTTTGTGTGCACGTGCAGATGCACATGTATCGTTGGCTGAGTAATAAAAGGTCGTATCTCAACAAAATCAATATCATTTTTATTTTTGAATGTGCTTCCTTTCCCCCTTAGGTATTCAAAAAATTTGAAATTTTAGGAATTTTTCAAATCTTTGGAATGTTATAACCCAGTAAACAAAGGTCGTATCTATACATTTTCACTTTTTGTTGAGTAATAAAAGGTCTGAAAGAAGTAATTTAGATTTTCTTAGTAAAATATGATTATTTATGCAAAATGAAAATATCTAATGATTCAGTTTTTCACATAACTAACATGTGAAATGTATGGTTGAATATTATGGTTAGATTCATTAAATGAATAAAAGATATAGGAATATAATTATAAAATGTTGGATACGACCTTTGTTTACTGAAGTTTTGGGCTGGATGTTTAGTAATAAAAGGTCGTATCTGGGCTTCAATTAAATCTAATAGTTTTAAAATCCAAAAACCTTCACTATTCTATGGTAATCAAATGAAATCAGGACTAGCATAGTGGTGTAAGTTCAGAAATGTTATATTGTCTTGTTTTGTGTTAGTTAAAATGATTTAATTTATATTTATCTAACATTTGCATATGCCAGATACAACCTTTTGTTATTCCCTGATTACCAACTTTTCTCCTTAAAACTGAGTAATAAAAGGTCGTATCTGGAAGAAATGATGTACCTGCTGCCATAGCAACATCCTTATGATCTAAATATATTCATAATTGTGACTAGAGTATTTATAAACATGTTATTCTTCCTAATGATAAGATATAATGATGATGTAGCAGTCGTTTAGAATTATACAGAGATTTAAGATATGTCATATCTTTAATCTTCAAAACAAGCTTTTGTCAGATACGACCTTTTATTATTCAGCCAACGGTATGGTGTGCAGGCCACCGGGCTATATCTATTACAATTTACATAGGTTGCTGTGTGCAGGTTGCAATTGAATTGTCACGGGAAAAAGTGAGCCTTGTGTCTTTTTCGAGATTTGCTGTGCACCACCACATTATGTAAGTCGGGCACAGTCCGTGTCAGTCCTCCTGTGCCAAAATGATTAAATAGTCTAGTATGACTAACGCACCATGTGGTAATAACCCTACTTTGTCCCCCTGTCCCGTATTGCATAAACCTAATTCACGCCCCAAATGCAGATTCCCATTAACGCCTATATAGCACAGTGCTCCCTACCCTCAACACATGCAAAGTTAAAGCACAGCTCAGCTATGTTTTATTGGCGTTATGTAACTTTCCATACTGTGCGCAGTGGTTAGCGCAAGTTAGACTGATGCGCCTTTACTCATGCTCAGTGGGTGCAAAGTGTTAGCATACAAGCACTGTGCCTCTTATATGACTTTGATCATGGATCAGTGCCTCTTATGCTCATAGGTAGTCGCTCTTTCCAAGCATAGGGTGTGTTTAATGATACTGTGTTGTAGCGCTGCGCGCTTAAGGTACCCGGTAGTAGTGTTTGTCGGGAATAATTTCACTGAGAACTATATTTTAAATCAATATCATGATCGTAATGGATGGCCTAAGATGCCTATATCCATTTATTGTATTGATTTTATATTCATTATTTTCAAAAGGCTGTTACGTTTCATTATTCCTGTTATTCTTTAATAAATCAAAAATCTTGAATGTTCCAACTGTATGGGAAATTTTGAAATCCTAAATTTTTAATGGATAGTAGTAGTTTATTTAAAACAAGGGGTTTTCATTTATCTCATCTGAATATCCGTAGTTTATTCAGCAAAAATAAATTCGAAATGTTTAGACAACAAATGACTGATAGCAACATTGATGTAATCTGTTTATCTGAGACATGGCTGAATAAATGTATTCATGACAACATGTTAAAAATCAATAATTATAATCTAGTTAGACTTGATAGAAACTGGACTTCAAATGGTAAAGTTAAAAAAGGTGGAGGAGTTTGTACTTATATAAGCAAAGAATATGATGTCAACATTGATGACTTTTCATATTTGAATCTTAGCTCAGCAGACATTGAAATTCAATGGATAAGAATAAAAAAAGAAAAACAGCGGACTATGATTATTGGTAACCTTTATAGACCTCCACAAGGATCTGTGTTTAATTTCTGTGACCACCTTGATTTTTGTTTAAGAAATATCAATGTTATGAACAAGAAAGATATATTTATTTCTGGGGATTTTAATATTGATGTAAACGAAACTAAATCCAAAGATTACCAGGATTTAATAAATATCACCAACGCTTATGGTCTGAAACAATTAATCAAAAACATTACAAGATATAGCCAGAATAACAGTTGTATTGATCTAATATTTTCTAATTCAGATATGATACTTGACTCAGGTGTTTTAAATCTCAACTATAGTGACCATCAAGCTGTTTTCGTTACTAAGAAGAAATTAAAATGTAAAAATGAATCTACATCTTTTATTGGAAGATCATATAGAAATTATAATATTGATGTTTTTCAAGAGGATCTAAGAAAAATAGATTGGGTGCCATTATTTGGAATGGATAACCCAAATGAAAGCTGGAATCACATGTATAATAATATTGTAAATACATTAGATAAATTGTGTCCAAACAAAACATTCAAAATAAAAAATTACATAGAAGAGTGGATGAATAAAGACCTAATCGAAATGATAATTGACAAAGATAGAAAAGAAGCAAAAAAGTCAAATAATATTGATGATTGGAAAATAGCAAAAGATATCAGAAACGAAGTAGGTTATATTATAGACTCAGCAAAAAAGAATCATTTTGAAGAAGAATTTCAAGCATCTAAAGGAGACCCAAAAAGATTCTGGAGGAACATTTATAATGTTCTTTCAAAAAACAAATCCAGTAAACAACAAATTCAATTGAAAGACGATAACAATACAAAAGTTGATATCAACGAAACAGCTGATTTCATTAACAATTACTTCACAAATATTGGTCCAAATTTGGCAAAAAAACATAATAAAAAGTGGGAATTTTTAGGAGAAAAATGTGAAAATCACTTTTCAAATATTAATGTTGATAGATACAAAGTATATGCTCTAATAAAAAACATCACTATCTCCAAATCATCAGGAATTGATAATATATCCTCTAGATGCTTGAGAGATGCGCTATTGGTTCTTATACCTCAATTATGCTACATTTTTGAGTCTTCAATAAAAAATAGTATTTTTCCTGATCTTTGGAAAATCGCAACTATAGTTCCTCTATATAAAGGTGGTAATAAAGAAGATGTTTCTAACTATAGACCAGTGTCACTATTACCTGTACCCGGGAAAATTCTAGAAAAAATATTACATGAACAATTAATCGAATTTTTTGAATGCAATAACTTATTATGTGTTAACCAGAAAGGATTTAGGAAAGGTTGCTCTACACTTGATTCTATAGCTAACATGAACAATGATATCTTCAACAGTATAAATAGTAAAGAAATCACTATGTCAGCCTTTATTGACTTGAAAAAAGCCTTTGATACAGTTAATCACGAAATCTTATTGAAAAAGTTAGAATTTATGGGTGTTGAAGGCAATTTATTAGATTGGATCAATAATTATTTAGAAAATAGATTTCAAAAAAACATTTGTAATAACTCCATTTCTGGTCTAAAACTCATTTCTTGTGGAGTTCCCCAGGGATCAATATTGGGTCCACTCTTCTTCATTGTATATATAAATGATGTTATGAACGTTTTGAATGGTTACAAATTTCAACTATATGCTGATGATACTGTCATATATTGCTCTGACAAAAATTGTAATGTAGCATCACAAAATTTACAACATGGTCTAGATAAATTCTCCAACTGGTGTGAAATGAATGCTTTGACTATTAATGCAAGTAAAACCAAATTAATGGTTTTTGGAAGCAGATACACAATGAAAAAATACAAAAAAGAAAAAATTGATATCAAAATCGATAATAGAAGTTTAAAAATTGTACCAACTTTTAAGTACCTTGGAGTTTATCTGGATCAAACATTAAACTTCAAATATCATTTGAAAAATGTTATCAACAATGTATCTCACAAGTTATATTTGTTTAGCAAAGTAAGAAGATTTGTAAACGAATTCTGCTCTATTCAAATATATAAGTCAATGATTGTACCATTTTTTGATTATTGTGATGTGATTTTTGCATTTTCAAAACTACCTGAACTAATCAAACTTGAAAAAATGCATGTTAGAGGTTTAAGAATTTGTCTACCCAGCAAACAGGACACGTGTATTAACCAGTTTAACATGTGTCAAATTCATGTAAAACTAGTGTCGAGTAATTCCCTGTCTAATGCTAGCACTACTGATGTCTTTACTGCCACTTTTCACAGAGTTATACACCTATATGAATTTCATGTTTTTGAAACATGTTTGCATATATAAAAAAAGTCAATAACATTGTTATACTTCTGACGAGGCCTTAAGATGTACATATTGATATCATATAATCTAGTGTCAAACTCAGCTTATTCTGGTGTAATAATAATCTCTATGAAAAGTAGGTATATTACACGAGATTTGACTGGTTGTAATGTCATGTAATACTGGTGTTGTGTAAAACACAGTGTTTTACTTGAGAAAACTATTTCACTATGACACCAGTTTTAGACCTGTATAATCTGAGTGTAAAACATGTGTTTTATGTAAGTATAACACCAATTTTGCCCTAGTTATGATAGGTCAACTCAATTGATAACCCTGAGAAACATAGTAGTTTGCACCAGTTATATTCAGTGTAAACTCGTGTTAAATTTATGGGATAAAGACTTCTTAAGATATATTTAGTTAGATTTGAAATCTGAAATCAAGAATGAAATTAAAGTACATCTAATATTTTTTTTCATTGGATATCCTTTAATAACAACGTCCTATAAGCTATAAGTAGAACTGCTATAACCATGCAAGCATGTGATTTCCCAATAGCTCATTGGAAAAGTGTTCGCTTGCAAATTGGAAGATCCCCAGTTCGAGTCTCAGCCCTTTTATTTTCACTGTTTTCCTTAAATCACGAGATTTCTCATGGAAAACACTGAGCAAAAACTCGTGTCAAAAACACGTTGGGAACACCAGATTTGAGGTCCACAGAATCCCGTGTATAACACGAGATTTTAACTCGAGTTTAACATCTCTTGATCTTGTGTTCCCAACGTGCACAACACGTGTCTTTGTTACCTGGGTATTGTCTCAAGGCAAAGTTGATACTGATGAATTATTTGAAAAATGTAAAATTTCAAATTTAGAAAGTAGAAGGAACTGTCATGTGATGAACTTCCTATTTTATTACAAACCTATTTTTAATGAAGAGATATTAGATGAGCAAATTGTAACAAGACAGAATTCTGGGCCAAGTTTTAAGTTATATAAACCACTAAATGAAGCAGTCAAAAGGAACATTTTTTATTCAGGAGGATTAGAATGTAACAAACTGCCAACTGAGAATAGGAAAATACAAGATAAATCAACTTTCAAAATATTACAAAAAACAGCCTTAAGAAACACTTACAAAACGAAAACTGTTTATTAAAAATATTTTATTAGTTAATACTTTTCATAAGAAATTACAATCATTGTATTATCTTGAATGAATGCTTATGTCATAGTTTTAAGAATAATATTATTTGAGTTGAAAATGTTCAAAAATTGTACCAAAAAAAAAAAAAAAAAATATGGAACGCCGCCCCCAGTGGGCTCGCCGACGGACATGCATGTTTTTTAACATTATATATGTATGCCAGTTCTCGCAACAACCTTGGTACCAGAGTTATATATTAGTAATTGTCCGTCACCCATCGAAAATGAAGAACTGAGTTACCATTGGTTCACTTTACTTTTCTTCGCGATCGGTTTTTTGATGTTCAGGGGAACTAGGCTCATAGTTTTTAAAATAAGGGCAACCTCCACTAGTATCATCCGTATCAATATTTAAAAAAAAAAAAAAAAAATAACCGCAATTGTACAATTGGGTCATACATTGATAGCGTCGTGATTGAAAAATATATAGGCCTAGTCGAAAATTAAATTGACCAAAGCGGATAATTAAGTAGGGTGCTGCATATAAAATCGTTTATTGAGGGACTCTATACATAGCTAATTATAACATTCTCAGGTACAATACAACACAGAAGTTGGGCTTAACTAATTAACCAGGCCGCGGTTATAACACATAATGTATGCATTGCAGCAGAACCTTATAATTATATAATTAAAATTCAATGCAACAGCAGACTAATACAGACATGGCCAGATTGTAACTTGCAAAACCATATTATACAAATTTTACAATCTCCTTACAAAATGTTACAAATATTACAACCAAAGTGGGTAATTAAGTAACAGCAAATCCTCAAACATACAACCATATAGTCCCTTCTGCAAACAAAGGTCAGCAGTCACGCTCCAGTGGAGGCTGCAGCTGGAAACAAAACTCGGTCGGAGTAGTGCAGCCCTAGGTTGGTAGAGGGTTATTACATAATGCCGATAAGGCCTCTCCTGACCCCTCCATCCGCTCGAATGCAACTTTTAATTTTTAAAATATCTATAAAGTACTCGTCATAAAATCGCAATTATGGGCTACACGCATTAAAAAGATACATTCCTCCCCATCAGATTCTTGTTATAAAACTTAATGTCAGTGCTATAATGGTGCGATTGTCCTGCATATGTATTACTCTTATAATAACGTTAACATCTAAACTGTGGGGTCACCGTTGGTCTGGGGACGCTGGCACAACGTCCACTTGGGCGCACCGGCTGGGGGGTATGGCTGTTCGGGGTCTGGGTTCTCAGACCGGTTAGTCGGCAGCCGGCCCCCGAGCGACCGTTTCAGGGCCATCGTGCATTCAAGTTTGTCCAGCTCGGCCTTGACATCCGTCAGCTCGGGGCTCTCCCACACCAACGGCACTATGATGCGGGTCCTTGTTTCATCGGTGGGGTCGCGGTCTTCCCCGCTGGTGTAATCCAACGTCAAGACCTTCTTGACCCGTTCGCTTTTTTCCGCGTCCCAGTCTGTTAAATCCAGGGTGGCCACTCATCGACGAATTTTCTGAAAAGGATAAGTAGACCCGTATTAATTGATTGTAATTCAAAAAGATTGTCCAAAATACCAGGCAAATTTACTTAATATGGGACCCTTTAAGGGTCCACACTTTACACCCACCAGAGGGACATGTACTACTGTCCTACATGTATTTATATATGTATTGGTTAAATCATTAAATAGAACAACCAATTCCATAGCCACGTGAGACACTCTAACCACAGTGTTAAACAAAACCAACCTCGCCCCGATGATGTCGCATAAGTGACCTCTTCTTCCTACGACGAAGAAGTCCATTACGCTCTTGGCAGGCCCTGGTGTAGTTTGTCGTGAAGTGTGCCCTGCACGAGTCTGAAAAATAGTTAAATAAAGTTCGATTAGATTGAAGGAAAGGTTCAATGGCCTGGTATATTTGAGAGTGCATCATCTGCATGTTATTACTTAGACGTAAAGCATACACTAATAATATTAATGAAACTTAGAGTTATTATCTGCTACAATACTTACTCAGTGTTTTTTCCCGGCTGTACTCAGGAAAGCCCAACTGGACGTCAGAGAGCACACTATGAGCCACTGCCTGGTTGTGGAGGTCGGTAATCTTCACACTGAAAAGGGTACAATTATGAAATTCCTTGGAACAAGCCAAATCAAAAATCTATATAAATGGTGATAAGGGAATGATCGTGGATGGTCATTTCAATTAGTTGCATTAATTTAAAAGTGAAAATATTAAAGGCAATATAATTCAGCATCTTGGGTCTCTTGACTTGTCGATTTTAAAAACTTACTGATTGAAAAAAAACACTATGTAAATTAATTGCCAAATAGACGGAAAACTTATTTAAACCATGGGACTAGACAGATGATGGATATGCTATTAAACCACCACAGAAACCAAAACCCACCCTTCTGACAAGTCGAACTTCAAGTTTTCGTGTTCTGAAGCCTGCGCATTATAGTTGTCGCGGACCCCACGTTTGAATAAGTAAAGAGAGGAAATTGTGATTATTTTTTTATTCGGGTGGACCATGACAATGTGGGTGCACGTGATTATTAAGCGTGAGTGGAAGCGTGAACAACAACCGTAGAAAAGGTTTCCAACATCTCACCGTTATTGGGTATATATATGGTAAGTATAGCCTAACTTTTTGTGAAGCTAATGGCACTAGGTCCTAGGTGCAAGAGGAATATATATATATATATATACTCACGCTGACTTTCTTGATCGTCAGGGGCGTTCGGGCACGTTTTGGTGCTCTAGCGGGGCCTTTGACCAGCGCTGCTGCCAAGGCAGCAGCCACGGCAGCAGCCATGGCAGCAGCCATGGCAGAAGCCACGGCAGAAGCCAAGGTCCTGTCTATCTGCTCCTTCATCGCCGCCTTGGTCCTCTTTTCGGCTTCCTTAGTGGCGCGCTCGAGCAATTCTTGGACACCTGCCGCGTCAATTTCAGAGGGCATCAGAAATGCTGCAGGTCCTGGTCGGCTGCCCGCTGCCCATAGATCCCCCGGTTGGCTGGCTGCTGCTGAAAGCTGCCTGCTTGTATGACACGTCAGTCCCAGTCTCTGACGCAGCCGAGTATTCCAGGTGAACGTTGAAGCTGGCCATGGACGTGCTTGCCGTTGACAGGGCCCTAGAAGTACTGGGCATGGGACTGCTGGTCAGGTTTGGCGGGGGCGGGGTCAAGTTAAGGAACGACCTGTCACGGTCGTGCAGCTGCATCTGCCCGGTGCCCATCCCCTGGTATACAGTAGTACTAAGGTCAAGGGTGGAATCGAAAAGGTCTTGCTGCGACATGTTGCTAGATCTGGTCGGTTATGTTCTCTTTGCTGGTAGTGCCGAGAGTGACATTATGCCAGTTCTTCCTGGGTATTTGTACCCACGGGCAACCGGCCAACCGTGGTGGGCGCATGCCTTAGAGACAAAAGGAAATCACTACACATTCGACTTAGGGAAGCCCCGTCGGTCGGGAGATGTCGCGCGCATATACAGTGACTGTGTAAACGAGAGGGCTGGCGAAGAAAACACTTTAAAGAACGGGCTAGTGCGCGACCCGGGGAAGACAATAAACAGAAAAACTTCGGTACTTTGAAGGCGCACAATGCACTCTTTGATGCCAACATTACTCGGGGAAGGTGTGACCCTGGAGTTGACAAGGGGAAACCACCCTAATCAACGGGCACCGCCATCCCATTTTTGATGGAAACCCCATGCCCCCACGTCTGTCCACTGAGTGTGATGGCTTGTACTTCTTCTGGAGAAAGAGACAGTGACTAGAGCCCTAAAGCCAGTTGTGCTCAACGACTGGATGAAGTCCCCTTCCCCGGTCGTACATGGTAGGGTCGCCCGGCAGTCAAGGGGTACAAATACGCCTGCCTACACTGGACTCAGGCACAACCTATTCACCATGGACATGGACGCCCTGCTTAATACTAGTCTGGACACCTGGCGTGCAGAATGGTCATGCGCAACGGTGAAACCATTCCCTATCAACCCAATCCAGACTACTTCTTGTATACTACTATGAATTATGATGAGTTGTTGGTTCTGGGCTTGACCATGTGGCTTGGGTGGCAGTTTTGTATGAGCTATTCGAAACTAGTTAAGTCGGTCCGCAGTCTGCTGTGCAGTCGTCGAGAGTCGGCCCCCATGGAGTTCTGCTCTAGGATCTGCTGCCGGCGGGAGTCCATCACTTTATCACTAGCCCCCATTCCGGCCTATACGCAAGTCATCGACAGGGTGGTGAGCCCCCAGATGCTGCTCCAATGACCAGGCCTGCTCTCGCGACGAATTGCTTGGTCGCTTGGTCGGGCCCAGTAATAATTTGCACTTTGCCTCCCAGACATCACCAACCACATCACGAGTCAGTTGTTCGGAGCTCAAAAACTGTACTATATCACCGACATAGAATCGTGTGTTGGATACTACGAGGACTGGTTACTTATTACCAAATAACAAACTTTCGAGCGTGTTTATTTAAGACGGTGCTGCGGTAGACTGGAAGTTTTAGATCTGTAACCCATTGTTTCCATTTGCTCAAGTTTTTTTAGTGGAAACAAAGTCCGTTATCTGAATAAACTGGTTTGAAAATAAACACAACTTGAATTGTTTTGAACGAGGTCCTGATTTCGCGTTTTATTACAACATTGACACAAAAAAGGTATAGTTCGCTAGTTGTGGGTGTTATTTTGCTCAGTTATTAATTCCAGTTCCCAACTTCAAGGAAATTAGTCCTAAACCATAAGACGTTCTTTGTAGTGACCCCGATCAACTGCACGGTGTATATTGTTCCTGGTTAGAAATGTATACTTTAATTCAAACTTAAATGCGGGACTCTTTGCACAAGCGTACACTTTCAGATAATGCAGAACAAATTACTTAAACAGGGTGCTATTTATACAGTAACGGCCTTCACGACACATGCACGTCCTAGCCGCCGTTGTCTTACATGTAAAATTAACAACAGCACAAACATTATCGGTGTTAAAACAAAGGTTAGTCCAAAGTGTATTCTGTCCACCATGCTATGCACCCCAGCAGAATCAATAGAAGGATTCGAAAAGTCCAGCTCCGCCGATGTTTTTTGAACTCCTCTGTGTTCATTTTCATTTCCTCCATGTACGTTTTGAGGGAAACAAAATTCTGCTTCGCCTGCGCAAACAGGTTTTCCTGGCGATGTCTCATCTCCATGCTGAGGGGTAGGATTGGAAACGGTTTTGCATAAAAATGGTCTAGACTTACCAGTTTGCTGAGTGACACATTCAGGTGCTGGAGGCTGGCCAAGTACACCGGATACACGGTACATAGAGGACCTTGAGTTTGAGGAAGACTTAACGCTATTGTATTGTTTAGGGTTAATTATAATTATAGTGCATTGTCCGAGATAATTACTGTTGTTAATATTGTTTCTGATGGGTGCTAGTCGAGCAGTGAGTAAGTCCACGAGATGGGCACTCAATCCATAACATGAACAACGCTTGGCAGTATGGTAAGTTTATTGATGGATATGGTGATGCGTACAGTTGCTCGTGATGGTAATAAGTTCCAAGGTATAACAGTTCCAGTTTAGGGTAGAGTAAGCTTCCTCATTAGAGTCCGCCTAGTCTTACCTCCAGCCGTAGTGCAATAGTACCGTGTAAGTCACCAGATGTCCCTGCGGTTGCGTAGCTATCTAAACCCCTCCAAATCTCCTGATCCGTATGATCCAAACGCTAATGATCTCTCTCTCCCTCTTACACTGCGCTCTTGCTTTTAAAGCAGTCTGATATTGATTTTACCCCAGGCGTCGGCACTTGCTGGGAGGTGTGCCCCGGTGAGCATTGTCGTTAGGTATATTTACAACTACCAGCGGCACCTGCCATATCTATGCTAGGTATTCTCATAAACTAAGTAATTTCGAGGAATTCTTATTATTTTGTATTCAACTGGTGACCTTTACACTAATTCAATGATCATGCACAAAGTAAATGATTTAATCTCTACCTTTGTGCAATACAGTTAACATTAGATCTTGGAATGCTCCAGTCGTCTGCTTTCACAGAGCAGCCACATTGAAACGCGTGAACGCATGACTCACATCCGGGGTACGTTGTCGTCCCGTTTGGACAGGTTATATTGACTTTGTCTATGTGCGACAACATGTACGTCCCTATTTAAAACACTTCAATATTAGACCTTCAGAAACTCGGTTGAATAAATAGTTCAAAATCACAAAGTTGTTTCACGGAAGCATGATTGCATAGGTATATCACCATTAGGCATGATGTCGGTGATATGCTTCTTAGTGCAAAGTCATATTGGCAAAACTGCAAATTGCACTCGTCTAGTTTGGGGTTTGAAGACGATGTGTTGGAGAAATTAGTAAATAAGCCGGGGCGTGTGCGAGTCGAGTAAAATGCCCATAGAAAGCCAAAGGAAATGAGTTAACCTTAAGAACCTTAAACATCTGGTCAAAAGACATAATAGGAACCTATTTTGAGCACATTACCATCACGGGAATAAGTGAGCCTTGTGTCTTTTTCGAGATTTGCTGCGCAACAGCACATTATGTAAGTCGGGTACAGTCCGTGTCAGTCTTCCTGCGCCAAAATGATTAAACAGTCATAGTATGACTAACGCACCATGTGGTTATAACCCTACTTTGTCCCCCTGTCCCTTATTGCATAAACCTAATTCACGCCCCAAATGCAGAGTCCCGTTAATGCCAATAAAGCACAGTGCTCCCTACCCTCAACACGTGCAAAGTTAAAGCACAGCTCAGCTATGTTTTATGGGCTTTATGTAACTTTCCATACTGTGCGCAGTGGTTAGCGCAAGTTAGACTGGTGCACTTTAACTCACGCTCAGTGGGTGCAAAGTGTTTGCATATGAGCACTGTGCCTCTTATATGACTTTAAATGATAAGCAGTCTATACCTCCTGCCCTCTGATCATGGATCAGTCCCTCTTATGCTCATAGGTAGTCGCTCTTTCCAAGCATAGGGTGTGTTTAATGATACTGTGTTGTTCCACTGCGCACTTAAGGTAGTAAGGTGTTTAAGGTCACCCCCTCACCCCCACAAAGGAAATTTTTCAAAAAGTTCCACCTGCTCTTCCAAAATGTTATGTAGAAACCCCTTAATTTGTAGGAAAATATTGAAAAGTTTCACATGTTACTGCTCCCCCCCCCTTTCAAGTTCAATTTATTGAAGATATAGGCATGACCCCCCCCCCCCCTCTACCCCCACAAAGGATTTTTTCTAAAATTTCCACCTACCCTTCCAAAATGTCATGTAGACACCCCTAAAGTTAGCAAGCAAATAATGGAAAGTTCCACACTTTACTGCTTGCCATCCCCCTCCCCCTTTCTTTTTCAAGTTCAAATTATTGAATAAATAGGCAAAAGTTCAACCCACCCCCACAGCAGACCCTGGGTATGGGCTTGCCTTCATCCTATTGACCACCGAGGGCCAGGAAATTAATTACACAGACCCTCTAGATTAAAGATTAATTTTCATTTCAAAGTCAGCCCTACTCTTGAGCGTCTCCACTACACATCCTATAGACGGCCCCAAGACAGGTACTAGGGGTCGCTACAAGACCGCATAGACAGCTCTATTGGGCCAGGCTTGTCATGAGACAAACCCGTACGGCTTCACTACACATCGCATGGATAGCGTTTACACATCAGCCGGTCCTCTTCCGGGGTATCGAAAATGAGGTCATGTTAGAAGAGGTGTCTAGGCCCATGTTCCAACCTTCTCTCAATATCCCAAGTCCTTTAAAAGTGATTATATTTAAGTCGGGCGTCACCTCAGTCCAATCTCACCATAATCACGTAATTAAATAATATGAAAGGCATATCAGATATTCCCAAACTGTAAAATAATTGTTACTATGGCTCAAAAAAGTAAACGATTTACCAGGGCGCCCTCTGATGACAGCCGTCTCAATTACTGAGAGTCCTCCACCACACGTCATCGACGGTATGGCGCAACCCCTAACGATGAGTTGTGTAAATTAAACAAAAACGCTCTCCAGTCTGATCGAGCCCAGATCTTAGCAGAGGTACTGAATGGCCCTTAAACCCCCTGTCTCGCCACTTGAATATAAACGTTGACTTCAAGGGCCTAAACGCAAGTTGTATGAATTGAATAAAGAAGCTCCAAAGTCTGATTTGGCCCAGCTCTTAGCAGAGGCACTGAATTGCCCTTGAACCGCGCCCACCCCTAAATTAATAAGGGCCCTTTTTGGAGTTTAACACATTATTGTAGAACCCTGCAAGTATTTATGGTCAACGTCCAGTGGCGGATCCAGGGATTTTAAAAGGGGGGAGGGGGGCGTGCTATTGAAATTGTTTTCCCTTAATTACCTTTTGCCCGAATTTTACATTTGAAAAATGCAAAATTTTCAGAAAAAAGGAGGAGCGTGCGCCCCCGCGCCCCCGCGCCCCCGCGCCCCCGCGCCCCCGCGCCCCCGCGCCCCCGCGCCCCCCGCGCCCCCGCGCCCCCGCGCCCCCCCTCTGGATCCGCCACTGGTGTCACTGCACTGCCGATTAGAGCTGGTGCTCGTCTAGTGACTTTAGACAAGTTACTTTTTGTTTTGATAGTAGGGCGCTTAGGCACCCTTGCAAAAATTAGCTGTTGGACTTTCTAGAGCCGTCTATGCGATGTGTAGCGAGGACCTGCAGATATGTTTCTGCTGTCACCCCCTAGAGTGAGTTGTTACAGGTGCTCGCCTTCCCGCGTGTGACTAAAAGGTCTTTCCGGTGGAAGAGGTGTCTATCACTGCTCCCTGACCTGGTTCTCGTACTTTCAAGTTCTTTTTCACCTCATCATAACATGTACGAGGAAATGGCCACTGGAAGAGAAACCCAAGTTATCTTTACATAAAAAAAGTGAGCAAAATATTATGTTTAGTCGGATAAAAAACCTGTTTACCTATATGAAACACCTACGTATCGCTCCTGCGCCACCTGGTGTGCACGTGGTCACGTTTGCCTGAAAAATGCGCCAGCTAACGTCTTGGAAATTAAATACAGGATTTTGTACTGACAGCTACTCATTTGATTTGCGTCACCCAGGTCTGTCTTTCACACCTTACTGGTTTAGGGTTATTGCTGGAAAATAACTAATCTACTCATAGATACAAGTTTTTAAGGTTAAATTGTTCATAGTACAGGTGAGGTCTTTCCAGGGATGAAAGTGGCCCACGCGAAAAAAACTGGAATAAAGGGATGATCATGGACCAACATATAATTATTTTGTAATTTCCAGGCATGCCAGTCACTGAGTGCTGTTTCCGCGGAAATTTAGGAAATCTATTATAAATGCATTTGAACCTCTTTTTTAAAGAAAAATTGGGTCTATTCATTCATACAAAAGATACAAATACCTGCTTCCTCTTTAAATACGACAAGAAATACGCCCCCTAAATTGAGTCAATTTTTCATTTTTGCCATCAAAGTCAAGCAGGACCCCCTACCCCACTAATATAAAAACTAATTTCTCCTCTGATTTGGAGCAATCTCAAAAGTGACCCAAAATATTTCAAATACCGCGGAAGTCTGGCATGCCTGATTTCTCATAATTTTGTATTTCCCTTAATTATTGGTTGTTTTTTACTTTTAACATATCATTTTGCTCACAATGATGTAAGATAATCTTTTTCATAGAAATATCCAGCTTGTGGAAATGTGAAAAAAATTTCAGACAAAAAGTGTGAACAAAATCTGTCCTGGAAGAGTAAAAAAAAAAAAGTCATTTCCGCAGAAAATCATGAAATTAATTTTAAACAAAATCCATTTAAAACTCACTTTTATACAAGGACCGTACTGAGATAGTATACCAAAATTTTCGACGATCATCAAAAAGCTATCAGTCAACAGAAAACCAAACTCGGGATTGTTCTTGACATACGCATGATTTATTTTTCAGACAATAAATAACCTTTTTTTCAAATCGGTTCAACTGGGTCTTAGTTCAGTTTAACACCGTTATTTTGTAATTTATTTCATCTGCACTTGAAGGAAAATACGTCAATAAACTGCCAATTACAACATTTGGACATTTATTTGCTTGGTACTGAATTATGGAACAAAATCTTTTAATGTACATGTATAGTCTGCTGAATTCATACATCCATGTTCGAATCTCTTTCCAGATTCATGCGAAATAAACAATGCCCAACTAATAAACTATACAACACAAACAACTCCTACATGTTTTTCAATAGTCTTAAACGCACTAGATATTTCTGGCCCTTTCTCCTTGTGCATCAGGTATATGTATATGTGCCCCGCAAGATCTCCTCAAACAGAAGACCATAATAGAGTCTTCTCCAACAAAATAAGGTCAGCAGTCACGCTCCAGTGGAGGCTGGACAAAGAAACGTGTTAGAGCAGGCCCAGTGTTGGAGGGTTATTACATAATGCTGATAAGGCCTCTGCAGACGCTTCGTGGTCGGGGATGGTTCTTTCAATAACAGGCTGTGTGGGCGGGGCACAGTGGGGCATTCTTATAAGAGTAGCCACTCGCTTGTATTTACTTTTGTTTAAGAAACTTAAGTACTCAAAATTGTACAATGACAGTACTAAATACTTGTTCATAATGTTTTCTGCAGGCTTTGTGGGCCGGGCCCCGGTGGCCAATATGGCAATATTAGTCTGTCGCCTAACGTTGATTCTCTACGTATACCCAAACAATAATTGCAATATAACAATGTTCTAAGTAATACATTTAAACCATACAATCCTTTTCATACACCTAACTTCCATATAAATATTCTTATACACACCAAGAACTTAAATAAAGTCGGGTTGGAAATTGTACATGCAGATCGTCCCGTTCACGATAGTGACACCTTATCAGTCTGGACTCTATGAAATAAACAATCATTAAAGAGTTCGCAAAACCAATCAAATTCTGTCTTTTTTTCAACTAACATTTGTTTACAACAATGCTGTTCAAATTTTGGTTTAAACCCGTTTTCTGCAAAGCACCAGCGTAACTTGAATGTTATACATTCAATCAAAATATGTACATGGTGTTGTAATACAACAAAGTGTATCGAAGTGGATAAAAATATAACAGAAAAGGAATAAATATAAAAATAAAAAATGTCTGCGTTCACTAATTGAGATATAAGTACATTTCAATATATCAGTGTTTAAGATTAACACTGGCCTGTAGGCCAATGGCCGACTATTTGAGAAAAGGGCCAACAATTTTCACCAAAATTAGGGCCGAATAGGCCCTGATGGCAGACAGGGAATTTTTGCTGTTTTATTTTTGTAAAATGGAAACTGATGTATTTGGGAGCCTATCATATGGAGTAAAAATCAGGGCCGACAGAAAACTATCAGGGCCGGCAATAATTATATTGGCATAGTTGGCCCTGTTGGCTAACAAGCCAAAAAGTTTGTCGCCAACACTGTATATACATCAAAATATTATGTGCTTAATGTGAGGAATATTGGTTGCTTTTACTTTAAATGAATTTGATGGAGGTTCAAATAATTGAACCAGGAATTATTTCTGATGCTGCCGCCATCCTGATGAAAATGGACCACCGGGTGTAGTGAAGATCTGGACATTGTAGCTTGCCCCGGCAACTGTCTTGACCAACCTCTGAAATTGTCAACATTACGCCAATGCCTCAGTTAGTCTCTGCACTGGAGCAGAGGACACCCTTGAGGAGGTGAGTGAGGAAGACGCTGCCGCCATCCGGATGAAAATGATGGAGAGTATTGTAGCTCGCCCCAGCAACTGTCTTGACAATTACCTGAAGGACAGTCCCATAGTGGTTTCACCAGTTGTTAGCGCAGCGCCAACGTTAGCTTGTGATGAGCCACAGGTTTTGCCTACAGATGAGTCACAGCCCACAGCATCAGATGCATCACAGCAACAAACAACAACACCATGTGTTATAGATGAGTCACAGGTGGCAGGAAGAGTACCAACATCCACAGATGAGTCACTGTTGCTGGAGAATGGATAGAATTTTCAGTGTAGTGCACGTGTGGTGCCAGTCTGGACATTGTAGCTCGCCCCGGCAAATGTCTTGACAATTGACACCCCTGGCCGGGTGTAGTCACTTTCTCAGTGTAGTGGAAGCTCTACGGGTGAAGTGGAGAGATTTTTCTGTGTAGTACACATGAGGCACCATTCTGGACATTGTAGCTCACCCCGGCAACTGTCTTGACAATTGACATAATACCGCAACTTGATTCTGGAACATGGATTGAGACCTGTAATCTGCAAGGTACTGGTGAATAATTCTACTCACTAATGTCTACTGAGGCGAAAACAGCGATTCACGACAATGATGCCGAGCGACTGGCCTCTCTGTTGCAGGACAACCCTGCTCAGGACATGATCCGGGTGTTGTGGTGGGAGGCGGTTAACTGTTCTGGTGGGAGGCGGTTACCCATTCTGGCCGGGTGGAGACTCGACTGGTGTGGTGGAGACTTTTTTGAGATCCCTGGCCGGGGTGAGGAGCGAGGACCCTTCTGGACGGGTGGAGACTCGACTGGTGTGGTGGAAACTTTTTTGAGATCCCTGGCCGGGGTGAGGAGCGAGGACCCTTCTGGCCGGGTGGAGACTCGACTGGTGTGGTGGAGACTTTTTTGAGATCCCTGGCCGGGGTGAGGAGCGAGGACCCTTCTGGCCGGGTGGAGACTCGACTGGTGTGGTGGAGACTTTTTTGAGATCCCTGGCCGGGGTGAGGAGCGAGGACCCTTCTGGCCGGGTGGAGACTCGACTGGTGTGGTGGAGACTTTTTTGAGATCCCTGGCCGGGGTGAGGAGCGAGGACCCTTCTGGCCGGGTGGAGACTCGACTGGTGTGGTGGAGACTTTTTTGAGATCCCTGGCCGGGGTGAGGAGCTAGGACCCTTCTGGCCGGGTGGAGACTCGACTGGTGTGGTGGAGACTTTTTTTAGATCCCTGGCCGGGGTGAGGAGCGAGGACCCTTCTGGTCGGGTGGAGACTCAACTGGTGTGGTGGAGACCTTTTTGACATCCCTGGCCGGGGTGAGGAGCAAGGTACTGTTGAATAATTCTACTCACTAATGTCTACTGAGGCAAAAACAGCAATTCACGACAATGATGCCCAGCGACTGGCCTCTCTGTTGCGGGACAACCCTGGTCAGGACGTGATCCGGGTGTTGTGGTGGGAGGTGGTTACCTGTTCTGGTGGGAGGCGGTTACCCATTCTGGCGGGGTGGAGACTCGACTGGTGTGGTGGAGATTTTTTTGAGACTTCCCTGGCCGGGGTGAGGAGCGAGGACCCTTCTGGTCGGGTGGAGACTCGACTGGTGTGGTGGAGACCTTTTTGACAACCCTGGCCGGGGTGAGGAGTGAGGACTATTCTGGCCGGGTGGAGACTCAACTGGTGTGGTGGAGACTTTTCGGAAGGGCCGAGTAACCTTTACTCCAGCCTCAAGGAAGTTGAGGTCCTCTGTGGCCAGGTGACCCAAGATACACGAGGCGTTGCCCGAGACAAACAAAGGTGACTTTATGGCCGGGTCGAGTGGAGACTTTCAGATTTTTCACGCGTGACGTCATTCTGGATGTTGTAGCTTGCCCCGGCAACTGTCTTGACCATTGACATCCCTGGCCGGGGTGAGGAGCGAAGACCAGAACATGCTGCTCACGGTGTTCAACCCTATTGTTGGTTCACCTCAAACAACCAAGCCATGTTGAAGTGATGATCAGGGTGATGTGGCTAGTCTCTGTACTGGAGGAGAGGACACCCTTGAGGAGGTGAGTGAGCAAGACGCTAGCGCTGCCGCCATCCGGGGTGAGGAGCGAGGACAAGAACAATGTGTCTTTCTGGCCCGGTGGAGAGACTACTGGTGTGGTGGAGACATTTTTGACATCCCTGGCCAGGGTGAAGAGCGAGGAAGCCAGGGGTGTGGTGGAGACTTTTTTGACATCCCTGGCCGGGGTGAAGAGCGAGGAAGCCAGGGGTGTGGTGGAGACGGGGTGAAGAGCGAGGAAGCCAGGGGTGTGGTGGAGACTTTTTTGACATCCCTGGCCGGGTGAAGAGCGAGGAACATTCTGGCCTGGTGGAGACAGTTTCAGATGACATTGTCCATGTATTTAGATTCTAAATTACAGCTGGGTCTCAAAACCTGGATATCATTTTTGCTGGCTTTGGTGATCGAATCTATGAGATGAAGGTGACAGGGTGGGCAAACAGCAGGGGATCAAAACCTGTAAATCATTTTGGCTGTACATATCCCATACACTCCCTTTGTGGTTTATACACAACACAAGGAGATCACATTACCACACAATACACTGGCAACAACGTTGACAATACCAGAACCCCGTCGAGGAGGACTGGGACGGCCGTAACCTCCAAGACTGGTTCCAGTGGAAGCAGGAGGCCCAATACTGGGACCCTCCAGACCTGGCCCCCCTGGGCTACGTGTTCAGGCTATCTGACCAGGCACTACAAGGGGGAGTATTTTAAGTGACGTCAAGTGACATAAACAATATTTATGTGTATGTATTAGCAAGGGATAGGATACCATGATAAGACATCCTCCTGTTGTATATTCGGCTCCTAACTGTACAAATTATATGTAATATATAGTTAGGTTGCTATGACACACAGATCAGACATAAAAATTCATCGGGGGTAATGTTCAGGGACTTGTTATTGTTCCGACATCATGCTTAAATATATTATGTTCGAAAATTAGGTGTGAGAGAACCAAGGCCATACTCACAACAAAGGTCAGGATGAACTCTTTATGTGTATGGTGTGCCGAGAGTCAACCTGTTCCTACTCCAAATCAGAGTCGGCCTGTTCATACTTTACATCAGATGTACATGTCTACTTTGATGGAGAAAACAAAGAAGGACATTCCTAGTCAGTGTCAGCCTGGTTCCTACTCCAACTCAGAGTCGGCCTGTTCATACTTTACATCAGATGTCTACTTTGATGGAGAAAACAAAGAAGGACATTCCTAGTCAGTGCTAACCTATTCCTACTCCAACTCAGAGTCAGCCTGTTCATACTTTACCGGTGGCCACTATGCCAGCAGGGAATCAAAACCTGGACATCATTTTTGCTGTCTTTGGTGATCGAATCTATGAGATGAAGGTGACAGGGCAGGCAAACAGTAGGGGATCAAAACCTGTAAATCATTTTGGCTGTACCACACCCCTATGTTACTGTTGTTATTGTTGTTTCTGATAATGAAATAAGTACAAAGTACAAACTATAATCTGTGACTACTGACCCTTTCAAGAATATATGAGAGCTTCCCCAAGGAAGGGCCAAGTAACCTCTATTCCAGCCTCAACGAGATTGACGTTCTCTGTGGCCAGGTGACCCAAGAAACACGAGGTGTTGCCCGAGACAACCGGACTTACAGAAAACAAGAACTTTAATCCGGGAGGACCTGTGGGACGAGGAGAAGGAAGGCGCTCTAAGCCACTCTTTTGAAGAGACTGGAGAGTTTGTGACCAATGAGATTGTGACCTACACATGTAAGCTATATTCTGTGTCCTTCATTGACAGAGTTCAACATGATACCCTGCGAGAGAAACTCAAGAAGATGAAGGGACATCTCTACGAGGCCACAAAACATCCAATCTATGGCTCTGGTTTTACGCTGAACCAAAGACGTCAAATCAAACAAGGCAACATACGTGGCGGTAACAAAATAGGACTCATTCTTGAGGGCCTACGTGATGAGTTCATTAATGAAGACCAGCCATAAAGGAACAAATTTAGTCTCTTCTGATGACCAATTCCAATGGACTCACGGCTTGATCAATGGACAAAATTCTTTGCTAGGAAATATATCACTTGTATAGGCTTGGGGTTGAGAGCTTTACTCACGATTTATGTTCATAACTTCAGAACTCTTTTGATTCAAATCCCAATACATTGTCTAATCTGCTATTTTCTAATCTGCCATTTTGTTTTTGAGATTATGTCTTATAGATTATCTATATTCTAGTCATCACATAAGATTACGACCCCACACGGTCAATATTATTAACTGACACACACGTAAATCTATATATCCTGGAGGTATAATCCTTATGGATATCTATACTGGAGAGCTGTTTAGCATGTATCCAGTACTTTTTTGTAAGAAACATACATATCTTGATGTAAGAAAGATGACATTAATATTATCATTATCAAGTCTGTATTATCATTTCTGTGACTGTCTGTTAGAGTCTGAATCTTCCAATTTTGAATATGGCTAAGCCTCTAAGTGTTAAGGGTATTAAGGGTCTACATTTTGCACGAAGTTTATGGAATAAATTTGACCATCTAAAAGGTTACCTATTGGATAGCAATATAACTCTCTTAGGAATCTCAGAATCTTGGTTACAAGACACCATTTCTGATGCAATGCTGTATGTTCCTGGCTATACCTTACATCGAGTAGATAGGAATTATGTGAATATAAATAATCACATTAAAAGAGGAGGTGGACTATGTTGCTATACCAATGTCAAATTCAATTTCTCAAGCACTGAACTGGAAAATTTTAACGAATCAACTTTAAATGGTGAATTCCAATTTATCTATTTAAATCTGCCAAAAGTGAAAAAAACTTGTCTTAGTCAACCTGTATAGGCCACCGCAAGGAAATGTACAACATTTTGTGGACTCCCTAACCAACAAAATTAGCAACATAGAAACACTGTACCCTGGATGTGATTTCATTGTGTTTGGAGATTTCAATATCGATTACTTGAGTAAAAACGATCCAAATTTTGTGAAGCTCAGATGAATTGAACAAAGCACTGACCTTAAACAACATATTAAGGGCATCACTAGGCATGCTGAGAGAAATTCATGTATTGATCTACTTTATACTAGTTTCAAGGATGGTTTCACTACTAAAATCCATGATATTAATATCAGTGATCACTAATTTATACCAATCTCACATAAACATGTTTCTAAACCTAAAGAAAAAGCTGACTTCCAAGGGAGATCATACAAGGATTATAACCATGATGAGTTTTGTGACAAACTGTCAAATGCTGACTGGCAACCTTTTTATGATATGCCAGACATTAATGATGCATGGACTTTTATGAAACAACAAATATTTGATATTATTGATGAGATGTGCCCTGTAAAACTATATCGTGTCTCAAATGTTAAGGACCCATGGATCACAAATCAAATACTAGAAATGATAAAAGATAAAGATAGACTTCTCAGAATTGCTAAAAAGAAACAGAGAGCCCTTGACTGGGATGCAGCTAGAATAGCTAGGAATTATGTCAATAGAGTAATTAAAAATGCCAAGGCGGAACTCATTAGAAAAAATGTAAATGAGCACAAAAATGACTCTAAGAAATTCTGGTAGGATATTCACACTGTTATTCCTGGAAATTGTAAGAAATCAAAAACTAACATCTCAGTCAAGGACCATCAGGGAAATATTATCAAGAACAATAAGGAGACTGCTAATTTTCTTAACACCTGTTTTTCTAATAATGGACCAAACCTAGCCAGAAAAATCAAGGATCCCTGGGTGTTTAATGGGCATCAATATAATACTTTGATAGATGACTTTATTACTTCTCCTGAAGAGATTATGCGCCTCTTGAGAGACATTAAGATCTCTAAGTCCTCAGCAATAGAGGGTATCTCATTGAGGGTTCTGAAAGATGCACTTATTCATTTATTAGATAAGTTTACCTATTTGATAAATAAGTCATCTTCATTAACTGACGAACAACTAGAAGAACATAAACCCTGTGTATGTGAAGTTGTTGAAATAAAAAAAAACAAAAAAAAAACTAGATGATTGCATCTTTCCCACAGAATGGAAAACTGCAAACATTATTACTCTACCTAAATCGGGTGACATGACTCAACCTGGCAATTAGAGGCCAATCTCTCTTTTACCTATCCCTGGTAAAGTAGCCGAAAAAATAGTACATAAACAAATTTTACACTACTTGGAATCCAATAACATACTTATTGAAAATCAAGGTGGTTTTAGGAAAAATAACTCTACGATAAATTCTGTTGCAAATTTCTTGAACAATATATACTCTGCAATCAATAATAGGCAAATCTCGCTAGCTACCTTCCTTGATTTTCAAAAGGCTTTTGATACAGTGAATCATGAGATCTTGTTTAGAAAAATGGAATTCATGGGAATCAAAAATAAGAATTTAGCTTGGTTTAAAAGCTATTTACATCATAGAACACAATGTACGTTAACCAATGGATCGAAATCTGATGCAAACTTGATAACATGTGGAGTTCCTCAAGGATCTGTTCTTGGTCCATTACTATTTCTCATTTATGTAAATGATATGCCTGAGGAATGTAGACATTGCGATATATTTCTTTATGCAGATGATACAGTATTGTGTACCAGTGACCTGTATATTGACACAGCAAAGCGTAATTTGCAGTCTGACCTTTCATCAATTAGTACTTGGTGTAATCGTAACAAGCTTTCGATAAACACTAGAAAGATGAAAGGTATGCTTTTTGGCTCTAGGCCTAAACTTAAGAAATTCAAATGTGAGCAGGTTGTGCTTAATGACACTAATCTAAGTATGGTATCACATTACAAATATCTAGGAGTAATCTTAGATTCTAATTTGTCTTTGACAAAACATGTAAATAATGTAATTCGAAATGTTTCTTATAAAATCAATTCACTGGCCAAAGTAAGGCATTTTCTAGATGTAAGGTCAAGTCTACTCATTTATAAGTCAATGATTTTGCTGTATTTTGATTATGGAGATATATTATACATGAATACAACTAATGTTTTGATTGATAAGCTCCAGAGATTGCAAAACAGGGCCATCAACATTTGTTTAGGGCCTAATGTTGACAGACTAACAATTACTTTGCACAGAGAATCTAAATTGGCATTCCTAGAAGATAGGAGGCAAGCGCATCTATTGAACTTTATGTGTAAAAAGAGAAATGTAGATAAGCTCATTGATAAGAAAAAAGTTAAAACTAGAGCTCGAGATGCTCCATTATTTTCTGTTACAAAACCAAATTGTGAAAAATATAAGGAGAATGTTTATTACAAGGGTTCTGGTGCTTGGAATAATTTGCCGGTTAACATTCGAAACATTGACTCTTTCAATACCTTTAAAAATCTGCAAAAAAACTTGATGTTACCACAATGATAATATGTTAAAGTCACAGAGTATATACAGCAAGTCTTGAATGTATGCATGAATGTATGTTTTTGTTTAAAGTGTCATATGGTTAAACACCCATGATCTGTAACTTACCAGTTATATTTACCTTTTGTAGTTTTTATACTCTTTATAGTTTTATACTTTTATAGTTTATATCTGTAACTCTTGTAGTATTATAGCCAACTGGAGCTACAAAGAAAACCAGTACCCACTGATGTAGTTTCAGTATAGATAAAGAATGAAAAAAAAAAAAAAAAAAGAGTCTTGTAGAGATATTTAATTTTTTAATTTTTAATTTTTACGATAAATTAACACTTTTTGTAGGAGGAAAAATGATACCAGATACACACACCGCTCGGTGCTGGCAGTAAAGGGAAAATGTGAGAAGGACAGCGTTATGATAATAAAATCAATCATTTGGATATATTCATATGGTTTGTTAGACACACATGGCCATCTGGGGCGGCAGGTTATCCAGCTGACGGTCAGACTGCACAAGGTAATGCTTTTCAGCTTATGGGTGATTGTATCTATGATATGGTTTAGCTAAGGAGGGCCTATGAGTGAGTGCGTGTTGGGTGTTTTACGCCATACCGACAGCCTATCTAACCTGAAGGTGAAATTCAACCTGAACCTGGACCTAGAAATTGGCACCAAAGTTGAGTAACTAAATTCACTGGACTTTCCCATCATGTTCTGTTTTCACTGCTCATACAAGAATGTTACATATACCTTAGCAGAGTTGGTCTGACACCAATAAGTACATACATAGGTTGAGAGTAATGCTATACAATACGCTGTACAATGCTGAAGTATATGCCCATAACTTAAACACCATACTGGAAGGGTATGAATTCAGACTAACATTATTACAATAGACTGTTAAGAATAAGTGTTAGGAAGAAAAGGATTTACCTTAAGAACATAAGTAATCACTATAATATACAATTTTTTATCTCCGACAATTGTGAGTCTTTTTTTGTGTGTTTTACTCGAGCTCACTACTCACTACTCTTCAACACACACACACACACACACACACACATATATATATATATTTATATAGTGGGTAGTGACAGGACTTGTGTACGCTTTGGAGCATGCTGTAAAAAAATCTGGGTTGAAGTCACAATACAACAGTACACTGAGTTTTACTTTGCAAGTCCTGTAGCCAAGCCCGGGCTCATGACTCACATCAACACCCTTTGATTATACAACCAAAACATGCCTATCACGAGGCGACGATTTACAAATTCTATTTTTAGTTTTCCTGACAACCACAGCTGTACAGAGTTTGAAAGTGTCAACGTTGTCCAGCTTGTCACCCGGGGGTTGGAACTTGTAGCTGGCTTGTAGCTGGTCTTGGCTGATCTTGGCTTGGAAAAGTTGTAGCTCATGGGTCGATTCTGAAGGGCCCTGCTGGCCACCGGTGTAGCGAAGGCCCCTCATGGCCAAGGGCATTGTAGCTGGTCTTGCTGGTCTTGGCTGGGAGAACTTGTAGCTCTGGGTTCTGTCCAGTGGCATTGTAGCTGTGTGGACGGGGCACAGTTGACGCAAGGCAGTGGTCCTGGAGGGTATAAAAAACAATTAAACAAGGCTTAAGTCTGCAAAATTTCAATTTGCATGACTTTATTATGTGGTTTAAAGGGGATCAATATCAACTGTTTTGCTTTTGTTTTGTGTAAATGTTTACAAAATTGTTAGTAATTTAGTAATAACCCAATAACATAGCAAAATAGTGATTTCTTTAAAACCCCAGTTATAAGACACGTCTTATAACTAAAACTAGGGTAGGTTTGTAACCTAAAAGTAGGGGTACCTCTTATAATCAGGTTATCTTTGAAAAAATCTAAATCTTATATAAGGATATTCAATTGTAATACCATGTATTATTCATTTATTGATAGTGATGCTTAATCTTTAAGACCCGAAAAGATTAAATATCAAAACATCACAGGGTCTTGTAATCAAGACTCTGTGATGTTTTGATATTTTTTCTACAAAGTGATGATGAAAAGACAATGATGTAAGGCAGGGTAACCCAAACTCCATTTTCAAATTCCCTGTTTTCCCCTGAGATGTCCCTGCACATGTCCCATGGCAATTTTTCCCTGTGTCAAATCCAGCAAGCTGTTTAAAATCAAACCCTCTGCGTGCAGAAAAACATTAAACAACCCACCAAAAAAAAGTCAAATCCCTAATATTGAACGCTATTGGTAGTTTTGGTGTTGATTATCATTTCCGTGCATTATATGATATAACTAGTACGGGTGGTATTGTCTTTAATGGGAGGGCTAGTCGAGTGGTGAGCGAGTCCACGGTATGGGCGCTCAATCCATAACATGAACAACGTCTGGCAGTGCGGTAAGTTTATTGGTGGTTATAGTGATGCATACAGCTGCTCGTGGAGGCAATGAATCCAAGGTATTACAGTTCAGTTTGAGGGAAGTAAGCTTCCTCCGTGGAGTCCGCTTGCTCTCGCCTCCGGCCGTCTCGTAACGACGTTGTATAAGTCACCAGATGTCCCGTGATTGTATGGCTATCTAAAACCCCTTCCGAATCTCCCAATTCGTATGATCCAAGTGCTACTGTTCTCTCTCCTTTGACTCTCCTACACTCTCGCTTATAAAGGACTCCCTTTGGTTATTGAAACAGCCCACATAACCATGTACGTAGGCTCGAAACGGTAAAGGTGGGCCAAATCTTTCAAAGGTGGGGTCGGAGATCCGTTTCGGGGGTTTTCAGCCCACGAACGGATCCCCTTCGTAGCCCGCTTGTCTCTATTAGGGTACTGGCCGGTGGACTCCCCGGTCCCTAAATGAGACCCACCGCCGCGCATGTTTGGTCTCCAATGTGACATGTTGAGCACCTGTCCGAATTGAACAAGAACACTAGAGCACAATGGGACAGGTGCTGGTAGATTTCAAGTGAGAAAACCACAGAAAAGGAGTGACAAGTCGAGTCTGTGAGTGTCAGTTCGACAGACCAAGGTTGGCCTTCAGTGTACTGGTCGTAAGACTTGCACCGACCCGCTTCTGCCCGCAGAATGGGTTCACTTGCGACAGGTAAAAAGGACAGGAGTACCCAGTGTTGAAGACGGCGGTCCTGAGCCGTGAGGGTGTAAGGTAATGATGGACTGAGAGAGGCACTGGTTAAATGTTGCGACACACGCGGCTGTTCCCCACTGTCCTGACTTGAGCGTGGTCATAGTACATTTCACCTCGGTCACCTGTTGGCTATCAAGTGTGGCATCATTCGCCAGGGTTTCAGAAGCTAGGGTGTGCCGATCATGGTTGACTAAGACTGCCGTCGCTTTACATCTGTCCGGTCGGCCAGTGTGGCTTAGCCTGACGACCGGGAGATGTGTCCACATCCAGATGGGCACAGCTCCCAGAAGCGGGTGTGCTTTCCAGTCTGGTTTTCCTGCCTCGCTGGATATGCTCTCTCTCTATGTTGTCGGAGCGACTGCTGTGTTACGCTACCCCTGTGGGGGACCGGGGTGAGAGTTCCTGTACGGAAGGAGCTCCCTGGCAAGAATGTTCCCTCAGTATCCCCTGCTTCTCGTAGGAGGCGAGTGAAAGGGGCGTTGTGTTCCGACAACGTCATCAAACGTCAGGAACTTAACTGGTGCTGCTGGTTGAGATTACATGGTAACTTTGGTTGGAAGTTCTCCTGCTATGTTTGTATCCATTTTGTTACATGGTACTCTCTACTGTGCTTGTCCTGATGATTTGTCCACAGCCAGATGGACAATATCTCTGCGGCACGTGAGCTGTTGTCTGACAAATTCTTTGAAGCCTCCTTGAGGCAAACGTCAACTGACTCAACAAACAGGTCTCCAATACACTGATAAGCTCATGCTTAGCCTGACGACCGGGAGATTTGTCCACATCCAGATGGAGACATCTCCCAAAGGCAGGTGGGCCGTGTTCTCTGCACGAGCTCTCCGCCACGTCGCCGGAGCGACAGCTGCCATACATCCCTGTCCCACTGAGAAATGGATGAGACAAGATGTCTGGCAACAGACCCCTTTCTCTCCGTGCGTGCACAGAAAGTGATCCCAGAAGCAGAATGGGCGGAATCGATGCTTAGCCTGACGACCGGGGGATTTGTTCACATCCAGATGAATACATCTCCCAAAAGCGGGTGAGTTGTCCGGTCTGGTTTTCCTGCCTGACTGGATCTGCTCTCTCTCTATGTTGTTGGTGCGACAGCTGACTATATTTTGCAATTTCACTGATGAAGTTGAATTTGCAAAGTATCCGCCAGCGTCCGTTTGTGCTCCGTGCGTGCACAGAAAGTGCTTCAATAAGCCCAGAGGCAGACTGGGAGGAATTTATGCTTAGCCTGATGACCGGGAGATTCGTCCACATTCAGATGGGCACATCTCCCAAAGGCAGGTGAGCAGTGCACGAGCGTGCACGAGCTCTCCGCCATGTCGTCGGAGCGACAGCTGTTTGATGTCGTTGTACATCCGTCCCTGCTCCTCCTCCCCTCGGCGGCTTTGGCCCCGACTGCCTGACTGCTACCCACTGCTCCGTGCGTGCACAGAAAGTGCCGAGAGGCTGCTGCCAGTCTCTGGTCTTTGTCCCTGCCACCCACTGCTCCGTGGGTGCACAGAAAGTGCCGAGAGGCTGCTGCCAGTCTTTGGCCCTGCTACCCTCTGCCACGCTTCGACCGGACGTCCGCCGGAGTCGTGCTGGGACTCGAATCGAAGCCCAGACTCTCCCCTTCGAAACGCTGCCTGGTTTGAGTCGACGCGACTTGCGGATCCAGAGATATTTGCGATGCGGCTCCGTCCACAAGGGGCGTGGACGGAGCCGCATTCAGCACTGCTCCTCACCCGGGCCTCCCACGGGGCTGATCTGGGGCTCGAATCGAAGCTCAGCTCACGACCTACGAGGCGAACTTCGAACGGAGTCCCTGCGATCGACGGATCCAGAGATGTTAGCTCCGTCCCTAATTCTTATGTGCGCTTTACCCCACGATAGCCCGTCAGGGGCCCGAGTCTCCTTAACCGGGGATCCCCGAGACTCCGTCTGTAGACCACCTCGTAGGGCAGGTCCTGAGCTTCGATTCGAGCCCGAGATCACCTCCGTAGGACGAGCGGTCGAGGCGCGGTGCTCATTGCGGCCGTCCTTTGGCCTGATGGTAGCGGCTACGGGCCAAACTCACTTTCTGTCAGGATGGTAGCGGCTACGCTTCTGTCAGGATGGTAGCGGCTACGCGGTCTGTCAGGATCGCTAAACCAAGCCAGAGGACGGCGGCGGTTTCACTCGAAAAATTCCCCTCGTGCGAGACGGTAGCGGCGACGGGCCAAACTCACTTTGTCAGGATGGTAGCGGCTACGCTTCTGTCAGGATCGCTAAACCAAGCCAGAGGACGGCGGCGGTTTCACTCGCTCGCTAAACCAAGCCAGAGGACGGCGGCGGTTTCACTCGAAAAATTTCTAAGTCCAACATTTTTTGGGTTTTCGGCCCCTCAGGCCGTTTTGCCCCGGTGCTCGTTGCGGCTCGTGCGTGACGGTAGCGGCGACGGGCCAAACTCACTTTGTCAGGATGGTAGCGGCTACGCTTCTGTCAGGATCGCTAAACCAAGCCAGAGGACGGCGGCGGTTTCACTCGAAAAATTTCTAAGTCCGAAATTTCCGGTTTTCGTCCTCTCAGGCGTCTCCTCCTAGCCCGACGGGCCTGAAACTTCACCTCGGGGGCCTACTCGCCCTGCCGCATCTTTTTGTCGGGCTGAAGGTAGCGGCTACGGGCGCTCCTAGGGGGCGCTTTTGCAAAAGCGGCTCCGTCCAGGCCCCTTCTGGACGGGGCCCCGTCGCTCATATCTCCGGATCCGCTCGTCGAATCGACTCAAACGAGACAGCGTTTCGAAGGGGAGAGTGTGGGCTTCGATTCGAGCCCCGGCACGCCTCCGCCGGACGTCCGGTCGGTGCGGGGCTCTCATTTAAGCGACGAAAAGGGGTAAAAACGGCCTTCCGGGGCCCGTAGCTTGAGAGCGGAGAATCGCTGGGGTTCCCCGTCGAGTGCATCTTGTAGAGGAGGTCCTGGGCTTCGATTCGAGCCCAAGATCACCTCCGTGGGACGAGCGGTCGAGGCGCGGTGCTCATTTCCCCGCCCGTGCGTGCACAGAAAGTGCGAAACGCGCGACGGGCGACTCCCGCTGCCAGAATGCGCTTTCTGTCAGGATGGTAGCGGCTACGCGGTCTGTCAGGATCGCTAAATCAAGCCAGAGGACGGCGGCGGTTTCACTCGAAAAATTCCCCTCGTGCGAGACGGTAGCGGCGACGGGCCAAACTCACTTTGTCAGGATGGTAGCGGCTACGCTTCTGTCAGGATCGCTAAACCAAGCCAGAGGACGGCGGCGGTTTCACTCGCTCGCTAAACCAAGCCAGAGGACGGCGGCGGTTTTCACTCGAAAAAAAGTCCAACATTTTTTGGGTTTTCGGCCCCTCAGGCCGTTTTGCCCCGGTGCTCGTTGCGGCTCGTGCGTGACGGTAGCGGCGACGGGCCAAACTCACTTTGTCAGGATGGTAGCGGCTACGCTTCTGTCAGGATCGCTAAACCAAGCCAGAGGACGGCGGCGGTTTCACTCGAAAAATTTCTAAGTCCGAAATTTCCGGTTTTCGTCCTCTCAGGCGTCTCCTCCTAGCCCGACGGGCCTGAAACTTCACCTCGGGGGCCTACTCGCCCTGCCGCATCTTTTTGTCAGGCTGAAGGTAGCGGCTACGGGCGCTCCTAGGGGGCGCTTTTGCAAAAGCGGCTCCGTCCAGGCCCCTTCTGGACGGGGCCCCGTCGCTCATATCTCCGGATCCGCTCGTCGAATCGACTCAAACGAGACAGCGTTTCGAAGGGGAGAGTCTGGGCTTCGATTCTAGCCCAAGATCAGCCCCGTAGGACGAGCGGTTGAGGCGCGGTGCTCGTGTCCACAGCCGCAGCTCTCTGCCGGTGCAGGGTTCGGGGCTCAGACACAGGATTTCGGCCAGTTTCGAGGTCGCGGCGAGACCGCCGACGCTCGACGCAGGCTCCGGCCTGCCGCGGGGCAGGGCGGGGGGTCGTGACGCGGGTCAGAAACTCTCACTGCGTCTCCCTTATATGAGGACCCTCCAGGGCCCGTGGCTCAGGGCTGCGGACTGCCTCCCTCGGGGTCTGGAGGGGGGAGGGCGGGGGGTCGTGACGCGGGTCAGAAAACCTCACTGCGTCTCCCTTATATGAGGGAGGTGGCGTCGGAGACGAAAGACCAGGACAGGGCCCGACTCGGCGTCGACAGACGGACTCGGAAGACCCTCTCTCAGCTAGAAACGTTTCCCTCCCCCGTGGGGGACCGGGGTGGTGGCTCCAGTCGGAGCTCCCTGAACAGAATGTTCCCTCAGTAACCCCTGCTTGTCGTAGAAGGCGACTGAAAGGGGAACCCTGTGCCCCCGACAGGGTCATCAAACGGCAGGGTGTGTGGTGTTCTGCACAATAAAGACCCCTTCCGTCCGTCGGCTGGTTTCTCCTACGGCACGGATCCAGAAGAGAGCTGAACGGCGAGGTGGAGGTAGCTCCTCAGGGGACAGGCGGTCGACCCCTTCCAGACCAGCCAAGACGGGGGCGAAGCACGACGAGGTAAGCTCACTAGAATCACGTTTACTGTTTCCGTTGCATGTCACGAGTTGGAGCTCCCTGAACAGAATGTTCCCTCAGTACCCTGTGCTCCCAACAGGGTCATCAAAAGGTCGGGTGTGTGGTGTTCTTTCTATGGAACTTTGCACAATAAAGACCCCTTGTCCGTTGGCGGGTTTCTCCTACAGTACGGATCTACGACTTTTTCAGAGGGGGGTCAGCCCCCACAGAACTAGGAAGGGCATCCGTACTGGCCCTTGTGGCGTAGAACCGGCTGGTAAGATTTCCCTTGTTTATTCTGAATGATGGTCACGTGAATTTCTTTCCGTTTTCAGAACGAGTGATCGAGACGCAAGATGGGCAGGGACGCCAGGCCTTCCAGTGCGATGAGGAGAAGGAGGCCGTCAGACGTTCGGCGTGCTCGTCGCAAGCTCGCGGCCCCAGCGACCCCTCGCAACCCCTCGCCTCGCAGACACGCAAGAGGGCCGGAAACGGTAAGCATGCTCGTGTGAAGGTGGAAGAGGCAGTCAGTGTTTGTCGGAATTTAAGCAGAGACAGTCCCGAAGTAGGCTCAGTGTTTGTCGTCGCATGACGAGTTCGTAGTGTGACCGGCATAATGATGTGATTACTTTCTTTTCTTCCACCGCTAGACTGTGGGCGGCAGGATGCGGCAGAGGCTGCTGGCGGAGCGGGAGGAAGAAGTCGTCGACGACTTCGGAGGCGGCGGTGGCTCCGAAGGCGACAGGCGGTCGACCCCTTCCAGACCGGCCAAGGTGCAAGTCACGTACATCAACCTCTTCGCGGAAAGCTGGACCGACGCAAGCTCCAGCGAGGGCTACCGACCGGGGCCGAGCAGTGAGGACGGGAGCAGCGACGAAGCAGACGGCGACCAGGGGGCAGTTCGCAATCGACCCGTGACTTCGACTCCCCGCAGGGACGAAGACTACGACACGGGGGCCGACGTCGGCCCGGCGGAAGCGGATGTTCCAGCCGAAGACCGCCACAAGGTGATGTTAAGTTCGTTGCTCGAAAAAATGAAAACTACATCGTGTCACAGTGAACTTCTCTTGCAGGTGCAGGCAAAACGCGAGGAGAGCTTTCCACTCTGACCGTCTTCCGCTATCATTTCAGGAGGACGGTTCACCTACGGGGCAGGCGGCCAAGTACACCCACCGGCACAGGGGTAGGCTGACGGCCAAGCGGTTCAAGACTGCCAGGTACCTGTGCCCCAAGTGCAACAACTACAAGACCCAGTTGAGGAACAGGCACTTTCCCAAGTGTTGTCCAAACGTAAGTGTGAATGCAGTCGAGACAGTAAATGCTATGCATGGAATGGTTATCGTCTATTCATTAATAACAGAACCGTATTTACACTACTGTCGATCTCGAGAACTGGTTTGACTGTTTCTTGCTTGGTACTTGCACGCTATAACGTTTCATTGCAGCCTACTCCCGAGGACCTCGCGGAGCTCGAGAGGGCTTTGGCCAAGTCCGAAACCATGCTGGAGCGAGCGGCCGGCACGTCTCGGAAAAGGCCCGCCGGACCCGAGGTGAAGAAGTACCGTTGCAACATAGAGGGCTGCACCTCTCGCCGGCCCATAGCGAGGATCAACGAGTACCACTTCAGGGTGAAACACGGTCTCACCTTGGAGCAGGCAAGGGCCCAGTTCGACAAGATAAAGAACCAGGCCTCCCCCGTCAAGGAGCCCGTAGGGGACGAGGTCACGGCCGACACGGTCGGGGAGATGTTCGAAAAGCACCTGTCGGGCGTGGAGGGCGGCATGCACATCGACGAAGAGACGCCAGAGAAGGAGGCCAAGGCGCTCGAAGAAACCCGGCACAAAGAAGTCCGCAACTTGGTCTGCATACTCCAGCTGACCATGGGCAGCGACCCTTTCCTTCCCCGCGACATGGCGTGCCTCCAAGAGTTGGGCAGGGACGAGGGGGGGAAGGGCGAAGTAGTCCGCCTGCTGAGACAGGAGAAGAAGGTCAGGTGGGGGACCGTAAAGAACTATCTGAAAGCACTCTACAAGTTTTTCAAATTTCTGAACATTAGCACCAGGCTGGGAGGGGAATGGTGGACCGCCGTGAAGGACAAGTGCTTCACCGCGCAGGGCAACTCCCTCACGTCCGTGTCGAAGCACGCGGGAAGAGAGTCGGTGAAGAGGCTCGACCAGGACCGTAAGCTGCTCATACCCAAGGAGGTGATAAGGGGCTACCTCCACTCCCCCATCCTGGAGAAAGTGATGTCCGACCTGGCGGGGATGTGGGAGGAGCAGGCCGACGCGGACGGGCTGGAGGACGAGCGGTACAAGCTCGTCGTCGGGACCCTCATCACGGTGAGAACCTGTTTATTATTCTCGGTCGTACCGTTTTCTCCTCTTCACTTACCCTCCAGACTTTAAAGGGGTGACCCATGCATTCACGAGTCTTCAGTGTAGTTCGGACATTGTCAGCATGTATTAGCTATTGTTCTCGGTCGTACTGTTTTCTCCTCTTCACTTACCCATCCAATTTTTGAATACAGGCGAAAGGCTCTGAGGTGCAACAACTTTAATATACGCCACTGGAGCTTGAATTGCGACGGGGGCCGGTTCACAGCACAGAGCAACGCGCTGACGTCTGCCTGCAGAACGGGGCCCGGGAATCTTGGCATGTTCTCAGTTATGAATCTTCTGTTGCAGCTCATGGCGGTGTTCGGCAAAAGGGCGGGTGCCATCGGCAACATTCGCGTGAAGGACCTGGAGGAAGCGGAGCAGACCGACTGCGGGCAGTACGTCATGACGGTGAAAAGCCACAAGACGGCGGCCTCCATGGGCACGGCGAAGGTGGTCTTGTCGACCCCCGCTTACCATTCCCTCGAAGGGTACAGGGCATGTGTAAGGCCGGCGCGTTTGGGGGAGCAGGAGGACCACCAATGGCTCCTAGTGACTCTGCAGGGCAAACCGATGGACTCCCGAGTTGTCAACACGTATCTGCAACACGGCTGGAACGCGTACCAGTCCTCTCGAGAGGAAAAGTACGGGGGGCCGGTCAACACCAGGCTCCTGCGCAAGTCCATCACCACCTACCTAGAGGAATCCACATTCTTCACGCAAGAGGAGGTTGACGCCGCCCACAGACAACAGGATCACACCGCCACCACCGCTCGCCGGACATACGACCTCTCGGGCGTGTCCAAGGCAGCGCGAAGCAACCTGATGATCCTCTCCATCTGGGAAGGCTGGAAGCAGAACCAGCTCCGAGACGTGAGTTCAAACTCTTTTGCATTAGTAAATTAACAGCAGAATAAGATAGGCACGGTTTGTAATAGGGACCGTCTTGCTACTCGAAGGTTACGTTGATGGGGAAAACGGTTAATTGGCTACAGAGGTACGAGTACTGACAGGTTAAGTCCTGCCGCGTTACTGACAATCTTTCTTCTGTGTCATTCACAGGGCGACACCGACGAAGAAGAAGAGGCCCGGCCGCCGTCCCAGAACCGTGGTGATAAGAAGGGGGCGAAGCACCTCCACAAGACCAGCCGTCCAGCCGCGACCAGCCGTCCAGCCGCGAAGCCTGCCCGCGATCCCGCGACTTCCGAGGAGGAGCAGGAGGAGGCTACCTCCAGCAGCGCCCGCCGTGCCCGTGAGCAGCCACCGTCTAGGAGGACGCGGCACAAGGAAGGCCAGGTTGGTGCATCTACCGAATTGTTTGCTTTGTCAAGGTCTATCCAGAAGCAGCTCAATACTAGCGAAAAATTATTTGTGAAGAGAATATCCGACTGTCAGTACGGTCTCTAGTCTAACCGCGTCGGTTTGTTGTTGCAGGGTTCCAAACCCGATCGCCACACGACTTCGTCGTCGTCCTCGTCGTCGGAGGAGGAGGAGTGGGAGGACCGCCGTACTCTCCGGAGGACACGGCACAAGGGAGGAAAGGTGGAAGAGGAGCAGTGGGAGGACCGCCGTACTCTGAGGAGGACGCGGCACAAGGGACGCAAGGTGGGTGATCGTACCGAATTGTTTGCTTTGTTAAGGTCTGTCCAGAAGTAGCTCAATACCAGTGAAAAGTTATTTGTGAAGAGAACACCTGACTGTCAGTACGGTCTCTAGTCTAACCGTGTCGGTTTGTTGTTGCAGGGTGCGCCACTGCGTGTCTGGTCAGAGGATGAGGTGAGGGACTTCAAGTACTGCGCATCCCAGTTCTTGGAGGGGCGGACCGCCGAACAATACGACAAAGGCGTTGTGGCGAAGGAAGTGCAGAAGATGGTGACGGACGCTGGACAGGGGTATTGGTACCTGAACGACAAATACACGGGCAGGCAGTTGGCCTCAAAACTGAGGGGCCTCATAAGAGTTAAATTAAATGCTATTAAGAACAGTTAGTGTGATTCACTACGTACCCCTAGAGGGAAAACAATTTCGATGTCAATTTCAATATTTGAAGTCATGGGTCACAGTGACCCGAGCGAAGAGCCTGGTGACCGCCGCGGGTGATGGGTAGTTGTATCTCAATGACAAATTCTCTGAAACAGTGTACTTGAGTGTGTACCCCTAGAGGGGAAAAAACATATGTTGGTAGGGTGCTAAGCACACGATGCGATGTCAATGTCAGTTTCAATATTTGAAGTTATGAGTCAGGGAAAGGGACAAAACGGGCCTCCCGGGGCCTGTATCTCCTCAACCGTCGATCGCAGGGACTCCGTTCGAAGTTCGCCTCGTAGGTCAGGTGCCGAGCTTCGATTCGAGCCCCAGATCAGCCCCGTCGGAGGCCCGGGCGAGGCGCAGTGATGGATGCGGCTGCGTCCACGCCGCTTATGGACGGAGCCGCATCGCTAATATCTCTGGATCCGCAAGTCGCGTCGACTCAAACGAGACAGCGTTTCGAAGGGGAGAGTCTGGGCTTCGATTCGAGTCCCGGCACGACTCCGGCGGACGTCGGGTTGAAGCGTGGCCTTCATTTCAGTGACGAAAAAGCAAAAAAACGTATTTCTGGCCGCTGTGTCTCCTTAAATTGGAATCCCCGACACTCTACTGCTAGTCCGCCTCGTAGGGGAGGTCATGAGCTTCGATTCGAGCTCAAGATCACCTCTGTCGGTCGAGCGGTTGAGGCGCTGTGCTCGTTGCGGCTCCGTCCACACCCCTCGTGCGTGCACAGAAAGTGAGGAAAAGGGCTGACGGACAAAACGGGCCTCCCGGGGCCTTTATCTCCTCAACCGGCGATCGCAGGGACTTCATTCGAAGTTCGCCTCGTAGGTCAGGTGCCGAGCTTCGATTCGAGCCCCAGATCAGCCCCGTGGGAGGCCCGGGCGAGGAGCAGTGCTGGATGCGGCTGCGTCCACGCCGCTTATGGACGGAGCCGCATCGCTAATATCTCTGGATCCGCAAGTCGCGTCGACTCAAACGAGACAGCGTTTCGAAGGGGAGAGTCTGGGCTCCGATTCGAGTCCCGGCACGACTCCGGCGGACGTCGGGTTGAAGCGTGGCCTTCATTTCAGTGACGAAAAAGCAAAAAAACGTATTTCTGGCCGCTGTGTCTCCTTAAATTGGAATCCCCGACACTCTACTGCTAGTCCGCCTCGTAGGGGAGGTCATGAGCTTCGATTCGAGCTCAAGATCACCTCTGTCGGTCGAGCGGTTGAGGCGCTGTGCTCGTTGCGGCTCCGTCCACACCCCTCGTGCGTGCACAGAAAGTGAGGAAAAGGGCTGACGGACAAAACGGGCCTCCCGGGGCCTTTATCTCCTCAACCGGCGATCGCAGGGACTTCATTCGAAGTTCGCCTCGTAGGTCAGGTGCCGAGCTTCGATTCGAGCCCCAGATCAGCCCCGTGGGAGGCCCGGGCGAGGAGCAGTGCTGGATGCGGCTGCGTCCACGCCGCTTATGGACGGAGCCGCATCGCTAATATCTCTGGATCCGCAAGTCGCGTCGACTCAAACGAGACAGCGTTTCGAAGGGGAGAGTCTGGGCTCCGATTCGAGTCCCGGCACGACTCCGGCGGACGTCGGGTTGAAGCGTGGCCTTCATTTCAGTGACGAAAAAGCAAAAAAACGTATTTATGGCCGCTGTGTCTCCTTAAATTGGAATCCCCGACACTCTACTGCTAGTCCGCCTCGTAGGGGAGGTCATGAGCTTCGATTCGAGCTCAAGATCACCTCTGTCGGTCGAGCGGTTGAGGCGCTGTGCTCGTTGCGGCTCCGTCCACACCCCTCGTGCGTGCACAGAAAGTGAGGAAAAGGGCTGACGGACAAAACGGGCCTTCCGGGGCCTGTATCTCCTCAACCGGCGATCGCAGGGACTTCATTCGAAGTTCGCCTCGTAGGTCAGGTGCCGAGCTTCGATTCGAGCCCCAGATCAGCCCCGTGGGAGGCCCGGGCGAGGAGCAGTGCTGAATGCGGCTGCGTCCACGCCGCTTATGGACGGAGCCGCATCGCTAATATCTCTGGATCCGCAAGTCGCGTCGACTCAAACGAGACAGCGTTTCGAAGGGGAGAGTCTGGGCTTCGATTCGAGTCCCGGCACGACTCCGGCGGACGTCGGGTTGAAGCGTGGCCTTCATTTCAGTGACGAAAAAGCAAAAAAACGTATTTCTGGCCGCTGTGTCTCCTTAAATTGGAATCCCCGACACTCTACTGCTAGTCCGCCTCGTAGGGGAGGTCATGAGCTTCGATTCGAGCTCAAGATCACCTCTGTCGGTCGAGCGGTTGAGGCTCAGTGCTCGTTGCGGCTCCGTCCATACCCCTCGTGCTTCCCTTCTGGACGGAGCCGCATTGCTAATATCTCTGGATCCGCAAGTCGCGTCGACTCAAACGATACAGCGTTTCGAAGGGGAGAGTCTGGGCTTCGATTCGAGTCCCGGCACGACTCCGGCGGACGTCCGGTTGAAGTATGGGTTTGATTTTAGTGACGAAAAGGGCTCAAAAGGGCTGATACGCGTGAACTCTGGTGACCGCCGCGGGTGAAGGGTAGTGGTATTTCAATGACAAATTCTCTGAAACAGTGTACTTGAGTGTGTACCCCTAGAGGGAAAAAACATATATTGATGAGGTGCTGAACACATTATGCGTTGACTTGTGATTCAATAAACTTTTTAAAATAGAGTTGGGTGTCTGGTTTTTTGTGAAATATATAGAGTATATGGAAGGGCAGTACAGCCCCCTAGAGTACTACCGAACCGAACTAGAGCAGCACGACAGTATAGTCGGCCAGAGTGAGGAAAACGAAGTCTGCAGACGTGAAATAGGCCCCTGGTGAAAAGAGTCGAAAGCCTGTCTTTCGACTTCGTTCACCATGGGCCGAAACCCTGGTGAGAAGGCAGTCGGAACGTGAGCTGGGTTTAGACCGTCGTGAGACAGGTAGGTTTTACCCTACTGATGACTTGTCGTTGCAATGGTAATCCTGCTCAGTACGAGAGGAACCGCAGGTTCGGACATTTGGTTCATGTGCCGGGGGATTACGGCTGAACGCCTCTAAGCCGGAATCCCGCCCAGACATGCGACGATTTCTTCAGCGCCTCCGCCTCGGGAGGCAGCGATACTCGCGGGCCGACCGTCTTCGGCGGCCGCGGTGGCAGAGCCACAGCAACAGCTACCCTTTTCCTGGCGACGACTCGGCGCGACAGGCAAGGCTGTAAAAATACCCACCCCATGCGACGTGGAGGCGCCAAATCCTTCATAGACGACCTATGTCTCGGTCCGGGTGCCGTAATTTGTTTGAGCAGCCACCACACTGCGAGCAATTGAGGCTTAGCCTGACGACCGGGAGATTCGTCCACATCCAGATGGGCGCATCTCCCAAAGGCAGGTGAGATCGTGCACGAGCGTGCACGAGCTCTCCGCCATGTCGTCGGAGCGACAGCTGATTGATGTGCACAGAAAGTGCCGAGAGGCTTTCGAGCCGAGACACCAGCCCCTTGGGAGGCCCGGGTGAGGCGGAGTGCCAAGTGAGGCTCCGTCCCTAATTCTTATGTGGGGCCAGGAAGCAACGACTTCGGGAGGAGGCCGGGGAAAATTCGGGGCCCACGACCGCTCGTGGGCTACGAACCGAGAAGCCCGGAGGCGGGGGCGTCGGCGGCGGCCGGCCTCTGGTGGGCTCCCGGCCCGGACGGAGGTTAACGAGCAGTCCAATATCGATTTTTCCCAGGGCCTCAGTGCTTGCGGGGAAGTGTGTCCCGATGATCATTGTCGTCAGGTATACCAACACTTACCAGCGGCACTGGCCACTATATATATATTTTCATAAACTAAGTAATTTGGAAGAATTCCTATCATGTATATTCATCTGGTGGCTCTTACACTAATTCAGTAGGCATGCACAAAGCAAATGTTAACTTCTACCTTTGTGCAATATTGCACAAAGGTAGAGATTAAATCATTTACTTTGTGCATGATCATTGAATTAGTGCAAAGGTCACCGGTTGAATACAAAATAATAAGAATTCCTCCAAATTACTTAGTTCATGAGAATACCTAGTATAGATATGGCAGGTGCCGCTGGTAGGTGTAAATATATCTGACGACAATGCTCACCGGGGCACACCTCCCAGCAAGCGCCGACGCCTGGGGTAAAATCAATATCAGACTGTTTTAAAAGCAAGAGCGCAGTGTAAGAGGGAGAGAGAGATCATTAGCGTTTGGATCATACGGATCGGGAGATTCGGAGGGGTTTAGATAGCTACGCAACCGCAGGGATATCTGGTGACTTACACGGTACTATCGCACTACGGCTGGAGGTGAGACTAGGCGGACTCTAAGGAGGAAGCTTACTCTACTCTAAACTGGAACTGTTATACCTTGGAACTTATTGCCATCACGAGCAACTGTACGCATCACCATATCCATCAATAAAGTTACCGTACTGCCAAGCGTTGTTCATGTTATGGATTGAGCGCCCATCTCGTGGACTTACTCACCACTCGACTAGCACCCATCAGAAACAATATCAACGACAGTAATTAACTCGGACAATGCACCATAATTATAATTAACCCTAAACAAGACAACAGCGTTCAATATATTGAGATCTGGAATTTCAGAACCCAGCCAAATGAAATTTCCTTCGTTTTGGCACATTGTGGGTGCACACCTCAAAAAATGACACAGCCGGCCGCAAAATTGTGCGCGCCGGGTGCAGGGCGCACCTTAATTTCCAACACTGCATGTATAATACAATCTTATGGTTGAGTTACTTGTAGCTGTGCAACTCACCTTCTGAGTGTAGCGGAATTGCAGCGTGAAGTGCAGAATTTTCTTGGTGGAGTCAAGGTCAGTCACCTCTCCTGAAGAGGAGGCCTACGATGACGACCCAAAAGATGACTTTCTGGCTTTGTAGCTGGCCCCGGCAAATGTACTTTCTGGCAATTCTGGTGAAGAAGTAGACCGGCGGCAAGTCGGACTCCCTCGCAGCGCCCATCCGATCGCATGGAGCAAGTTCACTACAAGTCTATCACCTTTCCTGAAGAGGAGGCCGATGATGACGAACCAAAAGATGACTTTCTGGCTTTGCAGCTCACCCCAGGACAGCTCGGAACTGACCGATGATGTTGTGGAGACTTTCTGTGTGAGGTGAGAATCTCTGAGGAAGAGAATTCGAAGGGAAGAACAGGACGGCGGGCCGGTGTCGGAACACAAAAACAACAAGGTCCGGTGTTATGGCGGGAAAGTGCCACGTCTATGTCATCAAATTCAGGTACGCGGGCGACAATTTTTTTTATTATCTTCTTCTTCCGGTAAATCTAAATTATTAGCGCAGTGCTTTGCCCCTACGCCACCACAGTTCCATTTAGTTTCCAGATCCCTTTGTAATTGATGTTTAGAATGTAATCAAGTTGGCCCTTGGATTTGATTTTAACACAAAGACAATGTTTTTACTAGGGCGGGACCTCAGCCACCGTCAGGTCACATGATCAGAACAACACAAAAATGTGAGTATGAAACCTCCTTATTTAAAAACACATTTCAAACATTTGTAGGCATGTTTACCCCCATGTTTGTACACCTCAGGATGGAATAGGATACAGACCACCACGAGGATCATTAATTCCACTTCGGAACGTAATCCAATACTAATTTTGCTCGTAAGAAAGGTGACATTTTTCATAGATTAGTCGCCGGTGGTTCGGGCACAACCAACGCCAACCAGTATAATTCCGCATACTCTCTGGGGCTGCTGGCCCGATAAGATATCAACAGTGTGTCGTCAGGCGGCGGCCGCCCACAACCCAGTGACTGAATTTAGCTAGGTCAGCCATCCTCCTGGTGAACCTCCCTGGCCAGGGGAGAGTGACTACCCGACAACAGGGCCAGTGTATGGGTCCTTCTAACTCTGAGTGAGGTCACTACTGTTCATGTCTGCAGAGAACTGAGAAGTTGGCCACCCTAAACTACATGACATTGGTCATTTTTTTTCCAGCCAAGCTGTTACCTACCAAGTGCCCGCCGGGCACGATTACTTTGTCCGTGTGGCGGGCCAGGAGGGGGCGCCCGTACAGTAAGTAATATAATCTCAGTTTGTATATACTGGGATAACATTATGGCATTTATGCCTGGTACCATATCCTCCAACAGGTCACCTAACTTTCATGTTTATTTATAAAAGGGTAACCCTAAGTTGGAGTGAGGTAAAGCTGACCTACAGTTATTAGTCTGCATATCGTGGAATTATTGAAGGGGCATGTGATACTCATGTAACACAGACAGCTGATTATAAGGATACTCCAACTAGGCCTATTGAACGTATGTAACCTACAGGCCTAGGCACTCATGAATCCTAAATTGATATTGAATATATAGTTTTGTGTTTTTATGTTGCTCATTAATGACAACAATATAATAATTGTTGTTGCCAATTTACCACCACGCAGCTTGATCGATCCCCCTCCGGGTGTCCTGGCTATAATTTTGGTTCTCCCGGCGGGGCAGAGCCAAATTTTTGTTCCGCCCCCTGCTGGCCCGCCACCGTCACCGGAGGGCTCGGAGTCCACGAGTTCAGGGGCTTCGTCTGAGGCTGGGGCAGATGCTCCACAGGACGGCCAAGGGGATGGTGATGTTAACCTAGACCAACCCCTGGTTAACGGGGATGTTGGTCCAGGGGAACTTGACCATCCTGCCATTGGTGGGGAAGAGCCCCCGGCTTAGGCGGGGTCCCTGAACTCAAAGAGCCGGCAGCTGACACCCTTCTTTTTTGTTTTGTTGTTTTTTAAAGTTCGTTTTAATAGATAAAAAGAAAAAAATTTAGTTGGAAGTTATTTACAAGTAATTTACCCAAAATTCAAATAATAATTCATTGAAATCATTTTTTTTACTCCAATAACTAATAATCAATTTGTGAATCACATCTAATCGAATTTCATTTAAATATTCAGGAAGTTTTTAAGATTGTTTATATTTGTAAGGATGTTTGTTATCCCAGAGGTTGTTATTAGTATTTTTTTTTGGAGGGGGGGATAGGTGGTTAGGGTGACATTGGCCATAGGACTTTGACCCCGTCCTTTGTAAACGACGTACTAGTCGCTAAGATCCATTGTGAAGACGGTGGTGGCTTTAAGCTAGAATGGGAGAATGTGAGTGGGTCCTGCGTATTTTGTGGGAGCCCCATAAGCCGGATACACGTCAGCTTGCACAAGTTTCTTACGGTAAAACATATCTAGAGCCGCTAAGGGGTTAACCACCCAGACTGTTCTTTCCTGTAATAGGTTATGCCCTACCAGCCTTGGTACAGTCCGGACGCTGTCAGGGCATAGAGTTTTAAGTTGTTTGCTTTGTCAGGCCTAGGCTTGGCAAATGGGCGTCAGCATGATTTGTTTGCCATCTGCACGTTGGCGACTTTTGGCTTCTGCACACAATACGGTGATAAAACCACTGGATAAACCACATTGGTTGTCATGAATAGAAAAGTGGTGCGCATTTGCCCAGCCTGGCTTGCTTTTCACGGCAAATTTTTGAACTCATACAGTAAGTAGACTTGGCCGTGTCTGAATCAATTTGCTCCAAACCGTGTCAAGGAGTGTATGTCTTACTCCACCATTAACCCTCCAACAGCAAAGTATCATTATACTCTCGCCCGGTTTAAAACGACTATCCTAAACTTTTTAAACGGGCGCGTAAGTTTTACTGCACCAATTTATTCCTTGATGTGCGTTCATGTTACAAGCCCTCCTGCAGGAATAGTATTATTAACACCGTCCTAGCACAAAGTATAGTTTCACACTATTGCATTGCAGTAGGTGCGGCTTTAACAAAACAATCCCCCCTTTCCAGCTTCAACGTGTTAATTCCATTAATGCGCCTACGTACCTCTCACAGTTAATCTGACAACCTGTATCCAAAGGTATGCTACCCTGGTACCCCGGTACCCCCACTAGCGATATATATAATTATTCATTAAACCACATTAATTCCTGTCAATTTTAATCTACACACAAATCTGGGCAGCTTTGGGACCCACCCGGCCAGCGACACATGTACATGATTACAGAGATGCCAACATTCTGGTAAGTGTAATTAATGGAGGAAAGCGGGGGAGGGGGGGGGGGAAAGGGGGGGGGCAAAAACATGAATGTATGTGGGAGGGGGCCCCCCAACAAACATCATTTAATATTTGAGGGGGGGGGGGCAATGCCCGGCCTGTCCCCCCCCCCACTTGGATCCGCCCCAGATTGGTAACTATAAAAAAAATAAAGGACAGATTGAGTGTCAACACCCCCCCCCCCATTCAATAAATTCTGGTACAGACTGCAGGCTTTAAGCCAGCCGGCAGGTGCACACCCCTGTAACGACCCACAGAGACCACCTCTCAGACAAACTCAGGGGGCAAACTGCAACACAGCTCAGATTCCGTCCAAATCACTGGTTGAGACCGGGGTTGACATACGCAGTGCATCGGGGCGTGGCGGGGCGTGGCCCGGTAAGGGTTACACCATCAGGCGGTCTCTGGGTCGGGCCCCCAGGTCGGGCCCTGGAGATTAATCCTCCATCCCTCCCTCCCTCCCAGTCTATCCTGACAGTTTACTAGTTTTAGCGGCGCAGGAGCCTTGATTTGTGAAGACGTGGAGAAATGGCAATGTTTGACCCCATTGTAAGGCCCGTGGAGGAACCTACCCGTCTGAAAATCAATCACCTGCAGCATCAGGTCGGCGGTGAAATGGATAAGTCATTTCATTGACGACCTGATGCGTTTTCTCTGCGCGGGTTCGAATCCTGTAAATGCCTTGGTAAACTTGACGTATCGTCCGTCATACGGCAGTTCGCCACGTGGTGGCACCTTTTTTCTTTTCATAATTTTTAATTGTCATCGTCAGTACTATTTTATATAAATATTATCTAATTCACGAATATGTCTTGGTAGGAAAAGCCAGTGTTTAGCACCCCTGTAATAAGCTCACGTGACTTCCAGAGATGAAAGTGGTCCATGAGAAAAAAACTGTAAATTCATGCGCGAAGAATTGCATGCATAAAGGGAGGGTCGAGTATTAAAATATTATTATTTGTTTAATTCTCCGAATTTTGTATTTATCTTAATTATTGCTCATTTTTGACTTTTAACATATCAATTTGTTCACAATTATGTTAAAGAATGTTTTCCATAGAAAAAATCCAACTTTCATTTATCATTTCAAGACTTTTCTATCATCACTGTAGGAATAATTTAATGCTCCACAAAAACAGAGACCACATGCTGTGTCTATCGCCCAACCCCCGTCCTTCCCCCAGATCACATAACCATCTGCAGCTGGTCACCAGACACCCCTGACCACAGGGCTACCCATGACGGGGATAAGGCTACAAATTCAGAATGTAAAACTATAAATATTTCATATGGAAAAACACATAATACGTACATTTTCCTTGATGTTAAGACTAAGAATGAAAAATAGATACAAATGCTCAGTACATTCTGATGTGAGATTTGTTTCTGACAAAAAAGTGTGAACAAAATGTTGTATAAATTTATGTGTGCAATTCCAATGGGACTCCCAATATGAAGTCCCATCCTCCACTTTCTCCTTTTCCACTTTTTACTGGGAAGGGGTCTCTTTCAAGGTTACTACCCACTGCCAAACTACCGCCCGCCCCTTCTTTTTCTCACCGATCCCTCCTGAATTCTAGTCAATTACACTAATCTATAAGTTATACATTATTTTCGTTCATGGTCGTCCATGTTTCAATTTAATCAACCAGGTGTCGCTGGAGGAAAGATCAGTCTACACTATACTAGAAGTAGTATGCCGTGTATTGCATCAGCCCTTAAGCTCTCATATAAAAGGCCCCTCTCGGCAGTGTTCTATCGGTGAGCCGCGACATTGGCGCTGTAATGAATTGAACTGAGCCCCTCGTGGGTTCGAAACCCACTAGATTCGTTAGGCCCGGCCTAGCACACGTTTGTCGTATCCCCAGTGTCACCATGACACTCACCACTTTTATGAGTTTTTACAATCATATGTATTGAAACCAGATATATATACGTTGATAAGTATGAGACATAAATCTGTGCGATTCAAAACAGGTCAATATTTTAGTCCTCTAATAATTAATTTTGTGCTCAGAGGAAAACACTAAAATAAATGGTGCTAAAACATTGGCATTAAAGGGATTAAGAGGTGACTGCACAAGCGCCCCCTGGTGTGAAAATTTCAATTCCTTAAATTTTTAAAATAATTTTTTAGGCATGAACATTGGTTAAATTAGAACTTATATATCAATTTTAAAACAAATTGATGTAGCAGTAAAACATCAAATTTAAAGGTATATTGGTCTATGCTCACTAGCGCCAGCTCGTTAGAAAAATACAATTTCTCAAAATTAAAGTAGTAAACTATCTACAGCTTGGAACAAAATGCCTCTTTTTATTTATAATGGTTTGGATAACTTATAATTTATAAGTTATAAAGGCTGGGTTAGGCCTGCATGTATTTGAAACCCGGAAATTTTATTTAATATGAAATCAATACAAGGCCTTCACTCTAACTTTACCAATCCTACATGATGTAATGCCCACTAACGGCCGCCCATTCACACCCCACATCACCCCCACATCATGTAACCCTATACTACCTATAAACAGATCAGACCGAGGGGGTACGAAGCCTGGGGGAGGGGGGGGTGCGGGCGGGCACTGACTTGTTGGAGGGTACTCCCCACTGCCAAACTACCGTCACAGCTCCACAAAATAAAAGTGTGTCAATACCAGAAAATATACAGAAAACACCAAAACTGCTCAACAAAACTTCTTATAAAATAACAGTTTTTTTTTTTGGTGAAATAAAGTAGCAATAAGGCTAATTACTAAGTTATTGCCCCTATGGGTGAAACCACGTTAAGTGTGGATTTTTAGTGTTAAAAAAGTCAAAAAATAGAATTTAAGTTATTGAACCAATGGTTGTATTTCCCAAATATACAAGTAAGGACCAAACTTATCCTAATAAATGAGAACGTTAAGTTTTTTCGTTAAAAAGTTAGAATGATTTAAAATCAGGTCCTTTTTTTTAACATTTTCACTCATTTTCTCCTATTTTGTTCTAATAAAAATAAAGTGAATCAATAATATTCAATTGCATACAAATAATAAGCTTTATAAGCAAATGTAAGGATGTGTATTGCACCTTATAGAATACGAAATTATCTTTCACATGATATCTAGAATGTTGAAATCGGATATTAAGTTACAGAGATACTGAAATTATACTACCATGGCCATAAACTCCAAGGGCACAAATGTTATCGATTTTGAGCTTATACTGTAAACATCAAACCTTTGCTTATGGTGAATATTGACAAATTTGGGACTGTTTCCAAGATAAGTTGTTAATATCTTAATAATTATCTTAAAATAAAGGCAATTTTGCAATTTTTATGATAAAAGCTTCCCTTGGCAACTACACAACGGTTCTAGGTACTTTTATTTTGCAAAATATAGCATTATGGTAATTTTTGTTATCAAATCTAGGATAAAAAGGGTTAAAATGAAAGTCTTGTAGATACCATAAAAGTCTTGTAGATACCATCTTGTAGATACCTTTTACTACATATTTGCCTCTAGGACCCTTAATAATGTATCCATTAGCTTGAAAATTGGTAGACTGTCTACTCTGCTGGGGGTCAAGCCTTTGTTAGGGAAAAATGTTAAAATTTATTTTTATTTTGGGATATATGTATGGTCTTGTAGATACCCTCTTAAATAATCTCTCCAAAAAATGCATTTTGCACCCCTGGATTTCCATTATGATATAACATTTTGGATATTTTCAAGTTTTTAGTTGGAAGGTCCTGGTTAATTCTAATTATTGACACTAAAAAAAATCTATATTTTATCTTATTTTCAATGAAAATGCCTTATTTAATGAAAAAGTCTTGTAGATACCTTTTTCTGTGGACACTTTTTAGTGATTTAAATCAAAATGAAGAATTATAGATATAGATTTAAAAAAATGATCATCTAATAAAAAATAATCCATAGATTGTAATAAAAGTCATTTCCTTTATTCATATGGTATTTTAATCAACATTTTGATCAAAAAGAAATTTTAACTCTCCCTGTGGACATAGTATTTATTGGGTATAGGCCTGTTTTATCTCTAAATATCTAATAATTAATTATTTTCTACAAAAATAAATTTTATATGCAAAGATTGATTTTTATATGAATAATTTAGCAAATCAAACAATGGTATTCAATTATGATAATGGAAAATGTTACAGCACTTTATATCCTGAAGACATCAAAGTCCACACTTAACGTGGTTTCACCCCAATACTGTTCTATGAATATTGTTCACCGCCCCCCTATTTTCCCGTAAAAGTGGCTGACCGCCCCTCAATTTTTTACGTTCGCCGCCCCAATTGGTGGGTCCGTTTTGCAGTGGGTACCTTTTCAAACCCAAGTGCCAAGTGCCCCCCCCCCCACGGGGTGCGAAGCCAAATTATTCCCCCAAGTAGATGCGCATCTATGCCTTCAGGGCTTCGGCTTTGGTTAAGTCATCCCCGAGGTCTGTTCTTGTTTTATTCTATACAATAACCCTGGAAAATAACCTATTAACCCATGAAGAGGGGATAAAAGCGGGGAAATAATTTTGGATTATGTCCCTGCAGGGAAATAACGCTGACCATATGCATTACCCCAAATTTGCTAGCGGGGAAGGACAGTGATGAAGGTATAGGCGCTACGAAGTTGGTATAGAATAAATTAAAATACTTATCCTCGAGCTCTTCATCCTGCACATGTACAGCCGCCTAGCTACCAACTGTATATCTCTATGATCATGAGTTACATCGCAACCCTGCTACACCCACCAGGGCACATTTTTTCACGTAACCGACAATGTGACCCTCAGTTTCGGAGCATGTGTTGCATTTTGTTATCAACAGGCCTAGGGTGCAGGCACATTGTGTTAGTTTCAAATTGAATGTACTTGAACCAGCGCCCATTCACACATAAAACTTAGAGAAGAAACATCTGAGTCATGTCGACCCCTCCTCTGGAAACCCTGGAAAGTCCACATTCACCGGGACCCTCTCAGGAGGTCAATCCTCCCGCGACAATCACTAAAGATTGTGAGACAAAAAATGTTCCAGAAGTGTCCCGGGTTTCATCAACCTCATCTCAATCCTTGCCCATCCAACATGCAGCTGACACTAGGCCTCCTTTGAAAAGACATCGCGTAACCGTTCATCCATACTGTCGCGCAATGAGCACCACCACCACGTATGATCGTAGGAGGTCTGTTCCCCTGGCCCGGGCTTCACTCTCTCCTCTCGTGCTGCGAGCATTATCAAGTCAGCTGGGAGCCCATACCCATAGGAGTGGCCACCCATCCCCCCTCCATCCAAGTGAGGTAAGAAAGAAACTCTTTTTTTCAAACTCTTTTTTTCCAGCAACATCCCTGTAAAGCGTGTACATGTTTCGGTTAATTATCTAAGAAACCATTTCATCTTTCCTTTTCTGGTATAATTGCATTTTCAATAACCTACTACTTATTGATCTGCTGCTAACTTTTGATCCTAATTACATCTTTTCCTGGTACCTAGCAGTCTGTGCCAGAATTTACTTTCCTTCTCCATCTAGTGCTAATCACCTTCTATTTAATCATTTCAGTGGCGCCCGTCTTCTGAGATAGCTCTTCATGGTCAGGGCTTCCGAATTGATCAGAAAATATAGTTCTTCTGAACCTGGCTGGTCCTCGTCGACATCGCTTTGCAATTTTTCCTTTGGTCGCTACCTGGTGGACCAGGGCCAAGGGCGCATCCAGGAATATGTACAGGTGGGGGGGGGGGTGAAGTTCCCCCTCCCCCCCCCCCCAGTGATCGGCCCTTGATCATCAGTTCTACGTGGTACATTTGAATTCATTTACCTCATGAACTCTGTCAACGTACGTCATAGTACTAGTGTAAACAATTAATCGTAATAAAAGAAAGTATTCACGCGATTTAGTGCCTTTTATCATTTTCTTCTCATCAATCACTGCATTAACGGTCCCCTATACATGTGTGGTAATAAATAAAAGCCCTTAAAATGACCCATGGCCATCTAGATGTTTATCAAAGAACTATAAATATTTAGAATTGAGGCATTTAGACTGTAAAAATGAGTGGGGCCGGGCCCTTCCCAGCCTCTTCCCTTAATCTTCCATATTAGGTTTTTAGCCATCAGTGCCCAGAAACCAGGGTCCCCGACTTATAATTATTTTACCTACTAATATAATGGGAACATCTAGTCCTTTGTTGTTAAGCAAGTCGGTCTAGTCCTTATTGATAGTAGTGTAATTGATAGATTTGAATAAAACTAGATTCGATATCGAGTAAGGTGAGCTGAATAAACTAGATTCGATTTGTGCATAATACTGTGAAGTGTTTACCTAGTAATCACAGTGTTATTTTAAATTATCTTTGATTAATTATCGGCTCATGGGTTGTGTAAAGGGCAACCAAGTGGAGTCCTGCAACACTTCCAGCATGACAAGCCTACAAAAATGAACCTCGGTTGGCTAAAGAGAGGTAATCAAGTGTAATTGATTGTTAAAGGAATTGTCTTATCATCAAGGAATTAAAGTGAAATACTAACTTTATGGAAAAGGTGTTTATATAAGTTCAATTTCGATTACAAAGATTCCGAATATTATGCTTACATCCTGATATATTAAATCATATTATTAAACGATAAGAGTCTTTAGGCATTACTGTAGACTAAAAGTTTTAAGAACAATATACATATTCCATTCCATATGCCTTTCGACTTCATCAACGTTGTCATTTGCAGTAAATAGTGCCATCTTGTGTGAACTTTGCCGATAGCGTTAACCTTAATTACGTGACCCAAATTAGCGTTATCTTTCAAATACTTGAAGTCCGAGCCATCTAGTGAGTAAATCAAAAGCCAGCTAGCGTATACTTAATATCCTAATATGTACTGGGGACATCTGCCGGTCTATACATTAATATAAGCAACTCCGTCCGCAGGCCTCCAACTCTGGTTGACAAAATATAAAATGCAAAAATATAAAATCAAAATTATTGTACTTTCTATAACAGAATCACTGCCTGTTGATAACTTGAAATTTCTTCACATTATTGATTAGCCATGAATTTTGACTCATTCTATAACACAAAGCACCTGCCGGGCTGAACAATATTTTATTCAATATATATTAGAAATCAGGATTTATTTTCCTATAAAAAAAAGGTATTTCTGACTTGTCTATGGCGATGGCGAATTATTTAGGTCCTATATGCTATTTCTTCATCGAGCCCAAAGCAGACGGGGGGTTCCTATGTATACCAAACGTTAACGACTATGAAACAGATCAATTTTCAAAAGGGGGGGCGTGCTATTTTGAAAATTTCCTCCTGCACCACAAAATAATTAAGTGTAATGGTTATCCAGACTATCCCCTTTGATAGGGATTGAATAGTGACATGGCTTGGCCATGGTAGGTATTTTGAGGTAGCACCTTGAGAATAAAATACTTTTAACATGCCGACTAAGTTGTTTAGAGCTGAGATTCTATGCCCCGAGAGGTGTACCTTGCCGCACTACCCATATTTGTAGACAAAGTATTCGTCCCTGGATATTGCCATATTCCTACACAGCGGAGGTGGTGGAGCAGGGGAGGGGATGCATCGCAGGCTAGCATATTTGATGCTTTTCCCTTAGGCTTAGGGCCTGCGCTCTTCTCTGGCATGGAGCCGCATGCTTTTGTTTTTAGAGGATTTAGACTTTTTCTTTTTTTGTGGTCTAGCTTTTCGGCCACGTTCTTGTCTGAATTTGGCCATCATAATGCTGCAGAATTCTGTCAAATTGTATAATGTTGCATGGTTTTCAGTTCACAAGAGCGCTTCCATGGTTAGGGCATTTGGACGTCGCAGGCATGTGTGAGTCAGAGATATGTTCATCGGTCTCTCTTTGGCAAGGGATCGGCAGTTGAATAAGTAATGAAACTCATGACAGGACATGACAGGTTTGACACAGGGACACGCGTCTATGATGACCGTGTCCAGCTGTTGGCCATCTTATATAATTAGGCGGCGCATTTCAACTAGCTTCTGTGTCAGGTCCCTCATAGGAGTCCCTGTCGCGTTTCACACCGGGACACGCGTCTATGATGACCGCGTCCAGCTGTTGGCCATCTTAGGCGGCGCATGTCAACTAGCTTTTGGTCAGGTCCCTCATAGGAGTACCGCGGCCCCAGTGGTTTCTTAACACTTCTTGACACGTGACGTAACAGGCCTCAAACGGGGCGGCGGTCATGGTGTCGCTCATACTCCTAGGACAGAACTTACGGTAACTTATGGTGTGGTGAAACCCCTAGGATGTACGTAACTTATGGTAAAAGTCTTGCCTCATCGATAAAAGATCGCTTTCGCCAGATCATGTGTCCACAGGAGAGCCAGCCGGGGATGTATAAATACGGCGTGGCATATGGCTATAGATCACTTGAAAACTTGCTGCCACCATGAACGCATCAACTGACTATCCTGACTCTGTCCTGTCCAACCCGAGTATCAGCCCATGCAGGATGATCACCAGCAGCCCAAAATTGGGTGGCGCACAAATAACAGATCTTGACCATTCCCTGTTCCCCATGGATGTGTCTCAGGTGACCACTATTGTTGATGAGAACCTGGAAGCGTCTGGCTCTTCATCCACCTCCGCCATTTCCAAACCATCCATGCATATGGCCGATGTGTTGGCTAAGATGGATCGCCTGGAGGAGAGGTGCCAAAAGGTCGAGTGTGAAGCGTCTGCGGTAAGAGCAAGGGCGGAAAAGTTGGCCATGATCCAGCAAGCCAAGCCAGCTGGGCCTGCCCAAACATCCTTGGCATACGAACCGAAGCCGAGTAATGCTATAGCTGTAAGTTGTGAAATATGTTTCAACGGCTCCTTATATTATAAAACTTTACATATTAAACATAGTCTTGGTTTATCAATTATCGACATATCATTTAGTAAGTAATCGAATTCCATCTTAAATATATTTACAATTCACTGCTTAATGCTTGGTTTCTTTTGTTGTTTCTAGTATTCTGTTTGTTCCGCTTACAAGGGCAGGTGTAGGGAAAACGCGGGCTTCAGGCTTACTCCTGGGTAGGTTCATGAATTCGAAGATCATATAACGTGATAACGATGTGAACAGTGGAGACCTTAATATTGTTTTCAGTATGAACGGTAACCATTGATGTAGTCTTAAAATATCGAATCCCGATAAGAACTTTTGCCATTCTAATCTAATTGGAGGGATAGAGCATGTGCACCCCAAGTGATGCCTTTCATGACTTGAATACATATTATTATATTCCTACATTCAGGGCGGGGATGAACCATCCTCAAAACGCTGCAATTATCCAGGATTTGGTTGATAACGTCAGCACCGGCGAAGATGCCCCCAGACCCGAGGTATTAGGTAAGTCTAATCGGTAGCAAGTTTCCCTGTTAACTAATTACATGTACAGGTACATGAGTGGATCACGCTCCTCCTAGTCATCTTAATACCTAAATTCAGGTTATCGGAAAAAGTGTTGATATACCTATGTAAATGTTATAATTATGATGTAACTGTACTACTCACTTGGCATATGCGTGTCCATAATTGTCTATTAAATCAAACATGACTTGGAGAGGTAATACCGGTATAATCCATAATTTATTAATAAAGGCTCACTCCCGGAGGAGATAGTGTTATACAAATAGGAAATGGCAACTGTAGAACTAATATCATATACATTGAGTGTTACAAATGTAAAGTGTCACAATGTAAAGTATGACAACATAAGGTATTACAAAATATAAAGGGTCACAACAAATGTGACAGTGGCAGTCTCTCTTGATAAAAAGTCGTATCACAGTGTTTTCACACCTCTGAGTGTGTATCACAAAGAAGAAAGCTTAGGGCTAATACGCTTTGACACTAATTAAAAACCTTGTACAATAATTCCATACAATGTCAAAGTATTTCATATATATTTCATATACCATTCCTATAAAACATTTTTGTCCTTTGAATTCATATAATTCAAACATAACATAAACCTAGTCTATTTCATAAATAGTACCGTGCTTTGATTTAACATGCAAGAACCCTTTATATCCTTTCTCAAGTAGTGGCTTGAATTTTAAGCAGATTTCAAATCATTATTTATAGTCGCTACCCAGACGTATTTCCGCACTCAGCAAACCAGGGCGAGGCGAGAGCGGACCAGGGAGATCGAGGAGAAAAACAGAAAGGCCAACCTCCGTCACCATATAACCCAGGTAAATCAATTTTGGTCAAAAGAGAATGGGCGCTCGTGCAGGCATTATTTCGTGAAGCCCTGATCCTATTAAGCATGTACTTTTCTTATAGTTGCCATCTCACAATTGAACTTACACTTACTATTAGAGTGACCAATTAATATTGCAACGCTTGTTAATACTGCGTGGCACTATTTAAATGCCAGCAAGTAAGATCCAATGATAAACAACTTCTTTGTGTTTCATGTTGTTGGCCAAGTATGTCTTAACTATATTATATATTTAATAACTTTGCAGAAGATACAAAGACGGCGTGTCGCACTGGAAGAGCTTGTTCATCAGGAGTGGGACGAGGATAGGAGGTCGGCCATGAGGGCTGTCCTCACACCAGACTATACAAGTGATGAGGAGCGCGTCCTTGATGAACACTCCCAGCGATACCACCGCCTAATCAAAACCCTGGTGTGGGAAAGTGACGCCCTCAGATCCTCTAAAGCGCACCTAGACGACAAAGAGGACTCTGTCACCACCACACGTCAGCAGGCCGTCCGATTAGCTGTGGAGCGCTCGCCGACCTGCGACCCAGCACCAGAACGCCAACAGCCTCCTCCCGGCGCCCCAGACTGGGCAGTGAAGCCTGCGTATCGGTTTGGGGGCGGCGATGCCTAACACCCCAGCTGCCCAGAGATTCTCCCCGCCATTCAGCCATTTTGCCATAATTTGTTCAATTCGTTATATAAACTGTTCTCCAAAGTACTTTGCACTTCTTGTTATCACTTCGATCTTATTATTGACCCCTGCCTGCTAAGCAGGGTTGTTTAAATGTAAAACTGACTTTTAAAAAATATATCGGTACAATCTAGGTACAATCTATAGGTTACAAATATAAAGGCATTTAAAATGTTTCACATCATCACTCCATTATTATCGTAAAACCACAATTAACAAGACTAATAGGACTAGCTTGATGACAAGATTTTTTCCTTGACTAGAATGTATATAATATTGAAATAGAATAGAGCACACTTTACCATGGTTACAGAAAAAGGAATATTAAGGGTCAATGGAACATCTGTCATGGATAATGTAGAAAATATCGATATCATTGTTCACCTAATACTTCAAACAGGTAGAAAAATAACCTTCTGAATCAAAAGTTATTACATTTCTATCATTTTCTATAATTAAATTTGCCTTCTTTTCCTAACTAAATATGGTAAAGTTCAAGTTGCCATAGCATGGAAAGTAATATGATAATCAGGACTGGGGTGTTTCTATTACACAAGAGGTAGGGTATTTCATACAACCATATCTTAGCTTCTAAAAGGAATATTTCAAAAAGGTTTGCAGCATTTCAAAGCTTACTTTCTGTTGTCTACAGATATTTTCTACCTAATATTCTCAGGAATAGGGGGTTGAAGGGGTTGAATTACAAGTAAAAAGTAACTTCTATCTCAAAAGATTACTATACTTATTTGTAAATATAAATATCACATCACTCTAGCCGACTACCATGATTTAGGAATAAACTTCCAATTGGATCCTTTGTCGGTCTTTAGATATATTATCAGCAGCGCTACATAAAAGTAAAATAGCATGACAAGAAGGTACCAGCTGTACCAGAGACTGAGTACTAGTAAACATCTCAACAATTCAATTGCAACCTGCACACGACAACCTATATATGTAAATTGTAATAGATATAGCCCAGTCGCCTGCACACCATACACGTACGTGCTGTGCACGTGCACACAAACATCAGCTCTAAATGCACCAGCTAATAATACATGAGGAAAAACCAAAATTTCGAATACAACACAGTGCACGTGTATACTTATGATAGGACTAGGTCTGACACTGTACAAGACTGTACTTTGCAGATTAAACACATTTCTCCCTGCGACATGTTAGGTATACAGTGTTGGCGACCAACTTTTTGGCCTGTGGGCCAACAGGGCCGACTATGCCATGTATTGTCAGTCCTGAGAGCTTTCTGAAAGCCCTGATTTTTACTTGTTAGGATAGGCCCATTCGGTCTGGGGAATTCAAGCGGTAATTTCCAGCTGCCGTTGGTAGACCTCGCACAGCTACCGACCCGACGCCACATACCGGCCCTAATTGCGTCTGCGGTCGTCAGGCCGGTAAATGTACGAGGACTGGTTCAGCATCGCTCTCAAAACCTTGAAGACCAGGAGGTAGGTGTTGGTATGGATGCATTTCTCCCTGCGACATGTTATGTATACAGTGTTGGCAACTAACTTTTTGGCCTGTGGGCCAACAGGGCCGACTATATGCCAAGTATTGTCAGTCCTGAGAGCTTTCTGACAGCCCTGATTTTTTCTTGTTAGGATAGGCCCACTCAGTCTGGGGAATTCGAGCGGTCATTTCCAGCTGCCATTGGTAGACCTCGCACAGCTCACCGACCCGACGCCACAGACCGGCCCTAATTGCATCTGTGGCGGTCGGGGCGGTAAAATGTACGAGGACTGGTTCCGCATCGCTCTCAAAACCTTGAAGACCAGGAGGTAGCTAGGTGTTAGTATTAATGCATGTTGGAGTGTCCTGAAGAATGTTAAGTGTATAGCTATGGGCCATGGGATGAGTAGTTCACCGCACGGCCAGTCTTCCTGAAGCAGTTCAGTCCGGGTCCCGCCAGTACTAGTACAAAGGTAGCCCCCAAGTATTAACGCTCCTAACCCTAACCCTAACCCCCACTAGAACCCATGGCCAGATATATCCCCATTCCCATTCCCATTCCCACCTGCCCCACCCAGTCACCCTTTTCACCACTTACCACCTGACCTCACACCTTACCCCTTCAACCCCGTCCCCTCCCAACCCTCCCATCCCATCAGGGGGACAGGGAATGGGGGAGGGGGGCAATTAACCACATCCTCCTGTCCCCCTTGCCCCCCCCCCCCCACACACACACACACAAAAAAAAAACAAGGAATAATTACTTAAACTAAACTATTTACAAATTGTACAGTACTGGTCGGACGGATCGGCGGCGGCGGCGGTGGTGGTGGTGGTGGTGGTGGTGGTGACGGTGGTGGACTGGTGGTGCTGGCGTGTAAGGTCTAGCCATGGAGACGAGGATTAACAAATATTGCATGGAAAGTTAAACCAACGAGGGTAACACGAGGTACTATTGCCCTGAAATTCCATTTAGATAAAGTGGTTTTACAATTATATCGTAAGAGTCCCTATTATATAGGGGCGTTGGCATGGAACCAATTGGCCATGCACATATATCAAGCTGAAAGTCTACAACAATTCAAAACCATGGTAAAGATATGGATTGAGGAATATGTAACGTGACTCTAACACCTGAGATAGGCAGGCTTAACATAGTCCTGCTTACTCGTTTTGTATAACTACTTGACTTGTTCAAGTGACATAATATATTTAATTAATATAATAATATAAACCGGGATAAATTCTTAACATAGACAATATCCCTTACTCATTAACAGTAGATGATAAATGAGTGTTATATTTGCTGAGTTACAAATATTGTACATATATATTACCTACACCGAGAACTTTGTTAAAAGAGTGTGGTTCAAATAAAAAAAAAAAAAAAACTTTACTCTCTCTGGTCTAGCTATTTGAGTCGGACCCTGAGTCGGACCAGAGAGAGTAAACAGACGCAGGGCTCGGCGGCGGTGGTGGTGGTGGTGGTGGTGGTGACGGTGGTGGTGACGGTGGTGGTGACGGTGGTGGTGACGGTGGTGACGGTGGTGGTGACGGTGGTGGTGACGGTGGTGACGGTGGTGGTGACGGTGCCTGGGGCTGGGGCGACGGTGGTGGTACCGGTGACGGTGCCTGGGGCTGGGGCGGCGGTGGTACCTGGGGGTGGGGCGGGGGCGGCGGGGGCGACGGTGGTGGCACCGGTGACGGTGCCTGGGGCTGGGGCGGCGGTGGCAGCTGGGGCAGCAACAGCATGACCACCTCGGCCCCTGCGGGCGGTCGTACCAACCTAAGAGGAAAAATACAAATTTACAAAATTAAAAAATATTGCCTTTGCTTTCCTTCGAAATAAGGATATAACCCTAACCCTAACCCTAACCCTGTTGCCTTTGCTCCCGGCCTTTGCTTCGCTTCTAAATAAGTATGTAAGCTCGTAAAGTGACGGTTGTTCATGGGAAATTTGGACGAAGATATTTACATGTCCACTGACTTTTAATTATGCAGAGTATATATAATAAGCTTAAGGGTGAGGTAACATGGCGTTACCTTGTTACAAGGGAAAAAATGTTACAAATGAAATGAATGGATCAGAATTGATTCTAATACTAATTTATGGAATTCGAAGTTATATTTAGATAAATAATGGAGTGTTATAACTATATATTAGACCAAGGAGACTACTCACTGTAAGCGTGGGGCTGGCCCGCTGAGGACGAGAAAAACAATCCCCGGCCCAACCTGCTGGCTGTACACTAGGCCTCTGAAAATTGAATAGTGAAGCTTAAGGTCATTTCATGTCTATCAATAGTAATCAGCTCCGGTCCAGCAGAAGAGTAACTTCAAACATGTACTAGTAGGCCTAGTTTTTGAATATGGAATAAGCAGGTACACCTGTACTCAAATCCCCCTCCTATGGATATATAGACCCTTAAAATCGACAGCGCGACATGGCTACTTCTTAAATTAGACACGGCGACACGGCCGTTTTTTCATGAATTTCGACATGCGACATCGCAATTTAGTGACACATGACATTACCATTTTCTTAACTTTCACAGGGGACAGGGGCTTTAAAAAATGTAATCACATGCGACATGGCCATTTCGTATAGAGCATGTTAAGACGCTATCCTACAAACAGACACTATCCAACAAAACTTTGTCACTTAGGACCATTTTTTATGGGATAGCGGTTGCACATGTACAAGCTGCTAAGCTGCAAAATTGTTTCTAATGTAAGTGACAAAACATTAATTTGTCACTTAGCGACTTCTTATGATGCTAAACTACAAAAAGATGCTAAATGACAAAACATTAATTTTATCGTGTAAATTATTTAAAATGGTACTTTAAGGGTCATAAAACCATGCAAGGAGGGGTATATAAGGGGCAGGGCCACCTAGGTCGGCCAATTAGCCTGAGACATTCTCCGACCTTCCCGTCCTTGCATTGTCCAGGGGCGGATCCAGTGGAGGAGGGGGGGGCGGGGGGTCGATTTTGCGCTAGGGGAGGTCGGGAGATCGAGTGATCGGGAGACTCACGGAATATCCAGGAGATCTAGAGTGGACATGTCTGTAATAAGTGTCGAAAAGAGGGGGGTGCGCGCTATTGGAAGTGTTTTCTTCTTAATTACCTTTTGGACGAGTTTTAAATTTTAAAAAATGTAAAATTGGTCCCAAAAAGGCCCCCGCGCAACCCCCTCTAAATCAGCCACTGCCTCCGCCAGATCATCTCGTTGCCCAAACGGCCAACTAATAACCATCGAAAACACAACAGATTTCTATATATTATAAACCCTTGTTCTTGGGAAAATAGGGAACATAACTAACAAATAAAGACTTACTGTTGATGCCCGGGTCTTTGTGCCATATTGTCCGTGTGAACTGTAATCCTAAAGTACCGGTCGGAGGACACTGAGGTCTGATCCAGCTGGAAGTACGGTGTTTCCGTGACTGTGCTCTAGAGCCTTCTGGGCCCCGGTTGAAATTCCCCTTATCTGTTTGTCCAAGACGTCGACGTATTCTGATATCTGACGTCATGATGTACGACGTCAGCTAGAAGCTAGCGCGATGCAAGCGTGAGAACTTAGTTAATTAGCGGAAAACAACACTCTTTATCTCACACACTTAAGTTCACACGCTATAAATAGCGCAATTAAAACACATATTATCGAAACACAATAAGGAATCAGCGGATGCAAAAGATACACTGGTTTTATATAATCTCTTGTTCAAAGATTTTGTTCACAGACCAAAGAGCTCGAGATAAGTTAAAAGGCATAACTACTTAAACTGCCATTTTATCAACTTCATGTTCCAAAATAATTGGCGGGGAATCACCGGTACCTAGCTAGGCCTGGGAAGGGCCATCGGGGTTGTGTTTTCGATGGGAGGGGGTTGGTGGGGTGGGGGCTATAGGGAGTTTCAGGTCCTCCAAGGATGAACTAACGCGGGCCCCAGTGGCGGATGTTTACACATTACTGGGCAAAATGAATCAACGTTAGGTTTTGGTTGTATTTAATTTTAAATTGAAATGACATTGCTTCAATGTCAATTGAACATTGAATTTGTAAATTGAAGGGACGTTGATAATGAACATTGATGCAACATGTTGCACTTAGGTTGCAACCTAACAAAACCAATCAACCTATATTCAACGTTGTCTCAACGTTTATCAATGTCCTAGCTATATCGACTGGTATCATAGACTGGTATGTTTTATGATAGCCGTTATAAAGTATTTCAAAAATATCTTTTGTATCTGTGTACTAGTAAGCCTCAATCATACATCATGATTTAATTATAATCACCGAATGTTGCACATTTACCCTTAAAAATCATTCTGTAGATTTGAGATACCTTGACGTATCAAGATACGTTGTGGGATATGAAACTCCCTATTGGCTGCACGGCTCCCCACCCCCATTGATGGGATGCCATTATTAAGAAGGGGAGTAACCTTCAAAGAGTCCCCCCCGCCCCCCCGGGAGGGCCCTGTTGTGGGCGGATGACCCTAAATTATATAATGGCTGGATGGGACATGCGACCACCTAACTGGACCCACTCATTCTACTCTCCTTGCTCATACACAAACAACATGGCGTGCAATAAGTCGTCGTTGTCCGTTCGCTCTTACACCTGGACAATGTACCAGGAGGACCTGCTCATCGACTGGTTCGGATTGCACTCTAGCCTATACGAGAGGAGCACATACGGAACAACTACTCCACACCAGAATTGGGAAACGTACACAAAGATAGGAAAGGAAGTTGGGGTGCCGGGTAAGTAAACTTCGAAATTAGGCTATAGGGTAAGGTCGGGTAATAGGGGCATAGCAGGTAATATGGGCACCCCCAATATTTCATATTTCTATCAGATATAAGTCCTGCAAACTCATATCACAATGTGGGGAACCAAAAATCACTGCCATAGACCATTCCTTTTCAGGAAATTACTATATATTAAAATAGGGGGTGCCCATTTTCCCGGCGGTGGGTAATATGGGTTTTGAAAATGTAAAAACTTATTGTCTCAATATATTAATTATTTCTTGACCTAGATAGTCAAAAACCCACTTATTTCTTCAATTACTGAAAACAATTCCATACAAGAAAACAGAAGTAAATTATGATCATTTCTCTTGATTTCAAATATAACAAAAATTATAACAATCGGCACGTGCAAAACCCACTGGCCATGGGGGATCAACACTTTTTAAATGGGGGAAAGGCATGGGCCCTCTGGAGCGGACCCTAAAATGTAACATGACATGAATATTTAATTAGTGTTTTTATTTTAAATTTTTAGCCGACGAAGTCAGGAGACACCTGGACACGTTAAGGGATTTTTACATCCGGTACAAGGCCGATGAGAAGTTGGGAGTGTTGGCAAAGCCAGTTACAGCGCGTCATGTCGACGTAGCGGCGCGCTTGGGGTTCCTTGGACCCTCCCTTAGTGGACTCTCGACTAGGTATACCTCATCCTACGAGTATATAGAAAAGATGAGGAAGAAAATGGATGGACAAATTAAAAAGGGCAACCTTAGCTTGTACCGTACGTAAAAGTGTTTATTAAGCTATAACCAGACCGATCATCAGACGGGTCGATTGTGTATGTGATTAATAATATAGAAGTCTGGACGGTGATTGGGCGTATAAATGCAATGGTTTTAGAACTACAAAAGTTGACTAAACTAACATGTAACCAATACCGAACCGATATGAATTGTATATTCTGTGAAATCAGCTAATTTGCATGGTTGTTTGCATTGCAGGAAGGAGCCCGAATCGTTGAGGCCAACGACCATGGCTGCCGGGGGGAGACACGAGAACAATCTTGCCCGTCAACCAGCCGGCGCACTTCTTCGGGATGTGGGACAGCGGGCAGTGTACAGAAACATGTCACCTTTTCTGACCCCCTCCATTCCGAAGAAAATGAGATGGCAGCTCTAATAGCTGGAGAAAATGACTTGGAAATCCCCAAGTCGTCTGGATTGTTCCAAGGCATTGACGCTGATGGATTTCTATTAACAGGGGAAATGGACCATGAGTGACCAACATTAAGAAAGAGTATAACCACCTCCAATATTGTGGAAAATGAGGCTAGCTGGGTGTTCCTTGGGGGGGGGGGGAGGTATTTATTTATATTACCCAACTTATTTCAAGGAAAGTTAATTTCCTAGGTTCGGACTGGGTTGTTTACCAAATGGGGATTCCTCATATCGCCAACGATGTTTGGTGTGGTGTGACGTAGAAGGAGTTGATTTTCGTAAATAAAAGAACATTCTTCAGTAACGTGTAGTTTTTTTTTAATTGTTTACAATATGCCCGGCGCTGGGCTCGCGCTAGCCGCGCGCCACACTCGCATGTGCGAGTCCAAACAATATTGTATAATAAATATTATATAATAAGTATTGAAGTGTTTTACCTAGGTCAACGTGCATTCATTAAACTTGTTTCCGTCGTTTACTGATGCTCTCCTATACCATGGAACAGATTTAGAATTAACTAGCTCATGTGTCAAAATAAAAAAAATTATATCTTAGCAATAGCAATATCTGATATCTATGGTACCTTTTGAAATAATAATATCTAGGTTCATCACTAACTAAAACTATATGAAACGATATGCATGAGACCTAATATGGTAGGCCACTATTGAAAATGTATATTCTTCCATGAATGATATGTACATTAATTTGGATCACATTTTGATATCTCTAAACAGACCTTGTCAATTTTAATAATATTCATACATCAACATAATTAGGATCAGATGAGGTATTGGAAGACAATTTCATCAAGCATATATAGGTCTGAATCAGTTTTAAAAATCATACATCGATACACTGAATAAAGTACTAACTTTCGCTTTATAATATTGGTCAAAAAAGGTGGCTAATGAAACAGCCCTCGTCATTTTGGAGGGCAGTGATCTGGGGTCAACTAAAATTCATGAGCGGTAAGTCATGAAAAGTGGGGGCGGAAGTTTGACAGTGGCCCCCCTGAGCCATTATGTAATAGGTGACACCGCTCACTCAGACCGCTCGGCTGACCTAGATTGCCTCTCAATACCTGCCCCTTAGTCGGAACTGAGCGGGACATGGGCGGGCACCAGCCTACCTTCATCCCGGCCGACTCAGGGACAGGTTATATAATGCCGCCCGCTCTCCGGCCCACGTGCACACGACCTCTCCCTTAGGGGTTACACACTTATGGGTTACAGGTCCGCAGGAAGCTTTTTTGAAAGTGGTAATGGTTTATTTACTAACAGTTATTTTAGAGGGAGAGGGGGGATGCTTGTTCACTTTTTGACTAAACCTTATTTTTGTATTAATTTTTTTAGGATAGCATATTAACTGAAGACTTAACATTAGCGCATGCAGTGTCGCAGTGTGGCATTGTTGATTTTTAGGGTCTACACCCCCTAGGTTGGGCCCACATGCGGAATGTGAAATGTGATTGGGACGCGGGTCCAGTCTACAGGCATAGGACTGCAAGAGACAGTGGATCATCAACGCTGCAACGTATAATCTTCCCTTTCTTCTTCCCGATCTTCCAGAAGATGTCACAAGATCGTCAAACCAGGTGGGTCAGTGCGTTGCTTCAGTAAAATAAATGTTCTTCAGGTTTTGGGGGCGAATAAGTTGGATGAGTTGGAGGCGGGGATTACCCCTCCAGGGACTGGAGGTGGAGTGTTTGTAAACAGGTCAGTCATGGTCATGAAGCCGGCTGCTCGACGCGGAACAGGTGATCCATGTTATCCCTTTTCTAAACGGACCCGCATGTAAACAATTGGGAACCTTTTAATTTATAGTGTTTTTTTCTCTCATTCCAGCGCTGAGGTGCTGCATGAGGAGGAGGAAGAGGAGACCCACCCCTCCACACCACAAGGTCAGGACAGGGAAACCAATTCGACGGAAACGATGCTGTGCACGCCGAAGTAGGTTTCAAATGTTAATACTAGTACTGTTCTAGACATTTTACAAAACATCCAATGGTAAAGTAAATGACGGTAATAAAAAGTGCATGTATAATAGTTGAATGTAGTAACCCAAATCATGCCCGGGTAGTTTACACTTAAGAAAAGGCCTTTACTTTAACATGGTAGAATTTAGTTATAATCTATATATTGTGGAAGGCATAACCGGTTAGTTTGTGAAAAATTATGGAGATCGCCGATGATTCTCTATGTTCAGTAATATATAGCTGGCAAAGTCTAAGAGAATGTCCACATGCGGAGTGTCAACCACAAATTTACTGGATTTTTTCTGATGGACGTAAAATATATGGACAATATTGACCCAGTTCTGATAATTTTTTTTTTTTTTTCAAGGGCGGACTACCACGAAAAAAACGACGACGAAGAGGAAATGGACCTCGCGACCATACACCCGCACTGCATCTCAGACACAGAGTGGACGTGCTGCTACTGTAATGGGCACCCATCACAGGTTCGTAAGAGTTATTAGACCCCAGTAGGCTAACGTCACAGAGGGGCCGCTCGTGGCGGGTGGTTCCATACTCGGTGGCCGGCTCTCATTACCAGGGCCGGCCACTGACCCCCCAGCCGGGCCCACTGACCGGCCTGGCCTGGGGGGACCCCCGACAACAGAGTTTAGGGGTGTAAACAAGCGTCATATTTCCGTTATTTACCCTTTTATTACAATTTCTTCCTATATTTAAAGGTATGAGGTTCATTTATATGCTATCCACAATATCAATGTGTGAAAAGGGAGTTATTGAGTTTGACAGCTGGTTCTTCTATGGTTTATAGAGGAACCACATGGCTCTGCATGGAACCAGAGACAGCGTGAACCAAGGGTTTCCCGCCAAAATGACGTTAGAGCCATTCGAGTCTTATGACAAAAATAATGTACATATCCCAGTCAGGAAGCTGGCCATCAAAAGCTCATGATAAGATGGTCAGGAATCCAAAATAGCCAAACTAACGTACTCAAGACTTGAGCAGGTTGGGGCTAACGTATAGGAAAACGTTAGCCCCCCCCCCCCCCCACCACTGGTAGAGCGGCAGCGGCGACAGGGCCTTGACTTGAGAAGATGCGACAATAAGACCTGGGCCGGGACGTGGGCCCAACCCCTCGCTTTGATAAACTGATTTATCTGTTATGATGAAAGTTCAGTGTTTCTAAAGTATACCATGTTTTGTGATATATCATCCCCTACATGTTTTTGAATTTGTTAGTCCGAGCAGCTCTTTATAAAGAAAGTAGAGAGTTTGACAGTTGGTTTTACTATAGGATATAGAGGGCCGCTCAGTTAGGGTCCAGGACCAGTGTCCAGGAGGGGGAGGGGGTACTGTGTAAGGTGACAATGGGTGTTCCACGTGCAAATGACATAGGTAACGTTGGTGAGAATAGTTATATGGGACAGCCTGAGAAGTCAGATTGGCCTGATAAACTGGGCTAATTAATATTACCCGCCTTTTTCTTGTCGTATCTGACCGCTCCAGGCCGGCCTTGGAAGCCTGTCACTGGGTTATGTATAACACCACAGAAGTGCCGCGTTATGGGGGGCTGGACACGCGACGGGTGGTTCAAATTAGCCCCTGGTCCCCCACCACGGCCGTGGTCACTCCCGGCACCCGGTGCCCTGAGTGCCGATAATAGACCAGGGCAAAAAACCAAAGCGGATAGTGTGTGAAATAAACATATTTACTATCTTATGATCATGCGTGTTATTACATCCTTCTTTATATATCTTGTGAGTTTCATATGTAAAAAGTGAATATATTTTGAGAAAACCTAAAGTTTACAACCGATTCCCTATGGTGCAAAGAGGGCCCACAATGACATGGCACCGTTTTGAATCAGTGGGACTCGGGAACCAGGGTTTCCCCACAAAATGACGTGAGCGCTTCCGCGGTCTACCGTGTGTCGCAGACCCCGGGGATAGTTATGTAATGCTGTCCGGCCTGCAGCTCCTCCACTGCTGCCCATTCACACAGTAGTAAGGGACCATAGAGAGACTGATTTTTTGCTTTGCGAAAAAATGTGCAAATTTAACTGTAGAGGTAAATACCTAAATAATTGGAACTACTAATTTATGACATATTTACCGAGTCAAAATTTTCAGTAACTCTCTCGACTTGAATTTTTACCAGAACCACGCATGGTATAGTACTGTTACTGCTTGATGTCTAATACATTCAAACGTACTAATTTTCAGACGGAAGCGGCTTATTTGAAGCAGCAATTCAGAGGGGCGATGCAGGATTTTTACTGGCATGGCGAAGACCTTCAGCCGCGGTTGGTGTACTTGGGAAAATTGTACAGGTAGGCTGTTTAAAATAGTCTGGGAGAAATTGGGAAAGGCATAAGTTTATATTTGAAAGGGTTGAAATGTAGGAAGAGGTAAAGGCATCACTTACAACAGTTTGATTAAAAAAAGAGGCCGACATACTGTGTAAAGTATTTGTTGGACACATCCACCTAATCAATATACCGCCTTGACATTTCAGGATCTACTTGAGGTGCCATAACTGCGGAAATTGCTGCCACGCGGATTGCACGGATTTTACGCCACAACAGATACTGACGCGACACTACTTATGTGAGTGGTGCATCGGGAAGGAAAACACTATTCATGATTGGCCATGGAACAAGGATATTGATGCATGGTATAGCGCCAGATCATGATGGTTGTATATGATCCTTTGGTAAAACAAATTTGTATCTGATAATCAATTGCAAGCGAAAATAAACCGTTGTACAACAAATCATTTGGTTCCGGGCATGTTTATATATGTAACCTACCTAGACAGACGGGTTGATTTCGAAATAGTATTTGGGATGGGATAATATTGACCAAGTTTAATTTTTAGGTGTTGACACTTCAGATTGGAAATTACGAAGCTATTGAGCACGGATAAAAGAGGGTTTGTAATGACATTTTTACTACAGAAGGTGACTAAGACACACTTGAATAAGAAAAAGGATTAACATAGAATAATAGATTTCTGCACGTTGTGGGATCTGAAACTCCCTATTGGCTGCACGGCTCCCCACCCCCCTTGATGGGACCGCAACTGAGAAATATTATTTTAATATAGGCCTAATGGCAAAGTAGCTTGGCCACCCTCGCCAACTCCCACTGGAAGACATGTGTGGGACTAGAAACGGACGGGGTCAGTCTACCCCTTAGTCTACCCTAACCCATCTTCACGGGTGTGGTGGGGTCAGGCTCTGTGCGGCTCCCGTCACCTAAGTATTGTAGGAGCGGGAGCCCGGGGGGGGGGGGGGGGGCAACTTGGGTTTGAAAAGGTACCCACTGCCAAACGGACCTGCCAAGCAGGGGCGGTGAACTTCAAAATTGAGGGGCGGTCAACGACTTTTGAGGCAAAATAGGGGGGCCCTGACCAGCATCCAGAGAAAAATATAGGGGCAATAATTTAGTAATTAGCCTAATTACTACTTTATTTCACCCAAAAATGGCTATTGTAATATTATCAGAAGTTTTCTTTACCAATTTTGGTTATTTATGTATATTTTCTGGTATTGACACACTCGTATTTTGGAGGGCGGTGATCTGTGGTCCCCAAAATTAGGGGGTGGTCAACTAAAATTCAGGAGCGGTAAGTCATGAAAAGTTTGGCAGTGGGGACAACCTTCAAAGAGTCAGTGCCCCCCCCCCTCCCGGGAGCGGGAGGGACGGGCCCCGTTGTGGGAGGATGACCCTAACCCAGGGGGGGCTGGGGGCTGAGGGCTAGTCAGTTAGCCACTGACCACCGCCTACGACACACGAACTGAACTAGCTCCCGACTCATCAACATGTCTACAAACGCACCTTCAACCCCAAACCAAGGGGAAACTGAACCGCATAACGGCCTCTCTGCTCAAATCCCTAAGAGGAAGAGGAAGAGGAGCACAGTGGCAATTAATGCTGCCTTGATTGACTCAGTGAGGGAATCAACAAAAGCTCAGTTCACATCACTGGACGACCGTTTCGACCGGCTAGAGGCCATGCTCGGGCAACTAGCCCCCACCAACGACCATGACTGCCGGGGGGCTTGCCCGTCGACCAGCCGGCGCACTTCTTCAGGATGTGTCACCTTTTCTGACCCCCTCCAGTCCGAAGAAAATGAGCTGGAGGATGACCGGGACACCGAGTGGACGCGCCTTCTCGTGATGAACCTGCAGGACATCAGAAATGAGGATGTCAAGGAAAGGCTTAAGCGGCACTTTGACAACCTGACGGGTGAAGCGCTGCGGACTGGGCAGGCGCCGGCAGCTGTAATAGCTGAAGAAAAGGACTTCGAAATCCCCCAGTCGTATGCACGTGGATTTTTCCAAGGCATTGACGCCGATGGATTTCTGATAACGGGGGAAATTGACTATGAGTCAGAGTGACCAATGTGTACATGTAGTATTCATGACATGCTGTGTGTAGGTACTACGACAGCACCGGGTATAGGATCTGGACAGTTTGGGCCCTGTATTCTGTCATCTGCCGAGATTTCAGCCTCAATTTTAGTGTCATTTTAACTTTTCAATATCTCGGGATCTACTGAAGGGAATTACTCAAACTTGAATAAAAGAACATTTTTCAGTAACTTGTTGTTATTTTGAATTGTTTAAAATATGGTGACGGAACAACATATAGGAATTTGTTTTGGGTAAATAACTTTTTTTATTACATAATATGAGTTAGATGCGCTCGATAAAATAAAAGGAATATGATATGATAATTGTTTGGTGGTTCAATAAGATTTACAAAATTAGGAATTATTAACAGATTTGAATTTTTGCTTGAATAAAAAATAACGCCGAAAATTTGTAGCGAAAAAATTGCCCTCCCCGGGGACAAGTCTTTCTGCTAAGGCTCCAATCTCAAGAATGGTACTCTCTGCCTCGTCCTCCGTCAAATTGCACGTCTTATACGGCCGCTTGCAACTGGTGGTTGGGGAGGTCAACTGATTGCCAAGGTTGCAACTGAAGGTAAAAAAGACGAAGCGAATGGGTAGAACAACGGAGAAGCATCCAGAGATTTTTTACAAAACGAAGGGGGGGGGGGGTGCCTATACTTATTTATAAGAATTGAGGAGCACATTCGGGGATTATAATTTTTACATTAAGAAACGTTAATAGTTAATTGATCAATGTTATTAATTTTTGCATTTATAAGGAATGTTTTACAGCCGTAAATAGATATATACATATGTGACATTTGGCTCAAAGTTTAACTGATTTAGGGTAAAGGCAGACTCACCTTGGACTGGTTACCGGGTTGGATTCGGCTTTCTGTTCGTGTCCAGCTCCCGGGTGGGGCTGAACATGGTTAGTAATTGGACCATTTTCATCCAACATGACCGTCGGTTCCATGACCATCTTTTCTTCCCCCTTTTCACCGTCATCGTCCGAGATGACCACTGGTTCGCGATCAACTAGTTTGGGACTTGTGGTTGGCTGAATATAGATCGGAACGTTAACGAAAATGAAAAAATGAATGAGAGCAGCTACAAAACCTACTCAACGATACGGGATGCGGTGGGTAGGCGGTACCAAAAATAAGATTAAAATAAGATTAAAATTAATTTTCCAAATTATCTTTTAAATATCTTTAGCAAAAGAGATTTAACTATTGAAGTGGGGTGATTTAAATGTAACTTACACGGAGCTTAAGCCTTAGGCTGCGCTTGCCCTTAGTCGGGGTAATATTCCAAGACGTCGAGGTCATCCTTGCTCGGCTGTTGATAGATGAATGAGCTACTCGCTTGGCTGAGTGCTACCAAGCGCCATTTGCATAAGTGCAGAGATTACACACAAACCAACCTTTGTTCTACTAGATTTAGGGGAAACCAATCTTTCAGGTCGAACCACATGCATATGGCCAGTGTGAGGAGAACTGCGGAAAGACGCGGAAAGACGCGCCCATTAAATTTGTGTTTACATGGAGTGTAGACACATTAAGACGCCGCCAAAGTTGAGGGTGTTAACAGTATTATGAGCTATACGGACTTTGGTGGCAAAATATAGTTAACACACTCTGATCAACACTTCTTGACACGCCAGAAGGCGTAGGGAAACTTAGAAAGTAGGAGTAAAATAGTAGCAATAATACAATAAACACTGCGTGTGCAATAAAGTCAGATTATGATAATGTGCACTTTCGGTGTTAATGGTGGGGGAAAACTTACACTTATTGACGCGATATATAGCAAAGTTATTCAACCAGGCCCAAGTCTGTTTAATGTATGAGATCAAAATCTTCCCGTGCTACCCCTTAGTCTACCCTAACCCATCTTCACGGGTCAGGCTCAGAGCAGGAGCCCGGGGGGGGGGGGGGCGACTCAGGGACAGGTTATATAATGCCGCCCGCTCTCCGGCCCACGTGCACAAGACCTCCCCCTTAGGGGGGTTACACACTTATGGGTTACAGGTCCGCAGCCAGCTTTTTCGAAAGTGGTGATCGTTTATTTACTAACAGTTATTTTAGAGGGAGAGGGGGGTATGATTGTTAATTTTTGGCTAAACCTTATATTTGTATTAATTTTTTAGGATAGCATATTAACTGAAGACTTAACATTTGCGCATGCAGTGTCGCAGTGTGGCATTGTTGATATTTAGGGTCTACACCCCCTAGGTTGGGCCCACATGCGGAATGTGAAATGTGATTGGGCCGCGGGTCCATTCTACAGGCCGAGGACTGCAAGAGACAGTGGATCATCGACGCTGCAACGTATAATCTTCCCTTTCTTCTTCCCGATCTTCCCGATCTTCCAGAAGATGTCACAAGATCATCAAACCAGGTGGGTCAGTGCGTTGCGTCGGTAAAATAACTGTTGTTCAGGTTTTGGGGGCGAATGAGTTGGATGAGTTGGAGGCGGGGATTACCCCTCCAGGGACTAGAGGTGGAGTGTTTGTAAACAGGTCGGTCATGGTCATGAACACAGCTGCTTTACGCGGAACAGGTGATCGATGTTATCCCTTTTCTAAGCGGACCCGCATGTAAACAATTGGGAACCTTTTAATTTATAGTGTTTTTTTTTCGCTCATTCCAGCGCTCAAGTGCTGCAGGAGGAGGAAGAGGAGACCCACTCCTCCACACCACATGGTGAGGACGGGGAAACCAATTCCACGGAAACGACGCTGTGCACGCCGAAGTAGGTTTCAAATGTTAATACTGTTCATTAACATATTACAAAATAGTGACATCCAATGGTAAAGTATATGACGGTAATAAAAACTGCATGTATAATAGTTGAATGTAGTAACCCAAATCATGCCCGGCTAATTTACACTTAAGAAAAGGACTTTACTTTACCATGGTAGAATTTAGTTATTTTAGAAGGCATAACCGGTTATTTTGTGAAAAATTATGGAGATCGCCGATGATTCACTATGTTCACTAATATATAGCTGGCAAAGAGAATGTCCACATCCGGAGTGTCATCCACACATTTACTCGATTTTTTCAGATGGACGTATAATAATTATACAGAGATGATTGGCCCAGTTCTGATAATTGTTTTTTTTTTGCAGTGCGAACTACGACGATGAGGACCATGACGACGAGGACGACGAGGACGAGGAAATCGACATCGCGACCATACACCCGAACTGCATCTCAGACACAGAGTGGACGTGCTGCTACTGTAATGGGCACCCATCACAGGTTCGTAAACGTTAATTGACCCGGTGAAGCTCAGGAGAAAAAAATAATGTATATATCCCAGTCAGGAAGCTGGCCATCAAAAGCTCATGAATTGATATGATGGTCAGGAAATAGTCAAACTTACTCAGGGGAGGATCCAGGAATTCAAGAAAGGGGGGGCGCCTATATCAAAAAAGTACCAGCGTCCCCTCTGGGATAAAGAGTTTTACATTAAAAAAATCGGAATTTGGCAAAAAATAGGGGGGGCGCGCGCCCGGTGGGCACCCCCCTAAATCCGTCCCTGAAATTTATACTCCAGACTTGAGCTGGTTGGGGCTAAGGTAGGATGGCGGCAAGCTAGAAAGACCTGCACTGACCGGCCGTGTTGAATTTTGTCAAAATTTTGGGTACCAACTCTGGTAAAAGTGGGACATTATTATACACCGAACTCTATGAACACTCGGAGCATGGCGGGGATCTCTGATAAAGACGGCAAAGGGAAGCCTTCGGGAAAGAAGGAGGAAAAGAAGCTGAATGACGAAGCATCGGGAACACCAGGAGCTAGCCCACGTCGGACTGACATGTCCAAACCAACCATAGCTGACGTCATCGCCATAATTACAACCAACGCTGAAACATCTGCTGCTAACTTTAGGGATCTAGGAGATAAGATTTCTGGAGTGTCAGACAACTACAAAGAAGTGAAGTCGGTCATCACTAAACTTCTACAAACAGACGTAACCATCCAAAACCGCCTAGACCGTCAAAACGCCAGAATGGACCGTATTGAATGGCGCGTAGAAATCCAGGAAAGAGATGCGAAGAAACGTCATCTTGTCATTGAAGGGATTCCTGAGGATCCTAACGTAAAAGCGCATGAGATCGTGGCAGATTTATTTCATGACTTGGGAGTACCTTTCGGAGTAGAAGAATGCTCGAGTGCTTTCCGCAGAGGACGGGACCCGCCCAACACAGGAAGAACTGAGCCTCGTGTCGTTTTCGCTATTTGCTGCGCAACAGCACATTATGTAAGTCGGGCACAGTTAGTGCAATCAGTCTGTGCGTCTCTTGTTTAGTTTATTCACAATCTGCTTGTGATAACTGGTGCATAGCAGAGCGCAGTAAGACTTTGTACAGCCTCTACGCTCACGCTCTCAACTCCCCTTTGATATTTTGCTGGCGTCGCGCGACAGCACGTGCGCAACAAGTATCCTGTTGTATCCTGACCCCCAGCCTGCGGGAAAGCCGTTTTGTGCGCAAGTACTTTCCCGCATACTGTCCCCCCTCGAGCAAAAGGTATATGGCGGCCAATGAACACAGCCATACCAGTCACAGCCACTGGCACAGGAGATGCACAGTGGAGTTGCGCGCCAGTGTAAAAGGATATTCACGGTGTTACTGTGCTGCAATTGTGCTAGGCAGTGCATCAATGTAATCGTGCGAAGTTCGAGTTAAATCCCCTATGTCTGCCATGCGTCGCCGTGTGTCCGCTGTGTGTCCATACCATTAAACCGTGTACATCAACCGTGTAAAAAATACTCCCACAGAATACAACCACATACAGCAAGCCGTATTAGAAATAGGCATCCCTATGACAGACACAACCTTGATAGTTTGCGCAGACTTTTCTATAGACTAGGCTAAGTCAAGGCCTGGGCACATTCTGTTGGGTAGGGGTCAGTTCGTGCATGTGTCATGGGCTTAAAACTAAAATGTTTGCAATTCTATTTTCTACCGGCAATCCGTCGGGTTTGTAATCATATTCATGATATGTTTAAATTTAAGAAATCAACTGTGTAGTCTCAAGTGCCAGTTACCAACAAGGAAGCGTTCGTATCTTCTTACTTGGAAATGACGTTCATACTAAAATTTATAGCATGAACTAAATTTTTCAGATCATGTTTTGTTTGTTCGTTTCCGACATTTATGTTTTTTAATGACAAGGTGAATCATTACGAAAAAAGCCTACTACTCATTTTAACCATACAATACACTTGTATTTCACAACAACCCTACAATACTCTTGTATTTCATAAGTTAATTCAGTGTAGTGCAATTACTGTTAATGCCCGATGTTTTTTTATTTCTCATTATAAATATATCTTGTTTATGTGACCAACTTGTCGTTATATGGCATCCTTCAGATAAATATATACCTCAGACTTGCTAGTCCCCATTATGTACAAGTACAGTCACTTTGATTTTTCGTGTTTAGTTTAAATGGTATGGTTCTTTATAGAGATTTCTAGTTTCTCATTTAATTCCCAGTACTCTCTGCATACAAGACCGGCTACGTTTCTACATAGGAAATCGTGCTTATCTTTTTTCCTGGTTATCTAATTATAAACCGAACCGTCTCCCTTTTATGAGTCCAGACCCAACAACAACCTCAAACAATCTCAAACAAAGTCATTTTTTCCACATTTAAATTTTTTATTGAAACTAACACATTGTCCATAAACGGTACAACTTCGGTGTTGAACAAGCACTCCTTTTATAACTTATATACAAGGAATTATAGTTTATTATACATATAGATCATTAATCCTAGTCTGCAAACTATCCGCATCTAGCGTCGTGCATTCCAATTCGCTCCCTCCTTCTTCATGTAATGATGTTTACATAAATTAAGTAAACAGTAGGTAATTATATACAATCTGTTATAGTTTATTGTGCATATTATAAATCGTAGTCTGCAAAATCTCCGCATCTAGCGTCGTGCATTCGCTCCCTAGGCCTCCTTCTTCATGTAATGTCCAGGCATCTCAGGTAGCGGTTCTGGAATACAAACAACATATAGCAGTCACTCATTTAATCATCAACATCCCTATATGAAAGCACAATAATTATCTAGACAAATACTTAAACCACCTAAGGTGGTCGATCTTACACGGCAAATTTTTGAACTCATACATTAGACAGGCTCGGCCGTGTCTGAAACCACTTGCTCTAAAACGTGTCAAGGAGTGTAAGTCTTACTCCACCATTATCCCTGACACAGCAAAGTATCATTATACCACCAATAGCAGTGGGCGTGTTAGGTAATACTTTTGCGCCCACCTCAAAGTTTCCCTTGCCCTTCTGGCGTGTATATAAGTGTAAGTCAGGGGGTGTTAACTATATTGTGTCACAATAGTCCCGTCCGCTCATAGTTCTCTTCACACGCCCAACCTTCTCGGCGTCTTAACGTACCCACCCTCCATTCAGGCACCAATATAATTGCCAGCAGTGGCGTACCCAGTTCCCCCCCCCCCCCTCAGGGCGGGAGTGGGGGGGGGTCCCCATGTTCGGTTGACCCCCCTCCGATTTCTCAAATTTTACGCAATTAAACTACCAATAAAGGGAATTATCCAAATTAGGGGGTCTCTGGAACCCCTCAGATTTAGCAAAGTTTCTATGCCTATAGACCTATAGGGGGAATGTGGGTTGTATTTGATGGCCGCGCTTTACCAGTGTTCTACTCTCACTGTACTTAGAAGTTAGTTAGACATTAAAAGACTGTGTTTCACTCTGATCTAGTATATTTGTAAATTTAGATGAAACATATATTATGACTCACATTATCTGTTCAATATACTCTGTACGATCGGCCGTAGACTGCCAGGTACACACAAAAACATAGTTTAGCGTGAAGCTGTGATTTAAGGTAAATTCTAACCTATAGCTATCATGCTCCCGAGGTTAACTAGTGTTACTATATAAAAACAAAAATAAAAGGACATTTGACACAAAGTGTAGTTAAAATCTAGTGTACTATTTTATTGCTGAATCGATTCTATTAATCTTTATCCTCGGCGCACCACTCGCACAACACCTCGGAGCACATGATGCTGGCAGGCTCGCCCCCCTCACAGTCGGCGTGGTAGCACCGGCCGCAGTAGTTGCAGACCAAGTACATTCTGAAATATTACGGAGGCATGTTTAAATACACATTTTTTTAAATTGTGTGCACGAACTAATCGGACCATCATCAATCACAATTTTTAGTAACCGTACGAAATTCGGCGTTCACTCCAACGTCAACATTAAGATTCTATGCCCTCGTTATTTTTTGCCTAGTAGCATCATCGAAAATCATTGTCGCTATATAATATTATTTATTATGAAAAAAAACCCCGGCGTACCTGTAGTTGCCATCCAAGAATATGGCCTGCGGTTGTGTGGCGTGTTGGTCTTCGGCAAACGTTTCCATCGCCTTCCACCTTTGGTCCGTTAAGTACTCCTCCTGCTCCTGAAAAAAATTGTGTGGTTATAGTTAAATGTGCAAAAGTCAATTTTGCACTTACTACATACCAGCGTGTCCCTCGTAATATTGGCAAATTTCAGAACAATTGTACTCGTGAAATCGCCCCACTCATCATTTTGTTTTGTTTATACATATTTCCCTTCATACGCTTACATGTTTTATTTCCCACTTAGCTTCATCGTGTAAATACAAATGTACCAACCTGGGTCGGATCCTCCGAACAGTAGACGCACGTCCACTCTGATGGGCCGTCCGGGAGCTGTTGTCGGTCGTGCGTCCTGGAAAAAATTTCAAAAATCATCACACCGTCCATCATTTCAACATAGGTGGTCGAAACTACCAAATCATCGGCATCTCAATTTTTCTCATCCAATCTCTATTTCATGTTATTGTGCCAGTCTGACAAATTTGCAATTTTTAAATTGTCAAAAAAAGAGCCTGTTGTTTCAGCATGTTACATGAATTCGAGCGACCACAACTATGTCTGATCGCGAGTCCGTCGTCGGGTTTTAGACAGTGTGCATTATTTGTCATGAAGATAGTCATCCTACCAGATAGTAAGTTAATAATTTTCTTTCCATGCTTCTCTTCCATCCCTGTCCATCAACAGTGTTGAACAATTTAAACCTACTTAGGGGTGAACAGGGGCGCGCACTCGGTCCATTGGGGTTCCGTCCAGATCGTTTCCTCCTCTTCAATATTTTTCTCCTCACGCGGTGTCCATGCCTGGGATTCCTCTTCCTCCTCCGACCGCACATGGTTGCTTGAATGAGCCAAAAAAAACAACCTTTAAGTGTCTGGAATTGGTTATCTACGTGTATGGGGAGAAAACGAAAAAAAATGGAAAATATGTACCAAACGTAACAGCTATTATCCACACCCTTATACATTTGTTAACAAACACTCTATATATGGAAGTGTAACCCCCAAGTCATTCTCCCACAAAGCCTGAAAAAACACTACTTCTCTATATAGGCATGTTATCTTATCAAATTATAGGCAAGTTATCTCATTCACCTACCGGGTTTTCTGCGCGGTCGCCATTGTTCACAATGTGGCGCTTGTGTTTAATATCAGCAAACTTCTGCGTACGTCTTTTATGGTCGTGAGGCTGGCGCGGGACTGTGTGTGTGCACGTGGTGGGCACCTCCTTATAAAGCTGGTGCCCCCCCCCGACCCCCCCGGGGGGCAGGGTAATGAGGGGCCATCTAGGTCAGCCGAGCAGCCTGAGTGACCGGTGTCAGGTGTTACATAAGGTGTCGCTCGCGCAGCGCAGCCCTGGCAGCTGGAGGTGCACGTCCTGACACCTGACTCAAGAAACCACCCGTAAATGCACACAGCCCCACACCCCCAGCCTGTGAAATAACTTCAGAAAACGTACCTCAAAGTCGCACATCCTGGCACCGTAACCTTGCGAAGTAATTTCCTACCTTTTATTTTAAATTTGAAAGTAGTCACATTATAAGGTTTAGGGCGTAATATAATTATTCCTAATAAAAAAATGTTGCTTTTGTTGGCAAAAGCGTCTAAATCACATAATCCTAACAATGCATATAAAACACCGGACAGTGTCCGAAATTAAGCTGCTGCACCCTATAGGCCGGGCCTATAGGCCTTCACCCGGGGATCACACTCACACTCGTGAGTCTAGATCTGCACACTCACACTCGTGATTCTGCACACTCACTGCCAGGTGCGCTATTTTTAAGTTTTGCACTTTTTTTTATACATGTGCACACTTCTCATGGAATTTTTTCATTCCCATATATCGGGGGGTGCATATCCAATATTTGTGGTGCACAATCTCATTAATGATGCATACGTTTTCAGCTTAATTTCGGACACTACATGCACGAGTTCGATATATCTATAGGTCCTCTAGATCTACAAGAAGTCGTGGCGCCGAAGGGGACATACGATCATATTTTCTTGTTCAACCACATATCCAAAATGTCCACTTATCCGCATAACAGGCAGGAAAGATGCCCATGAAGGTTGCTCGAACTTTTCCTTGTGCCACATTGTATAAGGACTTATGTATCTGGATTCGACGGTGCTGTGTCGGTACCACTTCACAGCTGCAAACACATGTTGCCTCTTCTTCCCGGTTGCCTTACATTGTATGTAATGTTTCATGTAGTGGGTGGCGATGCACGGTCGCTCCCGGGGGTCACTCTGTCCGTCTTCGTACCAATTTGCCACTGCTGGAATTTGTGCTGGAATAAGTCATGGGGCCATATTTTACGACTTTAGACTTCACGTAAACTGAAGGCAGAAATGACTTCTCTAGGATCTCCTGTTCTGTGGGGTACATCTTTTTGTATGTTTCTTTGAGCAGCTCAAGATCGTCCGAGTCGATCCACACATTTTCTTCTCTAAATGTCTCGAAGCCGTTGGGGAGACTCCATAGGCTCTCGCACTGCGCGAAATCTCGCTCATTGGGTACATCGAGTGTTTCCAGGACCGTTCTTGCTTTCTTCTCTCCTTCTCCCAGCTGGCAGTGTTTGCCAAATTTCCCCTCGTGTTTGGACGGCATTTCGGCGCGCGCCTGACTGACACGACTCATCCTGTGAAACCTCTCAAACAATTGTTTCTCTATCTGGCGATTGTTAGTCGGCACATCCCCCAAGTAACCATTATACCGCTCAAAACTGAACAGCCAAGTACTGGGAGCTGGACCATACTCCCGGAGACACTCCTTTAAATGGAGATGTAGATGCATGTTTGGGGTAATGAAATCAGAACCGAACTGGAGCTCTGTGCTCTTGCAAAAGTGCAATAGTTTCCTGTGTGCCTGTTCTATCTTGTGGTATGTAATACAAGGCTTGCACAGAAGTCGAGTGGCTTCTACGAAACGCTGCCAGCTATGAAGCATATTATCCGGCAAAAGGCCCTGGAGGCAGTATCCAGACGAGACTGTAACCCAATTCTTCCACTCCTTTGCCGTCCACATCCCAGCGTTCGATTTGATGTTAGTTACCACGCAGTCATCCGGTAGTCCCTCTTTAAACTGATTCAGATGAGCATCAATAGTCAACACCTGATTAGCGCTTAGTACAACGTCATCTGTTGAATTCTTCTTCTTCTTTGACAACTCTTTGTCGGTCCACCTCTTCCACATTCGCTTGGCAGTCCCTGAATCCCAATAATAAAAGCACATATGTGAAATCGGTATTGAAACCCCAATGAACTAATAGTCCAAATTAAAGGCAAATGCAAGTTCCATTTCAAACACATTATCAGTGCTAAACATTAATTAACGTTAGGTCAAGCTTCAACACTTACCCAACAGTACATTATGCATCACATCGATCGAGAGGAACCTGAAGAAATGAATGTCATATAATACAGTTACTGCTAATGGAAACATTTTTATTAATGTTTATTCAAATGTCAAATTAAAATTGTTAATATTTTGGTATAATTCTGTGTAAGATTGGCCTTTAAATTTGTTCGGCCTGGAGATTGAACTTACCTGATGGGATTGAAGTAGGGCAATTCTAGGAGGACACAGGAACGAGCTCCATACTGTTTCTCAAGTTTACTTTTCTCTCTCGGGGTGGATGCAGCTGTAATCTCACTCACTCTCTCCTTGTGTTGGTCCAGAGTACGAGGAGTCCAATTCGCCATGTTGAATCCTCCACGGTTTGAATTCTTGAATTCCTTCAGACATTTTGAACAACCCATGATAGCATTAGGTAGCAGGAAACCGCAGGTCTTCCTCCCTGCAGGCAGGTCGGCAGCAACGTTCAAAAGCGCCAACTTAACGGTCTTGCCATTTGGGCAATCGTTGGTTATAAGCCTTTTTCCCTGATGCCAGAATTCCTTGAGTTCGTTGACTAGGGGCCTCAGAAAACTGGTAAGGTCGGCAGGTTCTTTACTTAAGTTTGGAATGATACCGTATAGTATGACGTTCTCAAGTCTGTACCGCTCATTTCTGGGTAGGTTAAGTATTGTTAGGTAAATGCCCCCTACTGACATCGAAGCTTTCCGAGAGAATGGTTGAAACCAATCGATATTCATCTGAAGAGCCAAGTTGTTTTCATTATCAAGAAAGCCGTCGTTGTTCGCGTTAAAGTCTTTCCATACCGAACCCTCGTAGATATCAGCAAACACTCCGTTGGGTATCCTCCTGCCCTTCCACTCTCTACATTTCAGCTCAAAACCTGGACGTTTCATCATAACCTGCAAACTCTTCTCGAGCGACTGGTAACAGAATGTCCTGACTGGAAGGAAGGTAATTTCCCCCACAATCTTGGCCTCAGAAAACAATTTCCTGTTGCAGCGTTTTAAATCATCACCGATGGTTGTACACCTAATGGGTTGCTGAATACCATTACGATCCGTGTAAAAGCCTCGACCTCGCACACGCTCAGTGGTGGACAACACAGAATGCGACAACGTATAACAGGCCGGGCAGCATACACTCATAGAGTAATTAGTCATCGTTAGGTCTGTACCCAACCATTTGTACATCATCCGCATCGTTTTGGGGAATACTGCCTCCGCTGCTTGTGAAACCCGGTCATTACCTGCTACCGTCAATAATTCACAAATGAAGCACATAACTTTAGCCATTTGCGTATCACTGGTGAAGGTGTGGATCTGCCACTGCAAAAGAATGAACAGAACCCATGAAAATAGGCTTCGGATATTCTTATTAGGGGTACCACTAACAAGCCTTGCCAATGGGCTAGGACGACCCGTCCCGTCACCGAAAACCACTTTTAAGTGACGGATGGCCCTGTTGCGAATCTTGACTGCCTCTGGATCAAGCTTATCATTTTCTTCCGTTTCTTGGGAATCTTCCATGGTACCGTAATAGTCTTCCATATCATCACCTGACTCCTCATCGGCTTCCATGGGTACCGCCTCTTCAACAGGCTGATTGCGACCCACAGGCTGACTGTCTGCTTCTCCCGGATTCCCGACTTCAGCCTGCCGCTGATTAGCAGCTGCAGCTTCTGCCCGAATACCAGCTCCAACCTGGATACCACCTTCAGCCCGAATACCCGCTTCAACCTGCATACCACCTTCAGCCTCAATACCCGCTTCAGCCTGGTTACCTGCCTCAGCCTCAACACCCGCTTCAGCCTTGTTACCTGCCTCAGCCTGAAAACCTGCTTCAGCCTGGTTACCTGCCTCAGCCTGAAAACCTGCTTCAGCCTGGTTACCTGCCTCAGCCTGAAAACCTGCTTCCGCCTGGTTACCTGCCTCAGCCTGAAAACCTGTTTCAGCCTGGTTAACTGCCTCAGCCTGAAAACCTGCTTCAGCCTGGTTAACTGCCTCAGCCTGAAAACCTGCTTCAGCCTGGTTACCTGCCTCAGCCTGAATATCTGCAGCTTCGGCCTCAAGACCCACTTCTGACTGATTGCCAGCGCGTTGAGGTAAACCAAATGGGAGTGGTTCTGCAAGACACATGTATAAGAATAAATTAAATGTACAGTAGGGTTTCAGAGTACAGACTTTCCCACCCAATGTTGTTTCTCTGACTCAAAAGCTATGATAGAAAGATGCATGGAGGGATACATATATATAACGTCCATTGTTTAAGTCATTCATTATTTGAACAATTGTTTAATTGTCAAGAAAAGATTTAGGCTGCCGATAATTTTTCAAACACTAACTGATCATTAAGAGTATAGTAGGTATTTGAAAATAATATCTATGCGCGCAAGCTAGCTAGGAAGGTTTTGAAGGATATCGATTTCAGGTGAAAGTGACTTTATCCTAGTTATACTATTTATCTGGTACTCACCATGCTCCATAAGATGCTTCCTGTTATATGTACTTTTTGAAACTGCACGTTTACATGTGTCGCACCATCGGTTTCGGCTAGTGTCCATATTTCTTCTGGTTTCTGCCTGGTCACTGGTCAGACCCTTGAAACACCACGATCGCGAGGCCATGGCGAACTTGAGTTAGACAGCAGCACTTCAGGGCGATGAACCTTCCCCATTTGCGACCGCGACCCAAGTATTTATATATGGTACAGACCGACGCCTATGGTCCCACCAGCTGAAAGCCGCGAATTGCCGCGACATGCCACAGCCCCGACCCAGGGGTAGTTGCACTCGAGCTCCTAACCTCAGACACCCGTGTGAAATTAAAGCCGAGAACAGCCTGCCACAGTATTACCAGGAGATTACTGTCGCCTCCAGCCTGGCCGTCACGGTAGCGCGTTGTCGTGATTTGTCGGGCGCGTGAAGTTTCTTCAGCTTTCGAAACGCATCGATCGTCCGCCGTCTGGACTGGTGAGGGCATGACACCTGCCATTAAAACCTAGGGTCTATCCATTAAAGGGCGGTGAAGTTTCCTCAGCTTCCGAAACGCATCGGCCGCCGTCAGGTCGACTGGTGATAGGATTTCATCTGCCTTGAAAACTGAGCTCGAAGTTTAGCTCGAAGGTCAAACCTTAAGCTTTCTGCTACTACTTAGGGCCAGCTTATTTCGTTATATAGTGCGTTTGGTGTACGGCTACGTGAATATCATGAGTGTCAAAATCCTGAGTGCCACCCTTGGTGAGAATCTTCTTAATTACTTTTGTTCTACAAGTGATACGAGTCGATGGCCGACTTTCCAAATTATTCAAAATAGGTAAAACATATGTATTCATTCTGGGGGTCGCCCTTCCTAATTAATTAATATGGCCAGTTTTCTGAATTCTAGGGTGTGGCCATATGGCAGTTATAGTTTATTCTGTCTGTTTGAATAGCCTGGCCATGGTAATTTGGAACGAAGGTGTTTGTTTAAAGTTGAGATGACAACCTTCATGTTCTCTTCTTTCTTTTTTTTCAATATATAGCTGCCGCGTACTTGGTTCTTGTATCATGCGTGGAATTTGTTCGAGCTGCCAGTGGCGGACACTGGCCTAGGGTCGTTCACAATAAGCCTGGAGTAACCCGTACCCGGTTGGTCAACCTCACTGCTCCATTTACCGGTCACCCTCCACCAAAACACGATGCGATGACCGGCCTCACCTTTCATGACACCCTGCAAGCCTTGTTGGACCAGGACCATACCGTAACTGACACTGGATCTGAAGCCAACCCAGGAGACGGAAACATTAAAGAATTCCCAACTGTGGTACTTCTCTCTTCGTACACTCTTCTTCTTATCCTCGCCGTAGCCATAATTATTAGCATATTCTTTGTTTGCTCCGGAATTAATCGCATCTTCGCAGATGCTCGTTTTCGTGTATACTTGCTTGTCTCGGGCAATCACAGTGTATGGCTTAAAATAGGCACGTTCCCTGGACATTTTGGAGATTATATCTTTCAAACAGACGATCCTATCACACTGACTAAAGCCGAAAATATATGCCTAGGCGCACGATAGGAGAGCCTGTTCTTATGGGGAAATACCGGCCCGGTGAGCTTGCAATTAGTACTAATACTTCAGTCGACTTAAGCCGTGTTGACCTTGATTAAGTCTTGTGTGAAAAATGTTGTATTTTTGTGTGTTTACTACCAATATGCTGCCGAACGTGCGTCAATCGATACAAGTGTTATGGTTATAAATTGAATTTGTAGCTAAATAAAATTTCGGTTTTGGAAAGAGCAGTATGACGCTGACAAGAGCGCTTTTACTCTGGCTCGGGCTAGGGTCAACCCCTTATGTAATCTGTGAGACAGGCCCCTAATTTAGGGGCCTGAGGCTAAACTAGGTCTGCAACCAAAACTAGTAGTGGAATTAAATGTGGTTAACGCCACAATCTGGCGATCGGGCTCCAACCGAAATTATGGCTATAGCTAATTAAGCTATCGTCCCTTAATAAATCTCGACACCTAAATCGACTTGTTCGTTTTTTAAATTATTAATTTTGCAATGTCACAGAAGCTCCAAGTTACCTATACATAACTCCCGGAGAACTCCCACTTTAAAGGGTTACACTATATGCATGAGGTTTTTTTATTCTCTCACAGAAAGAATATAGGTCACCGTGTCATACAAATCCTAGAAAGTATTTCGGGTTCATCAGGAGACTACATGGTCACTTGTAAATTTTGATAGGTCCTACTGGCAGCGATGTATTTGATCATAATACAATTTCTGAAAAATTACTTTTGCAACTTACTGCATGGAATCTAACTAAAAAGGATCCACTAGAAAAGAAGTAACAGTTCTTAATTAAAACCGGCTTCATGCAACATTATTTTTTCATGACTGCGAAATAAGTACGAAGAGATGATTCATGTCGCATCATTTTAAAAATCGTATATCGAGCTTATGTTTGTTTAAAATACACTTTTTATGATTGATTTATGCTATTATTGATAACAGGCCTAGGTGTCATTCCATTGCTCTTCTAATGGTAGAGACCTTGTACCATAACACTCATCAAAAAAGTGTTGTATTGTAATCGATTTCAAGTTCGTGGTCTATCTTCAAGAAATAGCACATTCGGGTTTTCAACAAAATGACAGGTCATTATAGTTAAATGCGTTTCGTATCGTAAATAAAAAGTATTCATAAATTTAAGATTCACTTATGAGAAGGACCTGGATAACGCGTACGGTTTTAGACTAATATAAGGCGAGTCTTAGGCAACCAACATATCTATAGAAATACTTCCCTGCTTATCGAGCATGCCACAATCAAAACAAGAAGCGCAAAGTTCTTTGATAAAAGTTTATAAAACGACTATACAATTGAAGAAAGTACAAAGACCTAACATACAGCGTGACACAGATCGTACAATTAAACGTAGTGTAAAGAAAACATAAAGATGATAAACATAAACATCACATAAAATAGAGCTTTAAACAGACCCTTTAGAAATAAGTTAAATTGGCTGTGCATCGGCGATACCCGACCGATACGCGGGCTTCACCGCCCAGTCTGGGGTGTTGGGAGGAGGCTGTTGGCGTTTTGGATTATCGTCGGGGACATTGTTCCGCTTCTTTTCCAATCTAACGCCCCGCTGACGGCGGCTAAGTTCTTTTTTCTCAGTTTCGTCCAGGTGGGCTTTGTAGGCACTCAGCTCATCGCTCTCCCACACGAGCGGTTTGACGCGGCGGTGGAATCGCTCGGTGGTCTTCCCGTCTTTGTCGACCGGAAAATAAAGTCCGCGCTCCTCGTCGCTCGTGTAGTCGGGGGTGAGGAGGCGCCTCACGGAATTCTTACGAGCTTCGTCCCACGTTGTGACGAAATTTTCCAACCCCACTATCCGTCTTTTGAGCTTCTGCAAAGTTAAAAAGACACTTTTTTATTTTAATACAGTTACGACATACTTGGTCAAGAACATCAAATAAACACAAACAAGTTTTTCAATATTTCAGTTGCCTTAATTTAAAAGCTGGTCACTGCGGTTAATTTCAAAAGCGTTGCTTTATCCTTGGTCTCTATAACATACAGGCACTTTTTATTAATTGTGTCATATCCATTCTAATTGTATGTCAAGATTATTGTCCAAGGAAGCAAGTAAGGTTACAGTGCTCTATAAAAATTCATAATGTAAAAAAATTATAATTGTTTCCCAAGTTTCAGTGTTACAACCATAAGATCATTTCACAGCCGGGCCCCCTGTTTTAAGCCAAATTGCCGATTCACAGCTACAGCCCCCGGTATAGTTCCGACCGCAGTTCGTACGTATACCCCTTTTTGAACCGAGTGGGTCCCCGGGAAGTCACACCCCCTATACCATAGACCCCCAGTCTGTCTACTCAGATATAAAAGTAGGACATATCATCGTTCTTCAAAATAGAAAACAACCCCTTTCCACTGACATTTATACCAAAAAATCGACCCCTTATTCTTCAAAACGCAGACATTTTGTGGCCAAGAAATACCCTTTTTTCGTGAAATTTCATATTTCCCAGGAAAAAAAGACCCTTATTTTCATATCATGGATATTTGGGATGAAAAAGTAACCTTTTTTCTAGAAACAAGGACATGTGAATTTTGTCAAAATAGACCCTTTCTTCGCGTTTTTTAGAACAATGATGCGTATCCTTCCACCCAAGGAGTGGACAGACTGGGCATAGACCATAGACATTACTCTTTCTCCTCGGCTTTGCACTTTTCCAGAAAAAAAAAAATTAACGGAATATGTTTGAAAAGTGTAAAATTTCGGCCTGCCTGAATCGAACTACGTCAAACAATGTTGAGAACAATAGTCCGCAAAAGCCATGACGTCAGGCGGGCCCCTAACGGTCACTGCACGCTGCTCCCGTGCCTAAACATGGGCCGGGCTGGGCCGGGGGTCCCCTCTATGAACTTTAGTAGGACCCAGCTGTCAGATTTGCTATTTCCACTAATAATGCTCGCAAACTTATGAAAACATGTATTTTCATAGGGGAACTATCAATGTGCATTATGATATACTTGAAAAGAAAAAGAGTTAATAAATAGCAAAGTTATAGGCAATGTTATTGTCTGTGTGTACGGGTGACCGCGGTCCAGCCGGGTGTTATCGGTGCCCCCTCCAGGGCGGGCCGGGCCGGTGACCAGGGGTGTAGGGTTACCGGGGCCGGTCGTAAAAGGTTTAGGCCCAACACGTGTTGCGGGAGGGGTCCGTGACGTCAGACTTTTGTGGTCTATAGAGGAAGTCTGTAGCAAAAATTTATTTACCTCGTTCACGTGGTGACGGATGATAGCCTTTTCATTGTCAGCCTTCATTCGGTTCTTCCGGATTCTGTTGGCCCTGCTTTGGAGGGTCTTGAAGTAGGTGTTGGCAGCAGCTAGAAAAAGAGGAAGGACATGAAGTATGCTTAAAACTGGAGCCATTAAGTAGACAAAGGCAATATAAAGGCAATAAATCAAGGGAATACATGTTAAAAATGCAAAGTGAGGGTCAACATATTATTCAGGAATTAAAACCATCATTACACCGGTATTATATTTCTTTGTCCAGATAATAGAACTTACGTTTTTTTCAGATGACTGGGAGGATAACTTAAATTATAAAAGTAACAATTTCCAATGTAAGTGGAGCCTATTTAGACACTAAAAACAGATTTCCAGCATTTCAAGCATGTTAAAATTTGTGTTAATTGAAGGACCAATACTTTGGAATCATGGACATTAGATGCATGAAATGTACAGCTGCAGGTTAGTTAACAAAGAAACTTGCTACCTATGGGACTTACCTAACACCTCTTCTCTGGGGGTATCTGGCCCCAGGCACACGTTGTCAACAACGGCCTTGATGATCGCAACGTTATCTGGGTGTTTGATCCCCGCCCTGAATGTTGGAATATATTTATATTGTTCAATTCATCGGCATCACGTCAAGTGCTCTATGACTCTATTAACATGAAAAAAAACAGCAAAACTTATATTCAGCTGCAGCTTCTGGTGTTCAGGAACACATTACCCATTGCTTACTTAAAAACAATATTTTTTTCTGTACTATTCATGTTGTTATGACGTAATCAACTTACCCACGGTTCAGGTTGAATCCCCAATCAGGGTCACCTCTCTTGGCCTTGTAGGCCGAACGAACGAGTTCCTACAAACAATATAATAAGCCAATAATTAATAGTGGACTTCTAACTATATGTCAGTGTACGAAATCATTACGGATTTTCGTTGTTTTCCGGGATGTTCCCTGGCGGCGCGGCAAAAGAGAAGAACATCAGGGCTATACTAGGAATACTAGGAATGAGATCATTTCTAAACAAACCGAGAACTATATTAAACGGTAACGTTTTCAAGGTGAGATTATTAGTTAATTATAAGCTGTAAAAACAAACTTTAGAACTTACACATATTTCATTGCGTGGTTTGGGTGGTTTGTCAGCTGCAGCTGGCTTCGCTTGGTTCACGAGCACCTCCACCTGGGCCTTTGCCGCAGCCGCTTCAGCCTCTGCCCTTCGGCACTTCTTCTCCAGCTCCTCCATCCTGGCCAGCAAATGGGCCATGGACGGTTCAGCTGTAGACGTGGAGGGGCCGGACGAGGACGAGTATTCGGGCGTGAACGACCTTTGGGACGTCGTCGACGAGAACGACCCTTGCGATGTCAAGGGCCCGGGCGTGAACGACCTTTGGGACGTCGTCGACGAGAACGACCCTTGCGATGTCAAGGGTCCGGGCGTGGACGACGTTCTGGACGTGGAGGTGGGGAACCATGGATGGGATTGAGACGTGGAGGGCGTCATCCCCCAGGGCATGGATCCAGAGGGCGTGGAGGGCGTGGAGGGCGTGGACGACGATGCGGATGCAGTACCGCCTTGGGAACCACCAAGGCTAAGCTCAACGTCGTTGAGGGTGGATCCCTCTTCCGCGTACAGGGAGTGATCCGCAGAGAGATCCGCAGAGAGATCCGGAAACCCATTCTGAGACCCATACTGACGCGCATCCTCAGACATATCCAACAGCAGAGTACCTACGCCTGCTGATGAATCATGATCGGTTATTTTCTCGCCACCCGATTTGGGGCTGCTGGTCAAGATCCTGCATGAGCTCGTAGACGGGTTTGACAGAACAGAGTCACTATAATCAGTTGACCCGTTCATGGTGGCAGCAAGTTTTCAAGTGATCTATATAGCCATATGCCACGCCGTATTTATACATGCCGGGCAGGCCCCCCTGTGGATACATGATCTGGTGAAAGCGATCTTTTATCGATGAGGCAAGACTTTGAACATAAGTTACGTGGTAGACGTGACGGGGTGTGGACGGGGTAAGAGAGACTTTTACCATAAGTTACGTGCTAGCCGTGACGGGGAGTACATGGGGTATCAGCTGATCAGCGACACCCTCACCGCCGCCCCTTGTGAGGCCTGTTACGTGTCAAGAAGTGTTAAGACTACCCCGCGGGCCGCGTGCCGCGGTACTCCTGTGAGGGACCTGACACAGAAGCTAGTTGACATGCGCCGCCTCAGATGGCCAACAGGTGGACGCGGTCATCATAGACGCGTGTCCCGGTGTCAAACGCGACAGAAGTCATTTCAGATGAACCCCCTGTCGATCGGCTCTCTGAAGAAAATAGCGGCCTATTAGACGTGCTTCGCACTACCCAGTGTAAAAACTTGTGAAGCCCCCGGCTAGAAGAAGTCGTTTTAGTTGTACCTTACCTAGCGTTTAAGTTGTCGACCGAGGGTTAACTTTTCGCTAAAGACTAGACGAAGCCCTTACAGTACCTGGGGGGTTGTGATGTCGTGTGGGGTGGGGGGTATAAGTATGTGCCTGTACTATACACTGGTTCAGAACAGCCACTTGATGGCCATGGACATCAAGCGACTGTTAAACGCAAGTCTGCGTCTGCGTCTTGTTCGGGAGGAAAGGCCAGTGGTGAGACCTAGTCACCTCCAACCCGCGGACCAATCCGACCATCAGTGGCTGCTTCTCTTGTTAGTGATATACCTGGGGTGGAAATTTATCGGTATCTTCTGGAAATTGGCAGCAGGCTGTCGCTCGTTGGCGCAGGGTCAACGTTGGAGGGCTACAGTGCAGTGCTGTCTGAGAATCTACTGCCGATGGGAAACGCTCCTATTTCCACTGGCTCCCATTCCCGCCGAAATGGAAGCCGTAGGAAGTGCTGCCTGCCCACGAATGATCATCCAAAGACCGAGCATCCTGTCCAAGGCCCTGACTGTCGCCTGGTCGGGCCCACTCACGGTCCATCTGAATGGCAGTGACGAACCCTTGACGTTGGAACTCCCGCAAGAAGTCAAGATTCCTCGTATGGAGCGCGTGCGCCTGAACAAATTTTTCAGGCACAGACTTTGTAGAGCGAGCGTTTGCCTGATAAACAACAGGAACAACATGGCCCAAGAACTACTCCCAGCCGAAAAACTGGGCTGCATGCCTGACGTAGACTCTTGGGTGTGATGAACAGTTATATAAAAGTGTACGATATGTTTGAAGTAGATATGGGAAAATTTTATTTGTGAAATGCATATGTTCACGAAGCTTTCGAGTTACATATGTACATTAGTGTATGTTCAGTAAATACAATTATGGGAAAATAGGCGAAACGTTGACACGTGGACATCCTAAAACCTTTTCCGCATGCATAACAATAAAACATTTTGATATCATGAACTTGTGTAGTCGTATGTGGCTGTGACTAATTATAAATGGGAATTCATGAGGATAATGTGAATGAATTGCAGCTGTGTGACGAAATTATGAGGGCGAGTATATATTCTAAACAACAAAAATCGAACATGAATGAGAACTGATAACTTTTGAGCTGCAATAAAAGGAAGAGTTAATAGCTAATGTATATGGGTCTACAATTTAGTGCGGCTGCCTGTTTGGGAGAAGGAGGAAGTGGTAAAATGATATCGACTTCGGTAGTGAAGTACTCATTACCTATGTGGATGGACGGTTTACTCTCGAATACTACACCATAGTTGGTACGAAAACGGTTTACCGTACTGGTGCATAGGCATGGCTTAGCTGAGACAGTGCCCAGGATAAAGAGTCCACGAAGGAGGAGTATGGATACTGTTGGAGCCATGTCTGATGCAGGCTAGAGACCGCTCTAGTCTTTTATTACTTTTTCCCAGTCACGGGAAGGAGTAGACAGACAGTGGCCACGTGCACCTGGGATCTAAAGGTTTTGACCTCCGTGCAGAAACCTTACGTTAATGCCAAAAGAAAAGCCGTGCGAAGAGTATAAGCTTAGGCGTATGCTTGCTAGTAAGCTTTCGTTGGTTAGGGTGTCGGCTTGTTCTAATTGAATTGGAAGGCAGACTTCAAAATGAATTGTTGGCATGGGGTTCCTTAACTTGTGGATGAGAAGTGAGAAAGCCTGTAAATGCCATTACTGCCTGATATTTATAGGTTTTATTTGCAGGTGGTTTATATGGAGTTCAGGCCGATTTAAGTCTGGACTGGCTGAAATTAGTCTCAAACCTTAAGGTCGGCTTTATATCTAACCAGCTTAGACCCAGTTTAAGGTGAATTATTTAGGGTAGTTATATAGGCCGGGAGGTACCTTTTATCCATACAGAAAATGTTTAATGAATTTTTAATGAATCTCATCTCTCACGGATGACTTCAAAAGAAGTTAATTTCAAACACTTTTAATACTCCATCTATGGATGGTAAGGGTAAATGGTTTTCCGGGTGGGAGGGGCGATGGATGGTAGGGTGAAATAGGCCTGTCAAAGATTTAGCTACATGTGCTTTGCAGGCGAACGTAGGTTGGGTATGGAAGTGCCCGACCCAGCAGGTTCCCTGGGGCAACTCTGGCCCGTGTTAACTCGATAACTAACCCCTGATTAATGGCGGGGAGTCCGTCAGATGACACCCAGCATGATACCTGTGTCGCTCTTGAGTGGGTTTGGTGTGAGTTATGTGATTACGAAGACTGTGCCCCTGCCCTTGTCAGATGTCAGAGGGGGGTACAGATTAGATGGGGTGCTTCCGGGGACTTATGGGTGTTAATGGATTAAGGCCGGCCATGATGGACGCTTCCAAACTTTGCCGCCGTTAGGAATGGACCTGGTTTATTAGGAAATGTTATGCACAAGGGAACAGGGGAGCGAGGGATAGCTGCAGAATCGCGAAAATGCTTTCTGTCATGTTACTTAAAAAGTACATGGAACTTGTTAACTAATGGTCATATTTAACTGAGACAATTAATTTAAATGAAGTGTGATGCCCAGTGTCTCCTGTTTATTCAGATGCTAAGATCGGGAAAGAAGGTTATTTAGAATGTTTGCAAGAAGTATATATAATAAATTTATAATATTCGGAATTTCAGCCGGATCAGTCTCATTACCATTAGGACTATCATGTTTAAAAGTAGTAGTTGAGGAGAGGGCGGGTTCGAGCAGGTTTTTTTTTTTTTTTTTATAATTTTCCAATTTTTTTTAGGGTCTTTTTGATTTAACAACTTTTCGATTACAAATGGAGAGTTCTCCTTTAAAAAGCGTAACGTCCCGATCCTGTTTAAAATAAGTTAACAATCAACCTCCTCTCTTGACATGACGATTAGGGTTCAGAGTAGTCCTATCCTTATCATTAATTTGATAATACAAGTCTGATGGATGAACGAAAAAACGTAAGGCATGAAGGGGATTCGAACCCGGGGCCGGGAGAGATAGCTGGTAGCCAAAAATCCACCGGGTTCAATAATACGATGACGTCGGAAACCAGCGAAAGCCGTCTAGAGGTCCTTCCGGTCGCAGGACCAAATACGTCGAAACTACGTTGGGGAAAACGATGACGGGCAATGTAAATTGAAGTTGATAAACTTGCCTTTCCGCCGACAGAGACACATCAGTGACAATTGAGGGCGATCAAAATTAATAACTTGTGGTATTGCTTGTTTTCCAAATCGGAAAACCCACTGAAACACAAGGACCGAAGCTACAAAGTGTCTGTTTTTGGTAAACACCTTTCTGGTTGCCCCGATTACACCCACGGTATATATATGTCGCAAACTCTGTAGGTTAGTGGGTCTGGTTGTGCAACCAACGAATGAAATGCAATGAACTGAATATGGCACAGATGAGTTCGCCAGACCTGGGTGGTAGGATCTAATCGAACTTGATGCACTCGATTAGCTCCTACCACTCTAAATTTTCATTTTTTTCGGAAGTTTTATTTGTAATAATGGTGTTAAAATGACCAGATGGCCCACGGGCCGGTCAGGGGGGTTGCAGGGGTGGACCCAGGAATTTATAGAGGGGGGGGGGGCAATGCATTAATCTATGTGGAAGGGGCCCCTTTTTAAACGACGTGATTTAACAGGGGAGGGGAGGGGAGGGGGGGCATGGCCCGTCAGGCTAATATAGCGCATTTATCATTTCTTATGTCGAGAGTTAAATAAGGGTAAAAACTTGAAATCACACAAAATAATAGTTTTATGTGTAGTCAAGGTTATTTAATATTATCATTTTCAGTGAAAACCATTTGCGCTTTCAGCCCTTTCACCCTGTATTTCCAAGAAGTTTAAGAATCTGGTTTAGGCAGCCTGGTTTAACTCCTAAATAATGTGTTTCAAGAAAATCTGTTTTAAAAATGCTATATTTCTACCTGTTTTAGTTAAACTAGTACTGTATCTAAGGGACAGGGGTGGACGGTCCCAGGAATTTGTAGAGGGGGGGGGGGGGCCCAAAAACAGGAATGTACGGGGGGGTGGGCCCCCCCATCAAACATGATTTAACAGGGGAGGGGGGGGGGTGGGCGCAAAGCCCGTCTGCCCCCCCCCCCCCCCCGGATCTGCCCATGAAGGACCTTAAAACAAAGTTAAGGTGGAGAGTTCTAGTTGAAATGGTAAACAATAAATAGGGCGAAATATACAAATTTAGAATAGGTTTATGAGGCTATAACTTGTGAATTGTATTAGTTAGCGTGTTTTATTCTGTTACTGAGTTCAGTAGCTAGGTTGGGAAAGGTTAACGTTGGGACCAAATTATTTTTGCCTTATAATGCTTACACGAGTCTCACAAGCGAGTTTAAGAAATCTGGTTTAAAACAGGCTTAAACCATATTTGCTTTTTGGAAATACGCTCTTAAAACTTTTAGCTACAAGTTTGGTTGAACTAACCCTATTTTTTTTTAGAAATAGGCCTATTGGACACCACTTTCATGGGATGGAAAACCATTATTGATATGATATATGTGATAAGATTTCTCAAAAATATTACTTTCATTTCATGATAAGGGTTGTACCCAACATCATGGGAGACAATTGTTTCATTATTGATTAATCATAGAGGTTATAAAGTTAAATCACGCTTTATCGCTGTTTTTACGCATTTGATTAATTATTATGAATTATTTTGATTTTATATAACTTTTGTTTCTATATGTAAGGGCTATTAAAACTAAATGCGCTAATGATATACCAATGTGAGCGATACAACCCTGTTTTACCCTAGTTGTGTGCACACTATAGGCTACTCCTTCTGCGCTTCAGCCTCATCTATTCTTATTAGGTCAGGAAACTGAGTATTATTTTTGTTGAGCTTAGAAACCAATATCAACCTGCGTTTATAGATTATATGCACAAATGTGGGAAGGCCAGTGTAGATAAATAATAGTGTAGCCCTGAAGTTGCCCTTTTTAAAGGTAAATGAATAAGAATGAACGGTCGGTGGTTATGTCGCTCATTTAAACTTTGTATGGCGGATTTTTATAGGCTCATTTTTGATAGAACACGAGAAGTAATCTAATAAGAAATTCCAAACGAAATTTTCAGATTGTGGAGCCAAATTGCTTAATCCAATCGTGAGTGGGGGGGACTGGGTACGCCACTGCTGGCAATTATATTGGTGCCTGAATGGAGGGTAGGTACGTTAAGACGCCGAGAAGGTTGGGCGTGTGAAGAGAACTATGAGTGGACGGGACTATTGTGACACAATATAATTAACACCCCCTGACTTACACTTATATACACGCCAGAAGGGGAAGGGAAAATTTGAGGTGGGCGCAAAAGTATTACCTAACACGCCCACTGCTATGGGTGGTATAATGATACTTTGATTTTTCAGGGATAATGGTGGAGTAAGACTTACACTCCTTGACACGTTTTAGAGCAAGTGGTTTCAGACACGGCCGAGCCTGTCTAATGTATGAGATCAAATTCTTCCCGTGTTAGCACTAGCCCGCTAGTACCGTTACTAGTGCAAATCAGGTCGGACTAGTGCGTTTTTTGAACAGCTAGCCTGATGGGCTAGTGTGGTATTATCATATTATACGGTAAAACTCTAAAAATAAAATCAAACAACTTTAAATATTATACTCAGTCTTTTTGGACTAGTGGACTAGTGCAGAAAAAAGCTAAGATCTATCCCTGTCTGAGTCTGGTCCTTCGTGTATATTTGTTCCAAATCGTGAACATTCCCTTAAGGACATTGGAATCTAAAGGTTATCTACCACCCCCCACCCCACCCCCCCGTGTTGGTGGTTAGGAAAGATCAAATCGAGGGAATTGAACATACACTTAACTTACCTATTCATTTGCACACTTGTCACATATAATCTCCGACGCCATGATCTGCGCTGGCTCATACTGCCCACACGCTGGGTGGAATACTGCTTGGCAGTAGATGCACATCAGGTAAACTCTGTAAAGGCAATGTGGGTTGGTCTATATAGCAGAACCAGTTTTCATTTGCAAATAGGGTTTATGTCGAATATTGTATAATTACGTTTAGAAATATTAATACCAAAATGGAAGAAGTTCTTCCCTTACACTTGATATTAGAATATTGTTGGCGTTTCAAATGTTGTAAAAACAATAATAACAGTAATACATACCTATATTTGGTGTCGAAGAATATACCACGCGGAGCAATCACACTCGTGTCTTCGTCGAAGGCATCCATGTCGATGTCCCGCTCATTTGTCAGGTGGTCTCGGTCTACCTAAAGGAATGAATAGAATATAAGTATTCAGTAAAACCGCAGGCACTAGTGGCACAGTATCCATTTATCCCATCTTTTTTTAGTCAAGTTAGTTGCAGATTATCCAACCGGCGCTAATTCCTCCTCCAAGCCACACATAATTTTTGCTTGGACCCACGCGGTCATCATCAAGACTGTTATAACTAATTTTCTTAACTGGCTATATAATTTCAACATTTACCTTTGAGGGTTGCTCCCCACAGAGGCAGCACTCCCAGTCAGAATGGCTGTGCACACTACCATTCCCTGGGCTGCAGCCGAAGAGATCCGCACTGCAATAAAGATGGTACAAATTTAGTGGGGTTAATTCTCAACTCATCTCACGTCGACGCCTAGGAATAAGTTATGTATTTTATAATAGTGACAATAAAAATTTAACCAATTCAATAAATAAAAGAAAGTACCTCGTGAAGCTTGCGTTGTCCAACGGTGTCAGCCCAGGTGACACATTCTCGTCTCGAGTCGGAGCCTCAACCATTCTTATTCGTCGTCTCGACTTTAAAGGGGCCGTCGGCGTCTCCGGCGTCCTCGGCCGCTTCGGGGTCTCGGTGTATGGTCTGAAACAAGAGTAACAGCATTTCAATAAAACGTAGATCTACGCTCAATAGGCAAATCACCGATACTCTGCTTAATATCGCAGTCATGAATGGCAATGCTAATAATTAATCGAAGTCACTCCTCTCTTAACAAGCTAAGACAGATATTATACTTATAGGTCTCGGAAAGGGCAAGCCTCGGCCCATGTTTGCTTAGTGGGCCATCTTGTAAACATCGATCAGCTGTTCTGTTCAGCTGTGACCTAGATACTGTACTTTACACAGAACGCGACTTTTCCCTAATCCCAAAAATCAAAGGAGTTATTTAAAGTCTGCAACATCTTTTATAATCAATCGTATCCATTTCCCATTTACTCACCTGACTCCTGGTGTAGAGGATTTGTGGTTTAGAGCCATGTCTGGATGTTCGCACTGATAGTCGAATGTAATGCTCTTTTGCTCGTCTGCGCCGGTCGTGTTAGTCAGGAATTAATTAGGTCAACCGTGGGCGGAGTCTTATATAACCACGCGCCTACCGACCTGGGTCAACGGAAGGCGCCGCTCAAAAAAAAAGTCCCGATCGTAAATTTTGGATACTGCAACTTATCAATCGTTTTAGCTACAATATTTATGATGTTATTTATACAAATCACCATTTTCAAGTACCTAGCTACACATATTGTCTAGGCATGAAGTAGCCTTTTTCAAATCAACGCGTACTCCTTTCTCCCTATCTTTTTTAATATTCTAAACAAGAATTAATGCGCCCAACTGCGATTGATTCCCCGCCAATGAATCTTATATTTCCACCAAGTCCACTCATTAGCCCCGGGTCGAAATGAAATACATGTTTACTGTAAGTTCCTGTACATCAGTTCTGGGTGGAAAAGAAGAAAACGCAACCCAACATATGCAATAAAAAAAAAACACGGTACCTACGGTGCACTCTCTGGTGCTCAGTGTATCGTACAGTTACCATACGATTGCTTGAATAATTCAATCTTAAAAAAGAACTCCAGTAGAAGGCACGGTTCAGTTGTACATTTATTACATATTAGGGACCCACTCAAGTTTCAGTTCCCAATTTACAAGTTGGAGTGGTCGAGGTAATTATGTTATGTTCAAGGAGACTTTACGAAGAAGATGTATTTGTGTCCAGGTCATATGTAAGTGTCACCAGTATACCTGGCTCACCCGCTGCAACCGTAACCAAGTTGTAGCGCAGAATCTGTTGCTTTAGCAGTCTTCTTAAGAGGAAGTTTGTCACAGGATTCACTTTGACTGAGGTTTCCAGTGTCGATTCTCGGTCTGTTCTGCTGTCTATGACATTAATGTCCGTACTAAGTGTGTAGTCTCCTCCTAGGAACGAGTCGCATTCTATGTTAAGAAAAAGATCACCCTCTGTGATAAACACGTAGTCGGTGCAATGTCCCGGGAACGTAGCAAGTTGAATCCACACATTCTGACACGAGCAGGTAAACCTTAAAGTTATCTTGCTTACATATGCCAATTAATCTTGCAAAACCCCAAATCATGATGGCCAGTGCCAATGGAGAGACGACTACCGTAAGCAAGTAGAATTGGATTCGAATAAAGGTGTTGCTATTTTCACACAGACTCTCTTGTTCCTGTTCTTCTATTGCAGCTCTTGGTTCTACGGTAGTCCCATATTGGTTCAGCATGGACTCCAATCTGTCGTGGTAAGGCATTGGGGTCATTAAAGGTAATGTTTCTCTGTTGTTAGGTCTTCCATCGTCGTTTACAACCCCTTTTCGTGCTGACCTGGTGTCGTCGACATTGGTTAAGTCTCTCAACCGCTCCATGAACCGGCTGCCTCACAGGGGCTTAATATTTCGAGCTCCACTCAGGTCGCCTTCCAGCAAGAGCAGCACCAATGGGCCGTAGATGTAGACTAGAAATAAAGACAACCAAAGGGGGGAAATCAATTAATGTCAAATAACAGTACACCGATCTAAGGGACATTGTTTAACTTTATACAAACTCAAATTGCCTCAGTACATTACGACCGATAAAGGTAAACAAAGTTAGGGGGTTCACTTTCATTATGTCCTTTAAATATGTTATCGTTCTACCATTTGTAATGCATTAGTCCAGCTCACCTGAAAAGAGTTTCATCTTAAGTTTGTCCCGCACTCGGCAAGGAATCCAATCACGTTACCTGGTTGGAATGTCACTGTCTTTCTAGATCTGTTGTAGGCAGTGGGTTATATATAGTGCTCACTTTGGGATAATGTTGGTAGATTCAACGGCGCATATATATATGAACCACCGGTCGGCGCGCAGCGACACCTTTGTTTGGCACATTTCTCTCACCCATGTGTGGCTTGTGAACCGTTGTCCATCAGCCACTGAGAAATCCCCGTGAATGCTGCGTTCGCAGTTTGGAATTTCCCACCGCTCCAACAAGGGACCTAGGTCGCCCTGGTCCAGCATTCTCGGTTGGTAGCAACTGCCGACCTCAACACCAAGCCTAGAACTTACCTGTCCGCGTCCGCATATGACGTATAAGACTATCTAACTATTACCTTGTTTGCAGAGTTACTAGATCATCAGCATTATGTTAGGGCTCGCAAGCCTTTCTAAGGAGCAGCTACGCGCCTACAAAGCCATGAATAGGGGTACCCACAAATGGTGTTGGTCCTGCTCGCAAGCCATACCTAGTACTCGGTACTACAAACAACACGCAGACAGCAAATGTTTCGTTCGAAAGAAAAAAGAAGGCAGCAAAAGTAAGTGGTGTAAACGTTTGATTATAAGTTGTTGTTTTTTTAATGTCTGAAGGGGCGTATAAATGCCGTGTGTTGCTACTCTTTTTTTTTTCTCGTCTGTTCTAGTGTGGTACTTATAAAGGTACATTTTTTTCACAGGATCTGCGGATGCTCCTCCATATCAACACATCCCGAATGAAACTGCATCGTTTGGATCTGACAGTAATGACGACCAGTCCACTGCTACCTACCCTACCTTGACGGAATCGAGTAACGAGAAAACTGTTTCGGCGGGGCCCCCTGGACAGGTAGCTTCACGGAAAAGATCCCATGCCATCATGTCCGGCAAGGGAGTTCGCCCAACCGAGGTTTTATCTGTAGTTCCCACTCAAGCGAGAGCTGTTTCTGAGGAACCCGGGGGACAAGAAGCGTCAGGGAAAAGATCCAACACCACCATGTCCGGAAACCCAATTCGCCCGGCAGAGGATGTACCCACCCAAGCTACGGGGTCTTCTGCACCACGTGCACCGGCCGTACATCAAGTCCCCCCCCTGAATAGATCTTCATCGTCCAAGGTTTATTTATCGTCCCTGGACCAGGTGGTAATCGCTCAACTCAACGACACAGGCGAGGTATCTCCGCGCGAACGGACAGTGGTTGGTCGGCATGGTAAAGAAATTCAAAGTATCATTACATGGACTGCGTTTTTCATTTTGCAGTGGCAGATTGCTAACTTCACGAGTGACACGGCCCTCACGACATTACTTGCGTTTGTATGTGAAGTACTGTCCCTAGGTGGAAAGGAAGAATATGCACGTGTCATTCGTAATGTCTTTCCTACCACCATGTACAAGGTATACAAGTGGCTGGGAGTAGGAGAAAGTTCGTTCCAAGAGACTACTATTTGCTCCAAGTGTTACACCTTTTATCACGATGTTCGCCAGGTGCTGTGCACAGGCCCAAATGGCACTCAGAGAATCCGGCGATGCTCAGTGAAGGTTTTCAATGAAGATAAACCATGTGGCACAGAACTCTTCAAACGAGTCAAGGTAGGTGGGAAACTCCAATATGTGGGTATTGTCACCTACTGCTACAAACCCTTGGCTTGCAGTCTTGAAGAAATGCTTCAGCGCCTGGGATTTGAGAGGAAATGTAAGCAGTGGAGACACAGGAAAGTTCCAGAAGGATTCTACTGTGACATTTATGATGGGACTGTATGGCAAAGGTTTGTAGATTACGGGTTTTTAGGGGATAATGACAATTTGGTTCTGCAGATTAATGTTGATTGGTTCCAACCATTCTCTAGGAAGAGCTCCTGTTCTGTTGGCGGTATTTATCTAACGGTTCTCAATTTACCCAGGGAAGAGCGCTACAAAGTCGAGAACGTCATACTGTTTGGCATGATTCCCAACCTCCCAAAGGAACCTGCGGACCTATCGACGTTTTTGCAGCCTCTGGTGGAGGAACTGAAGGTGTTTTGGAGACGCGGAATGGTCTTAAGATCATCTGAATGGCCCCTGGGCAAACGCGTGAAGGTTGCACTGATGAACGTGGCTGCAGACCTGCCCGCCGCCAGAAAGGTATGTGGGTTTCTGTCGCACGCAGCCAATATGGGATGCTCCAAGTGTCGGAAGAATTTCAAGGGCAAACCCAAGCGAAACTATTCTGGTTTCGAAATGCATTTATGGCCGATGCGCATGTGGGGCCATCATAGGAAGCAAATTGATAACATCAGAGCGGCCAGTACACGCAAGGAGAGGAAGACTCTGGAGAAGAAATATGGAGTTCGCTACACCCCGTTCCTGGAACTGTCCTACTTCAATCCCATCGAGTAAGTTAACATTAAAATGATCCTCGTAACCTACATAAAACCTACACTTTCATGACTTATTATGTTGACCGAATATTTTGAGCCATTAGTGCATTTGTATTCCCTCCTGCCCCAGGGGGGTCCAGGTGAAATTTTCCAATAGCACGCCTAATTCTTTTCAAAATCCTGGATCCGCCCCTGCAGCTGGTTGTAGTGGTGGCATCGTCCTGTATATGTGGCCGGTTGTTTTGCACCATTGTCTGCTAATAGCGTCCCTATCCTGTTACTGTATTTACAGATTCCTCTCCATCGATGTGATGCACAACGTCCTACTTGGTGAGTCTTCAAGGAACAATCATTTCATATAGGCTTATGTTTGCTATTGAGGAATTCGACTGCCTTTATTTTAATTAGAACACTCTAGTCAGCGTTTACTAGACTAATGCCCAAATGTTTTGCTCTATCTATTTCAGGTACAGCCAAGAAAACCTGGAAAATGTGGGAAAAGCTTGGAGCACTGACCAAAAAGAAGATACTCATTATTGATGAACGCCTGGAAAAGTTCAAGCAAGGACTACCAGATGACCTGGTCGTAACGAACATAAAATCCAATGCTGGTACGTGGACGGCCAAAGAGTGGAAAAACTGGGTTACCGTCTCTTCCGGATATTGTCTCCAAGGTCTCTTGGCAAAGAAACACCTGAAAACATGGCAGCGGTTCGTTATGGCCACTAGAATATTATGTCAGCCGTGCATAGCAGACCAGGAGATTGATATAGCACATAAACACTATCTCCAGTACTGCCAAGAGACCCAGGTACAGTTTGGGAAGGAGGTGGTTACACCCAACATGCACCTTCATTGTCATCTGAAGGACTGTCTGCGTGAGTACGGGCCTGCGCCCAGTACATGGCTTTTCAGTTATGAAAGGTACAATGGTTTTGTAGGAGACCTCCAAACCAACAAACGTCAAATTCACAAACAGTTTATGAAGAGATTTCTTCTCACAAAGACCGTTAATCATATGCGAAGTGAAATGCCGCCCGAGTACAAGAAGGAATTATTACCTCTCTGCCACAAGACACAGACCTCAATTCCCACCGTCATCGATACAATGCAAGTCCCGGAATCAGAGGTGGCAGAGTGCCAACACCTCTGGAGTAAGATGGACGGCTTTGAGACGACCGAGACAGGAAAGACAAAAGGGCTGGATGCAGACGATTACGCTCTCCTCCTACAAGCTTACGGGAAAATGTACCCCACTGAACCCCAATTGCTTGAAACACACACGTTCTCCGAAACATGTAATACTTACAGCACAGTACAGTACGGACAGTATAGCTATGTCAGCACGATGTCCGGTCGAAAGGTCAAGTTCTGTTGGTTCATGGCCAACTGGTACGTAGATGGAGGTGGCGAATGCGAAGAGCGACCCTGTGTTATCAGGTACTTCATGAGACATGCCATGACGTGTAATGTGACTGGCCTGAGGAGAGAACACTTCTTTGCCGTGGTGAAGTGGTTCAGTGAGGCTAGAGATCCAAACCCCTTCATTCGTCCGTTAACCATCTGGAGACACTCAAAGTATGAGGAACCCACTTGGGCGTGCTTCCTGCCAGTCATGCGAATCACTGGTCGCTTCGGAGCTGTTAACGAGGGCGAGAATATGGTTGTTTGTCCGATTTTGTGTTCTGTTTTTGTCTGAAGCATATACAATCGACTGATGTAAGTGTACAGTTGAATCACTTTCTCAACCACACATGAAACAGGCAAGCAGTTGGACTCATGAAGCATTATAATTAATAGTCTCGAAGTCCTTTGATAGAAAAAAAAAAGCGTCATACATAAATTGCAGCCATCCTTCACCCCACCCGCTGACCTCCGCACTTACTATATGAACGGCGCTAAGTAGTAGGGCAGGGGTCTCCGCTATAGGCGGGGGTGCTCTCAAGGGCCTATCCTTGAAAGCCCCGACCTGCTACTTTTGTAGTGGCAAGGGAATCCTCTCACTCTGTCACATCTTAACCCACCTCAAATGCAAATATCATGCAGCTATCGATCTCAGCTATCGCAACCATGGAGTGTCCTCATAAGGTTTTTTTTGTGTGTGTGTTTTGTTTCTATCTGATATAATATTTTATATAACGGAACATTTCGTAGACATTAATAACTAGTGGACAGTATCGGTCCCCTCCCATCCCTTACTTGTCGCTTCTAGTTTGCCACCCGTAGCTTTAGCCATACACCTTCTTCTGTAAACACACCTGCCCGCGCAGTCGTGGTTATAAGTTATGTAATAGATTCTTGCGCGTAAAGTTATGCAATAGGTTAGTTGGTTGATCCGACACCTGCACTAAAGTCTTGTAAAGTTTATTGTACTTGTATAAAGAGTAGTAAAGGCTTTGCAGGTACTAGGTATGAAGGGTCAGATATATATATAAACCAAATTTACATACTCATATTTGGGAAAACTATAAAAAAAAAAAAAAAAAAAAAAATTGATATTATGATACCTAGTAAAGATTAGATTTATTCCCATATATAACAGCCTCATAACCCAGGGTAACGGCGATGTTAATTCAGTTAGGAGAATCGCAAATGACTTTATTCCAGACCCACAGGCCGAAAAAAACCAACAATACTGCTATGTAAACAGAACGCAATTTCTACAGATTAAAAATAATTTATTGTAGGGCAATCACAGGGACAATTCTAGCACCAACTATATATATTTCAACCCGCAAGAGATTTGTCGCGCATCAAGAATTTTTTTTTAAAAAACACGGCCGTCAGTTGTAGACCAGCTGCTAACCCTAGAGTACAATAAATCCACCATAGACCGTTAAAATGTTACATACATTAATAAACCCGTCAGGCAGAATATCTGCTAGGACTCGAGCTCCATGTGGTCCATTAGGCTTAAACGGTTTACAACTCGTAGAACATTCCCGTACGTGTATTATCAAGTACAAAAACAAATATACATACATTATATATATATATATATATAAATGAACCACTACGCGGATTGTCGCGCATCAAAAAAAAAAAAAAAAAAAAAAAACACGGCTGTCAGTTGCAGACCAGCTGCTGACCCTAGAGCACACTAAATCCACGATAGAATGTTAAAATTTTATATACATTTATAAACCCGTCAGGCAGAATATCTGCTAGGACTCCATGTGGTCCATTAGGCTTAAACGGGTTAAACTCATAGAAAATTCCAGTATTATAAAGTACAAAATCACGTTGAAACAAATCAGGCAACAAATAGATAATACCGACTCCAGTATATCAGTGAGTTAAAAGTACTAGTGTCTTATAAGTTGTGCGTTATCCAATTGCAAGTTCCGTCCTAGTGTTCAAGCCAATATATCTTCATATACCAACATTATCCTTAGAAGATTCAATATAGACAATTGCAGGTTGCAGAAGGCTTTGACGGTGTACGTGGCCCTTAACTAAAATGCCCACATCTCTCTTAGTATAATTATGAGATATCATGACATATCATATACCATGAAATAGCCCTTCATGATATCTCTCTGACCATATTGTCCATCAAAATTTTGATTAGGAATTATGTGAGTGACGGGCCATGAAAGTTGAAACTTATATGTTTATACTTTTATTTTTTGAACACGGATTTCTCGCTTAAAAATGTCTTAATAGCTTTGAAACTTCTTGAGTATGTTAAAAACATTCTTCTCAAGGGAAGTGTGTCTCAAAATTTTGATTAAGGCTCTAGTTATATTTTAATAAAATCTTAAAATTAATTTGGAATATTTTAAAAATATTTTTTACATTTTAAATCATAAAAAAAAATAACTAAGGCCTAAATCAAAATTTTGAGACACGCTTCCCTGAGGAAGAATGTTTCTGACTTAAATATAAAGTTTTATAATCATTGAAACATCACAAAGCGAAAATTCTGTGTTCAAAAAATAAAAGATAAAATATTCTTTTTTTAACTTTCTTCCTCATTTTCACTTACAATTTCAAATTTAAATGAAAAAGTAATAATACCATTTAATTGCTGAGATATTCAGCTTTCATTTGATGTATAACATGTGTAAAAACATAGAGAAATAGTAGAGTTATGAGTAAACACGCACAACTGTCCCAAATTGGACACTGGTCACCCTACTCTAACCTTAAGCTTGTTGGTGTGTCGTGTAGAGGGGGTACGGTTTGAGTCCAGACATGGACACTATAGCTAGTCTCTGGATGTGCAGCCACACTTTAATTGTTGTCAACGCATTCATTGCACGAAGGTAGTATTTAAACCCGTCAGACCATCAGACTGGTTAAGTCAGCCACAGGTCAGCCGCATCTTCAGGTCCACGTCCCAGGGACTGTCCAGTCAGGAATGAAGCTGTGTGTAGTGGCATGGCTGGGCACTAGAAGATGAGTGAGCTGGAAATGTGTGCCTCCGGAAAGCCGCAGCAGTCTGGTGGGGTGGAGGGCTGACACTACTGGAAATGGAATTAGTAATACAATTTAAGAAACATGAAGATGTGATACTATCGGCGCGGGTTACATCAACCAAAGCACAGTGTTACTGAAATTGTAGTGGCGCGACTCTCACAAACCAAGAATACATAATATTCTGTGCCTGATCGACCTTACTTTTTCACTAACTAGTAGTAACTGTTCTGACATATTACTGTCAAGTGAAAATGTAATCAAATGTATATTTGGATTAACCACATGTATGTGAATGTAAATATTAAAGTTGAAGATTAGAAGTTTCCTACTTAGTTTTAACCCCTTCCACCCCATAAGGCCATATTTGGCCTCAACCCTGGTGTAGCCCATGAATATGGGTCAATTTTTATGGTTATTTGTTGATTACAAAACAGATATTTGACCTACAGCTTTAAGGAAAAGACTATTGCATTCTGTGAATTCCAGGGATTTTCCTACCATTTGTTTCATCACATTATCTCATTTAGTTCTATCAGAATCTTATGGCCAATGCAGGCCATTATGGCAAATTTTGGCCAGATTTGGCCATATCTCGAAATCAGCCCCATAATTCTATTATTTATGAAATAATTGTGAAAAAAATAAGTTTTTATGCGGTTTTATGAAATAATCTTACTTAAATAGAATTTCTCAGAGATTCCAATGGTTTTATGACAAATAAAATAATTTTAGTAACTATTGCATTATGGGAAATTTGCAGTGGAACGTTTTTTCAGGGAAAACCTTGGTATTTGGAAGGTTGCCAGGTTACCACGGTTACAGATAAAAGAATAAAGATATTGAAAAAAATATTTTTCATGATTTCTTTAGAAGATGTTTTTATCTTTTAAATACCGCAAACATTTACTAAAATAAACAAAACTATGAAAAGTTATTGCATTTTCAACATTTCTAATGATTAAAAGACTTAATTTCATGTTTTAGTATGGTTGAGTTCAAGCTGCAAATACATTGAGATATTGAAGATATATAGATTGAAGGGTTTCCTACCATAATATGAAGTATGTAGCTTCAAAAAGTGCTATTTCAGGTTCTAACAGGAATATTACAAAACAGTTTGCAGCTATTAAAAGCTGAGAACTTTTACTTTTAAGAGAAATTTTCATCTGATTTTCTCAGGAATGCAGGGTTGAAGGGGTTAAGTACTTCAATTCATTGCGGTCTAATTTTCAATGATGAGAATTCTATCCAAATTATTAATCAAAACCGGACCTGTACCGATTAATTATTAACCAGTATCAATAAATCTTTATTAAAAAAACAAAAATTTAAACAGAACAAAACCGATCCAATAAAATACGAAGGAAGGAGATTTTTTTCCTGACAAGTTTATTCATCTATATTTATATGTAACAGACTTTGTTTCGAAATGCAAACACAATTACAGCAGCATTTAGGCTTCTTATTTCGTAAATTAAAGTTTACCATAGTTAAACCATAACATTAATATTATGCCAGTGCTCTTTTTTTTCGGTATCAAACCCAAGAGTCTATGTCGGTTATATAGTCCAGTTTTTGAGCTCTCATCAACTGCCTCGTCATGGGGTTGGTACCCGTGTTGTCTTGGAGGGATAGTGCAGCTGTAGAAAGTCTGTGGCGAAACAAATTATTTAAGCGGATGCGCTCGGTCAGAGGAATTCCAAAATCAGTGGGCAGCTCGAGAGACAAGGGCTGACTTTCTCCAGCGAAACAAATTATCACTGGGCCCGAACAAGCTACCGTAATTCGTCGGGAGAGGAGACCTGGTCGTTGGAGCAGCATCTTGGGGCTCACCACCCTGTCGATGACGTGGATGTCAGCCGGAATGGGGGCTAGCGGTACAGTGATGGACTCCCAACGACAGCAGATCCTTAAGCAGAACTCCACGGGAGCAGACTGTCGACTTCCGCACAGGAGACTGCAGACCGACTTGACAAGTTTGGAAAAGCTCCTACAAAATTGCCACCCGAGCCACACGGTCAAGGCCATGACCAACAACTCATTAGGGCGAGTAGTAGTCTCGATGGGGTTGGTAGGGAATGGTTTCGCCGTATGCCGGGAACGCTCTGCACGCCAGGTGTCCAGACTAGTATTGAGAAGCGCGTCCATGTTCATGTTGACTGGGGTTGTGTCTGAGACCAGTGTAAGGAGGCTTATTTGTACCCCTTGACTGCCGGGCAACCCCACCTGTAAGACCTGGGTAAGGGGCTTCATCCAGTGACCAAGGACAACTGGCTTTGGGGCGCTAGTCACTTTCTCTGCGTTGGCTTCTCCGGCAAAGGTTTCAAGACATGAGCACTCTCAGCTGTAGAGAGATGGGCACGGGACTTCAATCCAAAAGGTTTTGTTGGCGACTGTGGTGGTTTCCTCTTAACGACTCCAAAGTCGCACCTTTCCTCCGTTATGTTGGCATCAAAGAGCGCGAAACACACCTTCAAAGTACCGCAGTATTCCTATGTGTTGACTTCCCTAGGTCGCGCACCACCCCGTTCTTTAAAGTGTTCTCTTCACCTTCACCAGCCCTCTCGTTTCATGCTCGTTTACACAGTCCCTGAAGGCGCGCCTCATCTCCCCACCGACGGGGCTTCCCTTAGTCGAATGCGTGGTGATTTCCTTTTGTCTCTAAGGCACGTGCCCACAACGGTTGGCCGGTCGCCCATGGGTACAAATACCCAGTAAGAACTGGCATGATGTCACTCTCGTCGCTACCAGCAAAGACAACATAACCACCCAGATCTAGCAACATGTCGCAGCAAGACCTTTTCGATTCCAGCGCGGACCTTCCGTCGGCTGTATACCGGGGGATGATGTCCGACCAGGACATGCAATTGGATGGGTCGTTCCTTAACTCTACTCCGCCGCCGCCAAACCTGACCAGCACCCCCATGCCCAGTACTTCAAGGGCCATGTCGATGGCCAGCACATCCGAGATCAACTTGGGGCTGCAGCTGTATCGTATCAGCAGGCCCCTTTCACCAGCAGTCAGCCGACCGGCGGATCTACGGGCAGCGGTCTGCCGACCAGGACCTCCAGCAGCCAGCCCACTCCTGCTTCCACCAGCGGACCTCAATTCTTTAATAGGGCGACTGTTGAAGCTATGATAAAGAACACCTACAAGGAAGGCGAAGAGAGGACCAGAGAGTCCCTGCGGGGGGTGATCGACGATTCCGTGGCTCTTGCCGTGGCTCGGCTAGCCAACGTCCCCGCACCAGCACCCGCCCGTACCCCGCAGCCCCGGACGATTTTTGAAGTGAGCGTGAGTATACAGTCGACCATTTCTCCTTCTACTTTGAATATAGCTGGTCGCCTATTAAAGAAACCCTCCATGTTTCAAGTTTTCAAGTTAGCATAATTGAAGTAGTACCTGTAATAATTTACACCAACAAACGTAAACTAATGAAGCGTCATGAGTACAATCAAAGAGTTTGATGTCATCTGTCTGTGCATGCCCACCCTGTTTAGCTACTTTGCAACTGGAAATACTGGGTAACATTAGATATCTATTCCAGCGTGAGGTCCGTGCTATCTACAAGGCGCAGTCGCCTGAAGACCCCACCATGAAGTTCGACCTCTCAGATGGGTGGGTTTATTTTCCGTGGTGGTTTAATAGCTTATTTTTCACCTCAATATGAACTTAACTTTTCTTCTTCTTTTTAACTTTTTTTTGTTAAATACAGACCAAATAACTCGTCCCCAGGCCCTAAACGGTCCGAACCAGGTGGCAATATATATGAACTCACTAATTGTGACATGCTCTTCCAGTCTCATGGCCTTATAAATATTGAATTGAGGTTATGTATATATTTAGCAGTCCAGGACTGACGGAACTACAGAATAAATAATATTCCAATAAGCACTAAGTTGTACATATGTGTGAACATGCTAAGGTCAGATAGAGTCAATCACAATTCAGATTTATATTGCATGTTGAAATTAATTTCCACATAACGTGCCCTTTTCAGTGCGAGGTTTACCGACCCACACAACCAGGCAGTGGCTGAACGCATAGTCACTGATGTGCAGGTGGGCTATCCCGATTTCAGCCAGGCAGACATCATGAGTAAGTATTGAGGCTGCTAACAACGCTACATATTATTATTAATAGTGTATTTTTCATGTTCAAGTAGTTTCCAGAGTTTCGACTATGAAAGCCATTGAACCTTTCCCTAAACATATAAAGCCTTCTTGTCATGTTAAAACAGTGTTAACGTTGAATTTTTATCTTCTTTTCAGTCTCGTGCAAGGCATACCATCGCACCCAGTACACGAAGGCACGCAACGCGCGCAAGGGACTGACGCGTACGAAGAATAAGAAGACTCTTATGCGCCATCATCGCAGTGAGGTTGGTTTTGTTTAAGCCTGGTTAAAAATATCCAACGTTGAAATGGAATTGGTGGTTATTTTCAATACACGTAGAAGAGTAGTACATGTCCTTCTGGCGAGTAGAAAGTGGGGACACTTAAAGGGTTGAATGTACTATGTAAAATTACCCGTAAATTTATGATTTACAAGCCATTAACGCCGGTAAATTATTCGTTTTCAGAAAATGAAACGACGAGCGGCCGCCCTTGAGCTGACAGACTGGGACGAGGAAAAGCGTGAACGGGTCAAGAAGGTCTTGACAGTCAACTACACCAGCGGGGAGGACCGCGACCCCACCGACGATGAAAAGACCCGCGTCATGGTGCCTTTCGTCTGGGAGAGCCCAGAGCTGACGCAGGTGAAAGCCGAGCTGGACTTCCTCGACAAAAAGCAAGCCAAGGATCGGGGGCTGGGAGTACGGATGCCCACCAAGCGGCCGGAGACTACGGACCCCAAAAACTTAAAACCCCCAGCCGACGCGCCCACATGGACCGTGCGCCAGCCCCCCCAAACCAACCCTGGAGTCGCGGAAGTAGAAGATATCGATCTAAACTTGTAACAGCATTTAGCAACTTGCCATTTTATGTCATTTAAGATTGTAAAATATATATATATATATAGCATGTAGTAATAAATCAATATAATTAAAAATCATATAACAACAACACTCCCGAGTTTGCTTTGATGTACCTTCCACACAATAAACGTTCTCTCCATGTATTAGTATGTTCGAGTCGATATCATTTACTTAACATTTTGGGGTGTCACCTATAATATTAAGGGAAATAAATTTGTCTAAAAAATAATTGATCTTTACCTTTTCTTACATTGTATCTCAGTCAGAAAATAAAGTTGAACCTAACAGTTAATAGACAAAAATGAATGCTTTCATTTGATGTATCACATTTGTTAATTATTGATACGTATACCTAACCGTGCATATGCACGGCTAGAAACTGTTTTGGTGTTATCTTGAAATCCTTATCTTAACTCAATTGCAAGTTATCCATACCCCACATCTACCTTATGGTACTAGTTAGATATTGTCAGCTACATGCGCTACCCTTCCTGCTTCCTGCTTCCTTCCCCCCCCCCCCCAAAAAAAAAAAAAGAAGAAAAAAAGAAAAAGAAAAGAAAAGAAAAGAAAAGAATAATAAATAAATGAAAAGAAAGAAAGAAAGAAAGACATGCGACACAATGCTCCTTTCAGACAAGGAAGACTCCATTAACACGTATACCTAGCTAACTAATCTAAGGGGGTGCGGGTGTCACCACCCCATTCAGGCCGGCCCCCGACCACCTGACGAGGGCCCTATCGTGGCCCGGGGGGACGAAGACTAGGCTGTGCAGGAAACAGAGGTAACTCGTAATCAAAATGAAACGTGCAATCATAGTAACAGTAACATCTAAAAAGAGCGGGGATGCATGCGTGATAAACGGAGAACATGTTTTGGAAAGCAATTGCTAGATCTAGAGGCCATTGGTCTAATGTAATGTGAAAGGTCGATTAGTAGATCTAGACATTTAAATTTTTTTTAAAGATAAGTGAAGTAGCTATAGAACGTTGGTTGACTTACTAGACTGGACCGACCCCAGGGGGGGCCAGTAGGAGTCTGGCGCCGGCCGGCGCGTCGATGTGCAGGTGTCCGGGTCCCGGTGGTGGGTCCTGCTGCCCGCCCGCCCCCCATCTGACGAGGGCACTGTGGTGCCCGGCTGGCATAGGAACACGGCTGTGCAGGAAATAGAGGCAACTCGTCATGAACACCTAATTATAACGCGTAAGCATTGTGACGGTAACATGTAAAAGGGCTGGGATGCATGCTTGCCTAGTGCAAATATGGGGTGAAAAGCAAGCATCCGGTAGTCTAATCTAAAAAGTAGATTACTAAATCTAGACTATTCAGATTTTTTTAATTGTTTCAAACTTACGTGAAGTAAAAAGGCGGTTTACTTACAAGAGTGGCCCGTTCCCAGGGGGGACCAGCACCATCCTGATGCCTGGCGCGGCCTCTACTAAGACAAGTAGTAACTGTTGTGGTCTGGTGTGCAGAAAAGAAAAGGTGGACACATGTATCAGTAGCGGATATAGAGGCCCAGGGGCGGATCCAGGTGGGGGGGGGGGGGCCGGACGGGCCTTGCCCCCCCCCCTTGCCCTGTTAAATCATGTTGGATGGGGGGCCCACCCCCCTGTACATTCATGTTTTCGCCCCCCCCACCTCTACAAATTCCTGGGTCCGCCCCCTGAGAGCGGGGGGGGGGGGGGGGGGTGTAATTCACGAAAGGAATCAATTACAACATTAATCCAATTTTTTAGGTCAACAGGGTCGAAAAATGGGGATATTGATTGTGCAGGGAGAATCAGGACACTTGGCAGACCGTGGTCTGGGTCTTGGGTCTAGAATGGGTCTGGACCACTAAATTCGACACGGCGACATGGCCATTTCTTAAAATCGACATGGGGCCCTAACGACATGACAGGAACCTGAATATCATAGTTAGGCTACATGCGACATGGGCATTACCGACATTCGACATGGGTTATTCTTAAATTCGACACGGCGACAGGGGCCTTTCTAACGATCGACACAGGACATCGATATCAGGACCCCCCCATCAAGGGCCCCTCTAGAGACGCCGAGTCACTGCTTGGCGTCTTTGCCCAAATGGCCGGCGTCATATTTATAAAAAAATGTCACCTTTCTGACGATCGAAATTAGTATTTGATCACGTTCCGAGTTGGAATTAGTCATACTAGTGGTGCTCTGTATCCTATTCCATCCTAAGATGTACAAACATGGGGATGACAATGACTATAAATGTTTGAAATGTGTTTTGAAATAGAGAGGTTTCATACTTACGCGTTAACTGCCGCCATTTTGACTGTGCAATCTGATCTGATCATGTGACCCGACGGTGGCTTAGGTCCCGCCCTAGTAAAAATTTTGTCTTTTTGTTAAAAACAAATCCAAGGGCGAACTTTATTACATTCTAAACACCAATTACGAAGGGATCTGGAAAGTAAATGACACTGTGGTGCTGTAGGGGCAAAGGACTGTACTAATAATTTAGATTTACTGGAAGACCTGAATTCGATGACGAATTCGATGACGTAGACGTGTTCTTCTCTCTTCTCTCCACTAAGAAAGTCTCCACTGCCAGAGGCGGATCCAGAGGGTAGGCCTATGGCTCATGCTGTGCCGGGCATTCGGGAATGCGCAATCGCTTGCAGTCGCGGATTATCGTCTATATTACTTAAATACCTATATTTAACTATGTTAATCATAATTTACTAATATTAGGCCTAAGTTCATATTTTCTTTAAAATGCCATTTCAATTTGTTAAGATAAATAAATATTAAAGGGTTCCTTGCACAAACATTTTCAAAATATTTTTTTATTCAATTAGTTTATCGTTGGTATTCTTAAAAATTTTCAAAAGAGAAGAATTGGAAAATAACAAAGTATTAATAAATGTTAAAGCCTGCGTGCAACCCCCTAAATCCGCCACTGTATAAAGTGTCCAGGTGCGGACCCAGGAATTTGTAGGGGGGGGTGGCAAAAACATGATTTTTCACACAAATCCTGCAGAAAAATTACGTACTTATTTCAATTAAATGTATAACATTCAAGTTACGCTGGTGCTTTGCCGAAAACCGGTCAAAACCGATGTTTGACCAGCATCGTTTTAAAAAAATGATAGTTAAAAAAACCCCCAGAACATTCACTGATTGGATGTGACTCGTTTTGAACCATAACTGATATCAGGCCTCAAAGCGGTGATCATGAAAAGAAAGGTCCCTTTAAAAGTCCCGCTTTGAGGCCTGTGATATGACTAAAGTTTATACATGCAGTGACATAACAATAATGTAGTAGTATTGGATAACAGCATTACTTAACTGTTCATTCATTTTTCTTCCACTTCACTTTTATATCTAAGCCACCCCTTTCTTGAATTCCTGGATCCGCCCCTGTATATGGAAGTAATATGTATGAAAAGGATTGTATGGTTTAAATTCATGACTTAGAACATTCTTATATTGCAAGTATTGTTTGGGTATACGTAGAGATTCCACGTTAGGCGACAGACTAATATTGCCATATTGGCCACCGGGGCCCGGTCCACAAGGCCTGGAGAAAATATGATGAGCAAGTATTTAGTAGTGTCATTGCACAACTTTGAGTACTACAGTTTCTTAAACAAAAGTAAATACAATCGAGTGGCTACTCTTATAAGAATGCCCCACTGTGCCCCGCCCACAGAGCCTGTTATTGAAAGAACCATCCCCGACCACGAAGCGTATGCACAGGCCTTATCAGCATTATGTAATAACCCTCCAACGCTGAGCCTGCTCCAACACGTTCCTTTGTCCAGCCTCCACTGAAGCGTGACTGCTGACCTTAATTTGTTGGAGAAGACTCTATTAAGTTGTTCTTTTTGAGGAGATTATGCGGGCAACATATACATATACCTCATGCACAAGGACAAAGTGCCCAGAAATATATAGTGCGTTTAAGACCCTTAAAAACATGTAGGAGTTTTTTCAAAAGTGTTGTATAGTTTATTAGTTGGGCATTGTTTGTTTCGCATGAATATTAATGTGGAAAGAGATTCGAAGATGGATATATATAAATTCAGCAGACTATACATGTACAGTAAAACATTCCGTGTTCCGTAATTCAGTACCGATGAAATAGATATGGAAATGTTGCAATTGTGAGTTTATTGGCGTATTTTCCTGCAAGTGCCCATGCAATAAATTACAAATTAACAGTGGTAAAACTGATCTAAGACCCAGTTGACCCGATTTGAAAATAAGGTTATTTATTGTCTGAAAAATAACTCTTGCATATCTAAAGAACAATCCTGAGTTTGGTTTTACGTCGGCTGAAAGCTTTTTCAGATCGTTGAAAATTTCGGTATCCTATCTCAGTAAGGTCGTGTATTTCTTGTCTAAAAATGAGTTTTAAATGGTTTAATTTAATAAATGTCATGATTTTCCGTTGAAAAGACGTTGTCCTTCATGGGATAGCCATTCAGACTTTGCAGTTGTTACAGGAACATGCGCCATACTCTACAGTACTATACCCGTTTCAAGTAGAAACTGGAAAAGGAGAAAGCCGAGGGTGGGACTTCACATGAGGAGTCCCATTGCACAGATGGATTTCCATAATATTTTGTTCACACTTTTTGCCGGAACTTGTAAAGGAAAGGGGTGGTTGGAAACCAGTAAAGTGTGGACCTTTGCATTTTTTCTTGCTAACTTTAGGGGCGTCTACATGACGGTTTGGAAAGGGAGGTGGACATTATTAGAAATTAAAAGTAAAATGTGGGACTTTTCCATAATTTCCTACATATTGAGGGGGTTCTAGATAACATTTTGGAAGAGCAGGTGCCCTATGCTTGGAAAGAGCGACTACCTATGAGCATAAGAGGCACTGGTCCATGATCAGAGGGCAGGAGATACAGACTTCTTACCATTTAAAGTTGAATAAGAGGCACAGTGCTCCCATGAATGCACTTTGCACACACTGAGCGTGAGTAAAGGCGCACCAGTCTAACTTGCGCTAACCGCTGCACACAGCACATAATGCCCAAAAAACATAGCTAAGCTGGGCTAAAACTTTGCACGTGTTGCGCAAAGGGAGCACTGTGCTTTATTGGCGTGATGGGACTGTGCATTTGGGGCGTGAATTAGGTTTATGCAATACGGGACAGGGGTACAAAATAAGGTTATAACCAAACAGTGCGTTGGTCATACTATGACTATTTCATGATTTTGGCGAAGAAAGACTGGCATGGACTATGCCCGACTTACATAATGTGCTGTTGCGCAGCAAATATCGAAAACGACACAAGGCTCAGTTCTTCCTGTGCAAGCCGGGGGAGGAAAATGGCGCCGGGGAGGCGGCAGGTCGGGCGCGCCCGCGCCCGATCGTTATTATCTTTGCGCGGGCTGAATGTAAATCGGAAATTTTTAAACGCATTAAAACCCTGAGTGGATTCCCTAGATGGAATAAAGTGTATCTCAATGACGATCTCACTTCCCTGCAGAGGATGCGGGTAGGGGAACTGAGGGCCTTGGCGGCGTTGGCACGTAAAAAGGGTCATCACGCAGTAGTCAAAGGCAACGTCATCGTCATAAACGGACGTCGTTACGGAGGCGGGAGTCTTGACGACCTGCCGGAAGGAATAACATTGGAGCGGGCGAAGACCATAGAGGTTGACGGCGGACGAGGTATTGCCTTTCAGGGAAAACATTCGGTCCTCTCGAATATGTCGTTCTGTGAAGTGAAGTACAACAACGTGGAGTTCAATTCGGCGGAGTCAGCCTACCAGTAAGCACGTGCTCAACATTGCGGCACGAAATCTGACGTCCTGAACCAGCTCACCGAGACGGACCCTTACAAATCTAAGATTTTGGCACGTGGAATCAGAGACAACGCCGGGTGGAATGCGAACAAGGAACGGATTATGAAGGAAATCCTCGACTACAAATTCAGAAACAACGTTGCCCACCGATCCAAGCTGCTGGCCACCGAGGAGAAAACACTCTACGAAGCCTGCCCTGACAGAGTCTGGGGCTGCGGTTATACTTTATCGGAAGCTGACCAGATCGAGCATGGCCAAATTCGAGGAGCAAACAAGCTGGGCAAGATTCTGGGTGAGGTCAGGGAGGAGATACGGCGTGAACAACAGGAAAACCAAGTCGAGTAAGCTTTCCCCAGTTATAAACTTAATGCTAAATCATGGCGTTGAGTTATTTTGGGCGCAGACAACATAGCGTCATCCTTGCGGACAGCCGGGGCCGGGGCCTCCAGGAATGTGTTGACGCTCACAACTTCATGGACCGTCCGATGGAGGTCTGGTTTTATCCTGGTACTAAATTCCATACTCTAATTCAAGTGGCAGCCAAATACTTATACTGGTATCCCTATGACATTCTGTACGTTTGTGCAGGAATCAACGATGTCACCTCCAAGGATCGTACAACAGGCTCCATCCTTTTTGAGTGGGACTGCTACAGGGACCTTGAAAATTATTTTTTGACATCCCTAAATGACGCAAATGATTATTTCACGAAGTGGTTCCCTGTTAGCAAGGTTGTCTTCTGCCCACTAGTGGGGGCTGACCTGAATAAATCGGTGCAGGGAGCTACTTTCGAGATGCAGGGAATGGTCGATCTCTTTATCTGGCGCTACAACATAGAAGTACTCAGGATTAATGAGAAAAGAAGTCTATACCCCCCCTATCTGGCGGCCCCCGTTCACAGGCAGTCTCATGGAAGACGGAAAAACTACTACCAGCATCTCAGAGAAGACGGCATCCACCTTCAACCCTACGTACTTGAGAAGTGGGCTGAGCAGTTTGTGAAGGCCCTGGAGAGAAACTAGTAGGCCTCCTGTAGGCACCTGCCCTGGTCCTTTTCCAAATCCCTGACCCTGTGTCTAGGTGAACCTTTCTTATAACTAACTAACCATGCTCCTGATTAGGCGCTATATCTTCTAGATTTACCACCAACCCCCCCCTAAATTTATCTGAATGTAAGGCCTATTAGTGCCTAAGTCCCACACCTTCCTTAACCTCTGCTTACTTGCCCGGGTCAACGACAAGGGTGAGTAACTTAGGGGCAGGAACTTGCAGTGAATTACTGTATCAGTGGATGACTCAAATTACTCAAATTTTTGCGAAACGGACATTTTGTGTAAGTTAAATATTACTATACTACTTGTAAAATTGTGAGAGACAGTACCAAGCAACATCTACTCGCTAATTGGCCCTCTACTATGTGTAACGAATTTGACTTTTGGACTTTTGAAGTCTGGAACGTGAAAGTACTATCATCTTGTCAACCCACTATTAAGGAATGACTGGGCTACGCTGCTCCCCAACAGTACCTGATGCACCAACCAAAGTCAGGACTTTGAGAAGTGATACACAATTCCCACTGTTGAGCCCAAGTTTTGCTCGTGCTATGCATAGACTTTCCTTTTATGCTACGTCTGGGTTTGTGTTAGTTATCCTATCTCTAAGGATATTCATCATTTAATACGTTCATTGTACCTAGATCTTTAACGCTAGGGCTTAGTTGTCGGCTGGTCACACAGGACCCTTTCTTAGCTGCTAGTAACACTATGTATGCCTGATATGGATGGCCTCGGTTGCCGAAATCCAGCTTATCAGACATGCTGTTGTTTCATATATCTGTGTTGGTTGAGCATAACTGTTAAGGAGTTAAATATAATTATGTTAATGGTTTGTTCACTTTCCCTTACTGTTAGAAGTATACTGGTTTTCCCCTCCCTTGATTTCTCGAGTCGTTTCCCCCTAAAAAAATTTCTGCAACAATGTCTTGATTATGGTTAACACTGATTTCAGGGTAGCTAAAGGTCTACATATGTCTCACCTTAATATATGTAGTCTTTTTAAGCCTGGTCTTTTTGAAACGGTCAGTCTGCAGGTTGCTGACAGTGGGATACATGTCTTCACCATGTCGGAAACCTGGCTGAACTGTAAAGTACCGAATAATTTACTTACTATTCCGGGGTTTACGTTCTCGAGACTGGATAGAGGATGGGGCACTAAGAAAGATGCTGAACCAAAAGGTGGGGGCGGCCTGATCACTTATGTTAGCAATAAGCTTGTCTTTTCTGACTCAAACTATGCGCATTTGAATTGTAGCAACCTGAATATTGAAATGCAATGGATCTCTTTACACAATGACAATATGAGGAAAATCATTGTTATCAATGTCTATAGACCACCTCAAGGATGTTACAAGGAATTCTGTTCTAAAATAAGAGAGTCAATAAATACAGCTAACCTTAAGGATAATGTGGATATTTTCTTATTGGGAGATATGAATATTGACTTCCATGACAAGAAGTCCCCAGCTACTAAAGAATTAATACTCCTGGCCGACACCCTGGGGTTAAAGCAAATTGTAAAGGAGGCGACGAGATATGGTAAGGACAAAAATTCCTGCATTGACTTAATACTCACCAACTCAGACATCATACATGATAAAGGGGTACTGAACCTAAATCTGAGTGACCACCTAGCGGTTTATGTAACTAGGAAAAAATGCCCCTCATACAGGCCAAAAATTGACTTCCAGGGTAGATCTTACAGGCGCTATGACAAAGACTCTTTCCAAGAATCACTAATACGTACTAACTGGGATGAGTTCTATTACTGTAATGACCCCAACCTTTGCTGGGACAAGCTACAGACTATAATATCTGATAAGATTGATGCAATGTGCCCACTAAAGAACATACGCACTCGGGACCATCAAGACCCCTGGGTTACCCCTGAAATCCTAGAATTTATAGCTGATAAGGATAGGCTCCTATCTAAAGCTAAGAAAACGGGTAAAAAGGAAGACTGGGATGCTGCTAAACTGGCCAGGAACAGGGTCGGGCGCGATGCTAAGAATCTTAAAGCTAGCTTTATAGAGGATGAATATTTCAATAACGTTCATGACCATAAGAAATTCTGGAGAGGAATTAAACAAGTTATACCGGATGGTAAGCAAGTCAGGACACCCATTGAACTTAGGGACACTTTAACAAATGAGCCTGTACCCTACAATACCACTGCTAACTATATTAACGAGTTCTTTGCTAACATTGGTCCAAACTTAGCTCAGGGATTCAACGAACCCTGGAGCTACAAAGGTGAAACTTGTCCAGAAGATGTACCCCCATTCAGAACAGACTACGAAGAGGTACAGAAAATATGTAGATCCATTCATGTGACAAAGTCCTCTGGTATTGAGGGCTTATCTTCTATGGTACTTAAAGATGCCTTTCTGGTCCTGGTCCCTCAGCTAGTCTATCTTATCAATCTCTCCTTTGACCAACAAATTATGCCTGACTCCTGGAAGGCTGCAACTGTAATTCCTATACACAAAGGGGGGATTAAATCTGACGTGAGTAATTACAGGCCTATCTCCCTCCTGCCGTTGCCGAGTAAAATTATTGAGAGGATAGTTCACACAAGAATTATGGGTTTCTGGGAAACTATGGGTTTACTCAGCCCATTCCAAGGGGGTTTTAGACCGAAAAAATCAACTGTTGACTCTGTGTCTGGAATAACGAATTGCCTGTTTGAAGCCATTAACAGCAATGAATATGCCTTAGCTGTCTACCTTGATGTTAAAAAAGCATTTGACACTGTAAATCACAACATCCTTATTGAGAAACTTGACCCACTGGGTATCAGGGGGACCAATATCTTATGGATTAAAAATTATCTGTCCAACAGAATCCAATGTACGAAAGTCTCAAATGGTACCTCGCGCCCCCACCCGATAGTTTGTGGAGTACTGCAGGGGTCCATCCTTGGTCCCCTCTACTTTTTGGCCTATGTCAATGACATCCCGAATATCCTAGATGGTATAAAGGTCAGACTTTTTGCTGATGACACTGTCCTATTTTCTAAGGCAGCAGACTTGGACGAACTAGTTGCCTCCATGCAAGAATCATTACGATGTATTGAGAAATGGTGCAACTCAAATGTTCTATCTCTTAATGTTAAGAAAACTAAGGTTGTACTTTATGGAACCAGGCAAAAGGTTAAAAAAGCAGGTAAACCGAAATTAGTCCTGAATGGTAAACAAATTCAAGTTGTCCCATCCTACAAATATCTAGGAGTTATACTGGACTCTGCCCTAACTTTCAAATCGCACATCTCATCTATTATTAAAACAGTATCACACAAGCTTTACATCCTAAGTAAAGTACGCTGCTACCTCACGCAGGCAATGGCAACTCAAGTCTATAAGAGTATGGTTCTTCCCCTATTCGACTATGCAGACGTAATCTACGGTAACTCATGTAACCCTATGTTAGCCAAGCTTCAAAGTCTACAAAACTATGGACTGCGTATCTGTACCAAAAACTATGGAAAAGGTCAAAGTGTAAACCTGCACAAAACAACCAAAGTCGCCACACTGGGTAATAGGAGGCTAGCTCACCTTCGTATCTTTATGTTTAAAACTAAGGACCTTCAACCTGAGCTACTGAAAAGTTGTAAGAAGAATACTAGACTTCATGATGGTCCTGTCTTTAATCTATGTATTCCGAGAGTTGAGGCTAGTAAGCGTAATGTGTTCTATGCTGGAGCACTTGAGTGGAATAGACTTAATGCTGAGACCAGGAAATTGCCTAACCTTAAAGCCTTTAAGCTGGCCCAAAAGTATTGGCTAAAACAATCAATTGTTGCATTAGAAGCTGTCAAGTGATCTTCTTCCCTGTAATTGGATATGACTTGATATATCTCCCAACCCTCCTTATTTCTCCCTCCCGCTCCCCTCTCCCCTCCCCCTATCCTTTTTAAATCCCCCACCTTATTTCTACTTACTGTTGTTAGCGACTATCCAATCTGCTACCTTCTAATACACTGTGTTGTTAGTCCCATTATTTTCTAGTCACCCTTATGATTACAATCTAGCTTAGGGCATCTAAACTGAATCAGAACAAAGATTCTAACTTGTAACTAGTATAAATATGTCTCTACTACCAGATCTAGAAAGCGTCTCTTGTCGAATCATTTGATTAGTCAACGACTGATCATGTATCATGTATCATTAAATTTAAACAATCTGTGTTAACTTACCCACCGGAGCCTACCAGACTCCGCTAGACCTAAGACTTTGATATTTCCTCCTATATTTGCTGTACTATGTATACTGCCAATGCTGGTGATTCAACGAAAACCGGCGTGCGCCGATGTTGATCCAGTTGAAATAAAGTAATACAAAAAAAAACAAAAAAAAAAAACAGGAAAGTCCCGAAATCTCACACTCACTTTCATAACCTGATTTATCTGTTATTATGAAAGTTCAGTGTTTCTGAAGTATACCATGTTTTGTGATATATCATCCCTTACATGTATACCAATTTGTTAGTTTGAGCAGCTCCTTATAAAGAAATTAGAGAGTTTGACAGTTGGTTTTACTATAGCATATAGAGGGCCGCTCTGTTAGTGTCCAGGGGGGGGGGGGGGGGTTTCCCGCGCAAATGACATAGGTACTGTGGGTGAGAATACGGGACAGCCTGAGTATCCCTTTATGTGGAACCTGTCAGAGAGAAGAATGCTGCACTGCACAACTACAAAAATACATTTCAATTTTTCGATCAAGACAAGAAAAGTACATTCAAAATCCCCGACCCGCTATTTTCTATAATGTAGAATATATGCCATTACCATTACCATATTTAAGTTTACATTGAAGAAAATTAGCCGATGTTTTAGATTACTGTTGATATAATGAACAACATCCTTTTGTTGAGCTGTTGATGAAGAGTTCATATAAAATGTCTCTTAAGTTTATGGCCACAGCATATAATGGGTCTTTTGTCTTACTATTTGTTTTGTGTGAATAAGAATCAATAAATAGACTTTCCTTATAAATATAAACTATATTGCAGCCCATTCATATTTGTTGCATTAGATATTTCACATGGATCTTGATTTTAAAACAATGATAATGATTATCAAAATATGGTTGCATATGAAGTCTTTTTTAAATATCTAGAAATTAAAAATGAAGTAGTTTTTTCATTTTTAAACAAGCATAATCATTATAGTCTTCACTTCATGTCAAAAATACTAAGCTTCAAGTTTTTGATTGTCTACATAATATTTCTACAATAATGTGGTAAAATTATAATGTATATTGATACATATTTTGCATTATAGATTTCTATATAAACAAAAGTATTCATAGCCATATACAATAGTATTTATTTATGTTTTTAAATATTCACCTAAATATTTTGCATATATATATATATATATATATATAGGTTACTCTTAAAGTGTGGAAAATGTTACAGTTCTACATTGTAAAACACTTTAGTTGTGTGGGTTCATTTTGATTACTCCATTAAAAAGTATGCTACGAGGGTAAGGACAAGACTGATACAACCGATTCAACTGTTGATTCAATTGAGAACAGAAACAGTGAAGAGAAAGAAGCACGATGGCTTTTCCAAGGGGGCCACCATTCGATGTAAGTGAAGGCTATGGCATTATATTGATATCAATTATTTCTTGGACATTATAGTAGATATATAGAATTAAGGCTACACAATGAAGGGTGCTTTCCTACGGTGACGGAAGTAAACACATCATTCTTATTCATATATCAGTTTTCATTTTCAGACGTGAAGTAGACAATGTATAATCTGTTACAGACTGAGGGTTGATGACTCAATCAAGAGCTAATATACTCGTTGGTTATGTGTCTATTTGACCCTGGCATCAATATTTTTACAAAATAGATTTTATTATCGTATTTAAGCTGGTATAACTTTTAAAGGAGAAACAATTCAGAAACCCACAATCTGCCACAAGTGATTCCATATACAGATTGATGTTAATTAGAGCAGTTAATTTTTGATGCATTGACTGCTGCTTTACAGAAGGTTACAAAAAGAGCATTTACTGTCAAAGCCATTTAAGGGAAAATGCTTCCTTGGTCCTTCTTTAAAAAAGTATGCCCAAAATATATCATTTACCAGCAATTGATATAAGATCTTTGCACAAAAAGTCATTCGCAATCTTTTCTATATGATACAAAGATTGCATAATTATTTCGTCTTAGTTTATAAATGTACCAAATCATCATACAAAGTGCAAAGCAAACAAACATTAACTCTGTGGGTTTGAGCATGTAAAATGAGCTAAAATGTCAGTTTCAGTAAACAAGGGTGTTTATATTCCTATATTGTTGTTTAGGGGAATAACAAAGGTTAGTTACATTATTTGTTCATGTCCTCAAGTGTTAGTTGTTATCTTTGCAGTGCTAGTCAAGAGTAGAGCTAGTCTCCAATTGGGTTTTTTAGATCTAAATGCAGACAAACGCTTTGCAGAGGTCAAGTTTTATTGCAGGTGATGTGCATGAGAAACTCACAGCTTAACCAATGTTATTCACAATGAGTACAGGTGTATGTTGTACAGTGAGAGTCTGTGATATATAACAGATATAGGCTTCACTATTGCTAGTTGCTAATATGGTTAAACGATGCCACCACTTAAAACTGAATTCTAACCACCTTACTCCAAAACCTCAAAGGTTTGTATTGATCCAAACATATATCACTCTCTGCCCAGTACTGGTTATCACTGCGTCTTTTATACCAACTTAAGCCCCATATCCACTAAGCAACTCAAGCGGTGACTGGCAACCGGCAACTAGGAGAATCGACCGATTCTTATGATCTCTTGTTAATATAGGGGGGGGTTCCATGGTGTGTCATATCTTCATCAATGTTACACTTATGATTTGCTTATTACACTGGTGTTTCTTGGTCTGAAGTATAGCTCTGAGTGACATTTAAGCTTTGTTTATTAGAGATATATTTGTGAAAAAAGACATATTGACATGACCTTGACCTCTTGATTCTACTTTACATTGTATCCTTTTTACGTGATACAAATATTAATTGGCTCCACCTGTTAGTGAAAGAGGTGCACGGTCACTATCCAACTTCTACACTTGTCAAGATAGCCTGGTGGTAAGGTGTCTGGCTTCTGTGCTAAAGGCCAAGGTTCAATCACCGGTAGGTGCTCCATTTACGAACATGGATCTTCCAATAATGAATTCATTTTGCAGCATATTCATGGAGATAACGACCATAAACAAAGCAGCAGAGCTGCCTTTAATAATATTATAAAAGTGCTTTATTCTATATCCCATGAATGGCTAAGATGTTTTAAAAAGGTTTCTTATGTGGTTAAAGGAAAATATGCTAAAGAAAAAATTGAAGTCACTTTTGTGATTTGAACCACTGACCTTTCACAGATGAGTCTAACGTCTTGACCACTAGGCCTGAGAGACTGCTGTTCTACTCAATCATCTATCCATTGTGTATTTGGGTTAGAAGGACCTTGAAAAAAGTAGAAAGGTATAGTGTTCTCATTATCATTGTGGTAAGGGGCAAAGGGTCCCTCATGAAATATTCGCCCTGCAAAAAAGTCACGGTTGAACCAGTGTCATAAGGACTTATGATCAATCAAGTAGGTCATGACACTGCCTCAGAAACAGGGTGTCATAAGAGTACTGTGATATCTTAAAGATAAGTTGTGAAACCATGGAACTCCCCCATAGTATATTGGAATGTCCATGTTCGATCCAATCGGTGCTGGAATTGGCTGATTTTCCCAGTTGCCCGTCACCTGTTGGTGGTAAAATCCCCTAGTTGGTATGGGGCTTTATTGTTGATTTGGTGCATACCTGCATTCCCTTTGCAGTGCTGTTGCTGGCAGACAAGGCTACCCATGTGAACACTGGTTCTAGGATTGTCCCACCTGCTCACACTGCCAATAGTCATTAATAGACTAATATATTTATTCTGTTTCATTATTAGTAATTTGGTACGATGTTTATTTTACTCCTAAAGCAGTCTGGTGACCATCCACTTTCTTAAAGCTATTCAGCTTTATAATAGGCAGTCTAACTATATTCCAGTATTAAATCTTATTCAATTCTAATGATATGCCTGAGGCTATTTCTACCTCAGTACAGTTCATCAGAACTTCACTAGCATTTGGCTTGAAGTATCCATACTGCTATGTTGCACTCTGCAAGGTTTTAGGGTGGGCAGTCCAACTGATAGTTATGTGCCTCATAATGTTATAACAAAATTGTTGTTTTGATCTAATATCTAGCAAGAGTACCAAGTGACATACAAAGGGTTCGATATTGAGCAAAACGCTCTTTAAGCTCTTGATTAAACCAAAAAATATAATATATATGTATATATATTGCGCAGTGTAGCTGGAAAGACCTTCTTTTCTATTTTCCTAACATTAGAATTTTTGTCATGGGATTTAAACGCCAACAGTGTAATGGCAAGAAAAAGTCTAACAAAGTTGGTTCAGATAAACCCTCAAAAAGGCCTAAAGTTGGAAAACAGGAAAGTCCTGATAAATGGACCATTGGTTATTTTAATGAGGACCAAGTCCTAAAGGCTATTGCTGATATTGAGATTAATAAATCATCAGGCCTAGATAATATTAGTAATAAAGTCTTCAAACCAGTCTTGAAGGTGCTCCTGAGGCAAATTACCCATCTGTTAAACCTCTCGCTGATAAGTTGTAGCTTTCCAGATTCATGGAAAGAGGCCCTTGTCATCCCTATCCCCAAATCTGGAAATTTATCATTAGTATCTAACTACAGACCTATATCATTGTTGCCTCAGCCTGGGAAGATCCTTGAGAAATTAGTGCATAATAGATTAACAGATTATATAGAAGCACGATCTGTTATCTAATTATCAAAATGGATTCAGGAAGAATAGGTCAACTCTTGATGCACTGTTCCAGCTTACTAATCAAATTAACTCAAACATGGACAACAAAAAGCCCACCATCATTACTTTTATAGACTTTAAGAAAGCCTTTGATTGTGTACAATACTCCCAGCTAATTAAAACACAAGTTATACAAGTTATACCAGCAAACAGTTACAAGTCAAACAGCCTACCCATTACACAAGGCATTCCACAGGGGTCTATTATAGGGCCTTTGCTCTATATTATTGATGCTAACGATCTACCTAAAGTAATCAGAAATAACCAAGTTACCCTTTATGCTGATGATACTGTTATTTACTTCAATTGTAATAACCTAAAAACAGCAGAGCAAATGATGCAAAGGGATTTAAAGGCTCTTGAACGTTGGTGCCAAAATAATGGGATCTTTATAAATGTTAACAAGTCTAAGTATATGATATTTGGTAGCAAGTTTATGCTTGCTAATGCTGGGAAAGCCGAAATCAAATTAAACATTAATGGCCAGCAGTTAACAAGGGTGCACAGTTACAACTATCTGGGTATTATGCTTGATGAGCAGCTTAACTATGAAACTCATGCCCAAAATATAATACATAAAGTTAAAGGTAAGCTGGCCCAACTGAGGTGCATGAGAAGTTTCATAAACAAAAAAGCCGCACTTCTGGTGTATAAGAATATGATCTTGCCTTTTCTTGAATATGGTGACATTTTCTTTTCTGCATTATCGTCAAACACCAAAGATAAACTACAAGTAATGCAAAATAAATGTCTACGTTGTGCACTTCAGCTAAACAGAGACACTTCTACTAAACAGCTCCATGTTGTTGCTAAATTAAGGAAACTGAATACTTGTAGAAAACAGCATGTCTTACTGTTTGCATATAGGAAAAAGAATGATAAAAAGCTGTTGTATAGGCGACCCACTGGCCGTATAACAAGGTCTCAGCCAAAAGTAAATTTCAAGTTGAAGAAGCCCGCCACTGAAAAATATAAAAAATGTTTATCGTATGATGGTTTCAAGTTATGGAGCCAATTGCCCAAGAGTATACAAAATATTGATGATATATCTGCCTTTAAACATAGAATTAAGGTCCTGCTTACGCCTAAGTGAGAGACATAAGCTAAGCTCGAAGATAGGATTTAGATTGTATGTATTAAGCCTTGAAAATGAGTTTGTTAGTTGTCTATTACAAACAGAACTTGACCCTTAGCATGTATGAAGATGTATTCATGTACTCATGTACTCATGGATTTCTGTGCTGGGTTAACTTGCTCATAGTATATTGTATAGTAGATAATTGTTCTGTCCCAATATTTTAAGTAACCTTATTAAGTAGTAGGTACTCACTTCTCCAATTAACTATTTAATTGATTGTTTTGTTTTATTTCATTTCATTAGTCAGAATAGTATCATCTATTATCACCTTTGTCTATCTATTGTTGCTGCCACCTGTGTACCTGTTCTGTTTACATTACTGTCCATGCTGTTTTAATATTGATATCGTACTATGTGGTCATAACCTTAACTAGCATTTATTAGCTCTTAACCCAACATTGAGTGTGACACTCTTATATCTTGTTATTGACTGTTAATATTGTAATTACTGTTCTTGTAAATTCAATGCTGTCTAAGCTGGAAGAATGGCGAATATCCTAAAGCCGAAGCGAAGTATGTATGAAAGATATTCTGAATAAAGACAGAAAAAAAAGGGCAATGGGGAAAGGGATTGCTGGTCAAATGGCTGGTCAATTTGCCAATAAAAAAATATTAAACTTGTTGATATTCCAGTCTATCAGCAACTTTGCCAGTGACTTTGGGGATTGGTGGTTGCTGGTCACTGATGAAATTGCCTAGATGGTATGGGGCTTTCGTTTCCATGGCAACAGATTCCTTCACCATGAACACACAGGGAAGTGCAAGAGAAAACCTGAGACTGGAGATGTAGGAAATGTCAGTACACAAGCAACAAACACGAGAACCCGTTTCAAAGGGATGGACAGGACTAGCACTAGCAATGACTATGGCAGCCATGAGAATTGCTGCCCATGCCCATCAATATTAACAGACTATCAGGACTCTGGCAAATCCAACAACCAACTATATGGCAACACCCTGGTCAGACATATGAGTAGACCCCCCACCAGTGCTCCAAGAGATAAATGCCAAGATCAAGACCAATCTTACAGCACTTTTTTTGGGAGGGTCCTAGAACCCCTGAGACAACAGGGACCACAAAGAGACAAGTTGCTGTTGAATCCCCACCGGATATCAAAGCAAGTCCAAGGGTCGACTGGGTTGGAAGGCATCTTATGAAAAGAAGAGGGACATGTGATCACATAACCAGGCAGATAACCCCATAGAGGCAATGTAGAAATTAATGTCTTGGACTTCAACCATCAGAATTTGCAATGTGAAACCACAACCCAAAAAAGACTGTCAGTGGAACATGACTGGATTCACCCCGTATGTTGCCATATTCTTAAAGGTCTAAACTCAATCGATTCAACGTATTGAGTCCTTGACTACCACTATAAACATCCAACCCCAGTCTACCAACACCTGGCACAACCATAAACAGCACTGCATAATTCCCACGGTGCCTTGGGCTGAATGTTTGAGAAATAAGTTGGGAATAACTGAATCAACAGATCAAGATGAGAAAATACTTGTAATTTGCCGTAATACCTGCACCATTCTCTAATTCTAATGCCACTGCAGATTAAAAGCATCCACTTTGCATTAAGATCCTTAGAATGGACACTGCACACTATGACTTGGCCTGATGAGGTTTTGCTCCGAAATGGCAACTATGACCTAGTGCACAACCAATCTCTTGGGAGTGTGATGGGTTCGTGATAATTCATGTATTGACATAAGCATTTAAACAAAGAATGTATGAATGTTAGAAAATTACATAACAAGCATAACAACACATTTGATTTACTATCACAAAGTTGAAAAACATGATTTGCCAACACAAAAGTGGTAAATTTGGTCACAGCACGTATACCGACAGCAACTTTACTAAATAATCATCAGATTGCTTCCACAGACTTCACTAAATAAGCAATATGCGACGAGGTTAACCAATGATTGCATGAGAATGTATCCAAATGTATCAGAATGTACATATATTAGAGTGTAATAAAGCAAAGTTAGTCAGTTCCTTTCAGAATGTACATAATATCAGAGTGTAATAAAACAACAAGTCCCATTCTGAAACTCACTGTGTTGACATTTTTTCCTTCATGGGCTCGAATGACTTAATGCCTAGTTTAGGCTTCCTTGGTATAAAACACCAAGTCAGGAATAGAAAGTTATAGTGAAACAGGCATCCGGACTTATAAGGGGATCTGCACATGAGCGCATGAGCGGAATGAAGCCGGGCTCGGACACTTTCCCCATCAGCCCGCTGCACTCAATCATGCAACCCCCCTTCCGGACACAACCAGGCACATCTGTAAAAAGGGTAAACCCCGAATCCCATATCCCTCATCTGTACTTTCTGCCAGGAGGTAGGAATCCAATTAGTAGTCTCCTATGGTAACTACATCACTTAGTGCACAAAAAGATTGGTTACAGCAAGTAGTCCAGGAGCCAAATCTGAAAATCTTTATTTACCCTCCGCGGTGAGCCCCCTGGATTTTCTTGATTGTTATCAACTTATATCATCCTAGGGACCATAAATCAAGGAGGTTCCGAAGAATTTAGGTATGCGAACACTGTGTAATTACACGATTTGTGGTTAACTAGCAAAAATTGAAAAACGTGTTATTTCTTAATTTCTCTGGAACTATGTAAGATATAATAACATGCTATATGTCATCTGAAAGGTATTTTTTTTCCTGATTTTTTGGTATATTGTTTGCTATTGTCATTAATCTTGGCAATGAGTAATTAAAGGAAAACTGTTGTTTTAGTCAAAATCATTAGAACTTAGGCAACCATGGTTAAACTTTGGAATTGATAAACCAAGTCCTAGGTATACTTAGAGGGGATCTTTAGGCAGTTTTTAAAGAAGGTTGCATCTGATTTCATTGGAAATGTAAGGTAGAAATCATTTTTTGCTGATTAAATTCTAACCGACTACTGGTTCATTTTGCACCTATATTCTAAAATGAGGGATGATATCATGAAAACAATACAATATATCCTAAAGAGAGGTGGAAATGATCATCACTATCTCCTTAAGCTGGTATTTCAGTGCTTTCTGGGCCATTTGGGCACATGCTTGTAATATAGTGGCTGTTTGGAGAGCATTTTGGCTCACAGTGAGAGATGTATCACAATAAACCTATGGTTTGAGTGAGATTTCTTTCCTCAGTAAAATACCATGATGTCTCAGTTTTATTACAAACCATCTTATTAGGGGCCTTGCATTAATAATATATGCATCAAGGGGGGGGAAGGAGGTATGAAACTTTTGAAAATGTGCATACTATATAGTACAAATCTAATGCATTCTTTTGCCCAAAGAGGGTGGGGGTCTGAGATTTTTGAAAATGTGTGTACTTACTAAATGGAAGGCCTACTATAGTTCTCTTTATTTCATGCTGACAGAAAGAAAAGAATAGCTCATAGTAGACTCATCCATTACCTGACCCCAATCCATGTTTCTCAGGGTGTACATGGGGGGCCTCCAAGTATTACTTTAAAGAAGAGATGAGTCCCAAAAAGTATGTCGTCATATATCAAGGGTTCTGAATTCAAAAAATAGTCCTTGTATCAATATGCCAATTGCAAAAAGACCAGGAATGCTATTTGTTAAATGTGATAGGTGTGCTACCTCTGTCAAATTGTTGGTTTTAACAAGTTACTAGATTGTACTTTAAACTCTAGGATTCTAGACCCATGTGCTCATATAAATGAGTAGCTTGGCTTGACCCTACACACAATGGATATCTTTTATTTTATGGGTTACTGGTATTAGTAATTTGGTATCAAATTATGATCATGGTCACAGTTTATTTCATAAGAGCCAAACTTCCAATCCTCCCAAATTACCAATACAAGTTATGACCTGCCTATGATCATACTTCACTCAGATTCATCCTACCAACTAATAGGATTCTGCCATATATCCAATTTTATCAGAAGGTGTACCAGGGGGACTGAGACCTCTATGTGTGTATGTACATATCAATATCATTGGCAAGACCTCAAACAAATATCAATACCTGAAACAATACAGAAGTACCTGATATAGCTTTCTATTTCAAAATTACAAGTTCTTGGTATGGCCATTACTGGTTTCCCAATATTATCTAGTAGCATTACTACATTGAGCAGCATGTGCACAGCACCCTTGATGTGAGACCATAACCATGGCACTATGGTATTAGGAGATTATACAAGAGCAACAAATTGCTGTGATTCTGGTTGTAGCTGCAAACTTTCAGTTCTCTAAGCCTCAGAAGCAACATTATTCCCTTATCAAAATATAACTGACCATTTTCATTTCTAAACTGCTATGAACAAGGATCCAATTTCCTCAACCTACAGCTAGACACAGTTAACAGGTACTAAGGGAAAGGTCAATTATGGTAAATACTCAAAGACTAAAAACTAAGGGAGTCATTACTCAAATACATAAATAAGCTTCTAATCTATGATCAGTTCTAATAATCTAACACTGGGTACTTAGTCTTTGATACAAAAGGGTATAAAGCTAACTGAGCACTGAACCCATACAGCCTGGATCTGTGAACACTCAAGTAGAAGCAAAGGGATGACAAAGTTTAATAAGGTAGATTGGTGGGAGGATGTTAACAAAAGTACAGCAGGTGGTCAGCAATCCCACAGTTTACAGCACACTATATAGGTCTAAAGTGTGTTGTACCATGAGGGCTGCCCTTATCTCCCAGTTCAGGTAACTCTGGGGAAAGGCTTGACCCCTACACAAATGATAAGTTTCTAAAGGTCCACTACCTTCATTTCACTGCTGTAAGGCAGCATTGTCTAAACAGTTAAAGTTATCATTTTATCTCACCAGTTGCAGTGATGAATCCCATGCTCCTTTTGGAATTATGTGATAACATGGAATAATAAGACAGTTATAAGTAGCCAAAATTTAAGCCTGCCCCACCCTCTGAGGGATCCTTTATTAGGTTATGCACACAGTGTCTTATCAATGGGTTAACTCACACAACAGGGAGATAAGAACCCTAGTCTGTCATCTTTATCATTCCTCTGTCTTTCCAGGCCTTATCTGTTCCCAGGTGTGAGGTAAACATTGGACACTTGGGCCAGCAATGGGGGGATTTAAAAGAGTATTATGGCCTACAACTCCCACTCTCCCTATAGGAACAGGGTTTAATGATGAGTGGGTACAGGGGTATGTAAATAGTTGGCAAAGTTGGCAACACATTTCTATGTCAATGTGTGAATCTTTGACAATATATGGAGCCATCCATACCCTTTTGAGTAAATAAATCAATGACTATCCTAGTTTGATCAGGCAACAAAAATGAGCTTGGCTGCAAATTACATGGACAAATATTTCTTGCTAATGTAACCTCATTTTACAGCTCCAATGTTGTCTACAGTGGACCAAATTGCTCAGAAAGCACTGAAATACCAGCTTAGGGAGACAATGATTATCCTTTTTCCATCTCTTTAGGATATATTGTGTTGATTTCATGATATCATCTCTCCTTTTAGAATATAAGTGCAAAATGAACCAGTAGTCGGTTAGAATTTAATCAGCAAAAAATGATTTCTACCTTACATTTCCAATGAAATCAGATGCAACCTTCTTTAAAAACTGCCTAAAGATCCCCTCTAAGTATACCTAGGACTTGGTTTATCAATTCCAAAGTTTAACCATGGTTGCCTAAGTTCTAATGATTTTGACTAAAACAACAGTTTTCCTTTAATTACTCATTGCCAAGATTAATGACAATAGCAAACAATATACCAAAAAATCAGGAAAAAAAATACCTTTCAGATGACATATAGCATGTTATTATATCTTACATAGTTCCAGAGAAATTAAGAAATAACGCGTTTTTCAATTTTTGCCAATTAACCACAAATCGCGTAATTACACAGTGTTCGCATACCTAAATTCTTCGGAACCGCCTTGATTCATGGTCCCTAGGATGCTATAAGTTGAAAAAAATCACGAAAATCCAGGGGGCTCACCGCGGAGGGTAAATCCTTATTTTGACAGATTTCAGTATTTGGCTCCTGGACTAGTAGTGTTCAGGTAAGACATAGAGACCTATTGTTGTAACACCCTTGACCACAGAGGGAGCACCATCAGAACTAATGTCAGTTTTATGTGAGATTAATTCTTCACGAATTATGGAGTCTTGGCTTTAAGCAGGGTTTTTGTAAAAAAAGTCAGTTTTATACCCTGCACCAACCAATCAGATTTGAGAATGACTGAGAAGCAAAAGAGGTCCATGTTTAGTTTTGGTTGAATCCACCCATAGCAGTGGTAGCCAATGTTCTGGGATGACCACACCACATTCACATTCACCCAATTTCTTTATCTCAGCAGCATACCTCCAAGTTTGATGGCCTTAACCGGGTTTTTTCTCAACCACAAGTGATGAAGCATGTGTTTACAACACAGACTGTTTCTTTTGTGTTTAGTTCTTATTTTGTTGTGTGTTTAGCTCTGCGTTACATGATTCCATGCCTAACAGGCTGTCTTTTTTTATGACCTGTTTGCAGCTGGGTTTTTCTCTTTTCAAAAAACTGTTTAACATTTTGAGTCTAATGAAGTCATTATAATTTCCTTCCCAGTCAAAAATTACAACCTTGGCATATATTGACAAATTGATGGTTTAAGACCATTTAAAAGTACCACAGTTGCTTACTTAATAATTCTGTAATGGGAATTACATAGAAAAATCAATAGATGCCAGGTGGGTATCAAAAAACAACATGGCCACCTCTTGATGGAAATTGTCTTGTATCTTATCTTCTAGAATGGATAGAAAGAGATGGTTGGTGTCTATTTTAGGAGATTCAAGGTCTGGGAATCTAAATTCCAATGTTTTGAGTCTGTGGCAGAAGCCAAAATCCAAGATAGCTGACCTATTTTGAACATTACCACAAATGTAAACACATAAGGTATGTACACACATGGGAATGGTTTTAGTATCTGTGGTTTTCTGTATGAATAAGGTCCCAAGTTGTGAGACCTTGATCCTATGTTAGTTCACAAAGCCCAAGATGTCCTACTTAGGTAGCATAATATTATGCACTATGGCTTTCATAGGCCCAATGGATTCATCATTCATGAATAATAATGGTAATTACAAAGAATAGTCAGATTTACTGATTAATAGATTCATAGATGTCCCAGCAAACAAGACACGTGTATTTACCAGTTTACCACGTGTTAAAATCATGTTATACTGGTGTTTTGGTAGTCTCTGTGTAATAGCAGTATCTTAGAAGGTTTTACTATGAGTTTTCACATAGTAATACACTAATGTCTATTTCACAAAATGTTCATTATTTATAAAAGATAGTATAGAAGGGAGTGTGGATATGGATTCCAATGTTGTTGCACACGACCCAGGTTGTATTGGTATTACAAATGGTCAACAGTCAAAGAGTGACGGTATTACAGATGGTCAACAACCCATAGAACAGGTGATTCAGCAATCACAACAAGTGATTACTGATGGTCAATTTGACCTTGAGAGGTCACGGCCAAGAACACGCGTGTTTAGACATCGTAGAGCCAATAGCTTGGAGTCTATTAGCAGGACTAGGCCAAGGGGTGAAAATGACTTGTTTGATTTCCTATCAAATATTGGGAATGAAATCTCCAGTATAAAGGTTGGAAACGTCCACAACAAGAATATTATTTTGGAAACCATCGAAAGCAAGATTGTTGATGTTGGGAAACATTTCCACACAGAAATTCTAGAAGTGAAAAACGTTGTAAACACTATAAATGCACGGCAGCTTGAAACTGAAAAGGTAGTGTTAAACGAACAACAGAAAGTTGATAGCCTATTTCAGAGGGTCGAAGGTCTTGAACTACAAACTAAATTAGATGGGGACATTCAGAAAGTGAACAAACATGAACTAGACCTCCATATACGGAATATGGAGAAAGACTTGGCCGAAGATATTGAGACTATGCGTACAAACACTGAAATACAATTTGCGCAAAATAGTAAGGATATCAGGTTTCTCAAAGAACACGTTGACAAAATTGTTACAGAAGGAGCTGTTTTGCAATCAGATCAATGGAAAATAGAGAATGAAAAAATTCTAAATGAATTCAAGATTCTCTCAGATAAGTATGATAGTCTATGTACAAAGGTTGCAACTGATCCTAAGCAAGAAGGTACTGAAACGAAGGGGTTTGCAGTAGTTATTGAGGGCTTAAGGGAATCATGGTCAGAGGATCTGATAGCACTGAGTCTACATATTGCCTATGAAATAGGCGTGTATCTGAGCCCCCAAGAAATAAAATCTGTAGAGAGATTAGGTGCTCATACCCCTAACAGGCGTTGGCCAAGGCCAGTCAAGTTGTATTTTCATGAAGAAAATAAGAGAAATGAATTCTTGAGGAGTAAATCACGACTGAGGGTTTCTATGGTGTTTCATGAAATCCGTGTTGTCCCTGATGATGATAGTCATACCAGGGTAGGCAAGGCAAAAATTAGGCAAGCGGCCGGTAAAGCAAGAAAAATGGGTATACCATATAGACAAACTCCTACAGAGATCGAGATTGAAGGCAGAGTGTACACAATACATGATGTGGACAAGCTCCCAGAAAAATTTAAGGCTGAAAAATCTTGGCCAAGGCAAAGTAGGGAGGCTGGTTTAGTACCTATTATTAGACCATCGGTTAATACTCGTATGACTGACTATGGAAAAGAGTTCCCTTCTATTGTCAAAAATGATGTACCGATCTCAAACTATCCAGAAAGTACTTTATCAGAATATCTCGATTCAGTCCAAATAGTAGGTGATCTGATTGGTTTTGCATCAGATCGTTCTTTTCTAAGCAATTTCTTCAGATGTGTGGTTGACTACGAAGGTTATATGTATACAACAAGTGAGCATGCCTACCAAGCGGCTAAGGCAAAAATTTGTAAAGATCCTATAGCAGAGTCACAGGTAAAATCAGCCAAAACTGCAATTGAAGCCAAAAGGATAGGAGATAGAGTAATCACGACACCTTATTGGGAAGAGAACAAGGTGAGAATAATGTACGAAATTGTCTACAATAAATTCCTCTCAAATACTTTGCTCAAACAAAAACTTCTGAGTACAAAAGAAAGTATTTTGGTCGAATGCACCCAAGATATATTCTGGGGTTGTGGGCTGAAATTACATTCACCTGATTTTTGTCGCAGAAACTGGGTGGGAGCCAACAATCTGGGTAAAATACTCATGAAAGTGAGAAGAGAATTGGTAGCTCACAACAACAAGCAGGGAGAGAGCTATGTTTGAATTTACGAATGTCCCTATCATAAACGACGGATAATGCCTGGTTCTCACTCTGCATTGTGGTTTTCCATTGATAGGTTGGTGTACATGCGTCTCTATACTTTGATAATATTGTGAACTTAGGACTTTTATGTGAAGTAACCCTGTCTGAAAATGTACATTGGCGTATTTACTGATTCGAGAGGGAGAGGTCTGGGCAACCTACTCCATGAGAATAATGAAAATCTTTTCATTCATGTGTATACGTTTCCAGGTGCGACTATGGATCGCTTACAACAGAAAGCATTGGAATTTTCCAAGCGTGTCAATTATTCAGCATTGTACATCTTAGGTGGGATCAATGACTGTACGGAATTGGAGTTGGACACGTACAGAGTGTATGTGCCCTATTATAATTCTTCAGATATGTTCACATATGTGTCTCAAAAGATTTCTGACTGTAGACTAGCTTTGAACCGTCATAATGATGTGGACGTTGTAATGGTCCCTTTTAGTGGACTAGACATATCTAGGTACAATTGTCGTTATGACACTGAGAACAATGCGGAAATTCACTCAAGCCAGCATATGTTAACTGATACAGTGTATAAGATCAACAGTGCGATGATCTTGGGCAATGCAATGATGGGGTTTAAGACTCCATTGATACAAGAAACGGTTCACAAAGGCAGAGGAGCCCACAAATCGAGAGTGGATTACTATAATAGATTAGTGGACGGGCTGCACCCAAATCAAGCTACACTGAAAAAATGGAAGAAAATATTACTTCATGTGATGAGACTGAACAATCACATCTAAAAAAAAAAAAAAAAAAAACCACGAACAAACTGGCAGTAATACGGTGTTTTCTTTGAATATCCTTCATGGTTGCAGAGTTTTTTGCATGATAGTAATATTTAATTGAACATTTATCGTGATGAATTTTTAATATGTTGTTTGGATACAGAGTTTTCTGTTCCAAAATAATACTGATAAGCTTCATGAGATGAAATGTATTATTGAGGAATATGGAGTTTTCTGTTTCCTCTCGATAGACTTTGATGTGATACCATGGTTTATATGAAGTGTACGACTATGTGGTGTTTACTACTAGTTGGAAATGCATTTGAGATCTGATAGATCGAATGTTATGCCTATGCATCTGATCATTTTGATGTGATATTAATGATTATAAAAGGTATAGTTATATCTTTGTCTCACGAGCACCCACACCTACTCCATGTCTTTGATGGTAATAAATGGTTTATTATTACATAAAGTGTCAAAAATGTTTCATACCATAAAGGGTATATGAAGGTGACTTGCTGTCATTTTTCAACTGGCCGCCTCAGCGTTCTGGTCCTTAATAATAAGCACCGAACGCTTGTACACATATACATATAATACTAACACTTAAATGAAACAATTAGGTTTTCAACATCTTAATATACGTAGTTTACCGAAGAAAATTGATGAAATAGCTTTATTATTTAATAAATTTGATATACTGACATTTAGTGAAACTTGGTTAACTTCAAGATTTCCCGATGAATTAGTATCACTGGATAATTATAAACTTTTTCGACTGGATAGAAACTTATATTCAAGTACAAAACAATTAAAAAGAGGTGGCGGGCTTGCCGCATATATAAAACATAAGATTTCTAAATTCTGTTCAAATATTTTTCATCTGAGTAAAATAACGAAGAATTTAGAACAGATGTGGTTGGAATTGAAACTGCCATTCAGTAAAAAATATTTCATTTGTGTTATATACCGTCCTCCACGTGGTAATATTGGTGAAGCTATTTCTGATTTAGAGAATAGTCTTGATCAATTGTCGACAAGATCAAACAGTAATTTGATTCTCTTAGGATATTTTAACATCAATTATAGAGATAGGAAATCAGCTGGTTATAAATACCTTAAAGATTTTGAGAGAACGTACCAATTAAAACAGATAATAACAGATATAACGAGGGATGCATCTGGCCACAAATCAACTATTGATTTGATATTTACAAACATCTCTGAACAATTTGATTCCGGTGTGATAACTTGTGATCTTAGTGATCATGCTGCCATCTATTTGATTCGGAAGAAAGTTAGAGTTACCCATCAGGTGAAATATATTGTTGGTCGAACTTTTAAGAATTATAATAGGAAATATTTTAGATCATTAATATTGACTGATTACAGATGGAAATATTTCTGGGAACTAAATGAAGATCCTAATGCACTTTGGCAATTTATGTACAACATAATTCTAGATGCTGCAGATATATGTTGTCCAGAAACTAACATAAAAATTCGTGATGATACCAAACCATGGTTTAATAAGGAATTATTGGAAATGATTAATGATAAACAAATCATGTATAGTAAATTCAAAAGCACTAGAAGTCCATATGACTTGGACCTATATAAATGTGCAAAACGTTTGGTTCAAGGACAACTTAAGGCTGCGAAAAACGATTATATAAGAGCAAAATTAGAAGATGTTGATAAAAATTCAAAGAAGTTTTGGAGATGTATTAATGAGCTGAGTGGTATGGGTAAAGGGAAACGAGATACAATAGAAGATATTGTATCTGATAATGGTGAACTGCTGGTAGGGCAAGCTTTATCAAATTATATGAATACTTATTATACGGAGGCTGGTTTTAAACTAGCCAAAAAATTTACAACAACTTGGCGACCGATGTTAAATTTTCCCCATACAAATAGTATATTTTCTTTTGATTTTGTATCAGAGCCGGAAATTATTAAAATTGTTAAGGAAATTAAGCTCAATAAATCGTCAATAGTCCCTGGATTAAATAGTAGATTACTGAAGGATGCCTTTGAAGTGCTAACTCTTGAATTAACTCATTTATTCAATTGTTCATTGAAAAGCACATTATTTCCTGAAAATTGGGGTATAGGAGAAATAACCCCCATACATAAAGAGGGTGACCATAAAAAACCCAAGAATTGGAGGCCAGTAACCCAGTTAGCATTGCCCGGGAAATTATTGGAAAAATGTGTACATATTCAAGTTACAAATTATTTTGAAAGGAATAACTTATTACATTCTGGACAGTTTGGTTTCCGTTCTGGATATAGTACATCAATGGTAATATTTAAAGTTGTTCGTAATTGGTATCAGTCATGGAGTAACAGGACAATTGCAGGTTGTACTTTTATCGATTATTCTAAAGCGTTCGATTGCCTTGATCATGAAATTCTATTATGCAAATTGAAGTTATATGGCTTAAACCAGAATAGTTTGACATGGTTTCGAAATTATTTAGCCTGTAGAACTCAAATGACTAAAATAGAAACTTTAAAATCATGTAAACTTCCATTAACGGTTGGGATACCGCAAGGATCTATTTTAGGTCCCCAACTTTTTATAATTCTTGTTAATGATCTTTTTTATGAGATACCTACTGATAAATCATCTATGGTTATGTATGCTGATGATACTCTCCTGAAATCAATTGATGTATCGGTTGATGAAGTACAATTGAAATTACAAGAGTCTGTTGATATTTTAGATACATGGTGTGGTTTGAATAAACTTACTATTAATGTTGAGAAGACTAAAAGTATGTTTATTACTAATAAAAGGCTTGATGAACCTGTTTTTCAAATTGGAGGACAAGAGCTTGGAATTGTTGATAACTATAAGTATTTGGGAGTAGATTTTAGTTCCAAATTAGATATAAATATATATGTGAAAGAGATATGGAGCCAAGTTAGTAAACTTGTTTATATCTTATATAAGATACGGGAGAAAGTGGATGAAAAAACTGCTGTTATGATATATAAGCAAATGATATTACCACATTTTGAATACTGTGCTTTTCTATTGGATTCTGCTAATATGAAAGAGATTAGAAAATTGGATAAACTTCAAAACAGAGTATTAAGAATTATTGAAAATACTGGTAATATGTATGACCATAGTAATTATGATGTTCTGATGGAAAAATATTGTATAGAACCATTACTGTTACGGCGACAGCGTCAGTTGTACTGTATAATGTATAATGAAAGCAAGGATTTAGATAATATTGACGTATCTAGATGTACAATGTCTTTGAGGTATGATGAAAAAAATAAATTTAAGATGAAAACCACTAAATATACAAAGGTGATGAATAGCCCTTTTTATCGTGGTGTAAAATTATGGAATGAATTACCAGCTGATGCGCAACAATCATCTACCCTATCGATTTTTAAAAAGAAATTGAAATCAATATAAAGGTGGTTTAAACAAAGCTTATCTATAGGAAAGTTATTCATATTTATGTGTTTCCTTTAATTTGTGAATAATTATTAACCCTTTTTTCCTTTTTCCTTTCCTTTATTATTATTTGGGTAAGACATATATGGTGTTTACTGTTGTCTGCCCTATTTATTAATATTATACTGTGTACTACTGGAAGATCATACTTGTATGAAGTGGTTTGGAAAATGAAAAAAAAAAAAAAAAAAAAAATTACATGGTAACATTCACCATGGAAACTATCATATAGCATTTTCTCATATGTGTCAATGTTTCAAAAATCTAGTGTCATTTTAGTGATATTCTGGTGTAGTGAAAATCTCTGTGTAAAACATGTGTATCACACTAGTTTTAAGTCATGCTATTCTCATGTAATACTGATGTTGTGTAAAACAAAGAGTTTTACAGGAGAAAACTGTCTGTCACTGACACCAGTTTTTGACATATGTAATTTCCCAGTATAACACAGGTATAACAAAAGATTAACACAAGCTTTCTCTAAGATTTCAGTGAAAAGTCACACAGATAAACATTGGAAATCCATAACCTTACACCAGGATTTCACCATGCAAACTCTTCTAAAACTAGAATACATATGCAAGTGAATTTTATTTAGGTAAGAGTGCTATAAAAAAATAAATAGAATTACATCTTTATAGGAGGATATGATAATTGATTTTATTTCTCATGAATACCAATTTACCATATCATTCAAATACAATGGAATGGGCAACATACCCAAGCTTATTCTGTATAGCTCAGTGGTAAAGCCCTGAGATTGTGTGTGAGGGGTCCAGAGTTCGAGTCTCCACACTTTTTTCATAAGGAAGCAAGAAAACACGAGTTTTACATGTCAAAACTTGTGTCAAAAACTCGTGTTAAAATCACGTGGGAAACACCAGAAATGAGGTCCACAGAATCCCGAGTATAACACGTGTCTAAAACACGTGTTTCACTTCCTAGACCCCGTGTTACACACGTCCTAAACACGTGCCCTTGTTACCTGGGGTGGACCCTGTTGTATCCAAATGTGAAAAGGGAAACACCTTCAATTAGGGAATGCAACTTCAGGGAGGTTGCTTTTTTAACTTATTTTGGACCATCAAGACTGGGTAGACCAGTAGGACAACAGCTGAAATGACAACTAAAAGCAGTCTTATCTTAAATTGGACATTGATCCCAGGCAGTTCAGCATATTTTTTAGGCACTTATAGTAAGAATCATAAACATCCATTTAAGAAGAAAAAATAGAAGTATATTGCTATATATTCTGTAATGATCCTTTTGACTTAAGGGATATTTGAGGTTCTGTCAATCACAAGAATCTATAATGGATCATTTGCCATATATCTAGTTTCCCTATTACAAGTGACATATAGTTCATGAAATGTGATCTTCCGCCAAGCCGAGGGTGTCTCAACAAATCAGAGCAATCAGAGCGTAACACGTGACTCCCTTGACATTTGTTTACGGCGACCGCCTTTACGATTCGTCCTCTAATTGATCCATCCCAGTCCAAATTCAAAATCTGGCCATGCCATTAGCTAGAGGAGGTCCTGCACCTTTTGATAGTACCAAAAGTTCATGGGTTCTCAACTCCTAATGGCGGCTCGGAAACCCGCAAAGTTGTAAAAATTGGGGTCTCAGGCGCCTTTTGTTCAAACTCACTGAAACAGGAGAACAACTTTGGGGCCATTTTAGCACACTTAGAATTTAAATCAAAATATTCTGGAAAATCATAGTCCTGAAATTAAAGAATAAAAAAATGTTAAAAAGTTATTTCCATGTTGGGGTATTTCTGATTTTAGAGGCCCATATTTCAGTTTAATCATGTGTGACGTGTGACTCATTTTTGTGGATCTGGTCACATTTATGTATACTCAAAATGTTTCAAATAAAGAAGGAGGCAAAATGTTGAGATTTGATGGGTTATTCAGGAAAAAAAAAATAGATTAGAAAATTCCCTAAAATCAATACTCCGGAGCTACATCTTAATAAAGGGAATTCCATTTCTAAACAGTTTGGGAATATGAGGATATTTAATGAATTTAAGTCTATGAAAATCACAAATAATAATAGCCAGTATTTGGCCTTATATCAGAAATCTATACTAAAACTCATTTTCCTATACTTTTGAGACTTGGGGATTCCCTTTTCTTGGAAGGTATGGATTTCCAATTGATCACAATGTGACGTCGCAAATTAGGGGATTTCCTTTTAAAGCCTAAAAAATAGATCAAATTTTAAAGTCATGATTTAACTTGAAATATCCTATGAAAATAAAGTTAGTTCAATGGCCATGCTGTACAAATTTCTTTGGAAAATATTTATTCTTCAATTATATGCAAGGTTTCCTTTATTCAAACGCCTGGCTTTAATCTATGCTTATAATTATGGAGCTCATCAGCAAGAGCATCATTATTGCCTTTGTTCCCCTTCTTCAGATAAATGTGCTTCAGGCCTGTTACTTGTCTAAATATTTCCCAAGATTCATCTGGATCTAAGCTTGTTTTCAACTACAATGTAATAGACAAGTTATCTATGCTTAGGAGAATTAAAGTGTACATGTGTGAAAGATCAATGATAAACATACTAACAATTCTACAAGCAAGAAAACAAGAAATAAGACTTACATGAAAAATGAAATAGGCTGAATGCCACTGTAAGCATCATCATTCCTTAGTGATACAGTGGATTAATAAGTTAACAAGACATGATCATAATTTTGTTTATTTTTATTTTTCAGTTTGATTACTATGGGCCATCACGTTTTAACAGGCCCTTTCCTCCTATGCGCATGCCAAACCCTTATAGCCCCAACCAGTTTGGTCTAGCTGATGAGGACCTGTACAACCCAAAACCATTCAATCCATTTACAAGGTGAGACAATATTCTATATCCCAAGAAGACAACACGAGTATTGCCGTTTAGACTGTCAATGTCAACAGCCATTTATTAGAAATATACAATTGTAGCAGGATAATAATGATGAAAAAAACACACACATGATATACCTCTCTCCTATGCCATTAGCTTGTCTAGGTCTGTTTCAGGGCCTGGTGTCGCAACTTTTACAAAACGTTTTTTTCTCTATTTAACATGTTGCCTGATGTTTCTGTCAAGTACAGCAGAACAGCTTGGCTTTTCCAGTCACCTCTTCACTGAATGTCAATAAGGGAAAAAACATTTTATACAAGTAACTGACACCCCTGTTTTAAGGGAATATGTAGTGAGATTTGTCAAACCAAGCTGACAGTTTCGTCAACTTTGTGTTGGGTAATTTGTTAGTCAGGACAATGACTTTGTTTTTCAGATAATTCTTTTTCTAAGTTCACGATCATTTTTAGAGATATCTATTAGATAAATTGACTTTCACCAAACAAAAAGGGGACCTTTACAATAGGAAATTGCTATTTGCAAATGGTTTTCTTTAAAGGTGAAGCGACAAGATAATTATTAAACATTTACTTTCTGCTTGAAATGCTGTATTGAGACATTGCAAATATATCAAAAGTGCCCTTGACCATGGATTTGCATACAATATTATTGTGGGTGTTTTAAGGGTGTCTCTCACACTTAGGGCTCCCAAAGGCAGCCCATGACCAGATATGTGACATCATGTATAGGTTGCTTGCGTAATACTTAGCTAGGGTGGATGTCTCTTACTGGGGTTACTACAGCTATATTGAGAAGTTAATCAAGATGAAAATTGAAGTCAGCATGATTTATAATCATATTATAAAAATATAGAAGGTTGATTTCTTTATTTTTAATGGAAAACATATATGTGACCTCCCACCAATAAATGAGGCATAAGTCGCCAAGATCAATTCTGAGAAAAATGACAAAATAAGCGGAAAAAGTCAAAAAATGGAAAACTGAGTTTCACTCAAAAATGGCATGGTAAATACATGGAAATTACCATTTACAAACAAATATCTCGGAATGAAAAATTGTGACCAGACGAGGGAAAAGGGTACTCCGCATGGGATTTGCTATCAAATCGAGAATGAAGAGCCGGTTCTTAGCTTTCAAAAGATATTAAGCATGTCCAAATCGGATAATTATTAAGCTAGTTATGTGTGCCCTTAAACCTGAGAGTATCAGGATACCAGAAAATTAGGAAAAGCTTAAATTTCTTTTATTTATTGACATTTTGCATAAATTATCATTAATTATCATAACTGTAAGTAAGCATTCAAACACACAATTTTATCCATTATTTTTTAACCAGAAATGATAAATCCATTCTTTTTTCAATGTTGAGACTGGAAAATGATACTTTCTCATAGTTTACACTAATCTATGAAAATTTTATGAATTTTAGTTTCCATGGCAACCAAATAGAATGAATTTGGTCAATTTTCCATATCAAAACGTTCCATTGACATTCCAAAAATAAAAAAATTCCATCACGATGGAATGTTTTGAGTATGGTAAATGAATTCTACACAAAATGTTGGTTAAAGAGAAAATTATCACGTTTTTTCATAAATCTACTCATATCTCCTTAAATATTCGTTTAGGATAGTAAATATAGAAACTGCGGGATACCCTTTCCCCTCGGCTGGTCACAATTGTTCATGTACTAAAAATGGGCTTTCCTGATGGTCATATATAAAGCCTACGGACATTTGCATTGACATGAAGAGAATACATATCTTTACAGTCTTTTTTCTCCTAAAAGCTATATTGGATGTGTGTTACCTCAAATATTCATAACTTTGGTTAAAATACTGATAGAAATACAATTATTTCATTATTCTAAAGCTAAAGGCATCCTCTCTGATTAAATCAAATTATACCTCAATTTTCATGATCTGCGACTTTCACCTCATTATGTGGTGGGGGGTCACATATGGTGACTGGTATAAGTATGAGGGGACTGGAAAAAAAGTAAATGAAGTGTTATAGGCCGAATACTTGCGAGTATTGCTGTATAATTGTTAGTGAGTAAGTAACCTAGCAACTGTCCTAGTTACTGGTGATCCGTGACGTCACGACTACGTCATTGGAAAACCACTTTAGTAACGCTCCGACATTTTGCTGGGACGCTCGCTTAAACCTTTTTCTTCCCCCCGGACTAAAACCTATCCTCATTATGTCAGGGAAGGCGAAGAAATGTAAGAAGTGCAGAGTTAGCCATTAAACTCCACTATATGATGCGTGCGAGGGCGCCCAGCCACCAGAAATCAAGGAAAACGACATAAAAGAACCAGCCAAGATGATTCAAGACCCTTGGGAAGCCATTGTGAACTTGAACTTCTGACTGAAACAAGTCGAAGAGGCCAACCGCGAACTGGCAGAGGCACATCAGTGAGGAATACCGACGTTTCAAGAAAGACAAACCTAACCCTAAGGTCAGAAGAATCTGATAGTTCAGTCAAATCAGGTAAACCCAGTGTTTCATCCTCGTCAAGTGACAACGCGTTTGACACTTCGTCAGAGGAGGAGCCAAGTAGGTCACAACGTAAGAAGGTGAAAGACAACAAGCGCGACGTCAAACGGGGAAAGGCCAAAAGCAGGCCTAAGTCGAGAAGATTGAAAGAATCAGAATACTCCCACCACAGGTACATGGCGAAAGGTGAGACTGTAAAATCGTTCAAAAAGTTGATGTCTGTAAGTCTTCAGAATCTCCACAATCTGTACAATTCAGGCTTGGAGATAGACGGGTTCATTGCACACCTAATGGTACTGGCCGACAAGGCAGAAACCAAGTTCTACAAGACAGAAAATCTACTGGCCTACAACAAGGCTGTCCACACAGCTGTTGCGGAAGGAGGTGTAGAGAAGTTCAGTATCATCGACTCATCATTGGTGATCAGGCATCTGAGTTATGATGCTGCTCACCCATCCCACAAGGCATCAAACAAGTCCAACAAACTGTCATACCTAAAAACGTGTATGACATATTATTAGTAAGAAAAACGTTTTATTTTGATTCTATTTTCCTTTTTTATGCTCCACAAGTTAATTATACATATCAATTACTTAGATTAGCCATATAGCACTCCTGCTTTGAGGCTAGGCTACATGTAAAACAATAACCCTGTAGCCCCCATGTGGAGCTGTGGAGCCCCCTACTCTGATTGGTCCTACAGGTAAAACAATAACCCTGTAGCCCCCATGTGGAGCTGTGGAGCCCCTATTCTGATTGGTCAATAGTTAATAAAAGGACATGCACACACCCAGTCTCTCTCTCTCTTGGAGGCTGGGCTTGAAGCTGGACACATCCCTAAACATTAGCACCTGACTTTGGTCTTTTGTTCTACTTACACTACAACACTAAGGTAACCTTTAGTACACAGGGATATATTATTCTGAAACTTTATCATTCAAAAGCTCTACCACTTTTACAAAGCTAGCTCACCCAAAATTATAACCAACAACTTTTATCTTGAGAAAGTTACTTTTTAATACACACAAAAGTAACTTTCCACAAAACCAAGAAACGAGCGCTACTGCTACAAGTTCAACGATGCTCATGGGTGCGGTGAGACATATTGTCAGTACAGTCATGCCTGCAGATTGTGTAATGACATCGGTCACGGATAATACGGTTGCAAGAAAAAGAAATAATTATAGCGCTTCCCAGAACAACTCCTCTAGCAAGTGTGGTGGGACTGATAAGGTTTCCCATGACCCCATTGAGGCTACAGGAGCTTATAATGTCATTGGAAAATCCACAGCAGGGTTGGATTCTGGTCTAGATCAAAAATAATTGTTATCCATTGAGTGTTGCGGGAATGCACCTGTTTTTGACTTCGATGTATACCTCCCCAAATGACACTGGTTTCCATCTATAGGGATCAGGTTTAGTAGAAGAGGGGCACCCTTACCCTATGAGCAATGGGAAAAAAATTATCAGAGTTACAGACGAATGTGTTCATGGAACATGTACTTGTATCCATTATATAGAAAACAATCATCGCTAAGACTGTGTAGATTTGTGATGGTTTCTACATAGTAGATGATGTTTTCATCGAACCATACAAGTGTGAAAATTATAACTCAATCCTGGATGATGTATCTCATGAGAAAATGTGTAAAATACTTCAAAAAGACTTAAAGGAAGGTAGAATTTCTCAGGTAAAAAATAAACCAACTTGTGTCCATGCCCTGGGTGCCGTAGTAAAGCCTAATGGCGACATAAGACCGATTATGGATTGTAGCAATAACTTGTGAAAAATTCAATTATAGATATGTTGATCATTTTACATAAATGTTAATCAAGTCAGATTATATGTCAGTTACCGACATAGCTAGTACCTTTAGATCAGTACCTATACACCCAAATAACTACACCTACCAAGGTTTCAAATGGGATTTCAAAGATGGTGAAGGTGACAAATTTTACCATGAACGTCGTCTCAGATATGGCCTAAAATGCACAACGTAAATTTTCAACCAGCTTTCAGAGCTGGTAGTAGATATATGTAAATCTCCAGGTGTGATCACAAATTACCTAGACGACTTCGCTATATCGGATAGAACCCTTGAGGAGTGTAAAAATGATTGGCTAGGACAACCCTAGAACAAAATCAGTATCAATAACTTCAGACTCATCAATGTACGAGTATCAAGCTTGGTGTGAGAACGATTGGCTATGGGGCAGCTCGCACAATAACGATGCCCAGTGGTTTTCATTACATGACCATTATGTAGGTCTCCCTACATTTTCAATAGATAAACCTAACAACAATGTATACAAACTATGGCCAGTTCTGTTAGGCCTACAATACTAGGGGAAATTGTCCAAGGACTCTACCATAGAATTAGTAACTGATAACAGCCAGGTAATGTACATGTTAAATACGGGCAGGAGCTTCTGGCTGTGATACGTTTATAATATTGACAGTTACTCCTCTTATATCAGAACCCTAGATAATCACTTTGCAGAGGCACTTTCTAGGTAGAATGAAATTGTAGTTTATGCCGGGCAAGGCAAATTTTTGGTGAATTTAACATGTGTTGTTCTGATGTTATGCATTCCAGGGAAAAGCACTCAATATCTGCATTCAAGAGCTAAAAACTCTCAGACAATACTTGCGCAGTGAACACCAAAAAGGCACGAAACTGCCAGGAGGAAAAATACTTTGAATTTTGTAAAACCTACAGACTCGACCCATTGGAGATTTACATTGAATAGACAGTGTCATACATAGCCTTCCTCTCAATTACAATGGTATCTAACTCAGTGATCAATTATTCATCAGGAGTATCTATGTTTTTGAAGAACAATGGCAAATGAGGGTTGACATATTCCAACCAGAAGATTCAGTCGGCCTTGTGTGGGCTACGTCGCCTACGGCCTATAAGCAGAGGGAAGGCCAGGCCATTGTTCCCATCAGACTTAATGAAAACGTACTATAAGCTTAATCTGTTAAAACCTGTTGATCTTGTGTTATGGTCTGCGATCACATTCGCATTTAGAAACCTTGTTTAGATGTTCAAATATTTGTGGTATCCACACTGTTAGAGTAAGGCACTTAACTTTTAATGAGTCAGGCGTTATCATTCAAGTAGGAAGAATTTTTCAATACTTTGCCCTGTGTGTTGGCTAAGGAGATGATTCAAGTCCTAAAATTAAAGCAAAATGATAGATTATTTCCAACTCCAGATGGTACCAGGCTTGTTTGGCTGGAACCATCAGTTTTCAGTTGTAAGATAAAAAAGCTAGCAGATGAAGCAGGCTTAGGGTTGGGTTATTCCCCACATAGCCTAAGACAGGGGGCCACAACTTACATGTCGCTCATAGGATATGATGTCGCTCAGATCAAGTCTAGGGTATTCTGGAAATCAAATGCTGTGTTCAAGTATCTCAACCCTTCACAGGAACATAGCATGTCTAATGATAAGCTTTTTTCTACTAGCCTGACTTCGTAGGCGGTTTGGGCGGTTTGGATGTGTTTTATGGTATAATACAAGTTACTCAGCCCAAACCTGCCTTCTCGTTGTTACTTCGGAGCGATAATTATATTCACATTTTATGCCAAATGTTCATACCATCCATCTCCACAGTCCAACCTCGTTGGCCTTGGCTAATAGTGTGAAGTAACTGTGTTATATAAATATATATCTTAAAGATCAAAATCAGGAAAGTGTATGTCACCCGACCTTCTTTCCTGGAGATAATATTAAGCGGAGCTTGAGATTGACCTTGAGGTTAAAATAAAACCATAAATCTCATTGTACATTCAAAATGCCTCCCCTTTCAAGTTTATGGAGATATGCTTCCATAGCGCAGCTCAGTTTTTGCACATACCCAACTGACAGTCAGTGAAGAGGGCTTCACACCTTAACAGCTGACACTTGAGATTTTTTAGTTGACAGTTAGATGTGTGTAAGAACCAAACAATTTCCCGCACTTTCTATGTTTGACCAGAGTTGTTAGTAAAGGCCTATACTGGCTAGCATGCCTCAGGGGGCCAGTATAGGCACAGATGACTTGTGGAAGAAAACAATTATCTAATAAGGCTTTAATGCCGCTTTGGGCAATTTGGGAAAAAAATCAAATTTGAAACATTTATGGCTCCTATAATGGGTCAAATATTGGTCAAAACTGAGGTTGTAGCCCCAAGCAAGAAAGACCATTATTTTCGTAAATTATAGGGAAATTAGGTAACGATTACAACATATTCTAGAAATTTACAAAGTATTTTACCTTTTTCATATACTGAAAAACTCAACCAATTGATTTTGCCCAAAACTTGCATAAATCATACTTAGGCCCATATGATTCCAAAAACGTCCCTATTTGATGGAAATCATTTTACATATTTCCGAACCAAACCTCCGTACCCCTGGGCCTCCCCTCTATAAATAGCAACTTGTCGCCTCTTGATAACCTTAGGATGCAAGGAGCAGACAACATGTGGGAGAAAAGAATTGTTCGAAATAGTTTTTATGTCCATTTGACCATTTTGAAAAATCTCCAAATTTCAAGTATTTATGACTCCCAGTATGAGAGTGGTTATGCCATACTCACTTCCCATAGTTGATTATGATAGCCCTATAGAAACTTTTAAGAGAAGGGTGATAAATAGTAATTCTTACTATACTTTTGTGTCATATACTTCAATAAACAATATTTTTGATCATTATTTATAGTCAAATTTGACAGTATTTGCATCCAACCATCGATTTAATGCATTTCTATGGTGTAAAACAAAATGGTTTGTATTTCATGACGTTTCACTGTAAATCACAAATTTATGATAGACATAGAAAAACATTGTGCACTCTGAAGGTTGACTTTTTTGAAATGATTCAATCAAGGTATTTACTGATGCATTTGAAGAAGTCCTTTGCCCGTTTCTTCTTTAGGTGATCACCCAGGTGTATCCCATCTGATGACAATTGATTTAAGAATGTCTTCTTTTTTCCTTTCAAAATAAAGCCAGACAGCATTTAGTACCTTTATACACCATTATAATAGTTCAAAGAGACACCTGGCTTTTGTAACAACCTTTTTTTTCTTTTGAAATACCTAAAAGATTCCGTGGCTATGAAGGTCCTACCCCAACACAAAACATCATCACGACAACTCCAGAATCTAAAATTAGCGTAAGTTGTCTAAGAAATTGAACTAATTGTATGATATAATGTGCTGCTGTTTAAGGTGACAATAAAGGTTAAAATGTAAGATTGATCATAAATGTGAAGAACGGCCATGAGGAAGCAATGCCTATAATCAGTCTTAGTTATTAAGTGGAGGATATAACAAAGAGCTTCATGATTTGCTGAACCAAAATTGTAGAATATACCTAGGTATAAAAGTGACTATACCAGTTTTTTATACCATTTATACATTTATACAACAACATTTGTAAGGAAATGGCAATATTATTCTTTTCTATTTGTTATTGCATCCAAAACTCATTATTCTAATATATAACACTAGTTGTATGTAAGTATGTTTGAACAAGATTGACCACTCTTATTATAAATAGGCATTACCTGATAATATTTCATCTTTTTATTTCAGCCGGCAGCAATTTTTCTCTACGTCATTTTGGCATTGATATGTCTTGGGGCTATAGTTGGTGTTACTTTTGCTGTCATGAGAGGTAAGTGACATTAATATTTCATTGAACATCAATTGAAGTGTATGCATAATAGTTCAGAATTAAGCTTCCAAAGATGTATTTTTAATCCTTGCATTTTCACTATGCAATGAAGATATGAGATAAGGAATATCTATATTGTGAAACCAAATTTCTAAAAGGAAAATGTTTTGTGACTTTCTTTTATGAATATATTTGATTCTTGTTAATATTTGGGGTTCCATGTTTTCATAAGTGTGGTATATCTCTATCAATTTTACACATTTAATGTGCTTAATAAACTGCACTTTCTAGGTCTAACATATAGTTGCTCTTCTATGCATAAAGCTAAGCTATTATTTTTTAACCTATATTGATTGTTTCTAACATGGCTCACTTATGATAAATATGTGTTGTAAAGCTAAGTTACCCTAGCTTGTAGCTAAAGTTGTGATAACAATTTTCTGTAAACTTAATTTCTTTATTGATGCATACAATATTTATTTCTTTTGGTCTAATTCTATTGATTTATAATTCTTAAAATTATTCAGTAAGAATGGTACTAATGTATTTTTGATCTAAATAATGTTTCATTAAATTTACTTTCATTCACGACAGTGCTGCTCATAACTGAGTTTTTCGCAAAGACAACTCATGACAATCTATGCAGAATCATTCTTTCTTCATGCTTGGCTACTCCGACCTTAAAGTTCTCTCCTCATTTTCTTTCTATTTTTTGTATAGACTCATTTGGAATTTACACCTGTACATGTATTAGTTCTTTTGGTGTATTATACATTCTCTTAGAGATGACATTTATGCTTTGTCTATAAGAGGGATATTCATGAATACAAATTGACATGAACGTGACCTCTTGATTCTACTTTACATTGTATAATATTTATGTGAAACACATTGGATCCATCTCTGAGTGATCATGAAAGAGGTACACACTCACTATCCTCCTTGTACACTTGTTAAGACAGAATAGATGAGCATTAATATCCACATATATATAAGTAGATACATTAACCTTAAATGTATTGTATCTTCTATTCATATGAGAAACCTATTTGTGATAATCATGACTGTTGGAATTTAAATTCCATCAGCTACTTTTCAGCTGTAATCAGACAAACTTACTGCATTTTGGTTCTACAAAGTACTGGTGATTAAATCTATATGGGTGGAAAACACTGCAAGGTGTGGTTATAAGACGGATAGCAACTTCTGTTGAACCTGCACCATGCCAGTCAAGTGAACTGCCAGGATGCTAATTCCTGAATCATATTTATCTTGGTGCAGTCTGAGGACTGCAGATGTGGCAAGTAACCAAAATGCAGGGCCAGACTCTTGATCAAGATTTCTTTACAATGATTAGTCTTTTTTTGGTCTGTGTGGTTACAGATAATGTGGGTTCAAATAAAGATTCTCATCTGCAGTAATGTGGGGCTTACCTTTACCTTTACAGCACAAACTGGACCACAATCTAGACTGGTGGTTTGGTTTGTGCAATAGCCAGCAGGTGGGAACTTTCCTCCTGAACTGTTTTGCATAAGAAAAAACATGTCACAAACTTAATAGATACTGAATCATATTTATTTAATTTATATCAATCATATAGGCCTGTGTAATGAATAATTACAATATAGTGATGTCCCTGTTGAAGAAAGAAAAAAACAAAACCCGTTTGCCATCCATAGACAATTTTGAAAACCATCACTGTTGAACGAGGACCACTTTATTGCTGTTTGACAAGTCATTACAACAGTGATACCCATTATGCAACAGGCCATTGGCTTTGCAGTGTTAATATATGAGTGACATGATGTACTGTTAGGTAATTAGAATCGGTAAAAGGTGGCAGAGTAAGAAACACAGTTCACAGCAATTATAGCTGGCTCCTGTGGACCCTAATCCTCTGTTGAAGTAATCCTCTTCTGAGGGCATCAGAAATCCCTTTAACTTAGGCCAGTGGCTGGAAAGGAGATGGAATAGAATCCCAATACACCACTGTAAAGGGCCATACCTATTAGGTGATTTTACCGTCACCCAAAGATGGCACAGGCATCAAATTACCTCAAAATACCCAGCAAAATTAGTGAGTGATCACTATCTTCCCATGGGCATGGTTTGCCTTTTGGGCAACCAGCAACGGGCAACTGTTTGGTGATTAATTGCCTAGTGGATATGGGGCTTAAGGGAGCTGTTACATTATTGCTGATGGTGTAGTGCTTTATACTGTCTGTAAAGGTTGATGGCAGAAAGAATTTCTAGCAAGCACTTTGTTCCACTTTGCTTGGATGGGTCAAAAGCATGCTCCAAACACATTTACCAACTTCAGTAGAATGTTTTAAGATAAGTGTAAGATGATGAGTAGATATACTCCCTAATTCATAATATCATAGGAGAACATACAATGTGACCAAACGTGGGAAAAGGTGATATAAGAGGAAAAAGTATGAATTACAATTCACAATGTCTTCTTTCAAATGGTGCAAACCATTTTAAAATATTCCTATTATGGTGTGAGAAATGTTTATTTGAATATCCCTGTTCTGGACTGACAAAACACCCTTAATTCAGCTCCTGTGCTTTGTTTGCATATTACACCTGGGTGGAGCCAACAAGTATTTAGAAGAAAATGTAGATTATTTTTCACTATCACAGTTTTTTAAAATACTCTCATTTCAATCACAGATCTTCAATCTACTAGCTTTTTTCACTATAGGGAAGAATAAAAGTTTTGTCAAAACACCTAGGGGGAAAATCCCATCCAATTTGAACATTCTTTTTGTTGTTGCTATGGTAACATGGTATTATTGTTTATTTTGGCATCCTGAAGGAAATAGTACATTCCATAGTAAATTACCCATAATGCAATTGTTAAAAGTAGATAGCATGTTTTCATGTTCATAATCATAATCTCTGGAAGATTCTACCTATTTATGAATTTTCAGGAAAATGTAATATTTTGGGTTCCGAGACCTTAAAATTGTTATTTCCGGGAGCAGGGCGGTGACGTAACCTCTTCCATCTCCGTGGTTACGCGGATCCGTTGACGGGTCACTATATAAACTCGGAGCGTAACCGTTGAATTCAGTTGCTCCCACACCACCGACCTGCTCACTTCGTCTAAGGTTTAAACCGGCTGGGGATAGCGGTTACGAGTAGAAAGGCTTCTACTTACCTTGTGAGAGGACTATTCTGAATCAGAGAGAAGATTCTACCTATTTATGAATTTTCAGGAAAATATGTATGGTTTACCCATGTTTATCAATAACTCACTTAATAATGGGTTTAGGGCAAATTGCTTAATATCCCTCTAGGTTACCATTTCCCACGATGGGTCACCAATGGTTAACAGTGTGACCCTGAATACTTGTTTGGCATCAACAAATTACTAGTAATGCTCTAGGCTGTTGAGCGGAGGGCTGTAATTTTTCTGTATCTCAATTTAAAGCAAACTGCAAAATTTGAAAAAATTAATGATTCATGCAAATTCATTTAGAATTCACAAAATAAATAGGAAAACATTTTAAGCAGTGAAGCAAAGTGGGCAGTATTAATAAAATTTAATACTGCCCACTTTGCCAATACACCAAAAATACTGAATGGCAGTACTAGTGTCCAGTTCATATTCACAACCTATCCTGGCATTAGTATATGATATTATGTAATACTTGCCCAGTAGTTTTCTTTTCTACCCCAAAACATTTCCTGCACTGATCTATGGTAGTATTTTCAACTTCATTGATAGCAATTATACATGATAATGTCAGATTTATTTTATACTGTCACTGGTAATACAAGGCCAGTATAGATAACAAACCATAGGTAGTTTCTATACTAGCTTTTTGAATCAATGTTTGAAAATGTAAGGTCGTTCCTTTGCCATTGATAAACATAAAGCTTTTTGCATCAATGCTTAGAAGAAAAATGTATGCAGTATGAAGTATAGGCATTTTGCAAATGCAGACAATCCCTATAAGCAGTGCTTAAGTGATTTAGATATCCTAATCATTACCTCTATATTTTTTGTTTAAGGGATACCTGCACAACCTGCAGCTAGTCTACCTGGGGCCCCTGGAGTAGCTGGACAAAATGGAGCGCCTGGACTAATTGGGCCAAGTGGACGAGATGGGTTGGATGGGCGAGATGGGCGAGATGGGGGAGACGGAGTAGATGGGCGAGATGGACGAGATGGATTAGATGGACAGAATGGGCAAGATGGGCAAGATGGGCAAGATGGGACAGACGGGGCAAATGGGGACACTGGTCTCCCTGGTATGCCTGGTGATCCTGGGGTACCTGGGAGTGAGGCTGGTGCAATACTTGTCATTTAATAACTTCCCCCTATTCCTAAAGTACCAGAAAGAATACTAGCAATCAAGGGATATTGACAGGATAATGGGAATCTTGTGTGACAGAGCCAAAATTCCTAAATGTTCCTTAATATCTTGCAATGTTTTTCTCTGAATTAATCCATAATTGAAAGTTCTGAAGGTACAATTAAAACTACTAACTGGAAATGTTCAAGGTAAAATATTAAGGTGATGATATATCTAATAACACATGTTGACTGGGAGAATACAATCTATGTCAACTATCAATAACTGGAAGCTACTTAGTCTTAATGATACTTGGTGTTGGATTTGTTCAATATTTACATTGAAGAACATAGTTCTACTTTCATATTTGGATGTTAGAATCATATATTAAGATACAGCCTTCTACAGATAACATTGTCATTAGAATAAACACCTTGGATGTTATTAGACAAAGCTATATGGCCGTATAAAAAATGTTAAAATGTTGATACGCATGCCTGTGGGACTGTCCAGGAAATTCAAAATAGTCATTTTTAACTTATATTTTTTGAACAATGATATTGTGACATTCCTTGGTAGTTCGGGGTTTCCAATTTCTACGGCAGAGGGATGTGGGGGCTATTTTGGTTTTGAGCTGGACGAAGAACCCAAACAAGAAGACATGGTGTAAGATCAAGAGCCATGCCTCGCGCATGAAGGGGAATGAGCGGGTCGATCGGGACATCGGTATTCGTTGAGGGGGAAGGTGTACGCCAGTCAGTCAGGCCTGAGGTGTTCCAGACATCGAGCACGGTGGACCGGGGTTCAAGCTAGGACACAGAGAATAATGGAAAATGGAGGGGATGGGTTTGTGGTCACTGGATGGATCCTCTCGTTCGTCCAAGAAATGGATGTATACTCTGATCTTCTGTAGGACGTCAAGCCGACGCTCGCCTTGTGGGTAGTAGCGTGGGGCCGAACCGGTTGCACCTTTATACCCACAGTCACGGGATGGCTTCGTACTATTTCGGGCTTCCGTACTTGTCCGGTCCTCCTATCCCGGGTCATTCCTCGGGTCATTACGGGCTGTCATACCATGTCTCAGTCCTTCGGCTTCTCGTACCCCGTTCTACTTTTTCTCTAATTATCTATGAACTTTACCTTAATTACTTCAATTTGTCTAGTGGACTATGTGCTATTCAATCATCTTATTGTCTTTAACCCCTTCAAGGGCTATTCTATGGGAAGAAGACACACGTGAACACGAGGAGTACCAAGATGGAACTGTTTATTCCAGGCCTCACCGCCCCTTTTTATACCCTAATACTTGGCTCTGATTGGCCATCTAAGATCAAGTGATCGCTCTGACACCATATCCAGTTTACAATATTTCTGGTTTTCAAGCTTTTGGACCCTCACAAAATATACTTTAATTCATAACATTATATTATTCTCAATACCTGATTCTGACACTGATGAATGGACATTCATCACAATATCTCACTTACTATTGCATTTAAGGGCCTAAAATCATCAAAGCATATATAGATAAAATTTGTTCCAAGGGAAGATTGTCTCAGATTTTTTTTATTTAGGTCCACATTTTCATTTTATAAAATGTAGAAAATAATGTTGACAAAAAATTACAAAAAGTTACCCGTTTTTTGACATAAACAAAAACTAGGGCCTAAATAAAAGAGACACACTTCCCTTAGAATGAATGTTATCTACATGCCGTGACATTTTCAGGTCCTTAAGATTAATTTTATTTGTAAGCAAGATATCCATGTTCAAAAAATAAAGGTGAAAAAAACAGTTTTTCATCTATGAGGTTTTGAATCTTCAAATAATAAGAATGTTGTTTTTAACAAAAGATAGAGAAAGATATGACCTATATTTTGGTGTGAATCATGTTTATATACTCCTATTAAAGAGGACACAGCTTTTATTGCTGCAGAAGGTGCCCCAAGTCTATCTTTAACTAATTGGCACACATGTGAACACGTTTTATTTGCATTGGAAATCTTTTTATAATCAGGTGCCTGAGCTATCCAACTGGTTGGTATTAATGGTCGCGAACACTGATTGTTAATAAAAATAGTTTTTGTATGGGTTCAAGCCATGAAACTTGCCTTGAAAAGTTAAAACTTTAAACCCCTTTTATAAAAGGATCTAGGCAGCAAGACGCAACATTGAGAAATTTGATCCTCCTATGTCCCCAAAGTGTTATTTGAACTACTAGTATGCCTATAAATATCAAAATATACATATCTTGAAAGTTTTTGACAGTTATAGATGCCTATTATTTTGTTCCACTATAATTTTGGCCAAAATTCATCTATCTTTTGTATTTTTCATCAAAAAATGACCATAGCACCACACTTTTTGGAGCTATTTTCCAGTTATTGAAATTGGCATAAAACAGTATTCTGCCTCATACCCTTGAAAAATCCTCATTTTTGTTTTGTACATTGTTTTGTTTTGTACATTGATCTTATAATAGAAATATGGGAAGGTTATGAAAGTAGAATGTGAATGACCTGTGACTTTTTTGTCGAAATGCTGGTTGCCATAGTTACCATATATGTTAATATTTCGAGATAAATTTTCCCATTTTCTTTGTATTTTTGTAAAATATCCCATAGAAATGACTTGTATTGTATCAAGTTTGTTGTTGAAAAATCTGTTTAACACATTACAAGACACCTTTATGTGTTAGCAACCATAGATAGCAAGCGATCTTGATCATTTTGGTAATTTTGTCTTCACTTTAATTGGAATATTTGATGAAAAAATCATTTTGAGGGTATTTAAAACATTTCATTTTGACCATTTTCACAAAATGTTACATATCTTTACAATTTAAAATGACAACAGGACAATTGACCCACCAAAAGAAAGAGGAGACATTAGGCCTTACCAATAATGATCTTCTAAAGATTTAGGAATTTTTTTTAAAAATTTATTTGCATCAAAATACAGAAAAAATGTTTCGTAAATTTTTTAAATTGGCTTGATATTCCTTGACTTAATCATGGTTGCTCCCGAACCTTCTTCAACTACAACATATTATACCTTGTTGGAAAGCTAAGGTAATTTACTTCATATGCTAGGAGAATCTACCTGGTATACAGCTTTTCCTAACAACACCATTGGTGGTAATGATATATCCTTACCTTAAGAAAAAAATGTTTCGTAAAATTTTGAATTTTTTTTCTGTAATTTGAAGCAAATAACTTTTTTAAAAAAAATCTTAAATCTTTAGAAGATCATTATTAGTAAAGCCTAATGTCTCCTCTTTCTTTTAGTGGGTCAATTGTCCTGTTGTCATTTTAAATTGTAAAGATATGTAACATTTTGTGAAAATGGTCAAAATGAAATGTTTTCAATGCTGTGTCTTGCTGCCTAGATCTATAGGTCCTAGAGGGGTCCTTTGGCAACCCAAAGATGCCAGTTATCACTCTTTAGAGGTGTGAGTAGCCATAACAACCACAATTTATGCCAACCCTTATTGAAATTAAAGCCCTTTAGAATTGGACTCTTCATGAAATGAGTATTCAGTATGAAGTGCATCTGCAAAAAACAAACACTGACCTTGCCGGATTGCAGGTTCAACATAATAAAATTGACATAGAATACCAAAAATGGTAAAATTGTTGGAATTGAACCTTTTGTAATGTGTCTTACTCTGTGGAATATAAACGTTGTGTATACCAAAACTCCTTTTGTGCTTTTGAGTGACCCGTTCGGTAGAAGAATATGTCAATTGTTCCTCTTTAGATGTGTATATTACCATCACCCATGTTATTATGTTTGCTGACCTGAAATGTCATCCTTTCTGAATTGCTTGTTTCATTTGAGATCTAATTCATGTAATAAGATAATCATTTAATATTTAACTTTCAAGTTGTGCTATGTGGCTGCCTCTGGAGAAAAATGTATCTTGACTTTGGTCAAGTTCAAGGTCATTTAGATTCACATCAATTAATAAAGACTGAAATTATAACCAGACATCTTTTGAGTATAATAACTCCATTTTTAAGAATTAATGTGATCTGGTTGTCAGCCAATAAAAGAGAATTTGAAAGTTTCTACAAAGATTTGTTTTTGACTTAAGGAAAATATTTGTCTGTTTTAGCCTATCTAGGTAACATCTGTGCACATGGTATATATATTCTGTAAGCAGATTTTATATCCAAATGTCAATGGATGTGTAAGATACCAATCAGGTATTTGGTAAAGGAGCAATTGGACTTGTGTACTGCTCTCAAAGGAAGGACACAACACACTTCTTCAGTAACCACGGTGAACCATGTTGAACTTATCTGATGATATTTTAGATCTAAAAATCTCATTAACTTCAGTATAAGTATCTCCTTGAACATCAGTTGAGTAGTTATAACAAAGTAAGAGCCAGGGAATTCCTCTTCCATTATAATAATACCTTCAGATACATGTAGGAACCTGTGAACCAGCTTGTTATCTCTGGACAAAAAACCTTCTTGACACTCATCAAAGAGAGCACAAGGGTTCAATTAAGAGAACTACTTTTCTATGCCACTGGGTACCAGCAGTAGGGTATCCGTGTAGAACACCAGGAACTTTCTCGGCTGCTGGGTCCCAGGGCATACACAACTTACCCATGGCTGGTACCTAGTGGCCCAGAAAAGTCATTCTCTGCCTAATTGTTGGCAACATCCCGTCAAAGTGTTGACTCTCAATTAACTGACACCAGAGAATTACCAGGAAATGGTTCACTAATATTCTCTGAAGAAGTTCAACTTCTTGTACAAAACACAGGATGTTCTTCCCTCACATTGCCACCATGTTAATGCAAATGCACATCCAAACCTCAGGCAATTCCCAGGTGGGAGGTAGAAATCTTGAGAATAAAACCCTCTTGTAAACAAATAGGTAATCTATGGGATATTCTGAAATTTTGACCTAACTCAGCTGTCATTATCAGGCTGAGGATATGACAGCAAAGGTGATGTTGAAAATAATCATTGATGTTGAAATGCCCCTGTGCCCAAATTGATATAGAATTGCAGTCAGCACTAAAACCCTGAGTGATAGGGTTAGGGTCAGGGTCAGGATCAGGGTCAGGGTCAGGGTCAGGGTTAGGATCAGGGTGAGGATCAGGGTGAGGATCAGGGTGAGGATCAGGGTCAGGGTCAGGATCAGGGTCAGGGTCAGGGTCAGGGTCAGGGTCAGGGTCAGGGTCAGGGTCAGGATCAGGGTCAGGGTCAGGGTCAGGGTCAGGGTCAGGGTCAGGGTCAGGGTCAGGGTCAGGGTCAGGGTCAGGGTCAGGGTCAGGGTCAGGGTCAGGGTCAGGGTCAGGGTCAGGGTCAGGGTCAGGGTCAGGGTCAGGGTCAGGGTCAGGGTTAGGGTTAGGGTTAGAGTTAGGCTACATGCGCATAAAAGGTTACGCGTGGTTAGGGTCAATTCTTTTTTTCTGAGCCCTTCTGATCGTTGTGATGAGATTAAGCTTCGTAACTCCCTTAACTAGCATAAGTTACTGAGTTATGATTTTCACAATATTTTCAAGTTTGATTTTTTTTTTTTTTTTTCTTTTTTTTTTCTTTTCTTAAAACACCTAAAATGCCTCAAAATGGACTCGAAGTGAAAAAAATAAATTTTGCCCCTTTAAAATTTTTGGGCTTAGTTCTTTTTTCTGATCCTGAGCAACTGAGTACATACAACGTTTCTCGCTTTTATTCCCTGTGTCACATTTCTAAATCATGTTTATTAAATATTCATTTTACTTTCCACTGTTCTGCCTAACTCTTCATTCTAACCTCACAGGTTACAAACATCAAGTACTACCTTTAGTTTGCCTCCCCTTATTTATCCTATTTTGACATACGGTGACAGAAGGCCTGTACTTGCAATTGACAAAGGCCCTAACATAAAACCCCTCTCAATATATCTTGCCTTTCCCCTGTGATGTTTATAGTAGACTAGCTTTGACATATCCTAAAGAGAATATCCAAACTAAGTTTCTTCCAAAAATATCAACTATTAATGATTCCTTTATCATCATTCCTATGTCATACTATAATATTGCTTAAGTATTCCTATTACTTTCCACCCTACTTTATTGTACCTATACAGCTTTAGCATATGAAATCCTATATTGAGTTTGCTACTCTATTTCCCTATTCTGGCACATGCAGTCCTCAGGGCATAGTGCACCTCTATTATCCAATGTATTTACAACCAAGCATCGAATCTAGGGTTAGGGTTAGGGTTAGGGTTAGGGTTAGGGTTAGGGTTAGGGTTAGGGTTAGGGTTAGGGTTAGGGTTAGGGTTAGGGTTAGGGTTAGGGTTAGGGTTAGGGTTAGGGTTAGGGTTAGGGTTAGGGTTAGGGTTAGGGTTAGGGTTAGGGTTAGGGTTAGGGTTAGGGTTAGGGTTAGGGTTAGGGTTAGGGTTAGGGTTAGGGTTAGGGTTAGGGTTAGGGTTAGGGTTAGGGTTAGGGTTAGGGTTAGGGTTAGGGTTAGGGTTAGGGTTAGGGTTAGGGTTAGGGTTAGGGTTAGGGTTAGGGTTAGGGTTAGGGTTAGAGTTAGGCTACATGCGCATAAAAGGTTACGCGTGGTTAGGCTCAATTCTTTTTTTCTGAGCCCTTCTGATCGTTGTGATGAGATTAAGCTTCGTAACTCCCTTAACTAGCATAAGTTACTGAGTTATGATTTTCACAATATTTTCAAGTTTGATTTTTTTTTTTTTTTTTCTTTTTTTTTTCTTTTCTTAAAACACCTAAAATGCCTCAAAATGGACTCGAAGTGAAAAAAATAAATTTTGCCCCTTTAAAATTTTTGGGCTTAGTTCTTTTTTCTGATCCTGAGCAACTGAGTACATACAACGTTTCTCGCTTTTATTCCCTGTGTCACATTTCTAAATCATGTTTATTAAATATTCATTTTACTTTCCACTGTTCTGCCTAACTCTTCATTCTAACCTCACAGGTTACAAACATCAAGTACTACCTTTAGTTTGCCTCCCCTTATTTATCCTATTTTGACATACGGTGACAGAAGGCCTGTACTTGCAATTGACAAAGGCCCTAACATAAAACCCCTCTCAATATATCTTGCCTTTCCCCTGTGATGTTTATAGTAGACTAGCTTTGACATATCCTAAAGAGAATATCCAAACTAAGTTTCTTCCAAAAATATCAACTATTAATGATTCCTTTATCATCATTCCTATGTCATACTATAATATTGCTTAAGTATTCCTATTACTTTCCACCCTACTTTATTGTACCTATACAGCTTTAGCATATGAAATCCTATATTGAGTTTGCTACTCTATTTCCCTATTCTGGCACATGCAGTCCTCAGGGCATAGTGCACCTCTATTATCCAATGTATTTACAACCAAGCATCGAATCTAGGGTTAGGGTTAGGGTTAGGGTTAGGGTTAGGGTTAGGGTTAGGGTTAGGGTTAGGGTTAGGGTTAGGGTTAGGGTTAGGGTTAGGGTTAGGGTTAGGGTTAGGGTTAGGGTTAGGGTTAGGGTTAGGGTTAGGGTTAGGGTTAGGGTTAGGGTTAGGGTTAGGGTTAGGGTTAGGGTTAGGGTTAGGGTTAGGGTTAGGGTTAGGGTTAGGGTTAGGGTTAGGGTTAGGGTTAGGGTTAGGGTTAGGGTTAGGGTTAGGGTTAGGGTTAGGGTTAGGGTTAGGGTTAGGGTTAGGGTTAGGGTTAGGGTTAGAGTTAGGCTACATGCGCATAAAAGGTTACGCGTGGTTAGGGTCAATTCTTTTTTTCTGAGCCCTTCTGATCGTTGTGATGAGATTAAGCTTCGTAACTCCCTTAACTAGCATAAGTTACTGAGTTATGATTTTCACAATATTTTCAAGTTTGATTTTTTTTTTTTTTTTTCTTTTTTTTTTCTTTTCTTAAAACACCTAAAATGCCTCAAAATGGACTCGAAGTGAAAAAAATAAATTTTGCCCCTTTAAAATTTTTGGGCTTAGTTCTTTTTTCTGATCCTGAGCAACTGAGTACATACAACGTTTCTCGCTTTTATTCCCTGTGTCACATTTCTAAATCATGTTTATTAAATATTCATTTTACTTTCCACTGTTCTGCCTAACTCTTCATTCTAACCTCACAGGTTACAAACATCAAGTACTACCTTTAGTTTGCCTCCCCTTATTTATCCTATTTTGACATACGGTGACAGAAGGCCTGTACTTGCAATTGACAAAGGCCCTAACATAAAACCCCTCTCAATATATCTTGCCTTTCCCCTGTGATGTTTATAGTAGACTAGCTTTGACATATCCTAAAGAGAATATCCAAACTAAGTTTCTTCCAAAAATATCAACTATTAATGATTCCTTTATCATCATTCCTATGTCATACTATAATATTGCTTAAGTATTCCTATTACTTTCCACCCTACTTTATTGTACCTATACAGCTTTAGCATATGAAATCCTATATTGAGTTTGCTACTCTATTTCCCTATTCTGGCACATGCAGTCCTCAGGGCATAGTGCACCTCTATTATCCAATGTATTTACAACCAAGCATCGAATCTAGGGTTAGGGTTAGGGTTAGGGTTAGGGTTAGGGTTAGGGTTAGGGTTAGGGTTAGGGTTAGGGTTAGGGTTAGGGTTAGGGTTAGGGTTAGGGTTAGGGTTAGGGTTAGGGTTAGGGTTAGGGTTAGGGTTAGGGTTAGGGTTAGGGTTAGGGTTAGGGTTAGGGTTAGGGTTAGGGTTAGGGTTAGGGTTAGGGTTAGGGTTAGGGTTAGGGTTAGGGTTAGGGTTAGGGTTAGGGTTAGGGTTAGGGTTAGGGTTAGGGTTAGGGTTAGGGTTAGGGTTAGGGTTAGGGTTAGGGTTAGGGTTAGGGTTAGGGTTAGGGTTAGGGTTAGGGTTAGGGTTAGGGTTAGGGTTAGGGTTAGGGTTAGGGTTAGGGTTAGGGTTAGGGTTAGGGTTAGGGTTAGGGTTAGGGTTAGGGTTAGGGTTAGGGTTAGGGTTAGGGTTAGGGTTAGGGTTAGGGTTAGGGTTAGGGTTAGGGTTAGGGTTAGGGTTAGGGTTAGGGTTAGGGTTAGGGTTAGGGTTAGGGTTAGGGTTAGGGTTAGGGTTAGGGTTAGGGTTAGGGTTAGGGTTAGGGTTAGGGTTAGGGTTAGGGTTAGGGTTAGGGTTAGGGTTAGGGTTAGGGTTAGGGTTAGGGTTAGGGTTAGGGTTAGGGTTAGGGTTAGGGTTAGGGTTAGGGTTAGGGTTAGGGTTAGGGTTAGGGTTAGGGTTAGGGTTAGGGTTAGGGTTAGGGTTAGGGTTAGGGTTAGGGTTAGGGTTAGGGTTAGGGTTAGGGTTAGGGTTAGGGTTAGGGTTAGGGTTAGGGTTAGGGTTAGGGTTAGGGTTAGGGTTAGGGTTAGGGTTAGGGTTAGGGTTAGGGTTAGGGTTAGGGTTAGGGTTAGGGTTAGGGTTAGGGTTAGGGTTAGGGTTAGGGTTAGGGTTAGGGTTAGGGTTAGGGTTAGGGTTAGGGTTAGGGTTAGGGTTAGGGTTAGGGTTAGGGTTAGGGTTAGGGTTAGGGTTAGGGTTAGGGTTAGGGTTAGGGTTAGGGTTAGGGTTAGGGTTAGGGTTAGGGTTAGGGTTAGGGTTAGGGTTAGGGTTAGGGTTAGGGTTAGGGTTAGGGTTAGGGTTAGGGTTAGGGTTAGGGTTAGGGTTAGGGTTAGGGTTAGGGTTAGGGTTAGGGTTAGGGTTAGGGTTAGGGTTAGGGTTAGGGTTAGGGTTAGGGTTAGGGTTAGGGTTAGGGTTAGGGTTAGGGTTAGGGTTAGGGTTAGGGTTAGGGTTAGGGTTAGGGTTAGGGTTAGGGTTAGGGTTAGGGTTAGGGTTAGGGTTAGGGTTAGGGTTAGGGTTAGGGTTAGGGTTAGGGTTAGGGTTAGGGTTAGGGTTAGGGTTAGGGTTAGGGTTAGGGTTAGGGTTAGGGTTAGGGTTAGGGTTAGGGTTAGGGTTAGGGTTAGGGTTAGGGTTAGGGTTAGGGTTAGGGTTAGGGTTAGGGTTAGGGTTAGGGTTAGGGTTAGGGTTAGGGTTAGGGTTAGGGTTAGGGTTAGGGTTAGGGTTAGGGTTAGGGTTAGGGTTAGGGTTAGGGTTAGGGTTAGGGTTAGGGTTAGGGTTAGGGTTAGGGTTAGGGTTAGGGTTAGGGTTAGGGTTAGGGTTAGGGTTAGGGTTAGGGTTAGGGTTAGGGTTAGGGTTAGGGTTAGGGTTAGGGTTAGGGTTAGGGTTAGGGTTAGGGTTAGGGTTAGGGTTAGGGTTAGGGTTAGGGTTAGGGTTAGGGTTAGGGTTAGGGTTAGGGTTAGGGTTAGGGTTAGGGTTAGGGTTAGGGTTAGGGTTAGGGTTAGGGTTAGGGTTAGGGTTAGGGTTAGGGTTAGGGTTAGGGTTAGGGTTAGGGTTAGGGTTAGGGTTAGGGTTAGGGTTAGGGTTAGGGTTAGGGTTAGGGTTAGGGTTAGGGTTAGGGTTAGGGTTAGGGTTAGGGTTAGGGTTAGGGTTAGGGTTAGGGTTAGGGTTAGGGTTAGGGTTAGGGTTAGGGTTAGGGTTAGGGTTAGGGTTAGGGTTAGGGTTAGGGTTAGGGTTAGGGTTAGGGTTAGGGTTAGGGTTAGGGTTAGGGTTAGGGTTAGGGTTAGGGTTAGGGTTAGGGTTAGGGTTAGGGTTAGGGTTAGGGTTAGGGTTAGGGTTAGGGTTAGGGTTAGGGTTAGGGTTAGGGTTAGGGTTAGGGTTAGGGTTAGGGTTAGGGTTAGGGTTAGGGTTAGGGTTAGGGTTAGGGTTAGGGTTAGGGTTAGGGTTAGGGTTAGGGTTAGGGTTAGGGTTAGGGTTAGGGTTAGGGTTAGGGTTAGGGTTAGGGTTAGGGTTAGGGTTAGGGTTAGGGTTAGGGTTAGGGTTAGGGTTAGGGTTAGGGTTAGGGTTAGGGTTAGGGTTAGGGTTAGGGTTAGGGTTAGGGTTAGGGTTAGGGTTAGGGTTAGGGTTAGGGTTAGGGTTAGGGTTAGGGTTAGGGTTAGGGTTAGGGTTAGGGTTAGGGTTAGGGTTAGGGTTAGGGTTAGGGTTAGGGTTAGGGTTAGGGTTAGGGTTAGGGTTAGGGTTAGGGTTAGGGTTAGGGTTAGGGTTAGGGTTAGGGTTAGGGTTAGGGTTAGGGTTAGGGTTAGGGTTAGGGTTAGGGTTAGGGTTAGGGTTAGGGTTAGGGTTAGGGTTAGGGTTAGGGTTAGGGTTAGGGTTAGGGTTAGGGTTAGGGTTAGGGTTAGGGTTAGGGTTAGGGTTAGGGTTAGGGTTAGGGTTAGGGTTAGGGTTAGGGTTAGGGTTAGGGTTAGGGTTAGGGTTAGGGTTAGGGTTAGGGTTAGGGTTAGGGTTAGGGTTAGGGTTAGGGTTAGGGTTAGGGTTAGGGTTAGGGTTAGGGTTAGGGTTAGGGTTAGGGTTAGGGTTAGGGTTAGGGTTAGGGTTAGGGTTAGGGTTAGGGTTAGGGTTAGGGTTAGGGTTAGGGTTAGGGTTAGGGTTAGGGTTAGGGTTAGGGTTAGGGTTAGGGTTAGGGTTAGGGTTAGGGTTAGGGTTAGGGTTAGGGTTAGGGTTAGGGTTAGGGTTAGGGTTAGGGTTAGGGTTAGGGTTAGGGTTAGGGTTAGGGTTAGGGTTAGGGTTAGGGTTAGGGTTAGGGTTAGGGTTAGGGTTAGGGTTAGGGTTAGGGTTAGGGTTAGGGTTAGGGTTAGGGTTAGGGTTAGGGTTAGGGTTAGGGTTAGGGTTAGGGTTAGGGTTAGGGTTAGGGTTAGGGTTAGGGTTAGGGTTAGGGTTAGGGTTAGGGTTAGGGTTAGGGTTAGGGTTAGGGTTAGGGTTAGGGTTAGGGTTAGGGTTAGGGTTAGGGTTAGGGTTAGGGTTAGGGTTAGGGTTAGGGTTAGGGTTAGGGTTAGGGTTAGGGTTAGGGTTAGGGTTAGGGTTAGGGTTAGGGTTAGGGTTAGGGTTAGGGTTAGGGTTAGGGTTAGGGTTAGGGTTAGGGTTAGGGTTAGGGTTAGGGTTAGGGTTAGGGTTAGGGTTAGGGTTAGGGTTAGGGTTAGGGTTAGGGTTAGGGTTAGGGTTAGGGTTAGGGTTAGGGTTAGGGTTAGGGTTAGGGTTAGGGTTAGGGTTAGGGTTAGGGTTAGGGTTAGGGTTAGGGTTAGGGTTAGGGTTAGGGTTAGGGTTAGGGTTAGGGTTAGGGTTAGGGTTAGGGTTAGGGTTAGGGTTAGGGTTAGGGTTGGGGTTAGGGTTGGTGAGGGTAGGGTTAGGGTTAGGGTTGGGTTAGGGTTAGGGTTAGGGTTAGGGTTAGGGTTAGGGTTAGGGTTAGGGTTAGGGTTAGGGTTAGGGTTAGGGTTAGGGTTAGGGTTAGGGTTAGGGTTAGGGTTAGGGTTAGGGTTAGGGTTAGGGTTAGGGTTAGGGTTAGGGTTAGGGTTAGGGTTAGGGTTAGGGTTAGGGTTAGGGTTAGGGTTGGGTTAGGGTTAGGGTTAGGGTTAGGGTTAGGGTTAGGGTTAGGGTTAGGGTTAGGGTTAGGGTTAGGGTTAGGGTTAGGGTTAGGGTTAGGGTTAGGGTTAGGGTTAGGGTTAGGGTTAGGGTTAGGGTTAGGGTTAGGGTTAGGGTTAGGG